>OY804582.1:95976122-97320521 GCA_963680875.1 Bathymodiolus brooksi | reverse complement strand
CTTACCCTGTGATAAAACGTTGAGCTTTGTTTAGAATAATAAAAGGAATCATGTTTATTTCACTCCATTTCACAAGAATGGCCCAAGCGGGCTGATAAAGCAAGTTTATTAACTCCTTCCGTCAATGTTCGTAAGTTCACTTCGTGAATTGCCGGAAAACTGTGTTTACAAACAAGGCGGCCTAAACCTAAAATTATTAACTGCCAATTTTCTCTCTTATGATATTGAAAGTGCTAAAAAAAAAAAGTGCATTTTTTGAATTTGCATATTAAAACAATAAATTTCTTGTTCTATAACTTTGTATTAATTCTAGCCAAAAATGACTAAACATTTTGGTACAAATCAGTTATTTCCTCTGTTGAAGTACGATAAACATATCATAACATGTCATTTTTCATATTATACCCTTTATTAGCCTTCGTTCATATATCATCCCTTGAGCCTATCGGCTCTGTCTGATAAAGGGTATGATATGAAAAATGCTATGTAATAATCTATATATATACTTCAGTATATTGATCGGATATCTATGATAGGCGTAGAGACCTTTTCTGTGGTTTGTAGTTCTTTAATGTGTAAATATTAAATCTAAAAATACATTTGTACACTGGGTGTGATATTGGAAAGATTCCATCCGCATATCACTCTTTGACCTGTTTTATTAACACACTGATACACGTATATTTCAAAATGGGTTCAAGTTCAACTACTCAATTGTGACAAGAGTAACATGAAGGGTGTCACTAATGGATAAGGAACTGCTCACTCTTCCGTAGCACCTGGGTTCACCCGCTGTCTCTAGTGGGGCTCTTGTTACTCAATCTTTAGTTTTTGGCAGTTGTAAAATCTGTCCTCCGATCAACGGCTTCTTATTACCACTTTTGTATCTTCAAACATTTCTTTTACTATCTAGATATCTTATTATGAATAATTGGCTGTAGAAAATAAAATCTTTAGTAGTCCACATTATCATGTAATACATTGTCCTATCATTACCACTTTAGTTTTCTCTTCTATAGTATTTCATTGAAGCTGTCTTATGTAATTCAATATTTCCCTCTCATGGTTGTTATGAATTACATCATAATGGAAATTATGATAACTTCCTCTTTCTCTGTTTGAACACTAATTGTTGTATAACACTAAATCGTATGTAATTCGAAAATCATTTTCTTTTTCGCAGACAACAAGTTTTTGGCGATCGGTGCTACATTGGGAGTAATTGTTGCTATTCTTTTGGTTATTGGATTGATCTACTTTAAAATCAAGAGCTCAAAGTAAGTATCAAATTCTAAAGGATCATTTCAGAAACTCACTTGTCGTCAACCTCTCACAAATTCATGGTGTCATATACTTTATAAGGAAGTAAGATATGTCACTTCACATTGATTTAGGCCTATACTACAATGACACATTTTGTTTGATTCCTGTAATTAATCTGTTATAACAATAAAATGGAAAACAAAGCAAAAACTACCACACTGTCGGAACAGTTCCAAAAACTACCACACTGTCGGAACAGTTCCAAAAACTACCACACTGTCGGAACATTTCCGAAAACTACCACACTGTCGGAACAGTTCCACAAACTACCACACTGTCGGAACAGTTCCAAAATCAAATAGATCAACAAAAACTACCACACTGTCGGAACAGTTCCAAAATCTAGAAAAACAAAAACTACCACACTGTCAGAACCGTTCCAAAGTCAAATAGAAAAACAAAAACTACCACACTGTCGGAACAGTTCCAAAATCTAGAAAAACAAAAACTACCACACTGTCGGAACAGTTCCAAAATCTAGAAAAACAAAAACTACCACACTGTCGGAACAGTTCCAAAATCAAATAGAAAAACAAAAACTACCACACTGTCGGAACAGTTCCAAAATCAAATAGAAAACTACCACACTGTCGGAACAGTTCCAAAATCAAATAGATCAACAAAAACTACCACACTGTCGGAACAGTTCCAAATTCAAATAGATCAACAAAAACTACCACACTGTCGGAACAGTTCCAAAAGCAAATAGAAAAACAAAAACTACCAAACTGTCGGAACAGTTCCAAAATCAAACAGAAAAACAAAAACTACCACACTGTCGGAACAGTTCCAAAATCAAACAGGAAAACAAAAACTACCACACTGTCGGAACAGTTCCAAAATCAAATAGAAAAACAAAAACTACCACACTGTCGGAACAATTCCAAAATCAAATAGAAAACTACCACACTGTCGGAACAGTTCCAAAATCAAATAGATCAACAAAAACTACCACACTGTCGGAACAGTTCCAAAATCAAATAGATCAACAAAATCTACCACACTGTCGGAACAGTTCCAAAATCAAATAGAAAAACAAAAACTACCACACTGTCGGAACAGTTCCTAAGTCAAATAGAAAAACAAAAACTACCACACTGTCGGAACAGTTCCAAAATCAAATAGAAAAACAAAAACTACCACACTGTCGGAACAATTCCAAAATCAAATAGAAAACTACCACACTGTCAGAACAGTTCCAAAATCAAATAGATCAACAAAAACTACCACACTGTCGGAACAGTTCCAAAATCAGATAGATCAACAAAAACTACCACACTGTCGGAACAGTTCCAAAATCAAATAGAAAAACAAAAACTACCACACTGTCGGAACAGTTCCAAAGTCAAATAGAAAAACAAAAACTACCACACTGTCGGAACAGTTCCAAAATCAAATAGAAAAACAAAAACTACCACACTGTCGGAACAGTTCCAAAGTCAAATAGAAAAACAAAAACTACCACACTGTCGGAACAGTTCCAAAATCAAACAGAAAAACAAAAACTACCACACTGTCGGAATAGTTCCAAAATCAAACAGAAAAACAAAAACTACCACACTGTCGGAACAGTTCCAAAGTCAAATAGAAAAACAAAAACTACCACACTGTCGGAACAGTTCCAAAATCAAATAGAAAAACAAAAACTACCACACTGTCGGAACAGTTCCAAAATCTAATAGAAAAACAAAAACTACCACATTGTCGGAACAGTTCCAAAATCTAATAGAAAAACAAAAACTACCACACTGTGGGAACAGTTTCAAAATCTAATAGAAAAACAAAAACTACCACACTGTCGGAACAGTTCCAAAATCAAATAGCAAAACAAAAACTACCACACTGTCGGAACAGTTCCAAAATCTAATAGAAAAACAAAAATTACCACACTGTCGGAACAGTTCCAAAATCTAGAAAAACAAAAACTACCACACTGTCGGAACAGTTCCAAAATCAAATAGAAAAAACAAAAACTACCACACTGTCGGCACAATTCCAAAATCAAATAGAAAAACAAAAGCTACCACACTGACGGAACAGTTCTAAAATCAAATAGAAAAAACAAAAACTACCACACTGTCGGAACAGTTCCAAAATCAAATAGAAAAAACAAAAACTACCACACTGTCGGCACAGTTCCAAAATCAAATAGAAAAACAAAAACTACCATACTGACGGAACAGTTCTAAAATCAAATAGAAAAATCGTGGAAAGAGGCCAAATCGATACCTATAGCACACAAATACAAGACCGATCACTTTCCTGACTTGGTACACGGAGCTAAATGAGAAATGGTAGATAATAAGGGTAATAACAAAATTACCGAACACCAAGCAATCTTCCAAAGGGAAAGGCAAAACTCTTATTAGTCAACAAACAGACAAAATCAGTTAACAACCGGAAAACTGGGTAAACTGCAATGGCCCTGATTTGGTACAAGCATTTCCAAAGAAATGGTGGGTTGAATCAGATTTTACGGCGCCAAATCTCCCGCTTCCATTACAGTTAAAAGGTTCCGGTTGTCACTATGACAATATTTATAACAATACTGGGAGAAAATTGGTATAATTGTAGTCAACGCAGTACTTTATGAAAATTCATCGTTTATTATCGTCTCTGCAGAAAGGTTTAACTAAGCGGTCATCTGCTAACACAATTTGATTTCCAATGAGATGTTGAATGACGTCATGTCTAAACCATGATTACTTAATCCTTATCTTTATACATTTTCCATATTTACTTTATGAAAATCCATCGTTTATTATCATCTCTGCAGAGACAGAATATATTTCGACAAGATCTTGGTATCAGAATATAAACTTTCTAAGAGCTCGAATAAGGAGAATCTTTTAATAGCCCTGGTCCAGTAGCCTGTTTCTCAGATAAAGATGACGTTTCAAGAAATCAGAATAATTGCTACTGGCCCTTGCATAACGAATCAATTGCGAGATGTAAACACCATATGCAGGAGAAGCTGATATATTGCTGTACATATTTGGAAAATTTATGATTTTAAAATTGAAGTCATCCCGTTTATCATAAATTTTTGTACTGAGTTGACCACTGTCGTCAAATTCGAGGTATAAGTCCAAACATTATGCGAAATTAAAGGCTCTAGCTTCATGAATCTTCTTATCTTTTACATGATTTTGAAGAAACTCAAATCGGCTAGAAGAGGGGCACAATTCGTAACCAGAGTTAAACTATTTGGATAGGACTAACCTACAATGTTAGTGAAATGATGCGGTCATGATAGTGTTGACTGATTTTGTCTGTTTATATATTTATGGGTTTTTACTTTCCCTTTGTAAGATTGTTCGGAGTTCGGTAATTTTGTTATTACCCTTATAGAAATGCACGACGAGTTCTGGAATAATTATCATCCGGGTATTCTCAACATCAAAAGATTGGGAAGCCAACTTCTCTGTTCTTCGTCAGTTATGATGTAGGTATGCAGTGTTCGTCCTTGTTTTTAAACTAAGTTCTAACGTAGGTACTCCTTATTTGACTTTGTTGTAAGGTCAGTTCTGATATGGGTATTCTGCGTTCATCGTTGTACTAAAGTCAGTTTTGGCATAGATATTATTCGTTCGTCTTTCATGTTCAAATCCATTTAAATACTTACTTATTAAATTATAAAATGTAATTGTATTGCACGTTGCACCCATGATGCTATATAACAGTGATAATGAGTTTATACCAGTAATACACACCGTACACTGTCTGTTAACTAAGCAAAAACTTATCATAGCATAGTACATCAACAGAAGACAAAAATCCCAGTTCATTCCAAAGAAATATACTAGACAAACGCTCTGATTACTACTATTCATCTTTCTGTTCATAGTAAATGATTAATATCAAATAACAATGTCCTCTTTAAAACATAAAAGTAGCACATCATCATCGCTTTTTTTTTCATTAAAGGAAGAAGATCGATGTTTTGGATGAATAAAAGAGATACACTATAGCTACAGAAAATGAACAGACATCCAGTGATAGTTGAATGAACAAAGAAAACACCATTAGTAATTTGTACCTGCAGTTTGATGATGACAGTCGACCAGAAACGCCTGTGGACATGTTTGTGCAGAGTCCCCCCGCAAAGCCATTACGCAAGCAACTATAAACCGAAATTTGACTATAAAACTGTCACACAAACAACTATAAACCGCTTGACCCTACAAAGCTTCTGTAGAATAGCTACAAGTTGACCACTGGAGTTAATCCTATTAATACTTTTTCTGTGATTGTTTTTGTGTGTCTAAATATTGATTGTTCTGGATTTTTAGGTTTTCGACACAATTGTTTATACTCTGAGGACATAAAATGCAGATATTTATCATATTACATTAACTTAACTTGCGAGTAAATAGAACATGCTAATCAGTAGTTGTCATTCGTGTGTTTGTTACCAGTCATTTAGCGTTTTATTATAAATATTAAAGTTTAATTTAAAATAAATATATAAATTTGGATTTGAAAGATAATAAACTAACTGAGATTTTTGAGTGATATTTAACAAATTTTGTTGAAATATGTTAAAATGTCATTACTTGTCAAAGTTTAATATTATCAATATAATTTTCTAGAACTATTTAATTGAAGATTTTATATACTAGTGATCACTGATAAACTCCTACTAAATTATATGCTACTACGTTATATCATATATTTAGATTAAAATACAGGTGTTTTGTATATGAATTATCAATGATTGTCCCAAGCCTATATCGTTTATACCCAATATCATATATTTAGATAAAAATACTGGTGTTTTGTATATGCATTATCAATGATTGTTCCAAGCCTATATCGTTAATACCCTATATCATATATTTAGATTAAAATACAGGTGTTTTGTATATGCATTATCAATGATTGTCCCAAGCCTATATCGTGTATACCCTATATCGCATACCCTATATCGTATACCCAGAAAATTTCAAAATTTTCCTAAATTTCATTAAAAAAAAAATATCAAAAATTCAAAATAAAAAATTTCAAATATTTCAAAATTTCAAAATTTTCCAAAATTTCATAACATTTCTAAATTTTTCAAAAATGTTTCAAAATTTCTAAATTTTTACAAATTCTCAACAAAATTCAAAATTTTCATAAAATTTCAAAATTAAAAAAAAATATCCAAATTTTCAAAAAAAAATTCAAAATTTCATAAAATACATGTATTATCAAAGGCATGGTTGAAATATATGATATAATGAACATTACATGTCAAAATCTGTATCACATGCCGTATCAACCCTCGACCTATATCACCCCTCGGGCCGGTGGCCCTTGGAGTGATATAGGGTTCTCGGGTTGATAGGGCATGTGATACAGATTTTGACATGTAATATTCAGTATTTAACACTATGCAGTAATGAAGCAAAATATGTCAAATTCTTAATAACTTATCAGATTTTTGAGTGATATTTTACAAATTTTGTTGAAATGTGTTAAAATGTCATTACTTGTAAAAGCTTAATATTATAAATATAATTTTCTAGAACTATTTAATTGAAGATTTTATATACTAGTGATCACTGATAAACTCATACTAAATTATATGCTACTACGTTATATCATATATTTAGATTAAAATACAGGTGTTTTGTATATGCATTATCAATGATTGTCCCAAGCCTATATCGTTTATACCCTATATCATATATTTAGATTAAAATACAGGTGTTTTGTATATGCATTATCAATGATTGTCCCAAGCCTATATCGTTTATACCCTATATCGCATACCCTATATCGTATACCCAGAAAATTTCAAAATTTCAAAATTTTCCAAAATTTCATAAAAAAAAATTCAAAATTTCAAAAATTTTAAAATTTCAAAATTTTTCAAAATTTCATAAAATTTCTATATTTTTCAAAAACGTTTCAAAATTTAAAAAAATTCTATATTTTTCAAAATAATTCAAAATGTTCAAAAAAATATTCAAAATTTCATAAAATACATGTATTATCAAAGGCATGGTTGAAATATATGATATAATGAACATTACATGTCAAAATCTGTATCACATGCTGTATCAACCCTCGACCTATATCACCCCTTGGTGTGATATAGGGTTCTTGGGTTGATACGGCATGTGATACAGATTTTGACATGTAATATTCAGTATTTAACACTGCAGTAATGAAACAAAATATGTCAAATTTTTAATAACTTATCAGAATCAGAAAAAACTTTCATATATTTTAAACCCATCAACACCATCTCAAGTAAATAAACTGGGTTCCTTTTTAAAAAAAAAAGTCATTAGAACTGAGGACAGGGGATTCCTAGCATATTTACTTGAAAATGTCGATTTTATGTTCTCTTTGTTACATGTTTATTTGTATAATTGTCGCAAACTGTTTTGTTTAATGACAATAAAATTTTGAAATTTGAATTTGTTATTCATCATGAACTGTTTGTGTGCGTGTTTTTGATATTTATTATTGTCTTCTGTAACTGTTTGAATTAGTGGAAAGCCCCTCACTGACGGGATGTGTTTTAAGGAGGAACATAATCTGTAATAAAAACATTGTAAGTAACGAAAACGCAAGAACAATCACTTATCGTTAGTATTTATTTTTGAAACAGTGTATGTTGCTATCGCAAGGGGGTGAATTTGACAACAAGCTTTTGAACGATGGACACATCGTTGTTTAGAGGAAATTTGTGGGCCTTTGACGCACCATCACATTTAATGTTATCCTTACAATAGCTAATGCTATACCTACAAACTTACCTTCAAGCGGCACAAAAATGGCTTCCAATTATGACGTATATTCAACCCCATGCATCGGATCACTGCTTACAGGGGAAAAAATGATTTATTATAGGAACATACAATTTTCGTGTCGTCTGTTTTTAACGGCAAGCGCTAGGTAAGATTATATTTTGTTGTCTATAATTGCAGAATGTTGAGATTTATAACACTAATTTAAGATGTGTTAAATTTATATATACAGATCAATATACGGAATTTATTTTAGATGTAAACAAAATCTAACCCTTTCAGACACCACGCTGTTTTGCTGTCGTTGTTGTGAATATTTAGCGTTCTCCCTTTTTGTGTATCTTGTTTGTTTATATTTAGATAACTTGAAACGTTGTATATAGATGATTTATAATTTTATTTTTTTACGTTTGATTGATGTACATATATTTAGATGTGATATATTCGTAGATTTATAGTAGGGTGGATGTTGTTCGATCTTTAGTTTTCTGTGTGGTGCTTCGTAGATCTTTGGTTTTCTGTGTGGTGCTTCTTGGATCTTTAGTTTTCTGCGTGGTGCTTCGTAGATCTTCAGTTTTCTGTGTGGTGCTTCGTAAATCTTTAGTTTTCTGTGTGGTGCTTCGTAGATCTTTAGTTTTCTGTGTGGTGCTTCGTAGATCTTTAGTTTTCTGTGTGGTGCTTCGTAGATCATTGTTTGTCCTCTTTGTCATATATTTGTAGATTTATAGTAGGGTGGATGTTGCTCGATCTTTAGTTTTCTGTGTGATACTTCGTAGATCTTTAGTTTTCTGTGTGGTGCTTCGTAGATCTTTAGTTTTCTGTGTGGTACTTCGTAGATCTTTAGTTTTCTATGTGGTGCTTCGTAGATCTTTAGTTTTCTGTATGGTGCTTCGTAGATCTTTATTTTCTGTGTGGTGCTTCGTAGATCTTTAGTTTTCTGTGTGGTGCTTCGTAGATCTTTAGTTTTCTGTGTGGTGCTTCGTAGATCATTGTTTGTCCTCTTTGTCATATATTTGTAGATTTATAGTAGGGTGGATGTTGCTCGATCTTTAGTTTTCTATGTGGTGCTTCGTAGATCTTTAGTTTTCTGTGTGGTACTTCGTAGATCTTTAGTTTTCTATATGGTGCTTCGTAGATCTTTAGTTTTCTGTATGGTGCTTCGTAGATCTTTAGTTTTCTGTGTGGTGCTTCGTAGATCTTTAGTTTTCTGTGTGGTGCTTCGTAGATCTTTAGTTTTCTGTGTGGTGCTTCGTAGATCATTGTTTGTCCTCTTTGTCATATATTTGTAGATTTATAGTAGGGTGGATGTTGCTCGATCTTTAGTTTTCTGTGTGGTGTTTCGTAGATCTTTAGTTTTCTATGTGGTGCTTCGTAGATCTTTAGTTTTCTGTATGGTGCTTCGTAGATCTTTAGTTTTCTGTGTGGTACTTCGTAGATCATTGTTTGTTCTCTTTGTTATTTTGTTATTTTGGCCATTGTGTTAATTATCCTTTGATTTACAGACTTTAGTTACCTCATTAGTATCTTCAAAATCTTTTAAATGTATATATTGTAAATATTTTAAAACCTACTTGTCATCATACAGGCATTTGACATTAACCTGTTCATATTTAAATTCAATGCATGTCTTTGTCATGCATATATACAAAAAAATGTACAGCTGCTTAATATGAAATGGATAATCAAAAATCAAATATAGTTTCCACATGGACTTAAACTTTATTACAAATATGTATTTTGTAAAACACCTACGATTAAATATTGTTTTCGATGTAGATTATATTTATTTGTAGTCTTATTATATTATTGGATTGTATCTTATCCAATGAACATCTATGATGCATATATTTCGTGTTTATGTGTTAGATATTTTATCTACGAGTATACACCTGAGAGGCAACATTAACTGTTTACTGATTTATCGTGAGGACCATCTCAAAAGAGTGAGTGAGCGAGTGATTGTTGTTTAACGCCAATTTAGCAATTTTTCAGCTATATCATGGTGATTATATTTATTTGTAGTCTTATTATATTATTGGATTGTATCTTATCCAATGAACATCTATGATGCATATACCGTAAATCGGGAAATTTTGGTCATGGTTTTATTTTGGCCTATTTTGGCCCCTAAATACGAAGTGCCAAAATTAAACACACCAAAATGTGTTACACTCCAAAAATTAACCGCCAAAATTGAACACTGCCTTAATATCTTTTTATATTTATATTCCCTAATTTGTACCTTTTTGTCTTACTTCTTTCCTAAGTAAAACTTTGTCAATTACCGTTATACGTGTGTATACACACACAAGTCAAACTGAAAAGTGTTCACGATGTGAAATCGTTGGCTTGGATGACAAGAGAGAAATTACAGGTAAATAAAGTACATTGATAAAAACCATGCAATACCAATAAAATTTATTCAATCAACAAAATGTCAAATATCATTAAAATGACAATTACCTATAGAAAAAAGAAAAATCAATAAACACGTAATTAGTGTCTTATCGGTTTTATTTATTATGTATAATTGTTGTGTAAACAAATACATGTACTGACCGTTATAAGACTGTTTACCTGTGAAAGCGATGATTAATACCAGTGCAAAATTATTATTTTGTTGTTTTTATATTAAATGCATTTTACTTTATGCTGTTTAAATATTTAAATTCCTAGTTTTAATAAATATCACAATTTATCCATAATCGATTTGGTTTTTAGTACATCAAAATATCCGGTAAGTAACATCTGGTTGAAATGAGAACGCTTCCATTTACGTTCTGAATTAACTGACAGAAAAATTAAACACATGGGAACCAAAAGTGGCCAAAATTAAACACACTAGAAACGAAAATGGCCAAAATTTCACACACCAAAATAAAACAACCGTCTTTTGGAGAAAAAAGACCAAAATTAACCTACACCAAAATTTCCCGATTTACGGTATTTCGTGTTTATGTGTTAGATATTTTATCTACTAGTATTCACCTGAGAGGCAACATTAACTGTTTACTGATTTATCGGGAGGACCATCTCAAAAGAGTGAGTGAGCGAGTGATTTGATGGCGTAGTGCAGAAAGGGGTGATTTGCAATTTTCATCAAAATCTACCTTTTTATTATTTTTGATGGTAAATATGAAGATCTTCAATGTGTCAAAAATTTAAGATACTGAGTATTCACATCTTTTTAAAATAGTGAAAAATCAAAAGGTGCTATTTGAAATTATTGTATTTCGATAGTGCAGAAAGATTCTATCTACAAATAATTTGTGCAGAAAGGTTCTATCTGCCTTATATCTCCTTTCTGCACAAACAGATCAAATTTCAACACATCAAGTGTCGGATTAATCATTTACAGCAGAA
Source organism: Bathymodiolus brooksi (assembly GCA_963680875.1). Taxonomy (NCBI): domain Eukaryota; kingdom Metazoa; phylum Mollusca; class Bivalvia; order Mytilida; family Modiolidae; genus Bathymodiolus; species Bathymodiolus brooksi. The sequence goes on along the minus strand of OY804582.1, from coordinate 97,309,092 downwards.
CGGTTAGAGTATTTGCAAGCCGGACACAAAATCCACTGCATGATGTGTATCCTGAAAATACCACAGGTCAAGAACAGAATATTCACACACCTATACAAGTAGCCTTTTTCGCCATTAACGGAAAGGAACATTATGTTGGTGTGAAAAAACTTCAACATGCTGAACATTCTCCTCAAAAGACACCAAATAAACAACCCTCGTCAGCAGCTGCTGTAACTCCAAGGAAAAGGGCATACTACAAAAGTCCTCCAAAGAAGCAACTTTTTCGAAAAAGAAAAAGTAAACCACATGAATGGAAGAGAAATATAAAAAAAAAACAAAAAAAAATATCTGGTTTGGAATATGTAAATGAGGCAGGTAAAACAGTTCCTGGGAGAAAGCTAAAAGAAATGGATTGTTCTAAGTGCAAATCCAAATGCTCACAGAAAGTCACACAAGAGGATAGGCAACTTATTTTTAGAACATATTGGAATTTGTCTACTTATGAAAAACTTTATCTGTCAAAATGTTCAAGACAAAGCTCCAACTAGAATACCTTCAAACAGGAGAGGAAAATCAAATGCATTTCATCTTCCAGTGAATGCACAAAGAGTTAGGGTATGTAAGAAATTCTTTTTAAACACACTTGACATTGGAAAAAAGACTGTTACATTTGCAATGCAAAATAAACAGCACGGGACTTTTGTTGGAAAAGACAAAAGAGGAGTAAATACACCAAAGAATAAAACACCAGAGACAAATTTAGATTATATTCGCACACATATCGAATCATTTCCTACTGTTTCCTCCCACAACACAAGAAAGCACACTGCACGAAAATACCTCAGTAGTAATCTTACAATTAAAACCATGTATCACCTGTATATGGAAAAATGCAAGGACAATAAAAAGCATGCTGGTTTCTCTGTATATAGAAGCACATTTTGCAAAGAATATATTTTAGGTTTCCATAAACCAAAAAAGGATCAGTGTAGTCTTTGTGCAATTTATGAGAATACCAAACAATCTGGTGAGCTAACACAGAAACTTATTGAAGAGAATGAACACACCAAAAGATAAAGAATGAATCTAGGAATGCCAAAGAACAAGATAAGAAAAAAGCCAAAGAAGACAAAAAATTTGTTTGTGCTACATTTGATCTTGAGGCAGTTTTGCCAAGTCCATGTACTCTCGTTGGTGACCTGTACTATAAGAGATGCTTATCTACATACAATTTATCTTTTTATTCACTTGCAGACAAAAAGAGAACCTGTTTTGTGTGGGATGAGACTAATGGCGCTCGTGACTTCTGTGAAATATGAAGTTGTTTGTTGATGCACATAAATTCAGTAAGCGGAAAGAATACAAATGTAAGGGAAATAACTTATTATTCTGATACTTGCAGTGGACAGAACCGAAACCAATATGTTTCCTCTGCCCTTTTATATGCTGTGAACAAAGTAGACAACATTGATGCCATCAATCACAAATTTCTGGAGAAGGGACATTCTGAGATAGAATTCATGCTGCAGTAGAATTTGCCAAAAAAAAAAAAAAATATATGTACCATCACAATGGGACACAGTCATAACAATGGCAAGAAAAGCAAATCGTACTTGGTAGTTCCTGTAAAGTACACAGACTTCTACAATTTTAAAAAGTTTTTTCGTGTGCTATTGTAAAAACATGAAAAAAGGGTCAAATGGTGAAAAGGTGAACTGGTTAAAAGTTAAATGAATTCGTGTTACAAAATCTAACTGGAAATCAATATATTGTAAATTATGGATTTGACGAAAGCAGATATATTGAAATATTAGCTTCCGATAAATCAACTAGTGGCAGACCACAGACAATAGCCAATGTATTATATGGTACAAAGCTGTGTATTTCAGCAGAGAAAAAGAAAGATCTTGTTTCATTGTGCACATCGGGAATCATCCCATCTGAGTTCCACCAATATTACAAGAGTCTTCCTTCAAATAAGAAAGCAAGAGATGTTTTGCCCGATTCTGATATTGAAGATGATGATAATGTTGACACAGATGGAGAATAAACAATTGTGAATTTAACTATGCTTGCAAAGCAAATATTTGCTTAATGTATTTTAGTTATTTAATGTTATATTATATAAATCATATACACATTAAGCATTGTCTTTGATTCACTATTTGAGATCAGACCTAATGAAATATCTACACTATTTTCAGGACAAAAGTAGTTAGAAAAATGCAAAAGTGGTATCAAAACAGTCTAATTCAGAATTAATAACCAACCATATCAAATATTGAAAACCAAGATAAATACTTAAGACTAGCAACAATGCACATAAAAAACATAGAAATCTACAAATTAAGGAGGAAATCGGGTTTTTAGGAAGAGTAAGCAGTTCCTTTTGGAATATTCCATTGTAAAAATCTGTTAAAACTAAGCATTCATACAAAAAGATCATCATTATGTGGTAATAAAACATCTCAAAATTAGATTGCAGTAAAAAAAAGTTTCCCTTTCTGATAGTGCAGAAAGGTGCTATATGACATATAGAACCTTACTGCACAATTATTGGCTTTAAACATTATTGTGCAGAAAGGTTCTATTTACTTTTTTAGCCTTATTTGGGTATATATGAAGATATTTCACCACTAACAATATAGAACATTGTAGTGAATGATTAGGACTACCTATGTGCCATATTTCATGTTTGAGAAATGCTTTGCTGATTTTTCACATCTGTCCAAACTTTAAAACTCATTTTTCTCAAAATAGTCAATTATGCAGATAGCTCCTTTCTGCACTACGCCATCGGATTGTTGTTTAACGCCAATTCAGCAATTTTTCAGCTATATCATGGCGAGAACAAGTTAATGTTCAATGAAATAATGATGAGGTCCACTTTATTCTAGACCAACACGCTATTTTTTTTAGTGCTAGCTCATTGAAAAAAGCAGTCCCCGGTGATACCTGTCACTTCACTCGGGCACATTATTCTGATTTCGAGCCAACTAGTTTTTGCTCTTTCTCCTTAATGCTGTGAGCTTAGCGGAGAAGCAACAAATACCAATCTAAAAGTCTTTGGCTTGACCCAACCGGGGCTCGAACCCACGATCTACCACACTCGACGCGAGTACGCTAACCATTACACCAGCGATGCGGTTTTTCCATCTCAAAAGAAATATTAAACTCCAAATATAACTTGGGATGTTGATCAAGTTCAGCACAAAACAGGAACTGTTTACCGTTACAGAGAACCTGAATTCGCCCCTGGTTTTATTTGTCTTAGTTAGCTTCGTAGTGTTCGTGCTGTCAAATTTCATGCTTTCACGTTTTTAGTTCTGTGTTGTGATGTCCGATATGATATTTGCGTAAAGTCCCATTTGTGATACAGGGCGGTCATATTTCATTTGCGTTATTTGCATCTATATAAACGTATACTGGTGTCCAACACGATTTTCATATCAGATGATGTTCGTGTCGTTTAAGCAGTATTACGACGGGTGTCACTAGTGGAGCTGAAACTGGTTACCCTTCCGAAGAACCTGAGTTCAAACCCGCTTTTTAGTGATGTTCTTGTAGCTCAAACTTTTGTTTTCTGTGTAGTTTTTTGTAGATCATTGCCTATCTGTTTGTCCTTTTTCTGTTGGCCATTGCATTGTCTGTCCTTCTTCGATTTACCACTTCTGATTAACCCTTTGTTACCTTCAAACTTGTCTTTCAACGATATGATTCAGTTTGTTACGTGGATGTCTCCACAAGGATTTGAATTATAAATGTCTTTCACTTCTCTTGTTTTAAGTTTCTGCTCTAGTTGGTTACCCATATGGCGTTATTACGTGTGCATGACTTGAATAACATTTATCTGCACAGGTTGCACAGTTTCTGGAAATTAAGTTCCATTCCTTAACAAATGGTATGAAGCAAATTATATGGTTGAGCATCGGTGTAATAAAGTATTAAACTATTCATCCCATGACTTTATTACTAATTTTACGTACCGTAAACACTTATACTTTTTTCATAGAGAACCTGTTTGTGTTCTGTTTTACATTTAAACAAGTTGAGCAAATTTGTTTTAACAACAAGATGATAGGTTCATTCAAAGTGATTGTTACATTCTTACTTCAAAAGCGAAAGCTAGTTATGAAGTATTTCATGTTAATATTTTCTAAAAAGTAATTAACATTGAATAGAATCATACCTTAATTGCCTGTTAATATGTATGATTAATTGATTGATTTTTGGTGTATAACACCACTTTCAGCAATATTTCAGCTATATCATGGCAACCAGTTTTAATGGTGAAAGAAGGGGAGTGCCCGGAGAGAACCACCGACCATGGGCAAGCAACTAGTAAGCTTTATGACTTGCAGCTGTGAGTCGAGTGCACCTTTTTTGTAATTTACAAAGCCGGGCGCAAACTCACGCCGTATTTGTGATAGGCTTGTATGAGTTGTGCCCCGGTCAATATAATGTTTTCTTCCGGATTTTGTCCGACCTCGTTTTTGATCTTAGACTTACACTGTCTTAGATATATACAATAACTAAAAACATATCGTTTGACAGATTATCAAGTATCGAGTATAATAATACAAATAGTTCATCGCACTTTGAGTGCGCAGGGTGAAAAACTGAAAATTCAAAAATAAGAACCCTTACTAACTAATCAATACAATGAAAACACATACAAATACAATCAATATCATAAAATGCACAGAAATACATAAAATACAGTTAATATGCACTTTAGACTTTGGTAAATGTAAATTATATCCATTTCTGACAATTTTTAAGGAAAACGGAAGTACAATCAAGAATTACTTTGTTTTATTGTTATATAAAAATGTGAACATATCAACGGCCATATACGGTATGCAGTGATTGTTTCATAATCTGAAAATTTGTCCAAAGTTACGGAATTTCAATAAATTCCAGCTTTTATCTGGTCTTCGTGATGGTTTTTAAGCTCAAAATTCAGGAGACAAACTGGCTCGAAAGATATACTGCTATCACCTTTGTCGCTTTTACTCGTTCGGCCCAGATCTATATTTAGAGGGAATACGTTCATTTTCCCCTTTCGTCTTCTGTGTCGGCCAAGTAACCATAGATATTGTCGATTTCTGGTTGGATTATAGCACAATTTACAAATGTAATATTGGCGACTTCTTCGTTTTCATAGGGGAAGTATGGATCCTTTTCCTCGGGAGATTCCCCACCACTTGCTTTTACTGCGGTTTTGCGCCTCGATAACGTGTCCGCGACTTGCATTTTCGCGACTGGTTTGTACCGTATTACGAAGTTAAATTGTTGAAGTAATAATATATTGTTGTCATATATTGCGCCTTTGGATTTGTTCTGAAACAAGGTGCGTCGAGGCTCGAGCCTGATGGTCGCACTCGACTACAAATTTGCTAGCACGTAAGTAACTAGAACAGTCTAAAATACTAGCTAGGACGCCTAACAATTCCAACTTGGTAGGGCCTTACGATTTTTGTCTATTATTTTTTTTATTTTGAACTAAAACGGATTATGCGGACAGATTCATTTTTCATTCATTCTACAAAAAAGTGAATTTTCATCAAATTTACTGTCGCCGGCGCGAGGCGCAATTACACACGATTCAATTTGTCATTTCAGTATTATATTTTCAACATATGAATATGCGGTTAAAATGTGTTTATTGATTCTAAGAGACAATAAACTATCCTTTATTTTCATCGATTTTTTTTCTCAAATACATTTAGAGAAAATATAGAAAAGTTGACCGGAAAGGTCACTGCGGTTGGGAATTTCATAAATGAGACTTCCCCTTTCAAATAAAGGAATTATTCAAAACTACTTCGGTCAACATGTGTTTATTGAATCTTAGAGACAATTATATAAAAATTGTTTTCAAATAAAATTTATTACAAATATAGTTAGAGAAAATATAGACGCAGTCATAGTCTTCAATGCCAAACTTTCAGCACATCTACTGACTACTTCAAATTCAGCTTCTTCCCTAATACAATTGTCCTTTGGAATGCCTTACCAGGATGCATACAATTGGGTGAGGGGCCTGGGACCGCCTAAGTCCCTCATTGGGTTCAGGGCAAATCCCTGGTGAGGGCTCGATGAGAGCCTCCCCCTTAAGCTCCCCTGCTCTAGGAAAGTAGTACAATTTTTTTATTTTACTTAAGATAGCTATCCAAGATTTCATTTCCAATGTGAAGATTAGTGAGTGACCGACCACATAGTTTGAAGTGGTGGCTAAAAGCCTATGGTTTTATTCCTGAATCAAAAGTCTTTTATTTCTTTATCGAGAATCGACGAAATCATTTTCTCAAAATACACCATCATTTGCTTAGGAAAAAATCTTGCACCAGAATATTTTTTTCTTTCAATGTTTTGCCAAAATATGTTTACTCAGAATTTCAGCATGCTATTTTTCTGAGGGACGGGGGAGAGAATCATAGCCCCCTTTCTACTTAAATGGCCGGTACAGAAATATCTGCACAAACACTCTTAATAGTAATGTACTTAAACGTCTATCATAGGGAATATTGGAATCGTACGAATACTTTTGTTCAGTCAACCCTCGACCCATATTAGACCTCGGGACTTCATCCCTTGGCCTAATATGAATGTTTCGAGTTGATATGACATATAATATGAAAAATGCCATATAATTATCTATAATTATTTCTTTGTTTCAAAATTTTCCATTTGGCGACATATATATGTAAATATCCCCAAAGTTACCCCCTTTCTGTACACAAATCGTAACTCAAAATCATACTCCCTTCGTAAAATGCTACATTATTTAACACAGACTATGCATGTATGTCTAATTACCAGATTACCATAGATTACCCAATATAGAAATACACTTCTGAATGAAGTACAAATGTACTTATGGATTAAAATAACCCATCAAAAAAGAACAGTTTAGTAATGTCTGTATATTCTTGTGTAGTAATGAGGCTATGTATAGACGTATCATATATGTTTCTGATACATCTACTTATCCATAGAAACAGTCATATGATCAAAGAAAAACAGAGGATAACACAAATCTTAAATAAATACAGAAGGCAAGAAGATAAAGGTAGAGAAAAAGACAACAAACGAAAGCAAACACAGAAAACAACACTGACTCCATTAAGACGGGGAATGAACTAAGGTGCTCCTGAAGGGTAAACAGTTCCCGTTGAACGGGGAATGAACTAAGGTGCTCCTGAAGGGTAAACAGTTCCCGTTGAACGGGGAATGAACTAAGGTGCTCCTGAAGGGTAAACAGTTCCCTTTGAACAGGGAATGAACTAAGGTGCTCCTGAAGGGTAAACAGTTCCCTTTGAACAGGGAATGAACTAAGGTGCTCCTGAAGGGTAAACAGTTCCCTTTGAACAGGGAATGAACTAAGGTGCTCCTGAAGGGTACACAGTTCCCTTTATACTGGGAATGAACTAAGGTGCTCCTGAAGGGTAAACAGTTCCCGTTGAACAGGGAATGAACTAAGTTGCTCCTGAAGGGTAAACAGTTCCCTTTGAACGGGGAATGAACTAAGTTGCTCCTGAAGGGTAAACAGTTCCCTTTGAACGGGGAATGAACTAAGGTGCTCCTGAAGGGTAAGCAGTTCCCTTTGAATGGGGAATGAACTAAGGTGTTCCTGAAGGGTAAACAGTTCCCTTTGAATGGGGAATGAACTAAGGTGTTCCTGAAGGGTAAACAGTTCCCTTTGAACGGGGAATGAACTAAGGTGTTCCTGAAGGGTAAGCAGTTCCCTTTGAATGGGGAATGAACTAAGGTGTTCCTGAAGGGTAAACAGTTCCCTTTGAATGGGGAATGAACTAAGGTGCTCCTGAAGGGTAAACAGTTCCCTTTGAACGGGGAATGAACTAAGGTGCTCCTGAAGGGTAAACAGTTCCCTTTGAACGGGGAATGAACTAAGGTGCTCCTGAAGGGTAAACAGTTCCCTTTGAACGGGGAATGAACTAAGGTGCTCCTGAAGGGTAAGCAGTTCCCTTTGAACGGGGAATGAACTAAGGTTCTCCTGAAGGGTAAACAGTTCCCTTTGAATGGGTAATGAACTAAGGTGCTCCTGAAGGGTAAACAGTTCCCTTTGAACGGGGAATGATCTAAGGTGCTCTTGAAGGGTAAACAGTTCCCTTTGAACGGGGAATAAACTAAGGTGCTCCTGAAGGGTAAGCTGTTCCCTTTGAGCGGGGAATGAACTAAGTTGCTCCTGAAGGGTAAACAGTTCCTATGAACGTGTGGTATATGCTGTGTAACTAGTTTAAACATATTTGATTTGTAAATGTCACGCATATGACGTTACAAATGTGATTAGACATACGTTTTAACATTATTAAAAAGTATCATCCATGAGAGGTATTGCTGTGTTACTGATGGTAACGGTCAATTTCCTTTAAATATCGTAGACGAGGTAAAAGGGACGGAAACGGAATAGGACAGTATTAGCAAATCATGTGTTATCCCTTCCAATTCTTTTGTTTTAAACAAGAGGAAAAAAAAGATAATGCTTTACAATATGTCATATTTAATGACACGAAACAAATGAGGAAAACGCTGTTATATTTAGGTTGCGTTTGGTAAAGGGTATGTTTATATTGTAAGATTGGTCATAGGTTACATTTGATAGCCCATTGGCAAAAACAAATATATAGGTGAGCGACCTTTGTTAACCAAAAGCGCACCCAGGCATCCATTTGGAGTAGCACTACAAATTAACAACGTATAATATATAATTGGAAATAAGTAGGTCACTGCCGGGGCTTTGTAATTCCGTAAATCTAACGTGATTCCTAGTGCAAACCTTTTTTTTTTGCAGCGACGTAAATACGTAAATCTGCATTATAATCTTTTTAGTTTTCTGTGTTTTTTGTTTTTTTGTTTTGTTTTTCTTGTGTACGCAATATCGCCATTTCCTCTGGATTGTCTATTCTTGATTGCCCCTTCGTATTTCTCTAACGTTTCATATATAACACCTTTTTCATTGGCGAATGTTTACAGTAAAACCCACAATTGACATGCCGTAACTAACTAAGGGTTCTGGTGCATCATTTCACCATGAGGAGAGGTTTGGTGGTCATAGAAAGCCAAGAAAGTGAGCTGTCAAATATTTATGGGTTAGGGTATCGATTTTGTCTCTTTCTACGATTTTGATATTTGATTTTGGAATTTTTTCAACTGTGTTTTTTTTTTTTTTTTTTTTTTTTATTAGAAGAATCAGTTATTATTTTTTGTCCTAAGAGTAATGATCTTCAACCAACAGATTTTACCTCCGTATCTAGCGCTCTTATTACCCTAGCTGCTATTGTGCTGTCCGTGTTTATGTTGTCATTCTTTCCTGGTCGTGAGTGTTAAATCTAATAAGTTTTATTGCTTTATCGTATATCTGTATTAAGCTTAGAGATCCAATTATCAAGAAGAATTGATATGTATTTCAAAAGGAGATTAAAAGATTTATATATATAAGTGCTTAAAATATGCTTTAGCCATTTTCAATTATGTTTTCAAAAAATGTGTCCGTGGATAACATTTTCCTACTATTTTATATAAAATAGTAAAAATAAAACAAAACGGACACATATTTGCTCCAAAAATTATTTATCAATTACGTTAAAAAAATGTGTCTGTGGATATCTTTTTCCTACTACTTATATATATATTAGTAGGAAAAAGATATCCACGGACACATTTTTTTTTAACATAATTGATAATGGTTAAAACATATTTTATGCAGGTTTTGGTATGCATTTTCCGGTTTAAGATATGACTTTAATGTATAATAATTATAAATTCGATACTTGAGTCCTTGCTGGGTGCCTTTAAAAACCATTTATCTGTCTAGCTGTAATTTAGATTTAATAATAATAATAATAATAATAATAATAATACAACTTTATTTACCAACAGCAATACAGCTTATAGGTATATATACATACAATCAATACAAGAATATATTCATAGCGGAGCTTAAGTTAAGCAATTTCTAATCTTTTCAGCAGAATATAAAAATTTACCTAGATTATTTAGCTCTTTAATATTACAAACTGACAATAGTTGTACCAGTTTAAAAGCAGATGGTGTCTTCCAGTAATAAGGTTTAATATACTTTTTACGCATGTCATCTTATTTTTTACACTTCAATATAAAATGAAATTCGTCTTCTATATATGAATCATTACAAAAATCACATATTCTTTCTTGTCTATCAATGTTTAAATATCGTTCCGTTTTAATCTTTACAATATGTGCATGTATACGATATTTACAAATCGGAGGTTTATAAATATAATTAACAGGTCGGCTTAAATAATACTGCAACTTATGAATATCATATATGTATCTATAAAAATTACATTTAGGTGAATCTTCAAAGAATGCTACAGCTTCAATTACAAAACAATCAATAACTCTTTGTTTAAATTCACATAAAAATTTATCTTCATCAACAACATCTTGAGAGATCCATATATCATTGAAACCATATCTACACAGAATATCTCTGATATTACCAGCCCAGTTAAACTTCTTATTTAACTTGTTATGACTTGATTCAAACATGGATTCATAACAAGTTTTTAACACAATGTTTTTTGTTTTCAAAATTTTACACCAGTATTTAAAGAGGCATTAGCTACGAATTTGACGAAATAAATTATATGTTTTGGAAATTGGTAAATAGCTTTAAAATGATGAAATAAAGGTAAATATTTCACATTAAACAGCTTATCGTACCACTTTTCGCCTTTTGAGAACGAAAATTACCATCGTTTTATTATTTCCTTGCAAGCAAATAATTTGACCTGGCTTTCTCCGTGTGCAACTGACCTTACTAGTGACAGGTAAAAACGAATAATTTGTATTTTGTCGCTTTTTTACTGCAAACTTGCATGGTTCTTTGTCCGTAATTAACGCCGACTAAAAGCAGATTCACAGAAAATAAGAAATAAGTGCATTGTTGTACTGATTTAATGACGATTCGGCAAACTCCGTTAACAATGCCGATAATTAATAGGATGGCGTCCATTTCTTGATCGATCTCAAAACACCAGTAGTCGCACCTTTTTTCCCCGATGCCCGTACATTTCATAACATTTATAAATTAAAGAAACACGCTTTATTAAGGCATCAATAATATCTGATAGTTTTTATGGGTAAATTGTTTTTACGATTTTGGCAAATAATGCCCCTTTAAGCATTCTATAGTAACGTTCAACATACATTGGAACTCGTCCTAATGCAAAATAGACCATACAATTCACAGCAGACCTTCTTACTTTTAAAGCTCTTTTCAAAAAGTTTAAATGTACATTTTCAATATCTTCACCTTGATGTGAACCCCATGTTTCACATCCGTAACTCAATATACAAGAAATATAGGTATCAAACAAAGACATTAATGTTTCATGATTTAAACAGTCATCACGAATTTTGCTATGCATATTAAACAATGCTTTTCTACCTTGATTAGACAGTGATTGTTGAGTATGTAAAAAACTCCCATTATAATAGAATAATCATCCTAAATAAACAAAATCATCACATATTTCAACTGGATTACCGTTTAAAGACCATCTCTCTTCGGGCTTTACATTACCACTACTTCTGAAAACTACAATTTTTGTTTCATTTAGATTTACATATAAACCATGATCATTGGCTATGACATTCACAGAGATTATCAGATTTTGTAAATCTTCCACATTTTCACTGAATATCACTGTATCGTCCACATGCATTAATCAAAATAAGTTCAATTTTTTCAATTCATAAGACCGACAACCTTGGATAAATCAATTCAACTTCTATATCATTAACATACAATGAGTATAAAAGGGGGGATAAAAAATCCCTTGCATAAGTCCAACGTTACATGTAAATATATCTGAGTAATTGCTATTTAATCTTACACCAACTTTAAGTTTTGAATACATCGACTTAATAACATTCAACAATTTACCAGTGATACCTATTCTGGATAATTTTATCCATAATTGTACATGTGCAACACTATCAAAAGCCTTGATATAATCTATGAAACAGCAATATAAGTGTTTACCATTTCTTGATGTATTTGATATAAGTGAGTGAAGGGCAAAGATGGCATCTGTTGTCCCAAGACATGGTCGGAATCCGAATTGCGCATCGGTTAAAATGTCATTTTCTTCACTCCATTTTACCAATCGTGAGTTAATCAACGAGGTAAAAAGTTTTCCGACATGGGAAAGTAATGAAATCCCTCGGTAATTCCCTGTATCGTTAACATCACCTTTTTTGAAAATGGGTATGATGATAGATTTGACCCATAACTCGGGGAAAATACCGGATATCAAAATATTTTTCAAAAGTTTGCACAACACAGGAATAAGTGTTGTTTTACCAGTTAAAATGTATTCATTCATAATATTTTCTGTACCAACTGATTTGTTCTTTTTTTAAAAGGAGACCTTTAAATATTAATGCATATATTAATAAGTCAGTACTTCCTTGTTTATCAACATTACAGTAATGGCAGCACTAGAAGAAGCATTGAAAGCTTCTTTTATTATATTTTGTTTGTTGGGGATTTCTTTGTCTATCGAAAATGGTAAGTTACATAAAATACATATGTATATATAATTAGTGAAACGGTCGTAACTCTTAGTACACTTACGTCTATGTTTAAGACTTTTTGCGACCTTTAGTCAAACGGTCGCCTGGTGCATCATTTCACCAGAAGGAGAGGTTTGGTGGTCATAGAAAGCCAGGAAAGTGAGCTGTCAAATATTTATGGGTTAGGGTATCGATTTTGTCTCTTTCTACGATTTTGATATTTGATTTTGGAATTATTCCAAATGTGGTTTTTTTTCTGTTTCTGATTTTATTAGAAGTATCACTTATTATTTTTTTGTCCTAAGAGTAATGATCTTCAACCAGTAGATTCTACCTCCATATCTAGCGCTCTTATTACCCTAGCTGCTATTGTGCTGTCCGTGTTTATGTTATCATTCTTTCCTGTTCGTGAGTGTTAAATCTGATAAGTTTTATTACTTTATCGTATATCTGTATTAAGCTTAGAGATCCAATTATCAAGAAGAATTGATATGTATTTCAAAAGGAGATTGACAGATTTATATATATATAAGTGCTTAAAATATGTTTTAGACATTTTCAATTATGTTCCCAACAAATGTGTCCGTGAACTTTTTCCTACTATTTTATATAAAATAGTAAAAATAAAACAAAACGGGCACATTTTGTTGGAGCAATATATATATATATATATGATATTTTAGTAGGAAAAAGATATCCACGGACATATTTTTTGGGGAACATAATTGATAATCGCTAAAACATATTTTAAGCAGGTTTTGGTATGCATTTTTCGGTTTAAGTTGTGACTTTAATATATATTAATTATACATTCGATACTCGTGTCCTTGCTGGGTGCCTTTGAAAAACCATTTATCTATCTATGTAACCTTGTTTTAGATTTAAAAGACACCTTTAAATAATTAACTTAAGAAATAATTCATGGCAGGCATAGAGTTGTGCAAATTTACACATGGGCTGGGCCTTCATATTCGAATTTTACGCCGAGCGGTAGCGAGGGGTAAAATCTAAGAATATAAAGACCCAGCCCATGTGTAAATTTGCACAACTCTATGTCTGCCATGAATTATTTCGATTTTAATAGGACAAATACGGTATTTTTTAACCTTTCGTGAACTGCATGCACACGGCATTTGGTGGCTGCTCCATTTACCTCCTTCGTCATATACAAAACAAAATATTGAATATCCATGTAATTTTTTTATTACCCTTATTCATGTATCAGAGACATATAACACAATTATGTCTCTGCATGTATTGGGTATATCAGTATATGTTCATATTGAATTATTCGACAACTCTCTGTTAAAAAAAGTTGTTAAATTATATTTTGAGTTGAAATACTTTTGACAAAAAATGGCAAAAATTGATATATTTACAAACATAGTGAATATCTGAGTGTGCATGGTGTAATGATATATTTGTTTCTTTTGTTCCCCTCACATCTCTTGTTTACAAATAAAATCTTACTTTTTTATAATGGCCTACAGATGAAGTGAACAAAAAACAGATAGCACTCGTAACCCTCAAATCTATTTTTTATTCCTGTAAATTTTCATATCTAGAACTTGAACCGGATGAAACTGATGGAATATTTAAATTTATTAAATCTTAATTAAATAAAAATGAATCTTGGGTTACATTGTTTTATATATGTTTTGTGAATCTGGGGAAAGCTAGTCTACTCAGGGACGTCTTAACAGCATTATAGGACCCCGGGCAAAGCAGTACACCGAGACGGCTACCTATATAACCATTCGCAGGAATATAAATGTAAATGTCGATTAAATTAAATATATAGTTATTGTATAGGTACTTCCAAAAAAATCAGTGTTTAAACATTAAAAAACATGCCGCACACAGCATACAAAGATTAGCATATGATCCCTATGCTCATGAGGCACCCGGGCAACTGCTCAGCGTGCCCATGCGTTAATATGACACTGAGTCTACTGATACATTTTTAGTATATCTGTATATCTACATATATATGGTTCAATGTTATGTATGTAATCTTGTTTTCGTTATGTGTGTATGCTAGGTTAAATAAACTTGAAGAAAGGGGCAATGAAATACAGCGGTACATGTAGCTTTACACGAAGTTGTTTCCCCCATTAAATAGTAGCAAGATAATTTGTATTTCAGTTCTGCAAACATATAAACAAAATAACATAAAAGCTGTATCAATCTCCATGGGCTTTTGAACCAACAAAATAAACTATAAATAGTTAGAAGCTTTTAGACACCAGCAATAGGAACCATTCACTGCTTCTCCCGTTTGGTGACGCTGCTGTTCCATAAGTGGTTACATGTGCGTTTGAATCACAAAAACGCTTGTATCTAACGTTTACCTAATGACGGAACTGAATTATAAAACTTGGAGAGTGCAAACATTGAAGGTTTAACTAGTACAGCGTGGGGTGGTATTACATGTTAGAAGTATAGATTTAGTTGACGGCTATATGTAAAATAAAAGTATAAGTCTTTAAATCGTAAGAAAAGAGTTTTATTATGAACATATTAAGAAATACAACGGACGTTTACAAGCCATATTGGCATGTATCTTGGTGTAGCCTATACAAGGTATACATGATGTTTGGTTACTCACACTGTAATACTGATGAACTTCATTTCAACATTTTAAAGTACCTGTATTTTGGGAAATACTACCTCTAAGTGAACAAAATAGAATGATAAAGTCACCGTCTCCAAATACAAAATTTTGAATCATGAATATATCTAGGTCTATCTATATTTAAGCAATCTTCAAATCTAAATCACACTCTTTAAAATTATTTGGTACAAAATTAAACATATAATATATTCCTTCTTCGTGTAGTGTTATTAACTGTTAAAGATTCGACAACAAGCGGATTAATCATAGCATTCATTTTGGAAAGATTTTGAGCAGATGTATTATGAATGGCATAACTTATGATAAATAGTTAAATAAAGAAAATTTGCTGTTTCTTACTATTTTAAATTATTTTCGACAGATTTTGATAGTACTCAAATATTCTGTACAATCAGACTGGTGGACCATGGTACAAAACCTGGAACTGCCATACAATGTAAAACTAAAGGCTCAAGTTGTCACCGACAGAGTTCCGTCCGGGTTTTAAGTGTGATTCGTGCTGCTCAATCTTCAGTTTTCTGTGTATTTTTTTTTAGACCACTGTTTATCATTTTTTTCCTTTTTCGATAGGCCATTGCATTGCATTTCGATAACTCTTTTGGCATCTACAAAAAAAAAATTTCTTATCTGTTGACATATTCACGCACCACTATACTATCCCAATTATCAAATTTATCTCATTGTAGTATATATGCCACATTATTTTTTGTGGGTTTATTCCATTCTAATGCAGGTAAAAACGTTATTTATAACTTTAGTTAGCTGCATGTTATTGAAATGAACAGTCAAACGATTTGAATTACAATTTCAGAAATGCTACGAAAAAACTGGGAATTTGCATAAAACCCAGCGTTCTATACAATAAAAAAATTATAAATAAAATGTAAACGTCCGGACTACTGAGTTTGGTGTTTAACACCACTTTCAACAAATTTCAGCTATATCGTGGGAGTCAGTTTTATTGATGGAGGAAAACGGACTGCACAGAGAAAAACACGGACCTGCCACAAATCACTGGCAAACTTTATCACATAATGTTGTATCGCCTGGGCGAAATTCGAACTCATAACGTTATTGGTGATAGGTACTGATTGCATAGGTAGTTGTAAATCCAACTACCAAACGATCACGTCCACGAAGGCCCCAAACGGACTACTGAGTTAAATATTGTAGGGAAGGTCAATTAAGATTTTCCTTTCCTTAAACTGGATATATCATACAGATAAAGAATATTTGTTGTTGGAAAATTTTGGAAAATAATCATCAATGTGTTCCCCTTTGGATTGTTTATTTCAAACATAAAAATGTATTATTGCTATTACTTTTTTATCATTAGCCGTTTTGGGATTTATTTTGAATAAGCTCCCCTTTAAATGATGTGAAGTACCAACTATGTTATTTGAAAAGGTGTCTAGATCGAGATTGGAACAAAAATTCTGCTTCAGAGTGCATTTTTGTTTCAGTTACAAAAATGTAGCATCGAAATCTTTTTATAAGAGTTAAATACACCCTTTTCTCCTAATGCTAATGTAAGAAATGAAATGTGATACACGTATACACCGTTCGGAATTTATATCCCTGTCGTTCTGTAGTCAACTGTTCAAGCGAAATGGTTTTAAGTATAAGATACAGTACTATTAAAAAAAAAAGTGGCCCGTATTGAATATCCTGCAATACGTGCAACTTCTTTTGTTTCAATTGTAGTTTATCTACAGAGG
Source organism: Bathymodiolus brooksi (assembly GCA_963680875.1). Classification (NCBI taxonomy): domain Eukaryota; kingdom Metazoa; phylum Mollusca; class Bivalvia; order Mytilida; family Modiolidae; genus Bathymodiolus; species Bathymodiolus brooksi. The sequence goes on along the minus strand of OY804582.1, from coordinate 97,292,169 downwards.
GAACAGCGTGTTTTTTTTACATTTCCCACTATTCTGTCACGAAAATTAATCCTTTCCACGATGGCTCCGTCGCGGAAAACACGACGGAACAGGTAAACTGATATTTTTCATCCGCGGTGGTATCATCGTGGATGGAATTAACTTTCATTATGCGTGTGTTTTTTCCAAGATATAGCGTGGAAATCATCGTGGAAAAGATTAATATATGTGTGTTGAACACGATATAGCGTGGAAATCATCGTGGAAGAAATTAATATATGTGTGGTGAACACGATATAGTAATCTTTTCCACGATGATTTCCACGCTATATCGTGGAACATATTTTTAAAAGGTTTAATATGCCTAACATTAATAATTATTTGGAATGCATAAGCTTCCTAAAATTATATACACGAGAGTCTTTACAGTCTGCATTGTCATAGATGTCACAATGAAGCGAGAAATTAATTATGGGACAAACAGATAATTATTTTTACAGAATATATGATTTTGTTCATCATAAATGGTATTGTCATTAATTTACCGAAGTGCATGAAAATTGGGCATTTCAAATATAGAGTTATATTTCTTATTTTGTAAGTTTATATAAAAAAGGAAACGTTTTACCAGTACACTTACAGACAATAACAATGTATATGGAGAGAATGTAGGGAAAAAAGTCACAGGAAAAAAAGTCACGGAAAAAAAGTCATGGATGAAAAGTCACAGGAAAAAAAGTCACAAGAAAAAAGTCACAGGAAAAAAAGTCACATATATAATGTCATCTTTCAGATAATTAAAGTTTTTTGTAAAAATTATTTCAATGCCTTAATCTTTAATTTGTTTATACTGTAATTAATATATTCTTCCTGAATAGAGACCCAGTTGTTTATTTAGTACATGTATTTAATTCATAAATGACTCCGAAACCATAATGATTGAAATGGAAAGTGGTAATTCATAAATAAAGGTAATAACAAAATTACCGAACTCCGAACAATCTTATAAAGGGAAAGTCAAAACTCATAATTATATAAACAGACAAAATCAGTCAACAACCGGAAAACTGTGAAAACCGTAATGACCCTGACTTGGTACAGGCATTTCTAAAGAAATGGTGGGTTGAATCAGATTTTAAGGCGCCAAACCTCCCGCTCTCATTACGGTTCAAAGGTTCCGGCTGTCACTGTAACAGTATTTAAATACAGGAACAAAATAGGTAAAATAGTTGTCAAAGCAGTACCACATTCGGTGACGTAAATGTCAAAAATATTTTTACGTCACACATTGACAAAAAAATTCTTGACATTTTGGACTTCTTTATCTTTATACATTTTCACTATATGAAAATGCATCGCTTATAATTATTTCTGCAGAGACGGGATATATTTCGACAAGATATTGGTATCGGAATATAAACTTTTTAAGAGATCGAATAAGGCGAATCTTTTTATAGCCCTGGTCCAGTAGCCTGTTTCTCAGATGAAGATGACGTTTCAGGAAATCAGAATAATTGCTACTGGCCCTTGCATAGCGAATCAATTGCGAGATGTAAACACCATATGCAGGAGAAGCTGGTATATTGCTGCACATGTTTGGAAAATTTATGATTTTAAAATTGAAGTCGTCCCGCTTATCATAAATTTTAGTACTGAGTTGACCACTGTCGTCAAATTCGAGGTATAAGTCCAAAAATGATGCGGACGAAGCTGTATCGGTGGTCTCTTTAACTTCCAGCTCTGGAGGATATATCAATGGAAGAAATTCTGCAAATCTAGAATTATTGATAGATAAAACGTCATCAATATACCTGTATGTGAAATTAAAGGCTCTAGCCTCATGAATCTTCTTATCTTTTACAAGCTTTTGAAGAAACTCCGACTCGTATGAGTATAAAAATAAATCGGCTAGAAGAGGGGCACAATTCGTACCCATTGGTATGCCGACGACCTGCTGAAACAGTGTCCCTCCAAAGGAGACAAATATGTTATCGATGAGGAACTCCAGCATACTGATCACTTGTTCCTCGGAGTAGCATGTTTTACCTTTATGAATTTTGTTTGAAAAATATGTGGAATTGTAGCCTAACACAACAAATTTTGAGCCATAGTTTCTATGACTAAAAGCTTTATGAATTGTTTCTTTTAAGGGGGTTTTTAATTTGTCATGCGGTAGGGTGGTATATAGAGTTGAAAAATCAAAAGTTTTGATGGAGGATACCTGAGAGAAAGATCTTGATTTCAGGTTATCCAAAAGATCTTTAGAGTTTTTCAAAATCCACATGTGATTTATGCCACTACGCGAGTAAACAGTTTCACAATATTTCGGTTGTCCCTCTTTTACTGTAGACAGAATCTTTGTCAGGTGAATAGACAATTCTTTCGTCGAACAAGTTGATGATCCCGCTATGTACCTTTCTTTGTATGGTGTCTTATGGAGTTTAGGTATCCAATATAAATAGGGTAAATCCTCAGACTCTTTACCAGAGGGAATGCTTAAAGAGGTCATGAATGATCTGTGGTTAGCTAGGATTTCACCTTTGTCGAACGAAGTTGGTTTGTATGTGGTATTACTAGAGGTGTTGCTATTTATGCCTAATTCCTTGATTAGACATTCGAAGTAATATGATTTACATACAAACACGATATTGTTGGAAGCCTTGTCCGCAGGAACGACAACATATTTGTCATGAAGAGAGGAAAGACACTTAACAGCTTCTTGGTCTTTAAATACAGACTTAGGTCGACTATTAACACAATTTTTTAGTTTGTGAATCCGACCTTGTACTAGAAACCTAATTGTTCTAACCCAGTCTGACAAGGACTCTAACTCAGGATCTTGGTCTACTTCTCTCTTTATCCACCTTCTGGCATAATCTTCAACAGCATCCATAATTATCTTGAAATTATGTTTCCAATTGATGTGTTGAGGTTCTCTGAATTTAGGACCATGAGAAATGACCTTTCGGAGACTCTCATGTTGAATGATATTCAGATCACCAGTGAGTACATGTCCAGATGGGTTGTATTGAAAAGGAGAGTGGGAGCAGTCACAAGTCAGAGGGTTCTTAATGTACTCTTTTATGTTAATATCTTGCAATGCTTCTTTGTAGTTGAAAATTTTACGGCCAATGCTGTTAGTGTAGCTATAGGAGACAATGGGAACAGATTGATTTTTGAAATATGGTGGAATTTCTTTTATGACCTCTTTTCTATTAAGAATGTTGCTGATGTTAATAGCATCGATTCCTTTATTAGCAAACGGAATATGGAGGAATTTTCTGTTGTTATCATGAAGAGGTTCAGATCGAACTGGTTTAAAAAGACGAAAGGACGCCACGTCACATATAATACTAGACAATCTGTACTTAGGAGAAAAAGGATCTACGCCTCCTTTGTCAAGTCCAAAATCCCTAAGATCTTTGAGGTAGTTTACAGGTAGTGAAAATAAGATTGTACGAATATGATGAATTCCAAGAGGTTTCTGTATATTAGAAAGTAAATCATTAAAAGTATCTTGTAACGTTCTTGGTTTAGAGGACTTTTTAACATTAGGATGTTGAATTCTTTTATGACCATGGCTACGTTTAGTTCTTGGAATAGTATTAAAAAGGCTCATCACGTTGATTTCGTTGCATCCAGGACTTGACAAATTTCCCACTCCTTTGATGTTATCATTGCAACCGTAAGGCATTGCAGTGCCTAATTCTTTTATCCAGAACAACTCTCTATCGGTGCGGTAAGGTGTACTAAGAATAGGACTGTTTGTATGATGGTAAATCTTCTCGATGATTCGAACTTTCATCGTCAAACAGCGGTCATGACCCGGTTGATTGAAATGATTATACAAAATCCTGTATTTGGGATCTTTTGCATCATATCGATGTTGGCTCATCCTACTTCGCAATGTTTGACGAGTTTCACCAACATACAAAAGTCCACAGAGTGTACATTCTATACCGTAAATGACATTTTTAGTAGAACAGTCCAGAGGTTCAAACGATTTGGTGTAGTACGTTTTTCCAGTTAAATTACTTGTAAATTCAGGAGAAGTTATTAGCATGACGCATGTTTTACAAGTATTATTTTTGTCAGTTTTTATTTTGCAAGTAGTAATGCATGGAGAAGAGTCACAAGTACCTGGAGATTTAAGACAGTCCGAAATATTAATAGAACAAGATTTTAAAATTTGATACGAATCTGAAGTTTTGAAATAATAATTACCCTCTGGCTGAACGTAAGACAAATCGGGGGTATCCCGTAGGATATTCCGTGGAACGCATATATCATTTGCTACCCTGTTCCGTGTAGTAGCAAATGAGGACCTTGATTGCTATTGTCATAATGTTTATACAGAGACATACATAGGTCATTTTTAATAGTTAAGAATACAATTATGAAAGAAATTGTTGAACATCAACATTTGGTGAAACCATACCTGGTGTATTCCATGCCCTAGTCAATTCAGAGCAAAATGTATGGTTTCTTTCACTTTTTGTATAAAAGGAAAAAGTCAGCTTTCACTATCAATAAACCAAAATGAAGATTATACCAAGCAACATAGGTGGTTTCAAGCTGTGCTATCAGGGGTACATGTATACCAAATATGCTACCAGGAAGACCAATCAGTGGTGGAAGTGTGTTAAACGGTCAAGTACAGGATGCAGAGGAAGCCTTAGCACTACACTTCCGAATGAAAATCCAGTTCCTGGGCAGCCACACAATCACGCTCCCAGTGATACAAACATCAAGTACTCAAAAACCAGAAATGCCATGAAAGACCTGGCAACCAACACCAGAGACAAACCCAGCCAGAGCTTTGTCCAGGTTGTGTCCCAGTGTGACGACAATGTCCAAGCCTTGCTGACCCATGAAGAAAACCGCAAACGCACAATTCGATACCAGCGTCCAACTCCTCCAGTCCCAGCCACCTATGCAGATGTCAGATTACATGAAGAGTACACAACAACAACCAACAGTTCCTCCTATACGACAACGGCCAGAATGCAGAAAACAGAATGTTAGTCTTCTACTCACCAGATAGTTCGGAAAGATTAGCCAATGCCCAGATCATCTTCATGGACGGTACCTTTTCTGTAGCTCTGCACCCATCTAAACAGCTGTGCATTATCCGGGTTCCATTCAAAGATGTAAGAGGCACTGCAGTATATGCGTTCCTGCAAAATAAATGTCAAGATACTTACAGGGAACTCTTCCAGTCTATTGTTGACAACTGCAATGCCAGCAACCTACAATTCAATGTCCAGACTTTGAAGATGCAGTCCTTCGTGCAGTTACAGCTGTATTTGGTCGCCACATCAACCACCAGGGCTGTTTCTACCACCTGAAACAAGCATCATGGCGAAAGATACAGCAGCTTGGTTTGGTGCCTCTCTACAAGAACGACGACGACTTCAGACTGTTCTGTGGTAGGATGGATGGTCTTGCCTTTTTACCAGTACCTGATTTGACCAATGGTATTCATCTGCTTATAACACTATGCCTTGATGACCCACCAGAGGCAGCTGAGCTCCTAGATTACTTTGATTCAACTTACATCAGTGGTAGACTTAGACAGCAGAATCCAGCACAAAATCAAGCAGTCCGTCTGGTCTTAACACGCAACTCACCTATGTTTCCACCAGCCATTTGAAGCGTACATGATGCCACTGTCAACGGTGATGCCAGAACCAACAACATCTGCGAGGGCTGCAACAAGAACCAACAACATGTGCGATGGCTGGAACAAGAACCAACAACATGTGCGAGGGCTGGAGCAACAAATTCTTCAAACTGATAGAACATGCCCATCCGTCTATATGGCGTGTCATCGAGTGGTGTCAAAAGGAAGAAGCTACTGTCCGTACTATTATCCAGCAAGATGCCGTTGGTAATCCACCAGTTAAGCGTACTCAACAGAGACATGTTCAGCTCCAGGAGCGTTAATAAAAACCTATGCAGAGACATCACTACCGGCCAGAAGACCATTGCCGAGTTCTTGTGTGGAGTTGGGTGGAACATCAGACTCAGTCACCAACATTAGTGCTTAAGAGACAATTGACATTATGAACATTTACAATTTAAAATGGAAATATTCAATGTTTGTATGTTCATCATTATATCGTTATGATTTGATATATTTCATATGCTCCAATCATTGATGTGATTAATTAAATGTAAATGCTAATTCATTGTTTTTTTTTATTATTTTCTAATTAGAAAGAGTTGGATGAGTGAATATCAATGAGTCAAATTTTGGTTCTCGTATATCAAGGTCTCTATAAGAATCATTCCTTTATAATTAGAAGGAGTTGGGATTTAATACATATCAGCGTAAAATTTTCCAAAAAAAAAAGGAAAACAATTCGGTCTGTTATTTTCGTGGACGGATTTCGCTATACAGTTGCGATGTTGTTGAACGCAGGCTTAATTTAATGATTTCTACCTCACATGGCTTATTGAATTTGCAGGCAACTATACCATCGGCAATATCCAGGTGTGTTATGCTGGTGCTCTGCCAGTTTCCATCGTTGAGCGTTCATGATTCTGCTGTCCGCACCAAATATTTATATTTTAAATTCATATGAAAGGAAAAAAGAAAAAAGAAAAGCTAAATGCATATTAATATGTTGCTTTATTATGGAGTTCCGTAACTGACATGAAAATTTTTACTTTGTTTATACGAAATAGTTTACGGAGCCCGTTTTCTGACATGAGAAATTTTTTTTATTTCGTTTATAGATATTTTTTTAATTTAGTTTATGCGAAATACTATTTCGTATAACGTCATAAAAATATTTATCATGTCAGTTAACGGACTCCGTACTTTATTGTTACTCATCAAAAAAGAATAAATTCTAATTAAGAAAGAAGCGTCTTTTAATTTCATAATATTAATGTTTTAAAAGATTCAGATTCAATATTTTATTAAAGTCTCACCACTTGTAATACATATAATACACAATCATCACACTATATACATTAAAACAGAAGTTTTATAGATAAAATACAAGTGTCATTCTTTAAAGAATTATGAGAGACTATACAAATTTCAATAAATTAAAATTTAAATCATGTCTATAAAACATTTCAGTTCTGTATAAACTTAACTATCAATCAAGAATATAAAAAACTATTTCTTCTACCTAAAATATTAAAAAGAAACCATCATAAAGAAAGATAATTAAAAAGTTGGCATGCGGTGAAATATATCCAATTACAAATTATACCTCAAAAGACGGCATTGTCATAATTTGGTCTTAATTTATGGTACTAGGGTGTGCTTTGCAAAGTTTTGACCTTTTAATCTAAGACATCATCATATATGGCATGCATCCGGGATATGCACAATGAAAGATAAACACAGGATTTACACAAACATCCTGTTCTTTGTATTTGATCTCGATCTACTTTATTAGGTTTAAATAAAATACCTTTATATTTGTATGAAAAATTATTTATATACACGACTTATATATGGTTTAAAAGGAATATATTACTTGGTTCTATGTTAAGTTTGTCTTATTATTTGTTATGTTAATTTGTCAAGTACACACGTGTTTACCAAGAAGCAAATTGTATTGATTAGTAAATTAAATAGTAATATAGATTTTTGAACAGCAAAGTAAACGAGAGTTTTATTTAGAATTAGGAGTGCTAACTAAAATAACTTTAACTGCAAGTCAATGGAATTGCTAAATTACACAACTTGTAATACAATGCATAAAGAGCTTTATTTACTTGATCTATTAGTCTTTTTTTCGCAGTACAATAATTACGTTATAATTGAACACTACCCCTAAATATGTATATGAATCAACAATGTCTATATTCTCGTCGCATAATTTAAACGATCTTTGTGCTTTGTATTTTCGTTTACTGAAAATAAAAAAAATTGTTTTTTGTGTATTAACCTTAAAATTCCATAGATCACAATATTGTTCAAAATCCAGCAAGGCTTGTTGAAGACCTTCTAGTTTCAGACATAATCACTGTATTATCTGCATACAACATAATGAAAATCTTGTTATACATACCTCCGGTAATATATTGACTATATTATATTTATAAACAATCAGATTTATTGGCAGGGTCACAACTTTTTTTCAGACAGACTAAGGCAGGGCATAAACTTTTTTTTGAAAATAAGATGGATGGACATAAATGTTTTTGGTAGGAAAAAATATCCATGTACCGGTCCATTCCCACAGGTAAATAATGCACGGTCCCTAACACGGTTTTGAGTCTTGTTTAAATTTATTTCTCTTATTTTTACTCGTGAATACCTCTTTCCCACTTGTTTCAAACACTTCCAAAATTTTATTCAGAATATTGTTTATATCTTGTTGGCTACATTCATTGTTGAGTTGTATGTTTTCAAGGTCACCTACTAGGTGACACCTAGTATAGAGGTCAACTCGCTATGCTGGTTATGAACCATGTTTACAAAATCTTCACGTTTGTTATCATTCCACTTGACCGATTTCGCTTGTTGTGTCGCAGTGGTGTGTTTTGTGTTTTGTTTTTGTAAACAAGTTTTTAAGGAAATGTGTATAGAATTATGAATATCAGACAGAATAGGATTGAAATCATTTATATCGAACTCTTGTATAAAAGGAAACAAACTTGAAGATGATATAAAATAATCAATAACACTTCTATTTTTACAAGTTCTTTTTCCTATTCCTCTATCTAATCCAACTCTAGAATTCGCTATGTACAAATTTAGTTTCTTCAAAAATGTTTAATCGGCACGTGTCGTCTATCACCGTTTTAGTTTATTACCTGTTGATTAACCATTTTACCTAGTTGATTGGCAATCAATCCCGAACAAATAAACAATCAGATCGTTTGATATACCTGATTAAAGCTATTTATTAAGCAAACCTTAAGTCAGACAAATGTAAGAGCTTGGTAGCTCTTTCTTTCAAGATATTCTACAAAAAAAGTAAAGGTTAATTACTAATACTGAATGTTTTTTTGGTTTTTTTTTGCACGGAAATAGTTCAATAAAGTGTTGTGTTTATTTAGCATTTTTGAGTAATAAGATAATTTTATAATGGTTTGAAAATTTCTTTTTGTATTCATTACAAACATTTCATAACTTTCATACGAACAAGCTAGCCTTTTCACGAATTTTGAAATTTACTCGAAGACAATGTGATAGGCTGATGGCTTTCCCGTGTCATTGCATGGATCTTACCGCTCATACAGTAGTATTACAAGAATGGAGTGCCCTAACCATCTTGAAAAAAAATCTTTGCTTTTAGACAATTATCTTTTTAACATCAGTTTGTCGATATCATCAAAATTATATTCATTTCACTCAAAAAAGTTACCTCTGTTTTTTGTATGATTATCAATAATAATAGTTTGACAGTTTGATATGATATCGACAATTAAAAAAAGCAAAAATACTTTTACACTAGCAATAACCATATGGTTTCACCATCCCGTTCTGTCATATAATATACACAAAGAAAAAAGTTAAGCACCCCCATGATTTTTTATAAATGACAAATGATACGACAAGTATCACGAGATTACTGACCTGATAATCTCAAGAACGCGATGGTGACCTGTTAGGACATTACATTGGCTGTAAGAAACCACAAAAAAAATCAAGAAAAATGTTAATTTAATGAATATTTAATCACAATTTCACATGGCCAGTTTTTGCAGTAAAACATGTCCATTTTAAGTATTGACCTTCACAGTTCAAAAAGCACGATAAGAATGTCATTTCACTTTCAAAACGTCATTTATGAATCACTTGACGACATCTATTGTTCAAAGTTCAGTACCGGGTATAACCTCCACGTGCTTGGATGACGGCCTAAGCCCTGCGTCTCATCCCTCCAGTTAGACTTCGGATGTCCTGTTGTGATAGCTGCTGCCATTCCCGATACAATGCTGTTTTCAACTGACGAATGTTTTGCACAGGAGGTTCCTGAGCCTGTATACGACGGCCTAACATGTCCCAAATATGCTCTATGGGATTCAACTCCGGGTTCGTGGCTGGCCAAGGAACAGAAGTCACGGCTTCGCTTTGGAGGTAGGCGGTTACTGCTCTTGAACAATGAGGCTTGGCGTTGTCATCCATATACACAGGCCTTGTAGCTAGTTGGTGGTTGTCGAAATGGGGAACTGGTTGCAAGACGTCTCTGATGTACTGATCACTAGTTAGGTTGCCTTGTATGGTGACTAAGTCCAGCTTGCGGTCATGAGAGATACACCTCCAAACCATTACTGAGCCTCCACCGTAAGGAACAGTTGGCTGGATGTTCCTTGGTGTATAGGCTGTATTTTTGTGTCTCCAAAACCTCATCCGGCCGTCGGTTGCATGAAGCAGAAACCGGCTCTCGACTGACCAATGGATCTTGCGCCATATCCTTAAATTCCAACCACGTCGTGCTAAACACCATTATATAGCGTGTTCCGCTATACCACGCTCGGGATTGAAAAAACACGCCCACGATATGTAATGGAAAATCGTGGGAAATGTAAAAAAAAGACACGCTGTTTCCTCTACAACAGTCATGATAATATATCATTTAGTCTTTTTGGTCCAGTTAGCTAAAAATCAGTAAACTTTCTTAATCTCAAATTTTTCAAACATCATAAAAATATTCAAATACATTGTATTTCAAGCACATTTTTATACATTATAATAAGAAGAAGATGGGTCATGAAGATCAATTTGCTTCATCAATAGATCAATATGTACATGTATACTATTTAATGAAAAGAATTCAAGTGTAAACTTATTTGTATGGTGTATATATATTTTTATATAAATCCTCTCTGAGGTTCGACCATTATTATTTTACAACTGATGGGTCACTGTGCTTGTTATATAACATACAATCGAATGCAACTATTACTATGTCAATGTTTGATTAAATTTTGATTTGTTTGTTTCATAAAATGTTGTCATCTTCCAATCAATGTAATCAATCCATAATCATTGTATTAAATTCTTTGTTAATTGTTCTGCCCGAAAGGGCTCCTTAATTGGAAATAGAAATACTTGTATTGTATTGTATTGTATTGTATTGTGTTGTATTGTATAACATGTTTAGCATCTTACCTTGATGCCCATTTATCATACCCTTAATATATTACCAAGATGATTGAATGCATAACAATGAACTTAGCTCAGTGCAGAGACAGTTAATATGATACTCAGCTGCTGAACTACATTTGTAAATCCAATGAAAATGCTGAATATTGACTATCTTTTAAAATTATTATTAATGTAATATGCTGTATACAGTGTATATGCCTACAAAATATGCCTGTCTATTAGTACTCAAAATCACACAATTGCAGGATAAATTCGTTCTACAATCGGGTTTTATATAAAATAAAAAAATATATATAATTAACAGTACACTGTACAATGTATACATAACCAGGTATGTCTTCTAAGAAAAAAACTTAATACGGGTATCAATGCTTATACAATTTGATCAGTGCAATTTTTAATTATGCAAGGATTTAAATTACAATGTACATAATAGTTTCATTTCAGGTTTTGGTTTTATGGTTTTATGTATTAACTGTATGGACCATGATCTTTTAGTTAGTAAAAGGACAAACTGGATTTAGAGAATAACTAACTGGTGTCAGATCAGTTTTCGCCCCTTGCTTATTTGATCAAATTTGCTATGTGCAAATTAATGTTGCCCAAAAAATATTTCAGAAGCTTAAATGTTTATGAAATTGAAGTCATCCTCCCCAGTAACTTGACAGAAGATTTGTTTGAGGAAAAAAATACCCTGAAAAGGGATGTTATTCTCTGATAATACATACATACTATTCGGTTGTCGATTATTAATATGTATTGAGAATTGGTCCTACACACGTTGTCAGAATGGACAATTTGCCTTTCCAAGCCAAGGTGTTATGGAGATTGTATGTTACTTGTAAAGAAAACAAATGTAAATTCTAAAAATAAACAGGACCCCAACCCATCAAGATATTTTTTGTATAAAGATTCAAACGTTTTTTAATGGTTTTCATCATTATAGTCATTATATTGATTATTTCTCTATAAATTGTGTTCCACAACTTGCAAAAAAGGGGGGTGTCTGATTCACCTGTGCCTGTGGAAAAAATAGATACTGCATGCAAATCAAACATCTCAATCTTTAAAAAAAAGATCACGAAAATCTTGGTATTAACATAATAGAGTTCTAGGCTTATGTATCTTATTTTGATTCTCCATGTGCTTTTTTCAAGTTCGGTAGGTACGACCCCCTTTTTTCAGTATCAGCTGTTTGCTGTACATCACTACATGTGCTTCAGGAGATTGTCATTATTAATTTAAACTAAGGTTTACCTCTCAGCATCATTTGTCTGCAACTGACGATGTGTACATTTTCCTTTTTTGGTGAAATTCTGCTACATAAGTATCATATTGATGGTAAACATGTGCGTGTGTATCATTCTCGTATTTGCCAACAAACAAGATTTTTGGCGATGGCGATTTCCAAATATGGGCATTGAAGGGGTGGAACTTAGCAAGACTGACAAGATCCAAAAATCATATATTACAATCGACGTATTCAAAATAATGATATATTCACAATCTGGATAGTCAATAAATATATATGTTAATCTTACTGTCACAAAACGAACAAGGAATAAGTGCATTAGATCTGCAGAAACACATTTTTCCTTCGGGCAGTTGGCCCATGAAGAGTACGTTTCCATGGATGCAATGTCATTACGTAAACTATTACAAAGGGGAGCAACTCGTATGAAACAAACCGACGTGAAACAGCCTTAATACACCCGAGTACCTGCAACCGAGAAAGAAAATCAGCCAATACATTTCGTTTTCCTGCTATATGTTTTACCCTGAAAAGAATGTTGAACTGTAAACATTTCAACATTAAGTGCCTGACCATGATCATAGCATAACGATCTTTACTACTCTGTTTATTGATGACACTAACTAATGCCTCATTGTCTGTGAAAAACAAAATACAATGATTTTTCCACAAACTTCCCCAAATTTCCAAAGCTAAAATGATTGGATAAAATTATAATGTCATTATATTCATCACCTTCCAATCATCTGGAAAACTGTCATAAAACCACTTGGAACCATAAACACCTCCGAACCCTTTAGATTTAGCAGCATCAGTATAAAGGTCTAAAGTTGTATTTGGCAAAAACCTATCATGCAAAAACATAAAAGTGCCGTTGAAATTCTCTAAAAATGACAACCAAATGTTCATGTCTAGTTTGGCCTCTTCAGAAATTGAAATGAATTTCTGATGCTCAGCCACCTTGCAGGACAAATTAATCATTCTTCTCAAGAAAGCACGGCCCGGCTGAACCACTGTACAAGCGAAATTTAAAGTTCAAACAAGTGACAACATGTCTTTTAAAGTGCATCGATATCTAGTTAAATATATGTGTAAATAAGAGCGACACTTTTCAATTTTGTCAGGGGGCAAACTGGCTTCAAATTTCTGAGTATCGAGAGTTATTCCTAAAAACTCAATAATTTGGGGTGGGAAAAACAATCTTTTCTGCTGATAAAGGAACACCTATTTGTTGACATAAATCAATACATTGTGCAAATTTGGCAACAGCTAAAGATTTTGATTGCTCAATTAATAAGAAATCGTCTAAGACATGAACCATAGCTTGAATACCTAATTTATTTACAGTAATCCATTCAATTGCTGTGCTTAGCTCTTCAAAAATTTTACAACTGGTCCGACAACCCATAGGAAGGCACCTATCAACAAAATATTTTCCATTCCATTGAAAACCTAGGAGCTCGTAGTCATCAGGGTGAACTGGAATGATGCGAAATGCTGAAAAAATATCAGACTTTGCAAGATGAACAGAATTTCCTAACATTTTTATTTTAGCTATTGCATCATCAATACTAGTTTATTGAACAGTTGCTGCTTCATCTGAAATGCCTGCATTGACTGAAATTTCTTTGTTGTTGGGATAAGACAAGTTATGTACAAGGCGCCATGACCCAGATTTTTTCTTTGGAACTAAACACAAAGGTGAAATTTTTAGTCTAGGTAATGGCAAGTCATTAAAAGGGCCAATTACTCTTCCTAATTGTATCTCTTTTGCGATCTTTAAATCTACAATCTCTCTCATATCCAAAGCCGATTTCAAATTTTCACAAGATTGATGCTTCCCATCACCATTAATTTCTAATTTAAAGCCATACGAGAAACCATTCAAAAGATAGTTTTTCTTCTCATCATGATATCCAGCTAAATAGAGTGCCAAAGTTGTCACAATGATGGGTGTTGGCATGTTATTTGGACTGGGGTTTAACAGCTGTTGAGCGTGCAGGGGGATTTGATGTGACTGGCCTTGTACTGTTACCTGACGGTGTGTTATTATTGTTGCCTGAGGTATTTGTGTAGTCATTTGAATTACCTAGGCTGGTGCGATTTCGCTTGCAGAATTTTTTCGGGTGACGTTTTCCACACATCAAGCAAATGTGTGGATATCCACATGTTCCATCACACTCTTTTGCTTGATTGTATTGAAAACATCCATTAAAGGGCTGGTTATACCTTTGAAGGAGGGCTGTGGAGCATGATAATTATCCTTCTTAAGTAAGGCCTGAGGATACAATAAATGATCTATTTCATTCCATTTCATGGTCCTTCCTGTGCTTTCAAAGAACGAAAAGTTGTATCGTAACTATACCACTTGCCATTATCTTCATAAATGCTACGTATAAAATACATGTAAGTGGCTAGTTCCTCTGCAAGTTTGGATGGGTTTGGACTTGCCTGCATTAACACAGAGGAATATATACTAAAAGCATCAGTCCAACTTTCAATTGTTAATTTTTTCTTAGATTATTTAGTGGGACAAACGCCCACCTGACCATAACGATTCATACCAAATGGCAGAATTTCTTCTTCAGAATAAATAACAGGTTCTTCTAGAATATCTATATATTGATTACTGAGAATCTTTTCTCGTGGTTTAGAGCCAACTCTAGTGTAAAGAGGCCTATTCAAAGGCTTGTATGACGTAACAGGAGCACTAAATGGATTGTTACTATTTTCAAAAGCTTGTGTATAAACACCACTAACCCCCAAATGATTTTGAGGATACATATCATTTGACAAACCAGTTTGTGGCAACCTAATATTAGGTGTGTTTGGCATTGAAGTCAGTGCTGAAAAATCCTGATTAAAATCTGGAGTGTGAGATGAATTTAAATTTAAATTTGATGCAACTGAAGGAATAGAAGTTGACAAAGGCAAATTTGAATATACAGGTTGTGATATTGAATTTGCAAATGAATACACATGTGGGTTTATACCTGTTGTATATGGTATTGAAACATTACTGGCATTTGACGTTGAAGCTGAAGTTGCAGACTGTATGTTCTGATGAATGTCACATGCACTGGCAGCCAACGGTGTAGTTGCAGTGGAACTGTTTGTATACTAGCACTTGTCGATAGCCTTGAACTCTGCTCATTTAAATTTTCAGAAGACACAACATAACTTGATGGAACTGATGTTAAATTATGTTCATTTGGAACAACTTGAGACTGATGTGATGTATTAAATAATACTAGTAAGCATGATTGTTTCAAATTGTCTAAAACTTGTGCTGTAATACTGGTTGAAAGTTGGTGGCTTTCCTGTGCTTTTTGGCGGGGGTGTAATGAAGATTTGCTCCTCTTTTGAATATTCTGTCAAAAAGTAAAAGTACATAAAATATAACAACACAACCATCTTACAAGTGAACATATGCTCTAAATTCCTGTATTTTAGTTGTTATGTTTGTTAATTTAAATTTTGTTTTTCTTTTTATAAAATAGTTAATTAAACTGCATGATAGCAGCACTACATGTATAGACAATGTAAATGATCACAATACCTCGTGCTGTATAGGACCAAATAGAACTGAATATAAACTGGCACAAAAAGTTCCATTACCAGAGCTAGAAAAAATGCATCTTCTGCACATTTATAAATTTATCTATTTATTTTTTTTATTTATCTATGTATTCTTTTTTAAATATATTTTGTAACTAATATAAAATAAACAACTAGTTACTCTAATACAACATAAAACTCCATTTATGGAGGTAAATTACAATGTAGCATTGTCTTAATTGTTTGAGAAAATTAGAACTGATTTCTCATCAGCATGAATGTGTATTAAACTATACACCTTAACTGTGCCTTGTTCATTACAATATCTGCTACATATAGCTCAGCATAAAAACTCCTTTTGTAGAGCAAAACTACAGTGACGTAGTATGTGTCTCACTTGTTCACTAAAAAACAGAACTGAATAAATTCAGCATAATAACTCCATTAGAGAAGCTGAACTACAACAATGTTGTAGCACACTATCTGTTTGAACCATATCATTATAAAAAATACATGTATTCGATCTAAAACTACATACCAGTAGCAATAGTAGCATGATTTACAGAAAATACAGATCACCACTGTATAAAGCCTTCAAAGGCATATAACTAATAAAGGAACTTGTACCTGATATCAGCAAATAAATCTGTGTAAAACTTCAGACCGTTAACACCAACAAGATCAAAGAATGTCGAAACTCAATATCATCAAAATCAATCATACAATTGTAAAACGCAGTCTTTAAAACAATAAATAGAGCTCCGTGATGGATATTACGTAACACTACACTGTCTTTCCCTCTCGATTCTTCATAAACACCATTAGAATTATCGACAATCGTTGCTAACTATGTTAAAGTACATAAAGAAGTCATACTTCTCAACTAGAAGTAACTATGACCTGTCAAATTCCGCTAAAATTAAAGAAAAACAGTTTACATTCAGTTCGTGTTGACAAACGAGAAGTAGGAATATTAATGAGATGTTACTAAGTAAACCGACCAATCAAATTAGAGAAAAGCTGAATAACAAAAGAGATCACTACAAGAGCGGGAAAATTCAAAATACGAAAAAATGTAATTATAAACAATAACTACTACTAAACTAAAGAAAGGGGTTTCAATCGTCTTACATAAAAAAAAACGTTATTAAAATAGCTTACATATATATAAAGAATTAAGCCATCTTATTTAGTTTAATGTACAGGATTGAACGATATTTCAGCACGGTTTGTCAAAGATGTGGCTACAGTTCTAGCTAAGCCAATCACATATATTGTGATTTTGTGTATAACGAGTGGGATAGGTCGCGATCAATTAAAATCAGCATGAGTCCAGCTATTACTTAAATAAGTAAGTCTACTGTGTATTATATCCAAAACTTCAGAAAGGCCTGATTGCTGGCATGGTGGTAATTATTGATTTTCGAAAGGCGTTCGATACCGTTGATCATCAAATTCTTTCCAGCAAGCTTCAATCGAAGGGAGTGTTTAACATTAAATGGTTCCAATCGTATTTTACAGAAAGAAAACATTTCGTCAATGTTGATAGTTCAAAATCCTATTTGGCAGATATAAGCTGTGGATATCAATGATATGTCCATTAGCATGCACTCAGACTTAAACTTCTACTATATGCGGATAGTAGCACTTCTATGTTATCCCATAAACATCTCAAAGACTTCAAAAAGAACTCGAATCGTGCAGTGAATGGCTTACCGACAACAAGCTTTGTCTACACCTTGATAAAACTCAATGCATTATTTTTGTGTCAAAGCGAAAAATTAAAAATCATAACTGATTTTCAAATTAATTGTAACGGTCATCTCATAAAATCTCAAAGTAGTAATAACTATTTAAGCATTGATATAGACCACAATTTGTCTGGTGAAAGAGCACCATTATTAAAAAGATTAATTCTCGTTTGGGATATATGCATAGAAAATGCAAATTGTCTATCTTCTGAAACAAGAAAAACTTGAAGTATGGCACTTATACAATGTCATGTTGATTATTTCTGTTCCTCCTGGTATGCTGGTATATCTCAAGTTTTGAAATACAAATTACAAGTGGCACAAAACAAAACAGTTTGTTTTATTATAAGTATGGCCCAAGAATAAGTATATCTACCATCACTCTACCGAATTCCTACATTACACAAGTGTCCTTTCAAACAGCGCTATATTGCTGGGTCTGCCAAATGCTCCACGAAACCTCTTCTATTCTATCGACGGTCAAAACCGGGCTTCAGATTTACTGTGACACTAGCTATTCGAGGGGTGGTGTGAATCAGATGTGGATTCTGAAGAATTCTAAAGATTTGTTAGATTACATACGATCTAGTTCCCTCTCCTCCTGCAATAGCATTAAAACAGTTAACCTCTCTTCACAACTATTCCTCACTCTACGCTGAAGGACAAATTAAGGGAGTTGGTCCAACTGTGTTTCATTAAAAACGAATGGCCAACGTAGATACAAATAAATTGTGCTAGGAAGGGACAGATCTTATTTCGTTAAAAAAAACCACTCTGTTTCTACCAATAGGTTCTCTGCAACTGATATCATCCACATGCTCGAGTTTTTGATTGACAATATATTTGTTTTCTTTGGTGGACGTGTTTCAACAGACAGTCGACATACCTATGGGTGCAAACTGTGCTCCTCTTCTCGCCGACTTGTTCCTTTTTTGAATGAGGCAGACTTCATACAGGGTCTTCTTAAGAAAAACCAAAAGCAGCTAGCCCGATCCTTTAATTTCGCGTTCCGCTATATAGATAATGACCTTTTACTAAATAATTCTAGGTTTGGTGATTTCGTTGATCGCATCTATCCCATTGAGCTTGAAATAAAGGATACCACAGATTCAGATAGATCTGCTTCATGCATTGACCTACACCTCGAAATTGACAGTGAGGGGCGGTTAAGAACGAAACTTTACGACTAAGGAGATTATTTCAATTTTCTCATTTTGAACTTTCCATTCATATGTAGCAATATTCCAGCAGCACCTGCATATGGAGTATATACATGTTTTTGTATCTCTCAGTTGATCCGATATTCCAGAGCTTGTGGTTCCTATCAGGATTTCCTTGATAGAGGGCTGCTGCTAACAAGGAAGCTACTGAACCATGAATTCCTCTTAGTTATGTTGAAGTCATCACTTCGAAAGTTTTACGGTCGCCACCATGACTTAGTTGACCGTTATGGAATATCTGTGTTACAAATGACCACGATATGTTCCACTTGTAAACACTTCCCGGTCCATTCCACATTCATGACTTATCACAGGGTTTGTGACTAGTGTGAGTTTATACCCCCGGTTTTTAGTGGAGTTTGTGTTACTCGATCTTTAATTTTATATGTATGTTTTGTATGTCGTTGTTTGTCCTTTTGTACTGTTTCTTTTGGCCATTGTGTTGTCTGTTCGTCTTCGATATACGGATTCAGATTACACCTTTGGTATCTTCAAACTCTTCATATTTCTCTAGGTTAGGATTTTTAAATGATGAAAATAGAGCGAAACAGATTCGTCCACAAAATCTTCAATAAGGTGTATACCTCTTATTTGAAAAAAAAATATGTTTTTAAAAATTAACGAACATCACACACACAATCCAAGATCAAGTCGTTTTACTATGCAACGCCTAAATTTAAAGGCATCGAATCAACAACATTTGATTTACACGATCAAATCCATCACTGATCTACTACTGTTTAAGTAAAAAGTTAAATATCACTTGAAATGTACCAGTGAGGAATTGGAGAGATGTGTCATTTCATATAAATAGGTATTTTTTTAAATGATTCATTATCCTTTCATGATATTTTAGTAATCCCATGTTCCCGCCCGTTATAAATAAAAATAAGACGAAATTCTGTCATGGGCCATTGTTGGTTGACAATTATCTACATGTAATTAAGTTGCATGAAAGTTTCATTTAAGAATTAAATGATCAGTTTTATTTTTAGATGAATTAGAAATGTTTAATCGCTTGTGTGGATTGTTGATATATATTTAATCTAAATATAGTTTACCTTTACCTTTTATCACTGAGTCGATACCTCTTCTGGTGGACTATTTGTCCCGAGAGTATCATCATCCCAGTAGTAAGTGTTTCGATTAATGTTGAAATTTACATTTCCTAAATAATGTACATGTAATTATTGATAAAACTAAGGTTCCCCTTCCTCTGGCATAAGTGAACTTAGCCATTTTGGCTATCCTGATTAAGCATTGGGTATCTCTGATGTTTATTTAACGTTTCATCTTACAATTATAACGATATATATAAACTTTCTTTTCATAATCTAGATATCGACGTACAGCTGTTATATACAACAACCAATGATATTGTCCTACTGGATACAGGAACTGGAGTAACAACTAATATTACTGAAGGAAATGACTATCCCTGGTATATTGATTACAATTACATAACAGGCTATATCTACTGGTCTAACGGTGGAACAATTTCAAGGTATATATCAGTTGTGTCACTTTTACTTTTACAGCTTAACAGTTTCATGTCGAATAGATAAATATTAGTAAATGAATACCAAACACCAAACCGAAGGTCACATATGTTTCTAATTGATATGTTATTATTACTCTTCATGTAAGAAACATTCATTATAATTGACATGATATCATCGAAACATAATTGTACAAAGAATAAATAGCGTCGTTGTACTATGCACTCGCATAGTGCTATTGTTGGAGTCATTACAATGCTGATGGGCGGAGCTTAGAACAATGTTACGTCATTTAAATAGGCGGGATCTAAACCGGATCACCTGAACGCTTTTAACAGTGTACAATTTACAATGTATTATACGTTTTTCTTTAACGTTGATGCTGTCGTCTGTCAGAGCAATGGGCCAGTTCCAGGTTTGAGAATTAAATATTTGACAGTTCATTGTTATTGTTGAAATTAAATATTTCTTGAATTTAAATTAATATTATTGACATGATAATTATCAATGGCAATATAAAAAATATTCAGTAAAGAAATTAAATTTTTATTACGTTAATTTACCGATTGGCGAAAGTTTGGTCGCGGTCGTAGAAATTTGAATATTTCGTAAAATCATTAAAACACCCGGCATGGGGCAAAAAATGTTCATAAAAAGTAAACTCCTGGCATGGAGTGCAAAGTCTAGAAAAACTCCTGGCATGGAGTGCAAAGTTCAAATAAACTCCTGGCATGGAGTGCAAAGTTCGTTCAAATAAACTCCTGACATGGAGTGCAAAGTTGACAAAACTCCTGGCATAGAGTGCAAAATGTTCATCAATCATTCAATCATAACACTAACTCCTGGCATGGAGTTCAAAAGTGAATTGTTCCATCCAACGAGAATTAAAATTGAATTAACGTCTTTCGAAAACTTTGAAAACGAATTATTTACAATATTTTAAAAAAAAAACTTTAACACACTTGAATTGACCCTGGGTACAGAGGTCAACTCGATTGTACAGTTTGTACGGAAACATCACATCGCATGGAAACAGCTACAATGACTTGTCTTTGCTCAGCCGTGCCGACATTTGTTTATATGTAATCTGTACTACCATATTGAAGCTGAAAAATAGTAAAACAAGAGCAGTATCTTGTTCAAATTATATACAGGGAATGGGTGGGAAGGGTTTTTAGCAAACATTTAAGTCAGAAATTTATGATGACCTCACCTCATGAAGGTTTAAAAAGAAAAGGCTGGGATATTTCCGGTGAAGACTTTTGTACTTGAAAAGGAAAATAACTCTTTATTTGCGGGATGTCTTGGGTTCAATCTATACGGTTTGTGTTCAATGAAAGATAACTCTACCAACAAAAATGAAATTACTGCAATAATTCCATCTATTCTGTATGCGAATAGATGTGATTATTTGCCAATCTTTATACTATCAATGCATTTTAAATCACCAAAGACATTCAGAGTAATAATAACAATAATATTGTGCTGTCCATGTTATATGCCGAAATATGTCCGAAGGGACATATTTTGGCATATCACATGGATAACACAATATTATTGTATAAATAGACAACCCATCATTCCTGACGTCTAAATACATAAAAAGTAACATTAGTGTTTTGTACCAAGGTATGTAGGTATATACATCTAGTCTACAAGGTAAGTAAGCACATTTCACAGCATCAAAGATGGCTTATTCCTGACATTCAGTAGCCTCTGAGGTCTCACGAGAGTACATAATAATATCATAGTATTTGATGGTGACATGTTCGCCAGTTGATAATCTTGTAGGTATACAAAGATATGATAATTGTGAGATTAAAGCACCAACAGAACCATTAATGTTAATATTCAACCGAGTTTCGGATGACGTTTCTTTTATGGGCACTTATATCCACACCCTTCTGTTTAAGTTTAATTTTTTAATACTTTGTTTACCTGAATATATTTTGTCTCCTGTGTAATGACTTACAATTATTAAAAGATACGTTTTTCATAATAAATCGCTATATGAAAATTGTCAGTTTCTTTTGTATATCTCCTGTTACTCTTGTTATTATTTTTGTCATATGCTGTAATTTTAATTCAAGAGATTTTGAGCATCGCTTATCAAATCTCTGTTTATTATTGTTAGGCCAATAGAAATGCAGTTCAATTAATACCAAGCGGGAGTTAATAATAAAAACATCTTTTATTCTTAACATTTTGAACTTTATTTATATGCATGTAGATCGATTATTTAATATTTCGATGCAACAGGATGAACACAATGGATATTTATAATATATTCCATAAAATTACACCTGAGATTTTATTTGACCTACACCAAGAAATTGATAGGCCGGTTAAGAACGAACATTTACGACAGAAAAGATTATTTCAATTTTCCCATTGTGAACTTTCCATTTATTTGTGGCAACATCCAAGCATCACCAGCTTGTGAAGGATATATCTCATAATTGATACAATATTGTGGTTCCTAGAATGATATCCTCGATAGTGGGTTGCTGCTAACAAGTCAGCTTCTGAACCAAGTGTTCGTAGTGGCTAAGTGGAAGTCATCACGTGCACGTGTGTGTCAGAAATGATGTGCCTTTTTTTCGTAATCACAATTCCATCATTTTTCTCATTCCTGAATTATCACTAGATTTTTAACAAAAGTAACACTACGGGTGCACTAGTTGTCTTGGAACTACTTATCTTTCCGGAACTCCCGAGTTCACCCCGTTGTTTAGTTAAGCTCATGTTGCGCAATCTTTAGTTTTCTTGTGTTGTATTTCGGCGAACATTTTTTTTCTTTTTGCTCCCCTTTTTGACCAAATTGGGTTACCCCTTTGGTATTGTCAGTTAGTTTATCATATTATCACTACACCGAAATATTTATGGCGGTAAAATTGTATGATATAAACATTAACGTGTATGCTATTCATTTTAAAAAGACAAGAAATAAGAAAACACCATAGTTACCAAGGGGAAACCAAATGGTGTAAATCGACGAAGGACAGAAAATACACTACAATGCAAAAATGCGAAAAGACAAGAATGGGCCACAACAAATTACAGAAACTCCGAAAGAATACACAGTTCATTTCAAATGACACGAGTATCATTTGATATTAATATCGTGTAGGACACGTGTATATGTAAATAAATACAAATGACATATTAAATAAATCATGCAATTCAAATGGAAATAAAGGAAAACCGAACATCGTTTTACTCGAAAATCGAGTCAAAGATCACAGCACGGAACTATAAAAAAAATATAAACGTGAAGAGATGCAATTAGACAAAATAAACAAAGCTAACCCAATTAAAATCCAGAGGCGTACATTAGGTATCATGAAAAGGTCAGAAAAGCCTGCTTTTTGGTGGCATTCCTCGTGTTTAAAATCTGAGGATAAGTCAGGAAAGAAGAAAACACGGAAATGCGACAATATCAAAAGAAATATATTTGTGGTCTTTTCTGACACAGACGTTCCGTTACGGCTAAAAAATAGTTATGATGACTTTCGCAGTGATGATCTAAACTTTTATCGGAAGGAACACTTGCTTTTGTTGCTTCCTTTTTCGCAGCTACCATGCACACACACACACACCAAGGACATAATAAAAAAGAAACAAAAGGAAGCTGTGGAATATCATATGAACTTAGGTATATAAATGCAGTTCATATCGAGGTGCTGCTAGAATATGCATGTATCATGTAAAAAAGGACGAAAGGACAAACACTACAAATGAAACTAAAGAGCATAACACGAACCCCACTAAAAACCGGGGGTGAACTCGGGTGCTCCGGAAGGGTAGCAGTTCCCCCTGGTGGCAACTTAACTTTAACTTTAACTGTGTAATTGATTAAAAGGAAGCTCTTCTTAAATATTTTGTATCTGCAACATACATACACAATATCGACTCTGACTAATTACACACAATGTCACTGTCATGATTTATATTTTGGATTACTTACCAACTATTAAACAAATGAATATGCTTACTGATAATAATATTTTCATTGTCTTTATTTCTATGACATTTGGTTTTCAGAAGAAGATACCCTTTAGATGGCTTGGTTGCTGAGGTGATAATGTTCGGTGGCAGTTACCCTGGCGGTATTGCTATTGATGTGGAAAGTGATCATCTTTACTGGGCAGATAGTATGATTGGGATATTATATAGATCAGATTTGGATGGATCAAATAGTACAGAAATATTAACTGGCGTGAGGTATCCACATGCAATAGCTCTGGATACAGTAAACAAGTAATTATGTCATTATTATACTTCTGTACACGAATTTGAAGGCTTACAATGATTCAGAATTCTCAAAAATGCGAGGAAAAATATTTCAGTTACCACAAAAGATAATTGCGGTAATATTAAGACTTATTTCACAAATTCATACTCTTAGTTGGGTTTGGATTTTTCCTTGACCACTTTTGTTTATATGTGCCCTTCAATGTCTGCTCTTATTAATGTTGGTGAAAGCGAGCGACCTTTACGTAAAGGAATGAAAGACCACCGGTTTAACAAAGTAATGCATAAGCATTTCAGGATAACAGATCGTTCCATTTTATCCATGGAAATATGTACAATTGAGTAAATGAGTGTGTGATTGTTGTTTAACGCCAATTCAGCAATTTTCAGCTAAATCATGGCGAGAACAAGTTAATTTTCAATGATATGACGATGAGGTCCGCTTTGTACTAGACCAACACGCTGTGTTGGATTTTTATAGTGCTAGCTCACTGAAACAACAGTTCACAGATAGACATGTCGCCCCACTCGGACACATTATCCTGATTCCGAGCCAACCAGTCTTTGCTCTTTCTCCTTAATGATACGTGCTTAGCGGAGAATCAACAAATACCAATTTTATAGTCTGTGGTTTGACCCTACCGGGGCTCGAACCCACGATCAAGGACACTCGAGGCGAGCACTCTAACCATTACGCCACCGATGCGGTTATGTACACTTGAGAAAATACATCACCATACTAATGACCCAAGACTGGGTACACCTTTCTGAACAGACATAGAAAATTACTGGATTAGAAAACTAGAAAGAAAAGTTCGAAGGTACCAAAGGGGGTAAGTCGAAGTAGAGACAATACAGTGGCCAAACGACAAAGGGCAAACAATGATCTATAAAACACTACACAGAAAATTAAATATCGAGTAACACGAACCCCACTAAAAACCGGGGGTGAAGTCGCATTCTCTGGAAGGGTAAGTAGTTCCTGCTCTACTAGTGACACCTCTCGTGTTTCTCTAGTTACAAAGCCGGTGGTAAGTCATGAATGAGGAAAGAACCGGTAAGTGGATCATATCCGTGATCATTCGTGACACAGATATTCAGTAACGGTTAACCAAGTCATGGAAGCGACCCTCCATCAAGGAAATTTTGATAGGAACCACAGGCTCTGGAATAACGGATCAACTGAGAGATATCTACTCAATTTGCAGGTGCTGCTGGAATGTTGCTGCATATAAATGGAAAGTTCAGGATGGGAAGATTGAAATCATCCCTTTTGTCGTAAAGTTTCTTTCTTAACAGGCCCTCGTTGTCAGTTTCGAACTGTAGGTCAAGGTATGCAGCAGACCTAGATGTACTCCAGTGTCCCATTGTTGTAATGTTTATATTAAGGGAGTTGACAACATTAATAGCCATATGCATGATAATAGTGATGTGAATGTAATGAATTTATTAAGCATAAACCAACGTATCAATCGTATTCACGATAGCAGAAATTTTCATCGTCCAATTTCACTTAGTGGAACTTTTAATGATCTGCTTTCGTGCACTCAAATTCATTTTTTGTTATCACTACATTTGTACCACCCACCTTTCTCTTAGAGCTGCCTTGACTCTATCGCCTCTCGATGTTACACTCCAATGGATTTACTCAGTGATATCGACTGGATAGTACTTTTTGTGATGTGGTTACTTTTAGACTTTTTAACCAGTTCGAACGGAATTATTATCTTAAATTTTCTTGACTTTCCATGTTCCTGATTATTATCAGAATCATACTGTGCCAACCAATACAATTGCAGCTGAACTTTTCAATTAGAAAATGAATTACAGGAATTTAACCTTGAGGAATACTTACAAATCCTATCAAATGTGACTGTTCCCATTCTCCTGTAAAATGTAACCCTTTTGCACATATCATAACTGGCGATCTAAATGTAATCAACCATGATAATCTCCATAACATAGTCTCTAATGGACGTAAATTCGGGAAACCACAGCAATTGGAACCACACTTTTAAAATGAAGGACGAAATCCGTTCAAGAATACGTGAGGAAATGGGTTACGACAGAAAGAGTCGCACTAGACGCATTGTCGGAATGTGTTAGATAAAAATAGATTCTTAATTCTCCGTCGAATTCACAAACACGAATTTTGAGGGAATGCTTGACCAAAACCAATATGTAAGGATGAAATAGAAAATCTGGTCTTCATGACAATTTGTTGTTGTTCCTGTAGATAAGGCTTATAATACCATTGTCTTCGTTTGTAAAAAAAAATAATACTATTGGTGTAAAGATCAACGAACTTGGCATTTCCAGGAATTCTAATATTTCTCCTTACAAAAATCACTGGTGTTGGACATTTTTTCTTTTGACAAATCACAAGTCATTCATATAATCAATGAAAATTCTGATTAATGAAGGGATTAATTAATTAATTAATTAATTAATTAATTGCGGGTTTTGACGAGGATTTTCTCGAAAAAGAAATTGCGTCCATGAGGAGAATTATGACTTACCTATTTATACTGGATCATAATCGTCACCCGAATCTATGTAGAGAATGTATGTATTGTTCATTCTTCAACAACAAATACTGTCTGTAGCTATGACAAAAAAATTGTCTGTAGTCATACTTTGATAAAAACCTATTCACGTAGCAGCATCAAAAATTCTAAAGAGCTTTTGGATAATTTTGATTCTTGTTCTTCTTCAAAAATGTCATCTACCGAAACGTTTGACTTTTGTACACTTTACGCTACCATTCCTCGTGAAAATTGAAAAACAAATCATTCACAACATATTTTAATTTTTAGATTACAAGCAACGTTTATAGCTATGGGTCACGGTTTAACTTAATTTGTCAAGCACGAAACAAAAGGCAAAACATTCTACACAAAAAAATAAAGTCATCAGTATGTTGGTGTTCCATATAAATACCGTATTAATTGCGTTTAGAGGGAAGATATTTCCACAAAGCATTGACATTCACTTGGGAACAAACTGTGCCCCTCTTATTGTCGATCACACCCTTTACTAATAGAAAACTATGAGACAGGGTTTATAAAAACAAATCTTTCAAAGACAAAGGAATTACAGAAGGTAAAGCATTTAATCTTACTTTCAATATTGATTATATACTGTCAATTAATAATCCAATCTTTGCTAACTGGATTCCATTAATATACCTTTAAAAGAACTTGAGATCAAATGAACAACACAAACAGCTTCATTGGCCTCATTCCGTGATATTTATTTCAAATTTGACACAAATCTTCCACACGTCGATAATAAAATATGAACTGGTCCCGCGTATATTGTTTATATTTCGCAGCTCATACACTCGCGCCTACAGACTTTGTACAACCCCACGGTCTTTTGAGTAATGCTATTAAGTCAAGAATTTTGCGATTGTGTTAGCAATGGGTTTCTTTATTATGTTTTACGATGGCCGTGCGTGCTATCTATTGATGTCTTATACCATTGGATCTCTTTAATATAACTACTCTTAGTTCATGTATTTGTGTATATTGGGTTATCGAGTTTGTCCTCCGTTTCATTTGTACTTTGGCTTTTGGAACATTTCCAACAATGTGGTAGTTTGGTTTTTCATGTTATTACATTCATATTATCATCTCATGATAACGTCTACACCAAAGATTCTGCTTTAATAAATTACTGAAAACTCTTACAAAATTTGATTACCCATATAATGATTTTGCATTTCAATGCAATTCTACATGCAGAAATGCTGCGTTCACATGAAATTCGAATTCGATTCGCATTATCGGATTCGAATTAATTTAATGTGCATTCGAAACGTATTCTTGTCCGAACGTATATCGTTTTTGTATATATCAGAATGTAGATTTGTTCGTATATTTAAGGAATATGTTCAATTTTTGAACAGATTATACAATAAAAGTTGGTTTGAGGCAGCTTACTCTTAATAAACCGCGAATCAGTTTATGAAAAGCCTAAGCTTTTTCAAACCATATTATACAAGTATAACCTATTCAAAAATCGAACATTTGCACGATAATTTGATTTTATAACCAAATTTAGTTATTCTTCGATTTTAATTACGATAGTTTCATGCGACTATTTGAAATTGTCGTTGGCGAATGAATATACCGTTAATTGTAAGTAATAGATTATCGATATAATCACTGATGTTGTGATCAAACCGAAAATGCAAAGCGAACGTAGGCCGGTGTCTATTTTCAGTGTGAAATTTCACATCTGATATTTCGTACATTTAAAAAAAATAACAAGTGCAATAAGTCAATTCAAAATATCATTCTAAAATGTTAATTTGATGGCCTACTTACTCCATGGTAGACTGCAATTACAAAACCTAAAAAAAGGAAACATGCCTCATAGGGTCGGGGAACACAACTACTGGGTAAATGTGGGCTTCGGGATGAAATCTGTTTGAAGGCAAATGACTCTTCATTGATCTTGTTTTCTATATCAAATATTTATTTCAATCCGATTGGAGTCTTACTCGTCACGTTTGTTTTATGTATAAAATAGAAACTACAGATAATCAGATTTGAGCAAGATATATATCAGTTCTTGAAGTGAGAAATGTTCAAATCAAATTGATATAAAATTACATGTAATTTGCAGGTGGATATATTACAGTAAGCCATTTAATGCGAGGGAAATTGGAAGATGTAAATTTGATGGAAGTAATCAACAAAGCATCATAACTGATAATAGTTCAGCACGCGGCATTTCACTGGGTATTATATATATATTTATATGTCGCACATGTTAGAGACTGCTAACTTGTATGATAATCTCTAAATTGCAGGAAAAAAGAAAATGATAGCTTGATAAATGTGCCATTTCAGTGAAACTTTATCAAATGTCTAAACAACATATCAAACTCTCAATTAAGAAGAGTTTGAAGATACCAAAGGGGCAATCAGAATCTGTAATTCGAAGAACGACAGAGAACACAATGACCAAAAGAACAAACAACGATCTACAAAACATTACACATTAAATTAAAGATCGATTAACACGAACCCCACTAACACCGGGGTGAACTCAGGTGCTCCGGAAGGGTAGCAGTTCCTGTTCCACTAGTGGCAACCGTCGTGTTACTCTAGTGATAAGTCACGAATGAGGAAAAGACAAGTGGAACATATCCGTGGTCATTTGTGACACAGATATTCTGTAACGGAGAACCAAGTCATGGTGGCGACCGTACAATTTTCGAATTGATGACTTCAATTTAGCCAAGAGGAACCCTTGGTTTAGTATATTGGCTTAGCAGCAGCCCTCTATCAAGTAAATCTTGATAGGAACCACAAGCTCTGGCATATTGGATCAACTGAGAGATATAAACTCCATATGCAGGTGCTGCTGAAATGTTGCTACATATAAATGAAGATTTCACAATGCGAATATTGAAATCATCTCTTTTGTCGTAAAGTTTCTTTCCTAACCACATTATTAATGTCGAGATGTAGGTCAAGGTATGAAGCAGACCTATCTGTATCTGTGATATCTTTTATTTCAAGCTCAATGGGATATATGCAATCAACAAAACTACCAAACATAGAAATATGTCTTAGGTTACATTTACATTTAGAGGGCCACCGTTTATAATTCTTCATTCAGAACATAGTAAGCATGTATTATGTTCATATTGATGATGGACGCGTTATGATATGTTCAATGCTTCGCTATAAATATACATATTTAAGTTCTAGTTCAATTTCATTTTCGCATTGGTTTGATTTTGAACACAAATCGTCAACATGTTCGAACATTCCTGTCAACATATTCACTCTAAACTTTAATGCCATCTGTGCACCGGTACACTATTTACATCAAACAATTGAGAAGGTACACCTATTCAGTTATTCTTAACATTCAATTAGGAGTAATGGATATGTTCAAGAAGTAAAAATAATTTCTTTTAAAGAGTCAGTTCTTGAAATCTGCTTTATGGTAAAATAAAATAAGACATTCGCCTTGAAGGATATTCGTTATAATGGAGCTTTATGATTGAAGATGGAGAAAAACACAACGTGCTAGTGTGTCACCTCAAGTTTCGTCCTGGATAAATATATTCCATACTATGATTAATTAAGGGTAATAACAAAATTACCGAACTTCGAACAATCTTACAAAGGGAAAGTCAAAACTCATAATTATATAAACAGACAAAATCAGTCAACAACCGGAAAACTGTGAAAACGTAACTGTAGATTAATGTAGATCGGCTTTATAAGATATGTCAAAAACTTTATCTTAATCAAATAAATTGTTGCTAATGATATACAATATAAAGGATCATAAGATCTGTAGTGGTTTATTTTTTGCATCTTCATTTATTTCATTACAGATTTGAATGAGCAAAGAATTTATTGGACTGATTATAGGTATGGTCATATAAAGTCCGCCAAACTAGATGGCTCTGATGTCCAACTGATTACCAGTGGATTATCGGAGCCGTACGGGATAGATGTACATAACAATTACATATATTTCACTGAGGAGGGAGGCAGGTTATACAAACAATCTAAATCTCCAGGGGCATCTAAAATTCAGCTTCATTCTGATACTCCGTATATGTATAATGTGAAAGTATACAAAGTAACAGGTAGGTACAATGTTATTGAATGATACATCAGTACATTAGTATCCTCCTTTCAAATAATAGTTTTACAGATTTATTAACTTAACACTCTTAATACAATATCACCCCGCTATAGTCGTCGAATATACAATAACTAAATGCTGTTAAAATGATTTGTTTATTATCCAAGACTATTCGGGACAGTATAAAAATAGACAAATAATAAACAATAAGCTTTTATTGATTGCTTTGTTTGGCAAATTGTACGGCCACGGCTTGGAGATAATGGGCCGCCGGCAAACGTCAATGGCAGGCCCGAAATATATACACATAACCATCATAATATTCCAACAAATCATAATGTTCATATAAATAAAGGTAATAGCTGGCCCTGGGAACAGAAGCTCAGCCTATGAATAAATCCATTAAAATAACTCAACATAATATGAATACGTTGTGTCGCTATTTTCGCTTTCCTCCAGCCGTGACGATAGGTTTCACTTAGGGGAAGGACTCTATCTGAAAAATAAAATAACAACAGCAGAAAAACGAACAAAACTTCTTATTTATTGACAGATAATTGGTGAGGGTGGGTGGGGAATTTTAAAAACACTTTTCCCCTAGATCGAATTTTTCCGTGACCTTGCTCTTCGATTGCAGATTCAGAAAGGAAGTATGATGTCACAGCAAATTGTCACGTTACACCCGTCAAATTAAAGCGGGATAACTCTTGCTCAAATCTGTGAACAATCAAATGTTTGCAGAAAAAATTGTGCGATTAGCTGTGGATAACTGGATTTATTCTTCATATGAATAAATCTTATTATTAAAGTAAAGAAAACTGAATTCTGATAAAAGATTTTACCACAATGGGATAACATACAGTTATCTTCTTTTCCAACTGTTTGGTTCAAGTGTACCATAGGAGAATACAAAACATACCATATTGTGAACTTAATTGATATGGTTATCATTGATGTATATCATGTATAATTGTGTTTAGGTGAATGCGTCTCTTACATTGAAAAGACAAATGAAACCAAAAGGTCAAGTGGATATAAAATGGATATGACTGTTGATACTGCTTTGAGCGATGACAGTCTAGAAGAAAATTGGTACCGATTTGTCAGTGATAATGGAGACGAAATGTGTACTTACCCTCCTGGTGTATTGTCATGTGGAACTTACTATCCAATCTGGTTAAACGGTAAGTTATATTCACCATCAAGTTGGTCCCAAATTAGTGTTTAATTAGACTTGATATGGTAAACTGTACCGCTAGTCAAATGTGGTACCTCTCAGCATATATAGAGCATCTTCGTTAGATCTTATTATGCAAAAGATATAAATTGTAAAACAATAGTTAGTTGTCAAGTAAAGCATCAGTGTTATATATACTAATGAAATATCAATATTATGGTGAATTTTATTGCGACTAGTCTTTCACGAAGAGTAATACAGTTTTTTCTATTTATATTTGGTATAGCGCTCAAACTTTAGATGGTAAGCTTTTCAATCCTTTAATCCGGATTACTGATTGCTTCTGTGACCAATCGCCGGCACAATTTCCATCATATTCTGTTTGCATCTTCTCGTTATATTTTGAAGTTTAGAGTAATGGGGGAGGGGAGGGGTCGTTTGTTCTTGTATTTGGTATTATTATCGGTTATAGCTGCTTAATAACTGATATAAGATTCGCTGTAAGGTTTTAAAACTCCAATCACTGAAAATGAGAAAATGACGACTGAAACTGCAAATCTGGCTGGTAAAGGTAACACTTTTATAACATGTGTGTAAATGTCTCCTCATTAGAGTCTGTGTTTGTAAATTGTATTATTTATATTGCCACTGTATATTTTGACTTTGAGCGTATTTGATCAAGGTTATTCCAGAAACGTGTCATGTGCACTAAATTTGATATCTACGTTTTTATTGTTATCAACACCCATATATTTTACAATTATTATCTTTTATTCCAGGTTCACTACCCAATAAGACTGATGACCATGTTGCTATGGTAACATGTTTGCAGACTGAAAATAATATATGTGAGATGACGTTTAACATTAATATTACGAAATGTTGGGGTTATTATGTCTATCAAATGGAAAAAACACCAACAAATTCATCTTACTGCGTAGGTAAGTTGACGATAGACATATTACATAGTTTATGAAGTCTATACGGTGTGTGTTATCAAAGTACATAAGTCTATCAGGCCTTTGTTGTCCGTCAGATTATCAGCTGATACATCAATATCATGTATATTTAATTGGCTTGGTAATAGGTAAGAGATGTTTAGCGATTGTTTCAACAATATTGTAAATAAGTTTGATGATTGAGGCCACAGGAGTAAATACCCACATGTCTAAAGTCTCAAGCAAACTGTATCACATTATACGTTAAATCGAGTACACCTCTCAATGGATCATGAATCATACACACAACATAATTGGTATTGGGCACAGATTGCATAGCTAGAGGTAAAACAAAATAATATATGGTCACGACAGTCATTTGTTTTATTTTTTTACGGTATTTCAATATTGACTTTCGTGATAACGAATGACATATATTGAAAATTACCATTATTGGGTGAGTGAGTGAGTGAGTGAGTGAGTGAGTGAGTGAGTGAGTGAGTGTTGTTTAATGCCAATTCAGCAATTTTTCAGCTATATCATGGCGAGAACAAGTTAATTTTCAATGAGATGATGATGAGGTCCGCTGTGTACTGGACCAACACGCTGAGTTGAATTGTTTTAGTGCTAGTTCACTGAAACAACTTTCCGCGAGTAGACATGTCGCTCCACTCGGACACATTATACTGATTCCGAGCCAACCAGTCTTTGCTCTTTCTCCTTATTGATGCGTGCTTAGCGAAGAAGCAACAAACCCGACCAGTGCTCGAACCCACGATCTACCACACCCGAAGCGAGCACGCTAACCATTATGCCACCGATGTGGTTCTTGTCATTATAATATATATATGCTTCATCTTTATTATCCATTATTGATATTTATAACAAATAAACAAGTATTTACTTATTTAGGTGAAGGTAACGTAAAATGTCCTGACGGTCTGTCATCTGAATCTGGCTACTACCCCGGATGTACATGTAAGCATAGTTAATTATTGATTAATATACGTCACATCAGCATTTAACTAGACAATTTACATGAACTAGATAGGTATTTCGATTACATGTAATCTATGTTTACTTAGTAAAGATTCCCAGTTGTAGGGTGTTTGGTCAGAAGTAAAGAGTACCACTGAACTACCGGCTGATGACCGTTTCACATTAATTTTAGCGTATGCGCTATGCTTACTGTTGAAACTTAGTGTAACTATGAAATGTAGAACGGCAATAAAAGCGTTATCCCTTTACTTTTAATTTGTGTTCAAGTGTAATGTTGGATAGCCTCTCATGTTCGTTTACGTACATTTCCTTTCACACTAATTAATAGCCAAAACGATTTGAAACTCGTCCAGTCTTTAGGATATATATGCTACTAATTGTTCAGAACTGATGCATTAATCACTGTCTCCGTTAAACTGGAAACAGATTAATTAATCATTTATATTTCAACTGAGACATAATATGTTGTTGTCTAAAATGTACAATTTTTCATTTTTATTTGTCATTTATTTATCAGTTACTACAACTGAAGACATTATGTGGCTAATCATGTTTATGACGATCCGTTTCGTTGTTTACAATATTGCACGCAATAGTGCCAGTCGGTGGACCTCAGTTGATTAAGTTCTTTCAACTAAATTCGGTTGTATCACTTATTCCGACAAATCACAACTTTTACAGTAACAGAATTAACAAAATGTCAACACCAATGAATTATAGCATAACAACCAGAGTTCCTTTGCATAAATTTATTCCTTAATACAGTATAGAGATATTTTACACTTTTAATACAATGTGCATGTCTCGGAATAATGAGCAGGTTCGCAAAGAAAGTCATATGCATTCCAAAACCAGGAGGCAGCCAATGTTTATATCTTCTACCAATGTAGGAACACCTTGAATTGAGTAAAATCCTTATTTGCATTTTTCCTACTATTCATCTGATATTGATACTTCCACCACCACACGTCTATATTACATTTCTAAGAATTTTTATATTCATCAGTAAGGATATTTGTAAGTAATTCGACGTGATTCAAGTCACAATGTGGGGCGCATAAACATATTGAATTGTCTCATACAGCTTAAAAGGAGGTTTGCAGATTGACAATTGTGCAACTATAAAAGTGACTCTGCAGTATGATAAATGGCAACCACGCATATGGTACTAAAACAATCAGCACGCAATGCCATATTTAAAAAATGAATGATCCCTTTACTTAGAGCTTTCCAACGAAATGATACATACACACTTATTTTGCATTGTTTATCGCGGAATATAGGCTAGATTTACACTTAGCCTTGGTATACTGTAAGCGTATAGAAAATCTCGAAGTAAACGGAAGTCCGGATGATCGAGAATAACCCGCACTATACGTACCGGGCACGTACTTTCTACTTTACTACCGCTTAGCAAAGGAGCCATATCACTTTTTTTTTGCAACTTCACGAAAAAGGGGAGGGGGATAAAACAGTTATTAATTTGCATCCAGTAAAAATATATTGAATATATTACAAATGCATGTTTAGTAACTTATATTTCCTGTGACAATTCATCGTAAGTTTGGATATAACTGTATAACACAAAAATGTAAAAACATGAAAACTTTGTAACCATGCTCACTGCATATTTCTAAGAAAGACCATAATAAAGCTATTAATCGAGAATTAATCAAACTGAACAACTAAACAACCAAAAGATCATACCACATGAAACATATGTCATATGTAGCATATCACTATAACATAACTGATGATTACTTGATCAGTGAGAATCGCGTGTTCAAAATAGTGCACCTTTATTAATGTTCAAAATACATGCAATTTATTTTAGCATCATTTCCAAACAGTACGGTATCTCCAACAGTTGAATCTGTACTGATAGACGGACCTGCTTATCCTATTCCTAACGTTGAATCAACACCAAGTTTATTACCTGTATTTAAGTGTAATGTTGATGACTTTTCGGATGGAACCTACGTTTACGATGTGCATTGGTACATAAATAGAAACAATGTTGCAAAGTACAAAAATATTCTATTTAGCAACATTGACAAAACAGTACTTAGAAGTAGCGACTGGACACACTCGTACCATATGAATATGGAGGTAACTATTTTATAGAATATACTGTTATGAATATATTTCACTTAAATCAGTGAATGCTGAAATCAGTCTAATATTTGTTTCTCGATACATTATCATCTAACGATAACCTGTATGTTGTTATGTATGGGATGATATTTTCTACCGACCAATCAGCAACGAGGCAAGCATACCTTGATGTTTTATAATCCAAAATGCAAAATGAGTTTTTTTCTAATTGGTTTGTTTTAAAATGTCTTTGACTCCATGTGACGTTTACTATCGAAGTAATATATGAATATTCATTTGTTCAGTTGAAACTACTTATTAAGATTTCTTTTGAGATATAAAGGATCTAACACCGGTAAGAGGGAAAGACAGAAAAATCTCAAACACCCAAGGGAAAGATTTCTGCTCCCCAACGAGGCTCCGCCGAGTTGGAGAACAATAGAAATCTTTCCCGTGGGGTGTGAGATTTTTCCGTCTTGCCCTCTTACCGGTGTTTGATTCTTTTTCTCACTAATATTTTATTGAAAGTACAGTATTTTCCTTCATGAGACACCCCATACATGAAATATGACGTGACACATATTTTGACCTCATTGAAGAATGACGTCAAAGGTACGGAAAAGGACATCTAGAAATACGAAAAAATGAAAATAAAAGACACAAATATATTCAATACGTTGGATTCTGTATTTATAAAAGAAACAATGGTTAAATCCGTAATATATCTGTTATTCAGCTATTAGACAGGTATACAATGTGACATTCCCGGCTTAGAATGACATTTTGCGAAACGTAACATTTTTACGGGAAAAGTAGCGTGAAATTCTTATCTCACCCACGGGTTGAGACAAGGATATCTCACACGGCTGAA
The DNA here is from genome assembly GCA_963680875.1 of Bathymodiolus brooksi. Lineage (NCBI taxonomy): Eukaryota > Metazoa > Mollusca > Bivalvia > Mytilida > Modiolidae > Bathymodiolus > Bathymodiolus brooksi. The sequence goes on along the minus strand of OY804582.1, from coordinate 97,254,870 downwards.
AATAGGAACTGTGCTGTCTCATTAGTGAGAAAACAATGTCCTGATAGAGTTGACGTCAGAGAACAAGTCGCCCTTCCATTCAAAATTGAACTCCAGAAATCTTCAATGTCAAGTAGACTGTTACAATTGGTGGAAAATAAAATGGAAATGTTTTCATTGGTCAAGAAATTTTATCTATGACGCATACTCCCATCCTAATTTTACTTAGATTGCTGTAAAATACAAGCTAAGGGACCGACTATTTAACTTGCAGGAGGGGGTATGGTTTTTTGTTTCCTTCCGAAAAACATTTTCGGACAACACAAGAGTTAGAATATTTATTTTTTTTGTCGCGCATAGCGCGAATTTTTTTTTCCAGAATCCAACAATAGGTTATATGACAAAAACTCTGAATCAGATTTTTTTTTTTTCCTCCACCAAAATCAGAATATTTTTTTCAGCAACATTGGGAATCAGAATATTTTTTTAGAAAAAAAACATAACCCCCCCCCCCCCCTTCAAGTCAAATGGTCGTTCCCTAATGGAATATACGTTTATTAGAAAAACCGGTATGCGAATGATGTATCTCAGCAATATTTAATGAACATAAGTTTTCAAATATATTTTCAAATTTGCAAATGTTTCGTAAGGAAACATGTCAAATAATGTTTAATAAATCATCTTCTTTTCTTCTTCAGGTACAGTGCGCGGTCAGACTACGGTATTCTGTTGGTTCTGTGCCTGGTCCATTTATTCAAAGTCAAGTGTTTGCAGCAGGATTATACGTAATTAAATTCTAACGATAATTGAAATTGTTTTATCCAGAAACAATGGAAGGATGGAATTCAAAGGGCACAATTCATACATGTCAACACAGGTTAAGCGGTTCAATCATAAAAGAAAATTGAAAATTGTGTTAGACAGTACTCTTAGTTGTGAATGACCAGATGCTTTGTATCTAATTTGATAAAATATTGATTTTCAAAGTCAGTTTAAATTCAAGAAAAAATTATTTTAATTGTGTTTCTTTTAAACCGAGTTAAAGGGGCATTAGCTACGATTTTAACCAAAAAAATTCATTGTTTTTGAAAATTAGTAAATAGCTTTAAAATGATGAAATAAAGGTAATTATTATACCTCACATAATAAAGAATCAATTCTATTGGTTAAAAGATAATCACATGACATAAAATAATCTGGATATTTTTGCTTCTAATCGGCGCCAACGGTGAATAACCTCAAGAATTACACACGTCCATTGAATAACCCTATTATTCAACGGTGTAATAACCCTCGAAAATTACATCGTCCAGTGAATAACCCTAATGGAATAATACTTTAACAATTCAAATATTAAACAGTACATTTCAACTGTTTGTTCGATATAATAAAACAGTTACGGCCCTCGGAAGCGCGAGCAAAATAACCCTAGTGGGGTTGACAATTTTGGATATTCACCTCTTCCGAAGGCCGTAATTGTATACTATTTCACATTAAACAGCTTATCGAACCACTTTTTGCCTTTTGATAACGAAAATTACCATTGATTAATTATTTCCTTGCAAGCAAATATTTTGACTTAGCTTTTTCCGTATGCAACTGACCTTACTAGTGACAGGTAAAAACGAATAATTTGTATTTTGTCGCTTATTAACTGCAAACTTGCATGATTCTTTGTCCGTAATAAACACCGAATGCCTAATCAAGGAATTAGGCATAAATAACAACACCTCTAGTAATACCACATACAAACCTACTTCGTTCGACAAAGATGAAATCCTAGCTAACCACAGAACATTCATGACCTCTTTAAACATTCCCTCTGGAAAAGAGTCTGGGGATTTACCCTATTTATATTGGATACCTAAACTCCATAAGACACCATACAAAGAAAGGTACATAGCGGGATCATCAACTTGTTCGACGAAAGAATTGTCTATTCACCTGACAAAGATTCTGTCTGCAGTAAAAGAGGGACAACAGAAATATTGTGAAACTGTTTACTCGCGTAGTGGCATAAATCACATGTGGATTTTGAAAAACTCTTTTGGATAACCTTAAATCAAGATCTTTCTCTCGGGTATCCTCCCTCAAAACTTTAGATTTTTCAACTCTATATACCACCCTACCGCATGGCAAATTAAAAACCCGCTTAAAAGAAACAATTCACACAGTTTTCGGTCATAGAAACTATGGCTCAAAATTTGTTGTGTTAGGCTACTATTCCACATATTTTTCAAACAAAATTCAAAAAGGTAAAACATGCTACTCCGAGGAACAAGTGATCAGTATGCTGGAGTTCCTCATCAATAACATATTTGTCTCCTTTGGAGGGATACTGTTTCAGCAGGTTGTCGGCATACCAATGGGTACGAATTGTGCCCCTCTTCTAGCCGATTTATTTTTATACTCATATGAGTCCGAGTTTCTTCAAAAGCTTGTAAAAGATAAGAAGATTCATGAGGCTAGAGCCTTTCATTTCACCTACAGGTATATTGATGACGTTTTATCTATCAATAATTCTAGATTTGCAGAATTTCTTCCATTGATATATCCTCCAGAGCTGGAAGTAAAAGAGACCACAGATACCGCTTCTTCCGCATCATTTTTGGACTTATACCTCGAATTTGACGACAGTGGTCAAATCAGTACTAAAATTTATGATAAACGGGACGACTTCAATTTTAAAATCATAAATTTTCCAAATATGTGCAGCAATATACCAGCTTCTCCTGCATATGGGGTTTACATCTCGCAATTGATTTGCTATGCAAGGGCCAGTAGCAATTATTCTGATTTCCTGAAATGTCATCTTCATCTGAGAAACAGGCTACTGGACCAGGGCTATTAAAAGATTCGCCTTATTCGATCTCTTAAAAAGTTTATATTCCGATTCCAAGATCTTGTTGAAATATATTCCGTCTCTGCGGAAAAGATTATAAACGATGGATTTTCATATAGTGAAAATGTATAAAGATAAGGTGTCAACAAAAATGTCAAAAATATGTTTTTATCAATGTGTGACGTAAAAGTGTCTTTGCCATTTACTTCACTGAATTTGGCGCTGCTTTGACAACCTGTTTTGTTCAAGTATTGTTATAAATACTGTTATAGTGACAGCCGGAAACTTTGAGCCGTAATGAAAGGGGGGGTTTGGCGCTTTAAAATCTGATTCAACCCACCATTTCTTTAGAAATGCCTGTACCAAGTCAGGGTCATTACGGTTTTCACAGTGTTCCGGTTGTTGACTGATTTTGTCTGTCTATATACTTATGAGTTTTGACTTTCCCTTTGTAAGATTGTTCGGAGTTCGGTAATTTTGTTATTACCCTTACTTACCGACTAAAAGCAGATTCACAAAAAATAAGAAATATCTGCATTGTTGTACTGATTTAATGACGATTCGACAAACTCCGTAAACAATGTCGATAATTAATAAGATGGCGTCCATTTCTTGATCGATCTCAAAACACGAGCAGTTGCACGTTTGTTCCCGATGCACGTACATTTCATAAGATTTATAAGTTACAGAAACACGTTTTATTAAGGCATATCAATCATACCGGATATTTTGTATGGGTAACAACAATTTACGATTATGGCAGATAATGCCCCTTTAAACTCTAGGAGTAAATGACGGTTTCCTGTGTAGAACAATTTCTATTTTTACGTGAGTATATATATATATATATATATATGATTATTTCATTTCAGCCTGAGAGTTATGAATATACAGTTGCTGAAGGAGAGTTCATCAACATTGCATTTACATCAACAGTACCTATTGGTTGTGTTTCATCACACAGTGATTTTATGCCGCACTGTAGTCAAAATATTTATGTTTTTCAACCAAAAGATGATGATACGACGTCCACATGCTTAAATAACATTGCAAGTAAAGATGTTGTTTTCAAAGCAGAATTCTGTGGCATCAAACTATCAACTGTCGATTGGAATGAAGCAAAGTATTTAAAGGTTTATGGATTCAGTGATGGCATTTACAATCAACAAGACAGGTCAACATATATTCATCTTTCAACAACGACTACTACACTCAATGACATCTGGAAAGACATTCAAATTCCAGATATAAAGGTACATGTAGATAATGTATAGCCAAAATCGACTGAGGTCACATGTGGCCTAGGAAAGAGAACCTTGGTGTTACTTTTTTATTATTTCTATGGGATTTTAATTGAAGAGATTTTGTTCATTTATCATACCCCTCGCAACGAAGTTGTAGAGGGGGGTATACTGGTTTCACCATGTCCGCCCGTCCGTCTGTAAACAAATCCTATGTCGTACGATAACTTGAGTTGTGTTTCTTAGAATCTTTTAAATTTTATCAGCTGTTTACGGGTGAAGAGAGGAGGATCCCTTTCATTTTTGACGATTTTCACTTTTGCCGTTCCAGAGTTATTGGACTTGATATGACGGAAAATAGGATGTTTACTCTATGTCGTATGATAACTTGAGTAGTGTTTTTCAGAATGTTTTGAAATTTTATCAGCAGCTTACTGGTGAAGAGAGGAGGATACCTTTCATTTTTGATGATTTCACTTTGCCGTTCCAGAGTTATTGGACTTCATATGACGGAAAATAATATTTTTACCCTATGTCGTATGATAACTTGAGTAGTGCTTCTCAGAATGTTTTGAAATTTTATCAGCAGCTTACCAGTGAAGAGAGGAGGGTCCCTTTTATTTTTGACGATTTTCACTTTTGCCGTTCCAGAGTTATTGGACTTGATATGACGGAAAATAGGATTGTTACCCTATGTCGTATGATAACTTGAGTAGTGTTTCTCAGAATGTTTTGAAATTTTATCAGCAGCTTACCGGTGAAGAGAGGAGGATACCTTTCATTTTTGATGATTTCACTTTGCCGTTCCAGAGTTATTGGACTTCATATGACGGAAAATAATATTTTTACCCTATGTCGTATGATAACTTGAGTAGTGCTTCTCAGAATGTTTTGAAATTTTATCAGCAGCTTACCAGTGAAGAGAGGAGGGTCCCTTTTATTTTTGACGATTTTGACTTTTGCCGTTCCAGAGTTATTGGACTTGATATGACGGAAAATAGGATTGTTACCCTATGTCGTATGATAACTTGAGTAGTGTTTCTCAGAATGTTTTGAAATTTTATCAGCAGCTTACCGGTGAAGAGAGGAGGGTCCCTTTTATTTTTGGTCGGAACAATCAGTAATGTTTTGGTTATGGAAATAGGTTGGATAGATGTGGGGAAGGGGGTATATCTTAGTGAACTGTGCTCACAGTAATACTAGTTTTATGTGGAATATTTATAGGGTGAATGAGTTTAGAGGGGTTCGTGTAACTCGATCTTTAGTTTTCTGTGTATGTTTTGTAGATGGTTGTTTGTCCTTTTGTAATTTTTCTTTGTCCATTGTGTGGTCTGCTCTTCAATATACGGATTCTGAGTATTCCTTTAGTATCTTCAAACAAAGCATTATATCATGTGTTCCCGCTGAAAGTAGAATGTTGATTGGTCATGTCCGGCAGTCGCCTTTTAATAATCAATGAACGGAGAGATGAACCTTAGGTAAGAACTATAAATTTCAATACTAAACAACTGTAATCCACAGATATAAAACATTTTGATGTTGTAGGTAACTGTTATAGATAAAGATTCTATATTGACCAATAGACTGTGCCAATCATACAATGATCCCCACATAACAACGTTTGATGGGAAACTGTATCACTACATGGAAGTTGGAGAATTTGTGATGTACAGGAATGACAAAGGTCCTTTCTGGGTATGTACACGTTTGTAAACAATATACTTGTATTTATGTTTACCTCCTTCAGAAAATACGAGTTAAATATTATTTAAACGTTAATTGAAAAATAATAAGATTGAATTTTGTGAGAATATTTTGTTCCAGATAACGGATTGTAATTGGCTAATTAGAAGCTCCATATATAATTATCTGTATATTACATGTAAATTCTTTCTTTTTGTAGGTCCATGCATTATTTACCAACTGTGGGTTTGGATGGTCGGGATCCGCGTGTCATTGTGGTATAGCTATCAGAAGTCGAAACTCGTTGTTTGTTTTACGGACATGTGAAACTATTTCCAGGAATGACAAATATTTACTACAACAGCCAGTAACAGAATTAAAAAGCTGTGATGATAGTGACCTGTTAATAGACCAACATGGCAACGAATACAAGGTTGTATGTTATGGAGAGTTTTCAAATTAACATTTTTTACTCTTAGTTCTATAGTGAAAGTTGGACTTTTTGTATTTATATGATAATTGTACCTATTTTGCCTCTTTCTACAATTTTGATATTGGATTTTGGAATCATTCCCATAGTGCAGTATTCTTGTCTTTGATTTTAAGTTGTTTATGGACTATTTGCTAAGGGTTTATATTGTTCGATTTGAGGTTTTCTGTTTAGTGTTTTGTATATTATTGTTTGCCCTTTTGTCCCTTTTCTTGTGGCCATTGCATTGTCTTCTTCGACTTACGGCTTTTGATTACCCCTTTGGTATATTCAAACTTTTCTAAATGGATTGTTTCTAAACTATTGCGTTAAATGTAAAAGAACATATTTTTACTTGCAATATATACTTCCGATATAAAATGTGGTTGACATGGAAACAAATTAAATATGTAGTTAAATTTTATTATTTTAATGTTATATAAGAACATTTATACTTGTTCAATATTCATGACAGACATGTAAATGATTTCTAGCAAGTTTCTTTAGTTACAACATCATACAGTACTGTACATGGAAAGCCATTTCTTCTGAGTAAATGTGCATACTTTTGATATGCAGGGCGTGCTCTACGACAATATGATTACAAAATAAAATATTTCTTAATTTTACAGATAACTCTACCAATTGGAACGGAGATTCGCTTTAGAATATCTACTTGGTCAAAATTTATTACCATGATTTCCATCAAGCCAACTATTTACGACATAAATGAAGCTAAAGGTTTGTGTGGTGTTCCAAGTACAAACAGAGACCCGTCGGATGATTTCACATACCGCCAGAACGGACCGATGAACGATTACAAAACGTTTGCAGATTCCTGGAGGTATTATATGGTTTTAATTTCTGATTATTATCATGGAAAATTACAAATATATCAAATAGCAATTTAATAACAGTTCTCATATTTTAGGAGTACACAAATAATAAAAGAGGATAACATATTTTATTATATTATTACATATTAATTTTAGTTTTCTGAGAACATTAACCTGTATTTTAGGAATACCAGACTTCACTATATGAACAACACGGTGGGTGTCTTATGAGAAGCAGAAACTGTTTATCTCCGTTTCTTGGTTGAGTCTGTGTTGCTCATCTTTTTAATTTTTTGTGTTGTATTTTTTGCTTTGTGTCGTGTGACCAACATTGCACTTACGCTTAAGTAGTGGGGTTCGTGTTGTTCATATTGGCCTATTATATCTCCTTATTTTCTTTGATCCTTGTTGTGATGTCCGTTACGATTTCTGCATAAAACGATGTTTGGATTGTCTTTACAGCCAGTTATTTGTTGGAGGGCTCATGTCTAACTGGTTTTGTTTATGTTTATATAGACGTAGTGGTGTCCAATATTTTGTCATATTATGTATCTTTATGTTCTCAGTTCTGTGTTGTGATGTCGGTGATGATTTCCTCACAAAAACGATGTTCGGTGCGTCTTTACCCCTTGTTGTTTGTAGTAGTTGGTATCCTACGATTATATGAGCAGCATGTCGAGTGTCTTACAAGAAGAAGAAACTACTTACCCTTACCTGGGTTCACACCCGATGTTTGTAGTAGTTGGTATCCTACGATTATATGAGCAACATGTCGAGTGTCTTACAAGAAGAAGAAACTACTTACCCTTACCTGGGTTCACACCCGATGTTTGTAGTAGTTGGTATCCTACGATTATATGAGCAACATGTCCAGTGTCTTACAAGAAGAAGAAACTACTTACCCTTACCTGGGTTCACACCCGACGTTTGTAGTAGTTGGTATCCTACGATTATATGAGCAGCATGTCGAGTGTCTTACAAGAAGAAGAAACTACTTACCCTTACCTGGGTTCACACCCGACGTTTGTAGTAGTTGGTATCCTACGATTATATGAGCAGCATGTCGAGTGTCTTACAAGAAGAAGAAACTACTTACCCTTACCTGGGTTCACACCCGATGTTTGTAGTAGTTGGTATCCTACGATTATATGAGCAACATGTCCAGTGTCTTACAAGAAGAAGAAACTACTTACCCTTACCTGGGTTCACACCCGACGTTTGTAGTCGTTGGTATCCTACGATTATATGAGCAGCACGTCGAGTGTCTTACAAGAAGAAGAAACTACTTACCCTTACCTGGGTTCACACCCGACGTTTGTAGTAGTTGGTATCCTACGATTATATGAGCGGCACGTCGAGTGTCTTACAAGAAGAAGAAACTACTTACCCTTACCTGGGTTCACACCCGATGTTTGTAGTAGTTGGTATCCTACGATTATATGAGCAACATGTCCAGTGTCTTACCAGAAGAAGAAACTACTTACCCTTACCTGGGTTCACACCCGATGTTTGTAGTCGTTGGTATCCTACGATTATATGAGCAGCATGTCGAGTGTCTTACAAGAAGAAGAAACTACTTACCCTTACCTGGGTTCACACCCGATGTTTGTAGTCGTTGGTATCCTACGATTATATGAGCAGCATGTCGAGTGTCTTACAAGAAGAAGAAACTACTTACCCTTACCTGGGTTCACACCCGATGTTTGTAGTCGTTGGTATCCTACGAGTATATGAGCAGCATGTCGAGTGTCTTACAAGAAGAAGAAACTACTTACCCTTACCTGGGTTCACACCCGACGTTTTTGTGGGGGTCGGTGTTGCTTATCTTTTTAGTTTTCTGTGTTGTTTTTTGTTTTTTTGTTTTTTGGTTTTTTTTTGTTGTTGTTTTGTTTGTGTTCGTCCTATGTCTTTTATGCCAAATGTTGACTGTGTATCTGAATTGTCCTTTTTTTTTATTGTCCTTTGTTTTTCTCTAATGTTTATTTATTAACAGTTGAAAATTACTATTTGCGGACGTTGAATATAATTGATTGTTTGAAATCGAAAAAAAAATAGTCCATTATTTTTTCTTCCAGAATAACTTCTGCAATGACCAGTGAACAACTATTTATTGCTGAGCCAGAGTTTCTAAATAATCAGCAGGTAATAGAGATTGATGACACAGTTGACAGTGACGGAAACTCAACATCATACTGTGTTTGTGAACGACAAGCTGGTAGCTCAGATGATATAGACTATTTTAATGCCGTCCAATGTAATTTAACAGAGAGTACACAGTATTGTTCCGAATCTTCACAATCAATAGACGAATCTTTAGATAACATTTACACTTCATGTTCAGGTTCATACCGCAAAAAGAGGTCTGTAAGAACAACTGAGAGCAGTAGCCCTAGTGATAGTGATGATGTGGTGGAATTTAGACCGTTGACTTACGATGATGATGTTAATAACACCGATGAAGTGGTATGTCATTATAATATTTAACAATGTGTTATTTGATTTGGAGATGGGTACAAACAACCTTACTAATAATTGAAAAAACCTAGATATCAGTTAAATTTAATGTGCACGACACGTTTACTTTAGGAGCTGAATTTATATTAACTGAACTTAACTTTCTTGTCTGCTCAAATTAGACTTTGTCAGGTTGAAATTAGCTTTCTAACTGGAATTGAACCACAGTCAGGTTCTTCTGATGCGGACTTCATAAAATGTTCAATAGATAGTAAGTTTCCACCTCTCCATCAAAATTAACAAACTTGTAAGTCTACATTTAAAAGTTTACTTTTTTCGGGGGTAACCGGATTGTAGGTCACCTTTTATGAAGATTACAGATTCGCTTTACATGATGCTAAGAAAATTGTAGGTCTGCTTTTGGAGATTAGACAGATTGCAGATGTTGCTTTGCTGCTTTGTTCTTGTTTCTCTAAAACTCTATCTTCGATCATGCAACATAACTATTTTTAAATATTTGAGATTTTTTAGCATAACATTTATTAAGACTGCCATGGTGAAAAGTACAATATGATGTTAAAGGGGAAAATAACATAACGATTAACTTTATATTTTTGTTTGGTTTACTATTTCCTATTAATTGTACCGATCAACTAAAGGGTATTTATTAATAAAATGAGAGGAATTGATTAAGAATATGAAGAGTATTAATTAAGAAAATGAGAGGTATTTACTATGCATTAAGAAAATGAAGAGTGTTCGTTAAGAAATTAATACAAAAAACATTTCTAATTGTATAAACAGGTATGTGACGAAATGCACTAAAGTAAGGTACCATGCTAAAACATTACATTTTTTCGTTTAGACATATAACATTTCTTCATTACCTGATTCATGTTGTGTGAACGTTAAGACACTTCATTATCCTGCAGTCGAATGAGTTTGAGTACTAATAAAGGTGTCAAACAACCTTCAGTGTTATTTAGTCATAATAAAGCTTTTTCTTGTACCTGACCTAGGTAAAGCGAATGGTAAGAAATGGTAACAGTATAAGTTCGGACGTGATAGATGACACCCGTGGAAACGACTAAAACGACATCTTTTTCTGCCATTTCTAGTATAATTTGGCAGTTGTTTTGAACTTTTGAAGATTACAGATCATAAAGGTGGACCAGCCTTTACAAGCAAAATATTCATAACAACTGGTCCACTGGTGAAGTTAACTTGTACAAGATTTTAGCTGCCGTTTGTCAGGTCTGATAAAAAGAAAGTTAACTTGTAGGTATTGGCAGCAGCTTCCAAGTTAACTAACAAAGATGACATTTTGTAGCGTGAAGTTGCTACCTTTTACATAGGTTTAGTCTGCACCCAGCAGCTTCCAAGTTAACTAACAAAGATGACATTTTGTAGCGTGAAGTTGCTACCTTTTACATAGGTTTAGTCTGCACCCAGCAGCTTCCAAGTTAACTAACAAAGATGACATTTTGTAGCGTGAAGTTGCTACCTTTCACATAGGTTTAGTCTGCACCCAGCAGCTTCCAAGTTAACTAACAAAGATGACATTTTGTAGCGTGAAGTTGCTACCTTTCACATAGGTTTAGTCTGCACCCAGCAGCTTCCAAGTTAACTAACAAAGATGACATTTTGTAGCGTGAAGTTGCTACCTTTTACATAGGCTTAGTCTGCACCCAGCAGCTTCCAAGTTAACTAACAAAGATGACATTTTGTAGCGTGAAGTTGCTACCTTTCACATAGGTTTAGTCTGCACCCAGCAGCTTCCAAGTTAACTAACAAAGATGACATTTTGTAGCGTGAAGTTGCTACCTTTTACATAGGCTTAGTCTGCACCCAGCAGCTTCCAAGTTAACTAACAAAGATGACATTTTGTAGCGTGAAGTTGCTACCTTTCACATAGGTTTAGTCTGCACCCAGCAGCTTCCAAGTTAACTAACAAAGATGACATTTTGTAGCGTGAAGTTGCTACCTTTTACATAGGTTTAAATCTGCACCATTATGTACAATAAGCTACAACAATATCACAATTTCCACTATTATAATTACCGCGGGAGGGGGGTGTTTAAAACTTGATGTGTACTACAAGTCTCAGTAAACTATTGATAAAGATATTTTCATATTCATTTGCTTCAATCGCAATGTTTGATAGTAGCTATGTATGTTCTGTTACAAATAGGTTCCAAATACATTCAGAAATGGTTGGACGAAAGACACTGCCTACCAGAAATGCTTAGAAAGTATTAGAAACTCTCTTCCTACAGACTTATATACTGATGTGGTAGATCTACAAGAACAATACTTCATCCAGTCATGCGTTAAAGACATAGAGGTATGTTTTGTCACAGAATTTAACCAGAAATATCTTAGGCATAACGAACATAGTATAGTATACAGTATACAGTAATGATTATTTTAGATGCTTCTAAATTAATGATTTAATTTGATTTGAATATTTCAATCTGATTGGCTAATCGCCTGGAGAAAATTTGGTTATATTTGATAACCTGGATTTGTATTGTGACGTCACCATCATATTCATTCGCCAGCGACAAATTCGAATACTAATAGTCACATGAAATAATCGTAATTAAAATAGAGGAATCATTAAATGTTGTTGTAAAAATTAAAATATAAGGAATATTTGAAATTTGTTAACAGGTTTGGAACAGTTTTTCGTGGTTTATTAAGCGCATACTGCCCCATATAACCTGTTCAAAAATTTCAAATATTCCTTATTTAAACCCTCCCGAAATTAGTTATCTACTAAGATTTAAATGAGCTTGATCGTGTATTTCATATAGTAAAATTAGTGTTACCTTATTAATCATTAAATATAAAAACCAATAAACTTCAGATGTGACAGTCTGCTTTTTTTTTGCATATTTTGAATGTGCATAAGAAAAAACGACTACTATCTTTTATTGTAAGTAAAGTTTTATGTTAATTATAGATATTGTACATTACGTTTACCATGTTAATTATAGATATTGTACATTACGTTTACCATGTTAATCATAAATAATTCATTTTTTTGTCTTTTTACAAAATTGGATACTGATTGGTTTTGTTTCCATTCTAACCTGGTATTTTGGCCGATTACTCCATTGTTCTATTAACATCTTAAAACTCAATTGATTGTTCACATCATCATGATGTATCAATCAAGGCAATGTACGTGTAGACTTTCGCATCAACGTAAACACTGATCAATAATTGACAAATTAAGGTCTACAACTTATTTCAGTTTTGTTCATCGATTTCATTATAATAACCATAGTAAGAAAATAATGTTGAATCCTCAACCGCACAATTTATTTTGGCAGGAATTTGTGTTGCTTTTTGGCGTGCTTTGATAGGGAATCTATCCAAACCCGAGTTCGAACCCCATTCATGGCGAGGTATACTCAATACAACATTATGTGATGAAGTTTATTAGTGACTTGGGACAGGTCGGTGGTTTTCTGTCTCTCCACCAATAAAACTGACCGCCATGACATAACTGAAATATTGTTGAAACGCCATAAACCAAACCAAGTCATCGTTTTTTCATTTTTAAGATGTGCATTTTACTTAATGTTTAAGTTGGTTGGAGATATCACGTTCCTTCCGGATACTATTGGTGCCATGATGACCTTCATCATTACAGAGGTCAGGAGAAATGAATCGCTTTATATCATGAAAACATCAAATGGATCGCAGACAGTTCTGGAATATATTTCAAGCTTCTTGTGTCCTAGCAACTGTAGTGATAATGGCAATTGTACATCAGGTAAACAACTTAGTTCTTTATTGTATTGTTTGGTTTTTGATATAATGTCGATGTAAGCATGACACACATACACTGAAAAAGACTTTAAACACTGAGTACTAGTTATGAAACTTAATAGTACATGTTTTCTCTCTGTAAATAATTTACCCAATACAATACTGTTCACACATCCTAATATAGACAGAAAAAGACGAAACTATAATAGAACAGTATAAGATATATAAAACAGATTAAATTTTATTACAAACGAGTTAATAATGATTATAATGCCTTACAATTTTATATAAAGCATATTTAAAGTGGAAGTATGTTTAGAATTGTAAGCATGAGTAAGTGAGTGAGTGAAGTTTCACGCCAATTGAGCATTTTCCCAATTTAATAAAACCAACGTATTGGATTGCTATAGGAAGAAGAGTTTGAAGATACCAAAGGAAGGTAATCAGAATCTGTATATCGAAGAAGAAAAGACAACACAATGGTCAAAAGAAAAAGTACAAACGGACAAACAACGATCAACAAATCATACCTATAAAACTAAAGATCAAGTAACATGAACCCCACTTAAAACCGGGGGTGAACTCAGGTGCTCCGGAAGGGTAAGCAGTTCCTGCTCCACTAGTGACACTCGTCGTGTTAATCTAGTTACACACCCAGTGATAAGTCATGAACAAGGAAAGGACCGGGAAGTGCTTACTTTACATGAAACCATTATTATTTACTCCAAAACAGCTAATTATAATTATGTGTTGTTAACTAAGAACCAACAAATACTAACTTTAGTAGTGTTTGATTTAACTTGATTTGATAAACGCAGGTCAAGAATGGTTACAATGAAATTGCTAGGCATTTATAAAAAGATGATTATGAAACCTCAGATCTAAAATAGAGATTTTGAAGTTTATTATGTATATGTTTAATTTCTGACATAGTTTAAATAGCTAGATTATTATTTTAATCTGTTGATGTTACAGGTGTATGCTCTTGTTATGATGGATTTACTGGCGATGACTGTTCACAAGAGATATCAACACCCCCATCCGGTATTAGCCTTCCGTCAAACGGATTATGTACTCTTGGGACGAGAAAATGCAAAGCAACTAATGTATATGGAGATTTTGCATCGACCACTGTTTGGTATCAATTAAAGTATTTCCAGGTAGTTTGTGGTCTAAGATATATACTATCACAGTTCTTATTTAATTGTGTGGTTTTTTTTATTTATTAATTACTGATATTTAGCACCAAAAGAGTATCTTTTGTTTTACAGTACTCGCTGTTTTAAGTGTAAGCACTAGTTACTTGCTTAATACATTAATAAAAAAGACAACAACAACAAGTCCAATAGATTATTAAATATTACATCGTCTATCCAATATTGATGTGCATAGATATGTGTGTAACCAAAATGAAACACAATATTCTGCCCAAGTAGACTAGTAATTTAAAACATCAACATTTTCACATTTTGCATGTGACACGAATGATTTGCGAATTAACGGATTGCGTCATAGACGAATATGAAGTAGCATTATAAATAAGTTTACAATTACATTTGTTAAATTGTACGACCACTAAATAACGATGCAGAGAGGGAAGACTGGGCAATATATGGTTATACCAAAAGACAGGAACTAGGGCAAAGATAAGAATGGGTTATTAACCACATTTCCGATAATAGGGTGGGTTTAACAGGATTCGCGTGCCTTTCTATGCCTCTTTTCGCTGTAATCTAATGTCATAATGTCGTAATGTTAAACCTATGAATAGTGCAGGATCGGACGTTTCGTTGATATGAGGAAGGCGCATGTCTTATTTACTTTATTTGTGTTTGTTTACATATAGTGGTGTCCTATACACATATTGTGCTGTGTTTTTGTTTTGATTTTCTTCATCTTTTGTACTCTATGTTGCAAGTTTCTCTGGATTGTCCTTTTTGCATTGTCCCTTCGGTATTCACTAACGTTTATTCAAAGCATATAAATATATACACAATATATTAAAGTTACTAAGTTAATTTACTGTCAAATTAAATATATATATACTTTGACTATTGAAGATATATTTTCATTTGGCAAATGGTCTAGGACGTTGGACGTTGGACATAAGACTAGCCGATTTAAAATGCAATGCATAAAAGGTGTGAGTACAAATCACCTCGAGGGAAAACAAAAAAAATGTCAGCTCAAAACTGTTGGATTTAATTTTCGGACTCATCTGTATGCCAAAAGCTGTCGAAGGATTTATTCTAAAAACAAGAAGCATATTTTACCTCAACAATTTTTTGTTTGAATTTCTCTTCAAAGAAACGACAGAAAGAGCTTCACATTCGTCATTTCTTGGCCTTTGTAATTAGATTTTGTTTAAAATTGACCATTTATTCACTATTATGTCTTCTGGTGGCCTTTTATACTATCTAACATTGATACGATGTTTAAAGTCATCTGCTCGCCTTCATAGATCTAATAATATGCATAAAACAACTCTTGTGTCACGAAGAATAAATATAGTATGTATAAAAATCAGGCTTCTGACTCGAAGTTCATTACAACAACACCGCTCACCCAGCTAAATGTCAGGATGAACATTTTTCTCACATGTGAAAAAAACTTGAAAGCAATAAATTAATGAATAGGGGAGATATTGACCCATGAAACGAGTTTAACAACGCCACTTTTTATTGAGGTATCTGCGTCAAGCTCAGAAAATGGAGGGTCGATGTGTAAAACGTAAATCTTTAATATAGTGTACAAGAGTGAAGACGAGTGTCCGGAATTTAGCCGTCACCGGTCATGCTCAAATGCAGGCAATTGAAAAATTGGAAGGCTAAATATATTCTTCAGTCGCAAATATACCAATTAGGACATCCACATGGTAACTAAAACCTACTATTGATACTTATGAATGAGAGATTAACATTAGTTTTGTAAATTACCTTATTTGGAAGCTTTAAATTTCAAACATAAATATATTCAATAAACCATGTCAGTGCCAAAGTACAGACTACTAGGCAGTTGATACCAACCTGGACTAACAGTTTACCAGGAGATGTATGTGCATGTGTTAAGGCTATCGATTTTTCCTCAGCTTCTACGATTTTATAATCGGATTTTTTAACTGTTATGATGAAATGGTATTTTTTGTTTTACATTTTATTAACATCTAATATTTGTTGCAGATTCTTAAAAATAAAATAGTATTTACATTAGATGTTGAGATTCTAGAAGCTAAATATAGAAACATGTTCATGGTGTCTATTGAACTTCCGTCATCTAGAAGAAAGCGTGCTACTTCTGACACAGTTTTGGGATATGGATACGAAATCAGTTTGTCAAATGATAGACTGAGTTTTGGAGAATCTGTCAATATAATTATTTATGATGAAAGCTGTTACACGTGCAACTCAACATCAGTCGCATGCACTGTTCTGGTGAGTTTGTTTATTTATAAAGTCACATGACTAATACTAACTAATACATTCAAAAACCATGAGAACAATGTTGTTTTTCTTACCCTTTGTCCTATTTTGTTTCATATTCAATAACACGTGTTTAGATATGTGTTTCGGTCTGACCCTATTATACATTGTAGTCAATTTAACGTGGTTTCATTCATAACATGATGACATGATAAAGTTAATGTTTATTGTAACATATGACAGAGAGTTGTAGAAAATGAATATTTAACTGTTTATTTGGTGAAGGTGAGCCGCAAGCGTTTTATTACATAGAAAGTAACGTTTAGGAAATCATGCTACTGAGCTTCGGTCGGCACCATGATCTAAGCTAATATATGTATAAAAGCTTGCATGTACGATAATATTCAAGATATGTGTTGTTTTCACGATCCTGGAAAACTTTACCACAGTGAAGGACATGAACTCATTCTTAGTTTTATCTAATTCAGTCGTATCCTAAAGATTTTCCAGTATGTTGGAATCGTTTTATTGTTGCCTATTGTTTATGTATTGTTCGTGTTTCCCTTTATTTAATGTAATATTTTATACATCGAAGTGTCGTATGTACCTTCAGAGTAAAATCACAATCGTTTGGTCTTGCAAAATACGACAAGTGTCATGCACGGACCAGGAAAAGCTTACAATTTTCAACGCACATTATTATTCCTTCCGGATTGTGATTCTGTTTCTTGACCTTTAGATTTCGTCAGTTTAAGTAGCTTAAGCCGTCTTATCTACACCATTATATACTATTGACATACTATGATGTAAAATTATAAACGTTAAGATTAATGAAGGTTTGATATGTTGTAGGATTCCTGTCCAGATTCTTCAGCAAATGTAGAAGTCACAAACGGTATTTATATTTATCATATACTTGTAGATAAAATAGCTGATATCTTACCCTGTGATAAAACGTTGAGCTTTGTTTAGAATAATAAAAGGAATCATGTTTATTTCACTCCATTTCACAAGAATGGCCCAAGCGGGCTGATAAAGCAAGTTTATTAACTCCTTCCGTCAATGTTCGTAAGTTCACTTCGTGAATTGCCGGAAAACTGTGTTTACAAACAAGGCGGCCTAAACCTAAAATTATTAACTGCCAATTTTCTCTCTTATGATATTGAAAGTGCTAAAAAAAAAAGTGCATTTTTTGAATTTGCATATTAAAACAATAAATTTCTTGTTCTATAACTTTGTATTAATTCTAGCCAAAAATGACTAAACATTTTGGTACAAATCAGTTATTTCCTCTGTTGAAGTACGATAAACATATCATAACATGTCATTTTTCATATTATACCCTTTATTAGCCTTCGTTCATATATCATCCCTTGAGCCTATCGGCTCTGTCTGATAAAGGGTATGATATGAAAAATGCTATGTAATAATCTATATATATACTTCAGTATATTGATCGGATATCTATGATAGGCGTAGAGACCTTTTCTGTGGTTTGTAGTTCTTTAATGTGTAAATATTAAATCTAAAAATACATTTGTACACTGGGTGTGATATTGGAAAGATTCCATCCGCATATCACTCTTTGACCTGTTTTATTAACACACTGATACACGTATATTTCAAAATGGGTTCAAGTTCAACTACTCAATTGTGACAAGAGTAACATGAAGGGTGTCACTAATGGATAAGGAACTGCTCACTCTTCCGTAGCACCTGGGTTCACCCGCTGTCTCTAGTGGGGCTCTTGTTACTCAATCTTTAGTTTTTGGCAGTTGTAAAATCTGTCCTCCGATTAACGGCTTCTTATTACCACTTTTGTATCTTCAAACATTTCTTTTACTATCTAGATATCTTATTATGAATAATTGGCTGTAGAAAATAAAATCTTTAGTAGTCCACATTATCATGTAATACATTGTCCTATCATTACCACTTTAGTTTTCTCTTCTATAGTATTTCATTGAAGCTGTCTTATGTAATTCAATATTTCCCTCTCATGGTTGTTATGAATTACATCATAATGGAAATTATGATAACTTCCTCTTTCTCTGTTTGAACACTAATTGTTGCATAACACTAAATCGTATGTAATTCGAAAATCATTTTCTTTTTCGCAGACAACAAGTTTTTGGCGATCGGTGCTACATTGGGAGTAATTGTTGCTATTCTTTTGGTTATTGGATTGATCTACTTTAAAATCAAGAGCTCAAAGTAAGTATCAAATTCTAAAGGATCATTTCAGAAACTCACTTGTCGTCAACCTCTCACAAATTCATGGTGTCATATACTTTATAAGGAAGTAAGATATGTCACTTCACATTGATTTAGGCCTATACTACAATGACACATTTTGTTTGATTCCTGTAATTAATCTGTTATAACAATAAAATGGAAAACAAAGCAAAAACTACCACACTGTCGGAACAGTTCCAAAAACTACCACACTGTCGGAACAGTTCCAAAAACTACCACACTGTCGGAACATTTCCGAAAACTACCACACTGTCGGAACAGTTCCACAAACTACCACACTGTCGGAACAGTTCCAAAATCAAATAGATCAACAAAAACTACCACACTGTCGGAACAGTTCCAAAATCTAGAAAAACAAAAACTACCACACTGTCAGAACCGTTCCAAAGTCAAATAGAAAAACAAAAACTACCACACTGTCGGAACAGTTCCAAAATCTAGAAAAACAAAAACTACCACACTGTCGGAACAGTTCCAAAATCAAATAGATCAACAAAAACTACCACACTGTCGGAACAGTTCCAAAATCTAGAAAAACAAAAACTACCACACTGTCGGAACAGTTCCAAAATCAAATAGAAAACTACCACACTGTCGGAACAGTTCCAAAATCAAATAGATCAACAAAAACTACCACACTGTCGGAACAGTTCCAAAATCAAATAGATCAACAAAAACTACCACACTGTCGGAACAGTTCCAAAAGCAAATAGAAAAACAAAAACTACCACACTGTCGGAACAGTTCCAAAATCAAATAGAAAAACAAAAACTACCACACTGTCGGAACAATTCCAAAATCAAATAGAAAACTACCACACTGTCGGAACAGTTCCAAAATCAAATAGATCAACAAAAACTACCACACTGTCGGAACAGTTCCAAAATCAAATAGATCAACAAAATCTACCACACTGTCGGAACAGTTCCAAAATCAAATAGAAAAACAAAAACTACCACACTGTCGGAACAGTTCCTAAGTCAAATAGAAAAACAAAAACTACCACACTGTCGGAACAGTTCCAAAATCAAATAGAAAAACAAAAACTACCACACTGTCGGAACAATTCCAAAATCAAATAGAAAACTACCACACTGTCAGAACAGTTCCAAAATCAAATAGATCAACAAAAACTACCACACTGTCGGAACAGTTCCAAAATCAGATAGATCAACAAAAACTACCACACTGTCGGAACAGTTCCAAAATCAAATAGAAAAACAAAAACTACCACACTGTCGGAACAGTTCCAAAGTCAAATAGAAAAACAAAAACTACCACACTGTCGGAACAGTTCCAAAATCAAATAGAAAAACAAAAACTACCACACTGTCGGAACAGTTCCAAAGTCAAATAGAAAAACAAAAACTACCACACTGTCGGAACAGTTCCAAAATCAAACAGAAAAACAAAAACTACCACACTGTCGGAATAGTTCCAAAATCAAACAGAAAAACAAAAACTACCACACTGTCGGAACAGTTCCAAAGTCAAATAGAAAAACAAAAACTACCACACTGTCGGAACAGTTCCAAAATCAAATAGAAAAACAAAAACTACCACACTGTCGGAACAGTTCCAAAATCTAATAGAAAAACAAAAACTACCACATTGTCGGAACAGTTCCAAAATCTAATAGAAAAACAAAAACTACCACACTGTGGGAACAGTTTCAAAATCTAATAGAAAAATAAAAACTACCACACTGTCGGAACAGTTCCAAAATCAAATAGCAAAACAAAAACTACCACACTGTCGGAACAGTTCCAAAATCTAATAGAAAAACAAAAATTACCACACTGTCGGAACAGTTCCAAAATCTAGAAAAACAAAAACTACCACACTGTCGGAACAGTTCCAAAATCAAATAGAAAAAACAAAAACTACCACACTGTCGGCACAATTCCAAAATCAAATAGAAAAACAAAAGCTACCACACTGACGGAACAGTTCTAAAATCAAATAGAAAAAACAAAAACTACCACACTGTCGGAACAGTTCCAAAATCAAATAGAAAAAACAAAAACTACCACACTGTCGGCACAGTTCCAAAATCAAATAGAAAAACAAAAACTACCATACTGACGGAACAGTTCTAAAATCAAATAGAAAAATCGTGGAAAGAGGCCAAATCGATACCTATAGCACACAAATACAAGACCGATCACTTTCCTGACTTGGTACACGGAGCTAAATGAGAAATGGTAGATAATAAGGGTAATAACAAAATTACCGAACACCAAGCAATCTTCCAAAGGGAAAGGCAAAACTCTTATTAGTCAACAAACAGACAAAATCAGTTAACAACCGGAAAACTGGGTAAACTGCAATGGCCCTGATTTGGTACAAGCATTTCCAAAGAAATGGTGGGTTGAATCAGATTTTACGGCGCCAAATCTCCCGCTTCCATTACAGTTAAAAGGTTCCGGTTGTCACTATGACAATATTTATAACAATACTGGGAGAAAATTGGTATAATTGTAGTCAACGCAGTACTTTATGAAAATCCATCGTTTATTATCGTCTCTGCAGAAAGGTTTAACTAAGCGGTCATCTTCTAACACAATTTGATTTCCAATGAGATGTTGAATGACGTCATGTCTAAACCATGATTACTTAATCCTTATCTTTATACATTTTCCATATTTACTTTATGAAAATCCATCGTTTATTATCATCTCTGCAGAGACAGAATATATTTCGACAAGATCTTGGTATCAGAATATAAACTTTCTAAGAGCTCGAATAAGGAGAATCTTTTAATAGCCCTGGTCCAGTAGCCTGTTTCTCAGATAAAGATGACGTTTCAAGAAATCAGAATAATTGCTACTGGCCCTTGCATAACGAATCAATTGCGAGATGTAAACACCATATGCAGGAGAAGCTGATATATTGCTGTACATATTTGGAAAATTTATGATTTTAAAATTGAAGTCATCCCGTTTATCATAAATTTTTGTACTGAGTTGACCACTGTCGTCAAATTCGAGGTATAAGTCCAAACATTATGCGAAATTAAAGGCTCTAGCTTCATGAATCTTCTTATCTTTTACATGATTTTGAAGAAACTCAAATCGGCTAGAAGAGGGGCACAATTCGTAACCAGAGTTAAACTATTTGGATAGGACTAACCTACAATGTTAGTGAAATGATGCGGTCATGATAGTGTTGACTGATTTTGTCTGTTTATATATTTATGGGTTTTTACTTTCCCTTTGTAAGATTGTTCGGAGTTCGGTAATTTTGTTATTACCCTTATAGAAATGCACGACGAGTTCTGGAATAATTATCATCCGGGTATTCTCAACATCAAAAGATTGGGAAGCCAACTTCTCTGTTCTTCGTCAGTTATGATGTAGGTATGCAGTGTTCGTCCTTGTTTTTAAACTAAGTTCTAACGTAGGTACTCCTTATTTGACTTTGTTGTAAGGTCAGTTCTGATATGGGTATTCTGCGTTCATCGTTGTACTAAAGTCAGTTTTGGCATAGATATTATTCGTTCGTCTTTCATGTTCAAATCCATTTAAATACTTACTTATTAAATTATAAAATGTAATTGTATTGCACGTTGCACCCATGATGCTATATAACAGTGATAATGAGTTTATACCAGTAATACACACCGTACACTGTCTGTTAACTAAGCAAAAACTTATCATAGCATAGTACATCAACAGAAGACAAAAATCCCAGTTCATTCCAAAGAAATATACTAGACAAACGCTCTGATTACTACTATTCATCTTTCTGTTCATAGTAAATGATTAATATCAAATAACAATGTCCTCTTTAAAACATAAAAGTAGCACATCATCATCGCTTTTTTTTTCATTAAAGGAAGAAGATCGATGTTTTGGATGAATAAAAGAGATACACTATAGCTACAGAAAATGAACAGACATCCAGTGATAGTTGAATGAACAAAGAAAACACCATTAGTAATTTGTACCTGCAGTTTGATGATGACAGTCGACCAGAAACGCCTGTGGACATGTTTGTGCAGAGTCCCCCCGCAAAGCCATTACGCAAGCAACTATAAACCGAAATTTGACTATAAAACTGTCACACAAACAACTATAAACCGCTTGACCCTACAAAGCTTCTGTAGAATAGCTACAAGTTGACCACTGGAGTTAATCCTATTAATACTTTTTCTGTGATTGTTTTTGTGTGTCTAAATATTGATTGTTCTGGATTTTTAGGTTTTCGACACAATTGTTTATACTCTGAGGACATAAAATGCAGATATTTATCATATTACATTAACTTAACTTGCGAGTAAATAGAACATGCTAATCAGTAGTTGTCATTCGTGTGTTTGTTACCAGTCATTTAGCGTTTTATTATAAATATTAAAATTTAATTTAAAATAAATATATAAATTTGGATTTGAAAGATAATAAACTAACTGAGATTTTTGAGTGATATTTAACAAATTTTGTTGAAATATGTTAAAATGTCATTACTTGTCAAAGTTTAATATTATCAATATAATTTTCTAGAACTATTTAATTGAAGATTTTATATACTAGTGATCACTGATAAACTCCTACTAAATTATATGCTACTACGTTATATCATATATTTAGATTAAAATACAGGTGTTTTGTATATGAATTATCAATGATTGTCCCAAGCCTATATCGTTTATACCCAATATCATATATTTAGATAAAAATACTGGTGTTTTGTATATGCATTATCAATGATTGTTCCAAGCCTATATCGTTAATACCCTATATCATATATTTAGATTAAAATACAGGTGTTTTGTATATGCATTATCAATGATTGTCCCAAGCCTATATCGTGTATACCCTATATCGCATACCCTATATCGTATACCCAGAAAATTTCAAAATTTTCCTAAATTTCATTAAAAAAAAAATATCAAAAATTCAAAATAAAAAATTTCAAATATTTCAAAATTTCAAAATTTTCCAAAATTTCATAACATTTCTAAATTTTTCAAAAATGTTTCAAAATTTCTAAATTTTTACAAATTCTCAACAAAATTCAAAATTTTCATAAAATTTCAAAATTAAAAAAAAATATCCAAATTTTCAAAAAAAAATTCAAAATTTCATAAAATACATGTATTATCAAAGGCATGGTTGAAATATATGATATAATGAACATTACATGTCAAAATCTGTATCACATGCCGTATCAACCCTCGACCTATATCACCCCTCGGGCCGGTGGCCCTTGGAGTGATATAGGGTTCTCGGGTTGATAGGGCATGTGATACAGATTTTGACATGTAATATTCAGTATTTAACACTATGCAGTAATGAAGCAAAATATGTCAAATTCTTAATAACTTATCAGATTTTTGAGTGATATTTTACAAATTTTGTTGAAATGTGTTAAAATGTCATTACTTGTAAAAGCTTAATATTATAAATATAATTTTCTAGAACTATTTAATTGAAGATTTTATATACTAGTGATCACTGATAAACTCATACTAAATTATATGCTACTACGCTATATCATATATTTAGATTAAAATACAGGTGTTTTGTATATGCATTATCAATGATTGTCCCAAGCCTATATCGTTTATACCCTATATCATATATTTAGATTAAAATACAGGTGTTTTGTATATGCATTATCAATGATTGTCCCAAGCCTATATCGTTTATACCCTATATCGCATACCCTATATCGTATACCCAGAAAATTTCAAAATTTCAAAATTTTCCAAAATTTCATAAAAAAAATTTCAAAATTTCAAAAATTTTAAAATTTCAAAATTTTTCAAAATTTCATAAAATTTCTATATTTTTCAAAAACGTTTCAAAATTTAAAAAAATTCTATATTTTTCAAAATAATTCAAAATGTTCAAAAAAATATTCAAAATTTCATAAAATACATGTATTATCAAAGGCATGGTTGAAATATATGATATAATGAACATTACATGTCAAAATCTGTATCACATGCTGTATCAACCCTCGACCTATATCACCCCTTGGTGTGATATAGGGTTCTTGGGTTGATACGGCATGTGATACAGATTTTGACATGTAATATTCAGTATTTAACACTGCAGTAATGAAACAAAATATGTCAAATTTTTAATAACTTATCAGAATCAGAAAAAACTTTCATATATTTTAAACCCATCAACACCATCTCAAGTAAATAAACTGGGTTCCTTTTTAAAAAAAAAAGTCATTAGAACTGAGGACAGGGGATTCCTAGCATATTTACTTGAAAATGTCGATTTTATGTTCTCTTTGTTACATGTTTATTTGTATAATTGTCGCAAACTGTTTTGTTTAATGACAATAAAATTTTGAAATTTGAATTTGTTATTCATCATGAACTGTTTGTGTGCGTGTTTTTGATATTTATTATTGTCTTCTGTAACTGTTTGAATTAGTGGAAAGCCCCTCACTGACGGGATGTGTTTTAAGGAGGAACATAATCTGTAATAAAAACATTGTAAGTAACGAAAACGCAAGAACAATCACTTATCGTTAGTATTTATTTTTGAAACAGTGTATGTTGCTATCGCAAGGGGGTGAATTTGACAACAAGCTTTTGAACGATGGACACATCGTTGTTTAGAGGAAATTTGTGGGCCTTTGACGCACCATCACATTTAATGTTATCCTTACAATAGCTAATGCTATACCTACAAACTTACCTTCAAGCGGCACAAAAATGGCTTCCAATTATGACGTATATTCAACCCCATGCATCGGATCACTGCTTACAGGGGAAAAAATGATTTATTATAGGAACATACAATTTTCGTGTCGTCTGTTTTTAACGGCAAGCGCTAGGTAAGATTATATTTTGTTGTCTATAATTGCAGAATGTTGAGATTTATAACACTAATTTAAGATGTGTTAAATTTATATATACAGATCAATATACGGAATTTATTTTAGATGTAAACAAAATCTAACCCTTTCAGACACCACGCTGTTTTTGCAGTCGTTGTTGTGAATATTTAGCGTTCTCCCTTTTTGGGTATCTTGTTTGTTTATATTTAGATAACTTGAAACGTTGTATATAGATGATTTATAATTTTTTTTTTTTTACGTTTGATTGATGTACATATATTTAGATGTGATATATTCGTAGATTTATAGTAGGCTGGATGTTGTTCGATCTTTAGTTTTCTGTGTGGTGCTTCGTAGATCTTTGGTTTTCTGTGTGGTGCTTCGTAGATCTTTAGTTTTCTGCGTGGTGCTTCGTAGATCTTCAGTTTTCTGTGTGGTGCTTCGTAGATCTTTAGTTTTCTGTGTGGTGCTTCGTAGATCTTTAGTTTTCTGTGTAGTGCTTCGTAGATCTTTAGTTTTCTGTGTGGTACTTCGTAGATCTTTAGTTTTCTGTGTGGTGCTTCGTAGATCTTTAGTTTTCTGTGTGATACTTCGTAGATCTTTAGTTTTCTGTGTGGTGCTTCGTAGATCTTTAGTTTTCTGTGTGGTACTTCGTAGATCTTTAGTTTTCTATGTGGTGCTTCGTAGATCTTTAGTTTTCTGTATGGTGCTTCGTAGATCTTTAGTTTTCTGTGTGGTGCTTCGTAGATCATTGTTTGTTCTCTTTGTTATTTTGTTCTTTTGACCATTGTGTTAATTATCCTTTGATTTACAGATTCTAGTTACCTCATTAGTATCTTCAAAATCTTTTAAAATGTATATATTTTCAATATTTTAAAACCTACTTGTCATCATACAGGCATTTGACATTAACCTGTTCATATTCAAATTCAATGCATGTCTTTGTCATGCATATATACAAAAAAATGTACAGCTGCTTAATTTGAAGTGGATAATCAAAAATCAAATATAGTTTCCACATGGACTTAAACTTTATTACAAATATGTATTTTGTAAAACACCTACGATTAAATATTGTTTTCGATGTAGATTATATTTATTTGTAGTCTTATTATATTATTTGATTGTATCTTATCCAATGAACATCTATGATGCATATACCGTAAATCGGGAAATTTTGGTCATGGTTTTATTTTGGCCTATTTTGGCCCCTAAATACGAAGTGCCAAAATTAAACACACCAAAATGTGCTACACTCCAAAAATTAACCGCCAAAATTGAACACTGCCTTAATATCTTTTTATATTTATATTCCCTAATTTGTACCTTTTTGTCTTACTTCTTTCCTAAGTAAAACTTTGTCAATTACCGTTATACGTGTGTATACACACACAAGTCAAACTGAAAAGTGTTCACGATGTGAAATCGTTGGCTTGGATGACAAGAGAGAAATTACAGGTAAATAAAGTACATTGATAAAAACCATGCAATACCAATAAAATTTATTCAATCAACAAAATGTCAAATATCATTAAAATGACAATTACCTATAGAAAAACGAAAAATCAATAAACACGTAATTAGTGTCTTATCGGTTTTATTTATTATGTATAATTGTTGTGTAAACAAATACATGTACTGACCGTTATAAGACTGTTTACCTGTGAAAGCGATGATTAATACCAGTGCAAAATTATTATTTTGTTGTTTTTATATTAAATGCATTTTACTTTATGCTGTTTAAATATTTAAATTCCTAGTTTTAATAAATATCACAATTTATCCATAATCGATTTGGTTTTTAGTACATCAAAATATCCGGTAAGTAACATCTGGTTGAAATGAGAACGCTTCCATTTACGTTCTGAATTAACTGACAGAAAAATTAAACACATGGGAACCAAAAGTGGCCAAAATTAAACACACTAGAAACGAAAATGGCCAAAATTTCACACACCAAAATAAAACAACGTCTTTTGGAGAAAAAAAGACCAAAATTAACCTACACCAAAATTTCCCGATTTACGGTATTTCGTGTTTATGTGTTAGATATTTTATCTACTAGTATTCACCTGAGAGGCAACATTAACTGTTTACTAATTTATCGGGAGGACCATCTTAAAAGAGTGAGTGAGCGAGTGATTTGATGGCGTAGTGCAGAAAGGGGTGATTTGCAATTTTCATCAAAATCTACCTTTTTATTGTTTTTGATGGTAAATATGAAGATCTTCAATGTGTCAAAAATTTAAGGTACTGAGTATTCACATCTTTTTAAAATAGTGAAAAATCAAAAGGTGCTATTTGAAATTATTGTTTTTCGATAGTGCAGAAAGATTCTATCTACAAATAATTCGTGCAGAAAGGTTCTATCTGCCTTATATCTCCTTTCTGCACAAACAGATCAAATTTCAACACATCAAGTGTCGGATTAATCATTTACAGCAGAACGGTTAGAGTATTTGCAAGCCGGATACAAAATCCACTGCATGATGTGTATCCTGAAAATACCACAGGTCAAGAACAGAATATTCACACACCTATACAAGTAGCCTTTTTCGCCATTAAAGGAAAAGAACATTATGTTGGTGTGAAAAAACTTCAACATGCTGAACATTCTCCTCAAAAGACACCAAATAAACAACCCTCGTCAGCAGCTGCTGTAACTCCAAGGAAAAGGGCATACTACAAAAGTCCTCCAAAGAAGCAACTTTTTCGAAAAAGAAAAAGTAAACCACATGAATGGAAGAGAAATATAACAAAAACAAAAAAAAATATCTGGTTTGGAATATGTAAATGAGGCAGGTAAAACAGTTCCTGGGAGAAAGCTAAAAGAAATGGATTGTTCTAAGTGCAAATCCAAATGCTCACAGAAAGTCACACAAGAGGATAGGCAACTTATTTTTAGAACATATTGGAATTTGTCTACTTTATCTGCCAAAATGTTCAAGACAAAGCTCCAACTAGAATACCTTCAAACAGGAGAGGAAAATCAAATGCATTTCATCTTCCAGTGAATGCACAAAGAGTTAGGGTATGTAAGAAATTCTTTTTAAACACACTTGACATTGGGAAAAAGACTGTTACATTTGCAATGCAAAATAAACAGCACGGAACTTTTGTTTGAAAAGACAAAAGAGGAGTAAATACACCAAAGAATAAAACACCAGAGACAAATTTAGATTATATTCGCACACATATCGAATCATTTCCTACTGTTTCCTCCCACTACACAAGAAAGCACACTGCACGAAAATACCTCAGTAGTAATCTTACAATTAAAACCATGTATCACCTGTATATGGAAAAATGCAAGGACAATAAAAAGCATGCTGGTTTCTCTGTATATAGAAGCACATTTTGCAAAGAATATATTTTAGGTTTCCATAAACCAAAAAAGGATCAGTGTAGTCTTTGTACAATTTATGAGAATACCAAACAATCTGGTGAGCTAACACAGAAACTTATTGAAGAGAATGAACACACCAAAAGATAAAGAATGAATCTAGGAATGCCAAAGAACAAGATAAGAAAAAAGCCAAAGAAGACAAAATATTTGTTTGTGCTACATTTGATCTTGAGGCAGTTTTGCCAAGTCCATGTACTCTCGTTGGTGACCTGTACTATAAGAGATGCTTATCTACATACAGGTTATCTTTTTATTCACTTGGAGACAAAAAGAGAACCTGTTTTGTGTGGGATGAGACTAATGGCGCTCGTGACTTCTGTGAAATATGAAGTTGTTTGTTGATGCACATAAATTCAGTAAGCGGAAAGAATACAAATGTAAGGGAAATAACTTATTATTCTGATACTTGCAGTGGACAGAACCTAAACCAATATGTTTCCTCTGCCCTTTTATATGCTGTGAACAAAGTAGACAACATTGATGCCATCAATCACAAATTTCTGGAGAAGGGACATTCTGAGATAGAATTCATGCTGCAGTAGAATTTGCCAAAAAAAAGAACCAAAATATATGTACCATCACAATGGGACACAGTCATAACAATGGCAAGAAAAGCAAATCGTACTTGGTAGTTTCTGTAAAGTACACAGACTTCTACAATTTTAAAGAGTTTTTTCGTGTGCTATTGTAAAAACATGAAAAAAGGGTCAAATGGTGAAAAGGTGAACTGGTTAAAAGTTAAATGAATTCGTGTTACAAAATCTAACTGGAAATCAATATATTGTAAATTATGGATTTGACGAAAGCAGATATATTGAAATATTAGTTTCCGATTAATCAACTAGTGGCAGACCACAGACAATAGCCAATGTATTATATGGTACAAAGCTGTGTATTTCAGCAGAGAAAAAGAAAGATCTTGTTTCATTGTGCACATCGGGAATCATCCCATCTGAGTTCCACCAATATTACAAGAGTCTTCCTTCAAATAAGAAAGCAAGAGATGTTTTTCCCGATTCTGATATTGAAGATGATGATAATGTTGACACAGATGGAGAATAAACAATTGTGAATTTAACTATGCTTGCAAAACAAATATTTGCTTAATGTATTTTAGTTATTTAATGTTATATTATATAAATCATATACACATTAAGCATTGTCTTTGATTCACTATTTGAGATCAGACCTATTGAAATATCTGCACTATTTTCAGGACAAAAGTAGTTAGAAAAATGCAAAAGTGGTATCAAAACAGTCTAATTCAGAATTAATAACCAAACATATCAAATATTGAAAACCAAGATAAATACTTAAGACTAGCAACAATGCACATAAAAAACATAGAAATCTACAAATTAAGGAGGAAATCGGTTTTTAGGAAGAGTAAGCAGTTCCTTTTGGAATATTCCATTGTAAAAATCTGTTAAAACTAAGCATTCATACAAAAAGATCATCATTATGTGGTAATAAAACATCTCAAAATTAGATTACAGTAAAAAAAAACGTTTCCCTTTCTGATAGTGCAGAAAGGTGCTATATGACATATAGAACCTTACTGCACAATTATTGGCTTTAAACATTATTGTACAGAAAGGTTCAATTTACTTTTTTAGCCTTATTTGGGTATATATGAAGATATTTCACCACTAACAATATTGAAAATTGTAGTGAATGATTAGGACTACCTATGTGCCATATTTCATGTTTGAGAAATGCTTTGCTGATTTTTCACATCTGTCCAAACTTTAAAACTCATATTTCTCAAAATAGTCAATTATGCAGATAGCTCCTTTCTGCACTACGCCATCGGATTGTTGTTTAACGCCAATTCAGCAATTTTTCAGCTATATCATGGCGAGAACAAGTTAATGTTCAATGAAATAATGATGAGGTCCACTTTATTCTAGACCAACACGCTATTTTTTTTAGTGCTAGCTCATTGAAAAAAGCAGTCCCCGGTGATACCTGTCACTTCACTCGGGCACATTATTCTGATTTCGAGCCAACTAGTTTTTGCTCTTTCTCCTTAATGCTGTGAGCTTAGCGGAGAAGCAACAAATACCAATCTAAAAGTCTTTGGTTTGACCCAACCGGGGCTCGAACCCACGATCTACCACACTCGACGCGAGTACGCTAACCATTACACCAGCGATGCGGTTTTTCCATCTCAAAAGAAATATTAAACTCCAAATATAACTTGGGATGTTGATCAAGTTCAGCACAAAACAGGAACTGTTTACCGTTACAGAGAACCTGAATTCGCCCCTGGTTTTATTTGTCTTAGTTAGGTTCGTAGTGTTCGTGCTGTCAAATTTCATGCTTTCACGTTTTTAGTTCTGTGTTGTGATGTCCGATATGATATTTGCGTAAAGTCCCATTTGTGATACAGGGCGGTCATATTTCATTTGCGTTATTTGCATCTATATAAACGTATACTGGTGTCCAACACGATTTTCATATCAGATGATGTTCGTGTCGTTTAAGCAGTATTACGACGGGTGTCACTAGTGGAGCTGAAACTGGTTACCCTTCCGAAGAACCTGAGTTCAAACCCGCTTTTTAGTGATGTTCTTGTAGCTCAAACTTTTGTTTTCTGTGTAGTTTTTTGTAGATCATTGTCTATCTGTTTGTCCTTTTTCTGTTGGCCATTGCATTGTCTGTCCTTCTTCGATTTACCACTTCTGATTAACCCTTTGTTACCTTCAAACCTGTCTTTCAACGATATGATTCAGTTTGTTACGTGGATGTCTCCACAAGGATTTGAATTATAAATGTCTTTCACTTCTCTTGTTTTAAGTTTCTGCTCTAGTTGGTTACCCATATGGCGTTATTACGTGTGCATGACTTGAATAACATTTATCTGCACAGGTTGCACAGTTTCTGGAAATTAAGTTCCATTCCTTAACAAATGGTATGAAGCAAATTATATGGTTGAGCATCGGTGTAATAAAGTATTAAACTATTCATCCCATGACTTTATTACTAATTTTACGTACCGTAAACACTTATACTTTTTTCATAGAGAACCTGTTTTTGTTCTGTTTTACATTTAAACAAGTTGAGCAAATTTGTTTTAACAACAAGATGATAGGTTCATTCAAAGTGATTGTTACATTCTTACTTCAAAAGCGAAAGCTAGTTATGAAGTATTTCATGTTAATATTTTCTAAAATGTAATTAACATTGAATAGAATCATACGTTAATTGCCTGTTAATATGTATGATTAATTGATTGATTTTTGGTGTATAACACCACTTTCAGCAATATTTCAGCTATATCATGGCAACCAGTTTTAATGGTGAAAGAAGGGGAGTGCCCGGAGAGAACCACCGACCATGGGCAAGCAACTAGTAAGCTTTATGACTTGCAGCTGTGAGTCGAGTGCACCTTTTTTGTAATTTACAAAGCCGGGCGCAAACTCACGCCGTATTTATGATAGGCTTGAATGAGTTGTGCCCCGGTCAATATAATGTTTTCTTCCGGATTTTGTCCGACCTCGTTTTTGATCTTAGACTTACACTGTCTTAGATATATACAATAACTAAAAACATATCGTTTGACAGATTATCAAGTATCGAGTATAATAATACAAATAGTTCATCGCACTTTGAGTGCGCAGGGTGAAAAACTGAAAATTCAAAAATAAGAACCCTTACTAACTAATCAATACAATGAAAACACATACAAATACAATCAATATCATAAAATGCACAGAAATACATAAAATACAGTTAATATGCACTTTAGACTTTGGTAAATGTAAATTATATCCATTTCTGACAATTTTTAAGGAAAACGGAAGTACAATCAAGAATTACTTTGTTTTATTGTTATATAAAAATGTGAACATATCAACGGCCATATACGGTATGCAGTGATTGCTTCATAATCTGAAAATTTGTCCAAAGTTACGGAATTTCAATAAATTCCAGCTTTTATCTGGTCTTCGTGATGGTTTTTAAGCTCAAAATTCAGGAGACAAACTGTCTCGAAAGATATACTGCTATCACCTTTGTCGCTTTTACTCGTTCGGCCCAGATCTATATTTAGAGGGAATGCGTTCATTTTCCCCTTTCGTCTTCTGTGTCGGCCAAGTAACCATAGATATTGTCGATTTCTGGTTGGATTATAGCACAATTTACAAATGTAATATTGGCGACTTCTTCGTTTTCATAGGGGAAGTATGGATCCTTTTCCTCGGGAGATTCCCCACCACTTGCTTTTACTGCGGTTTTGCGCCTCGATAACGTGTCCGCGACTTGCATTTTCGCGACTGGTTTGTACCGTATTACGAAGTTAAATTGTTGAAGTAATAATATATTGTTGTCATATATTGTGCCTTTGGATTTGTTCTGAAGCAAGGTGCGTCGAGGCTCGAGCCTGATGGTCGCACTCGACTACAAATTTGCTAGCACGTAAGTAACTAGAACAGTCTAAAATACTAGCTAGGACGCCTAACAATTCCAACTTGGTAGGGCCTTACGATTTTTGTCTATTATTTTTTTTATTTTGAACTAAAACGGATTATGCGGACAGATTCAATTTTCATTCATTCTACAAAAAAGTGAATTTTCATCAAATTTACTGTCGCCGGCGCGAGGCGCAATTACACACAATTCAATTTGTCATTTCAGTATTATATTTTCAACATATGAATATCCGGTTAAAATGTGTTTATTGATTCTAAGAGACAATAAACTATCCTTTATTTTCATCGATTTTTTTTTCAAATACATTTAGAGAAAATATAGAAAAGTTGACCGGAAGGGTCACTCCGGTTGGGAATTTCATAAATCTGACTTCCCCTTTCAAATAAAGGAATTATTCAAAACTACTCCGGTCAACATGTGTTTATTGATTCTTAGAGAAAATTATATAAAAATTGTTTTCAAATAAAATTTATTACAAATTTAGTTAGAGAAAATATAGACGCAGTCATAGTCTTCAATGCCAAACTTTCATCACATCCACAGACTACTTCAAATTCAACTTCTTCCCTAATACAGTTGTCCTTTGGAATGCCTTACCAGGATGCATAACATTGGGTGATGGGCCTGGGACCTCCGAAGTCCCTCATTGGGTTCAGGGCAAATCCCTGGTGAGGACTCGATGTGAGCCTCCCCCCTTAAGCTCTGCTGCTCTAGGGAAGTAGTACAATTTTTTAATTTTACTTAAGTTAGCTATCCAAGATTTCATTTCCAATATGAAGTTTAGTGAAGGACCGACCACATAACATGAAGCGGTGGCTAAAAGCCTATGGTTTTATTCCTGAGTCAAAAGTCTTTTATTTTTTTATCGAGAATCGACGAAATCATTTTCTCAAAACACACCATCATTTGCTTAGGAAAAAATCTTGCACCAGAATATTTTTTTCTTTCAATTTTTTGCCAAAACATGTTTACTCAGAAATTCAGCATGCTATTTTTCTGGGGGAGGGGGAGAATCATAGCCCCCTTTCTATTTAAATGGCCGGTACAGAAATATCTGCACAAACACTCTTAATAGTAACGCATTTAAAGGTCTATCACGGTGTATATTCAAAACAATTCCTTTCCGATTAAATCGGCGTTCTTGCCTCCTTTCCGAATCAGGAAACGCTTCCATTCCGACTTGTGATTTATTTTCATAACAGAAGGTGAGTACGTTTGGTCAATTTATCTTTTAATTGCCATATTTAGTGACTGAAAACATAGATGACGGAACACAATATACATAAAAGAAAGCTAAATAAGATCCTACGGGATCTCACTGGGCGATGATGATTTTATTTTCAGCGCACAAAAAATATTTGTTACATATCTACACAACACCAAGTACGGGAAAATTAAAAAAACGTGATGTTTCTCGAGTAACATGTCTATCAAAACCAATTACACAACAATTTTAAGACAATAACAGTTCCATTGAAAAATATAATAGGTTTATATCAAAGTTTGCATGTACATAAAGTGCGATTATTGTAAAACAAGTATAGAACGCCTCCTTTCAGAGCATGGAAACGATTCTTTTCAGATAACCATTCATTGTTCGACTTGTATATGATTTCATGGATTTACTTTACAACATTTCAGTGTGTGGATATTTTTTTATTTTTTTTTTATTTTTATTTTTTGTGTTTTAACGCTACTTTCAACAATATTTCAGCTATATCATGGCAACCAGTTTTAGTGGTGGACAGAGCCGGAGTACCCGGAGAGAACCACCGACCATGGGCAAGTAACTGGTAAACTTTGTCACTTGCGACTGCTAGTCGAGTGCACCCTTTTTAGTTCACCTGGACAAAGGCCATGTGAGCTTTTGTCATCACTTGACGTCCGTCGAAATGTTTCTTTCAGCCGATTTATGGGTCATTCTACAGAAAGTGGCAATTTTCATTTTTCAGATTCAGAAAAATAAAACAGTTATTGGAACATCTTTATTGAATTCAAAACACTCAAATAACATTAAAGAATCGGAAAAAAACATGTACTTCAAACAATTCAAACAATACATGCTCACCTATGTCATAATATATGACCTAGTCATCTTGTTTGTCATTCCTGTTACCTTATTATTTGTCTTTGTACAAAAAAAATCCAAAAAAAATGTTTCCATACGATCAAACACAAAAAATACATACTATAGTGAAATGTTTACATTTGTATTGCAATTTGTTTGGTAGAAATAGCAAATTGTATTACCATTTCTTAATTTTTGCCTAAAATCAAACTTGTTTTGGCTGTTGTAAATTAATTAACTCCATTATTGAATAACAATTTCTCTTTATATGATAACACAATCAAACTCAATATTATTTTTTATAATAGATGAGCATCATATAATTTAAATAAATAACTATTGATTGAAATTGAACTAGGTAACAGGAATGACACTTCGATAACAGGAATGACACATTTGGTAACAGGAATTTGTTTCTTTTCACCCATGTTAATCTATTAATTTTTTGACATTTATTTAGCAAGTAAAGGTATACTAAAATAATTCACAAATTTTAAAACAAATAAAAAAAGCCAAAATGAAGCTCTTAATAAACAATTTATAATAAAGTAGTAACAGGAATGACATTTTGAAAATGTTTTCTTAGATTTCATGTCTTTACTCTATACTATATTTATTATTGCTTATTTTCTTTATGTTGGAATTCGGAATGATTTTAACAATGTCCTCATTGAAATACCAACAAATATCTTTATGTTTTGGCCACTGGTATTCGCTGGCAGATTGTTGGGTAGGTTCCATACATTGTACTTGAACTTCGCTTCTTTTTCTTTTTAAGATAAGTCCTGGATATTTGATATGGTCATATGCAATTACATTCCAACAGTCAATTCATCATTTTGTTTAGTATCTCTCTCAGTTCTGACCTCAGACTGTATATCTCCACATCTTTCTGTCATTCGATCATCCTGCTTCTCAATTCCAAAGACTAATCCCTCACCCTGAGTCCCTCCAATATCAGATCTCTCTGTCTCCTTGTTCACTTGCCTCTCACTTCCACTAATTAATCCCTCTTCCTTAGTCACTCCAACATCACACCCTACTATCTCTTTATCAACCTGCCTCTCAGATCTACAAACTACATCATCTTCCTTAGTCACTCCAACATCACACCCCACTGTCTCGTTATCAACCTGCCTCTCAGATCCACCAACTACATCATTTTCCTTAGTCACTCCAACATCACACCCCACTATCTCTTTATTAACCTGCCTCTCAGATCCACCAGCTAGATCATCTTCCTTAGTGACTCCAACAGCACACCCCACTTTCTCTTTATCAACCTGCCTCTCGGATCCACCAACTAGATCATCTTCCTTAGTCACTCCAACATCACACCCCACTGTCTCATCAACCTGCCTTTCATATCCACCAATTAGATCATCTTCCTTAGTTACTCCAACATCACACCCTACTGTCTCTTTATCAACCTGCCTCTCAGATCCACCCACTAGATCATCTTCCTTAGTCACCCCAACATCACACCCCACTGCTTCCTTATCAACCTGCCTCTCAGATCCACCAACTAGATCATCTTCCTTAGTCACTCCAACATCACACCCCACTGTCTCTTTATCATCCTACCTCTCAGATCCACCAACTAGATCATCTTCCTTAGTCACTCCAACATCACACCCCACTGTCTTGTTATCAACCTACCTCTCAGATCCACCAACTAGATCATCTTCCTTAGTCACTCCAACACCACACCCCACTCTCTCGTTATCAACCTGCCTCTCAGGTCTACAAACTAGATCATCTTCCTTAGTTACTCCAATATCACACCCCACTGTCTCGTTATCAACCTACCTCTAAGATCCACCAACTACATTATCTTCCTTAGTCACTCCAACATCACACCC
This sequence comes from Bathymodiolus brooksi, assembly GCA_963680875.1. Lineage (NCBI taxonomy): Eukaryota > Metazoa > Mollusca > Bivalvia > Mytilida > Modiolidae > Bathymodiolus > Bathymodiolus brooksi. Next base: position 97,217,337 of record OY804582.1, on the reverse strand, counting down.
CACTATCTCTTTATTAACCAGTCTCGCAGATCCACCAGCTAGATCATCTTCCTTAGTCACTCCAACATCACACCCCACTGTCTCTATCAACCCGCCTCTCAGATCCACCAACGAGATCATCTTCTGGAGTCCCTCCAGTATCACCTGTCCCCTTATCTACATGCCTCATAGCTTCACCAACTACTCCCTCGTCAACAGCCACTCCTTCACAACTCTCTGAATCACTAGCTTCTGACATAGTTCCCTCATCAACATCTGCAATTGTCTCATTGTATTCATCTTTCATATCCTCTTTAGAAACAATGCTTTCATCAATCTCATTTTCTTGTCTATTGCACTTGCTCGCAACTGCAATTAAGGGCTCAAAGTGATTTGAACCTTTTAAAATTTCATAGGATATTTTGTCATGTAAGAAGAAATGAACATCACAACATTTATTTCTTTTTATTTGTAATAAGAGGACAGTAATGAAAAGCTTATCTGATTCATTTATAAAATTATTGTCATTCCTGTTACCATTTGCATCAGTCCTGTTACCTTTGAGGTAAACATGCTTATCATGGAATATTTCGGTTTATTTTACTTGAAATCACATGAAAATATCCCTCTAAAGAATTATAACTAGTATAAATGATCAAGAAATGGTTTGTATTAAAAAAAGAAACCTTAATATAAACAAGCTTGTTTTTATTTTTATTTTCTGTCATTCCTGTTATCAAATAGGTCATTCCTGTCCCCCTTTGCAAAATATGATCTTAAATTGGCATAATAATTAGATTACTAAATTAAATTATTTGTATTTTTGTTCAAGCATAAATAAAAAAGGTGAAATAAAGGTAATAACAAAATTACCGAACTCCGAACAATCTTACAAAGGGAAAGTCAAAACTCATAATTATATAAACAGACAAAATCAGTCAACAATCGGAAAACTGTGAAAACCGTAATGACCCTGACTTGGTACAGGCATTTCTAAAGAAATGGTGGGTTGAATCAGATTTTAAGGCGCCAAATCTCCCGCTCTCATTACGGTTCAAAGGTTGCGGCTGTCACTGTAACAGTATTTAAATACAGGACCAAAATAGGTAAAATAGTTGTCAAAGCAGTACCATATTCGGTGACGTAAATGTCAAAAATATTTTTACGTCACACATTGACAAAAAAAAATTTGACTTCTTTATCTTTATACATCTACACAGAATATCTCTGATATTAACAGCACAGTTAAACTTCTTATTTAACTTTCTATGACTTGATTCAAACATGGATTCATAACAAGTTTTCAACACAATGTTTTCTGTTTTAAAAATTTTACACCAGTATTTAAAGAGGCATTAGCTACGATGTTGACCAAAAAAATTATATGTTTTGGAAATTGGTCAATAGCTTTAAAATGATGAAATAAAGGTAAATATTTCACATTAATCAGCTTATCGTACCACTTTTCGCCTTTTGAGAACGAAAATTACCATCGATCTTTTATTTCCTTGCAAGCAAATAATTTGACCTCGCTTTCTCCGTATGCAACTGACCTTACTAGTGACAGGTAAAAACGAATAATTTGTATTTTGTCGCTTATTAACTGCAAACTTGCATGATTCTTTGTCCGTAATTAACGCCGACTAAAAGCAGATTCACAGAAAATAAGAAATAAGTGCATTGTTGTATTGATTTAATGACGATTCGGCAAACTCCGTAAACAATGCCGATAATTAATAAGATGGCGTCCATTTCTTGATCGATCTCAAAACACGAGCAGTTGCACCTTTTTTCCCCGATGTACATTTCATAACATTTATAAGTTACAGAAACACGTTTTATTAAGGCATCAATCATATCTGATAGTTTTTATAGGTATCAAAAATTTACGATTTAAGCATTTTGATTAAGAGTATACCTCATGAAATTTATTCAAACATAAATATATCATTAACATTATCTACTAATTTGATAGACTGAAAACGCTATTTGCATCATGGTGCGTAGTAATATCCTTCCCACAATCCAATAAAGATACAATCAACAACATCAAATATATTTGTATTCATCATCAATATTTATATATCAATGTAGGCATCATATCTAATATTCAATAGATTTAACTTTACGACAACTTATTAATATATATAAGTGTCGTGATCATAGACATCTCATCCTTCTATCTGACAGTAATCTTTAATAAATAAGGTATAAACTATCTTCTTTATTACAGTTACCAATCAATATTTTAAATGTGTTTCATTCTAATACGCAATAAATTAAAAACTTTCGTTTAAATTGAACGGTTGTTGTTATATTCTATTTGATTTACGTCATCATACTAGTTTTTTTAATGCAGATGAGTCTAGATTCCAATTGAATTTTTACCTGATAATTGACCAGGTAGAATATTTATGCATGTTTATTGTGCATATCATAGATGAAATGGCTGATTGTTCAATATACTTTCGTCGTATTTCTATAATATTGTTGAAAGAATATTGCTTTAGATTTTTGCATCTTTAAATTATTTATTTTCAATTTTGCATTAATGAAAACGTAGATATATAATCTAGTGCACACGACCCGTTCCTTGAATAGCCTTCATCAGATACGATCAAATAAAATACAAAACTGGAAAACCAAATAATTTAAAAGTCTTAAAATATGATGTTGAATTTCATACTGTAAAATAACTCTTATACTTTTGTCAATTTGAAATTTTATAAATGTCTCGTGTTTTATTCCTTAAACTGTGAGGTGTCCAAGCTTTTCGAAACAAAGCAAAAAAAAATATGAAAAAAATATTCAGAAATTTAAATACATAATTTCGATTGATACAAGTTACTTTTTTTCTTCTTTTGTTTAAAATATCGTAGACTTATTTGATCGTCCTAAAAAACTTATTGCTTATTTCTACTATTTTCAGATAATTTGGAAGTTGTTTTTGACAATGTAGGAAAACACAATATACGTACATTGTCGGTATATATAAAATGTATTTGCACTAACTGCGAAATAGGCCAGAAAAGCTCACCAGAGACTTGCTTTTCTTCTTGTTACTAAAGCTCGTACAGGTCAATGCTGCATATTGTTTAGCTATACATACGAAAATGTGTATTTATAGTTTTCTAATGATAATCTAGCAAATAAAAGCAATTCCAATAAGTGTTCGCCAACAGGTAAAACATCTTAAGAAATCATAAAATTATCCAAGATGTTCTGCTTTTTAAAACTGACTTTCGCGTCGTCTGCTCTACGATTTTATTACTATCACTGACTTAACACCTCTGCTGGTGGACTATTAGTCCAAGTGGGTATCTTCCACCCAGTAATCTGTGTCTCGACACTGACATGGTTATTAATACATACATTATTGAAATGCACATTTCCTATATGCTGTAGTTTTGTATTTTGTTATGTGTCCTACTACGCAAGTGTCGTATTTTTACTGCAGATACAGAGTTTGACAGTGAAGATCGGTACAGAAATATGCTTTACAACAAAATATATCACCTCGATTTTCCTATTGTGAACTTTCCATTCATAGATAAAAACTTTATAGCCTTTGCATATGGAGTATATTTCATTTTAGTTTATATGATATTCGAGGGCTTTTGCTTCCTTTCATTATTTCCTTGATAAATGGTTGCTGTCAACAAGGATCTACTGAACCAAGGAGTCCTAAAGGACAAGGGATACTAATTTCTAGTAATCACTTCGAAAGTTTGACGGTCTAAATCTTGACACTATGGTACTATATGTGTCACTCATGACAACGGATATGTTCTCGTTTGTCGTATTCACAATTCCATCTTTCGTTATTCGTTTCTGGCTTATCATTGAAGTTTTAGCACGAGTAATACGACGAGTGTCACTGATGGAGCAAGAACTACTTTAACCTCCGGGGCATATGCGTTCACTTCCGCTTTGAAGTGAATTTGATGTTACCCAATCTTGTTTTCTGTGTAGAACTGGTGAATCATTGCTGTCTTTTTGTCCTTTTTCTGATTACCCCTTTGGTATCTTCGGACTTTTGTTAGTGAATTTTATTATCACATCGATTTCCCTTTCTGCCTCCTTCTTCAAAAAGTCTGGATTTTTCCAAATAGAATAGAAATAATTCGTGGAATCCATAGTTAGTATGACATTTTAACATGAGTAGCATTATTTTTTATGCGTTTTTAGAATAAATATTAATGATAGAATATCTTACAAACTATTAATTATTTCTTAATCGAGACATGAGAGAGTACATTGATTGATTGATTGATTGATTGATTGATTGATTGATTGATTGATTGATTGATTGATTGATTGATTGATTGATTGATTGATTGATTGATTGATTGATTGATTGATTGATTGATTGATTGATTGATTGATTGATTGATTGATTGATTGATTGATTGATTGATTGATTGATTGATTGATTGATTGATTGATTGATTGATTGATTGATTGATTGATTGATTGATTTATCTATTGGTGTTTAACACCAACTTTAGCAATATTGAGCAATATTTCAGCTTTATCGTGGCGTGAACAAATTTTATGAGAGTACATGTTTCGGCAAATTGTGTAATGAACATACACATATACGCAAATTTTGAAAAGTTCATCACAAATGATATATAATAATTTTTGTTTACACATTTAAAAAGAATATTATTATTATTATATTAGCCTTTCATTACATATGGCGCGTACTTTAAAACCCATAAATGTATCAGTGAAGTAAATGCTACTACCGTGATGTTTTAATTGATTTGATGTGTTAAATCATAAAACAGCATATTCCACAAGATATAGAGATAAGCGTTATGCTCTAATTATATAGTTTTGTGTTATTTGTCCTCATGTAGATAGTTATACAACATTTTAATTTGAGAGAATTTAGATAGTCTTCATTATTAAAGTCAATAACTTTATAAAACACTTTACTTTGATCTTTTTTACAGTTTGTGTTTCGAACACAATTGCTATAATGATAAGCCAAAAAGTGAGAGATTACGTAAGGGTAATAACAAAATTACCGAACTCCGAGCAATCCAACAAAGGGGAAGTGCATTGTTGTACTGATTTAATGACGATTCGGCAAACTCCGTAAACAATGCCGATAATTAATAAGATGGCGTCCATTTCTTGATCGATCTCAAAACACGAACAGTCGCACCTTTTTTCCCCGATGCACGTACATTTCATAACATTTATAAGTTACAGAAACACGTTTTATTAAGGCATCAATCATATCTGATAGTTTTTATGGGTAAGTTGTTTTTACGATTTTGGCAGATAATGCCCCTTTAATCATTCTATAGTAACGTTCAACATACATTGGAACTCGTCCTAATTCAAAATAGACCATAAAATTCGCAGCAGCCCTTCTTACTTTTAAAATTCTTTTCAAAAGGTTTAAATGTACCTTTTCAATATCTTCACCTTTATGTGAACCCCATGTTTCACATCCGTAACTCAATATACAAGAAATATAGGTATCAAACAAAGACATTAATGTTTCATGATTAAAACAGTCATCATGAATTTTGCTATACAAATTAACCAATGCTTTTCTACCTTGATTAGACAGTGATTGTTGAGTATGTAAAAAACTCCCATTATAATGGAATAATAATCCTAGATGAACAAAATCATCACATGTTTCAACAGGATTACCGTTTAAAGACCATCTCTCTTCAGGCTTTGCATTACCCCTACTTCTGCAAACTACAATTTGTGTTTCATTTAGATTTACATATAAACCATGATCATTGGCTATGACATTCACAGAGTTTATCAGGTTTTGTAAATCTTCCACATTTTCACTGAATATTACTGTATCGTCAGCATACATTAATAAAAATAGGTTCAATTTTTTCAATTCATAAGACTGACAACCTTGGTTAATCAATTCAACTTCTATATCATTAACATACAATGAGTATAAAAGGGGGGATAAAAATTCCAATTGTATAAGTCCAACGTTACATGTAAATATATCTGAGTAATTGCTATCTAATCTTACACAAGCCTTAAGTTTTGAATACATCTACTAAATAACATTCAACAATTTACCAGTGATACCTATTCTGGATAATTTTAACCATAATTTTACATGTGCAACACTATCAAAAGCCTTGATATAATCTATGAAACAGCAATATAAACGTTTACCATTTCTTGATGTATTTGATATAAGTGAGTGAAGGGCAAAGATGGTATCTGTTGTCCCAAGACCTGGTCGGAATCCGAATTGCGCATCGTCGGTTAAAATGTAATTTTCTTCACTCCATTTTACCAATCGTGAGTTAATCAACGAGGTAAAAAGTTTTCCGACATGGGAAAGTAATGAAATCCCTCAGTAATTCCCTGTATCGTTAACATTACCTTTTTTGAAAATGGGTATGATGATAGATTTAGGCCATAACTCGGGGAAAATACCGGACATCAAAATATTGTTAAAAAGTTTGCACAACACAGGAATAAGTGTTGTTTAACCAGTTAAAATATATTCATTCATAATAATATCTGTACCAACTAATTTGTTCTTTTTTTAAAAGGAGACCTTTAAATATTAATGTATATATTAATAAGTCAGTACTTCCTTGTTTATCAACATTACAGTAATGGCAGCACTAGAAGAAACATTGAAAGCTTCTTTTATTATATTTTTTTTGTTGGGGATTTCTTTGTCTATCGAAAATGGTAAGTTACATAAAATACATATGTATATATAATTAGTGAAACGGTCGTAACTCTTAGTACACTTACGTCTATGTTTAAGACTTTTTGCGACCTTTAGTCAAACGGTCGCCTGGTGCATCATTTCACCAGAAGGAGAGGTTTGGTGGTCATAGAAAGCCAGGAAAGTGAGCTGTCAAATATTTATGGGTTAGGGTATCGATTTTGTCTCTTTCTACGATTTTGATATTTGATTTTGGAATTATTCCAACTGTGGGTTTTTTTCTGTTTCTGATTTTATTAGAAGTATCACTTATTATTTTTTTATCCTAAGAGTAATGATCTTCAACCAGTAGATTCTACCTCCGTATCTAGCGCTCTTATTACCCTAGCTGCTATTGTGCTGTCCGTGTTTATGTTATCATTCTTTCCTGTTCGTGAGTGTTAAATCTGATAAGTTTTATTACTTTATCGTATATCTGTATTAAGCTTAGAGATCCAATTATCAAGAAGAATTGATATGTATTTCAAAAGGAGATTGACAGATTTATATATATATAAGTGCTTAAAATATGTTTTAGCCATTTTCAATTATGTTCCCAACAAATGTGTCCGTGAACTTTTTCCTACTATTTTATATAAAATAGCAAAAATAAAACAAAACGGGCACATTTTGTTGGAGCAATATATATATATATATGATATTTTAGTAGGAAAAAGATATCCACGGACATATTTTTTGGGGAACATAATTGATAATCGCTAAAACATATTTTAAGCAGGTTTTGGTATGCATTTTTCGGTTTAAGTTGTGACTTTAATGTATATTAATTATACATTCGATACTCTTGTCCTTGCTGGGTGCCTTTGAAAAACCATTTATCTATCTATGTAACCTTGTTTTAGATTTAAAAGACACCTTTAAATAATTAACTTAAGAAATAATTCATGGCAGGCATAGAGTTGTGCAAATTTACACATGGGCTGGGCCTTTATATTCGAATTTTACGCCGAGCGGTAGCGAGGGGTAAAATCTAAGAATATAAAGACCCAGCCCATGTGTAAATTTGCACAACTCTATGTCTGCCATGAATTATTTCGATTTTAATAGGACAAATACGGTATTTTTTAACCTTTCGCGAACTGTATGCACACGGCATTTGGTGGCTGTTCCATTTACCTCCTTCGTCATATACAAAACAAAATATTGAATATCCATATAATTTTTTTATTACCCTTATTCATGTATCAGAGACATATAACACAATTATGTCTCTGCATGTATTGGGTATATCAGTATATGTTCATATTGAATTATTCGACAACTCTCTGTTAAAAAAAGTTGTTAAATTATATTTTGAGTTGAAATACTTTTGAAAAAAAATGGCAAAAATTGATATATTTACAAACATAGTGAATATCTGAGTGTGCATGGTGTAATGATATATTTGTTTCTTTTGTTCCCCTCACATCTCTTGTTTACAAAATAAAATCTTACTTTTTCATAATGGCCTACAGATGAAGTGAACAAAAAACAGATAGCACTCGTAACCCTCAAATCTATTTTTTATTCCTGTAAATTTTCATATCTAGAACTTGAACCGGATGAAACTGATGGAATATTTAAATTTATTAAATCTTAATTAAATAAAAATGAATCTTGGGTTACATTGTTTTATATATGTTTTGTGAATCTGGGGAAAGCTAGTCTACTCAGGGACGTCTTAACAGCATAATAGGACCCCGGGCAAAGCAGTACACCGAGACGGCTACCTATATAACCATTCGCAGGAATATAAATGTAAATGTTGATTAAATTAAATATATAGTTATTGTATAGGTACTTCCAAATAAATCAGTGTTTAAACATTAAAAAACATGCGCACACAGCATACAAAGATTAGCATATGATCCCTATTCTCATGAGGCACCCGGGCAACTGCTCAGCGTGCCCATGCGTTAATATGACACTGAGTCTACTGATACATTTTTAGTATATCTGTATATCTACATATATATGGTTCAATGTTATGTATGCAATCTTGTTTTCGTTATGTGTGTATGCTAGGTTAAATAAACTTGAAGAAAGGGGCAATGAAATACAGCGGTACATGTAGCTTTACACCAAGTTGTTTCCCCCATTAAATAGTAGCAAGATAATTTGTATTTCAGTTCTGCAAACATATAAGCAAAATAACATAAAAGCTGTATCAATCTCCATGGGCTTTTGAACAAACAAAATAAACTATAAATAGTTAAAAGCTTTTAGACACCAGCAATAGGAACCATTCACTGCTTCTCCCGTTTGGTGACGCTGCTGTTCCATAAGTGGTTACATGTGCGTTTGAATCACAAAAACGCTTGTATCTAACGTTTACCTAATGACGGAACTGAATTATAAAACTTGGAGAGTGCAAACATTGAAGGTTTAACTAGTACAGCGTGGGGTGGTATTACATGTTAGAAGTATAGATTTAGTTGACGACTATATGTAAAATAAAAGTATAAGTCTTTAAATCGTAAGAAAAGAGTTTTATTATGAACATATTAAGAAATACAACGGACGTTTACAAGCCATATTGGCATGTATCTTGGTGTAGCCTATACAAGGTATACATGATGTTTGGTTACTCACACTGCAATACTGATGAACTTCATTTCAACATTTTAAAGTACCTGTATTTTGGGAAATACTACCTCTAAGTGAACAAAATAGAATGATAAAGACACCGTCTCCAAATACAAAATTTTGAATCATGAATATATCTAGGTCTATCTATATTTAAGCAATCTTCAAATCTAAATCACACTCTTTAAAATTATTTGGTACAAAATTATACATATAATATATTCCTTCTTCGTGTAGTGTTATTAACTGTTAAAGATTCGACAACAAGCGGATTAATCATAGCATTCATTTTGGAAAGATTTTGAGCAGATGCATTATGAATGGCATAACTTATGATAAATAGTTAAATAAAGAAAATTTGCTGTTTCTTACTATTTTAAATTATTTTCGACAGATTTTGATAGTACTCAAATATTTTGTACAATCAGACTGGTGGACCATGGTACAAAACCTGGAACTGCCATACAATGTAAAACTAAAGGCTCAAGTTGTCACCGACAGATTTCCGTCCGGGTTTTAAGTGTGATTCGTGCTGCTCAATCTTCAGTTTTCTGTGTATTTTTTTTTAGATCACTGTTTATCATTTTTTTCCTTTTTCGATTGGCCATTGCATTGCATTTCGATAACTCTTTTGGCATCTACAAAAAAAACTTTTCTTATCTGTTGACATATTCACGCACCACTATACTATCCCAATTATCAAATTTATCTCATTGTAGTATATATGCCACATTATTTTTTGTGGGTTTATTCCATTCTAATGCAGGTAAAAACGTTATTTATAACTTTAGTTAGCTGCATGTTATTGAAATGAACAGTCAAGCGATTTGAATTACAATTTCAGAAATGCCACGAAAAAACTGGGAATTTGCATAAAACCCAGCGTTCTATACAATAAAAAAAATTATAAATAAAATGTAAACGTACGGACTACTGGGTTTCATGTATAACACCACTTTCAACAAATTTCAGTTATATCGTGGGAGTCAGTTTTATTGATGGAGGAAAACGGACTGCACAGAGAAAAACACGGACCTGCCACAAATCCCTGGCAAACTTGATCACATAATGTTGTATCGCCTGGGCGAGATTCGAACTCATAACGTTATTGGTGATAGGTACTGATTGCATAGGTAGTTGTAAATCCAACTACCAAACGATCACGTCCACGAAGGCCCCTAACGGACTACTGAGTTAAATATTGTAGGGAAGGTCAATTAAGATTTTCCTTTCCTTAAACTGGATATATCATACAGATAAAGAATATTTGTTGTTGGAAAATTTTGGAAAATAATCATCAATGTGTTCCCTTTTGGGTGGTTTATTTCAAACATAAAAATGTATTATTGCTATTACTTTTTTTTATCATTAGCCGTTTTGGGATTTATTTTGAATAAGCTCCCCTTTAAATGATGTGAAGTACCAACTATGTTATTTGAAAAGGTGTCTAGATCGAGATTGGAACAAAAATTCTGCTTCAGAGTGCATTTTTGTTTCAGTTACAAAAATGTAGCATCGAAATCTTTTTATAAGAGTTAAATACACCCTTTTCTCCTAATGCTAATGTAAGAAATGAAATGTGATACACGTATACACCGTTCGGAATTTATATCCCTGTCGTTCTGTAGTCATGTTCAAGCGAAATGGTTTTAAGTATAAGATACAGTACTATTAAAAAAAAGTGGCCCGTATTGAATATCCCGCAATACGTGCAACTTCTTTTGTTTCAATTGTAGTTTATCTACAGAGGGAACAGCGTGTTTTTTTACATTTCCCACTATTCTGTCACGAAAATTAATCCTTTCCACGATGGCTCCGTCGCGGAAAACACGACGGAACAGGTAAACTGATATTTTTCATCCGCGGTGGTATCATCGTGGATGGAATTAACTTTCATTATGCGTGTGTTCTTTCCACGATATAGCGTGGAAATCATCGTGGAAAAGATTAATATATGTGTGTTGAACACGATATAGCGTGGAAATCATCGTGGAAGAAATTAATATATGTGTGTTGAACACGATATAGCGTGGAAATCATCGTGGAAGAGATTAATATATGTGTGGTGAACACGATATAGTAATCATTTCCACGATGATTTCCACGCTATATCGTGGAACATATTTTTAAAAGGCTTAATATGCCTAACATTAATAATTATTTGGAATGCATAAGCTTCCTAAAATTATATACACGAGAGTCTTTACAGTCTGCATTGTCATAGATGTCACAATGAAGCGTAGAAATTGATTATGGGACAAACAGATAATTATTTTTACAGAATATATGATGTTGTTCATCATAAATGGTATTGTCATTAATTTACCGAAGTGCATGAAAATTGGGCATTTCAAATATAGAGTTATATTTCTTATTTTGTAAGTTTATATAAAAAAGGAAACGTTTCACGTTTTCTTGGCAATTTGGCGTAGTATAATAGAAAAAAACTGTAGCGGTTGTCGCCGGTTGTAAGTCCATTTGAATTTGAAAGGAGACCCTTTACGTTTACACTATACCAGTACACTAACAGACAATAACAATGTATATGGAGAGAATGTAGGGAAAAAAGTCACAGGGAAAAAAGTCACAGAAAAAAAGTCATGAATGAAAAGTCACAGGAAAAAAAGTCACAGGAAAAAAAGTCACATATATAATGTCATCTTTCAGATAATTAAAGTTTTTGGTAAAAATTATTTCAATGCCTTAATCTTTAATTTGTTTATACTGTAATTAATATATTCTTCCTGAATAGAGACCCAGTTGTTTATTTAGTACATGTATTTAATTCATAAATGACTCCGAAACCATAATGATTGAAATGGAAAGGGGTAATTCATAAAAAGAAGCCACTTGATAGCTATTGTCATAATGTTTATACAGAGACATACATAGGTCATTTTTAATAGTTAAGAATACAATTATGAAAGAAATTGTTGAACATCAACATATGGTGAAACCATACCTGGTGTATTCCATGCCCTAGTCAATTCAGAGCAAAATGTATGGTTTCTTTCACTTTTTGTTTAAAAGGAAAAAGTCAGCTTTCACTATCAATAAACCAAAATGAAGATTATACCAAGCAACATAGGTGGTTTCAAGCTGTGCTACCAGGGGTACATGTATACCAAATATGCTACCAGGAAGACCAATCAGAGGTGGAAGTGTGTTAAACGGTCAAGTACAGGGTGCAGAGGAAGCCTTAGCACTACACTTCAGAATGATAATCCAGTTCCTGGGCAGCCACACAATCACGCTCCCTGTGATACAAACATCAAGTACTCAAAAACCAGAAATGCCATGAAAGACCTGGCAACCAACACCAGAGACAAACCCAGCCAGAGCTTTGTCCCGGTTGTGTCCCAGTGTGACGACAATGTCCAAGCCTTGCTGCCCCGTGAAGAAAACCGCAAACGCACAATTCGATACCAGCGTCCAACTCCTCCAGTCCCAGCCACCTATGCAGATGTCAGATTACCTGAAGAGTACACAACAACAACCAACAGTTCCTCCTATACGACAATGGCCAGAGTGCAGAAAACAGAATGTTAGTCTTCTACTCACCAGATAGTTTGGAAAGATTAGCCAATGCCCAGATCATCTTCATGGACGGTACCATCTCTGTAGCTCTACACCCATTTAAACAGCTGCACATTATCCGGGTTCCATTCAAAGATGTAACAGGCACTGCAGTATATGCGTTCCTGCCAAATAAATGTCAAGATACTTACAGGGAACTCTTCCAGTCTATTGTTGACAACTGCAATGCCAGCAACCTACAATTCAATGTCCAGACTTTGACGATGCAGTCCTTCGTGCAGTTACAGCTGTATTTGGTCGCCACATCAACCACCAGGGCTGTTTCTACCACCTGAAACAAGCATTATGGCGAAAGATACAGCAGCTTGGTTTGGTGCCTCTCTACAAGAACGACGACGACTTCAGACTGTTCTGTGGTAGGATGGATGGTCTTGCCTTTTTACCAGTACCTGATTTGACCAATGGTATTCATCTGCTTAGAACACTATGACCCACCAGAGGCAGCTGAGCTCCTAGATTACTTTGATTCAACTTACATCAGTGGTAGACTTAGACAGCAGAATCCAGCACAAAATTAAGCAGTCCGTCTGGTCTTAACACGCAACTCACCTATGTTTCCACCAGCCATTTGAAGCGTACATGATGCCACTGTCAACGGTGATGCCAGAACCAACAACATGTGCGAGGGCTGGAACAAGAACCAACAACATGTGCGATGGCTGGAACAAGAACCAACAACATGTGCGAGGGCTGGAGCAACAGATTCTTCAAACTGATAGGACATGCCCATCCGTCTATATGGCGTGTCATCGAGTGGTGTCAAAAGGAAGAAGCTACTGTCCGTACTATTATCCAGCAAGATGCCGTTGGTAATCCACCAGTTAAGCGTACTCAACAGAGACCATTGCCGAGTTCTTGTGTGGAGTTGGGTGGAACATCAGACTCAATCACCAACATTAGTGCTTAAGAGACAATTGACATTATGAACATCTACATTCAATGTTTGTATGTTCATCATTATATCGTTATGATTTGATATATTTCATATGCTCCAATCATTGTTGTGATTAATTAAATGTAAATGCCAATTCATTGGTTTTTTTTATTATTTTCTAATTAGAAAGAGTTGGATATCAATGAGTCAAATTTTGGTTCTCATATATCAAGGTCTCTATAAGAATCATTCCTTTATAATTAGAAGGAGTTGGGATTTAATACATATCAACGTAAAATTTTCCCAAAAAAAAAGGAAAACTATTCGGTCTATTATTTTCGTGGGCGGATTTCGCTATGCAGTTGCGATGTTGTTGAACGCAGGCCTAATTTAATGATTTCTACCTCACATGGCTTATTGAATTTGCAGGCAACTATACCATCGGCAATATCCAGGTGTGTTATGCTGCTGCTCTACCAGTTTCCATCGTTGAGCGTTCATGATTCTGCTGTCCGCACCAAATATTTATATTTTAAATTCATATGAAAGGAAAAAAGAAAAAAGAAAAGCTAAATGCATATTAATATGTTGCTTTATTATGGAGTTCCGTAACTGACATGAACATTTTAATTTTGTTTATACGAAATAGTTTACGGAGCCCGTTTTCTGACATGAGAATTTTTTTTTATTTCGTTTATAGATATTTTTTTAATTTAGTTTATGCGAAATACTACTTCGTATAACGTCATAAAAATATTTATCATGTCAGTTAACGGGCTCCGTACTTTATTGTTACTCATCAAAAAAAGAATAAATTCTAATTAAGAAAGAAGCGTCTTTTAATTTCATAATATTAATGTTTTAAAAGATTCAGATTCAATATTTTATTAAAGTCTCACCACTTGTAATACATATAATACACAATCATCACACTATATACATTAAAACAGAAGTTTTATAGATAAAATACAAGTGTCATTCTTTAAAGAATTATGAGAGATTATACAAATTTCAATAAATTAAAACTTTAAATCATGTCTATAAAACATTTCAGTTCTGTATAAACTTAACTATCAATCAAGAATATAAGAAACTATTTCTTCTACCTAAAATATTAAAAAGAAACCATCATAAAGAAAGATAATTAAAAAGTTGGCATGCGGTGAAATATATCCAATTACATATAAGACATCATCATATCTGGCATGCATCCAGGATATGCACAATGAAAGATAAACACAGGATTTACACAAACATCCTGTTCTTTGTATTTGATCTCGGTCTACTTTATTAGGTTTAAATAAAATACCTTTTTATTTGTTTGAAAAATTATTTACATACACGACCTATATATGGTTTAAAAGGAATATATTACTTGGTTCTATTTTAAGCTTGTCTTATTATTTGTTATGTTAATTTGTCAAGTACACACGTGTTTACCAAGAAGCAAATTGTATTGATTGATAAATTAAATAGTAATATAGATTTTTGAACAGCAAAATAAACGAGCGTTTTATTTAGAATTAGGAGTGCTAACTAGAATAACTTTAACTGCAAGTCAATTGGAATTGCTAAATTACGCAACTTGTAATACAATGCATAAAGAGCTTTATTTACTTGATCTATTAGTCATTTTTTCGCAGTACAATAATTACCGTTATAATTGAACACTACCCCTAAATATGTATATGAATCAACAATGTCTATATTCTCGTCGCATAATTTAAACGATCTTTGTGCTTTGTATTTTCGTTTACTGCAAATAAAAAAAAAAAATTTGTGTATTAACCTTAAAATTCCATAGATCACAATAGTGTTCAAAATCCAGTAAGGCTTGTTGAAGACCTTCTTCAGTTTCAGACATAATCACTGTATTATCTGCATACAACATAATGAAAATCTTGTTATACATACCTCCGGTAATATATTGACTATATTATATTTATAAACAATCAGATTTATTGGCAGGGTCACAACTTTTTTTCAGACAGACTAAGGCAGGGCATAAACTTTTTTTTGAAAATAAGATGGATGGACATAAATGTTTTTGGTAGGAAAAAATATCCATGTACCGGTCCATCCCCACAGGTAAATAATGCACGGTCCCTAACACGGTTTTGAGTCTTGTTTAAATATATTTCTCTTATTTTTACTCGTGAATACCTCTTTCCCACTTGTTTCAAACACTTCCAAAATTGTATTCATAATATTGTTTATATCTTGTTGGCTACATTCATTGTTGAGTTGTATGTCTTCAAGGTCACCTACTAGGTGACACCTAGTATAGAGGTCAACTCGCTATGCTGGTAATGAACCATGTTTACAAAATCTTCACGTTTGTTATCGTTCCACTTGACTGATTTCGTTTGTTGTGTCGCAGTGGTGTGTTTTGTGTTTTGTTTTTGTAAACAAGTTTTTAAGGAAATGTGCATAGAATTTGAATATCAGACAGAATAGGATTGAAATCATTTATATCGAACTCTTGTATAAAAGGAAGCAAACTTGAAGATGATATAAAATAATCAATAACACTTCTATTTTTACAAGTTCTTTTTCCTATTCCTCTATCTAATCCAACTCTAGAATTTGCTATGTACAAATTTAGTTTCTTCAAAAATGTTTAATCGGCACGTGTCGTCTATCACCGTTTTAGTTTATTACCTGTTGATTAACCATTTTACCTAGTTGATTGGCAATCAATCCCGAACAAATAAACAATCAATTCGTTTGATATACCTGATTAAAGCTATTTATTAAACAGACCTTAAGTCAGACAAATGTAAGAGCTTGGTAGCTCTTTCTTTCAAGATATTTTACAAAAAAAAGTAAAGGTTAATTACTGATACTGAATGTTTTTGTTTTTGTTTTTGTACAGAAATAGTTCAATAAAGTGTTGTGTTTATTTTGCATTTTGGAGTAATAAGATAATTTTATAATGGTTTGAAAATTTCTTTTTGTATTCATTACAAACATTTCATAACTTTCATACGAACAAGCTAGCCTTTTCACGAATTTTGAAATTTACTCGAAGACAATGTGATAGGCTGATGGCTTTCCCGTGTCATTGCATGGATCTTAGCGCTCATACAGTAGTATTACAAGAATGGAGTGCCCTAACCATCTTGGAAAAAATTCTTTGCTTTAAGACAATTATCTTTTTAACATCAGTTTGTCGATATCATCAAAATTATATTCATTCCACTCAAAAAAGTTACCTCTGTTTTTTGTAAAATTATCAATAATAATAGTTTGACAGTTTGATATGATATCGACAATTAAAAAAAGCAAAAATACTTTTACACTAGCAATAAACATATGGTTTCACCATTTCGTTCTGTCATATGATATACACAAAGAAAAAAGTTAAGCACCCCCGTGATTTTTTGAAATGACAAATGATACTACAAGTATCACGAGATTACTGACCTGATAATCTCAAGAAAGCAATGGTGACCTCTTAGGACATTACATTGGCTGTAAGAAACCACAAAAAAATCAAGAAAAATGTTAATTTAATGAATATTTAATCACAATATCACAAAGCCAGTTTTTGCAGTAAATCATGTCCATTTTAAGTATTGACCTTCACAGTTCAAAAAGCACGATAAGAATGTTATTTCACTTTCAAAACGTCACTTATGAATCACTTGACGACATCTATTGTTCAAAGTTCAGTACCGGTGTTACATACTCATTTTTCCCCCTACT
Source organism: Bathymodiolus brooksi (assembly GCA_963680875.1). NCBI lineage: Eukaryota > Metazoa > Mollusca > Bivalvia > Mytilida > Modiolidae > Bathymodiolus > Bathymodiolus brooksi. The sequence goes on along the minus strand of OY804582.1, from coordinate 97,199,869 downwards.
CATTCTTCCCCCCGGAAAAATGAGTATATACTAGTTTTTCCCCCGGAAAGATCAGTATATACTCATTTTTCCCCCCGGAAAGATCAGTATATACTCATCTTTCCCCCTCATTTTTAGGGGGGAAATCTGAGTATATACTGAAGTTTCCCCCTGATACTCAATTCTCCCCCTTTGCACTGATAGACTATACAAGGGCAATAACTCCTATAAGGGGTCGACCCTATGGAGACTTTTGTAGAGCTTTTGATGCTGAAGAAGGAAGATCACCTCTATTTTTCTCTATATGTAATACTTTTTGAAATATTAGCCAATGACTGCAGTTTGACCCCTATGTTCTATTTTTAGCCATGGCGGCCGTGTTTTTTTATCGACGGATATATAATTCACAAACTATAGTCTACACACACTAAGGATCATTCATACCAAGTTTGGTTAAATTATCTTCAGTGGTTCTCAAGAAGAATATCAAAATGTAAAAAGTTAACGGACGGACGACGGACGGACGGAAGGACGACGAACGCAATGTGAAGGACGGGGGGGGGTTCCGACCACCGGAACCCCCCTGGATTCGCCAATGGTTATCTGTTAATTTATTCTTAAGAATTTCAACTGTTTACAGTACACCGAGACACAACATAATTAGCTTTAAACTAAACAAACTATTTTGTGGTAGCTTGTTTGTTTGTAATCGATCATTTTAAATAAAGATCAGTAACTATAGAATGGCAGTGTCCATCAATGACGCATTACTATGAACGATACAATTATTAGTTCTACTGTCAAGAGTGTGGAAAAGAATTACTTGCCCTTGAGTATGAAGGCGTAAGAAAATTTACGAGTTTCAAAATAGGGAAAATGTTATAATATTGATCGTAAATTACTATTTCCAGCCACTAAGTTATGTAATTTGATGTTGTGGAACAAAGTCTGAGTGTACTTTTGACATTTTTTGTGCATATATAGTGACTTTCTGTGATTTTGTGGACGACAAAGGATTGTAAACAACATTCAAGATGGCGAAGGATGGTAAACAAGAATCATTAGATAGGTTTCTGACACAAACTCCTAAAAATAACAATAAAAGATCAGATCCATTTAGTCCAGATAACATATCACCATCCCTACTCCAAGTGCAGAAACAAGCCAGATTAAACTCTAGTCCTACCACACCTGAACACCCTAGTAGACTTGCATCTAACTCTGATCCACCACCCTGTTCAGAAGTACAAGAAGTACAAGATGATACAGTTGTTCAGTTGTCGCACGTCGTTTGTGCCACCCTACAAAATCAAACATTTATGGACCAACTGATACCTATGATAAGTCAGAAAGTCATTGAGTCAATTAAACCCACTTTGAAAAAAATGGTAGATGATAGCCTTCTCCCACACATTGAAAAAATCCAAAGTGCTCACCATGTAATTAACTTACAAAGAGAAGAAATTGACAAACAAAACACAATTATTCAGACATTACAAGACAAGTTGGACAAAGTCGAGGAAAGGGTTGAAGAACAGGAACAATACAGTAGACGAACAAGTCTGAGATTCAACAATGTCAGAGTTCCAACTAACAGTAATGGTGACATTATCCAACCCATTGATACTGACTCTATTGTCCTCCAAATCTGTAAAAATCAGCATGATGTTAAGCTCAATCTTAATGACATAGGCAGATCTCATCCAATAGGTCAATCTAGAGATGGCAAAATCTCAATTATTGTCAGGTTCCTAACCTACAGACAACGAGCAATGGTCTTCAGTAATAAAAAAAAACTCAAAGGAAACAAGGACAAAATATTCATATGTGAAAACCTCACCAAACACAGATATGACATGCTAAAACGTCTGAATACCCATCGAATAAACAACAAAGTTCACTCCTACTGGACTCATGATGGTTCCATCATTGTGAAGAAGAGCGAACATTCGGGTACTAAAGTTGTTAGGAACCTAGAAGATGTTGACAGACTTGCTCTTGGTTCCCTAAATTAAATTGAAATGATGATTGCTGTTTTATATTTGAACTCACAATGTGAACACTATGCTTTACTTGTAATTTGTCATAAGTACCAATTTGCTTATTTACTTTGTTACCCTTTTTGTCCCTTCTTTACATACATTACTCGACCACGTGCATTTGTTTATACATATATACCGCATGTTTACAAACAGTATTCACGCAATCATGGCAATAGTGTATCGTTATCTAAATACACTATATTTTGTATTGGTCATTTAAATTCATCTCGGCCTTCATGCTTCACTGCGCAAATAAATTGCTCTACCTACAAGTTTTTGTATAAAAATATATATTAGTTCGCCTATATATACTTTAGATTTGCCACAAACATCATACCAAGAGTGACATGAAATAAAACTGAAACATAAATAACTCGACCACGTGCATTTGTATACAAATATACCGCAGGTTTACAAACATTACACACTCATTATTGTGTTGTTATCCAAATATAACAATTTAAATAAACTATATATATAATAGTTTGTATTGGTCATTTAAATCCATCTCATCTGTCATGCTCTACTGAGTAACCTAAGAGTTGTTTGTGTATATGAACGCGTTTACATATAGATTTGCCAAAGGAAAGAAAGAGGAAAAGAAAAAAAAAGAAAAAAAAAAAGAGGCATGAAAATCAACTGATTTTACACGTATTGCAATATTAATAATGTAAATTTCAACATGTTCTAGATCTGTTGACCACACATTATAAAATGAACCCTGACTTGCCTACTATTTATTAAAAAACAAGAAAAAAAAAGAAAAAAAGAGAGACATTTATCTACTGAATATTTTATTTTAGTGATATAAGTCGAATAGCTGTTAGCACATACCCGAGGTCAATGATGCTACAGCTATCCGTCCTATAGCTACATGTATATAGATTTATTTATTTAGTAGAAACTATTCATTTGGTTACAAGTAAATAACGCAACCACGTGTATGTGTATACAAGCACAGTCACGTTTACCGTATGTTTATAAACAATCAAGCAATTGTTCATTCAATGTCGTATTGGTCATTTAAATCCACCTCACCCAGCACGCTTAACCACATAGCTATTTTTTCTACTTAAAAGAGTATTGTTTTATTCTGAATATATGAACACTTAAATACGCATACATAATAATACCCTCGCTTCTAAAAAAGAGGCATGAAAAACAACGGATAAATCCCAATATACTATGTCAATTACGCATTATAAATGAACCAGTATTTGGCTAAACCTACTTGTATTATTTGTTGCTGTTTTCTTTGGAAAAAAAAACCCAAAAGAAAACCAACATTAAATGCAATGTTATCAAAAGTACAATTTACATTCAAGGTGAACTCGATTGATTCACTTCAAGGCATTGAAATTGAAATTCATGGTTGACCGACCGTAACAATGTAATCATGTAATCAAACGGGACGGTTAACAGTAAACCCGAATTGTTTTCAAAAAGAATATACAAATCGTCCTATTATACAATATGTTTGTGTGTGTATGTGTATTTGTATGAATCTATACGTATATATATAATGTATGGATATTATTTTTGCATATATATATATATTTTTTTTTTTTTTTTTTTTTTTTTTTTTTCTTTGGCATATATATATATATATTTATATATAATATGTAATTCTCTTCTTTTAAATGACGGTGATCTAGTGAATTTAGATCAAACAATATTAATAATTTGAATTACTTAGCAATTTCCCTATTTTTGCTTACTTAAAATTCCATCCATACAAGATCGATGGAAAAAGTTTCCTTTGCATCTTGTATATACATGTATTTTCTTTCCCTTATGTTTTTCACTCGATACCTACAGTGCGACCATTTGAAGTTTATTTTCATGTTTTTCCTGTATTATGACTGTTGTCTACATGTACTAATAAAGCAACCCAATTTTTCTTATGTAATGTTGTTTATTTTTGATAATGGGTAATGATATTGTAGCACATAGAATTGTAATTGGGTTGTTTTATCATAAAATAGGTATGGCTTGTTGTAGAAAAGTTAAACTGATTGTATCTTTCGATTTATATGACAATTTACATTGGTTAATATTATATGTACATGCCTTATGTAGGACTGCGTTGACCAGGTTCAGATCTACATACTCTATTATCTCATTTAACTTGCTTCTCATCAGCTTATTGTTATTATCTGGCGATGTTGAAATAAACCCTGGCCCAGGAGGCACATCCAATATTGCGAATGAAAATATATTGTCCATCTTCCATTGCAACATTAGAAGTCTCATAAATAAACTTAATTATATAGCTGATATTATCGAAGAGTTCGATATTGTATTTTTTACTGAGACCCATCTAGATAATCAAGTATTAGACAGCGATATTATTATCGAGGGTTTTGAAACACCAAGTAGGAAAAATAGGGATTCAAGAGGGGGTGGAATTATTACGTATCATAAAAGTTGTGTAAATTTGACTAGGAGGTTGGATTTAGAACATGAACATGTTGAAAGTATGTGGTACGAGCTTAAGACAAAATTACATAATATTTTAATAAATATAAATTACAGATCTGAGAGACAATCTCATATTTATTACTGGCAATATTTTGAGCATATGCTTAAGCAGGCTCATGATGAGAATAATAATATTATCTGTTTGGGAGATATGAACAAAAATTTTCTTGGTAATCTTCCTCATAACGTTAATGACATTCTTGTCATCAACGGATTAGTTAATATAATAAATAAACCTACACATTTCGACGCACGATCAGGCAACACGTCTCTATTGGACCCAATTTTAATTACCGATTCAATACCGAATATTGATTGTGATACAATACCTATTGACAGGGAAATAAGTGACCATGACGGCACTTATGTCAGTATAGACTGTGGCTATTGTAACAGGAAAACCTTTCAGCGTACCATCTGGGATTATAAGAGGGGCGACTATTTACTTATGAAAAACAAAATAATTGAAACAGACTGGGAAAACGTGATTGATGCAGAAATTGATATTAACTCGGCATGTTCAAACTTTACTAAAACATTTCTTAATATAGCAAAAACGTGCATTCCTACAAGGGAGGTAACTATTCGTAGTGATGATAAAGTTTGGTTCGATTCGGATTTACGGCGTGAATCGCGTAAACGCGACAGACTACGGCAAATATTTTTTAGGACGAAAACGGAAACAGCCGAAAAAAAATTTAAAACACAAAGAAACAAATTTAATAAATTAAAGAAACAGGCGAAACAACGGTTTTACGATAATATTAACGAACATCTTGATGATCTCAAAACAGTAAATAGCAAAATGTATTGGAAAACAATTCACATGTTACTTAAAAATGACCGCTCTACGAATGAGTTACCTCCACTTCATGATCCATTCAATAATTTTAATTTGGCATATGATGCCACTCAGAAATCCAATGTTTTGAACAAATATTTTTGCTCGATTACCAAGTTGAACGACGATGATGCTGTCTTGCCAGATTTTCATGACAGATGTGAAAATATTATATCCCAAGTTATCGTTACTGAACAAGAAGTAATCGATATGTTATGTACTCTTAATGCTAATAAAGCTGTTGGTCCCGATAAAATTAGTAATAGGATGTTGGTGTCTGTAAAGGAGGAGATATCGAAACCATTGTGTAGTTTATTTAATAAATCCTTACGTGAAAAAGTATTTCCATCGGACTGGAAAATCGCCCATGTAATCCCTTTGTTTAAAAATGGGGACAAATCTTTACCGTCTAACAATAGACCTATTTCTTTACTTTCTTGTGTAAGTAAGGTGCTGGAAAAAATAATTTTCAAGCAGGTGTTTAATCACCTACTTGAAAATAAACTATTATACAAGTTCCAGTCGGGATTTATACCAGGTCACTCTACAAGTCATCAACTAATAGAGTTGTATCATACAATATTACTTGCATTAGAGGCAAAACAAGTGACCAGCGTTACATTTGCTGATATAAGCAAAGCATTTGATACAGTTTGGGTAAAAGCACTTTTATATAAACTTGGCAAATATGGTATTAAAGGTGATCTGCTTTGTTGGTTAAAAAGTAATTTTTCTAACCGTACTCAAAGGGTTATGATAAAAGATGCTTTATCCGGGATTGGTCATTTGCATGCGGGTGTGCCTCAGGGGTCAGTATTGGGTCCTTTAATGTTCTTGATCTTCATAAACGATATTACTGATGAGATAGTAGGTCTAGGTCGTCTTTTTGCTGATGACACGTCTATTGGACATATAGCACAAGATGAAAGCACACTAAGAAATATGATTAATGCAGATCTGAATCACCTGAAAAAATGGTCAAACAGGTGGTTATTAAAGTTTAATCCCACCAAAACTGAAATTATTATTTTTATTGTCAATGGGGTTGAATGTAATTTAACATTTAATTTTGACCAAACAACTATTGATCCAGTACATACACACAAACATTTAGGGATTGTATTCAGCAGCGACTGTAAGTGGACTAAGCACATAGACAAATTAATTGAATCAGCTTCGAAACAACTTAATGTACTCAGAAAATTAAAATACCGTCTTAACAGAAATTACTTAGAACAAATTTATTTAACATTTATTAGACCTGTATTGGAATATGCATCTGAAGTGTGGGATAATTGTGGACAAACAAATTCGGACAGATTAGAAAAAGTACAACTTGAAGCTGCACGTATTGTTACGGGATTACCATCGTTTGCCAGTATACATTCTATTTATATCGAGACGGGGTGGGAAAAGTTGAAAACTAGAAGGGAGGTAAGAAAATTGGTGCTATTTTATAAAATCGTCAACGGTCAAGTACCTGATTATTTAACAGAATTAGCACCACCTACAGTCGCTGACACTAATAATTATAATTTAAGGAACAGACTTAATATTTCACAACCATCATACCGATTATCTACATATCAACAGTCTTATTTTCCCACTACGATTAAATTATGGAACACTCTAGATCTGAACCTTCGTCAACTGCCGACACTCCCGTCTTTTAAATCCAAATTGCAACAAAAATATTTTCAACCGAAAACTGTACCTTCTTACTTTTCTTTTGGAGACCGATATCTTAGTGTATTGCATGCTAGGCTTAGAAATAAATGTAGTTCTCTGAACAGCGATTTATTTAAATCGAAGTTGGTGCCTAGTGCTTCTTGTTCATGTGGATATAAAAACGAGTGTTCCGAGCATTTTCTATTATATTGTAATAAATTCAATTTACTTAGAAATAACATGATCATTGAATTAAATATGCTTGATATGGGGGGTCTACCGGTAAATATCGATATTTTGTTATTTGGAAATGATGACCTGTCTGTAGAAATAAACACGTTTATATTTTCATGTGTACAAAAATACATAAAAGATACACGGCGTTTCGCTTGAACTAACAAGTCAACATGTATAACGTTATTGACAATTGTCAACATTATGTACTTCTACATGTATGTATATTCTTTTCTTGGTCGCGCTGTGGGGTATTGATTGATTGAAATATACATGTGTTATTCAGTTCAAATTGTACTTACCTATGCAAGATCTCCATGAATTAATTAAATCCCAACATATAAACTATGTCTAATCGTAATACGATCCAAGTATGCAACACACATACACCACGTGTTTAAGAATGGTCTTTGAGGTGTGCTCGACTTGCCATATATTATACCTTAGCACACAGTATGTTTCATCGACCTTTGAAATTTGCATTTTTCGTTCTATTCTATTTTTTTTTTTTTTTTATTCGTCTTCATATTCTGAACAAATATGTTATTATTATGTAATTAATGCTGTTCTGATTATATGTAAATTGATGTAACTAGCGGAGAAGACATTTCTAAGTTGTAAAACGTGTGTCTGATCCATTTGTTGTTATTATGAACAATAAAATAAGTTTAAATCAAGAGTGTGGATTTGTTTTACCGAACATAATTATACCAATTTATCATATTATGTTCATTTCAAATAATGAACTAAACGGTAGCAGTATTCTCTAAATTAAACTACTACTACGAGGGGGGAAGGACCCTTTTCAGGACTCCGGGATGGTGTTTTTTTAAGCTCGAGAATTCGGGATTGACCATTTCGGGATTCGGGATTGAAATTTTATTATATTCGGGACTTCTGGATTTCAAGTTTTTTAGTTCGGGACTAAGGGGATTTCAAGTTTTTTAGTTCGGGATTTCGGGGTCAGACCCCCTCCTAACCCCCTCTACTATATCAGCACAACTATTTTTGCTTCGTTTCATGATCAAATTATTATAAAATTGAGCCATCTTGATAAATGCGTTTGTCTCCATCTTTTTTGATTGATCTATCGAAAGTGGTAGCACTATAATACCATATTCAGACGTATTCCGGATTGAAACTGAATCATTAAATCGAATTTAAATCCGTTATAATTGTCGTATCGGATTTGAAATCAGCTAGCGTTCGCATATGGTCAACCAATGCGTAATTGTTCGTCTGCATTGAATTTATCAGTGGTTTGCATATTGACTAAAAATTGTACTGAGGGATCTGGTGTTTGTTTAGATCGGATGAGGGATTTTTTCCGATTCGTCAACAAATGGTCATCAGGAGACATTGGAAACATTGTTAGTTTTTCAATAATCTTTTTTCAAGAAACACTGAAGCGATGGTATGGAAACGTGATTTGTATGTTCATTTTAAGGTCCTTGACAGGTCTTGTTACTTTTTGAGCCCATCGGAAATTCAAAATCGTTGCCAGCGGAGGTCAAAGTTTGTTTTGAAACCATATGTAAAGCAACATTTTCATGGTCTACTTGGAAAACACTGAACAGAATTTAACCACACTTGGCAGAGGTGTTCACTATTATGTCCTACGCAAGTGTTGTTACTTTTCATGCCGATTCGTTAAAAAATGAATAAAAGAAGAATGTGTCTGAGGACACGGAGTTCTCCGCTTTCAGCTAAGTGGGCCTAACTTCCAAGCCGTATATGGGATCTGGCTGCAATTGAACCTGACCTGCATATTATGGTTGTAAACATTGTCTTGAAATTTCAGAGTCCTTTACAGGTGATAATGGTTTTTATGCCGATCGGAAATTCAAAATGGTCGACAGCGAAGGTCAAAATTGCTTTGAAAACCTATGAATTACATTTTCGTAATCTCATTGAGAACCACTGAACATAATTTAACCAATTTAACTTTGAGGGTGTTCACTATGAGGTACTACACAAGTGTTGTTTCTTTGGTGCAGATCGATAGGAGACTTTGAACATTCTGATTAATCGATTTTCAAGAACCACTGAAGGCATTGTCGGGGGAAATTTATTAAAGTAGTCGTCCTCCTCACTACCTTTCTCACCCTTCCTCTCCATCCTCTTCCTCACTGCCTCTCTCTCTCCTTCTCCATCCTCCTCCTCACTACCTCCCTCCCTCATTCCTCTTCTCTACTTATCTCCCTCCTTGCTCTCCTCTTCTCACTACCTCTCTCCCCCTTCCTCTCAGTCATCCTCACTACCTCTCTCCCTCCTTCTTCCTCTTCTCTACTTATTTCCCTCCTTCCTCTCCTCTTCTTACTACCTCTCTCCCTTCTTCCTCTCCTCCTACTCACTGCCTCTCTCCCTCCTTCCTCTCAATCCTCCTCCTCACTACTTCTCCTCACTCATTCCTCTCCATCCACTTCCTCATTACCTATCTCCCTCCTTCCTCTCAGTCATCCTCACTACCTCTCTCCCTCCTTCTTCCACTTCTCTACTTATCTCCCTCCTTGCTCTCCTCTTCTTACTACCTCTCTCCCTTCTTCCTCTCCCTCCCACTCACTGCCTCTCTCCCTCCTTCCTCTCAATCCTCCTCCTCACTACTTCTCCCTCATTCCTCTCCATCCACTTCCTCACTACCTATCTCCCTCCTTCCTCTCAGTCATCCTCACTACCTCTCTCCCTCCTTCTTCCTCTTCTCTACTTATTTCCCTCCTTCCTCTCCTCTTCTTACTACCTCTCTCCCTTCTTCCTCTCATTCCTGCTCACTGCCTCTCTCCCTCCTTTCTCTCAATCCTCCTCCTCACTACCTCTCCTCCCTCATTCCTCTCCATCCACTTCATCACTATCTCTCTCCCTCCTTCATCTGAATCACCCTCTCCCCCTCCTTCCTCTCAATCCTCCTCCTCACTACCTCTCTCTCCTTCTTCTCCATCCTTCTCACTACCTCTCTCCCTCCTTCCTCTGGCATCCTCCTCACTACCGCTCTCCTTCCTTCCTCTCAATCCTCCTCACTACTTCTCTCCCTCATTCCTATCCATCCTCCTCACTACTTCTCTCCCTCCTTCCTCTCAGTCATCCTCACCACCTCTCCATCCTTCATTCCTTTCAATTCGCCACCTCATTACCTCTCTTCTCTTTCCTGTAATATTATCATCCACCTCATTAACTCTGTCTTTCTTCCGTCTCCATCCTCCTTATTTAACTCTTCCTAATTACCTTCTCCGTATTCTTTTCTCCTCCGTCGTCATCATCATCCTCCTTATTACCTCCTCTTCACTATTTCTCTCCTCGTTTACTTCGTCCTTTCTATCCTCTTCCTTCAAATCTCCTCTTCAATACCTGTTTCACTACTTCCTCATCATTATCCTCCTCACTATCTCCATCCTTTTCCATATTGACTCCCTCCCTAATTCCTCCCCGTCATCCTCCTTATTTATACCTCTAGTATCTCTCCTTCCTCTCCATCGTCTTTTTGCCATTCTCCCTCCGTCCTCTCTATCCTTCTCTTTATATTCCTTCCTTCCTGCCCTCTTCCTCATACCTGTCAGCTGTGCCTTCCAGCACTTAGCAAACTTGAGTTTTTCTCACTTGCACTAAGGAAGATCGCTTTATCACTCAAGTGTTTTTCCCATCCTTTCCTCCTACCTCCTTATCCGTTCTCACTCCATGTTCATGCTTGCCTTAGTTATTACTATTATCATTGTTGATACCCTCTTTCGTCCACATTTAACTATTATGTCTTCCACCATATACATGAATATAAGTGTACACAAGAAAAACCCTATTAAAATAGGAGAGGGGAAAAACTAGTATGAGGGGAAAAATGAGTATGTGTTAACACATACTTGGATTTCCGGGGGGAAATTCAGTATATACTCATTTTTCCGGGGAGAAAAAAGAGTATGGGGGAAAAATGAGTATGTAACACCGGGTATAACCTCCACGTGCTTGGATGACGGCCTAAGCCCTGCGTTTCATCCCTCCAGTTAGACTTCGGATGTCCTGTTGTGATAGCTGCTGCCATTCCCGACACAATGCTGTTTCCAACTGACAAATGTTTTGCACAGGAGGTTCCTGAGCCTGTATACGACGGCCTAACATGTCCCAAATATGCTCTATGGGATTCAACTTCGGGTTCGTGGCTGGCCAAGGAACAGAAGTCACGGCTTCGCTTTGGAGGTAGGCGGTTACTGCTCTTGAACAATGAGACCTGGCGTTGTCATCCATATACGCAGGCCTTGTAGCTAGTTGGTGGTTGTCGAAATGGGGAACAACAACTGGTTGCAAGACGTCTCTGATGTACTGATCACTAGTTAGGTTGCCTTGTATGGTGACTAAGTCCAGCTTGCAGTCATGAGAGATACACCTTCAAACCATTACTGAGCCTCCACCGTAAGGAACAGTTGCCTGGATGTTCCTTGGTGTATAGGCTGTATTTTTGTGTCTCCAAAACCTCATCCGGCCGTCGGTTGCATGAAGCAGAAACCGGCTCTCGACTGACCAATGGATCTTGCGCCATGTCCTTAAATTCCAACCACGTCGTGCTAAACACCATTATATAGCGTGTTCCGCGACGGAAAACACGCTATACCACGCTCGGGATTGAAAAAACACGCCCACGATATGTAGTGGAAAATCGTGGGAAATGTAAAAAAAAAACCACGCTGTTTCCTCTACAACAGCCATGATAATATATCATTTAGTCTTGTTGGGCCAGTTGAGCTAAAAATCAGTAAACTTTCTTAATCTCAAATTGTTCAAACATCATAAAAATATTCAAATACATTGTATTTCAAGCACATTTTTTTTACATTATAATAAGAAGAAGATGGGTCATGAAGATCAATTTGCTTCATCAATAGATCAATATGTACATGTATACTATTTAATGAAAAGAATTCAAGTGTAAACTTATTTGTATGGTGTATATATATTTTTATATGAATCCTCTCTGATGTTCGACCATTATTATTTTATAACTGATGGGTCACTGTGCTTGTTATATAGCATACAATCGAATGCAACTATTACTATGTCAATGTTTGATTAAATTTTGATTTGTTTGTTTCATAAAATGTTGTCATCTTCCAATCAATGTAATCAATCCATAATCATTGTATTAAATTCTTTGTTAATTGTTCTGCCCGAAAGGGCTCCTTAATTGGAAATAGAAATTCTTGTATTGTATTGTATTGTATTGTATTGTATTGTATTGTATTGTATAACATGTTTAGCATCTTACCTTGATGCCCATTTATCATACCCTTAATATATTACCAAGATGATTGAATACATAACAATGAACTTAGCTCAGTGCAGAGACAGTTAATATGATACTCAGCTACTGAACTACATTTGTAAATCCAATGAAAATGCTGAATATTGACTATCTTCTAAAATTATTATTAATGTAATATGCTGTATACATTGTATATGCCTACAAAATATGCCTGTCTATTAGTACTCAAAATCACACAATTGCAGGATAAATTCGTTCTACAATCGGGTTTTATATAAAATAAAAAAATATATATAATTAACAGTACACTGTACAATGTATACATAACCAGGTATGTCTTCTAAGAAAAAAACGTAATACGGGTATCAATGCTTATACAATTTGATCAGTGCAATTTTTAATTATGCAAGGATTTAAATTACAATGTACATAATAGTTTCATTTCAGGTTTTGGTTTTATGGTTTTATGTATTAACTGTATGGACCATGATCTGTTAGTTAGTAAAAAGATAAACTGGATTTAGAGAATAACTAACTGGTGTCAGATCAGTTTTCGTCCCTTGCTTATTTGATCAAATTTGTTATGTGCAAATTAATGTTGCCCAAAAAATATTTCAGAAGCTTAAATGTTTATGAAATTGAAGTCATCCTCCCCAGTAACTTGACAGAAGATTTGTTTGAGGAAAAAAATACCCTGAAAAGGGATGTTATTCTCTGATAATACATACATACTATTCGGTTGTCGATTATTAATATGTATTGAGAATTGGTCCTACACACGTTGTCAGAATGGACAATTTGCCTTTCCAAGCCAAGGTGTTATGGAGATTGTATGTTACTTGTAAAGAAAACAAATGTAAATTCTAAAAATAAACAGGACCCCAACCCATCAAGATATTTTTTGTATAAAGATTCAAACGTTTTTTTAATGGTTTTCATCATTATAGTCATTATATTGATATTTTCTCTATAGATTGTGTTCCACAACTTGCAAAAAAGGGGGGTGTCTGATTCACCTGTGCCTGTGGAAAAAATAGATACTGCATGCAAATCAAACATCTCAATCTTTAAAAAAAAGATCACGAAAATCTTGGTATTAACATAATAGAGTTCTAAGCTTATGTATCTTATTTTGATTCCCCATGTGCTTTTTTCAAGTTCGGTAGGTACGACCCCCTTTTTTCAGTATCAGCTGTTTGCTGTACATCACTACATGTGCTTCAGGAGATTGTCATTATTAATTTAAACTAAGGTTTACCTCTCAGCATCATTTGTCTGCAACTGACGATGTGTACATTTTCCTTTTTTTGTGAAATTCTGCTACATAAGTATCATATTGATGGTAAACATGTGCGTGTGTATCATTCTCGTATTTGCCAACAAGCAAGCTACTTTTAAAATGGAAAATCATGAAAAATAGTTTATGCAATTTATGTAATTTAGTGGAAGACTATAGTCACTACTTTAGGACTTGTATTTTTTTCAAAGATTTTTGGGTGAAAATAAAAGAATTGTTAAAAAAAAGTGGAATAGAAAATGATATAACTTTATATCATCTTGTATTCGGTTACAAAATATTCGATAAAAGCTATTATGACTTCAATTATTTTCTTACAATCATCGGATTTTCAATATATAAGGCATATTACATTTCAGAGCAAAAAACTAAAAGGCTTGATGTTTACTCATTGTTTGTTAGGGAATACCTTCAAATATATAGAGGAAATGAAATAATTCAGAAAAGTTCATTTCTGAAAAGACTAAAGAATTATTTGTAATCTATTTGAATATGAATTATTTTAATATTATTGTGTCACAAATTTCTCTATATTTATATTATATATATATATTGCTTCATAAGAAGCTTGGGCTTATGAAGCTGGTTGTAACAAGCGTTTGAATAAAATATTATTGTTGTTAAAAAAAAAAGATTTTTGGCGATGGCGATTTCCAAATATGGGCATTGAAGGGGTGGAACTTAGCAAGACTGACAAGATCCAAAAATCATATATTAATATCGACGTATTCAAAATAATGATATATTCACAATCTGGATAGTCAATAAATATATATGTTAATCTTACTGTCACAAAACGAACAAGGAATAAGTGCATTAGATCTGCAGAAACACATTTTTCCTTCGGGCAGTTGGCCCATGAAGAGTACGTTTCCATGGATGCAATGTCATTACGTAAACTATTACAAAGGGGAGCAACTCGTATGAAACAAACCGACGTGAAACAGCCTTAATACACCCGCGTACCTGCAACCGAGAAAGAAAATCAGCCAATACATTTCGTTTTCCTGCTATATGTTTTACCCTGAAAAGAATGTTGAACTGTAAACATTTCAACATTAAGTGCCTGACCATGATCATAGCATAACGATCTTTACTACTCTGTTTATTGATGACACTAACTAATGCCTCATTGTCTGTGAAAAACAAAATACAATGATTTTTCCACAAACTTCCCTAAATTTCCAAAGCTAAAATGATTGGATAAAATTATAATGTCATTATATTCATCACCTTCCAATCATCTGGAAAACTGCCATAAAACCACTTGGAACCATAAACACCTCCGAACCCTTTAGACTTAGCAGCATCAGTAAAAAGGTCTAAAGTTGCATTTGGCAAAAACCTATCATGCCAAAACATAAAAGTGCCGTTGAAATTCTCTAAAAATGACAACCACATTTTCATTTCTAGTTTGGCCTCTTCAGAAATGGAAATGAATTCCTGATGCTCAGCCACATTGCAAGACAAATTAATCATTCTTCTCAAGAAAGCACGGCCTGGCTGAACCACTGTACAAGCGAAATTTAAAGTACCAACAAGTGACTGCATGTCTTTTAAAGTGCATCGATCTCTAGTTAAATATATGTGTAAATAAGAGCGACACTTTTCAATTTTTTCAGGGGGCAAACTGGCTTCAAATTTCTGAGTATCGAGAGTTATTCCTAAAAACTCAATAATTTGGGGTGGGAAAAACAATCTTTTCTGCTGATAAAGGAACACCTATTTGTTGACATAAATCAATAAATTGTGCAAATTTGGCAACAGCTAAAGATTTTGATTGCTCAATTAATAAGAAATCGTCTAAGACATGAACCATAGCTTGAATACCTAATTTATTTACAGTAATCCATTCAATTGCTGTGCTTAGCTCTTCAAAAATTTTACAACTGGTCCGACAACCCATAGGAAGGCACCTATCAACAAAATATTTTCCATTCCATTGAAAACCTAGGAGCTCGTAATCATCAGGGTGAACTGGAATGATGCGAAATGCTGAGAGAATATCAGACTTTGCAAGATGAACAGAATTTCCTAACATTTTTATTTTGGCTATTGCATCATCAATACTAGTATATTGAACAGTTGCTCTTCACCTGAAATGCCTGCATTGACTGAAATTTCTTTTTTGTTGGGATAAGACAGGTTATGTACAAGGCGCCATGACCCAGGTTTTTTCTTTGGAAATAAGCACAAAGGTGAAATTTTAAGTCTAGGTAATGGCAAGTCATTAAAAGGGCCAATTACTCTTCCTAATTGTATCTCTTTTGCGATCTTTAAATCTACAATCTCTCTCATATCCAAAGCCGATTTAAAATTTTCACAAGATTGATGCTTCCGATCACCATTAAATTCTAATTTAAAGCCATACGAGAAACCATTCAAAAGATAGTTGTTCTTCTTATCATGATATCCAGCTAAATAGAGTGCCAAAGTTTTCACATTGATGGGTGTTGGCATGTTATTTGGACTGGGGTTTAACAACTGTTGAGCGTGCAGAGCGATTTGATGTGACTGGCCTTGTACTGTTACCTGAGGGTGTGTTACTATTGTAGCCTGAGGTATTTGTGTAATTATTCGAATTACCTTGTCTGGTGCGATTTCGCTTGCAGAGTTTTTTCGGTTGACGTTTTCCACACAACAAGCAGATGTGTGGATATCCACATGTTCCATCACACTCTTTTGCTTGATTGTATTGAAAACATCCCAGAAAGGGCTGGTTAGACCTTTGAATGAATGCAGAGGGCTGTGGAGCATGATAATTATCATTCCTATTTAAGGCCTGAGGATACAATAAATGATCTATTTCATTCTATTTCATGGTGCTATCCTGTGCTTTCAAAGAACGAAAAGTTGCATCGTAGCTATGCCACTTGCCATTATCTTCATAAATGCTACGTATAGAATACATGTAAGTTGTAATTCCTCTGCAAGTTTGGATGGGTTTGGACTTGCCTGCCTTAACACAGAGGAATATATACTAAAAGCATCAGTTCAACTTTCAATTGTTAATTTTTTCTTAGATTTTTTATTGGGATAAACGTACACCTGACCATATCGATTCCTACCAAATGGCAGAATTTCTTCTTCAGAATAAATAACAGGTTCTTCTGAAATTTCAGACATATCTATATATTAATTACTGAGCATTTTTTCTCGTAGTTTAGAGCTAACTCTTGTGTAAAGAGGCCTATTCAAAGGCTTGTATGACGTAACAGGAGCACTAAATGGATTATTACTATTTACAAAAGCTTGTGTATATACACCACTAACCCCCAAATGATTTTGAGGATACATATCATTTGACAAACCAGTTTGTGGCAACCTAATATTAGGTGTGTTTGGCATTGAAGTCAATGCTGAAAAAGCCTGATTAAAATCTGGAGTGTGAGATGAATTTAAATTTAAATTTGATGCAACTGAAGGAACAGAAGTTGATAAAGGCAAATTTGAATATACAGGTTGTGATATTGAATTTGCAAATGAATACCCATGTGGGTTTATACCTGTTGTATATGGTAATGAAACATTACTGGCATTTGACGTTGAAGCTGAAGTTGCAGACTGTATGTTCTGATGAATATCACATGCACTTGCAGCCAAAGATGTAGTTGCAGTGGAACTGTTTGTATACTAGCACTTGTGGATGGCCTTGAACTCTGCCCATTTAAAGTTTCAGAAGACACAACAGAACTTGATGGAACTGATGTTAAATTATCTTCATTTGGAACAGCTTGAGACTGCTATGATGTATTAAGTAATAAACCTGATTGTTTCAAATTGTCTAAAACTTGTGCCGTAATACTGGCTGAAAGTTGAGCCAGTGAGTGGTCATCATTGGTGGCATTCCTGGGCATTTTGGCGGGGGGCTGTAATGAAGATTCGCTCCTCTTTGGGCCCATATTCTGTCAAAAAGTAAAAGTACATAAAATGTAACAACACAACCATCTTACAAATGAACATATGTTCTAAATTCCTGTATTTTAGTTGCTATGTTTGTTAATTTTTCTTTTTTTTTCTTTATATAAAATAGTTAAGTAAACTGCATGATAGCAGCACTACATGTATATACAATGTACATGATCACAATACCTCGTGCTGTATAGGACCAAATAGAACTGAATATAAACTGGCACAAAAAGCTCCATTACCAGAGCTAGAAAAAATGCATCTTCTACACATTTATAAATGTATCTATTTCTGTTTTTTTTAAATATATTTTTTAACTAATATAAAATAAACAACTAGTAACTATGTTACAGCATAAAACTCCATTTATGGAGGTAAAGTACAATGGAGCATTGTCTCAATTGTTTGATTTCTCATCAGTATGAATGTATATTAAACTATATCTTACTTCTTACAAACTTCTAGGAATATCATTGGTTTAAAGTGATCACGTGGAAACCGTGTATATTCAATACACGGTCAGTAGATTTGTAGTTACTCTATTACAGCATAAAACTCCTTATGTAGAGCAAAACTACAATGACGTAGCATGTGTCTCATTTGTTCACTAAAAAACAGAACTGAATAAATTCAGCATAATAACTCCATTAGAGAAGCTGAACTACAACAATGATGTAGCACACTATCTGTTTGAACCATATCATTATAAAAAATACATGTATTCGATCTAAAACCACATACCAGTAGCATTAGTAGCATGGTTTACAGAAAATACAGATCACCACTGTATAAAGCCTTCAAAGGCATATAACTGATAAAGGAACTTGTACCTGATATCAGCAAATAAATCTGTGTAAAACTTCACACCGTTAACACCAACAATATCACAGAATGTCGAAACTCAATATCATCAAAATCAATCATACAACTGCAGACAGCAATCTTTAAAACACTAAATAGAGCTCCGTGATGGATATTACGTAACACTACACTGTCTTTCCCTTTCGATTCTTCATAAACACCATTAAAATTCTCGACAATCGTTGTTAACTATGTTAAAGTACATAAAGAAGTCATACTTCTCAACTAGAAGAAACTATGATCTCTCAAATTCCGTTAAGATTAAAGAAAAACAGTTTACATTCAGTTCCTGTTGACAATCGAGAAGAAGGAATATTAATGAGATGTTACTAAATAAACCGACCAATCAAATTAGAGAAAAGCTGAATAACTAAAGAGATCACTACAAGGGCGGGAAAATTCAAAATACGAAAAAATGTAATTATAAACAATAACTACTACTAAACTAAAGAAAGGGGTTTCAATCGTCTTACATAAAAAGCGCTATTAGGATAGCTTACATATAATAATTAAGCCATCTCATTTAATTTAATGTACAGGATTAAACGATATTTCAGCACGGTTTGTCAAAGATGTGGCTACAGTTCTAGCTAAGCCAATCACATATATTGTGATTTTGTGTATAACGAGTGGGATAGGTCGCGATCAATTAAAGGCCTGATTGCTGGCATGGTGTTAATTATTGATTTTCGAAAGGCGTTCGATACCGTTGATCATCAAATTCTTTCCAGCAAGCTTCAATCGATGGGAGTGTTTAACATTAAATGGTTCCAATCGTATTTTACAGAAAGAAAACATTTCGTCAATGTTGATAGTTCAAAATCCTATTTGGCAGATGTAAGCTGTGGATATCAATGATATGTCCATTAGCATGCACTCAGACTTAAGCTTCTACTAAATGCGGATAATAGCACTTCTATGTTCTCCCATAAACATCTCAAAGACTTCAAAAAGAACTCGAATCGTGCAGTGAATGGCTTATCGACAACAAGCTTTGTCTACACCTTGATAAAACTCAATGCATTCTTTTTGTGTCAAAGCGAAAAATTAAAAATCATAACTGATTTTCAGATTAATTGTAACGGTCATCTCATAAAATCTCAAAGTAGTAATAACTATTTAAGCATTGATATAGACCACAATTTGTCTGGTGAAAGAGCACCATTATTAAAAAGATTAATTCTCGTTTGAGATATATGCATAGAAAAAGCAAATTGTCTATCTTCTGAAACAAGAAAAACTTGAAGTATGGCACTTATGCAATGTCATGTTGATTATTTCTGTTCCTCCTGGTATGCTGGTATATCTCAAGTTTTGAAATACAAATTACAAGTGGCACAAAACAAAACAGTTTGTTTTATTATAAGTATGGCCCAAGAACAAGTATATCTACCATCACTCTACCGGATTCCTACATTACACAAGGGTCCTTTCAAACAGCGCTATATTGCTGGATCTGCCAAATGCTCCACGAAACCTCTTCTATTCTATCGACGGTCAAAACCGGGCTTCAGATTTACTGTGACACTAGCTATTCGAGGGGTGGTGTGAATCAAATGTGGATTCTGAAGAACTCTAAAGATCTGTTAGATTACATACGATCTAGTTCCCTCTCCTCCTGCAATAGCATTAAAACAGTTAACCTCTCTTCACAACTATTCCTCACTCTACACTGAAGGACAAATTAAGGGAGTTGGTCCAACTGTGTTTCATTAAAAACGAATGGCCAACGTAGATACAAATAAATTGTGCTAGGAAGGGACAGATCTTATTTTGTTAAAAAAAACACTCTGTTTCTACCAATAGGTTCTCTGCAACTGATATCATCCACATGCTCGAGTTTTTGATTGACAATATATTTGTTATCTTTGGTGGACGTGTGTTTCAACAGACAGTCGACATACCTATGGGTGCAAACTGTGCTCCTCTTCTCGCCGACTTGTTCCTTTTTTGAATGAGGCAGACTTCATACAGGGTCTTCTTAAGAAAAACCAAAAGCAGCTAGCCCGATCCTTTAATTTCGCGTTCCGCTATATAGATGATGACCTTTCACTAAATAATTCTAGGTTTGGTGATTTCGTTGATCGCTTCTATCCCATTGAGCTTGAAATAAAGGATACCACAGATTCAGATAGATCTGCTTCATGCATTGACCTACACCTCGAAATTGACAGTGAGGGGCGGTTAAGAACGAAACTTTACGACTAAGGAGATTATTTCAATTTTCTCATTGTGAACTTTCCATTCATATGTAGCAATATTCCAGCAGCACCTGCATATGGAGTATATACATGTTTTTGTATCTCTCAGTTGATTCGATATTCCAGAGCTTGTGGTTCCTATCAGGATTTCCTTGATAGAGGACTGCTGCTAACAAGGAAGCTACTGAACCATGAATTCCTCTTAGTTATGTTGAAGTCATCACTTCGAAAGTTTTACGGTCGCCACCATAACTTAGTTGACCGTTATGGAATATCTGTGTTACAAATGACCACGGATATGTTCCACTTGTAAACACTTCCCGGTCCATTCCACATTCATGACTTATCACAGGGTTTGTGACTAGATTGAGTTTATACCCCCAGTTTTTAGTGGGGTTTGTGTTACTCGATCTTTAATTTTATATGTATGTTTTGTAGATCGTTGTTTGTCCTTTTGTACTTTTTCTTTTGCCATTGTGTTGTCTGTTCGTCTTCGATATACGGATTCAGATTACACCTTTGGTATCTTCAAACTCTTCATATTTCTCTAGGTTAGGATTTTTAAATGATGAAAATAGAGCGAAACAGATTCGCCCACAAAATCTTCAATAAGGTGTATACCTCTTATTTGAAAAAAAAAATGTTTTTAAAAATTAACGAACATCACACACACAATCCAAGATCAAGTCGTTTTACTATGCAACGCCTAAAATTAAAGGCATCGAATCAACAACATTTGATTTACACGATCAAATCCATCACTGATCTACTACTGTTTAAGTAAAAAGTTAAATATCACTTGAAATGTACCAGTGAGGAATTGGAAAGATGTGTCATTTCATATAAATAGGTATTTTTTTAAATGATTCATTATCCTTTCTTGATATTTTAGTAATCCCATGTTCCCGCCCGTTATAAATAAAAATAAGACGAAATTCGTGCATGGGCCATTGTTGGTTGACAATTATCTACATGTAATTAAGTTGCATGAAAGTTTCATTTAAGAATTAAATGATCAGTTTTATTTTTAGATGAATTAGAAATGTTTAATCGCTTGTGTGGATTGTTGATATATATTTAATCTAAATATAGTTTACCTTTACCTTTTATCACTGAGTCGATACCTCTTCTGGTGAACTATTTGTCACGAGAGTATCATCATCCCAGTAGTAAGTGTTTCGACTATTGTTGAAATTTACATTTATTGAATAATGTACATGTAATTATTGATAAAACTAAGGTTCCCCTTCCTCTGGCATAAGTGAACTTAGCCATTTTGGCTATCCTGATTAAGCATTGGGTATCTCTGATTATTTATTTAACGTTTCATCTTACAATTATAACGATATATATAAACTTTCTTTTCATAATCTAGATATCGACGTACAGCTGTTATATACAACAACCAATGATATTGTCCTACTGGATACAGGAACTGGAGTAACAACTAATATTACTGAAGGAAATGACCATCCCTGGTATATTGATTACAATTACATAACAGGCTATATCTACTGGTCTAACGGTGGATCAATTTCAAGGTATATATCAGTTGTGTCACTTTTACTTTTACAGCTTAACAGTTTCATGTCGAATAGATAAATATTAGTAAATGAATACCAAACACCAAACCGAAGGTCACATATGTTTCTAATTGATATTTGTTATTATTACTCTTCATGTAAGAAACATTCATTATAATTGACATGATATCATCGAAACATAATTGTACAAAGAATAAATAGCGTCGTTGTACTATGCACTCGCATAGTGCTGTTGTTGGAGTCATTACAATGCTGATGGGCGGAGCTTAGAACAATGTTACGTCATTTAAATAGGCGGGGTCTAAACCGGATCACCTGAACGCTTTTAACAGTGTACAATTTACAATGTATTATACGTTTTTCTTTAACGTTGATGCTGTCGTCTGTCAGAGCAATGGGCCAGTTCCAGGTTTGAGAATTAAATATTTGACAGTTCATTGTTATTGTTGAAATTAAATATTTCTTGAATTTAAATTAATATTATTGACATGATAATTATCAATGGCAATATAAAAAATATTCAGTAAAGAAATTAAATTTTGATTACGTTAATTTACCGATTGACGAAAGTTTGGTCGCGGTCGTAGAAATTTGAATATTTCGTAAAATCATTAAAACACCCGGCATCAGGCAAAAAATGTTCATAAAAAGTAAACTCCTGGCATGGAGTGCAAAGTCTAGAAAAACTCCTGGCATGGAGTGCAAAGTTCAAATAAACTCCTGGCATGGAGTGCAAAGTTCGTTCAAATAAACTCCTGACATGGAGTGCAAAGTTGACAAAACTCCTGGCATAGAGTGCAAAATGTTCATCAATCATTCAATCATATCATATAACACTAACTCCTGGCATGGAGTTCAAAAGTGAATTGTTCCATCCAACGAGAATTAAAATTGAATTAACGTCTTTCGAAAACTTTGAAAACGAATTATTTACAATATTTATAAAAAAAACTTTAACACACTTGAATTGACCCTGGGTACAGAGGTCAACTCGATTGTACAGTTTGTACGGAAACATCACATCGCATGGAAACAGCTACAATGACTTGTCTTTGCTGGATAGGAAAACACTACAGTTCCATTTCTGATCATCTACAGCCGTGCCGACATTTGTTTATATGTAATCTGAACTACCATATTGAAGCTGAAAAATAGTAACACAAGAGCAGTATCTTGTTCAAATTATATACAGGGAATGGGTGGGAAGGGTTTTTAGCAAACATTTAAGTCAGAAATTTATGATGACCTCACCTCATGAAGGTTTAAAAAGAAAAGGCTGGGATATTTCCGGTGAAGACTTTTGTACTTGAAAAGGAAAATAACTTTTTATTTGCGGGATGTCTTGGTTTCAATCTATACGGTTTGTGTTCAATGAAAGATAACTCTACCAACAAAAATGAAATTACTGCAATAATTCCATCTATTCTGTATGCGAATAGATGTGATTATTTGCCAATCTTTATACTATCAATGCATTTTAAATCACCAAAGACATTCAGAGTAATAATAACAATAATATTGTGCTGTCCATGTTATATGCCGAAATATGTCCGAAGGGACATATTTTGGCATATCACATGGATAACACAATATTATTGTATAAATAGACAACCCATCATTCCTGACGTCTAAATACATAAAAAGTAACATTAGTGTTTTGTACCAAGGTATGTAGGTATATACATCTAGTCTACAAGGTAAGTAAACACATTTTACAGCATCAAAGATGGCTTATTCCTGACATTCAGTAGCCTCTGATGTCTCACGAGAGTACATGGTAATATCATAGTATTTGATGGTGACATGTTCGCCAGTTGATAATCTTGTATGTATACAAAGATATGATAATTGTGAGATTAAAGCACCAACAGAACCATTAATGTTAATATTCAACCGAGTTTCGGATGACGTTTCTTTTATGGGCACTTATATCCACACCCTTCTGTTTAAGTTTAATTTTTTAATACTTTGTTTACCTGAATATATTTTGTCTCCTGTGTAATGACTTACAATTATTAAAAGATACATTTTTCATAATAAATCGCTATATGAAAATTGTCAGTTTCTTTTGTATATCTCCTGTTACTCTTGTTATTATTTTTGTCATATGCTGTAATTTTAATTCAAGAGATTTTGAGCATCGTTTATCAAATCTCTGTTTATTATTGTTAGGCCAATAGAAATGCAGTTCAATTAATACCAAGCGGGAGTTAATAATAAAAACATCTTTTATTCTTAACATTTTGAACTTTATTTATATGCATGTAGATCGATTATTTAATATTTCGATGCAACAGGATGAACACAATGGATATTTATAATATATTCCATAAAATTACACCTGAGATTTTATTTGACCTACACCAAGAAATTGACAGGCCGGTTAAGAACGAACATTTACGACAGAAAAGATTATTTCAATTTTCCCATTGTGAACTTTCCATTTATTTGTGGCAACATCCAAGCATCACCAGCTTGTGAAGGATATATCTCATAATTGATACAATATTGTGGTTCCTAGAATGATATCCTCGATAGTGGGTTGCTGCTAACAAGTCAGCTTCTGAACCAAGTGTTCGTAGTGGCTAAGTGGAAGTCATCACGTGCACGTGTGTGTCAGAAATGATGTGCCTTTTTTTCGTAATCACAATTCCATCATTTTTCTCATTCCTGAATTATCACTAGATTTTTAACAAAAGTAACACTACGGGTGCACTAGTTGTCTTGGAACTGCTTATCTTTCCGGAACTCCCGAGTTCACCCCGTTGTTTAGTTAAGCTCATGTTGCGCAATCTTTAGTTTTCTTGTGTTGTATTTCGGCGAACATTTTTTGTCTTTTGCTCCCCTTTTTGACCAAATTGGGTTACCCCTTTTGTATTGTCAGTTAGTTTATCATATTATCACTACACCTAAATATTTATGGCGTAAAATTGTATGATATAAACATTAACGTGTATGCTATTCATTTTAAAAAGACAAGAAATAAGAAAACACCATAGTTACCAAGGGGAAACCAAATGGTGTAAATCGACGAAGGACAGAAAATACACTACAATGCAAAAATGCGAAAAGACAAGAATGGGCCACAAAAAATTACAGAAACTCCGAAAGAATACACAGTTCATTTCAAATGACACGAGTATCATTTGATATTAATATCGTGTAGGACACGTGTATATGTAAATAAATACAAATGACATATTAAATAAATCATGCAATTCAAATGGAAATAAAGGAAAACCGAACATCGTTTTACTCGAAAATCGAGTCAAAGATCACAGCACGGAACTATAAAAAAATATAAACGTGAAGAGATGCAATTAGACAAAATAAACAAAGCTAACCCAATTAAAATCCAGAGGCGTACATTAGGTATCATGAAAAGGTCAGAAAAGCCTGCTTTTTGGTGGCATTCGTCGTGTTTAAAATCTGAGGATAAGTCAGGAAAGAAGAAAGCACGGAAATGCGACAATATCAAAAGAAATATATTTGTGGTCTTCTCTGACACAGACGTTCCGTTACGGCTAAAAAATAGTTATGATGACTTTCGCAGTGATGATCTAAACTTTTATCGGAAGGAACACTTGATTTTGTTGCTTCCTTTTTCGCAGCTACCATACACACACACACACCAAGGACATAATAAAAAAGAAACAAACGGAAGCTGTGGAATATCATATGAACTTAGGTATATAAATGCAGTTCATATCGAGGTGCTGCTAGAATATGCATGTATCATGTAAAAAAGGACGAAAGGACAAACACTACAAATGAAACTAAAGAGCATAACACGAACCCCACTAAAAACCGGGGGGGAACTCGGGTGCTCCGGAAGGGTGGCAGTTCCCCCCTGGTGGCAACTTAACTTTAACTTTAACTGTGTAATTGATTAAAAGGAAGCTCTTCTTAAATATTTTGTATCTTCAACATACATACACAATATCGACTCTGACTAATTACACACAATGTCACTGTCATGATTTATATTTTGGATTACTTACCAACTATTAAACAAATGAATATGCTTACTGATAATAATATTTTCATTGTCTTTATTTCTATGACATTTGGTTTTCAGAAGAAAATACCCTTTAGATGGCTCTGTTGCTGAGGTGATAATGTTCGATGGCAGTTACCCTGCCGGTATTGCTATTGATATGGAAAGTGATCATCTTTACTGGGCAGATTATATGTATGGGATGATATTTAGATCAGATTTGGATGGATCAAATAGAACAGAAATATCAACTGCCGTGATGTATCCATATGCAATAGCTCTGGATACAGTAAGCAAGTAATTATGTCATTATTATACTTCTGTGCACGAATTTGAAGGCTTACAATGATTCAGAATTCTCAAAAATGCGAGGAAAAATATTTCAGTTAACACAAAAGATAATTGCGGTAATATTAAGACTTATTTCACAAATTCATACTCTTAGTTGGGTTTGGATTTTTCCTTGACCACTTTTGCTTATATGTGCCCTTCAATGTCTGCTCTTATTAATGTTGGTGAAAACGAGCGACCTTTACGTAAAGGAATGAAAGACCACCGGTTTAACAAAGTAATGCATAAGCATTTCAGGATAACAGATCGTTCCATTTTATCCATGGAAATATGTACAATTGAGTAAATGAGTGTGTGATTGTTGTTTAACGCCAATTCAGCAATTTTCAGCTAAATCATGGCGAGAACAAGTTAATTTTCAATGATATGACGATGAGGTCCGCTGTGTACTAGACCAACACCCTGTGTTGGATTTTTATAGTGCTAGCTCACTGAAACAACAGTTCACGGATAGACATGTCGCCCCACTCGGACACATTATCCTGATTCCGAGCCAACCAGTCTTTGCTCTTTCTCCATAATGCTACGTGCTTAGCGGAGAATCAACAAATACCAATTTTATAGTCTGTGGTTTGACCCTACCGGGGCTCGAACCCACGATCAAGGACACTCGAGGCGAGCACTCTAACCATTACGCCACCGATGCCGTTATGTACACTTGAGAAAATACATCACCATACTAATGACCCAAGACTGGGTACACCTTTCTGAACAGACATAGAAGATTACTGGATTAGAGAACTAGAAAGAAACGTTCGAAGGTACCAAAGGGGGTAAGTCAAAGTAGAGACAATACAGTGGCCAAACGACAAAGGGCAAACAATGATCTATAAAACACTACACAGAAAATTAAATATCGAGTAACATGAACCCCACTAAAAACCGGGGGTGAAGTCGCGTTCTCTGGAAAGGTAGGTAGTTTCTGCTCCACTAGTGACACCTCTCGTGTTTCTCTAGATACAAAGCCGGTGGTAAGTCATGAATGAGGAAAGAACCGGTAAATGGATCATATCCGTGATCATTTGTGACACAGATATTCCGTAACGGTTAACCAAGTCATGGAAGCGACCCTCCATCACGGAAATGTTGATAGGAACCACAGGCTCTGGAATAACGGATCAACTGAGAGACATCTACTCAATTTGCAGGTGCTGCTGGAATGTTGCTACATATAAATGGAAAGTTCAGGATGGGAAGATTGAAATCATCCCTTTTGTCGTAAAGTTTCTTTCTTAACAGGCCCTCGTTGTCAGTTTCGAACTGTATGTCAAGGTATGCAGCAGACCTAGATGTACTCCAATGTCCCATGGTTGTAATGTTTATATTAAGGGAGTTGACGACGACATTACTAGCCATATGCATGATAATAGTGATGTGAATGTAATGAATTTATTAAGCATAAACCAACGTATCAATCGTATTCACGATAGAAGAAATTATCATCGTCCAATTTCACTTAGTGGAACTTTTAATGATCTGCTTTCGTGCACTCAAATTCATTTTTTGTTATCACTACATTTGTACCACCCACCTTTCTCTTAGAGCTGCCTTGACTCTACCGCCTCTCGATGTTACACTCCAATGGATTTACTCAGGGATATCGACTGGATAGTACTTTTTGTGATGTGGTTACTTTTAGACTTTTTAACCAGTTCGAACGGAATTATTATCTTAAATTTTCTTGACTTTCCATGTTCCTGATTATTATCAGAATCATACTGTGCCAACCAATACAATTGCAGCTAAACTTTTCAATTAGAAAATGAATTACAGGAATTTAACCTTGAGGAATACTTACAAATCCTATCAAATGTGACTGTTCCCATTCTCCTGTAAAATGTAACCCTTTTGCACATATCATAACTGGCGATCTAAATGTAATCAATCATGATAATCTCCATAACATAGTCTCTAATGGACGTAAATTCAGGAAACCACACAATTGGAACCACACTTTTAAAATGAAGGACGAAATCCGTTTCAAGAATACGTGAGGAAATGGGTTACGACAGAAAGAGTCGCACTAGACGCATTGTCGGAATGTGTTAGATAAAAATAGATTCTTACTTCTCCGTCGAATTCACAAACACGAATTTTGAGGGAATGCTTGATCAAAACCAATATGTAAGGATGAAATAGAAAATCTGGTCTTCATGACAATTTGTTGTTGTTCCTGTAGATAAAGCTTATAATACCATTGTCTTTGTTTGTAAAAAAAAATATTACTATTGGTGTAAAGATCAACGAACTTGGCATTTCCAGGAATTCTAATATTTCTCCTTACAAAAAGCACTGGTGTTGGACATTTTTTCTTTTGACAAATCACAAGTCATTCATATAATCAATGAAAATTCTGATTAATGAAGGGATTAATTAATTAATTAATTAATTAATTAATTAATTACGGGTTTTGACGAGGATTTTCTCGAAAAAGAAATTGCGTCCATGAGGAGAATGATGACTTACCTATTTATACTGGATCAAAATCGTCACCTGAATCTATGTAGAGAATGTATGTATTGTTCATTCTTCAACAACAAATACTGTCTGTAGCTATGACAAAAAAATTGTCTGTAGTCATACTTTGATAAAAAAAACCTATTCACGTAGCAGCATCAAAAATTCTAAAGAGCTTTTGGATAATTTTGATTCTCGTTCTTCTTCAAAAATGTCATCTACCGAAACGTTTGACTTTTGTACACTTTACGCTACCATTCCTCGTGAAAATTGAAAAACAAATCATTCACAACATATTTTAATTTTTAGATTACAAGCAACGTTTATAGCTATGGGTCACGTTTAACTTAATTTGTCAAGCAAGAAACAAAAGGCAAAACATTCTACACAAAAAATAAAGTCATCAGTATGTTGGTGTTCCATATAAATACGTATTAATTGCGTTTGGAGGGAAAATATTTCCACAAAGCATTGACATTCACTTGGGAACAAACTGTGCCCCTCTTATTGTCGATCACACCCTTTACTAATAGAAAACTATGAGACAGGGTTTATAAAAACAAATCTTTCAAAGACAAAGGAATTACAGAAGGTAAAGCATTTAATCTTACTTTCAATATTGATTATATACTGTCAATTAATAATCCAATCTTTGCTAACTGGATTCCATTAATATACCTTTAAAAGAACTTGAGATAAAATGAACAACACAAACAGCTTCATTGGCCTCATTCCGTGATATTTATTTCAAATTTGACACAAATCTTCCACACGTCGATAATAAAATATGAACTGGTCCCGCGTATATTGTTTATATTTCGCAGCTCATACACTCGCGCCTACAGACTTTGTACAACCCCACGGTCTTTTGAGTAATGCTATTAAGTCAAGAATTTTGCGATTGTGTTAGCAATGGGTTTCTTTATTATGTTTTACGATGGCCGTGCGTACTATCTATTGATGTCTTATACCATTGGATCTCTTTAATATAACTACTCTTAGTTCATGTATTTGTGTATATTGGGTTATCGAGTTTGTCCTCTGTTTCATTTGTACTTTGGCTTTTGGAACATTTCCAACAATGTGGTAGTTTGGTTTTTCATGTTATTACATTCATATTATCATCTCATGATAACGTCTACACCAAAGATTCTGCTTTAATAAATTACTGAAAACTCTTACAAAATTTGATTACCCGTATAATGATTTTGCATTTCAATGCAATTCTACATGCAGAAATGCTGCGTTCACACGAAGTTCGAATTCGATTCGCATTATCGGATTCGAATTAATTTAATGTGCATTCGAAACGTATTCTTGTCCGAACGTATATCGTTTTTGTATATATCAGAATGTAGATTTGTTCGTATATTTAAGGAATATGTTCAATTTTTGAACAGGTTATACAATAAAAGTTGGTTTGAGGCAGCTTACTCTTAATAAACCGCGAATCAGTTTATGAAAAGCCTAAGCTTTTTCAAACCATATTATACAAGTATAACCTATTCAAAAATCGAACATTTTCACGATAATTTGATTTTATAACCAAATTTAGTTATTCTTCGATTTTAATTACGATAGTTTCATGCGACTATTTGAAATTGTCGTTGGCGAATGAATATGTTGGCGACGTCACAATACCAACCCAGGTTATCGAGTATAACCAATGTTGCTCCAGGCGGATCAGCCAATCAGATTGCAGTATTCACATCAAATTAAATTATGACATATTAGATTGATATTGGATGTAAATATATAACATACCGTTAATTGTAAGTAATTGATTATCGATATAATCACTGATGTTGTGATCAAACCGAAAATGCAAAGCGAACGTAGGCCGGTGTCTATTTTCAATGTGAAATTTCACATCTGATATTTCGTACATTTAAAAAAAATAACAAGTGCAATAAGTCAATTCAAAATATCATTCTAAAATGTTAATTTGATGGCCTACTTACTCCATGGTAGACTGCAATTACAAAAACTAAAAAAAGTAAACATGCCTCATAGGGTCGGGGAACACAACTACTGGGTAAATGTGGGCTTCGGGATGAAATCTGTTTGAAGGCAAATGACTCTTCATTGATCTTGTTTTCTATATCAAATATTTATTTCAATCCGATTGGGGTCTTACTCGTCACGTTTGTTTTATGTATAAAATAGAAACTACAGATAATCAGATTTGAGCAAGAATTTATAAACTCTTGAAGTGAGAAATGTTCAAATCAAATTGATATAAAATTACATGTAATTTGCAGGTGGATATATTACAGTGAGCCATTTTCTGCGAGGGAAATTGGAAGATGTAAATTTGATGGAAGTAATCAACAAAGCATCATAACTGATAATAGTTCAGCACACGGCATTTCACTGGGTATTATATATATATTTATATGTCGCACATGTTAGAGACTGCTAACTTGTATGATAATCTCTAAATTGCAGGAAAAAAGAAAATGATAGCTTGATAAATGTGCCATTTCAGTGAAACTTTATCAAATGTCTAAACAACATATCAAACTCTCAATTAAGAAGAGTTTGAAGATACCAAAGGGGTAATCGAAATCTGTAATTCGAAGAACGACAGACAACACAATGACCAAAAGAACAAACAACGATCTACAAAACATTACACATTAAATTAAAGATCGATTAACACGAACCCCACTAACACCGGGGTGAACTCAGGTGTTCCGGAAGGGTAGCAGTTCCTGTTCCACTAGTGGCAACCGTCGTGTTACTCTAGTGATAAGTCACGAATGAGGAAAAGACAAGTGGAACATATCCGTGGTCATTTGTGACACAGATATTCTGTAACGGAGAACCAAGTCATGGTGGCGACCGTACAATTTTCGAATTGATGACTTCAATTTAGCCAAGAGGAACCCTTGGTTTAGTATATTGGCTTAGCAGCAGCCCTCTATCAAGTAAATCTTGATAGGAACCACAAGCTCTGGCATATTGGATCAACTGAGAGATATAAACTCCATATGCAGGTGCTGCTGAAATGTTGCTACATATAAATGAAGATTTCACAATGCGAATATTGAAATCATCTCTTTTGTCGTAAAGTTTCTTTCCTAACCACATTATTAATGTCGAGATGTAGGTCAAGGTATGAAGCAGACCTATCTGTATCTGTGATATCTTTTATTTCAAGCTCAATGGGATATATGCAATCAACAAAACTACCAAACATAGAAATATGTCTTAGGTTACATTTACATTTAGAGGGCCACCGTTTATAATTCTTCATTCAGAACATAGTAAGCATGTATTATGTTCATATTGATGATGGACGCGTTATGATATGTTCAATGCTTCGCTATAAATATACATATTTAAGTTCTAGTTCAATTTCATTTTCGCATTGGTTTGATTTTGAACACAAATCGTCAACATGTTCGAACATTCCTGTCAACATATTCACTCTAAACTTTAATTCCATCCGTGCACCGGTACACTATTTACATCAAACAATTGAGAAGGTACACCTATTCAGTTATTCTTAACATTCAATTAGGAGTAATGGATATGTTCAAGAAGTAAAAATAATTTCTTTTAAAGAGTCAGTTCTTGAAATCTGCTTTATGGTAAAATAAAATAAGACATTCGCCTTGAAGGATATTCGTTATAATGGAGCTTTATGATTGAAGATGGAGAAAAACACAACGTGCTAGTGTGTCACCTCAAGTTTCATCCTGGATAAATATATTCCATACTATGATTAATTAAGGGTAATAACAAAATTACCGAACTTCGAACAATCTTACAAAGGGAAAGTCAAAACTCATAATTATATAAACAGACAAAATCAGTCAACAACCGGAAAACTGTGAAAACGTAACTGTAGATTAATGTAGATCGGCTTTATAAGATATGTCAAAAACTTTATCTTAATCAAATAAATTGTTGCTAATTATATACAATATAAAGGATCATAAGATCTTTAGTGGTTTATTTTTTACATCTTCATTTATTTCATTACAGATTTGAATGAGCGGAGAATTTATTGGACTGATTATAGACATGGTCATATAAAGTCCGCCAAACTAGATGGCTCTGATGTCCAACTGATTACCAGTGGATTATCGGAGCCGCTCGGGATAGATGTACATAACAATTACATATATTTCACTGAGCAGGGAGGCAGGTTATACAAGCAATCTAAATCTCCAGGCTCATCTAAAATTCAGCTTCATTCTGATACTCCGAATATGTATGATGTAAAAGTATACAAAGAAGCAGGTAGGTACAATGTTATTGAATGATACATCAGTACATTAGTATCCTCCTTTCAAATAAAAGTTTTATAGATTTATTAATTTAACACTCTTAATACAATATCACCCCGCTTTAGTCGTCGAATATACAATAACTAAATGCTGTTAAAATGATTTGTTTATTATCCAAGACTATTCGGGACAGTATAAAAATAGACAAATAATAAACAATAAGCTTTTATTGATTGCTTTGTTTGGCAAATTGTACGGCCACGGCTTGGAGATAATGGGCCGCCGGCAAACGTCAATGGCAGGCCCGAAATATATACACATAACCATCATAATATTCCAACAAATCATAATGTTCATATAAACCATATCCACATTTTCCATGAAAATATCAAAATGCTGGCCCTGGGAACAGAAGCTCAGCCTATGAACAAATCCATTAAAATAACTCAACATAATATGAATACGTTGTGTCGCTATTTTCGCTTTCTTCCAGCCGTGACGATAGGTTTCACTTAGGGGAAGGACTCTATCTGAAAAATAAAATAACAACAGCAGAAAAA
Source organism: Bathymodiolus brooksi (assembly GCA_963680875.1). Taxonomy (NCBI): domain Eukaryota; kingdom Metazoa; phylum Mollusca; class Bivalvia; order Mytilida; family Modiolidae; genus Bathymodiolus; species Bathymodiolus brooksi. The sequence goes on along the minus strand of OY804582.1, from coordinate 97,165,967 downwards.
CGAACAAAACTTCTTATTCATTGACAGATAATTGGTGAGGGTGGGTGGGGAATTTTAAAAACACTTTTCCCCTAGATCGAATTTTTCCGTGACCTTGCTCTTCGATTGCAGATTCAGAAGGGAAGTATGATGTCACAGCAAATTGTCACGTTACACCCGTCAAATTAAAGCGGGATAACTCTTGCTCAAATCTGTGAACAATCAAATGTTTGCAGAAAAAATTGTGCGATTAGCTGTGGATAACTGGATTTATTCTTCATATGAATAAATCTTATTATTAAAGTAAAGAAAACTGAATTCTGATAAAAGATTTTACCACAATGGGATAACATACAGTTATCTTCTTTTCCAACTGTTTGGTTCAAGTGTACCATAGGAGAATACAAAACATACCATATTGTGAACTTAATTGATATGGTTATCATTGATGTATATCATGTATAATTGTGTTTAGGTGAATGCGTCTCTTACATTGAAAAGACAAATGAAGCCAAAAGGTCAAGTGGATATAAAATGGATATGACTGTTGATACTGCTTTGAGCGATGACAGTCTAGAAGAAAATTGGTACCGATTTGTCAGTGATAATGGAGACGAAATGTGTACTTACCCTCCTGGTGTATTGTCATGTGGAACTTACTATCCAATCTGGTTAAACGGTAAGTTATATTCACCATCAAGTTGGTCCCAAATTAGTGTTTAATTAGACTTGATATGGTAAACTGTACCGTTAGTCAAATGTGGTACCTCTCAGCATATATAGAGCATCTTCGTTAGATCTTATTATGCAAAAGATATAAATTGTAAAACAATAGTTAGTTGTCAAGTAAAGCATCAGTGTTATATATACTAATGAAATATCAATATTATGGTGAATTTTATTGCGACTAGTCTTTCACGAAGAGTAATACAGTTTTTTCTATTTATATTTGTTTGAGCGCTCAAACTTTAGATGGTAAGCTTTTCAATCCTTTAATCCGGATTACTGATTGCTTCTGTGACCAATCGCCGGCACAATTTCCATCATATTCTGTTTGCATCTTCTCGTTATATTTTGAAGCTTAGAGTAATGGGGGAGGGGGAGGGGTCGTTTGTTCTTGTATTTGGTATTATTATCGGTTATAACTGCTTAATAACTGATATAAGATTCGCTGTAAGGTTTTAAAACTCCAATCACTGAAAATGAGAAAATGACGACTGAAACTGCAAAACTGGCTGGTAAAGGTAACACTTTTATAACATGTGTGTAAATGTCTCCTCAGTAGAGACTGTGTTTGTAAATTGTATTATTTATATTGCCACTGTATATTTTGACTTTGAGCGTACTTGATCAAGGTTATTCCAGAAACGTGTCATGTGCACTAAATTTGATATCTACGTTTTTATTGTTATCAACACCCATATATTTTACAATTATTATCTTTTATTCCAGGTTCACTACCCAATAAGACTGATGACCATGTTGCTATGGTAACATGTTTGCAGACTGAAAATAATATATGTGAGATGACGTTTAACATTAATATTACGAAATGTTGGGGTTATTATGTCTATCAAATGGAAAAAACACCAACAAATTCATCTTACTGCGTAGGTAAGTTGACGATAGACATATTACATAGTTTATGAAGTCTATACGGTGTGTGTTATCAAAGTACATAAGTCTATCAGGCCTTTGTTGTCCGTCAGATTATCAGCTGATACATCAATATCATGTATATTTAATTGGCTTGGTAATAGGTAAGAGATGTTTAGCGATTGTTTCAACAATATTGTAAATAAGTTTGATGATTGAGGCCACAGGAGAAAATACCCACATGTCTAAAGTCTCAAGCAAACTGTATCACATTATACGTTAAATCGAGTACACCTCTCAATGGATCATGAATCATACACACAACATAATTGGTATTGGGCACAGATTGCATAGCTAGAGGTAAAACAAAATAATATATGGTCACGACAGTCATTTGTTTTATTTTTTTACGGTATTTCAATATTGACTTTCGTGATAACGAATGACATATATTGAAAATTACCATTATTGGGTGAGTGAGTGAGTGAGTGAGTGAGTGAGTGAGTGAGTGTTGTTTAATGCCAATTCAGCAATTTTTCAGTTATATCATGGCGAGAACAAGTTAATTTTCAATGAGATGATGATGAGGTCCGCTGTGTACTGGACCAACACGCTGAGTTGAATTGTTTTAGTGCTAGTTCACTGAAACAAATTTCCGCGAGTAGACATGTCGCTCCACTCGGACACATTATACTGATTCCGAGCCAACCAGTCTTTGCTCTTTCTCCTTATTGATGCGTGCTTAGCGAAGAAGCAACAAAACCGACCAGTGCTCGAACCCACGATCTACCACACCCGAAGCGAGCACGCTAACCATTATGCCACCGATGTGGTTCTTATCATTATAATATATATATGCTTCATCTTTATTATCCATTATTGATATTTATAACAAATAAACAAGTATTTACTTATTTAGGTGAAGGTAACGTAAAATGTCCTGACGGTCTGTCATCTGAATCTGGCTACTACCCCGGATGTACATGTAAGCATAGTTAATTATTGATTAATATACGTCACATCAGCATTTAACTAGACAATTTACATGAACTAGATAGGTATTTCGATTACATGTAATCTATGTTTACTTAGTAAAGATTCCCAGTTGTAGGGTGTTTGGTCAGAAGTAAAGAGTACCACTGAACTACCGGCTGATGACCGTTTCACATTAATTTTAGCGTATGCGCTATGCTTACTGTTGAAACTTAGTGTAACTATGAAATGTAGAACGGCAATAAAAGCGTTATCCCTTTACTTTTAATTTGTGTTCAAGTGTAATGTTGGATAGCCTCTCATGTTCGTTTACGTACATTTCCTTTCACACTAATTAATAGCCAAAACGATTTGAAACTCGTCCAGTCTTTAGGATATATATGCTACTAAATGTTCAGAACTGATGCATTAATCACTGTCTCCGTTAAACTGGAAACAGATTAATTAATCATTTATATTTCAACTGAGACATAATATGTTGTTGTCTAAAATGTACAATTTTTCATTTTTATTTGTCATTTATTTATCAGTTACTACAACTGAAGACATTATGTGGCTAATCATGTTTATGACGATCCGTTTCGTTGTTTACAATATTGCACGCAATAGTGCCAGTCGGTGGACCTCAGTTGATTAAGTTCTTTCAACTAAATTCGGTTGTATCACTTATTCCGACAAATCAGATGTTTTACAGTAACAGAATTAACAAAATGTCAACACCAATGAATTATAGCATAACAACCAGAGTTCCTTTGCATAAATTTATTCCTTAATACAGTATAGAGATATTTTACACTTTTAATACAATGTGCATGTCTCGGAATAATGAGCAGGTTCGCAAAGAAAGTCATATGCATTCCAAAACCAGGAGGCAGCCAATGTTTATATCATCTACCAATGTAGGAACACCTTGAATTGAGTAAAATCCTTATTTGCATTTTTCCTACTATTCATCTGATATTGATACTTCCACCACCACACGTCTATATTACATTTCTAAGAATTTTTATATTCATCAGTAAGGATATTTGTAAGTAATTCGACGTGATTCAAGTCACAATGTGGGGCGCATAAACATATTGAATTGTCTCATACAGCTTAAAAGGAGGTTTGCAGATTGACAATTGTGCAACTATAAAAGTGACTCTGCAGTATGATAAATGGCAACCACGCATATGGTACTAAAACAATCAGCACGCAATGCCATATTTAAAAAATGAATGATCCCTTTAGTTAGAGCTTTCCAACGAAACGATACATACACACTTATTTTGCATTGTTTATCGCGGAATATAGGCTAGATTTACACTTAGCCTTGGTATACTGTAAGCGTATAGAAAATCTCGAAGTAAACGGAAGTCCGGATGATCGAGAATAACCCGCACTATACGTACCGGGCACGTACTTTCTACTTTACTACCGCTTAGCAAAGGAGCCATATCACTTTTTTTTTGCAACTTCACGAAAAAGGGGAGGGGGATAAAACAGTTATTAATTTGCATCCAGTAAAAATATATTGAATATATTACAAATGCATGTTTAGTAACTTATATTTCCTGTGACAATTCATCGTAAGTTTGGATATAACTGAATAACACAAAAATGTAAAAACATGAAAACTTTGTAACCATGCTCACTGCATATTTCTAAGAAAGACCATAGTAAAGCTATTAATCGAGAATTAATCAAACTGAACAACTAAACAACCAAAACATCATACCACATGAAACCTATGTCATATGTAGCATATCACTATAACATAACTGATGATTACTTGATCAGTCAGAATCGCGTGTTCAAAATAGTGCACCTTTATTAATGTTCAAAATACATGCAATTTATTTTAGCATCATTTCCAAACAGTACGGTATCTCCAACAGTTGAATCTGTACTGATAGACGGACCTGTTTATCCTATTCCTAAGGTTGAATCAACACCAAGTTTATTACCTGTATTTAAGTGTAATGTTGATGACTTTTCGGATGGAACCTACGTTTACGATGTGCATTGGTACATAAATAGAAACAATGTTGCAAAGTACAAAAATATTCTATTTAGCAACATTGACAAATCAGTACTTAGAAGTAGCGACTGGACACACTCGTACCATATGAATATGGAGGTAACTATTTTATAGAATATACTGTTATGAATATATTTCACTTAAATCAGTGAATGCTGAAATCAGTCTAATATTTGTTTCTCGATACATTATCATCTAACGATAACCTGTATGTTGTTATGTATGGGATGATATTTTCTACCGACCAATCAGCAACGAGGCAAGCATACCTTGATGTTTTATAATCCAAAATGCAAAATGAGTTTTTTTCTAATTGGTTTGTTTTAAAATGTCTTTGACTCCATGTGACGTTTACTATCGAAGTAATATATGAATATTCATTTGTTCAGTTGAAACTACTTATTAAGATTTCTTTTGAGATATAAAGGATCTAACACCGGTAAGAGGGAAAGACAGAAAAATCTCAAACACCCAAGGGAAAGATTTCTGCTCCCCAACGAGGCTCCGCCGAGTTGGAGACCAATAGAAATCTTTCCCGTGGGGTGTGAGATTTTTCCGTTTTGCCCTCTAACCGGTGTTTGATTCTTTTTCTCACTAATATTTTATTGAAAGTACAGTATTTTCCTTCATGAGACACCCCATACATGAAATATGACGTGACACATATTTTGACCTCATTGAAGAATGACGTCAAAGGTACGGAAAAGGACATCTAGAAATACGAAAAAATGAAAATAAAAGACACAAATATATTCAATACGGTTGGATTCTGTATTTAAAAAAGAAACAATGGTTAAATCCGTAATATATCTGTTATTCAGCTATCAGACAGGTATACAATGTGACATTCCCGGCTTAGAATGACATTTTGCGAAACGTAACATTTTTACGGGAAAAGTAGCGTGAAATTCTTATCTCACCCACGGGTTGAGACAAGGATATCTCACACGGCTGAAAATAGGAACTGTGCTGTCTCATTAGTGAGAAAACAATGTCCTGATAGAGTTGACGTCAGAGAACAAGTCGCCCTTCCATTCAAAATTGAACTCCGGAAATCTTCAATGTCAAGTAGACTGTTACAATTGGTGGAAAATAAAATGGAAATGTTTTCATTGGTCAAGAAATTTTACCTATGACGCATACTCCCATCCTAATTTTACTTAGATTGCTGTAAAATACAAGCTAAGGGACCGACTATTTAACTTGCAGGAGGGGGTATGCTTTTTTGTTTCGTTCCGAAAAACATTTTCGGACAACACAAGAGTTAGAATATTTTTAATTTTTGTCGCGCATAGCGCGAATTTTTTTTTCCAGAATCCAACAATAGGTTATATGACAAAAACTCTGAATCAGATTTTTTTTTTTTCCTCCACCAAAATCAGAATATTTTTTTCAGCAACATTGGGAATCAGAATATTTTTTTAGAAAAAAAACATAACCCCCCCCCCCCCTTCAAGTCAAATGGTCGTTCCCTAATGGACTATACGTTTATTAGAAAAACCGGTATGCGAATGATGTATCTCAGCAATATTTAATGAACATAAGTTTTCAAATATATTTTCAAATTTGCAAATGTTTCGTAAGGAAACATGTCAAATAATGTTTAATAAATCATCTTCTTTTCTTCTTCAGGTACAGTGCGCGGTCAGACTACGGTATTCTGTTGGTTCTGTGCCTGGTCCATTTATTCAAAGTCAAGTGTTTGCAGCAGGATTATACGTAATTAAATTCTAACGATAATTGAAATTGTTTTATCCAGAAACAATGGAAGGATGGAATTCAAAGGGCACAATTCATACATGTCAACACAGGTTAAGCGGTTCAATCATAAAAGAAAATTGAAAATTGTGTTAGACAGTACTCTTAGTTGTGAATGACCAGATGCTTTGTATCTAATTTGATAAAATATTGATTTTCAAAGTCAGTTTAAATTCAAGAAAAAATTATTTTAATTTGTTTCTTTTAAACCGAGTTAAAGGGGCATTAGCTACGATTTTAACCAAAAAAATTCATTGTTTTTGAAAATTAGTAAATAGCTTTAAAATGATGAAATAAAGGTAATTATTATACCTCACATAATAAAGAATCAATTCTATTGGTTAAAAGATAATCACATGACATAAAATAATCTGGATATTTTTGCTTCTAATCGGCGCCAACGGTGAATAACCTCAAGAATTACACACGTCTATTGAATAACCCTATTATTCAACGGTGTAATAACCCTCGAAAATTACATCGTCCAGTGAATAACCCTAATGGAATAATACTTTAACAATTCAAATATTAAACAGTATATTTCAACTGTTTGTTCGATATAATAAAACAGTTACGGCCCTCGGAAGCGCGAGCAAAATAACCCTAGTGGGGTTGACAATTTTGGATATTCACCTCTTCCGAAGGCCGTAATTGTATACTATTTCACATTAAACAGCTTTTCGAACCACTTTTTGCCTTTTGATAACGAAAATTACCATTGATTAATTATTTCCTTGCAAGCAAATATTTTGACTTAGCTTTTTCCGTATGCAACTGACCTTACTAGTGACAGGTAAAAACGAATAATTTGTATTTTGTCGCTTATTAACTGCAAACTTGCATGATTCTTTGTCCGTAATAAACACCGAATGCCTAATCAAGGAATTAGGCATAAATAACAACACCTCTAGTAATACCACATACAAACCTACTTCGTTCGACAAAGATGAAATCCTAGCTAACCACAGAACATTCATGACCTCTTTAAACATTCCCTCTGGAAAAGAGTCTGGGGATTTACCCTATTTATATTGGATACCTAAACTCCATAAGACACCATACAAAGAAAGGTACATAGCGGGATCATCAACTTGTTCGACGAAAGAATTGTCTATTCACCTGACAAAGATTCTGTCTGCAGTAAAAGAGGGACAACAGAAATATTGTGAAACTGTTTACTCGCGTAGTGGCATAAATCACATGTGGATTTTGAAAAACTCTTTTGGATAACCTTAAATCAAGATCTTTCTCTCGGGTATCCTCCCTCAAAACTTTAGATTTTTCAACTCTATATACCACCCTACCGCATGGCAAATTAAAAACACGCTTAAAAGAAACAATTCACACAGTTTTCAGTCATAGAAACTATGGCTCAAAATTTGTTGTGTTAGGCTACTATTCCACATATTTTTCAAACAAAATTCAAAAAGGTAAAACATGCTACTCCGAGGAACAAGTGATCAGTATGCTGGAGTTCCTCATCAATAACATATTTGTCTCCTTTGGAGGGATACTGTTTCAGCAGGTTGTCGGCATACCAATGGGTATGAATTGTGCCCCTCTTCTAGCCGATTTATTTTTATACTCATATGAGTCCGAGTTTCTTCAAAAGCTTGTAAAAGATAAGAAGATTCATGAGGCTAGAGCCTTTCATTTCACCTACAGGTATATTGATGACGTTTTATCTATCAATAATTCTAGATTTGCAGAATTTCTTCCATTGCTATATCCTCCAGAGCTGGAAGTAAAAGAGACCACAGATACCGCTTCTTCCGCATCATTTTTGGACTTATAACTCGAATTTGACGACAGTGGTCAAATCAGTACTAAAATTTATGATAAACGGGACGACTTCAATTTTTAAATCATAAATTTTCCAAATATGTGCAGCAATATACCAGCTTCTCCTGCATATGGTGTTTACATCTCGCAATTGATTTGTTATGCAAGGGCCAGTAGCAATTATTCTGATTTCCTGAAATGTCATCTTCATCTGAGAAACAGGCTACTGGACCAGGGCTATTAAAAGATTCGCCTTATTCGATCTCTTAAAAAATTTATATTCCGATACCAAGATCTTGTTGAAATATATTCCGTCTCTGCGGAAAAGATTATAAACGATGGATTTTCATATAGTGAAAATGTATAAAGATAAGGTGTCAACAAAAATGTCAAAAATATGTTTTTATCAATGTGTGACGTAAAAGTGTCTTTGCCATTTACTTCACTGAGTTTGGCGCTGCTTTGACAACCTGTTTTGTTCAAGTATTGTTATAAATACTGTTATAGTGACAGCCGGAAACTTTGAGCCGTAATGAAAGGGGGGGTTTGGCGCTTTAAAATCTGATTCAACCCACCATTTCTTTAGAAATGCCTGTACCAAGTCAGGGTCATTACGGTTTTCACAGTGTTCCGGTTGTTGACTGATTTTGTCTGTCTATATACTTATGAGTTTTGACTTTCCCTTTGTAAGATTGTTCGGAGTTCGGTAATTTTGTTATTACCCTTACTTACCGACTAAAAGCAGATTCACAAAAAATAAGAAATATCTGCATTGTTGTACTGATTTAATGACGATTCGACAAACTCCGTAAACAATGTCGATAATTAATAAGATGGCGTCCATTTCTTGATCGATCTCAAAACACGAGCAGTTGCACGTTTGTCCCCGATGCACGTACATTTCATAAGATTTATAAGTTACAGAAACACGTTTTATTAAGGCATATCAATCATACCGGATATTTTGTATGGGTAACAACAATTTACGATTATGGCAGATAATGCCCCTTTAAACTCTAGGAGTAAATGACGGTTTCCTGTGTAGAACAATTTCTATTTTTACGTGAGTATATATATATATATATATATATGATTATTTCATTTCAGCCTGTGAGTTATGAATATACAGTTGCTGAAGGAGAGTTCATCAACATTGCATTTACATCAACAGTACCTATTGGTTGTGTTTCATCACACAGTGATTTTATGCCGCACTGTAGTCAAAATATTTATGTTTTTCAACCAAAAGATGATGATACGACGTCCACATGCTTAAATAACATTGCAAGTAAAGATGTTGTTTTCAAAGCAGAATTCTGTGGCATCAAACTATCAACTGTCGATTGGAATGAAGCAAAGTATTTAAAGGTTTATGGATTCAGTGATGGCATTTACAATCAACAAGACAGGTCAACATATATTCATCTTTCAACAACGACTACTACACTCAATGACATCTGGAAAGACATTCAAATTCCAGATATAAAGGTACATGTAGATAATGTATAGCCAAAATCGACTGAGGTCACATGTGGCCTAGGAAAGAGAACCTTGGTGTTACTTTTTTATTATTTCTATGGGATTTTAATTGAAGAGATTTTGTTCATTTATCATACCCCTCGCAACGAAGTTGTAGAGGGGGGTATACTGGTTTCACCATGTCCGCCCGTCCGTCTGTAAACAAATCCTATGTCGTACGATAACTTGAGTTGTGTTTCTTAGAATCTTTTAAATTTTATCAGCTGTTTACGGGTGAAGAGAGGAGGATCCCTTTCATTTTTGACGATTTTCACTTTTGCCGTTCCAGAGTTATTGGACTTGATATGACGGAAAATAGGATGTTTACTCTATGTCGTATGATAACTTGAGTAGTGTTTTTCAGAATGTTTTGAAATTTTATCAGCAGCTTACTGGTGAAGAGAGGAGGATACCTTTCATTTTTGATGATTTCACTTTGCCGTTCCAGAGTTATTGGACTTCATATGACGGAAAATAATATTTTTACCCTATGTCGTATGATAACTTGAGTAGTGTTTCACAGAATGTTTTGAAATTTTATCAGCAGCTTACCAGTGAAGAGAGGAGGATCCCTTTTATTTTTGACGATTTTCACTTTTGCCGTTCCAGAGTTATTGGACTTGATATGAGGGAAAATAGGATGTTTACCCTATGTCGCATGATAACTTGAGTAGTGCTTCTCAGAATGTTTTGAAATTTTATCAGCAGCTTACCAGTGAAGAGAGGAGGGTCCCTTTTATTTTTGACGATTTTAACTTTTGCCGTTCCAGAGTTATTGGACTTGATATGACGGAAAATAGGATTGTTACCCTATGTCGTATGATAACTTGAGTAGTGTTTCTCAGAATGTTTTGAAATTTTATCAGCAGCTTACCGGTGAAGAGAGGAGGGTCCCTTTTATTTTTGGTCGGAACAATCAGTAATGTTTTGGTTATGGAAATAGGTTGGATAGATGTGGGGAAGGGGGTATATCTTAGTGAACTGTGCTCACAGTAATACTAGTTTTATGTGGAATATTTATAGGGTGAATGAGTTAGAGGGGTTCGTGTAACTCGATCTTTAGTTTTCTGTGTATGTTTTGTAGATGGTTGTTTGTCCTTTTGTAATTTTTCTTTTGTCCATTGTGTGGTCTGCTCTTCAATATACGGATTCTGAGTATTCCTTTAGTATCTTCAAACAAAGCATTGTATCATGTGTTCCCGCTGAAAGTAGAATGTTGATTGGTCATGTCCGGCAGTCGCCTTTTAATAATCAATGAACGGAGAGATGAACCTTAGGTAAAAACTATAAATTTCAATACTAAACAACTGTAATCCACAGATATAAAACATTTTGATGTTGTAGGTAACTGTTATAGATAAAGATTCTACATTGACCAATAGACTGTGTCAATCATACAATGACCCCCACATAACAACGTTTGATGGGAAACTGTATCATTACATGGAAGTTGGAGAATTTGTGATGTACAGGAATGACAAAGGTCCTTTCTGGGTATGTACACGTTTGTAAACAATATACTTGTATTTATGTTTACCTCCTTCAGAAAATACGAGTTAAATATTATTTAAACGTTAATTGAAAAATAATAAGATTGAATTTTGTGAGAATATTTTGTTCCAGATAACGGATTGTAATTGGCTAATTAGAAGCTCCATATATAATTATCTGTATATTACATGTAAATTCTTTCTTTTTGTAGGTCCATGCATTATTTACCAACTGTGGGTTTGGATGGTCGGGATCCGCGTGTCATTGTGGTATAGCTATCAGAAGTCGAAACTCGTTGTTTGTTTTACGGACATGTGAAACTATTTCCAGGAATGACAAATATTTACTACAACAGCCAGTAACAGAATTAAAAAGCTGTGATGATAGTGACCTGTTAATAGACCAACATGGCAACGAATACAAGGTTGTATGTTATGGAGAGTTTTCAAATTAACATTTTTTACTCTTAGTTCTATAGTGAAAGTTGGACTTTTTGTATTTATATGATAATTGTACCTATTTTGCCTCTTTCTACAATTTTGATATTGGATTTTGGAATCATTCCCATAGTGCAGTATTCTTGTCTTTGATTTTAAGTTGTTTATGGACTATTTGCTAAGGGTTTATATTGTTCGATTTGAAGTTTTCTGTTTAGTGTTTTGTATATTATTGTTTGCCCTTTTGTCCCTTTTCTTGTGGCCATTGCATTGTCTTCTTCGACTTACGGCTTTTGATTACCCCTTTGGTATATTCAAACTTTTCTAAATGGATTGTTTCTAAACTATTGCGTTAAATGTAAAAGAACATATTTTTACTTGCAATATATACTTCCGATATAAAATGTGGTTGACATGGAAACAAATTAAATATGTAGTTAAATTTTATTATTTTAATGTTATATAAGAACATTTATACTTGTTCAATATTCATGACAGACATGTAAATGATTTCTAGCAAGTTTCTTTAGTTACAACATCATACAGTACTGTACATGGAAAGCCATTTCTTCTGAGTAAATGTGCATACTTTTGATATGCAGGGCGTGCTCTACGACAATATGATTACAAAATAAAATATTTCTTAATTTTACAGATAACTCTACCAATTGGAACGGAGATTCGCTTTAGAATATCTACTTGGTCAAAATTTATTACCATGATTTCCATCAAGCCAACTATTTACGACATAAATGAAGCTAAAGGTTTGTGTGGTGTTCCAAGTACAAACAGAGACCCGTCGGATGATTTCACATACCGCCAGAACGGACCGATGAACGATTACAAAACGTTTGCAGATTCCTGGAGGTATTATATGGTTTTAATTTCTGATTATTATCATGGAAAATTACAAATATATCAAATAGCAATTTAATAACAGTTCTCATATTTTAGGAGTACACAAATATTAAAAGAGGATAACATATTTTATTATATTATTACATATTAATTTTAGTTTTCTGAGAACATTAACCTGTATTTTAGGAATACCAGACTTCACTATATGAACAACACGGTGGGTGTCTTATGAGAAGCAGAAACTGTTTATCTCCGTTTCTTGGTTGAGTCTGTGTTGCTCATCTTTTTAATTTTTTGTGTTGTATTTTTTGCTTTGTGTCGTGTGACCAACATTGCACTTACGCTTAAGTAGTGGGGTTCGTGTTGTTCATATTGGCCTATTATATCTCCTTATTTTCTTTGATCCTTGTTGTGATGTCCGTTACGATTTCTGCATAAAACGATGTTTGGATTGTCTTTACAGCCAGTTATTTGTTGGAGGGCTCATGTCTAACTGGTTTTGTTTATGTTTATATAGACGTAGTGGTGTCCAATATTTTGTCATATTATGTATCTTTATGTTCTCAGTTCTGTGTTGTGATGTCGGTGATGATTTCCTCACAAAAACGATGTTCGGTGCGTCTTTACCCCTTGTTGTTTGTAGTAGTTGGTATCCTACGATTATATGAGCAGCATGTCGAGTGTCTTACAAGAAGAAGAAACTACTTACCCTTACCTGGGTTCACACCCGATGTTTGTAGTAGTTGGTATCCTACGATCATATGAGCAACATGTCCAGTGTCTTACAAGAAGAAGAAACTACTTACCTTTACCTGGGTTCACACCCGACGTTTGTAGTAGTTGGTATCCTACGATTATATGAGCAGCACGTCGAGTGTCTTACAAGAAGAAGAAACTACTTACCCTTACCTGGGTTCACACCCGACGTTTGTAGTAGTTGGTATCCTACGATTATATGAGCGGCACGTCGAGTGTCTTACAAGAAGAAGAAACTACTTACCCTTACCTGGGTTCACACCCGACGTTTGTAGTAGTTGGTATCCTACGATTATATGAGCAACATGTCCAGTGTCTTACCAGAAGAAGAAACTACTTACCCTTACCTGGGTTCACACCCGATGTTTGTAGTCGTTGGTATCCTACGATTATATGAGCAGCATGTCGAGTGTCTTACAAGAAGAAGAAACTACTTACCCTTACCTGGGTTCACACCCGATGTTTGTAGTCGTTGGTATCCTACGATTATATGAGCAGCATGTCGAGTGTCTTACAAGAAGAAGAAACTACTTACCCTTACCTGGGTTCACACCCGATGTTTGTAGTCGTTGGTATCCTACGATTATATGAGCAGCATGTCGAGTGTCTTACAAGAAGAAGAAACTACTTACCCTTACCTGGGTTCACACCCGACGTTTTTGTGGGGGTCGGTGTTGCTTATCTTTTTAGTTTTCTGTGTTGTTTTTTGTTTTTTTGTTTTTTTGGTTTTTTTTTGTTGTTGTTTTGTTTGTGTTCGTCCTATGTCTTTTATGCCAAATGTTGACTGTGTATCTGAATTGTCCTTTTTTTTTATTGCCCTTTGTTTTTCTCTAATGTTTATTTATTAACAGTTGAAAATTACTATTTGCGGACGTTGAATATAATTGATTGTTTGAAATCGAAAAAAAAATAGTCCATTATTTTTTCTTCCAGAATAACTTCTGCAATGACCAGTGAACAACTATTTATTGCTGAGCCAGAGTTTCTAAATAATCAGCAGGTTATAGAGATTGATGACACAGTTGACAGTGACGGAAACTCAACATCATACTGTGTTTGTGAACGACAAGCTGGTAGCTCAGATGATATAGACTATTTTAATGCCGTCCAATGTAATTTAACAGAGAGTACACAGTATTGTTCCAAATCTTCACAATCAATAGACGAATCTTTAGATAACATTTACACTTCATGTTCAGGTTCATACCGCAAAAAGAGGTCTGTAAGAACAACTGAGAGCAGTAGCCCTAGTGATAGTGATGATGTGGTGGAATTTAGACCGTTGACTTACGATGATGATGTTAATAACACCGATGAAGTGGTATGTCATTATAATATTTAACAATGTGTTATTTGATTTGGAGATGGGTACAAACAACCTTACTAATAATTGAAAAAACCTAGATATCAGTTAAATTTAATGTGCACGACACGTTTACTTTAGGAGCTGAATTTATATTAACTGAACTTAACTTTCTTGTCTGCTCAAATTAGACTTTGTCAGGTTGAAATTAGCTTTCTAACTGGAATTGAACCACAGTCAGGTTCTTCTGATGCGGACTTCATAAAATGTTCAATAGATAGTAAGTTTCCACCTCTCCATCAAAATTAACAAACTTGTAAGTCTACATTTAAAAGTTTACTTTTTTCGGGGGTAACCGGATTGTAGGTCACCTTTTATGAAGATTACAGATTCGCTTTACATGATGCTAAGAAAATTGTAGGTCTGCTTTTGGAGATTAGACAGATTGCAGATGTTGCTTTGCTGCTTTGTTCTTGTTTCTCTAAAACTCTATCTTCGATCATGCAACATAACTATTTTTAAATATTTGAGATTTTTTAGCATAACATTTATTAAGACTGCCATGGTGAAAAGTACAATATGATGTTAAAGGGGAAAATAACATAACGATTAACTTTATATTTTTGTTTGGTTTACTATTTCCTATTAATTGTACCGATCAACTAAAGGGTATTTATTAATAAAATGAGAGGAATTGATTAAGAATATGAAGAGTATTAATTAAGAAAATGAGAGGTATTTACTATGTATTAAGAAAATGAAGAGTATTCGTTAAAAAATTAATACAAAAAACATTTCTAATTGTATAAACAGGTATGTGACGAAATGCACTAAAGTAAGGTACCATGCTAAAACATTACATTTTTTCGTTTAGACATATAACATTTCTTCATTACCTGATTCATGTTGTGTGAACGTTAAGACACTTCATTATCCTGCAGTCGAATGAGTTTGAGTACTAATAAAGGTGTCAAACAACCTTCAGTGTTATTTAGTCATAATAAAGCTTTTTCTTGTACCTGACCTAGGTAAAGCGAATGGTAAGAAATGGTAACAGTATAAGTTCGGACGTGATAGATGACACCCGTGGAAACGACTAAAATGACATCTTTTTCTGCCATTTCTAGTATAATTTGGCAGTTGTTTTGAACTTTTGAAGATTACAGATCATAAAGGTGGACCAGCCTTTACAAGCAAAATATTCATAACAACTGGTCCACTGGTGAAGTTAACTTGTACAAGATTTTAGCTGCCGTTTGTCAGGTCTGATAAAAAGAAAGTTAACTTGTAGGTATTGGCAGCAGCTTCCAAGTTAACTAACAAAGATGACATTTTGTAGCGTGAAGTTGCTACCTTTTACATAGGTTTAGTCTGCACCCAGCAGCTTCCAAGTTAACTAACAAAGATGACATTTTGTAGCGTGAAGTTGCTACCTTTTACATAGGTTTAGTCTGCACCCAGCAGCTTCCAAGTTAACTAACAAAGATGACATTTTGTAGCGTGAAGTTGCTACCTTTCACATAGGTTTAGTCTGCACCCAGCAGCTTCCAAGTTAACTAACAAAGATGACATTTTGTAGCGTGAAGTTGCTACCTTTCACATAGGTTTAGTCTGCACCCAGCAGCTTCCAAGTTAACTAACAAAGATGACATTTTGTAGCGTGAAGTTGCTACCTTTTACATAGGCTTAGTCTGCACCCAGCAGCTTCCAAGTTAACTAACAAAGATGACATTTTGTAGCGTGAAGTTGCTACCTTTCACATAGGTTTAGTCTGCACCCAGCAGCTTCCAAGTTAACTAACAAAGATGACATTTTGTAGCGTGAAGTTGCTACCTTTTACATAGGCTTAGTCTGCACCCAGCAGCTTCCAAGTTAACTAACAAAGATGACATTTTGTAGCGTGAAGTTGCTACCTTTCACATAGGTTTAGTCTGCACCCAGCAGCTTCCAAGTTAACTAACAAAGATGACATTTTGTAGCGTGAAGTTGCTACCTTTTACATAGGTTTAAATCTGCACCATTATGTACAATAAGCTACAACAATATCACAATTTTCACTATTATAATTACCGCGGGAGGGGGGTGTTTAAAACTTGATGTGTACTACAAGTCTCAGTAAACTATTGATAAAGATATTTTCATATTCATTTGCTTCAATCGCAATGTTTGATAGTAGCTATGTATGTTCTGTTACAAATAGGTTCCAAATACATTCAGAAATGGTTGGACGAAAGACACTGCCTACCAGAAATGCTTAGAAAGTATTAGAAACTCTCTTCCTACAGACTTATATACTGATGTGGTAGATCTACAAGAACAATACTTCATCCAGTCATGCGTTAAAGACATAGAGGTATGTTTTGTCACAGAATTTAACCAGAAATATCTTAGGCATAACGAACATAGTATAGTATACAGTATACAGTAATGATTATTTTAGATGCTTCTAAATTAATGATTTAATTTGATTTGAATATTTCAATCTGATTGGCTAATCCGCCTGGAGAAAATTTGGTTATATTTGATAACCTGGATTTGTATTGTGACGTCACCATCATATTCATTCGCCAGCGACAAATTCGAATACTAATAGTCACATGAAATAATCGTAATTAAAATAGAGGAATCATTAAATGTTGTTGTAAAAATTAAAATATAAGGAATATTTGAAATTTGTTAACAGGTTTGGAACAGTTTTTCGTGGTTTATTAAGCGCATACTGCCCCATATAACCTGTTCAAAAATTTCAAATATTCCTTATTTAAACCCTCCCGAAATTAGTTATCTACTAAGATTTAAATGAGCTTGATCGTGTATTTCATATAGTAAAATTAGTGTTACCTTATTAATCATTAAATATAAAAACCAATAAACTTCAGATGTGACAGTCTGCTTTTTTTTTGCATATTTTGAATGTGCATAAGAAAAAACGACTACTATCTTTTATTGTAAGTAAAGTTTTATGTTAATTATAGATATTGTACATTACGTTTACCATGTTAATTATAGATATTGTACATTACGTTTACCATGTTAATCATAAATAATTCATTTTTTTGTCTTTTTACAAAATTGGATACTGATTGGTTTTGTTTCCATTCTAACCTGGTATTTTGGCCGATTACTCCATTGTTCTATTAACATCTTAAAACTCAATTGATTGTTCACATCATCATGATGTATCAATCAAGGCAATGTACGTGTAG
The DNA here is from genome assembly GCA_963680875.1 of Bathymodiolus brooksi. Lineage (NCBI taxonomy): Eukaryota > Metazoa > Mollusca > Bivalvia > Mytilida > Modiolidae > Bathymodiolus > Bathymodiolus brooksi. The sequence continues at coordinate 97,148,267 of OY804582.1, read as the reverse complement.
ACTTTCGCATCAACGTAAACACTGATCAATAATTGACAAATTAAGGTCTACAACTTATTTCAGTTTTGTTCATCGATTTCATTATAATAACCATAGTAAGAAAATAATGTTGAATCCTCAACCGCACAATTTATTTTGGCAGGAATTTGTGTTGACTTTTGGCGTGCTTTGATAGGGAATCTATCCAAACCCGAGTTCGAACCCCATTCATGGCGAGGTATACTCAATACAACATTATGTGATGAAGTTTATTAGTGACTTGGGACAGGTCGGTGGTTTTCTGTCTCTCCACCAATAAAACTGACCGCCATGACATAACTGAAATATTGTTGAAACGCCATAAACCAAACCAAGTCATCGTTTTTTCATTTTTAAGATGTGCATTTTACTTAATGTTTAAGTTGGTTGGAGATATCACGTTCCTTCCGGATACTATTGGTGCCATGATGACCTTCATCATTACAGAGGTCAGGAGAAATGAATCGCTTTATATCATGAAAACATCAAATGGATCGCAGACAGTTCTGGAATATATTTCAAGCTTCTTGTGTCCTAGCAACTGTAGTGATAATGGCAATTGTACATCAGGTAAACAACTTTGTTCTTTGTTGTATTGTTTGGTTTTTGATATAATGTCGATGTAAGCATGACACACATACACTGAAAAAGACTTTAAACACTGAGTACTAGTTATGAAACTTAATAGTACATGTTTTCTCTCTGTAAATAATTTACCCAATACAATACTGTTCACACATCCTAATATAGACAGAAAAAGACGAAACTATAATAGAACAGTATAAGATATATAAAACAGATTAAATTTTATTACAAACGAGTTAATAATGATTATAATGCCTTACAATTTTATATAAAGCATATTTAAAGTGGAAGTATGTTTAGAATTGTAAGCATGAGTAAGTGAGTGAGTGAAGTTTCACGCCAATTGAGCATTTTCCCAATTTAATAAAACCAACGTATTGGATTGCTATAGGAAGAAGAGTTTGAAGATACCAAAGGAAGGTAATCAGAATCTGTATATCGAAGAAGAAAAGACAACACAATGGTCAAAAGAAAAAGTACAAACGGACAAACAACGATCAACAAATCATACCTATAAAACTAAAGATCAAGTAACATGAACCCCACTTAAAACCGGGGGTGAACTCAGGTGCTCCGGAAGGGTAAGCAGTTCCTGCTCCACTAGTGACACTCGTCGTGTTAATCTAGTTACACACCCAGTGATAAGTCATGAACAAGGAAAGGACCGGGAAGTGCTTACTTTACATGAAACCATTATTATTTACTCCAAAACAGCTAATTATAATTATGTGTTGTTAACTAAGAACCAACAAATACTAACTTTAGTAGTGTTTGATTTAACTTGATTTGATAAACGCAGGTCAAGAATGGTTACAATGAAATTGCTAGGCATTTATAAAAAGATGATTATGAAACCTCAGATCTAAAATAGAGATTTTGAAGTTTATTATGTATATGTTTAATTTCTGACATAGTTTAAATAGCTAGATTATTATTTTAATCTGTTGATGTTACAGGTGTATGCTCTTGTTATGATGGATTTACTGGCGATGACTGTTCACAAGAGATATCAACACCCCCATCCGGTATTAGCCTTCCGTCAAACGGATTATGTACTCTTGGGACGAGAAAATGCAAAGCAACTAATGTATATGGAGATTTTGCATCGACCACTGTTTGGTATCAATTAAAGTATTTCCAGGTAGTTTGTGGTCTAAGATATATACTATCACAGTTCTTATTTAATTGTGTGGTTTTTTTTATTTATTAATTACTGATATTTAGCACCAAAAGAGTACCTTTTGTTTTACAGTACTCGCTGTTTTAAGTGTAAGCACTAGTTACTTGCTTAATACATTAATAAAAAAGACAACAACAACAAGTCCAATAGATTATTAAATATTACATCGTCTATCCAATATTGATGTGCATAGATATGTGTGTAACCAAAATGAAACACAATAGTCTGCCCAAGTAGACTAGTAATTTAAAACATCAACATTTTCACATTTTTCATGTGACACGAATGATTTGCGAATTAACGGATTGCGTCATAGACGAATATGAAGTAGCATTATAAATAAGTTTACAATTACATTTGTTAAATTGTACGACCACTAAATAACGATGCAGAGAGGGAAGACTGGGCAATATATGGTTATACCAAAAGACAGGAACTAGGGCAAAGATAAGAATGGGTTATTAACCACATTTCCGATAATAGGGTGGGTTTAACAGGATTCGCGTGCCTTTCTATGCCTCTTTTCGCTGTAATCTAATGTCATAATGTCGTAATGTTAAACCTATGAATAGTGCAGGATCGGACGTTTCGTTGATATGAGGAAGGCGCATGTCTTATTTACTTTATTTGTGTTTGTTTACATATAGTGGTGTCCTATACACATATTGTGCTGTGTTTTTGCTTTGATTTTCTTCATCTTTTGTACTCTATGTTGCAAGTTTCTCTGGATTGTCCTTTTTGCATTGTCCCTTCGGTATTCACTAACGTTTATTCAAAGCATATAAATATATACACAATATATTAAAGTTACTAAGTTAATTTACTGTCAAATTAAATATATATATACTTTGACTATTGAAGATATATTTTCATTTGGCAAATGGTCTAGGACGTTGGACGTTGGACATAAGACTAGCCGATTTAAAATGCAATGCATAAAAGGTGTGAGTACAAATCACCTCGAGGGAAAACAAAAAAAATGTCAGCTCAAAACTGTTGGATTTAATTTTCGGACTCATCTGTATGCCAAAAGCTGTCGAAGGATTTATTCTAAAAACAAGAAGCATATTTTACCTCAACAATTTTTTGTTTGAATTTCTCTTCAAAGAAACGACAGAAAGAGCTTCACATTCGTCATTTCTTGGCCTTTGTAATTAGATTTTGTTTAAAATTGACCATTTATTCACTATTATGTCTTCTGGTGGCCTTTTATACTATCTAACATTGATACGATGTTTAAAGTCATCTGCTCGCCTTCATAGATCTAATAATATGCATAAAACAACTCTTGTGTCACGAAGAATAAATATAGTATGTATAAAAATCAGGCTTCTGACTCGAAGTTCATTACAACAACACCGCTCACCCAGCTAAATGTCAGGATGAACATTTTTCTCACATGTGAAAAAAACTTGAAAGCAATAAATTAATGAATAGGGGAGATATTGACCCATGAAACGAGTTTAACAACGCCACTTTTTATTGAGGTATCTGCGTCAAGCTCAGAAAATGGAGGGTCGATGTGTAAAACGTAAATCTTTAATATAGTGTACAAGAGTGAAGACGAGTGTCCGGAATTTAGCCGTCACCGGTCATGCTCAAATGCAGGCAATTGAAAAATTGGAAGGCTAAATATATTCTTCAGTCGCAAATATACCAATTAGGACATCCACATGGTAACTAAAACCTACTATTGATACTTATGAATGAGAGATTAACATTAGTTTTGTAAATTACCTTATTTGGAAGCTTTAAATTTCAAACATAAATATATTCAATAAACCATGTCAGTGCCAAAGTACAGACTACTAGGCAGTTGATACCAACCTGGACTAACAGTTTACCAGGAGATGTATGTGCATGTGTTAAGTCTATCGATTTTTCCTCAGCTTCTACGATTTTATAATCGGATTTTTTAACTGTTATGATGAAATGGTATTTTTTGTTTTACATTTTATTAACATCTAATATTTGTTGCAGATTCTTAAAAATAAAACAGTATTTACATCAGATGTTGAGATTCTAGAAGCTAAATATAGAAACATGTTCATGGTGTCTATTGCACTTCCGTCATCTAGAAGAAAGCGTGCTACTTCTGACACAGTTTTGGGATATGGATACGAAATCCGTTTGTCAAATGATAGACTGAGTTTTGGAGAATCTGTCAATATAATTATTTATGATGAAAGCTGTTACACGTGCAACTCAACATCAGTCGCATGCACTGTTCTGGTGAGTTTGTTTATTTATAAAGTCACATGACTAATACTAACTAATACATTCAAAAACCATGAGAACAATGTTGTTTTTCTTACCCTTTGTCCTATTTTGTTTCATATTCAATAACACGTGTTTAGATATGTGTTTCGGTCTGACCCTATTATACATTGTAGTCAATTTAACGTGGTTTCATTCATAACATGATGACATGATAAAGTTAATGTTTATTGTAACATATGACAGAGAGTTGTAGAAAATGAATATTTAACTGTTTATTTGGTGAAGATGAGCCGCAAGCGTTTTATTACATAGAAAGTAACGTTTAGGAAATCATGCTACTGAGCTTCGGTCGGCAACCATGATCTAAGCTAATATATGTATAAAAGCTTGCATGTACGATAATATTCAAGATATGTGTTGTTTTCACGATCCTGGAAAACTTTACCACAGTGAAGGACATGAACTCATTCTTAGTTTTATCTAATTCAGTCGTATCCTAAAGATTTTCCAGTATGTTGGAATCGTTTTATTGTTGCCTATTGTTTATGTATTGTTCGTGTTTCCCTTTATTTAATGTAATATTTTATACATCGAAGTGTCGTATGTACCTTCAGAGTAAAATCACAATCGTTTGGTCTTGCAAAATACGACAAGTGTCATGCACGGACCAGGAAAAGCTTACAATTTTCAACGCACATTATTATTCCTTCCGGATTGTGATTCTGTTTCTTGACCTTTTGATTTCGTCAGTTTAAGTAGCTTAAGCCGTCTTATCTACACCATTATATACTATTGACATACTATGATGTAAAATTATAAACGTTAAGATTAATGAAGGTTTGATATGTTGTAGGATTCCTGTCCAGATTCTTCAGCAAATGTAGAAGTCACAAACGGTATTTATATTTATCATATACTTGTAGATAAAATAGCTGATATCTTACCCTGTGATAAAACGTTGAGCTTTGTTTAGAATAATAAAAGGAATCATGTTTATTTCACTCCATTTCACAAGAATGGCCCAAGCGGGCTGATAAAGCAAGTTTATTAACTCCTTCCGTCAATGTTCGTAAGTTCACTTCGTGAATTGCCGGAAAACTGTGTTTACAAACAAGGCGGCCTAAACCTAAAATTATTAACTGCCAATTTTCTCTCTTATGATATTGAAAGTGCTAAAAAAAAAAGTGCATTTTTTGAATTTGCATATTAAAACAATAAATTTCTTGTTCTATAACTTTGTATTAATTCTAGCCAAAAATGACTAAACATTTTGGTACAAATCAGTTATTTCCTCTGTTGAAGTACGATAAACATATCATAACATGTCATTTTTCATATTATACCCTTTATTAGCCTTCGTTCATATATCATCCCTTGAGCCTATCGGCTCTGTCTGATAAAGGGTATGATATGAAAAATGCTATGTAATAATCTATATATATACTTCAGTATATTGATCGGATATCTATGATAGGCGTAGAGACCTTTTCTGTGGTTTGTAGTTCTTTAATGTGTAAATATTAAATCTAAAAATACATTTGTACACTGGGTGTGATATTGGAAAGATTCCATCCGCATATCACTCTTTGACCTGTTTTATTAACACACTGATACACGTATATTTCAAAATGGGTTCAAGTTCAACTACTCAATTGTGACAAGAGTAACATGAAGGGTGTCACTAATGGATAAGGAACTGCTCACTCTTCCGTAGCACCTGGGTTCACCCGCTGTCTCTAGTGGGGCTCTTGTTACTCAATCTTTAGTTTTTGGCAGTTGTAAAATCTGTCCTCCGATTAACGGCTTCTTATTACCACTTTTGTATCTTCAAACATTTCTTTTACTATCTAGATATCTTATTATGAATAATTGGCTGTAGAAAATAAAATCTTTAGTAGTCCACATTATCATGTAATACATTGTCCTATCATTACCACTTTAGTTTTCTCTTCTATAGTATTTCATTGAAGCTGTCTTATGTAATTCAATATTTCCCTCTCATGGTTGTTATGAATTACATCATAATGGAAATTATGATAACTTCCTCTTTCTCTGTTTGAACACTAATTGTTGCATAACACTAAATCGTATGTAATTCGAAAATCATTTTCTTTTTCGCAGACAACAAGTTTTTGGCGATCGGTGCTACATTGGGAGTAATTGTTGCTATTCTTTTGGTTATTGGATTGATCTACTTTAAAATCAAGAGCTCAAAGTAAGTATCAAATTCTAAAGGATCATTTCAGAAACTCAGTTGTCGTCAACCTCTCACAAATTCATGGTGTCATATACTTTATAAGGAAGTAAGATATGTCACTTCACATTGATTTAGGCCTATACTACAATGACACATTTTGTTTGATTCCTGTAATTAATCTGTTATAACAATAAAATGGAAAACAAAGCAAAAACTACCACACTGTCGGAACAGTTCCAAAAACTACCACACTGTCGGAACAGTTCCAAAAACTACCACACTGTCGGAACAGTTCCGAAAACTAGAAAAACAAAAACTACCACACTGTCAGAACCGTTCCAAAGTCAAATAGAAAAACAAAAACTACCACACTGTCGGAACAGTTCCAAAATCTAGAAAAACAAAAACTACCACACTGTCGGAACAGTTCCAAAATCAAATAGATCAACAAAAACTACCACACTGTCGGAACAGTTCCAAAATCTAGAAAAACAAAAACTACCACACTGTCGGAACATTTCCAAAGTTAAATAGAAAAACAAAAACTATCACACTGTCGGAACAGTTCCAAAATCAAATAGAAAACTACCACACTGTCGGAACAGTTCCAAAATCAAATAGATCAACAAAAACTACCACACTGTCGGAACAGTTCCAAAATCTAGAAAAACAAAAACTACCACACTGTCGGAACAGTTCCAAAATCAAATAGAAAAACAAAAACTACCACACTGTCGGAACAGTTCCAAAATCAAATAGAAAACTACCAAACTGTCGGAACAGTTCCAAAATCAAATAGATCAACAAAAACTACCACACTGTCGGAACAGTTCCAAAATCAAATAGATCAACAAAAACTACCACACTGTCGGAACAGTTCCAAAATCAAATAGAAAAACAAAAACTACCACACTGTCGGAACAGTTCCAAAATCAAACAGAAAAACAAAAACTACCACACTGTCGGAACAGTTCCAAAATCAAACAGGAAAACAAAAACTACCACACTGTCGGAACAGTTCCAAAATCAAATAGAAAAACAAAAACTACCACACTGTCGGAACAATTCCAAAATCAAATAGAAAACTACCACACTGTCGGAACAGTTCCAAAATCAAATAGATCAACAAAAACTACCACACTGTCGAACAGTTCCAAAATCAAATAGATCAACAAAATCTACCACACTGTCGGAACAGTTCCAAAATCAAATAGAAAAACAAAAACTACCACACTGTCGGAACAGTTCCTAAGTTAAATAGAAAAACAAAAACTACCACACTGTCGGAACAGTTCCAAAATCAAATAGAAAAACAAAAACTACCACACTGTCGGAACAATTCCAAAATCAAATAGAAAACTACCACACTGTCGGAACAGTTCCAAAATCAAATAGATCAACAAAAACTACCACACTGTCGGAACAGTTCCAAAATCTAGAAAAACAAAAACTACCACACTGTCGGAACATTTCCAAAGTTAAATAGAAAAACAAAAACTATCACACTGTCGGAACAGTTCCAAAATCAAATAGAAAACTACCACACTGTCGGAACAGTTCCAAAATCAAATAGATCAACAAAAACTACCACACTGTCGGAACAGTTCCAAAATCAAATAGATCAACAAAATCTACCACACTGTCGGAACAGTTCCAAAATCAAATAGAAAAACAAAAACTACCACACTGTCGGAACAGTTCCTAAGTTAAATAGAAAAACAAAAACTACCACACTGTCGGAACAGTTCCAAAATCAAATAGAAAAACAAAAACTACCACACTGTCGGAACAATTCCAAAATCAAATAGAAAACTACCACACTGTCGGAACAGTTCCAAAATCAAATAGATCAACAAAAACTACCACACTGTCGGAACAGTTCCAAAATCAAATAGATCAACAAAACTACCACACTGTCGGAACAGTTCCAAAATCAAATAGAAAAACAAAAACTACCACACTGTCGGAACAGTTCCAAAGTTAAATAGAAAAACAAAAACTACCACACTGTCGGAACAGTTCCAAAGTCAAATAGAAAAACAAAAACTACCACACTGTCGGAACAGTTCCAAAATCAAATAGAAAAACAAAAACTACCACACTGTCGGAACAGTTCCAAAGTCAAATAGAAAAACAAAAACTACCACACTGTCGGAACAGTTCCAAAATCAAACAGAAAAACAAAAACTACCACACTGTCGGAATAGTTCCAAAATCAAACAGAAAAACAAAAACTACCACACTGTCGGAACAGTTCCAAAGTCAAATAGAAAAACAAAAACTACCACACTGTCGGAACAGTTCCAAAATCAAATAGAAAAACAAAAACTACCACACTGTCGGAACAGTTCCAAAATCTAATAGAAAAACAAAAACTACCACATTGTCGGAACAGTTCCAAAATCTAATAGAAAAACAAAAACTACCACACTGTGGGAACAGTTTCAAAATCTAATAGAAAAACAAAAACTACCACACTGTCGGAACAGTTCCAAAATCTAGAAAAACAAAAACTACCACACTGTCGGAACAGTTCCAAAATCAAATAGAAAAAACAAAAACTACCACACTGTCGGCACAATTCCAAAATCAAATAGAAAAACAAAAGCTACCACACTGACGGAACAGTTCTAAAATCAAATAGAAAAAACAAAAACTACCACACTGTCGGAACAGTTCCAAAATCAAACAGAAAAACAAAAACTACCACACTGTCGGAACAGTTCCAAAGTCAAATAGAAAAACAAAAACTACCACACTGTCGGAACAGTTCCAAAATCAAATAGAAAAACAAAAACTACCACACTGTCGGAACAGTTCCAAAATCTAATAGAAAAACAAAAACTACCACACTGTCGGAACAGTTCCAAAATCTAGAAAAACAAAAACTACCACACTGTCGGAACAGTTCCAAAATCAAATAGAAAAAACAAAAACTACCACACTGTCGGCACAATTCCAAAATCAAATAGAAAAACAAAAGCTACCACACTGACGGAACAGTTCTAAAATCAAATAGAAAAAACAAAAACTACCACACTGTCGGAACAGTTCCAAAATCAAATAGAAAAAACAAAAATTACCACACTGTCGGCACAGTTCCAAAATCAAATAGAAAAACAAAAACTACCATACTGACGGAACAGTTCTAAAATCAAATAGAAAAATCGTGGAAAGAGGCCAAATCGATACCTATAGCACACAAATACAAGACCGATCACTTTCCTGACTTGGTACACGGAGCTAAATGAGAAATGGTAGATAATAAGGGTAATAACAAAATTACCGAACACCAAGCAATCTTCCAAAGGGAAAGGCAAAACTCTTATTAGTCAACAAACAGACAAAATCAGTTAACAACCGGAAAACTGGGAAAACTGCAATGGCCCTGATTTGGTACAAGCATTTCCAAAGAAATGGTGGGTTGAATCAGATTTTACGGCGCCAAATCTCCCGCTTCCATTACAGTTAAAAGGTTCCGGTTGTCACTATGACAATATTTATAACAATACTGGGAGAAAATTGGTATAATTGTAGTCAACGCAGTACTTTATGAAAATCCATCGTTTATTATCGTCTTTGCAGAAAGGTTTAACTAAGCGGTCATCTTCTAACACAATTTGATTTCCAATGAGATGTTGAATGACGTCATGTCTAAACCATGATTACTTAATCCTTATCTTTATACATTTTCCATATTTACTTTATGAAAATCCATCGTTTATTATCATCTCTGCAGAGACAGAATATATTTCGACAAGATCTTGGTATCAGAATATAAACTTTCTAAGAGCTCGAATAAGGAGAATCTTTTAATAGCCCTGGTCCAGTAGCCTGTTTCTCAGATAAAGATGACGTTTCAAGAAATCAGAATAATTGCTACTGGCCCTTGCATAACGAATCAATTGCGAGATGTAAACACCATATGCAGGAGAAGCTGATATATTGCTGTACATATTTGGAAAATTTATGATTTTAAAATTGAAGTCATCCCGTTTATCATAAATTTTTGTACTGAGTTGACCACTGTCGTCAAATTCGAGGTATAAGTCCAAACATTATGCGAAATTAAAGGCTCTAGCTTCATGAATCTTCTTATCTTTTACATGATTTTGAAGAAACTCAAATCGGCTAGAAGAGGGGCACAATTCGTAACCAGAGTTAAACTATTTGGATAGGACTAACCTACAATGTTAGTGAAATGATGCGGTCATGATAGTGTTGACTGATTTTGTCTGTTTATATATTTATGGGTTTTTACTTTCCCTTTGTAAGATTGTTCGGAGTTCGGTAATTTTGTTATTACCCTTATAGAAATGCACGACGAGTTCTGGAATAATTATCATTCGGGTATTCTCAACATCAAAAGATTGGGAAGCCAACTTCTCTGTTCTTCGTCAGTTATGATGTAGGTATGCAGTGTTCGTCCTTGTTTTTAAACTAAGTTCTAACGTAGGTACTCCTTATTTGACTTTGTTGTAAGGTCAGTTCTGATATGGGTATTCTGCGTTCATCGTTGTACTAAAGTCAGTTTTGGCATAGATATTATTCGTTCGTCTTTCATGTTCAAATCCATTTAAATACTTACTTATTAAATTATAAAATGTAATTGTATTGCACGTTGCACCCATGATGCTATATAACCGTGATAATGAGTTTATACCAGTAATACACACCGTACACTGTCTGTTAACTAAGCAAAAACTTATCATAGCATAGTACATCAACAGGAGACAAAAATCCCAGTTCATTCCAAAGAAATATACTAGACAAACGCTCTGATTACTACTATTCATCTTTCTGTTCATAGTAAATGATTAATATCAAATAACAATGTCCTCTTTAAAACATAAAAGTAGCACATCATCATCGCTTTTTTTTTTCATTAAAGGAAGAAGATCGATGTTTTGGATGAAAAAAAGAGATACACTATAGCTACAGAAAATGAACAGACGTCCAGTGATAGTTGAATGAACAAAGAAAACACCATTAGTAATTTGTACCTGCAGTTTGATGATGACAGTCGACCAGAAACGCCTGTGGACATGTTTGTGCAGAGTCCCCCCGCAAAGCCATTACGCAAGCAACTATAAACCGAAATTTGACTATAAAACTGTCACACAAACAACTATAAACCGCTTGACCCTACAAAGCTTCTGTAGAATAGCTACAAGTTGACCACTGGAGTTAATCCTATTAATACTTTTTCTGTGATTGTTTTTGTGTGTCTAAATATTGATTGTTCTGGATTTTTAGGTTTTCGACACAATTGTTTATACTCTGAGGACATAAAATGCAGATATTTATCATATTACATTACCTTAACTTGCGAGTAAATAGAACATGCTAATCAGTAGTTGTCATTCGTGTGTTTGTTACCAGTCATTTAGCGTTTTATTATAAATATTAAAATTTAATTTAAAATAAATATATAAATTTGGATTTGAAAGATAATAAACTAACTGAGATTTTTGAGTGATATTTAACAAATTTTGTTGAAATATGTTAAAATGTCATTACTTGTCAAAGTTTAATATTATCAATATAATTTTCTAGAACTATTTAATTGAAGATTTTATATACTAGTGATCACTGATAAACTCCTACTAAATTATATGCTACTACGTTATATCATATATTTAGATTAAAATACAGGTGTTTTGTATATGAATTATCAATGATTGTCCCAAGCCTATATCGTTTATACCCAATATCATATATTTAGATAAAAATACTGGTGTTTTGTATATGCATTATCAATGATTGTTCCAAGCCTATATCGTTTATACCCTATATCATATATTTAGATTAAAATACAGGTGTTTTGTATATGCATTATCAATGATTGTCCCAAGCCTATATCGTGTATACCCTATATCGCATACCCTATATCGCATACCCTATATCGTATACCCAGAAAATTTCAAAATTTTCCTAAATTTCATAAAAAAAAATATCAAAAATTCAAAATAAAAAATTTAAAATATTTCAATATTTCAAAATTTTACAAAATTTCATAACATTTCTAAATTTTTCAAAAATGTTTCAAAATTTCTAAATTTTTACAAATTCTCAACAAAATTCAAAATTTTCATAAAATTTCAAAATTAAAAAAAAAAATCCAAATTTTCAAAAAAAAATTCAAAATTTCATAAAATACATGTATTATCAAAGGCATGGTTGAAATATATGATATAATGAACATTACATGTCAAAATCTGTATCACATGCCCTATCAACCCTCGACCTATATCACCCCTCGGGCCGGTGGCCCTTGGGGTGATATAGGGTTCTCGGGTTGATAGGGCATGTGATACAGATTTTGACATGTAATATTCAGTATTTAACACTATGCAGTAATGAAGCAAAATATGTCAAATTCTTAATAACTTATCAGATTTTTGAGTGATATTTTACAAATTTTGTTGAAATGTGTTAAAATGTCATTACTTGTAAAAGCTTAATATTATAAATATAATTTTCTAGAACTATTTAATTGAAGATTTTATATACTAGTGATCACTGATAAACTCATACTAAATTATATGCTACTACGTTATATCATATATTTAGATTAAAATACAGGTGTTTTGTATATGCATTATCAATGATTGTCCCAAGCCTATATCGTTTATACCCTATATCATATATTTAGATTAAAATACAGGTGTTTTGTATATGCATTATCAATGATTGTCCCAAGCCTATATCGTTTATACCCTATATCGCATACCCTATATCGTATACCCAGAAAATTTCAAAATTTCAAAATTTTCCAAAATTTCATAAAAAAAATTAAAAAAATTCTAAATTAAACAATTTCAAAATTTCAAAAATTTTAAAATTTCAAAATTTTCCAAAATTTCATAAAATTTCTATATTTTTCAAAAATGTTTCAAAATTTAAAAAAATTCTATATTTTTCAAAATAATTCAAAATGTTCAAAAAAATATTCAAAATTTCATAAAATACATGTATTATCAAAGGCATGGTTGAAATATATGATATAATGAACATTACATGTCAAAATCTGTATCACATGCTGTATCAACCCTCGACCTATATCACCCCTTGGTGTGATATAGGGTTCTTGGGTTGATACGGCATGTGATACAGATTTTGACATGTAATATTCAGTATTTAACACTATGCAGTAATGAAACGAAATATGTCAAATTTTTAATAACTTATCAGAATCAGAAAAAACTTTCATATATTTTAAACCCATCAACACCATCTCAAGTAAATAAACTGGGTTCCTTTTTAAAAAAAAAGTCATTAGAACTGAGGACAGGGGATTCCTAGCATATTTACTTGAAAATGTCGATTTTATGTTCTCTTTGTTACATGTTTATTTGTATAATTGTCGCAAACTGTTTTGTTTAATGACAATAAAATTTTGAAATTTGAATTTGTTATTCATCATGAACTGTTTGTGTGCGTGTTTTTGATATTTATTATTGTCTTCTGTAACTGTTTGAATTAGTGGAAAGCCCCTCACTGACGGGATGTGTTTTAAGGAGGAACATAGTGGGGTATTATATCTGTAATAAAAACATTGTAAGTAACGAAAACGCAAGAACAATCACTTATCGTTAGTATTTATTTTTGAAACAGTGTATGTTGCTATCGCAAGGGGGTGAATTTGACAACAAGCTTTTGAACGATGGACACATCGTTGTTTAGAGGAAATGTGTGGGCATTTGACGCACCATCACATTTAATGTTATCCTTACAATAGCTAATGCTATACCTACAAACTTACCTTCAAGCGGCACAAAAATGGCTTCCAATTATGACGTATATTCAACCCCATGCATCGGATCACTGCTTACAGGGAAAAAAATGATTTATTATAGGAACATACAATTTTCGTGTCGTCTGTTTTTAACGGCAAGCGCTAGGTAAGATTATATTTTGTTGTCTATAATTGCAGAATGTTGAGATTTATAACACTAATTTAAGATGTGTTAAATTTATATATACAGATCAATATACGGAATTTATTTTAAATGTAAATAAAATCTAACCCTTTCAGACACCACGCTGTTTTGCTGTCGTTGTTGTGAATATTTAGTTTTCTCCCTTTTTTGGGTATCTTGTTTGTTTATATTTAGATAACTTGAAACGTTGTATATAGATGATTTATAATTTTATTTTTTTACGTTTGATTGATGTACATATATTTAGATGTGATATATTCGTAGATTTATAGTAGGGTGGATGTTGTTCGATCTTTAGTTTTCTGTGTGGTGCTTCGTAGATCTTTGGTTTTCTGTGTGGTGCTTCATAGATCTTTAGTTTTCTGTGTGGTGCTTCGTAGATCTTTTGTTTTCTGTGTGGTGCTTCGTAGATCTTTGGTTTTCTGTGTGGTGCTTCGTAGATCTTTAGTTTTCTGTGTGGTACTTCGTAGATCTTTAGTTTTCTATGTGGTGATTCGTAGATCTTTAGTTTTCTGTATGGTGCTTCGTAGATCTTTAGTTTTCTGTGTGGTACTTCGTAGATCTTTAGTTTTCTGTGTGGTACTTCGTAGATCATTGTTTGTTCTCTTTGTTATTTTGTTCTTTTGACCATTGTGTTAATTATCCTTTGATTTACAGACTCTAGTTACCTCATTAGTATCTTCAAAATCTTTTAAATGTATATATTGTAAATATTTTAAAACCTACTTGTCATCATACAGGCATTTGACATTAACCTGTTCATATTTAAATTCAATGCATGTCTTTGTCATGCATATATACAAAAAAATGTACAGCTGCTTAATATGAAATGGATAATCAAAAATCAAATATAGTTTCCACATGGACTAAAACTTTATTACAAATATGTATTTTGTAAAACACCTACGATTAAATATTGTTTTCGATGTAGATTATATTTATTTGTAGTCTTATTATATTATTTGATTGTATCGTATCCAATGAACATCTATGATGCATATACCGTAAATCGGGAAATTTTGGTCATGGTTTTATTTTGGCCCCTAAATACGAAGTGCCAAAATTAAACACACCAAAATGTGTTACACTCCAAAAATTAACCGCCAAAATTGAACACTGCCTTAATATCTTTTTATATTTATATTCCCTAATCTGTACCTTTTTGTCTTACTTCTTTCCTAAGTAAAACTTTGTCAATTACCGTTATACATGTATACACACAAGTCAAACTGAAAGTGTTCACGATGTGAAATCGTTGGCTTGGATGACAAGAGAGAAATTACAGGTAAATAAAGTACATTGATAAAAACCATGCAATACCAATAAAATTTATTCAATCAACAAAATGTCAAATATCATTAAAATGACAATTACCTATAGAAAAAAGAAAAATCAATAAACACGTAATTAGTGTCTTATCGGTTTTATTTATTATGTATAATTGTTGTGTAAACAAATACATGTACTGACCGTTATAAGACTGTTTACCTGTGAAAGCGATGATTAATACCAGTGCAAAATTATTATTTTGTTGTTTTTATATTAAATGCATTTTACTTTATGCTGTTTAAATATTTAAATTCCTAGTTTTAATAAATATCACAATTTATCCATAATCGATTTGGTTTTTAGTACATCAAAATATCCGGTAAGTAACATCTGGTTGAAATGAGAACGCTTCCATTTACGTTCTGAATTAACTGACAGAAAAATTAAACACATGGGAACCAAAAGTGGCCAAAATTAAACACACTAGAAACGAAAATGGCCAAAATTTCACACACCAAAATAAAACAACGTCTTTTGGAGAAAAAAAGACCAAAATTAACCTACACCAAAATTTCCCGATTTACGGTATTTCGTGTTTATGTGTTAGATATTTTATCTACTAGTATTCACCTGAGAGGCAACATTAACTGTTTACTAATTTATCGGGAGGACCATCTTAAAAGAGTGAGTGAGCGAGTGATTTGATGGCGTAGTGCAGAAAGGGGTGATTTGCAATTTTCATCAAAATCTACCTTTTTATTGTTTTTGATGGTAAATATGAAGATCTTCAATGTGTCAAAAATTTAAGGTACTGAGTATTCACATCTTTTTAAAATAGTGAAAAATCAAAAGGTGCTATTTGAAATTATTGTTTTTCGATAGTGCAGAAAGATTCTATCTACAAATAATTTGTGCAGAAAGGTTCTATCTGCCTTATATCTCCTTTCTGCACAAACAGATCAAATTTCAACACATCAAGTGTCGGATTAATCATTTACAGCAGAACGGTTAGAGTATTTGCAAGCCGGACACAAAATCCACTGCATGATGTGTATCCTGAAAATACCACAGATCAAGAACAGAATATTCACACACCTATACAAGTAGCCTTTTTCGCCATTAACGGAAAGGAACATTATGTTGGTGTGAAAAAACTTCAACATGCTGAACATTCTCCTCAAAAGACACCAAATAAACAACCCTCGTCAGCAGCTGCTGTAACTCCAAGGAAAAGGGCATACTACAAAAGTCCTCCAAAGAAGCAACTTTTTCGAAAAAGAAAAAGTAAACCACATGAATGGAAGAGAAATATAAAAAAAAAAAAAAAAAAAATATCTGGTTTGGAATATGTAAATGAGGCAGGTAAAACAGTTCCTGGGAGAAAGCTAAAAGAAATGGATTGTTCTAAGTGCAAATCCAAATGCTCACAGAAAGTCACACAAGAGGATAGGCAACTTATTTTTAGAACATATTGGAATTTGTCTACTTATGAAAAACGTTATCTGTCAAAATGTTCAAGACAAAGCTCCAACTAGAATACCTTCAAACAGGAGAGGAAAATCAAATGCATTTCATCTTCCAGTGAATGCACAAAGAGTTAGGGTATGTAAGAAATTCTTTTTAAACACACTTGACATTGGAAAAAAGACTGTTACATTTGCAATGCAAAATAAACAGCACGGGACTTTTGTTGGAAAAGACAAAAGAGGAGTAAATACACCAAAGAATAAAACACCAGAGACAAATTTAGATTATATTCGCAAACATATCGAATCATTTCCTACTGTTTCCTCCCATTACACAAGAAAGCACACTGCACGAAAATACCTCAGTAGTAATCTTACAATTAAAACCATGTATCACCTGTATATGGAAAAATGCAAGGACAATAAAAAGCATGCTGGTTTCTCTGTATATAGAAGCACATTTTGCAAAGAATATATTTTAGGTTTCCATAAACCAAAAAAGGATCAGTGTAGTCTTTGTGCAATTTATGAGAATACCAAACAATCTGGTGAGCTAACACAGAAACCTATTGAAGAGTATGAACAACACCAAAAGCTAAAGAATGAATCTAGCAATGCCAAAGAACAAGATAAGAAAAAAGCCAAAGAAGACAAAAAATTTGTTTGTGCTACATTTGATCTTGAGGCAGTTTTGCCAAGTCCATGTTGGTGACCTGTACTATAAGAGATGCTTATCTACATACAATTTATCTTTTTATTCACTTGGAGACAAAAAGGGAACCTGTTTTGTGTGGGATGAGACTAATGGCGCTCGTGACTTCTGTGAAATATGAAGTTGTTTGTTGATGCACATAAATTCAGTAAGCGGAAAGAATACAAATGTAAGGGAAATAACTTATTATTCTGATACTTGCAGTGGACAGAACCGAAACCAATATGTTTCCTCTGCCCTTTTATATGCTGTGAACAAAGTAGACAACATTGATGCCATCAATCACAAATTTCTGGAGAAGGGACATTCTGAGATGGAATTCATGCTGCAGTAGAATTTGCCAAAAAAAAAAAAAAATATATGTACCATCACAATGGGACACAGTCATAACAATGGCAAGAAAAGCAAATCGTACTTGGTAGTTCCTGTAAAGTACACAGACTTCTACAATTTTAAAGAGTTTTTTAGTGTGCTATTGTAAAAACATAAAAAAAGGGTCAAATGGTGAAAAGGTGAACTGGTTAAAAGTTAAATGAATTCGTGTTACAAAATCTAACTGGAAATCAATATATTGTAAATTATGGATTTGACGAAAGCAGATATATTGAAATATTAGCTTCCGATAAATCAACTAGTGGCAGACCACAGACAATAGCCAATGTATTATATGGTACAAAGCTGTGTATTTCAGCAGAGAAAAAGAAAGATCTTGTTTCATTGTGCACATCGGGAATCATCCCATCTGAGTTCCACCAATATTACAAGAGTCTTCCTTCAAATAAGAAAGCAAGAGATGTTTTGCCCGATTCTGATATTGAAGATGATGATAATGTTGACACAGATGGAGAATAAACAATTGTGAATTTAACTATTCTTGCAAAACAAATATTTGCTTAATGTATTTTAGTTATTTAATGTTATATTATATAAATCATATACACATTACGCGTTGTCTTTGATTCACTATTTGAGATCAGACCTATTGAAATATCTGCACTATTTTCAGGACAAAAGTAGTTAGAAAAATGCAAAAGTGGTATCAAAACAGTCTAATTCAGAATTAATAACCAACCATATCAAATATTGAAAACCAAGATAAATACTTAAGACTAGCAACAATGCACATAAAAAACATAGAAATCTACAAATTAAGGAGGAAATCGGGTTTTTAGGAAGAGTAAGCAGTTCCTTTTGGAATATTCCATTGTAAAAATCTGTTAAAACTAAGCATTCATACAAAAAGATCATCATTATGTGGTAATAAAACATCTCAAAATTAGATTGCAGTAAAAAAAAGTTTCCCTTTCTGATAGTGCAGAAAGGTGCTATATGACATATAGAACCTTACTGCACAATTATTGGCTTTAAACATTATTGTGCAGAAAGGTTCTATTTACTTTTTTAGCCTTATTTGGGTATATATGAAGATATTTCACCACTAACAATATTGAAAATTGTAGTGAATGATTATGACTACCTATGTGCCATATTTCATGTTTGAGAAATGCTTTGCTGATTTTTCACATCTGTCCAAACTTTAAAACTCATTTTTCTCAAAATAGTCAATTATGCAGATAGCTCCTTTGTGCACTACGCCATCGGATTGTTGTTTAACGCCAATTCAGCAATTTTTCAGCTATATCATGGCGAGAACAAGTTAATGTTCAATGAAATAATGATGAGGTCCACTTTATTCTAGACCAACACGCTATTTTTTTTAGTGCTAGCTCATTGAAAAAAGCAGTCCCCGGTGATACTTGTCACTTCACTCGGGCACAATATTCTGATTTCGAGCCAACTAGTTTTTGCTCTTTCTCCTTAATGCTGTAGGCTTAGCGGAGAATCAACAAATACCAATCTAAAAATCTTTGGTTTGACCCAACCGGGGCTCGAACCCACGATCTACCACACTCGAGGCGAGTACGCTAACCATTACACCAGCGATGCGGTTTTTCCATCTCAAAAGAAATATTAAACTCCAAATATAACTTGGGATGTTGATCAAGTTCAGCACAAAACAGGAACTGTTTACCGTTACAGAGAACCTGAATTCGCCCCTGGTTTTATTTGTCTTAGTTAGGTTCGTAGTGTTCGTGCTGTCAAATTTCATGCTTTCACGTTTTTAGTTCTGTGTTGTGATGTCCGGTATGATATTTGCGTAAAGTCCCATTTGTGATACAGGGGGGTCATATTTCATTTGCGTTATTTGCATTTATAAACGTATACTGGTGTCCAACACGATTGTCATATCAGATGATGTTCGTGTCGTTTAAACAGTATTACGACGAGTGTCACTAGTGGAACTGAAACTGGTAACCCTTCCGAAGAACTTGAGTTCACACCCGCTTTTTAGTGCGGTTCTTGTAGCTCAAACTTTTGTTTTCTGTGTAGTTTTTTGTAAATCATTGTCTACCTTTTTGTCCCTTTTCTGTTGGCCATTGTATTGTCTGTCCTTCTTCGATTTGCCACTTCTGATTAACCCTTTGGTATCTTCAAACTTGTCTTTCGACGATATGATTCAGTTTGTTACGTGGATGTCTCCACAAGGATTTGAATTATAAATGTCTTTTACTTCTCTTGTTTTAAGTCTCTGCTCTAGTTGGTTTAAACCTATATGGCGTTATTACGTGTGCATGACTTGAATAAAATTTATCTGCACAAGTTGCAGTTTCTGGAAATTAAGTTCCATTCCTTAACAAATGGTATGAAGTAAATTATATGGTTGAGCATCGGTGTAATAAAGTATTAAACTATGCATCCCATGACTTTATTACTAATTTTACGTACTGTAAGGGACCGACCATTTAACTTGAAGGGGGGGGGGGGGGGGTTATGGTTTTTTGTTTCGTTCAGAATTATTTTTTTCGGACAACACAAGAGTTAGAATATTTTTTTTTCCAGAATTTAACATTAGGTTATATGACAAAAACTCTGAATCAGATTTTTTTTTTCCTCCACCAAAATCAGAATATTTGTTTTCAGCAACATTGGGAATCAGAATATTTTTTTAGAAAAAAACTTCAAGTTAAATGGTCGTTCCCTAAACACTTATACTTTTTTCATAGAGAACCTGTATTTGTTCTGTTTTACATTTAAACAACTTGTTACAAGTTGAGCAAATTTGTTTTAACAACAATATGATATGTTCATTCAAAGTGCTTGTTACATTCTTACTTCAAAAGCGAAAGCTAGTTATGAAGTATTTCATGTTAATATTTTCTAAAAAGTAATTAACATTGATAAGAATCATACGTTAATTGCCTGTTAATATGTATGATTTATTGATTGATTTTTGGTGTTTAAGGCCACTTTCAGCAATATTTCAGCTATATCATGGCGACCAGTTTTAGTGGTGGAAGAAGCAGGAGTACCCAGAGAGGACCATGAGCAAGCAACTGGTAAGCTTTATTACTTGCGGCTGTGAGTCGAATGCACCCTTTTTGTAATTTACAAAGCCGGGCGCAAACTCACGCCGTATTGGTGATAGGCTTGTATGAGTTGTTAGGTAATCCAACTACCTAACTCACTGAGCCACCAGGGCCCTTTAATATGTGTGTATATATTTATATATTATAATATTATACTTTACGTTTATATTTTCCCTATTTGTCTTTGTTAGCGAGCCGCTCCATATAACAGTATATTGACTGGCCCCGGTCAATATAATGTTTTCTTCCGAATTTTGTCCAAACTCGTTTTTGGTCTTAGATATATACAATAACTAAAAACATGTCGTCTGACAGATTATCAAGTATCGAGTATAATATTACAAATAGTTCATCGCACTTCGAGTGCGCAGGGTGAAAAACTGAAAATTCAAAAATAAGAACCCTTACTAACTAATCAATACAATGAAAACACATACAAATACAATTAATATCATAAAATGCACAGAAATACATAAAATACAGTTATTATGCACTTTAGACTTTGGTAAATGCAAAATATATCCATTTCTGACAATTTTTAAGGAAAACGGAAGTACAATCAAGAATTACTTTGTTTTATTGTTATATAAAAATGTGAACATATCAACGACCATATATATACCGTATGCAGTGATTGTGTCATAATCTGAAAAATTGTCCAAAGTCATGGAATTTCAATAAATTCCAGCTTTTATCTGGTCTTCGTGATGGTTTTCAAGCTCAAAATTCAGGAGACAAACTGGCTCGAAAGATATATTGCTATCACCTTTGTCGCTTTTACTCGTTCGGCCCAGATCTATATTTAGAGGGAATGCGTTCATTTTCCCCTTTCGTCTTCTGTATCGGCCAAGTAACCATAGATACTGTCGATTTTTGGTTGGATTATAGCACAATTTACAAATGTAATATTGCCGACTTCTTCGTTTTCATAGGGGAAGTATGGATCCTTTTCCCCGGAAGATTCCCCACCACTTGCTTTTACTGCGGTTTTGCGCCTCGATAACGTGTCCGCGACTTGCATTTTCGCGACTGGTTTGTACCGTATTACGAAGTTAAATTGTTGAAGTAATAATATATTGTTGTCATATATTGCGCCTTTGGATTTGTTCTGAAACAAGGTGCGTCGAGGCTCGAGCCTGATGGTCGCACTCGACTACAAATTTGCTAGCACGTAAGTAACTAGAACAGTCTAAAATACTAGCTAGGACGCCTAACAATTCCAACTTGGTAGAGCCGTACGATTTTTGTCTATTATTTTTTTTTTATTTTGAACCAAAACGGATTATGCGGACAGACTCATGTTTCACTCATTCTACAAAAAAGTGAATTTTCATCAAATTTACTGTCGCCGGCGCGTGGCGCAATTACACACGATTCAATTTGTCATTTCAGTATTATATTTTCATCATATGAATAGCCGGTCAAAATGTGTTTATTGATTCTAAGAGACAATAAAATATCCTTTATTTTCATCGATTTTTTTTTCAAATACATTTAGAGAAAATATAGAAAAGTTGACCGGAAGGGTCACACCGGTTGGGAATTTCATAAGTCTAACTTCCCCTTTCAAATAAAGGAATTATTCAAAAATACTCCGGTCAAAATGTGTTTAAATAGATTCTTAGAGAATATTATATAAAAATTGTTTTCAAATAAAATTTATTACAAATATAGTTAGAGAAAATATAGACGCAGTCATAGTCTTCAATGCCAAACTTTCATCACATCCACTGACTACTTCAAATTCAGCTTCTTCCCTAATACAATTGTCCTTTGGAATACCTTACCAGGATGCATACAATTGGGTGAGGGGCCTGGGACCTCCGAAGTCCCTCATTGGGTTCAGGGCAAATCCCTGGCGAGGGCTCGATGAGAGACCCCCCCCCCCCCCTTAAGCTCCGCTGCTCTAGGGTAGTAGTACAATTTTTTAATTTTACTTAAGGTAGCTATCCAAGATTTCATTTCCAATATGAAAGTTTAGTGAGGGACCGACCACATTACTTGAAGCGGTGGCTAAAAGCCTATGGTTTTATTCCTGAGTCAAAAGTCTTTTATTTCTTTATCGCAAATCGACGAAATCATTTTCTCAAAATACACCATCATTTGCTTAGGAAAAAATCTTACACCAGACTATTTGTTCCTTTCAATTTTTGCCAAAATATGTTTATTCAGAAATTCAGCATGCTATTTTTCTGGGGGGGGGGGGAGAATCATAGCCCCCTTTCTATTTAAATGGCCAGTACAGAAATATCTGCACAAACACTCTTAATAGTAACGCATTTAAACGTCTATCACGGTGTATATTCATAACGACTCCTTTCCGATTAAATCGGCGTTCTTGCCTCCTTTCCGAATCAGGAAACGTTTCCATTGCGACTTTTGATTTATTTTCACAACAGACGGTGAGTACGTTTTGTCAATTTATCTTTTAATTGCCATATTTAGTGACTGAAAACATAGATGACGGAACACAATATACATACAATAAATCGAAATAAGATCCTACGTGATCTCACTGGGCGTTGATGATTTTATTTTCAGCGCACAACAAATATTTGGGATAATATGAAGCAGCCGGCCGCGATACTGGTACTACAATACTGGTACACAATACTGGTAATACCAGTATTTTACCAGTATCTTCCAGTATCTGCAATACTGGTACAGATACTGGTAAATACTAGTATTCCAGTATCTTCCAGAATTTTCCAACATCTGCAATACTAGAAGATACTGGTCATTGCCAAAATATGAGTATTGTAGATACCAGAAGATTCTGGGAAATACTGGTAATACCAGTATTGCAGATACTGGAAGATTCTGGAAAATACTGGCAATACCAGTATTGCAGATACTGGAAAATACTGGTTATACCAGTATTGCAGATATTTGAAGATTAGGTAGAATTCCGGTTAACCCGAGTTTTTATGTCTACATTATACTAAAAGAATTGAATATAATTCATACTCATACGTCATTTCTGCTGTACATAACATAAGAGGCAAAAGCCCTGTATTGTCAAAATATTTTGTATGGTCCCTTAGAGTTTGATATATATTGGTAAGGTAATTTGACATGACTGGGCGGAGCCTAATACTAACGGTAAATACAATGAGCTGTGATTTACAGTTAGAATTAGGCTCTGCCCACTCGTGTCAAATTGCCAGATACTAGAGTTTCCAGTATTGTGTGTTTTACAATACTAGTATTACCAGTATTGCTGGATGAAGAATATTGGAGCTTCCAGTATCGTGTGTTTTACAATACTAGTATTACCAGTATTGTTGGATGAAGAATACTGGAGCTCCCGGTATTGTGCATAGATCAACGATTCTGGTATTCCGGTAATGTAAATGCACGATACTGGTACATCCAGTATTGTATATGTACGTACGATACTGGTATTACCAGTATTGTAATGTAATTTCTAGTATTGTACAGTGTTACAATACTGTTATTACCAGTATTGTAATATTTGCAATACTGGTATTTCTAGTATTGTGAATATTATAATACTGGTAATACTAGTATTGTAAATATTACAATACTGGTAATACCAGTATCGCGGCCGGCTGCTTCATATTATCCATATATGTGTTACATATCTACGCAACACTGTGACCAAGAAGGAAAATTTCAAAAACGTGATGTTTCTCGAGTAACATGTCTATCAAAACTAACAATTTTAAGACAATAACAGTTTCATTGAAATAGATAATAGGTTTATATCAAAGTTTGCATGTACATAAAGTGCGATTATTGTGAAATCAGTGGCGGATTCAAAGGGGGGCTTTGGGGGCTTCAGCCCCCCCCCCCCCCCCCCCCTCCCCCGTCGAAAAAGTCAAGCACATATATTAACATACGTTTTTCAAGGCTTTTTAACGCCACGGTATGGCTTTTAATCGAATGGTTTCGATCTATGTGATGAAAGTAAAACAAAATACAAATTAAATTCTTTGCATTGATTTAATCTTCAAAGAGTAAGTAATTATGCTAACTCAAATTTTCGAGTTTATTTGAAGTTTTTATGAATGTATTGTCAAAATACCAATTAATCCGGTATTATCTTAAACCGTTATATAAACATGTCTAGTGTCATAATTTCATATAGGTATATCCACTAACACCTGTAAATTGAGGGTCTTTGAAGGGAATTCCGTTTTAAATAACATTTATTTTTACAAATAAAATTAACCGCAATTGTTGCGATAGCCAAAACATTTTGACCATTGGAATGAAATTGCGCATAATATTCTTACTACATAACACTTCGAGTTCCCGTTGTACAGGAAGGTAGAAGAAACACTATATTTTTCATGTATATGATAGAAACTTGTGCTTTCTATTGAAAATTTAGAGAAAACGTTAATGTTCTGAAGAATTCTCTGTTGAAAATGTCAAATTCTATCTTCATTGATTGAAAACTTACTAAATATTAAAACCTATACTGTCATATTTGGTATGCAAATTTCTCATTTGTAGTGCAACAAATCAAACATAACTTTAAAATCCAAAAAGTAGATAAAACGTCAAAGAAATTCCTACCTGTCATTCTGTGTGACATAGATATGATCTGAGTTCCCGATAGCATCTGTTGTCCAGATAGCCGGTTGTAGGGTGTGATCTAGGTATATATTTTTTTTACCAGAAACAAGTCACGAGTAGCAATAGGAACCTTAAATTAAACGACGTTTTATCTTCACAGCAAAGGAATTAATTACTTTCTCAATGTCAATTTCCCAATATTTATTGAAATGCAAGACTGTAAGACCAGAGCCTCTCTATAAGCATCGTTGACTGGACGTAAGTTTCAATTCCTCTCATGATACTAAAGCTTCTCTCAGCTGTTGCTATTGTTACTGGTATTGTGATTAGTATCAGTAAACAAGAATACATGTTTGGGTATAAGGCGCCGTTTGTCGCTGTCATAGTTTCCGAAAGAGCTTTCTGAATTTATTTATTTATTAATTTATGTATTATTATTTTATTTTTTGTGTGAAAAAGATGTGGATGCACGTGCATCCGTGGCTCTGCGTAGCTACGCCCCTGGCAGTATGTGTGCAGTGCCGGATTTATCATTGTGCTTAGGTGTGCTTAAGCACAAGGCCCCGTTGGCCAGGGGGTGGGGGGGGGGGCATCTTCCTGCCAATTTTTTTTTATTATTTTAACTATTCCTAATTTTCTTGAGCATGTATGTCTGACTGCCTGTGTAGGCCTACCGGGTCTACCTTCTTCAGGGCCCAATTAAGGGGCCTCATATCTTAACTAGCACAGGGCCTTATTTGTCCTAAATCCGGCACTGTATGTGTGTTACTAATTTTGTTTAGAATAGACTCCCGGAGTAATTTTCTGCTGTCTCTCCAACCCGCTACTGGTATGAGATACAGAGCAGAACATTTCTTCGGAATTCTAACTGACCTCAGCGTGATTATTGTGCTCCAGGTCGGGATGTGTGCTCCAGGTCGGGATGGGTGTGACAGCTGTAGAAGGTGTAGTAGTGGTTAGTTGTAGAAGTTCGACCTATCCACACTGTGTTAACGCTGTACTCGATGGAATGATATTTCGTATTGCGGTGTACTGATATTTCGCTGTTGTTTTACATGTTGACGCCGACGTATCAGAGAACGCAGATTGGTATGTATTTTTGTTTACTTGGAGCCCTCAAACCCAAATTTACTTGCTAATATATGATTTTTGTGTATATCATGAATGTCCAAAATAAGTTTTATAGAAAAATTTCCAGGTAAATCCCTATGATACCGTTGTGAATGGAATGATACCTTAAAAATGTATGTAACAAATGATATTTCTCATAAATAAAAACTTACAAGATAGAATTTCTGAATGAAATATCTCTTAAAATATACTTATTTTATATTGTGTTACATAAGAAAGCACCATTTTTGTGTTATATGTACGGAGCAACCCGAAATTTATGACTAGGAAAATCCTTAGTGTACTGATATTTCCCGTGCGTATCTGTCAATAGAAATTAAACTGTACTGTTACTTCTGTTAAACTTGTACTGTTATTTAATGTTTCAAATGGGATGCTTTTCTTCCAAACCACATATTCCTGTCTCCTCAGGCCTGTGTCTTTATAATTTTAATTGGTTATATCCTGGTGCATTTATGGCATTTCCCCATATCCGTTCTTTTTCTATTGTGTAATGTTTTTAAATCTGCTAGTCGTTTTTATGTACTAAGTTTGCAAATAATGCTCTAACCAGATCACTCAAAAAAACAATATATGGGCCTCAGCTTCGCTTCAGTCTGTATACTATTTTGGGGCGGTCTGTCGTTCTATATATTGCAAAATGGTGGTCAGCTTTGTGTGTTTGTTTTGGGAGTGTTTAACGACATTGACTATCCTTACGGATCTCGCACATTCGCAACATATAACGCCATGATGAACTATTTATACGAAAGTAGGGGGCATATAGTGTTTGGGTCTGTCCGTTCGTCCGTCTCGGGTTAACCTACACATTGAAGTTAGTTTTCCATGAACACATTGTGTAAACGCTGTACTCGATGGAATGATATTTCGTGTTGCGGTGTACTGATATTTCGCTGTTGTCTGTCTACTGACATGGGACCGTCAAAAAATGTATGTTTTAGGTGAGTTTTTGTTATATTATACCCCATAACAATTCAAACAATTATTAGGAAGTATTTAATGTGTTTATATATGCTTTAAATTTCAAACTTAATTTATTATGAACATAGAAAATTAGGTAATCGTAAACAGTGAATGAAAACTATTATTAAAATGTAAAGAAAATATTTCATTACAGGTTATTTCATATATTTATGAATTAAACACGATGGAGAAAGTTCGTATTTCTTGTATTTAAGCTCCAATTTTGGATGGTGTTCTCTCGAATGGGATAAAGCGTCTCTTTCAGTCGTTTTGGTGGCATTGCAGTAGTAACAACGATAGGGATCCATTACAGTTATCTGGAAAGTAGAAAATCAAATGGTTAGTAAAAAATTATAGATATAAAGTTAAAGAAACCTGAAATAACAGTACAGTTTTTGTCGTTGTATACACGAAGAAACAGTACACTCAAAATATATGAACATAAGATAACAGTACAGTTCATCGCTGTATGGTGAATATAAATCAAACATTTAAAACTTCATGTCTCTACTACAATGAATTCAGACGATAAAATATTAAGGAGGGGTAAAATTTAGCTTGTGTTTAATTCATAAATTTATGAAATAACCTGTAATGAATTATTTTCTTTACATTTTAATGATATTTTTAATTCACTGTTTACTATTACCTAATTTTCTATGTTCATAATAAATTAAGTTTGAAATTTAAAGCATATATAAACACATTAAATACTTCCTAATAATTGTTTGAATTGTTATGGGGTATAATATAACAAAAACTCACCTAAAACATACTTCTTTTGACGGTCCCATGTCAGTAGACAGACAACAGCGAACTATCAGTACACCGCAACACGAAATATCATTAGATAAGATAAGATAAGATAAGAAAACTTTATTTGAATTCGGTTTTTGTAAACAATAAACACAAGCTCTCAGGAGCTTTTTACCGAATATACATAGTAGCACAAGATACATACACACATTAACATAATCACATAAACACACATATAAAGCACATACAGTTAGCAAATGCAACATAAAAAGCACAAAAATAAAAGACATTCTAAAACATGCTGAAGCAATATCAAGCAAACATAAAATAACTAAGCAGCATTAAAACTTGGAAAAAGCACTAGAAATAAAACAGAAAGCTGAATATGTTATCTGCATGCAGAACAACGACATACTGAGCCATTCCAGGACTGAATCAAACTTTTAAAGTGGTTGAAACTGTTTTCAGTTCTGAAATGGTTCGGAAGGTCGTTCCACAGAGTTGCAGCTGCAAACGTGAATGATTTTTTGCCATACCTTGTAGTTCTAACTTGAGGTACATCTAATATGTTCGAATACCTGAAAGCATATTTAGAATTCTTCACATTAACCAAATCATGAAGGCATACAGGAGCTAATTTGTTAACGATTTTATATGTCTCCAAGGCCATTGTCCTAATACGTCTGATCTGTAAGGAGGGCACTAGAGCTTTTTCAAGAAGGTTGATATATGAACTGGTGTAGTCATCGTATACAAAGGGAAGTGCTCTTTCCTGCACTTTCTCTAATTTTTTTGAATTTTTATCGGTACAAAAATGCCAAGCCAAAGGGCAGAAGTTAAAGTTACTGAGAATAAAAGTGTGGAATATAGTTAATTTGCTTAATCTGTCTAAATATCGGCCCAAACGTTTAAGTATATTCAGTTGCTGTGATGCCTTCCTACAGATTGAACTGATATGAATGTCAAAATTTAATTGATAATCTATTTCAATTCCTAAAAGTTTTACTGTCTCTTCACATGAAAGTGTAGAATTCTGTATACAAATCTTCATGTTTTTGTCAAAAGTCTTCTTCCCAACCGCAAGTACCTGAAATTTATCTGGATTAGCCTGCATTTTGTTAACTTTAAACTAATTAATAAGAACATTTGACTCTGATTCTAAAACTGAGGTAAGTACATTAAAATCAGGATGACCATAAGACAAAGTATTGTCATCCGCATAATTATATAAAGTACCCTTTTTTACAAAATAAAAAATATCATTAATAAAGACATTAAAAAGATTGACCCTTGGGGTACCCCTTTTTGGATGTCAGACCAACTGCTCAGGATACCATTAATTTTAATTTGCTGTTTCCTACTTGATAAGTAGGACTCAAGAAGGGATACAGAATCAGTGGACATACCATAGGCCGAAAGTTTATCCAATAAAATATCATGGGGTAGGCAATCAAATGCCTTGGAAAGATCCATTAGGACTGCAGCAACATACTGATTTTTTTCAAGAGCATTCCGCCAGTCCTCTAATAACCTGAGCAGGGTTGTCTGACATCCATGACCTCTTCTAAAAGCACATAAATAAGGATTAAAAATATTTTCAAAAAAATCAGACAATTGCTGTTCTAAAATTTTCTCAAAAATCTTTGAAAAAATACATAGTACACTTACGGGTCTGTAGTTAGTCTTCAAAAGTGGGTCATTCTTTTTATATAAAGGTGTTACTTGTGCTTTCTTTAATTTATCCGGAAAAACATTCTGATCTATTGACATATTTAAAATACTTGTAATCTGAGGTGCAATAATAGATTTACTACATTTTATTATTTTGGCAGGTATACCATCATTCCATCGAGTACAGCGTTTACACAGTGTGCTATCAAGTCCGACGTCGGTTTCATTAGAGTAGTTCCACAAGAGATCGACCTCGTCCTGTGCGACCAAAAGTTACTTACAGCTGATGGGTTTGTTTTTTTTACATCATCTGTACGATAACATTACCGTTTGATGGAAGGGGAATGTGGGAATATTTGGTCTACGTCATATTACGAATATTAACGAAGGCTTCCGATTATGTGTAAATATTTGATTCTCCCTGTTGTAACCTGGAGACGAAATATGGCCGAGTATACAATGGTATGATCCCTTTGTAGAAGTAAAAAATGGAGCAATCAGTTTAAAATGTGTGATAATTAAATGGAAAGGTCAATTGACGAGAGGTTTTTTTTTAGCAAAGAACGGAGGCGTAAACAACCAAAATAAAAAATCCTAAATATAGTCTATTTTGGACATTGTGATATCAGCTTATTAAGATTTAAACCTTGTATAAATAGTGTACTATTTTTATATCCGGAGCTGACAATGACCGTCATTTGTTTTTACAAACTGGTTTCGTTATCTGTAAACAAGGAACCAGGCACAAAAAAGTAACATCACTTGCTTTGAAGTTATCAAACGGCCTGTAACTTAATTGACATCTTCACGATGAATAACTGACTTCGAGGTTAAAAGGTGTAGTAGGTATGGCATATTCAGTGCTTATCAAAATATCTGGACACATTTAAAATTTCTTTATTTCATTTTGACTTAAAATTTAATTAAAATGATTAATCTTCACATCAGCTGACTAATCGTGCAGTAGGAAAAGAACATTTCCTGTACAATTTGTCATTTTGGGGAGGTGATAGAAAAAGGTAAGCTGAAATAAAGCAAGGATTTGTATAGTAGAATTCTACTATACAAATCCTTGAATACAGTATCAAGAAAGTAAGAAGAAGAAGAACAGGGGAAAAAATCACAGGAACAAAGACACAATTTGTTTATGAAAAAAAGTCACAATGTTTACATGTACAGTACACTCAAGGATGGATCACCTTCAGAGACGGACTGCCTGTCATGTCTGACTTGGAGTCTACAGGTGTTTGTTGATTGCACACCTGTTGTGTAAATATCTGATAGTGGCTAAATTGGGGGTCGTAAATTTGTACCTGAAGGTGATAAAGCTATGACTTACATGTACCTGTTCTTGTATTTATTTAATCACACATTACAATTTTATTTCAATAATTTTAGACAAATAAAAAAATAATTATGTTTTTTTTTTCAAGTATTCGTGGCCATGTTTCATTTGTTTTCTTTTTACTGAAATAAAAATGTAATTCAATATTTATAAATACTGATAAAAGACAATTTTAACATCAATATACTACTTGAATTTTTACATTTTTATCACCTTACTTTGATCATTTACATTAAAAGAATTATTAGTTTCAAATTAATCAAGCTGTCTTAAAACAAGTTACAGATGGGTTTTTTTTACAGGTAAAGCTACTAAATGTGTAAAATAATTTGTATTTTTTCTAATAATGAAGAATGAATGAATAAAGATGATTATTAAAAATTAAAGCAATGAATGTGTATTTACTTTAAATAGTAAAGAATGATTTATCAAAATTGATTGCACAGAAAAACAAATATGGTTAAAAATCATATAATCCACTTAATTTATCACTTCAAAACTAGTCCTATAGAAGTTTAATAAATATGGGTTTTTTTTTTACACATTCATGTACTCGTATAATTGCTAAATAAAGGACCATAGTCAGACAAAATGATTTATTCAAACAAATTTTTTTTTTGGTATGTCAAATAGTATTTCAAATTTAAAAGAGAAAGAGACAGTCAGATGGGGGCTGGGGAAAAGCTAACATTAATTTGAGAATTGACAACAACTTTTGTTACTTTTTGAAATATTTGTGTAGCCCTGAAAAGGGCTGTTTTTCTTGTGTAGCACTAAAAAGGGCTGTTTTCTGTAAATGTTGTTACTGCTGTTTGATGCCAGTGATCTTTGCCTGGAATTCTGGTTGCTGAAGCTTTTCTGCAAAGTACTTGAGTGATCTGTGTCTGGATCTTTCATGGAAAACTTGTTTCAATTTTGGTTGTTGATTCCCGGATTTGTCTGTTCCACAGACTTCGATTTTTTTCCGTATTTTGTATTATTTTTGTCACTCTAGACAGCTTCCTTGGTGATCGGTATTTTGTTGTTACTTGTTATAATATCGGTTGGGTAAATCAATAAGTTTCAACCGATTTAAGTTTAAAAATTGCAAACCTTCACATCAAACAACATTGAAGTTTTGTATTTTTAAGATAAAATCTGCTGAGATTTAGTTGCGAACGGAAAAAATGTACATATAAATTTAGGTCACATTTTACACTCTTGTAAAATTATGTGAACGAAAATACACGATTCAGCTGTAGGTTTAAATGTTTGACGCAAATGACACACCTGTAAAACAAAAAAACGATCATACTTCTGAAAGTCAGCAAATTTTGCCACAATGGAGGTAACACCGCAAGATTAAATCTAAAAATAGATAGATTCCAGGTAAATAATGAATATTCAAGAGATGGGATGCGAATGGAACAAATACACATCGAAATTTTAAATCATATTTCACACACTTGTAAAATTATGTGCACGAAAAAACACAATTCAGCTGAAGGCTGAAAATATTGAAAACGCAAACAACACACATATAGAAACGATCGTACTTCTAAATGTCAGCAAATTTTGCCACAATGGAGGTGTAGATTCAGTGAGAAAAGACCACTAAATAAGGTCTAAAAATAGATAGATTCCAAGTAAAAAATGAATATTCAAGAGATGAGCTTAGAGTTGGAAAAAAACCACGAAAATAGAACAAATTGTAAAATATATTTAGTGAAGGACTACTGATTTTCATAAAATTCGACAGAAATAAATTATTTTCTACATGCTTCCACAAACAAGAATAGTTTGATTCTAATAAATATTGATGACCCATGACCCATTTTATCCAAACCATGTTACATGAAAAAGAAATTTTATTCAAAATTAATCTAATCAGGTCACATCCTGTCTCAGGTAGCAATTAAAGGCAATTAAACATTTAATCTGGTTAACTACACCTGTTGGCTCAACTCTCTAGTTTTATGACCCTTTTTATTGCACCTGTCTCCATCCGACCTGTTGTCTGACATGTCAAATCCGACATGTCGGACATCTATCACAATATGTCCTTGAGTGTACTGTACATAGGAAAAGTCCTGTATTTGGAATTTACCTTACCTTTATTTAATAACATTGCCATTCTCTAAAAGCATCATTCCTTTACTTCTTCTTTTCTATATTGACCTCCTCCAACAGTCCTAGTTTTAGACATTTAAAGTTGTAATGTTAATATTATCAGCATAATAAAGTCCACAGATAAAAATAAGTTGCTTTGAATGCACACTTAAGGTAGCACTATACAAAAATTGATATTTTTTCATCAAAATTTTTATTTTATTATAACATTCTTGATACATAGGTGAAAAAATAATTCAGATATGATGTACCATTAATGAGCATTACTTTTAATTAGTTTTGTAAACAAACACATGTGCTTGAATCAGAGATGATAAAAACAAGTGGGCGGTCCTTAATTGTTTATCTATTGGATAATTTGATAGTTTTATGACCACTGACCAGTAATACTTGAGATAAGAGAACATTCCATTAAATGAAGGGGAAAGCAGCATGGATGTAGCTAACTTTTCATCAATACCAAAAGAAATAAATTAGTTATTTGCAATGGAATTTATTTCAAAATATCTAATGTATAATTTTCATTTAGTAAAATCCAACTAAAAGGGAAGAATACACATAATGAGCAAACTAAGGTTCCAGGTGATTCCTGTTATAATTAGTGGTTCACGTCTTGTCAGTGGAGGTGGAGTTTTGACCTTATCAGTAGGCAGTTAACCTCAAGTAAGGTCTGAGTGATGTAACTTCTCCCGCCAATTTCATGTGTTTGCTGCACAGGTTGTGCATTTTCCAGCTATATTTAGAGTTTGTGTGAAGAAATTCTATCTTTCTGGTCAAATCATTGTTGATTTATGATTCAAGGTCAATCCTGAAGTGTTCCCATGGCACATTTGTGACTTTTATTCAAGAAAATGGGGTACAAAGAGGAAAATTACAATTTTTTGGATTTTTCCACTACCATTTTTGACAAAATGTCGACTTTCAATGAAATTAGCTCCTGCATTGGTACCCCTAGAGGCTTGGTTTTGGTATATGTTGTTCTTAAGCCCGGTATACACGATACAAGTTTTGCATCCAAGTCTCCATTCAAGAAAACTTGAATTCAAGTTTGTGTATACACGATGCAAGAAATTTTGATGAATACACACAAGTTTTGGCGGGAGATACAACAAACAAAATGGCATTTATTGGAGGAGAGGAGGGTGCTTCCCTTTGTATTGCATTATTATGTACAATTGTACTGCGAAGGAGATTAAGCTCCAAAAAGAGGTCAATATGGGCTCGTAAATGGCTTCGAAGGCGACGATGGGATGTATTTCTATGAAGTCTATTAGATCTTCAATCATTTCATTAGTCCATGTAACTGTCTTTTTCCTGCATGTTGGAGTTTCCTCTTTACCCGCCATCTTTGCACAACACGTGTAATTGTTATTATTTACATTCACAAATTGATGCTGATAAGGATTCTGTCTTCTGATTGGCCAATCTCCATCCAAGTTCCATCCAAGTTTAAAAAAATAGGATGCATTTCTATTCCATCCAAGTCCGTTCAAGTTTTTTTATTCAAGTTTCTTGTATGGTATACACGATCAAAAAACTTGAATTCAAGAAACTTGAATGGAGACTTGGATGCAAAACTTGCATCGTGTATACCGGGCTTTAGACCTATTATCTGCAAAACCGTGTCTCAGATTTCTGATAGAATTAATAGAACAAATTCTACGCACAATTAAAGTTGGTGAAATCTTATGAAGTCAGGCTGTATACACATAATGGGGCTTTAAGAGAGATTGAAACATCACAGGAAAAATCTGAGACACGGTTTTGGAGGTCATGCTGTGTTGATTAAGAAATTGTAAAAAGTTTTACCATTTGAATAAACATGAAACAGCTAATTTTGGTCAAGTGTGCACATCAAGATTTTGCAACTAATTGCATAATAATTAATTATGTAATTGTTGCATAATCATAATATTATAATCAGTGGAAAGATATATCTTTCTTCTTTCAAATCGTACCTCATTTGTTAATTTTGATGCAATATTAAGAAAGTTACAGCTGTTTTCAGATGGAAGATTGGAGGAAAAAAATCTTTGTATAGTGCTACCTTAATACTGACATCTGATTATACATGTAATAAGGGTTAGGATTATGGTGTTTAACACCACTTTCAACATTATATCAGTTATATTGTGGTGGTCAGTTTTATTGGTGGAGGAAACCAAAGTAAGAGGGGGAAATCACTGACAAATTTACATGTAATAAGAGAATAATATCACAGCAAATCTGTGTCAAAATCCACAACCCCGAAACCCCAGTCTAATAAAAATTGGTCCGGTTCGTGAAAAATTATATAAAACATGCTCAATCAAATAGGAAAAAATTCTTCTAATATGTCTTTCATGCTAGTTTTTCCAGATATTTCAACATAGACTCACTGTACACTAAACGGTTAAATATGTCAATGCACATGTAGATATCGCATACTGTATAATATTATAAGCTCTGTTCCCAATGTACCCACAGTTATTTATTATGCTATGTCTCTAACTGTACTGTACGGACATGTAGATTCCAATCCCAAGCTTTAGTTAATGAGTTATTTTAGGTTGCAAAAGTACTTCAAGCACACATTCAAGAATGGGATGAAAATTACACACACAAAAAAACTAGTTCTTATGTTTGGATGTGCAATAACTTGTATTATGTGACCTTATTTTTATTTCCCTTCACAGTGCATTTTATATCAATTAAACCTGTATTTAGCGACCACCTGTCTTATGTGACCATATTTCAATGTTCCCTTGGAAGGTCACATAAGACAGGTTTGACTGTATTTTAAATGAATTAAGTAATTAACAAAAACATCATATTCTGGTTGCTGTTCATGCCTAATATATAATTCATTTATAAGTCATTAAGACTAATTATCTACAATTTTTTATAATTAGCTACTAATAGCACTGCTTCAATGATACAGGTAGTTAATATATTTCTTTTACATATTTACAAATGTATATGACTGAGGGTTGGATTTACAACTACCTATGCAATCTGTGTTTATCACCACTAACTTTGTGAGTTCGAATTCCACTCAGGCGAGGTGTACTTGATACACTATTATGTGATAAAGTTTGTCAGTGACTTGCGACAGGTCGGTGGGTTTCTCCGGATACTCTGGTTTCCTCCACTAATAAAACTGACCTCCAGATATAAATGAAATATTGTTGAAAATGAAGTTCAACACCATTCTCTTAACCCAAACGTATATGTTAAGTGATCTTAAGTACCAGTAATATGTGTTTAATTAACATACATATATGACATAAATTATTATTGTATTTCCTAACTTTATTTTATCCAGAGTTATGAACTTAAATCAGACATGAAAGTTTTCCTCTGATTTTTTTTTCAAAGTATTTGAAAATAAAATGTGCCAAACTTGATAAAAAAAAAACAAAAAAATTTTTTTATGGGGACCTGTATAGGGGGGGGTTTCTCTTCTTTCAACAGTGACTCTGGTGAGTCACTTTCTTCTCTGTTAAATTCAAACCCTTCAAGGAACATCTGTTAGTTATACCAGTTTTTACATAATTATATTATTTTGTCAAGGGTATACATGTATACAGTACAATCATAATACTTGTTTCCATTTACCGGTAATATTTTTGCTCTGTAGATAATCTGTTAATTACTGTATGGCATTCAAAAATCATCTGTTAATTATTCTCATGTTTTAAAATTATTATCTTATTGTAATCTGTTCACAGTCAATTTAGAAATAAATAAATAAAAATATAATAAAAAAAACAAGATTCCTTTATGTTAAGCTTACCCTGTTAAAACCAGTTTGTCAACAAGTTTAAAACTCAAATGACGACAAAACGATAGGTGAATAACTCTTACTGTGGAAGTGAGTAAAATTCATTACATTTGGAAAGTAATCGTAATGCATGAAGCAAACTAAAGGAGTATTCATTTTTATTGAATCCATTTTTTGAATAAAATGCTAACGCGTGAATACGTGTATTTATGATATCGTTTACTTGAAATCAACGTTGGAACTCAGGATACCGTTGCTGATGAAATGTTGACAACAAAAATGGCATTAAAAATCCATTCTTAAAATAAGTGGAACAATTGCATCCCATTGGCTGGTTATTAATAAATTTGGTAAAAATAGCTAGAATCACGTATTAGAGTATGGGTGACTTGCATATTTCCCCATCATACGTCACTAGAATTCCATATTTGGATCTCAACAAGAAGCACTATATTTCGAGATTCTAACCAAATATTTCTGGGATTTTTTAAGAGATTGATTGATCTATTAGGATGAAAATATGACTGTTTCTGTTTAAACATGAAAGAACCACTTGACCAATCATAGTCACATATATATAGATTCATTTTATTCCATTTTTAAAAACATCTTTCATTTTCGTTGACTCGTTCCATGGCATTTATGGACATGTCCAAATATTGACATAATTATTAATTAATAAATACATTTTAGAAATAAAAAGATCTGCATTATAATGTATGATCTTGTCATGCAGAGAATGGTGAAAGATTATGTTAAATTCACACTAGATTAACATGACATAGCATAAGGCTACATATTTAGTTCATGCCAAGCATTTAGTGATTTACACCCCCCCCCCCCCCTTTTCATTTTCCGTCTGTTTTCCTGAAATACTTATTGATGTGTGTACATGCTACTTTTCAGCGCCAATGGTATTATATGACAACCTCCAGTTTTAGTTAGTTTTGAATCATTGTAGGTAGATATATATACAGAATGGACATGGGATGTTTTTTTTAACAAGTTACAGATTCTATTAAATAAAATCAATGCCATGAGGGTTTATGGTTTTTTTTTAAAAAAAAATATTCTGATTCCCAATGTTGCTGAAAAAAATATTCTGATTTTGGTGGAGGAAAAAAAAATAATCTGATTCAGAGTTTTTGTCATATAACCTAATGTTAAATTCTGGAGAGAAAAAAATTGCGCTTTTCGCAACCAAAAAACAAAATATTCTAACTCTTGTGTTGTCCGAAAAAAAAATTCGGAACGATACAAAAAACCATAACCCCCCCCCTGCAAGTTAAATGGTCGGTCCCTAAAAGAGAGGAACACTTTGATAGTTTGAATTCTATTCAAGATAAATTTGATTCTGCTTTAATGAAGATGAAGGTTAAATTAAATACTTTAGAAACTAATAGTAAGAATCTAACTGGGTTAGATGAAACTTACTGATAAAGAATTCTTTTCTGCTATTAAAAGATTAAAGTCAAATAAATTTGGAGGTCTTCAGCTTATTACAAATGATATGCTGAAAGCAGGTCAGAATATTTTAGCCCCCAGCCTCTTGAAGTTATTTAATAGTACATTTTTTTATGTATTTTATCTTCTGGATTTTATCCGGATCATTGGTCAACAGGTTATCTTAGCCCTATTTTCAAGTCTGGAGATCGATCAAAACCAGTGAATTACAGAAGCATAGCTATAACAGGATGTCTTGAAAAGTTACTAAACTCAATATTAAATAATACGTTAGATGACTTTCTAATGAAACATAAAATTATCTCCCCTTATCAAATCAGGTTTACTAAAAAAAGTAGACCTGCAGATCATATATTCGTACTTAAAACTGCTATTTATAAATATATCTGTAAAAAGAAAAAATTATACACATGCTTTATCGATTTAAAAAAGTTTTTGACTCAGTCATGCATGAAGCTATTTACATCAAATTATTACAAATTGGGAATGGCAGTTCATTTTATGAAAATCTTAAAAACATGTATTGCAAATCAAAGCTTCATGTTAAAATTGGGAATATTCTCACAGATAACTTCACCTCCAAAATTGGGGTTAGACAGGGTGATATTTTGAGCCCTAATCTGTTTAAAAATTTTTATAAACGACCTCCCTAACTATTTTGAGGAAACCCCAGACCCAGCTATTATCGATAGTAGAAAAATTGATTGTTTACTTTATGCTGATGATGTTGTCATTATGTCAACATCTCACGATGGATTACAATGTAAACTAAATAAGCTTCAAGCATTCTGTGATGATTGGGGAATTGATGTTAATCTTTCCAAGACTAAA
This sequence comes from Bathymodiolus brooksi, assembly GCA_963680875.1. Lineage (NCBI taxonomy): Eukaryota > Metazoa > Mollusca > Bivalvia > Mytilida > Modiolidae > Bathymodiolus > Bathymodiolus brooksi. The sequence continues at coordinate 97,108,671 of OY804582.1, read as the reverse complement.
ACTATGATTTTTAATAAGACTGGTTTTTAAAAGGAAAACTTTTTATTTAGGAGCAAACCATTAGACTGTGTAAACCAATATAAATATTTAGGAATAACTTTTAACCCCATCAGAGTCCTTTAAAGAAGCCAAACTTGACTTATATAGAAAAGCATTTAAAGCCCTTTTTAGGTCACCTTGCCAATGTGAGCTTTTGCCATCACTTGGCATCGTCGTCCATCGTCCGTTAACTTTTCGCATTTTAATCTTCTCCTATGAAACCGCTCAGCCAAATGAAGTGAAACTTGGTATGAAGTATCTATGGAAGGTCCTCTCTAAAAATTGCTCATTTTGTCCCGATCCATCAACAAACATGGCTGCCATAGGCAATTCTTGTTTCTGATTGGCCGATTTTTAAAAATGTTCTCCTCTGAAACCGCTTGGCCAAATGAATCGAAACTTGGTAGGGAGCATCATTGGAAGGTCCTCTATAAAGATTGCTCATTTCGTCCCGATTCATTAACAAACATGGCTGCCACAGGCAATTCTTGTTTCTGATTGGTCGATTTCTAAAAATGTTCTCCTCTGAAACTGCTTGGCCAAATGAACCAAAACTTGGTAGGAAGCATCTATGGAAGGACCTCTATAAAGATTGCTCATTTTGTCCCAAACGGTTAACAAACATGGCCACCACAGGCAATTCTTGTTTCTGATTGGTTGATTTCTAAAAAAAACTCTTTAAAGAAAGATAACTCTTGTTTAAATATAGATATCTGTATTCAAAATGCAGTTATATCTATACAGATATTGCTGATTTTTAAAAATCTTCTCCTCTGAAACCGCTTGGCCAAATGAACCGAAACTTGGTAGGAAACATCTATGGAAAGTCCTCGGTAAAGATTGCTCATTCCGTCCCGATCCATTAACAAACATGGCCACCACAGGCGATTCTTGTTTCTGATTGGCTGATTTTTTAGATTCCGTTTGGCCAAATGAACTGAAACTTGGTAGGAAGCATCTATGGAAAGTCTTCTGTTACGATTGCTCATTTCGTCCCGATCCATTAACAAACATGGCCACCACAGACAATTCTTTTTTCTGATTGGTTGATTTCTTAAAAATCTTCTCCTCTGAAACCGCTTTGCCAAATGAACCGAAACTTGGTAGGATGCATCTATGTGAGGTCCTCTATAAAGATTGCTCATTTCGTCTCGATCCATCAACAAATATGGCTGCCATAGGCAATTCTTGTTTCTGATTGGTTGATTTCTAAAAATCTTCTACTCTGAAACAGCTTGGCCAAATGGACCGAAACGTGGTAGGAAGCATCTATGGAAGGTCCTCTATGGGAATTGCTCATTCCGTTTTGATCCATTAACAAACATGGCCGTCATAGGCAATTCTTGTTTCTTATTGGTCGATTTCTAAAACAGCTTTTCCTCTGAAACCGCTTGGCCAAATGATATGAAACTTGGTAAGAAGCATCTATGGAAGGTCCTCTATAGAGATTGATCATTTTGTGTTGATTCATTAACAAACATGGCTGCCTTAGGCAATTCTTGTTCTTAAAATCTTCTTCTCTGAAACTGCTTTGCCAAAATGAACCGATATTTGGTGAGAAGCACCTATGGAAGGTTCTGTATTAAGTTTCCTCAAAGCAGAATGAAAGGTGAGCGACACAGGCTCAGCTCAGTGCTGAACCTCTAGTTAAATTAAGGGCTGACTATGTCTCCCTTGGACCCAGGATCACATCCTCATTGCATATATTTCATCACACCATAAAAGCTATATTGCTATATGGTGCAGAGATTTGGGGTTGTTATTTACCTCCCTCCTTTAAGCTGGAACATTTGTGTGGTTGGACAAAACAATCTACTTTCTCTCCATCCTCTAAAATGGATTTACATTTTGTTAAAAGTATACTTGGCGTGCATAAGAATAGTTCAAATTATGGAGTTATGTCTGAAGTAGGCAGATTGCCTATTATTTTAGATTGCTTTAAAGCGACTATTGGATATTGGCACCATCTAGAAAATATTTCCTTGGGCTTATTAAAAGACGCTTATTTGGACTTGAAAAAATCACATGAGGAGGGAGGTCGATCATGGTTTTCTACTCTTTCTAATATGTTTAATGTTTTGAAAACTCCAGGAGGTTACAAATACAAATCATGTTCTATATCCTCTCTTAAGCATACTGTGAAAACAGAGTTAAAAAATATGTATATAAGTACCTGGTACAATTTCAGAAATCAACTAATAAATGAAAATGGAAAATTGAGGACATATGTTCAGATCAAAACAAACTTTGGCTTTGAGATATATCTTGATTTTATAAAGGAGCCTAAAAATAGAAGATGTATTACTAAATTCAAAATTAGTTCTCATAAATTAAAGATAGAATCTGGTAGATATACTAGACCTATTACACCTTTAAATGAAAGAATTTGTGACAGATGTGATAAGCATGAAGTAGATGCTGAAATTCATTTGTTCAATCATTGTATTCATTTTTTAGAAGCAAGAAAAACATTATTTGATCTGATCAATAAGTCTAATGTTAATTTTCAATCCCTGTCCTCTTTCCAAAATTTTTTTTTCTTTTAATTGTGAAAATATAGATATTTTGAATAATCTTAGTATTTTTCTCCTGGAGTCAGGTGTAACTTAAAAACAACCTGAAAATAACATGATGGTTTTGATTGTTCTTTGTCATTGAATTGTTCATTTTTATTACTGTATATGTCATCGAATCATTTATTGTACTGTCTTTGCCCCTTGAGGGCCCCTGATTGGTCAAATAAACTTGTGTTCTTGTATTCTTGTTGATGTTAAGAAACACCACCGATGTGTTCCGAAAGACAATGAATTTCGATGTTTGGCAAGTGGTCGATCGATCAAGGTGGGTGTAGAACTAAGTGGAACAATTGCATCCCACAAGACATTGACACTAGTTGTCGGTATGACAATGATCCTAGATGATTTCCTCAGGCAATGTATGTTACAGAAAGCCATCATATTGTTTTAATTAAATTTTCTCACTTAAATAGAACCACCTTGACATTTGTTTTGAAATTGAGTCCACTTCAAGTAGCAAAATTCGATGTTTGTACACTATATAAATAAAAACTAAAGTGATGCAATGAATTTCTATTTATCCATAGACATCTTCCGTATATTTTAATTGATTTCAAGCGTACGTATTTATTGTAAACTGACGTATTTTAGCCGAAGGGTTGAACGTCATTTTTCATCAAAAATGAAGCGAAAGTCACGTGACCGAGACTTGACTTTGGAACTCTCCTGTCACACTGGCATTTCTACTGAAACATCATGTTTTTTTCAATAATAAAAACAGATTTAAATACATTTAAGTACAGATCTTCCTAAGTAATTGCAATAAAAATATGTAATCAATTTTTTTTTCAATAATAAAATCAGTTTTAAGTGCAGATTTTCTGAAATAATTGCAATAAAAATGTGTAATCATATTTAAATCATTTCAATAATAAAACAGATTCCAGCATAAAAAAAGAAAGCATATTTTTTTAAATATTAAAAAAAAACTGGTGTGTTTTTTTTTATTTGATACATTACCTGGGTCACATTTTGTACTCCTTCCTTGTCCAACTTTAAAAAAGAAAGCATATTTTTTAAATAATTAAATCAAACTGATTTTTGTTGTAACTTCAGATGTCACAGGTGTTCCCCTTCCTTGTTTGATTTTCTGTATTATATTACTCCATCATATATGTTTATGTGAATCTTTTCTGTACATGTGATTCCTTTTTTAAGGAAAAAGTAGCTATATATAGTGATTGGACAACTTTAAATGCCTAAATAAAAACCATATTATTACAGGTAAGGATAGGGGTTATATTTAATGCCACTTTCAACAATATCTCAGTTATCTCGTGGCTGTCAGTTTTATTGATGCAGGCAGCCAGAGTAATTTTTACAGGTAAAATACAAGTGATACTTTGCTTATACGGTCAAACATATACAACGTATATAAAGGTCTCTCAGTTGAAAGGGAATGTGGAAATGTTCCCTTTATGAGGAGTTGCCCTTTATATACAGGTTAAAATTATATGCACTACTCATTTTTGTGTTCAGCGAGTTCGGTTAGGATGAGAGGTGATTATTCAATTTGTTGATATTGGTGGAATTGATGGCCATCACTGTTTAAACTTTCTTTTCGTAATTAATGGGAAATAATGAAGTTGCTCTTTATAGGCAGTGATTTGTTACCGGCTTATATAAATACCCTTTAAGGCAGGTTTATTCATTCATATTTTATCATTATGTGTCTCTAAGTATGTGTCTACTGCATATGAGGAGAGAGCAAATTACAAGATTGCATTTAGTACTGATCATTTGATCAAGCAAGCAGACACACTGTATGTTTCATTTCATTGACGCCGATTGGAAATGCTAAATTTTGTACTGACTACTCATGAAGTATGCACTGTTTCGGTGAACAGAGACAATGTACACGGATTGCATTATTACTATTATTTGTTTTGCTAACCGTGATGGCATTACATGTATATATTATACTTTATGTTTTTATGGAGTTATGTCTGAAGTAGGCAGATTGCCTATTATTTTAGATTGCTTCAAAGCGACTATTGGATATTGGCACCATCTAGAAAATATTTCCTTGGGCTTATTAAAAGACGCTTATTTGGACTTGAAAAAATCACATGAGGAGGGAGATCGATCATGGTTTTCTACTCTTTCTAATATGTTTAATGTTTTGAAAACTCCAGGAGGTAACAAATACAAATCATGTTCTATATCCTCTCTTAAGCATACTGTGAAAACAGAGTTAAAAAATATGTATATAAGTACCTGGTACAATTTCAGAAATCAACTAATAAATGAAAATGGAAAATTGAGGACATATGTTCAGATCAAAACAAACTTTGGCTTTGAGATATATCTTGATTTTATAAAGGAGCCTAAAAATAGAAGATGTATTACTAAATTCAAAATTAGTTCTCATAAATTAAAGATAGAATCTGGTAGATATACTAGACCTATTACACCTTTAAATGAAAGAATTTGTGACAGATGTGATAAGCATGAAGTAGATGATGAAATTCATTTGTTCAATCATTGTATTCATTTTTTAGAAGCAAGAAAAACATTATTTGATCTGATCAATAAGTCTAATGTTAATTTTCAATCCCTGTCCTCTTTCCAAAATTTTTTTTCTTTTAATTGTGAAAATATAGATATTTTGAATAATCTTAGTATTTTTCTCCTGGAGTCAGGTGTAACTTAAAAACAACCTGAAAATAACATGATGGTTTTGATTGTTCTTTGTCATTGAATTGTTCATTTTTATTACTGTATATGTCATCGAATCATTTATTGTACTGTCTTTGCCCCTTGAGGGCCCCTGATTGGTCAAATAAACTTGTATTCTTGTATTCTTGTTGATGTTAAGTGGGTGTTTATTCCAGCATAAAAAAAGAAAGCATATTTGTTTGGTTTTCTGTATTATATTACTCCATTATAAATGTTTATGTGAATCTTTTCTGTACATGTGATTCCTTTTTTAAGGAGGAAGTAGCTATATATAGTGATTGGACAACTTTAAATGCCTAAATAAAAAAAAAATTATTAGCTGAAAAAATCATGACATTGCATGTGTGATGTAAAAAACATATTATTACAGGTAAGGTTAGGGGTTATATATATAATGCCACTTTCAACAATATCTCACTTATCTCCTGGCTGTCAGTTTTATTGATGCAGCCAACCAGAGTAATTTTTACAGGTAAAATACAAGTGATACTTTGCTTAGGGAACGACCAATTAACTTGAAGGGGGGGGGGGGGGTGGGGTTATGGTTTTTTTTTCTAAAAAAATATTCTGATTTTGGTGGAGGGAAAAAAAAATAATCTGATTCAGAGTTTTTTGTCATATAGCCTAATGTTGTATTCTGGAAAAAAAAATTCGCGTTTTGCGCGACAAAAAAAAAAATATTTTAACTCTCGTGTTGTTCGAAAAAAAATTCTGAACGAGACAATAAAACCATAACCCCATTCAAGTTAAATGGTCGGCCCCTTATACAGTCAAACATATACCGGTACAACGTATATAAAGGTCTCTCAGTTGAAAGGGAATGTGGAAATGTTCCCTTTATGAGGAGTTGCCCTTTATATACAGGTTAAAATTATATGCACTATTCATTTTTGTGTTCAGCGAGTTCGGTTAGGATGAGAGGTGATTATTCAATTTGTTGATATTGGTGGAATTGATGGCCATCACTGTTTAAACTTTCTTTTCGTAATTAATGGGAAATAATGAAGTTGCTCTTTATAGGCAGTGATTTGTTACCGGCTTATATAAATACCCTTTAAGGCAGGTTTATTCATTCATATTTTATCATTATGTGTCTCTAAGTATGTGTCTACTGCATATGAGGAGAGAGCAAATTACAAGATTGCATTTAGTACTGATCATTTGATCAAGCAAGCAGACACACTGTATGTTTCATTTCATTGACGCCGATTGGAAATGCTAAATTTTGTACTGACTACTCATGAAGTATGCACTGTTTCGGTGAACAGAGACAATGTACACGGATTGCATTATTACTATTATTTGTTTTGCTAACCGTGATGGCATTACATGTATATATTATACTTTATGTTTTTATGGAGTTATGTCTGAAGTAGGCAGATTGCCTATTATTTTAGATTGCTTCAAAGCGACTATTGGATATTGGCACCATCTAGAAAATATTTCCTTGGGCTTATTAAAAGACGCTTATTTGGACTTGAAAAAATCACATGAGGAGGGAGATCGATCATGGTTTTCTACTCTTTCTAATATGTTTAATGTTTTGAAAACTCCAGGAGGTAACAAATACAAATCATGTTCTATATCCTCTCTTAAGCATACTGTGAAAACAGAGTTAAAAAATATGTATATAAGTACCTGGTACAATTTCAGAAATCAACTAATAAATGAAAATGGAAAATTGAGGACATATGTTCAGATCAAAACAAACTTTGGCTTTGAGATATATCTTGATTTTATAAAGGAGCCTAAAAATAGAAGATGTATTACTAAATTCAAAATTAGTTCTCATAAATTAAAGATAGAATCTGGTAGATATACTAGACCTATTACACCTTTAAATGAAAGAATTTGTGACAGAGGTGATAAGCATGAAGTAGATGATGAAATTCATTTGTTCAATCATTGTATTCATTTTTTAGAAGCAAGAAAAACATTATTTGATCTGATCAATAAGTCTAATGTTAATTTTCAATCCCTGTCCTCTTTCCAAAATTTTTTTTTCTTTTAATTGTGAAAATATAGATATTTTGAATAATCTTAGTATTTTTCTCCTGGAGTCAGGTGTAACTTAAAAACAACCTGAAAATAACATGATGGTTTTGATTGTTCTTTGTCATTGAATTGTTCATTTTTATTACTGTATATGTCATCGAATCATTTATTGTACTGTCTTTGCCCCTTGAGGGCCCCTGATTGGTCAAATAAACTTGTGTTCTTGTATTCTTGTTGATGTTAAGAAACACCACCGATGTGTTCCGAAAGACAATGAATTTCGATGTTTGGCAAGTGGTCGATCGATCAAGGTGGGTGTAGAACTAAGTGGAACAATTGCATCCCACAAGACATTGACACTAGTTGTCGGTATGACAATGATCCTAGATGATTTCCTCAGGCAATGTATGTTACAGAAAGCCATCATATTGTTTTAATTAAATTTTCTCACTTAAATAGAACCACCTTGACATTTGTTTTGAAATTGAGTCCACTTCAAGTAGCAAAATTCGATGTTTGTACACTATATAAATAAAAACTAAAGTGATGCAATGAATTTCTATTTATCCATAGACATCTTCCGTATATTTTAATTGATTTCAAGCGTACGTATTTATTGTAAACTGACGTATTTTAGCCGAAGGGTTGAACGTCATTTTTCATCAAAAATGAAGCGAAAGTCACGTGACCGAGACTTGACTTTGGAACTCTCCTGTCACACTGGCATTTCTACTGAAACATCATGTTTTTTTCAATAATAAAAACAGATTTAAATACATTTAAGTACAGATCTTCCTAAGTAATTGCAATAAAAATATGTAATCAATTTTTTTTTCAATAATAAAATCAGTTTTAAGTGCAGATTTTCTGAAATAATTGCAATAAAAATGTGTAATCATATTTAAATCATTTCAATAATAAAACAGATTGCAGCATAAAAAAAGAAAGCATATTTTTTTAAATATTAAAAAAAAACTGGTGTGTTTTTTTTAATTTGATACATTACCTGGGTCACATTTTGTACTCCTTCCTTGTCCAACTTTAAAAAAGAAAGCATATATTTTAAATAATTAAATCAAACTGATTTTTGTTGTAACTTCAGATTTCACATGTGTTCCCCTTCTTTGTTTGGTTTTCTGTATTATATTACTCCATTATAAATGTTTATGTGAATCTTTTCTGTACATGTGATTCCTTTTTTAAGGAGGAAGTAGCTATATATAGTGATTGGACAACTTTAAATGCCTAAATAAAAAAAAAATTATTAGCTGAAAAAATCATGACATTGCATGTGTGATGTAAAAAACATATTATTACAGGTAAAGTTAGGGGTTATATATATAATGCCACTTTCAACAATATCTCACTTATCTCCTGGCTGTCAGTTTTATTGATGCAGGCAACCAGAGTAATTTTTACAGGTAAAATACAAGTGATACTTTGCTTAGGGAACGACCAATTAACTTGAAGGGGGGTTATGGTTTTTTTTTCTAAAAAAATATTCTGATTTTGGTGGAGGGAAAAAAAAATAATCTGATTCAGAGTTTTTTGTCATATAGCCTAATGTTGTATTCTGGAAAAAAAATAATATTTTAACTCTCGTGTTCGAAAAAAAATTCTGAACGAGACAATAAAACCATAACCCCATTCAAGTTAAATGGTCGGCCCCTTATACAGTCAAACATATACCGGTACAACGTATATAAAGGTCTCTCAGTTGAAAGGGAATGTGGAAATGTTCCCTTTATGAGGAGTTGCCCTTTATATACAGGTTAAAATTATATGCACTATTCATTTTTGTGTTCAGCGAGTTCGGTTAGGATGAGAGGTGATTATTCAATTTGTTGATATTGGTGGAATTGATGGCCATCACTGTTTAAACTTTCTTTTCGTAATTAATGGGAAATAATGAAGTTGCTCTTTATTGGCAGTGATTTGTTACCGGCTTATATAAATACCCTTTAAGGCAGGTTTATTCATTCATATTTTATCATTATGTGTCTCTAAGTATGTGTCTACTGCATATGAGGAGAGAGCAAATTACAAGATTGCATTTAGTACTGATAATTTTATCAAGCAAGCAGACGCACTGTATGTTTCATTTCATTGACTCCGATTGGAAATGCTAAATTTTGTACTGACTAATCATGAAGTATGCACTGTTTCGGTGAACAGAGACAATGTACACGGATTGCATTATTACTATTATTTGTTTTGCTAACCGTGATGGCATTACATATATATATTACACTTTACGTTTTTATTTTCCCTATTTGTCTTTGTTAGCGCAGACGGTCACTATTTTCGTATATGGACCAGCCAGGTACCTGCATTATTTTATATAAAAAGTATAATATAGCAAATAGTTCATGTCACTTCGGGTCATATGGCAGTATATGGACCGGCCTGTCACCAAAAAAATATTATATGGACCTCATATTTTTTTGGTGACGGACCGGTCCATATCCCTCAGTGCCATGAACTATTTGCTATATATATATATATAACACAACAATTAAGACACAGTACTTTAATTGCTGTTCTTCATTTCACATTCATTTTAAGGTGGTACTATACACTACAGGGAGATAACTCTTTAAAATCAGTTGAAAGTTTTGATCATATGATGTTTGTATGTAGATTTCAAGCATCTCTGATCAAAGCGACAGAGAGAAAAGCTGCTATGTGGCTAGTGAATTCATAGCTCTGAGTCTGTTGGTTGGAATTTGTTAAAATTTTGATATTTATTACAGTGGATATATTCAAACACACTGCCAAAAAAATAAGAAAATTAAACGAGCAGATCAAATTTTACCTGAAGTGTATGGTACCACCTTAAATAGTAAGATTTTTGTTTTCCATTTTTTAACAATTTAAGTGGTTAATATAAAATTCCCAAATGGGTGATTTTCAAAAAAATGAAGACTTTTCATTTTCAGAGAATAATTTGAATATTAAATGATATGAAAGAAAGGTAAATACCTTAAAACAAGCACAATGGTAACAGTTATCTTCATGCAAAGTGTCATGGAGATTGCTCTTCCGCTTAAAAAGTTATCCTCTAAAAACTGGTCAAATTTGTCAGGCGTGTGACGTTTTAGCGTGACAAACTTTAAATTGCCTTAACTTACCTTGATGATAAAAAAAATAAAATAAAGAATATATTAAAGAAAGATGGTATTCTATAATTTCGTACCATTTTACTTCAAATATCTAGATGTTTTGTGACCCTATGATTATGCGACAAAAAATTATTCAATTTTTTAAATTTGTGTACGTGAATAAATTTAACTTGGAAAATTGTACAAATGTCAAATTAAACCTTAATAGTTTTTCATTGTTGAGATTAATTAGTTCAGAAAAGTCAAAATATGTTGTAAAAAAACATTAGTTATAATAATTTAGTAGTATTAGACTGGATGAATATGATAGTTGTAAAATTGGGCTTGCATAAGGAGAGACACAAAAAATGTCAGGAGTGTGACATTTGATCTTAGTTGTATAGTACTGTGTTGTATGCTTTAATAGTTCACAATTTTCTTTATTTTCCAAAAGCTCCAGACCCAACCAAAGAAAAAAGTTGGAAATAGCTCTGATATATAACATATCATATCTAGGAAATCAAAATAACTAATGTCAGGAGTGTGACACTTTTAATGGGCATATCTTTTAAATAAAAAAATAAATAAACAATGCTTCTACAAACTTCCACAATGTTTTCAATTTAATCACATATAAACAATAAGTAATAATTGTAGTATTTTTGTATATTGCACGACACCTTTCTCATAATAAGTGATGATAAAGGGTTATATTTTCTTAAAACATGTCAAAATATGGATTTTTTTCTAAATGAAAAATTGATGTATGTTGCTTTAGATAAACAGAATACTTACTTTAATATATCTTGCCTTTCATAAAACATTTTCATTCTTTTGATATAGCATTTTTGAAAATTTATTAATAATTTTTCATTCAACAGTAATATGTCACACTCCTGACATAAAAACATTAAATGTCGATTGCAATTGCAGTAGGAAGTTTTTTTGCAGAGTAAATTATTGAGAAACATGAGAAAACTAATTTGAAAACCACTAAAAAGTAATTTTATACTAAGAAAAGATGATCTATTGCTAGTTTTAATAAATTTCAAATCCATTTTAACCATTTTTGATGAGATAAATTCCTAAAGGTCAAATAATTAGCACACTAATCATTAGAAAAAAATTTGAATCTTCTTTTAATATTTACTGTTAACTGTAAGAAATATAAGCTTTTGAAGAAATATAACTTTTAGTTTGGAAAGAATAAGTTGGTTATATTATTTTCAGCTCGACAGGTTTATTTTCGAGAGGGAGTCAGAAGTGTGACAATTTTATTTAAGAAATAGATTATTTTGTAAGCATATAGCCTCCATAAAACTGCTTGTAATTGTCTCGGGGAATTATTTAATTCTCAATAAGCACTATACTCTTGAAAAGATGTATAAATGGTTGAAATTTGAGTTGTCATTTTTTATAATTATGATAGTATTACTTAGAATATGATAAAATATGATTGAAATAACATCATAACAATGCAAAAATGAAGTATATTCAAGGGAAACCTTTTTTCAGTCAAAATAGATTATGTACTACTACTTAAAAAAGTTATTGTGACCAACAATGATTGCATTTAGCTTGATATTTGGTGTATTTATCTTTTAGAAAAATGTGTCGGGAGTGTGACAAAACATCAAAAAATGGACAGTATTTTCATTTGGTTACCTCTAGTTTATACCACCAATGATCAACTTAACTTAACTTTTGTTATATTTATTAGGCATATATAAATAATTGATTTACAACTATTAAGCCACATTAGATCATATTTTTTATGCTTGTATGAAAACTTTAATTACCAGATTTTTAAAAATATACAATAAAAATAGTGTTTCTTTGATATACTGAAACAGTTTTCTCATGATATATACAAAGTTTGGTACCAAAATGTGCCTTTTTCATATCATTATCAAATGGAAATACATTTAGGTCTTTTACCATACCCCAAAAAAAATGATACCTCTGAGGAAGTAAGTCTGTATTTGTTATCATTTTAACACTTTGTTGCTAATAAAAGTTGGAAAAAAAATGTTTGTCTTCATATATTGCACTGAGCAACTGAATCTGAAAAATATATCATATTGACATTATTTTACGACCAAAATTATTTCAATTTGTCCAATTTGAAATTTCACCCTCTATGTCACACAAAGTCTTCATTTTTTTAAAAATCACCCAAATACAGGTAGGGGGCCGTCGTGGTCATGATAATATGATAGTTGGATTTATAACTGCCTAATGTAATCAGTACCTATTACCACTAAAGTTGTGAGATCGAATCCTGCTCATGGCTAGGTGTACTTGATACAACTTTACGTGATAATAAATTACGACAGGTCGGTTGTTTTCTGCTTTTATTCTGGTTTCCTCCACAAATAAAACTTTACTTACCCCCACGATATAACTGAAATATTGTTGAATGTAGTGTTAAACACCATAACTCTAACCCTAAGGTCAAAATTAACGATTATTTCATTTCATTTTGCAGATGATGGCTGATTTAGATGAAAGAACCAATTTGATACAGCCAAATAACGGGGCCAATTATGATAAACCGCTAAATGCAGCAGCTGAGATTCAGACCAGCGACCAGTATGACTATGTACCACAAAGTCAAAACAGTGTCACAGTAGAGGATGATACTGCCAAGCAACATAAAGTTGGGTAAGACTATTGATCCTCCTATCAGTTCTCACAATGAGCACCGGTCTTCTGGCCCAAGACCAGTCAATTTTTCAGTTTTTATTTAGAACTACCAGTATATAAAAAAAAATCAAGAATTTGATTCAGACCAGTAAATTTAAATTTTCATTTCGAGGACTGCTCCTATGTGAAATACTGTATGATGGAGTAAAAGAGGAGTTTGCAGGTAACTTTTAAATGTAAGAGAGGCTGTTGTATAAGGTGGCTTTGTGAGGTTACAACTGGAAACTTGTTGTAAAAGGTAGTTTTTAAAACCTTTGAATTAAGAACAGAATTTGCTGTTCAAAACATCAAAGGTGGAAAATTAAAAAAAATATCCTTCTGAAGTCTCAACTTGCTTCGGAGTATATTATGATGGCAAATAATCAAACTGGTTGGTTTGTTAAATATCTGTTCTACACCACTTTTATCCTGTAACCTTAAAGTACAAGTCAAGCGTACCTTACAGTGAGTTAAGTAAGCACACCTCGCAGTAGACAGTAAATATTTACCATAAACTTTTACATTACGATTTCGGCTTTTTTAAATTGTTTGCAGCCGGATTGGTAAAATTGAAGACTTTCTGCAAATTTTAAGCCATGCATGAAGAATATTGGTCCAGGGATAGCACCCGGATTTGTTTTTGAAAATGAGTTGTTCGTTGACACAAATCATAAATCGATTTTCTCGAAACGACTTCACTTTGGACGTTTAGTAGTACCCAATCATATTTTTAATGCTTATAACTACCAAATTGATAGTTCTAGTTTTCAAGTTTTTTCTGATATATATTTTTTTCACAAAATAATCAATTTTAGGTGTTTTTTTAATGAAATGAAAAAGGTGAAAAATCAGGTTTTTTTTCACTCTGACAGTAAATAATAAGGTGATCGCCAACTAAGTTTGACCTCCCTACCATAATCTATACTCTATAACAAATTTGAAATTGTTCAGGAAAGAGGATTCCTTTGAAAATGATTGGAATAGCAAGTTGTTCTTGATTTTTTAACATTGCAGGATAAACATTATATACTTATATTGTTAGTAAAAACACTTTCTTTGCTCCTGCTGGCTGGAAATGCTGCCATGGCTTTTCTAATTGTTTCTAATGTTGGAACAAACATTTTTTATTTTTTCTGACAAAATACATATTGTATATTTATTAATAATATGTCAACCGAAAAAGCCTTGAAAAAGACTCAATGGAAAAATTGTGGACACATTTTAAGTTAAAATATAACCAATGGTGAACTCATTTTTGATTTTCAGAAATCTATCAAGTTTGATGCATCTACTGAAAGGAAATATAGGTACCGGTATTCTTGCAATGCCGTCTGCTGTTATGAATGCTGGATTATGGGTAAGATTCTAATTAAAAGAAAAAACGTGATAAAAGTTTTGGCAAAATCATTGAAATTGAAAAATGCAAATGAAACACACTGATAGAGAGACTAACTTTCTACATTTGTGCCCGCACATTAGCTAGAGTAATTGTGAAAGAGATGAATTTCATGAAATTTGCATTTCTAATTGAAAGTCAAAAACACCTGGTTACTTTTCTTCATTTTGTCATACCAGAAAGATTTTCCAAGATTATGAGTGAGTGATTATTGTTTTATTGCAAATGAGCAATATTTCAGCTACATTTATATCATTGCGAAAATGAAAAACACTTTGATGAGATGATGATGATGGTGATGTCTGCTGAGTTGGATTTTTATAGTGCTAGCTCACTTAAGGTGGTACCATACACTTCAGGTAAAGTTTGATCTGCTCGTTTAATTTTCTTATTTTTTTGGCAGTGTGTTTGAATATATCCACTGTAATAAATATCAAAATTTTAACAAATTCCAACCAACAGACTCAGAGCTATGAGTTCACTAGCCACATAGCAGCTTTTCTCTCTATCGTTTTGATCACCGAGATACTTGAAATCTACATACAAACATCATATGATCAAAACGTTCAACTGATTTTAAAGAGTTATCTCCCTGTAGTGTATGGTACCCCCTTAAACAACAGTCTGCAGGTAGACATGTCCGAGCCAACCAGTCTCCTACTCTCAGTGGTGCATGCTTATTAGAGAAGCAACAAAATGAAATATCAATTTTATAGTCTTTGGTTTGACCCAACTGGGTGATTATAACCAATGTTACCATAGTGTTTTGTGTATAATATTCACCCTGACTGATCAAAAAGTGTACTTGAGTTTTACATGAAGTTGACATTACAAATGTGTACAAATTCATGTTAAAGGAGCCTATTCTGTACATGATTAATTGATTTAGTGATACATGATACTCATATGAAAACCATTTTAAAAAATTCTTAAATTTTCCTGTCCATGTAATATCAAAAAGAATACATTTAAAAATTCACAGGAGTTAATGTCAAAATTATTTGAAAACATTTTTAAGTGATAGCTCAGTCCAAGTGAAATGTGAGTCAAGTGAGTGGAATTTGTAGCTGAATACATGCTAACTATGAATATAGTCAAACATATATAAGGGCACTCAAGAGAACCTGAAAATGTGAAATTGTGAAAAACCTGAAATTATATGCATTATTCATTATTCTTTAATTGGAACAATGAGTCTGCACTTTATAGACAGTGATTTGTTATATAGATGTGCCCTTTTAAGGCAGGTGTGATTGTACATATACTTTGCAGGTTGGAACTATTGGTATTTTAGTAATTGGAGGAATAGCCATTCACTGTATGCACATGCTACTCAACTGCTGTCATATTTTAAGGAAAAGGTAAAATGTTTATAATATTTCATGAAATGGTTATGCTTTATGGTGTTTAACACCACTTTCAACAATATTTCAGTCATATCAGGGCAATTTTCATGAAATAATATTAATTATTAGGAATTTTCACACATTTCTTATGATAGCAAAATAAAATTAAATGCTAAAATAACTTTGAAAATTCATGACCGCAGTGGAGCATCTGTGTCAATGATGTATTCATGTAATATTTGTATACCCTCAGCAAGGAAGTTGAGAGGGGTATACTGGGCTCAAAGTGTCATCTGTCTGTAGGCACAATCTTGTCTGGTGTAGATCTGTTTTGTCTTAAGGTCCGCAACCATCTTACTTTGTATATGTATAAGGAGTTAGTGAGTGATTAATGTTTTACGCCAAATGAGCAATTTTTCAGCTATATCATGACGAGAACAAGTTACATTTTGATGAGATGATGATGAATTCTGCTCTGTACTATGCCATCATGCTGAATTAGATTTTTATAATGCTACCTCACTGACAAACAGTCCGCGGGTAGACATGTCACTCCACTCAGACACATAATTTTGATTCCGAGTCAACCAGTCTTTGCTCTTACTCCTTAATACTGTGTGCTAAGCAAAGAAGTAGGAAATAACAATTTTTAGCTCACCTGACCCAAAGGGTCATGTGAACTATTGCCATCACTTGGCGTCCGTCGTCGTCGTACGTCGTAAACTTTTTCAAAAATCTTTTCCTCTGAAAGTACTAGACCAATGGAAACCAAACTTGGTCTGAATCATCGCTAGGGTGTATAGTTTCAAAATTGTGTCCGGTGATGCCGTACACCAACCAACATGGCCACTGTTACTAAAAATAGAACATATGGTGAAATTGCAGGTTTTGGGTAATAACTCAAAAACCGTTAATAATATCAAAAATCTGACAAGGGTAAAAATGATCAGCACATCAAGATCTACCTACCCTGCAATTTTGAAGTAAATCTGATTACCCATCTTGGAGTTATTGCCCTTTTTTCATCAAATTTGTAAAATTTTAATACTTTTCGTCTTATATTTCAAAAACTATAAGAGATAAAGGTTAACTTTAAATTGCAAAAATGTGTGGCATATCAAGATCTACCCACCCTGCAATTTTGAAGTAAATCTCATTACCCATTTTGGAGTTATTTCCCTTTTTTCATCAAATTTTCACAATTTTAATACTTTTCGTCCTTTATTTCAAAAACTATAAGAGACAGATGGTAAGTTGAAACTGCAAACATGTTCAGCATGTCAAGATCTACCTACCCTGCAATTTTGAAGTAAATTTGATCACCCATCTTGGAGTTATTGCCCTTTTTCCATCAATTTTTCTTTAAATTTTAATACTTTTCGTCTTATATTTCAAAAACTATTTAGAGATAGATGTTAAGTTTAAATTGCAAAAATGTGCAGCATGTCAAGATCTACATACCCTGCAATTTTGAAGTAAATCCCATTACCCATTTTGACCGATTATGCAAATTAGAAAAAAGGGGGGATGAAATTTTTAAAAAATCTTCTCCTCTGAAACTACAAGGCCAATTTCAACCAAACTTTGCTGAAATGAACCTTAGGTGGTTCCCTTTCAAAATTGTGTCCGTCAGCGCCGTCCTGTATCCATGATGGCCGACATTACTAAAAATAGAAATTTCTTCAAATGGCCAAAACTGCTCTATTTTATGCCAGAAAGTGCCCAAATTTGAACTGTATGAGCATAATGATGAGCTTTTTAACATATATCACAGGATTTTTTATGAACGTTGAACTTTTGCCGATTTTGACCGATTATGCAAATTAGAAAAAAGGGGGGATGAAATTAAAAAAAAATCTTCTCCTCTGAAACTACTGAGCCAATCTCAACCAAACTTTGCTAAAATGATTCTTGGGTGGTCCTCTTCCAAAATTGTGTCCGGCATTTCAGAACACCGACCAAGATGGCCACCACAGCCGAACTTAATTTAACATAGGACTCTATGGGAAATTCCCATAAAAATCTTCTTGTCTGAAACCATTTGCTTAATAAGAACAAAATTTTGATGAAATAGTCATCGGATGGTTCTCTTCCAAAAATGTGTCCGGCGGTTCAGCCCTTCGATCAAGATGACCCCACAGCCGAACATAGCTTAACATAGGACCCTATGGGAAATTCACATAAAAATCTTCTCCTCAGAAACCACTGGGCCAATTTCCACCAAACTTTTGTGGAATGATCCTTGGATGGCCGCCTTCCAAAATGGTGTCCGGTGATCCTGACTTCCAACCAAGATGGCCACCAAGCTAAAAATAGAAAAAAGGGGGGATGAAATTAAAAAAAAATCTTCTCCTCTGAAACTATTGAGCCAATCTCAACCAAACTTTGCTGAAATGATCCTTGGGTGGTCCCCTTTCAAAATTGTGTCCGTCAGCGCCGTCCTGTATCCAAGATGGCCACCATTACTAAAATTAGAAATTTCTTCAAATGGCCAAAGCTGCTCTATTTTAAGCCAGAAAGTGCCCAAATTTGAAATGTATAAGTATAATGATGAGTTTTTTAACATATATTAGGGGATTTTTTATGAACTTTGAACTTTTGCCTATTTTGACCGATTATGCAAATTAGAAAAAAGGGGGGATGAAATTAAAAAAAAATCTTCTCCTCTGAAACTACTGAGCCAATCTCAATCATACTTTGCTGAAATGATTCTTGTGTGGTCCTCTTCCAAAATTGTGTCCGGCATTTCAGAACACCGACCAAGATGGCCGCCACAGCCGAACTTAATTTAACGTAGGACCCTATGGGAAATTCCCATCAAAATTTTCTTGTCTGAAACCATTTGCTCAATAAGAACAAAATTTTGATGAAATAGTCATTGGATGGTTCTCTTCCAAAAATGTGTCCGGCGGTTCGGCCCTTCGATCAAGATGGCCCCCACAGCCGAACATAGCTTAACATAGGACCCTATGGGAAATTCACATAAAAATCTTCTCCTCAGAAACCACTGGGCCAATTGCAACCAAACTTTTGTGGAATGATCCAAAATTGTGTCCGGTGATCCCGACTTCCAACCAAGATGGCCGCCAAGCTAAAAATAGAAAAAAGGTGGGATGAAACTATTCCTCTTGAAATGCATTTTTTTGTTGACTCACTGCTTTTGGTTACTCAAATAATCAAAGGGAAGCAACTCTATTACAAAATGTGAAGTAGGAAAAGCTAAATTTTGAGAATCATTGACATATATGTTTTTTTACAGCAATTTTGATAACTTACATTAAAGGGGACCCCTGCCCAAATTTTATTGTAGAAGGGGTCTGCAATGACGAAGGCTACATTTGTTAATTTTTTTTACCGAAGTTATCAAGTTTTATTGACTGATGTTATTATACCCAGGTGAGCTATACAGGCTCCTGGGAGCCTCTAGTTTAGTTTTTGGTTTAAGCCGACCAGTACTAGATCCCATGATCTACCACGTCCTAAGCGAGCACATTAATCATTACACCAACAATGTTTAGCGGAGAAGCAGATAGTACCAATTTTATAGCTTGAACCTATGATCTACCACTCTCAAGGCAAGCATGCTACCCATTTTACCACAGATGCAGTCATATGTGTCAGGTTAGTACAGAGTGTCACATATAAAAATGAGGTCACTGTAACCTTGACCTTAAATGTCACAATCAAAAAAGTAATTTTCTTTGTCTTATGGCCGAAATTCATCATATTATGTATGTGTGTTTATTTTGACATGGCAGTGTCAATAAAAATGAGGTCATTGTGACCTATCTTGAGCTTAAAATGTCAAGATCAAATAAGTTTTTTTTTTTATCTAATACATTTAGTTTATATGTCAAGATGAATGCAGAGGGGACAGGAATATCAATTTGTGAGCTTTGCTTACAAAATCTGTAATTGTCGTTTATTACTGTTCATACAGGGAAATACGACACATCTTGTTTTAATGTATGCATTACTTTTCTAAATTATATAGTACTCCAATACTGAGAACAATTACAAAAATGGACTGATTTGAATGATGTGACTGTATTTCAGAGTGAATGAACCAAGCTTAGATTATGCAGGAATATTAGAGACCGCAATGAAAACTGGTCCTCAGCGTCTACAAAGGTTTTCTATTATTGGGAGGTATGTTGAGTGCAGAATAAAATTTAATACTTTTGTTTTTCATTTTCATTTATAATTTCTTAATCTTTCAATAAGAAAACTGCTTAGGTTTTATTTTTTTAAAGGGACCCTATGGCAAAAGGAATAAACGTTTTTTCTCAAAAACTTTAACTTTATTGAACCAATTCTACATGAATGATCATCTGATGATTAATAAGGAATAAGTACTTACTTAACGGTACTTAACGGTGGTTTCCAGAACGGGTTCCTCTTGGTGCCACTTCTCCGGACTCTCCAATTGTGTCAATTTCTTGTAATTGTATGTCACTTTGGTTTCCTCCAGAAATTTCAGCTCTGTGGTCTGAATAGTATATCTCCTCATTTTCCCAGTATTTATCAAAGCGGTTTTTGAATGCATTTGTTGATGGTGCATTTATGACTTGGTCTGGTAATTTGTTCAAAACTTTTGCTACACGAACGACAAAACTGTTTTTCCTCAGACTTGTTTTAAATCGTTGTTGGACTATTTTGTTGTTATTATTTCTTCTACTGAATCTGTTACCGGAGTTTGACAATTGTTTGAGGAAAGAACTAGCTTCTGGGTCATATTTTTTGTTTATGATTTTGTATGTCTCAATCATATCATCCCTGATTCTTCTATATGCCATTGTTGGTAATTTTAGCTTCTTTAATCTCTCATGACAGCTTAGATTGTTAAAACCTGGTATTTGTTTTGTGGCTCTTTTTTGCACACTTTCAATGTTATCTACACATACATGCCAACCCTACCGATTTACGCGGTAGTCTGCCGAATTTTAAAGTATTCTAACCCCTACCGATTTTAGATGTTTTCCTACCGATTTAAAAAAAAAAAAAATGTAAAAAAAATTATCGTGAATTGTTCATATGTTGATTATTCTTGTAGATTTCTACGACGTATAAATGAGTACAAATCCAAATTATTTAGGCCCTTTCCGTATTCGTTTCCCTCTTAATTTGTACCGGAAACTTCCATTGGGCAATTATTAAACCAATCAGAAATGGTATTTAAAATAAAGTTTTGAAACACTACATTTTGAACTTAATATTCCTAAACATCAACAGATCAATGTCTGAATGAATATGTCAATTTTTTCATGGTTTTTTTATACTATATTTAAAGATTTGACTGAACAGATTTCATATCCAAAATGCAATAGAATGCACCATTTTACGTCCTTCTGAAAAAAAAAAATTTGGGGGGGGCTAACCCACCCAGACCCTCCCCCCCCCTACCGCTTTTAGTCTCTCGAGGGTTGGCATGTATGTCTACATTGTATGTACTTTTTCTTGTATGGGGCCCAGACTGAACTAGCATAATCCAAATGTGTCCTCACTAGAGTTTTATATAAAGGGAGAAATATATCTGCATTTAAGCTTCTGAATGTCCTAAGTACAGCAAATATAGAATTTGCCTTGTTTACCTTCTCACAGATATGTTTATCAAAAGATAGTTCCTCATCTATTACTACTCCAATATCCTTTTCATCCTTTACTTAACTAATTTCCTGCCCTAATAAATTATATTTGCCTTCATCCTCTTTTGGTGTTCTATGTATGTTCATATGTTTACATTTTTCTGGATGGAATTTTAAAAGCCATGTGTCACTCCATTTTTCTAGTTTAACCAACTCATTTTGCAGTATTTGCTGATCCTCAAGACTGTTAATTACCCTAAATATTTTGGTGTCATCAGCAAATAAATAAGCTTCAGATTCCACAGCCTCTGGTAAGTCGTTTATGTAAATAACGAAAAGTATAGGGCCTAAAACAGAACCTTGCGGTATGCCTGAGGTAACTTCCTTTCGATTTGATGTTTCTCTGTTTATTGATACTTGTTGGTAACGTCTTGTAAGAAAATCCTGTATCCAACTCAAAATAGGATTAGTTATGCCATAATTTTCTATCTTCTTGATAAGTCTTTTATGTGGCACCTTATCAAAGGCGTTTTGGAAGTCTGTATAAATACAGTCTATATCTAAACCCTCGTCCAAAGCCTCAGACCATGTATCTATGACCTCTAAAAGTTGTAGCGCAGTTGATCTCCCTGCTATGAGACTGTATTGTTTGTTTGAAAACAATTTATTAGCCTTCATGTGTTGTATTATGTGCGATCTTATTAGTTTCTCCATTATTTTACAAACTACTGATGTAAGGCTAACTGGTCTATAGTTCTTTGCCTGTGATTTATTACCTTTCTTGAAGATTGCACTAATTTGTGCATTTTTCCATTCTTTTGGTACTGTTTTTAACGCCAGTGATTGATTAAATATAATTCTCAATGGTTCTGCAATGGATTCTTTAATTTCAAACAATAATCTAGGATGTAGGCTATCCGGTCCTGGTGATTTGTCTTATCTTCAAATTCTGGAGAAGTTTCAAAACCATATCTTTGTTAATGACTAGATCCTTTAGCTCATTCTGAATTTCAATTAGTGTCATTTGTGGTAGCTCCCCAAGGGTCTCATTTGTGAAGACACTAGCAAAGTAATCAGATAAGATATTAGTTTTCTTTTTGTTGTCCTCAGTTTTCTCTGAATTTGTATCTTCTGGGTTAGTATGTAAATCTCCTATTCCAGCCCTTGTTTTGGACTTTGATTTTATGTAGCTCCAGATGGCTTTTGGGTTTTTCTTGGCATTCTCGAATAGGCCTTTTTCAAACTTCTTTTTCATTTTGTTGACAGAACCTTTCACCTTATTCCTAACTCTATTGTATTCTTGTCTAATAGCTGGGTCACTACTGCTCACTACTTTTTTGGATAGGGTATTTTTCCTTTTGATTAAATCTCTTGTTTTCTTGTCAATTGGGAAAGTGTTTCTTCTTCTTCCATTCATGTTGGTTGTATTTGTTGGGATGAATCTGACGACTGTCATTACGTGTACAGGACAAATATTAGCATAAAACTGTTTTATGGAAAAATATTTTCAAATCATGACCAGTGATAGTTGTGCAGAATGTATCAGAGACATACTTTGCTATAAGGATGGGACATTTATAAATGCTTTCTATTAAAGATACCACACTCCATGAAGCAATAACAACAATTTATATTTTGCCTATCAAGATGACCACTTGAACACAAAAATCATATATAATTTATGATATGCAAATTATTGAAGTTAATTTGGACCATGTACATAAAAGTGAGGAAAAAAACACCTAAGCATATATCGGTACAGACACGTGTTAGGGGTGTACACATTTTGTAGATGAGGAGTCTTAGGTTATCAGCAGGTCCAGGGCAGCACCTTTTGGGGAGAAGCCTCCCATAAGGTCCTGAGGGAGGCATGCGCCAGGTGTTCCCCCATCTGAATCTGTACCTGATTGTGTTGCCAAAATTAAGATATACAATAAAAGAAAAAAAATTAAATGGTCATTTATTACTTGTTGCTAAGCAACATTTTCCAAAGCTAGCCATTGCATCCTGTTTGGCCAATGACAATCAAAACTTCTACCTATAAACAAATCGGTCCTATCGCAGTATCTCTTTTTATGTGATTCTAAGCTGAAAGACTGCTCATTTGACAATAAACATTATATGCAGTGCCGGATTTACCTATAGGCTGAGCCGCTCGATAGGCTGAAGCCTAGGGCCTCAAAATTTAGGGGCCCTTTCTAAACAACCCTTCAGTAACTTTCCTTACACAGTTGCACTCCATTTCAGAATATTGCAAAATTTTAAACACCCTCATCATTCTCGCCCTATTGAAATTGATTAAACACACTTCCATCTTCCTCCAGTCGTGAAGGTGGGGAATTGGGAGGGGCCTCACAAGTGGAATAGCCTAGGGCCTTTCTTTATCTAAATCTGACATTGATTATATGGCTATGATAAATACATTTTGTTATTTGTTGTTATCATGAAATGGCAAAATACTGCTTAAGTTTGTCAAATTTAGTGATTTGGGAGTAATGATAAGAGTAATTTAAAAAAATAAGTTATAAAGTCTCTTTTGAAACCATCATTATTTCCCCATAGAAGAAAATATTTTACTAACATTGAGTCAAAACTTGTTGTTATATACAAAAAATTGAGGGCCTGGGTGGCTCAATGAGTTAGGTAGTTGGATTACCTAACAACTTCCTGTTACAAAGTTCATTGTCATTTATGATTGTAACTTAAAGTTGAACATTTTTTTTTTGTAATTTCAGGTATGTTGTAAACACTTTCTTAATAATGACACAGATGGGATTTTGTTGTGTGTACTTAGTATTTATAGCAAGGAATATTAAACAGGTAATAAATTGCCTCAAGTGCGGTATATTGCAGGTTCAAGACCTCGTCAGGTCAAAACATCATCACGATCACATAGAAATCTAACTTGTTCTCACCATGCATGTGATATAGCTGAAAAATTGTTAATTTGGCATTAAACAGCAGTCACTCACTCAATTAAAAATCCTAATCATGAATATTTTGCTGATCAAGTTAGTTCTGTGGACAAACCAGTCAAAATTTAATATTCCACTAAGCAGCTGATATTTGATGCATGTATATATATCACAAGAAAGTCAAATAATGTATTTATTACATTTCAAAATCTGAGATTTTAGAGCTCTTTAAATTAGATGGTATATATAATCTGATTGTTTTATAGACAAGTATGTTTTATGTTTTATTTCTAAGGGTCTTGTAGGTGTCTAAATTTAATAACAATATTTTTTCAAGCCACGAAATTGCTGAAATATTGCTGAAGTTGGCATTAAACATTAATCAATCAATCAATCAATCAATTAGAAATTGTATGTGGCAAGGAGCCTAATAATAAAATTGAAGGTAATACCAAAGAAAACTTTAGGTTCATATCTTCATAAGTTCTTTGACATTATTAAATGTCTAGCCAAAGTGATATGGCTCTTTGGAAAAAAATGGTTGAACAAGCTGTTACAATAGATAGAAATATTGCTATGAAAAGAAAGTTTAAACAGTGATGGTCAACAATTCCACCAATATTAACAAAACGAACAATCATCTCTGACCTCATTTCATTGAACATACAAATCATGACATATAACATTAGAAACCCATGTCCTGGCATGTGACAGACACAAAAATGTGAGGAGGAGGGAGGGGTTATCATGTTTAATGCCACTTTCAACAATTTTAATTATATCGTGCTGGTCAGTTTTATTGATGGAGGAAACTGGAGTGCACAGAGAAAACCACCAAGCTGCCGCAAGTCACTGACAAGCTTTATCACATAATGTATCGAGTACACCTCGTCATGAGCGAGTTCCAAACTTGCAGCTTTAGTGGTGATAGGCACTGATTGCATAGGTAGTTGTAAATCCAACTACCATTATACAATCACGACCATGACAGCTCCCAAAAATGGGAAGGGGAAGGTGTGTTGTTAAAGTGCTTAATATATAAATGTTATTATCAAAATTATTATTTTTGTAGGTTATAGATTCATTTCACCCAGACAGCATGTCAATGACTGCTTACCTTTCAATAACAACAGCTGTGATGATACCATACACATTTGTACGTAATTTGAAAACATTAGCACCATTTTCGACATTTGCAAATTTGCTCAACTTTGTTGGACTTATCATCATTTTTCAAGACTTACTTCGAGATTTTCCAGACACCAGTGTCAGACCAGCTGCTAAACCATTTGCTAAATTACCATTGTATTTTGGGACCGCTGTATATGCCTATGAAGGAATAGGCTTAGTAAGTATGGCTTTGTTTTTATCATTGCTTGTCACGCAGTCTTGTTGCTTGCGGCAGGTAGTTGGTTTTCTCAGGGTACTCCGGTTTCCTCCACCAATAAAACTGACTGCCACGAAATAACTGAAATATTGTTGAAAGTGGTGTTAGACACCATAACCCTAACCCACACAGTCTTGTAAAAAATAAAAATGGAGGCATGGTGGTGTTCAGCTGGTAATTTGATATATGTCTGCTTATGCAATCAGTGCCTATCACAACTAAGGCGTGAGTTTGATGCCCTTTCTTAGTGATGTGATTAAGTTTGTCAGTGACTTGAATATAGTAGGTCAATGGGTTTTTTCCCTGTGTTCTCTGGTGTCCATCAGTGAATCTGATCTTCTTTTCTGAAATTACTGTGTCAGTTTGAACCAAGAATGGTCCTTGAGTGGTTTCCATTCGAAAATATATCTAGTATGTCCGAACTCCATTCAAGATGTCTACCGTTACTATAAAATAGAAAAATTCTTAAATTGACCAAACTGGTCTATGGTCAAAGCAATTATGAAATGTACAATCATCATCTTTAGATAAAGATTTTTTCATGTGAGGAATTCAGGCTTAGGTGAGTATCTAGTTTAAAAACTATTATATATTTTATGTGTAAGGAGCGTGGCATTCTCCATATTGTTCATATAGGAAATATTCATTTGCTTCCTTTCCTACGGATGAATTGTGTATTTGATTCGAGCCACACAAATCATTGGACGCCTCTTTTTGAAAGGTTGTTGGGCAGCGGAAAAATCATGTACTATTTCTATGCACCATGGCTCTATGAACTACCTATCAAAGTTGGATCCAATCTTAAGCCAGTTATGAATTACAGCCTCATGTAAGCAGCATAATTTTGGTTTGGTTCGTGGTGTTTAACACCACTTTCAACAATATTTCAGTTATATCGTGGCAGTCAGATTTATTGGTGGATGAAACTGGAGAAAACCACTGACCTGTCACAATTCACTGACAAACTTTATCACATAATGTTGTATCAAGTATACCTCGCCATGAACGGGGTTCGAACGCGCAACTTTAGTGGCGATAGGCACTGAATACACAATTACACAACTACCATACAATCAAAATCACAGCGGCCCCTGGCTTTGTTTTTATCATTACTTGTTAAAAATAGATATGGATGCTCCATGATGGCAGTCATGTGTTAATTTGATTATGCAATCAGTGCCTATCACAACTAAGACTTGAATTGCATACCCTTTCTTATTGATGTGATTAAGTTTGTCAGTAAAATACAAAATATAATATGTCAGTAGTTTTTTCCCAGAGTACTCTGGTGTCTATCTGTGAATCTGATCTTCTTTTCTGTAATTACTCTGTCAGTGTCAGTTTGAACTAAGAATAGTACTTGGGTAGTCTCCATTTTAAAATAGATCCAATTGATCCCAACTCCATTCAAAATGTCCACCATTACTATAAATAGAAAACTCTTAAATTTGCCAAACTTGACGTATCTGCTTTATGAAGGACTTAAGCACAATTTTTTTTTAAGTGAAGATGGCAGAACAGCGACCATTTTTTCGATGATATGTCAAAACCGTAGGGAACACATATTGCAAATTGTGATACTTAATTTGCTTGTTGTAATTGTAAATTGATTCAACACATTGTTAATTTTGAAAGTTGGCGAGAAATGAAATTGCATATGTCCTGGTAGTAATGTTGCTATTGATTTTGTCAATGTATCTTTAATTAGAGGGCCTGGGTGGCACAATGTGTTAGGTAGTTGGATTACCTAACAACTCATACAAGCCTATCGCCAATACGGCATGGGTTCGTGCCCGGCTTTGTAAATTACAATAAAGGGTGCACTCAACTCGCAGTCGCAAGTGATAAACTTTGCTAGTTGCTTGCCCATGGTCGGTAGTTCTCTCCGGGTACTCCGGCTTCTTCCACCACTAAAACTGGTCACCATGATATAGTTGAAATATTGCTGAAAATGGTGTTAAACACCAAAAATAAATCAAATCATTATTTTTGATTAATAGGTTATGCCAATAGAAAATAAGATGAAGCGACCACAAGATTTTGGAGGTTATTCTGGAGTAATGAACCTTGGGATGGTGACCGTCACATGTTTGTATACAGCCACTGGTTTCTATGGTTACCTTAAATATGGTGATGACTCAAAAGGAAGTGTGACTCTAAATCTACCACCAAAAAACTGGTTAGTGTACATTTGTTTCACTGAAAAATTTGAATAAAGATAATGAGGGAAAATGTTGGTTTTAATACTAATTAATTGATAATTGTTGTTTTTTTTGATATTCTGAATGACAAAAATTATAATCTCAAAAACTTGTCAAATGTATAAATTATATAAATGACACAAATATTTATTTATTGTCTTGTTTCATGGGGCCACCACATCTGTGATCGTATACTGACAATTTGTTTTCTTCAGAATTCCAATACCCACCATTGGTACACTGCAGCATAAAATTGCTTAACATAATGAAGAACCAACTCCACATTCTTAAACACAGGTATAACGACCATTGTTAGTTTAACCTTATGTGTCGAGGTATTATCTCAGTTAATGAGTCTATATTTTAATAGGGAAGAACAAAAATATTTCACCTAAAAAGCAGTCCTAAAAAATACTAATGCAGTGTAATAAACATTTTGAATGTAATAAAAACGATTGTGTTTTCATAGACGTAAAATTAAAGTAAATTTAATATCTACAGTTAAAAATTTTAATATTTCTGTCAAAGCGAATATAATGTGAATAATCCAATAATTTTTTTTTTTTTTTCAGGTTGTATATATCAGTAAACTTGATGTTTGCCCTGTCTATATTTATAACTTTTGGATTACAATTTTATGTACCGATCAAAATAACGTGGCCATTCTTTTCCAAAAGATTGAGTTCTAGAAGATTTCAGATATATTCAGAATATATATACAGAACAATTTTAGTTTTAGTATCCTGTGAGTATGCATATAGGTATAAGACTTTTGAACCGGGGCTGTGGGTATAAATAGCTGTGGGAGGAGCAAACATTTAGATTGTTCATTATTTTGACCACGGTTATCTCGAGGAGGAAAAATCAATGATTCATAGTTTCACAGTTGATTTTGGAGCAAAATATTTGACAGGTTCAGTCTTATTAAAAATAATATTCTTCATCAGTCTAAAAACTACAAAAATCACTTCGAAAATTCAAATTTCCAAGGTATGTGACCTTTAGGTCATGTTGGTCATGTGACATACAGTTTCATAAATATGCTGTTCATATCAATGGGAATTTTTGTTTATCATTCTATTAATAACACAATACCCTGAAGTGATCTGATGATAAGCTCCACCCACAAATTTTGTCGGTAGGCACTACCGCAAATGCTGCTTTAAATGGATACCAGTAATAAATTTTTATTGGATTTTCATAGAAGATTTGTGCTCATTTGTTTGAAAAGGTGTGAAAGTTAACATTATAAGAAATGAAAATCTATACAGCATATATAATTCCCAGTTCTATAATGTCTGCTTACTACTCTGAGTGATAGTATTAATGTTGATCATTTTGAATGGAAACTATATGCACATTGTTAGATCAACTATATGTTCTAAAGTTGGTGAGCATGTGATTGTTTTATAACGCTAAGGGAGCTATTGTTTAGCTATATAATGCACGAATGGCGAGAACAAATTACATTTTGATGAAATGATTTTTTTTTTTTTTAACTTTATATTTATTGTACAAAACACATATATAAATATTACAACACACAGAAAACAGACATGCATATTAGTATAAACACAAGGATATTAAACTTAATAAAACACTTATAATTTGACTGCAAAGGTAGCAAAGCCATAACCAAACACATATAAAATTTGTGTAAATATAGCACTGTTAATCAAAAGTATACGAGATAGGAAACAATACCTTAATACTATATAAATATTGATCAACGTTCCATTATAGGTAACCAGGGACTCCAGTACGTATCGTATTTTTTATGAAATGATGAAATGATGATGATATCCACTTTGTACTAGATTAAGATGCTTAGTTGATTTTTATAATGCAGTTAACAAGTGTTTTGAAGTCTTTTGTAGTTTCAATGATTGCACACACATATCGATGATGTACAAATAATTGTTAGCATGCCCACCTCGAGTGTTTTTTTCGTGGGTTCAAGCCCTGGTTTCATCAAACTAAAGACTATAAAGCTGGTATTTATTACTTCTCTGTTAACGTCGCAGCATTAAGAAGTAAGACTAGTTGACTCTTGAGTTCATATGATATGGTTCAGTGGAACAGCATGTCTACCTGTAGACATCAAATTTAGTGGGCACAACTCGTTTCTGGAATAACCTTCATCATTTATGCTCAAAATCGAAAGATTGGAAAGCCAAATAATTTAAAATTTTGGGAGCAATATAATCAAAGGGCCTAAACAGAATAGCCAAAATGGGCTTGGGTCACCTATGCCTGATGGAGGAGAACCTTAGTTTAGTTATACATATTTTATTTAAGAGCAAAAATTCTAATGATAAAATCTTATTTTGCAATAATTTATTACATGTTTATTTTGTATATTTTACAGTTGGAATAGCGGCAATGGTGCCACATCTAGACCTCCTGATTTCTCTCATAGGGGCATTTGCTTCATGTGCATTGGCTCTCATGTTGCCGCCTATAATTGAACTTTTGACCTTATCAGTAGAGCAAGGACAGCTGCCCTGGTGGAAAGTGTTAAAAGACATTTTAATAATTGTGTTTGGTCTAATAGGATTTATTATAGGGACCTGGACATCTCTTCAAGAAATTATTAAAACATTTTAGATTTCTAATATTGATGTACAAAAACGAAATATGGTAAAAAAATATGTGTTTTTAAAATAAAATGTAATGGTGCACAACTGCTACAAATGTAGCTGTTATTTAAATATGCAATACTTTAACTTTATCAGTTTTAGATCAAATTGAAAACTGATGGATCAGTCTTAATTGTTATTAATATATATTACATGTTAGGTACAGCAATTCTGTATTGATACGCATACAAGCTAGGTGGCTGTCGGGGTCGTGATCGTAGGGTAGTCAGGATTTACAACTACCTGTGCAATCAGTGCCTATCACCACTAAAGTTGTGAGTTCGAACCCCGTTCAGGGCGAGGTGTACTCGATACAACATTATATGATGAAGTTTGTCAGTGACTTGCAACAGGTCAGTGGTTTTCTTCGGGTATTCCAGCTTCCTCCATCAATTATACTGACCGTCACGATATAGCTGAAATAGTGTTGAAAGTGGCGTTAAACACCATAAACCAACCGACTAATCAAATTTTATGTTTTGACAATCATGATGAATTTCTCTATTCCAGAAAATGTTATAACTAATAAAAACTAATATAACTTAGTTTTAGACTTCTTTTATAAACCTTAATGATAAATAATTCTGATTTCTGTTTAATGACTTTTGAGTTATGTCCCCTTTCAATTCAAATCCTTATCGTCAAAGTTACAAAACAGTGGACTTTTAATAGCATGCCTTGATATACGACAATTTAAATATTTTATATTTGATTTGATAATGAGATAAAAATAGTTTTCTCAAATCAAATTAACTATATTAAATTACTTTCATTTGAATTTTTTTTTATTTTAAGTTTTTTTTTTTTTTGTTTTTTTTTTTTTTTTTTTACCAAATTTTGTGTCAAATGTTATGTTTATTTCCTAGAAAATGTTCTCATTAAGTACAAAATTTTGTGCCATTTAATTATATGAACTTGTAACAAACGGTAAAAATTTATATCTATTATCGGTAATTTTAGACATGTTTTCCTTTAATTTCAACAAGTGATATTGTCAGTATCAAAGAAGTGAGAATCATAAGCAAATAAATCATATCTTATCTCTCATATTCAATTTATAAACATACATTTTTACACAGTAAACAATGAAAGGAATTATTAATACAACTAAATTCATAATGTATCCAATAATAGCTGTAATTTCCTAATATTATATAAGTTTCGAACTTCTGGGTTCTTAATCATCATTTGTATATTACTTCTGAGTTCATTTTTGAGATTTGTGATAACTATTGCTTCCCTGTAAGTACTTTTATTATATTTTATATAATTTCTTGTTTTCCAAATTACCCATTTTAATATACAAATTACTAAATTCATTAAAAGTAGATTTTCAGTTATTTCTCCCTCATACACCCCAATGATTAAGTTTTCCTCAACAAGTACTATATTTTTTTCAAAAATGCTATTAAAAATGTTTTTTAATTCATCTAAGACATGTTTAATTTTATGACACCTGTAAAACAAATGCATAAGGGACTCTATTTCATTTTTACAAAAATGACATTGACCATCTGATTTTCCCATTTTTTGTAATCTATATTCTGAATAGACAATGTTATGCAAACATTTCCATTGGAACTGGATAATGCTTTGTTTACATTTAATCTTGTTCAGTATATACCAAATTGATATCCAGTTAAATTTCTTTTCATAAATTGTATCCCATTTGAATTGACATTTTGGCGTAATTGGTTTACGTATTTCTTTCTGGATATTCTTTAGTTTCAGCTCTTTTGGAACAATGATTTTATTATTATGATTTCTAATATTCAAATTACTATCTATTTTTAAACCTAATGATTTTTTTATCTTTTCGTTATCATCGGATTTTAATTTCTTAACAAAATTTTCTGGTATTGATTTTTTTATTTTTGCCCATTCTGATATCCAGTTCCTTTTATCATCCAGTCTATTAAATATAGTCTGATTATCAACAAAGGTATTATTGTTTTTATCCCATATATCGTTTATTTTAAATATATTATTTCTCAAAAACGATTGAAAAAAAAGTGGATTTCTATTAAATTTGATCTCAGAGTTACCAAATATGTTTTTATCTAAAATGTCATTTTTAGACTCCGTAGAACATGACCTCAAAAAATTGTTCCATGCTTGTATAGCGTCTTGATAGTATTTTGGAATGGATGCAATATCTAAACCTT
Organism: Bathymodiolus brooksi; assembly: GCA_963680875.1. Taxonomy (NCBI): domain Eukaryota; kingdom Metazoa; phylum Mollusca; class Bivalvia; order Mytilida; family Modiolidae; genus Bathymodiolus; species Bathymodiolus brooksi. The sequence continues at coordinate 97,075,962 of OY804582.1, read as the reverse complement.
TAATATCGGAGCATTTACAAAGAAAAAAATCAACTCCAAATTTTTTATCGTATTTCTGTAACCAGTGTTTACCTATCGCATTCCATGAGTCCATCTCACTGTTGATTATTTTGTATATAAATTTTATCTGTTTACTTTTGACAAAATTGTCTATGTTAATCATTCCCACCCCCCCTTCATTAATATTTAAGCAACATACGTTTCTTTCTATTTGGTTTGGTTTATTGTCCCAAAGAAATTTCCAAATCAAATCATTCACCTCTTTTTTATATTTCTCTGGTATCCCCCTCATTTCAGTTTCAAATCCCATTTGAGCTAACAGAAAATTTTTTACGATTAAAGTTTTTCCCTTAAAGGTTAAATTTCTGGTTTTCCAAACCCGAGTGCAGCTTTTCATTTTATTTATAATTTTTTTCCAAATGTCATCAGTGTCTATATTGTACCCGTGAAAAACACCTAAAGTCTTTATATTGTCTGAAATCCATGATATGTTAGTTAATCTGGGTCGTTTCCCCCTTAATCTACCAATAAATAATCCTTTTGTTTTTTCATAATTTATCTTAGAGCCGGATGCCTTTTCAAATTTCGAAAGAATTAAAAAGGATTGTTCAACAGATTCTTCGTTTTTGTTTAAGAGTTGCGTGTCGTCTGCAAACATGCATATTTTTGCTTCCTTTACGGGCTGCCCCTCACAGTCGGGTAGTTTGATACCATGTATTTCCGGAGTGTTTCGGATAGCACAAGTCATCAGCTCTGCCTGAATAATGTACAAAATCGGTGCAGCAGGACATCCTTGTCTGGCTGAACGCGATATTGCGAAAAATTTTGATATGAAACCATTTGTTTTTATACAGGTTTTTCCCTTTTTAAATAGCATATAAACCCATTCACGAAATTTCAGTCCAAAATTAAAACATTCCATAACATAATTTAACCACCCCCATTCCATTCTATCAAATGCTTTTTGCTGATCAACAAAAATAATTACACCTTCCTCATCTACAAATTCTATAATATCATCAATCATACGATTATTTTCGCTTATATTTCTCCCTGCTACGAATCCTTTTTGATCCGTATGAATAATTTTGTTTAATACTGGCTTCATGCAATCGCAACTCTTTTAACATTAACATTTCGGTATATTATAGAGCTCAAGTCATTGTTGACTTTTGATATTGGTAATTATCACTTCTTCAGCCTTATCAAATGTCTTTAATTGTATAATGTCTGTCTCTACCTACAAAACTGCTGATAATCTATATCCATTGATTGTGATTTGTTTTAATCCTTGTGCAATAATTATTATATTGTTATTTAAAGGACATTATTATAAATAAATGTTAATATATATTTTTTTATTTGCTCAAAATGAAATCAGATTTGTATTGTAATCTAAAACTGAAATCATAGATATTCATAAAGCATAATTTGTACTGTATTTTATTTACCATGTATTGTAAGCTTTTTTTTACCGCTTTAGTATTCATATATTTATTTATCCTGCAATGGCAGCATTTATCGACCAATATAGCCTGCCCAATATATTTTTTTATATTGGTCAGTTATAAATAGAACATACAAATGTAATCTCCGCCCACTCCTATTACTGGGCAAAATCCATCATCATAATTAATGGTTGCCAGCATTAAAAGTAAAAAATGGTTAATAGGGTTTCAGTTTGGGGAATTTTCTAGGCCATTGGCCTAAAGATTTAAAAAATCACCTAAGCTTTGAAGACTTTTAGGACAAATATTTAATTAAGTAAATTGGGAATGACTGATAGGAAATGCCACGTTAAGGACAATTGTCCATAACATTATTAGGTCTAATAAAAACCCTGGTTAATTATCGATTTTTTAAATATTTTGCCATTGTGTATATAGTTATTTATCCTGTATTGCAATTTAGTTATGCTAGTCTCAAATATTTATTTTTATATTTGTATCTTTCTCAGAATTTTCACCCTCTTGTATTAATATATATTTTTTTTATGGTGACTGCACTACATAGGAAGCTCCTCGTTTGTTACAAACTGAAACATTGTTATGACATGAATATAATTGTAGGGGGTAGGGTTATGGTGTTTAACGCCACTTTCAACAATAGTACAGTTATATCTTGGTGATCAGTTTTATTGGTGGAGGAAATCGGAGTACCTGGAGAAAACCACCGACCTGTCACAAGTTACTGACACTTTATCACGTCATAATGTTAATTTAAACATATTTTTATTCAATAATATGACATGTTAATACAATACAATATGTAATATACGACAAGGATTCGGAAACAAGCTGAGAATATATAAATCCGTCTCCTTACAAATCGACAATATGAAAACATCCTCACGTATAGCACGCTCATGAAAAATTGAACGAACATTACATTATAATAAACAATCCACAATGAAGATTGCAAAAGTAGATGAAAAAAGAATGTACATGAAAATAAAATAAAAAGAGGGTGAAGAATGAAGTATACTAAGCATTTACAAATCTTTTGCTGTCTAGGATGTATTTTTGCACTTTAGTAAAAATAAGTGTATTTTGTTCGTCAGTTAGAGCAGTTGATCCATACAATAATAGTTTGGCTGTATTAGGGACAAGTAAATTTAAGGAGTTGATAATAGTGTCTCGGATCACTGAAGTAGAAAGTGGGCTGTCGTCTCGGTCTGACCGCATGTACAGTTAGTGTTATCAACTAGATTACGTAAGAAAAGGTGCGCGTTTAACGAGTGGCTATCCATGTGCAATCTTGCATGAAGGACTTGAGCCAGCCTACTTCCGATGTAATAATAAGATGGGCGTTTCTTATTAATGACTTTTAATCGGTTTTTGAAAATGTCGGGCGATGTTATGTTACGAAATTCCAGGGGAAGTTCGTTCCATAGCTTTATACTAGACGACAAATAGTATCCAGCATAGAGACACGGTCTTGTTCGAATTGCAGATATGTTTTGAGATCGGCACATGAAATGGTGATGTAAGTTAGACAGAGTATCTGGTAACAAGTTACTCAGATACGCAGGTACCCCCCTATTCACCATTTTATGAAATAAGACTAATTTATGATTTGTTCTTTGATCAGCCAGCTTCTCCCAACCCGTTTCATCGTAAAGTTTATTAATAGAGGTTAATTTTGTCCCACCCGTAACAATTCTCATAGCCTCAATTTGAACATGCTCAATTTTGTCAGCTAAGTACTGAATATTACTATCCCATATGACGTCAAACGGACAAACGATTTCTTTACAATGTAATCTACATGCTCGTGCCACGAACCGTTATCTGAGAAGTAAATTCCTAGATGTTTATGACTCGAAACTTCTTGGATATCACGATTATTCATCTTTAAGGGTGGATGTAAGGGTTTGACGGTTTTACGTGAAATCAACATCGTTTCTGTTTTCTGCGGATTGAATTTTACCAACCATCTATTCGACCAATGGTAAATCTTCTAGAGATCATTGTTCAAAATGTTAGCCGCGATATTCAGAGACTCGACCGTAACATAGAGGCTGGTGTCATCCACAAATAGTTTAATAGAAGCACCAATATCTCGAACAATATCATTTATGAAAGTAATAAATAATGGCGGGTCAAGGATTGAGCCCAGTGGGACACCCGCTTTTATTCGTTTCCACTGTGAAAAAGACCCGTTGAGGAAAACACGTTGCGACCTTCCGTTGAGGTAGCTTCTGAACCAATTTAGAATGCAACCTGTAATCCTGTATTGTTCTAGTTTAAACAAAAGACCCTTATGCCAGACGCAAACGAACGCCTTACTTATGTCGCAAAAAACAACTCGTACTTCCTTTCCACTGTCCAATGCCTTTCCAAACAAGTTTGATATTTCAACTAATTGATTTATTGCAGAATCGCCACGTGTAAATCCAGATTGGTTGGGAGTAATAACTCCATTTTGCAATAAATAATTATGAACATACTTATAAATGCAACGTTCCATACACTTAGACACAATGCTCAACAAAGAAATCGGTCTATAATTTTTAACTTCCTTAGCATTCCCGTTCTTAAAAACTGGAGTTACATTCGCTTGTTTCCAGTCAGCTGGAAACACGGATTATGAAAGAGATAAGTTGAAAAGTTTACAAAGCGGTGCCTTCAATTCCATAACACCGGCTTTCAGTAGTCTCGGATTAATAAGATCCGGCCCGGAGACCTTACTAATGTTCAGTAATTTGAGAACGTCATCAACATCAGATACTGTGATAGTGATATTGTTTAAAGAATGATGTGATTGGACAGGGTCCAGAACCGAGTTATTCGATTCATCAAGAACAGTTTGTAAAACAAAGAAATTGTTAAATTCATCTGACTTTTCCGTGTCGTTATAAATAAGAGTGTCGTTTTTTAGCAAAGGTGGTATGCTGCGAGTCGTTTGTTTTATGCCAGAAATCTGTCCACATAACTTCCACCAACTCTTATGCGATGGATTTATGTCTTTTAATTTATTAACCAGATTCGTTTGCTAGTCGTCGCGGGCTTTTCTTATAGTTGATATAACTTTATTGCGTATGTTTCTAAATTTTATCCAGTCTGTCTCTCGATTAAATCGTTTAGCCTTAGAATGAACACGCCTCTTTTGCCGAATTAGCTTCCGTATTTCATTAGTCATCCATTTTAGATCAAATTTACGGATCGTTACTATTCTATTAGGAATAGTTGCTGTGGCAGCATTAGTGATACAAGATGTGATATTTGCGGTAATTAAATCAACATCATCGGTTGAAAAAATATCGTTCCAGTCGGTGTTTCATAAAAGTCGTCTGTATTCATCATAGTCACCACGATCGTATAGCCATATTTTATGCTTGAAACATTTATGGACGGGCTTGGGACAGTTTATAATACCAAATACTGGACAGTGATATCTAATCTGATCTAATAAAGGAGGCATCACACCAGTGTAAGGGACAAAATCGATACTATTTGTGACAATTAAATCTAAGATGGACGGAGAGTATTCTGCAAAATTAGTTGGATCAGTGATCAATTGCTCTAAACTATATGATGTACGTTTCATTCTTGAGTTAACACACTCTTGGTTGTCGTTGTAATCTCCAGTGGCAATAACATAGTCACAATTAACATCATTTACTGCTGACTCGATAGAACTCTCAACTTTTTCCCAAGCTTCAATACTAGTATGTGGCGGTACATAAAATATACCATAAAGAACTTTTTTATTGCAAATCTTAAGCTGAATCCAAATCACCTCAATGTCTTGGATCTCTAGATCAAAACGTCTCGTAGCATATATGTTGTCTTTGACATAAACAACAATACCTCCCCCTTTTTTGTCCCCACCCCTATCTTTTCGAAACGGTATTTGGTAATTAAGGAGTTCTATAGAATCAGCTGTGTTTGTATCCTTTAACCAGGATTCAGTAAATGACAAGATATCAAAATCAGTGTATTCTGCAGCTATGAGATCTAATTTTGGAATAATACTCTGCACATTCAAGTGCAAAAAGGAAACGGAATTCGAAACTAAATCATAAAAACAAGAAAATTCGGAAGAGCAATCTGATGTGTCCTCATAATTAGAATCATGATCACTAAGGTTGTTTGAATGAGAATTCAAGTTGTTTGTGTTTGGACCAGGTTCCAATCCACTTATCATTAATAAAGACTCAATTATAACAATTAATAAAACTGCATACAATACACCACCTACAGGCGATTTAAAAAAAAAAAAAAAATTTGACAAGTCGCCTTTACTGGGCTTTTCAACACGGAACGGACAATATGTACAATTATATGACAATAAAGACAATTACAGCAATTGCATCTAACATAATGTTGTTTCAAGTAGACCTCGCCATGAGAGGGAATCAAACTCACTGATTACATAGGTAGTTGTAAGCACCATAGCCCTAACCCATATACATTACTGCTCACTTTGATAGTTATGAAACAATGAAGTTAAATATAACTTTTCTACAGTTGCTTCCCTTTGATAGCAAACAATTTTTAATTTCCAATACACAAGGGAGGTAATTATTGTGATTTTTTTTATTTGATTTGATTTTTTTCATATGTTTGTTAGTGAATAGGTTTAACTGCCATGAATAAATGTGTTGTACCCTGATTTCACTCTATTCAGGAAATACCTATTTATTTGGTAGGGTTATCGTTGATTAGTCGGTTGAAAATATGAACTCTGACTTGAGCCCCATGTGGGATGTCATTAGAAGTTAGTGTTTTGCCAAAAATGAAAATAAAAAAAGATACAACAAATATGTAATTTTAATAAGATTGTAGTACAGGTAATCCTCTAATTTTAATAAGATTGTAGTACAGGTAATCCTTTGAATTCTTCTCTTTGAAATTTTATATTCTACTACAAATGTAATAAAGCATTAAGTTGAACTATAACCATCATCGTTGAACAAAAATCTACATTAAAGACTTGGGTTTTAAAAATATTATATGTACATACATGTAGAGTCAGACCTGTATTAGTAGGTCATCCACCTTTGGGACAAAGAAAACGTGGTCTTTTAAGACAGGTGACCTCTTAACAGAGGTTCAATTCATATGCAATTTTCTATGATAGAAAAAGAAAAGGGTGACTTTTTAATACAGATGACTGCTTAATAGAGGTGACCACATGGGCAGATTTGACTGTACTATATTTACTATATGTTTTAGATATTCCATTGCTGTTTTTGCTTGCCCATATTTTATAATTATGGTTGACAAAGATTATTTTTCTATGATATTCATTTAAGAATTGAATGCATTTTTTTGAAGCTTCATACAAAAAATGTGCCTTGCTCCATGCTTTTACACGCCTATAAAACTACAAAAAAATGCATTCAATTCTTATAATTACATTTATTCTTATAATTACATTTAAATCAAAATTTAAAATAGTTGAATTTTTCGTTGTGAATTTTATTTGTGTTAGATTATTTGCTGTTAGAAATTACTACGCCATCTGATATAGTCATGGAGGCACTGCAAGTTCGGGTTTGAGTTTTATTGAGATGTAAAACATCTCTTTTATAATCATGTGACCACTTCATAACCAATCATATTGTAACATTTCAATGAAAAACGGAAGTAATGTAATTATTACAATGAAAAGCTCATTGTATACAGTATTTGCATGTATTGTGAATTTTTTTACTATTCATATTTCTATATGTTAATAAATAAAACTTTCCTATTTTTACTTGGCTTTTATTTTGTCTTGAGTGAAGTAGATAGCATGTTCAAATTGTTATTATTTTCACACCAAATAATTGAAACATGACCTTTGCTTCAATGTGCAGTTCCTGGTCCAGTATTCTCTAGTTAAATGTGATGAAGTCTTATACAGTTCTGCTTTAAATGGCTGTAGGTCAAATGTAATATTGTCCATTTACACAATAAACCTGTCTGAGGTTGTATGCAGTTCTGGTCCAAGTGGCTGTAAGCCCTTGTTACTCGAGATATGCTTCAAGATAGTTTCTTCATTTTATTTAGTCACATCAGGTCTAGTGGAGGATGAAAATGTCTAATTTGCAGGTTACGGGTTGAAGTTTAAGTACACACATGATTGTGATCATATAATATAGGAATTGCATATTTGGAACTTTAGATTTTCCTAATGACATTTAGGATCAATCACCTTAAAATTGTGATGCAACACATTTTCTTTTGTCACATTAAAAAATAGGGAAATACAATTACCTTGTGTTGGACCTTAAAGGACCACAAATTTGAAATTCAAGTATGGTGTGGGTCTGTCGTCTGTCTTTTCCTTTAGGAACAAGAAAACTAAATCTTGTTTCTTTTCTTTTTGAGAACCATTTTTAGTGAAGGAAATGTGATGAGGAAGGGAAATTTTGCTTGTTTTAGCAACTGAACACACTTCTGTTTGAAAAATCATTTTTCATTAAATTCTGTATTTTGATCAGAATTTAGCTATTGGGGTCGTTGTCTCATGGGCATTTTCCCCACATCTCTATTTTACTAAGAATCTGGACAGTCAGAGGTGCAATGTAGTAGTAAACTTTTTTATTCATTTATATTCATCTAACAAATTTAGATACAAGCAAGTCTAAAGAACAACTAATTGATTTGGAATGGTCTTTACAGTTATGTTTTTCTAAACATGAGAAAATCCTGCAGAATGTAATTTGTTTATGTGAGATTCAGTGAGGTTTACTGTTACTGGAACAGTAACTGAACTTGGACAGAAACTTGTGTGAATTGCATGTTAATATGCATTTCATATTTTCCCATCATTTCGTATGAACCACTCACGTAAATAATAATAAATATATGGTTTTTTTTGCAAATGATAAATGAAATAGAGTGACGTGTACTTAATTTAAATTAAATTCATTTTTGACTTTTTTTTAATTTAGACAAATTTTTATAGCCAAATTGAAACAAAACAAACCAAAGCCCCATCCCACCCCCACCCCCCAAATTTGTACTTCAAGAAAAGACGTAACAAAATTATTGAATTTGAAGATTAAAGAACTGATTAACTGACGACTGACAACTGATAACTGACAAAATACCTATACACTACAGCGTTATATTAGAAATTATTTGTAAACTTGGAGACAAAAACAAGATACCAAAAGAACTACATACCAAATCGACAATGAATGGTTAAATATTAATTCGACAGTAAAAATGATATCCTCAATGCTATAATTGTTCCATGAATGTTCTTGTAAGATGTATAAAGCATATTTTTAGATGTATACAATACAGAATTGTACAAAATGAAATTACCAAACTTTCATTTTATCAATGTTTAAGAATAATAAACTACTATTTAATTTTAAAGTGTGCATGGCCACAGGCGACATTTTATATTTGTGACCTGCAACCCGCAACCCGCAACCCGCAACCTGCAAAATAGCACTTCCCGTGGAGGAAGTCTTAAGTGAACAATACCTGTCAAATACCAAGGAAACTTCCATGCAGGCACAATTAATCAAAGGCTCCAAGCCAGCCTTTATTGGAGAACATATCTAAATTGGCTTTGTTTATATATGCAATATCTGTGTAGCCTAAAGGCTGTCTCAAGCTTAATTATGCATTATGATATTAATTTATAGCAAAAAGAATAGTATTGCCATAGCTTCCAGTAAAACTAGAGGTTCACCTGTTCATATATGCAATTTATGTTCAATTCAGTGGAGATTTCCAGAAAAAAAAAATACTCTATTCATTTCACATATGGTCCTATATTAATCTTTAATCCATTAAATTAGGACTTTTAGTCCTCGCATATCTCAGAAATGGTAAAAACTACAACAAATCTGTTGTCATACTCCAGACAGGATTCAATAGAAAAAATGCACACAAATCCAACTAAAAATGATTTTTTTTTAAAGTTATCATTGAAATATGCAGGCACCCAATATTTAGAAATTTAAAGCCAGTCCTGGACTCATCACTTGGATGGATAGGTTATTCTCGTAAATAAATAGATTTTATTTGATTGTTTGTCGCATAGCATTCAGTGGCTAACATTTCATGCTACCCAGCACATGAACAAGTTAAGAAGAGTTTGAAGATACCAAAGGGGTAATCAGAATCCGTGTATCGAAGAAGAACAGACAACACAATGACCAAAAGAAAAAGTACAAAAGGACAAACAACGATCTACAAAACATACACATAAAACTAAAGATCGAGTAACACAAACCCCCCTAAAAACCGGGGTGAACTCAGGTGCTCCGGAAGGGTGAGTAGTTCCTTCTCCACTAGTGGCACCCGTCGTGTTAATATAGTTACAGACCATGTGATAAGTCATGAATGAGGAAACGACCGGGAAGTGTTTCCTGCAAGTGGAACATATACGCGGTCATTTGTGACACATATTCCATGACGGTCAACCAAGTCATGGTGGCGACCGTAAAACTTTCTAAGTGGTGACTTAACTTAGCCAAGAGGAACCCTTAGTTCAGTAGGTTCCTTGTTAGCAGCAACCCTCTATCAAGGAAATCCTGATAGGAACCACAAGCTCTGGAATATCGTATCAACTGTCAGTGTTCCAGCTAGACCAAAATAGGGGGGGGGGGGGGGGGGTTGCGCCCCGCCCTCAAAATTTTACGCCCTCGGCCCTTTTTAGCCATCCCTTACGCCCCTCTTCCCTTTCTACCCTTCCCTTGCGCCCCTATGCCGTACATGAATCCCAAACGTGTACGCTTGTGTTGTCCACTCGTGACATTGTCTCAAACTTGTCCTCTTAATTTCTAATTAAATGTGTACAGGTGTTAAAGCTTGGCAGGTGTAATGCTTTTAACAACAATCACCTGTTGTCAGCTAATTAGTAATTTCCTGCCCTGACCAAGTGATCAGTTTATGACTTCCGTAATCTTGATCAGTGAAATATGTCCTTAGGTCATTGTAAAAAAAAAACGACCATGTAGAAATTTCACCCCAAAGCTCTGGATTAAGGTCCATAAATTAATTTTTTTCTGAACTTTGCTCAGTTACTGAGTTATATATACTCCATATGCAGGTGCCATTATTGGAGCAAAAACTGTTCCTTGAAACCCTTCCAGAACACACGAGTTCACGGCTGTTTTAGTGTTGTTCGTGTTGCTTAATCTTTAGCTTTTGTGGAGTGTCATGTCAACCATTGCTTGTCTTTTGGCCATTGTATTGTTTGTTCTTGAAATTACGGCTTCTGATTACCCCTTTAGTGTCTTCAAACTTTTCTGAGCAATCGATAAACTACAGAAATGAGGAAAGAATTTGATAATCAGAGCAATGACCAAGTTTTACTTCCATCCAATGATTCTTAAGAAGCACACTTTCAAAGATCAATCTGATGCCATATCGGCCATCTTGAATGAAGATATCAGACAAAATTTGAGAAGAGAACCATTTGATGAGTATTAAAACAGACGACAGAGACAAAGGACTGACAACACTGTAGGCAAAATGTCTTATTCGGAAAGGAAACTGGGAAACCAAATTTGACCTGTATCTTGTCTTTCTAAAGTTAGTTTTAAAATTCTAGGATTGTATTTTATCAATCTAATAGTAATTTCAAAATGTTTGTCAAATCGAATATCACACACTTGAGGTAATGCTTTATAACCAATGAAAACACACTATATGCATAATTAAGTGGCATTACTATGGAATGATAAAAAGTTGGATACAATCAAACTTTACTTTTATCCACCTAAATGTGATTTTTAAATTTTAGCTAAACTGGATATTGTAAAGTTCAGATTACGTTAAAAAACTAATAATGTTGTGTATTTGACTAAAACATTTCTATGTTCTTTAATGCCATTAAAGAAATAAAACACGACTGCATTCTAAGATTACATTTACTAAGACTAAACTTTCTCATGAATATTACAATGCATGCATGAAGTACAGAAGATAGAAACCAGATGTAAATTTTTCCAGGATATAAGAAATATATAATCTGTTTACAATATGGTAAATGATATCTTGAAAGTAAAAGTTCACGGCGGGTCACACACATTATTAGTGATAAACGGATTAATCAAGTTAATGTCTTTCTTGAAAATAAACATTAGTAAAGATAAAATGGCAATACACTATAAATAAAAACATCACTTTATGCATATTTAAGTGACATAACTCTGAAACGATAAACGTCAGATGAAAATCAAGCTTTACCTGTATGTTATCCATCTAAAGGTAAATTAAAAACATTAATTAACACGGATTCAGTAACTATAAAAAAAAAAATGACGAAAAAACAAAAGTTTCCAATCTTTCGATTTTAATGTACCTGATGAAGGTTATTCCAGAAACGAGCAGTGCGCATTTACGTTTTTATTGCATAATCAGCTGCTGGCCGCTTGGGATAATTGACCGAGTAAAAGGATAAGATATTGGAAGGGGGCCACCTAAAGACTATTCGAACCAAATTTGGTTTCATACCTTCCATTGGTTCTTAAGAAGAAGATTTTCAATTTTTAAACCATTCAGAAGCCATGGTGACCATCTTTGATGTTGGGCAAGGTCACAAGACACACATTTTGAAGAGGATCATCTAAATAGTATCACAAGTTTGGTCTAAAGGTTTTTTTTAGTAGAAGACCAAAATGAATAGAATTAACACAGGACAATGAAATATGTGGTTGTTGTTTAACGCCAAGTGATCAATATTTCAGAATAACTTACACTTGGTTTATCTTTGTTTTATACTAGAACAACACGCTTAGTTTTATTTTTATAGTACTAGCTCATGGAAACAACAGTACGAAGGTAGTCATGTCCATCACTTTAGCACATTACCCTGATTCCGAGCCAACCAGTCTTGGCCAATTATAGCATTAAATTGTTAAATATAAAGATTGTACCCAACTATCTCAACATTTTCTTAATTAATTTTTTGTACAACAATAGGAAGATTCTTGTAATTCATACTAGTTTGATGATAATGTTTCACATTTTATTGATTACATGTGTCATATTCTATACAGACTATACTCTCAAATGTATATAAATTTCTGTTTGTAGATTTTAACATAGCTCAGAGCAAGAGACAAATGTTTATTGAAATAACGATGTATTGACGAATATACAGCATGTGGACAAAAGTGATTCCGTTTCCGCCATCTTCCCTATATATTTCATATAAAACCACTTATTTCCATAACTTTCTCATGAAATCATTCCTTATCTGATTTTCATGAAATTTTCAGCATTAAATGCAGAAATAAATATAGTTTCTTCGTCGTATAATTTGCAAATAATTTTATTTCTACTTTCTGTTAAGAATTGATTTAAAAACAAATTTTTTTTCCCCACCAAATCTTACTATATAATCATATAAAATTGTGACGTCAAAAATTCACATTTGTGTTTAAATCATAAATGCTTGCAAATTAAAGTTCGAAAAAATTACATGAAGATATTAAGATAAACTCTAATTAATTCTGTTTTTAAAGGTGAAAATTTCATGAAAATCGGATAAGGAATGACTTCATGAGAATGTTATGAAAATAAGTGGTTTTATATGAAATATATAGGGAAGATGGCGGAAACGGAATCACTTTTGTCCACATGATGTACATCTAGAGATCAATTGAAAATATGAAAAACAAAATTGGGGGGTTCTATTTTGTTGGTCGCGTCAGCTATATATACCAATTTACCATACACTGACTGCAATCTACAGTACACACCACATCAACATCTGGTGTACGGGGGAGGGGCAGAGGAGGAGTCTCAACTTTCCCTCTCATGCCAATTTTATGAAAACTGAAATTATTATTGCTATATGAGTTTTCATTTTCAGACCATAATTGAATGAGCTGTAATCTATGCAACTTTATGTCATAAACGTACGTCTGTTACTTGCAACAGGGTCTTTGGTTTTAGCTACCTTCGATTATTCCTGCAGCAAAAAAATGACCACCACAACATAACTGAAATATGTAGAAACTGTTGCATTAATAATTAATCATTTATAATTCTAATATTCAGGGATATATACACAGGCACTTGTTTCTGGTAAAAAAAAATATATACCTAGATACTAATTATACCATAATTAGTATCTAGGTATTTTTTTTTTTACCAGAAACAAGTGCCTGTGGGTATATATAGCTTAACTGATTCAGTGGGAGTGATAATTTAAATATAAATTGGTTTATAAATAACCCGAAAAAATCTTTTCAGTAACCTTTGATATTAAACTAAAGATACCTGACAAGTTCTAATTAATGAACAGGTGCCAATGTATAGTGGATATCCAAAAATATTGTTTGAGATGCCCCCTGTGTGAAAAACAGGAAGTTCTCGATTATCTCCCATTGACCGAGAAAAACGTCAACAGAATAAGAATGGCATCAGATGAAGTTTGTATTCAATTTTATAACATACAGTCTTTTAAATTCGACGAAATAATGAATTTTTCTAGAGTAAAATGGTTTATGAAATCCAAATGTACAATATGACTGAGAAAGGGTTTAACGACATTGAAAACATTTAACTTTATTTTTAGTATCACTCTCATCTGCATTCAGTTTTGATTTACAAATGTGCATATGTTGTCAATCATATATATTTCGTTACGAAATTGCGTGAAGTAGATAAACAATGAATATATTTTACATGCATATACCTTTGTCTAAAGTCTGGCCAATCACAGTTATTAACAAATTATTTGCTTATCTGCCAACCTTTAAATTTATGAACAGGTGATCAAGATACATTTTGTACATGCACTTGTTTCATAAAGTGGTCCAAATACTAACTATCATTTGTAGTAAGAAAGAGTTATAGGGACTGGACCAATGCATAAAGCAAATACTTGTGGATTAGGGTATGGAAATTACCAAATGTAGAATGGCATTTAAAAATTATTTGTTGTTTAAAATTACATTGTTTAACATACATATGTAATTAACAAACTGCCTTTAACAGGGTGGACAACGTACGTCATACATCCGGGTATTTTTTTATCGAAAACTTTATAATGGCGGAAATTTTTCAACCATCTGACAAAATAAAACTCATTTTTATGCTATTTTAACAACGAACCTGTATGATAAAAGCCAGACCAAAGTACTCTACGGACTTGTATGGTACTATCATACCTGTTAACCCTCCCCCTTTTGTGCGGGAGTCTCCCGCGTAACAGCCTTATCTCCCACATGGACTGGGTCTCCCGCGTGGGAGACATAAATCTCCCGCACAATCTCCCCCCAACAAAAAATTTGTATACTTTCTTCAGTCGCCATATTTGTTTAAAATCGATCGGCTATTTCCGTCAATCGTCGAGATGTTTCGTATCAATTTTTATCGAGTTTCTCTAGACTTTTCGTTCAGGAATACGAAACTGATTGTTGTTTACGTAATCGAACGGATAACAACACCAATTAGAAATGTACATTCTCGGTGAGTACTATTCAGATTTAGCTTTAAATAAGATTTGTTTCTTGCATTTTATAACGATGTCTCAATCAACAAAGAGAAGGTGGAATTTGGGACCTAGTACTCCTTCTTCGACATCAAAGAAAAAGAAATACAATTGTAAATTCCAGGACGAGTGGAAAAATCACACCATTGGATACAGTCAAGTTTGTTGGGAAATGATCTGGCATTTTGCACTCTGTGTAGTTCCAACTTCAGTGTTGCTTCAGGGGGACTATGATATTAAGAGACACTCAGAGACCAGTTTACACAAGAAAGCAGTCACTGCTACTAACAAAACCCCCCAATTGCGCCAGTTTATGCCAACAAAATCAGTTGATGACCAAGTGACCAGGGCTGAAACTTTATTCAGCAACTTTGTAGCAGAACACAATTTATTATCATTCAACTACAAGGTACAATTTTGTGCGTTTAAAGGCGACGTGCAAAATCTCCCCCTTAGAAGAGTTGGTAGTGGGGAGATCAGGTATGTACTATTTACATTGATAATATTCAAAAAGCTGTTGTCATTTGTCTAATCATTCCGACAATATTTCCTTTTGATGCTGGATCCAGCATCAACAAATACCCGGATGTATGACGTATGCTGTCCACCCTAGATCCAGAATCAAAAGAAAATGTTGTTGGAACCATTAGACAAATGACAACAGCTTTTTGAATATTATTGATGTAAATACATGTAGTACCATACAAGTCTGTAGGGTACTTTGGTCTGGCTTTTATCATACAGGTTCGTTGTTAAAATAGTATAAAAATGAGTTTTATTTTGTCAGATGGTTGAAAAATTTCCGCTATTATAAAGTTTTCGATAAGAAATACCTGGATGTATGACGTACATTGTCCACCCTGTTTAAAAAGCATTTGGAAGATTGCAATTTTCTTTCTAACTTGTTAAACTTAAAACTGTAAAGCTATACCATTTCAGTCATAGTGACAAAATGGTAAAAGAGATATCTTGGCCAATATGTATCCTGGTATCACTGGATTTTGACAGTCTACATCAGAACATGTAATGATGTATATATGCCACACACAAATGTTACTATGCATGTATCAATATAGAGCGACCAGAATCAAACTTGCCAAACATTTGTATTTGACAAGAAAAACTTAACCTTTGTTTGATATAGTAACATGATTCAATTAAAAACCAAGTATTTTTCGAAACAGTGGTATGAAAAACAACTTATGCTAATACAGCTTGTTTATGAACCATGTGTACAATATGTTCTTCGTAACCAGTTTTTCGACTGTCTTTGTTGATGAAACAGGAAGTGCTCATTTCCTTGTGGGGTATGACATCAATATTTACATTATAATTACATTACAAATGTACCTGTATATATATTATACAGGGTTGGGGTAATTGAAAATGTAATGGTAATTAAGTGCTATGCATTACAATTTTCCATGTAATTGAATGTAATGTGTAATTGAGCACTTTTTTAATAACATGTAATTGTAATTTAATTAATTACATGCAAAAAAGCATGTAATGCTGAATTACCTTTCAATTACATTGTACTTTCTTTGGTGTCTTTATGTTAAGAAATTACCGGTATGTTAATAATAATTTGAAAAAATATTTCTTTCAGTAATATATAAGGTACATTTTGTTATGTGTTGGTCATATGAGGAAACATATTTTGAATCATTAAACAAATTTCCATTTTAATCTTAAATTTTGATATTGTTCATCAATGCATGTTTGGCTTGATAATTATAATTAAAAAAAAAGGTATTTGTGAGCCATGTGAGGTGAGTTTACCAGAATAATAATAATATCTTAGTATTGTCAAGTTCTTTTGGATAGATCTATATCTAAATAGATTGAACAGTAATTATCACCCTATTCAAAAAAGCCCTAGGCTATATGTACATGCCACATCAGCTCCTGTTGAAAGACTATTTAGTATTGCTGGCAAAGTGTTCAGACCAGAGAGATGCAGGCTAAATGACAAAACATTTGAACAACTAATGATGGTCAAATGTAATGCTAAAACTGTTGTAATCTTTAAACAAGCTATAGTGTATATGATATATTGTTTAATAATTAAAGTCATCACCAAATGTAATGTGTAATTTAGTAAAGTAATTGTAATTTAATTAATTACATTTCAAAAACTATGTAATGGTAATTGAATGTAATTGACCACTTTTGCAATGTAATGTGTAATTTAATTAATTACATTCCAATGTAATTGACCCCAAGTCTGATATTATATATTGAGGACAATATGTAAAAAATCATATCAAAATCAGTCTGCACCAGTATGTTTTATAATTTATGATTAATGCTTGTTGTTAGGTAAAGAATAAAAAAAGAACTATGATAAAGAACTTATACATGGCATGCTTTGACATGGATAACAATATGTTTGTCCTTTTAAATTTGTGTTTTTCATGACATCATAATGACATCCTTCACCTACATTAAACCTGTATTAAGAGGTCACATTTAGAACAAAAAAGTGGCCTTGCAAGACAGATGACCTCTTGAAAGAGCTTCAATTCATATGAAATTTTCTATGACAGGACAAGAAAAAGGTGACCTTTCAATACAGGTGACTGCTTAATAGAGGTGCCCGCATGGGCAGGTTTGACTGTAGTGTATATTGTATTTTTTGTAAGTGTTAAACAGGATTCAGTTAAAATCACCCAGATTGCATTCATAGACAGTAGAAAATCTTCCACTGTAAGCTATTTCCTGAAGTGGAAGATTTTGCATGACAATTTGATGTTAGTGATCAACTTGAAATTTACTAATGGAATTAATTTCATCAATAAATTTCCTGAAACAAACCTTCAAGCGAAATGTTGTAATAACAAACATCATGTCATAATTAATTACTATAAAAGCATAATTTTTTGTTCAATACACAAAAGAATTCATATACAAGTATGTAAATAGGACAAAAATAGCAGATTTTGTTAAAATCAATGGAAAGAGTGACAATTAGGGTGGAAAATCATCAGCAAGGATGATCTGGGGATCTTGATATCCTAGAGCAGATGAAGATTAGGATAAAGATTAAATGTATATATTCCATCAACAATATTTATGCCCCTGTCTCTACAAAGGCATGTTCCTCGACCCATGCATCCCACATTTGATATTAAGAGTGATTTCCCTTTGATGGGGACAAAGTTCATATGAAAATAAGATATATTTTTCCTATAATCTGTACCAGATTTTAATGTTGTAACCATTTGTGAATTTTCTATTTGCTTGAAGATTATCTGTTGATTTTTTTAAGGTTCAAACATCTATAAATAGGGTCTAGGACAAAAGCCCCAAGACAAAAGAAGCCCCCCAATAATGAAAAGTATAACTTAATGTTTTTTTTTGTGTCATATGTATTTTTTTTTATTTCTGTTTCTTTGTTTAACTGTTCGGATATGTAAAATTTTCATTGTATTTTATAACATGATTCAAGACTTTTTTTTTACCTTTGTATTTTACCTCAAAATATTTATATATTTGTATCTTTGCACACATTTTGGACTTATTGTACAGCTATTTATCGATCCACATTATTTTTGAATATTATTTTTCATATAAGTTATTTTTGGAACTTGAAGATATCATAAACAATTGAAGCATTTGTTTAAGAATTACAATAACCCTCATCAAGAAAATAACTCACTGATTACTTTTAATAACTTCAAAGGTTAAAAAGGTAATTATCTATTGTTTATCAATAAAAACAATTTCTGATTAAATTTACATGAATAATTTCAATTTAAACATTTAAGCTGTGCTTTTTTTTACTTTACACTTATAAATGAACATAACAATGAACAATATGTGGAAAAAAATGTTTTTAAAGTACTTTATTTTTTATATTAATTCTTTAAGATATCTTTTATTATCACCATCAATATAAAACAAATGTAATAAGATTGTATGATTATTTCATTATTGGGGGGCTTTCTGTCCGGAGGGCTTTTGTCCTGTTCCCCTATAAATAGTATATACAATGTACATGTAGTAAAATTATACTCAAATTCTTCCGATAGTCCTTATGGGATCCCCTTTCAAAATTATTGCAGCCCCTTCACCCAGGATGGTCTGATAATCACATTCCCAGAATGATCATTACTATTGTCGACAATAGCCACTGCAAGCAATTTTTCATTATTAACAAGTTGAAATATTTTCAAAAGTAAATCCATTCCAATAATCAATAAGTTTAAAACATTGATAACCAGAGTAATACAGGGTCCTGGGAGCCTCTGGTTTGTTCTGACTATTTAATCAGAGATATTTACAGATTGTCAGCAATCTTATTTTATTTCACGATTTCCATTAGGAATTATGTAATAAGGTAATAATAATCAGACAAACTTCAATGTTATTTCCTGAGTTGAAGTACCGGTACCTTTATTGACTTCTTCTTTGATAAAGCTAATAATGGATTTTAAATATAGAAGACATATTGCATCACAAAACTAGTACTCCTCTAGAGCTTTAGAGATTTCTGTGCTCCTGTCGCTAGGCAGAGGGGACATTAAGTTTTACCCATGTTTGTATGTCTCAGGGGCGGATCCAGGATTTCAAGTTAGGGGGGGGGGGTGCACTTAAAAAAATTGCGCCGAGCGGAGGGAGGTGCTAAATTTGTTTGGGTATTTCATGTGAAAAATCACGATTTTACCCCAAAAAATCTTATTTTTTCCAATTTTAGAGGGGGTGCCCCCCTGGATCCGCCCCTGTGTCTGTCTGTACGTACCTTCCCGCAGTTGGTTTTCATTCAATAACTTAAGTTCCCCTGAAGCAAATCATTTGAAATTTATACACAATGTCAGGAACCATAAATGATAAGCCAACTTCGATTTTATTCTTTACCACTTTTTCCGTTCTGGAGTTATGCCCTTGTTTATATTAGATGGAAGCGGGGGCATCCATATCTCATGGACACATTCTTTCATATTTTATTTACGTCATTCGGGAAGATAACGATACTATTTTCCATAAATTACATGCGGATAGAATCCTACATGTATATTATATAGTTAATGTACTTACTTTTTACCATTCATATAAAATGCAAATTGGACATAATTAATAGAATAATGTCAAAAGCACTTCAATTTATAAAATTCGTTACTTTTTGCCTTTCATATAAATGCTGTTTGCAAGCTTGTAAATTGGACATAATTGCCAATAGAACCAATAGCACTTTAATTTATAAAATTTCAGTCTTTGACTTATTATATATACATTTTGTATAATTAAATTTTGTCATTATAACTTCCTGTACAGATAATATAAATGACTCTCTGAATTAAAACAATTGATTGCAGTTACATGTATATAAACATTTGCCTATTGATTTTTTTTAGCTCACCTGAAGCTTATCAAGGAATCCTGTTAGTTAGTTAGTTATGGAGATTTAGTACCTACATGTAACAT
This sequence comes from Bathymodiolus brooksi, assembly GCA_963680875.1. Classification (NCBI taxonomy): domain Eukaryota; kingdom Metazoa; phylum Mollusca; class Bivalvia; order Mytilida; family Modiolidae; genus Bathymodiolus; species Bathymodiolus brooksi. The sequence continues at coordinate 97,055,631 of OY804582.1, read as the reverse complement.
ACATTTTGTATGAAAATGCTGTATTTTGATTGGATAATCAGTATGAACTATTTTTGAACAGTACACTCGACAACGGGTGACTATATCTAGCGATGGAAACCAGTTTCAAATGATTTCCCGTGGGGACTATACATGTACCTGTGGCATAGATTTTACCGCGTAATTTTTTCATATTTTTGTCAAGATTTATCTCCCTTGAAATAGACTCGCGCTGTAGTCTGCTGTCAACATGGCCAGGTTTGGCAATGCAAATATAATGTTATATTGTAAATTTTATTATTATATTGAATTTGAGTGTGTTTTTCTTCTATGTTTGGAATGGTATGTTATGTACTAAATATATTATTGTCTTCTCCCTCGAGAACAGTTTTCCTATAGTGTTGTCTGGTGATGTACAGTGCCCTCGCCATTGGCTCAGGCACTATACCTTACCAGACAACACTACATGTATATAAGAACAGTTACCTCAGGAGTAGACAATAATAAAATATTAACGTCCGGCTACCTTCTGTAGGTATTGCGGACAGATTACTTTTACAGAGATTCGTGCTCTGTCTGTTTTCTTCTGGCTTTTTTCTTTAAATGAACCTGTCGTTAAGGTGTGTGTCCGTGTCGTATGTTATAATGTAGGATAGCGGTATGGTAGTGTAGGGTCATTTGGATTGCAGGCTTCTTGACCGAAATATTTTCCTTAATTCAATATATGGTTGTGTTGGCTACAAAATGTTCTGGTACATTTTCTTTGTGTTGATCAGAAACCCAAGGTACATATCTCCCATCACTGCAGGACATGTTTAGCAATAAGGACATTGTTGGAAAATTATTTAAAAGCTTTTTCTCAGAAACTAGCCAATTTTAATGAGCCCATTTTTCATTGGGTGTTACGTTATTAAAAGTGTGTTAATTATTTTTTTATGTATCTGTACATGTACATTTTGTAGGTTGAAAATTTCAAATCTAAGATGGACTGCAGAACAAAGTTTAATATATATAGAACCCTAGGGGTTAATTAATGTTTTTAAAATCAGAAGTCACTGATCTAGTTGGAAGCAAATAACAGAAATGTTCCTTGTAATATCCTCTACAAACAAATTTAATGTTGAAAGTTCAGATCAAAAATCAAAGATGAAAAACAACAACAACATGCAATGCATACATGTACATGCTGAAATGTCTTCTTCTCAGAAACGATAAATTCTATACACTATATATATTAATGTCTTATTATCAAAAATGATAAACCTTATCAAAAGCATACTGTATATAAATAAGTGCACATGGTGATGGGTGGGTAAAGTATTGGTGTTAATCATTACTTTCAGCAAAGGTATGGCGAACTGTCCGTTGAAAATCTAGCTGGTAGTCATTATATAGCTGATAAGTTGCTGAAATTAATGTGATAAACTCCAATACTCAACCCACTTACGGAATGTGACAATTTTTGCACTTTACTTAAATGCTCAAATTTAAAGGAAGAGATCACACTACAGCACAGGGACTCAGATAGTTTTTCTACGAGATTGCCATTGCCCGAGATCGCATATTTGTCAGAAATAGTTATCCGAGTCCCTGTGACAATCATCGCATGAAATGACCCAAATCCCCATATATATACACAGTTACACAAAATATAGCAGAAAATTGAAATTATTTTCTTGTTTCTTATTATTTATCATAATGTTTAAGTCTTCATTCCTGTTCCACTCTGGGCCATCGTGGTTTTAATCGTATTGTACCTGTGCAGTCAGTGCCTATCACCACTAACATTGTGAGTTCGAACCCTGTTCATGGCGAGGTGTGCTCGATGCAACATTATGTGATAAAGTTTGTCAGTGACTTGCGACAGGTCGGTGGTTTTTCTCCGGGTGCTCTGGCTTCATCCATCAATAAAACTAACCGCCGCGATATAACTGAAATATTGTTGAAAGTGGCGTTAAACATCATAAACAAAACCAACCAATGAAATGTAAAGGAAGAGATCATACCACGGCCCGGTAAAAATCATTGCGCGAAATGACCCAAACCCCTATATATATATATATACGTCTGAAAATTAAACCAAGCAGTGTTAGAATTAGATTTTTGAGCTGTCAAATTTTTGTTCTTCCCTTGACGGGATTTGAACTCACACCATTGATGCACTGCAGCACCATTCGCTTAGCCTTATGTCCAGCGCCCTAGACCACTCGACCACATCCACTCCCTTAAAAGGAGCTTCAATAATCGTAGTGTTACCTTGTCTCGTAAGGCAAATCTAGAGATAGACATAAGACATACATGTATGTATATAAGCATGTGTAGATCGTACATATATACTTAATATTATAATTTGACAGCAATCTAACTCAGCAATATATATACAGCTACACAAAATATAGCAGAAAATGACAATTCTTCTCTTGTTTCTTATTATTTATCTTGATGTTAAAATTTTCATTCCTGTTCCACTCATTAGTGATTTAAATGTACAGTCAAGCCTGCCCAAGAGGTCACCTCTATAAGCAGTCACCTGTGTTAAAAGGTCACCCTTTTCTCTGTCCCATCAGAAAATTTCATATGAATTGAGCCTCTTTTAAATGACAACTTTTTCTTTGTCCCAAAGGTGACCTTGTAATACAGTTTTCATTGTACTTAAATTTTGTTCCAACTTTATATTAATCTCTGGATTAGATAGAGAGAATCCTGTTAGCACCTCCAATCAATAATACTGTGTCTATTTTGTATTCGTCTGTGGATTGCATCAGAATGTGTATTGATCGTATCTTAATTTTCTATTATTAAGTAGTCTTTGTAATGTGTCACATTTCACAACTCCCTTAATAATGTTCTAATTTATAAAATTAGTTACCATGGAAAATAATTTTAACAGAAACAATAGATATGATGATTTTGTCAGATATGTCAGTTTTTCGTGACAATTTGTCATTTGTTCGATCAAAATTAAGGGATCGTGGGAAAATATTAAAAAAACAATGCATTATTGTTTTATCTGCAACAATCATAAGATGTACTAAAGTTTTATTAATGAAAATACATTACTGGTTGCTCCTTATTTCCTGTTGTGAGTTCGAATTTCCCTCAGGCGAGGTTTACTCTATAAAACATGATAATGTTTGCTAGTGACTTGCGACAGGTCTGTAGTTTTCTCGAGGTACTCCAGTTTCCTCTACCAATAAAACTGACTGCCACAATATAACTGAAATATTGTTGAAAGTGGTGTTAAACACCATAAACCACCTGTGGAGCTCCCTTACTGGGGTTCCTTTTTACCTCCACATGACCATGTGGGCTATATATTGTCATCACTTTGTCAGATTGTGAAGGGATATGTTAACATCTCCATCTTCTGAAACTATTAATGTAAACAAACTTTACATGATGTATCATCAGAATTAATGATTTTGGGGAGAATCCAGAAATCAACATGGCCACCACAGCCAATCATTCAGTTTGACTGGTTGATTGAGTCTCAAAGCTCAGATAAAAAAAACTACTCAATAATTATGTCTGCCCTTCGAACGAAGGGAGACATATTGTTTTAGTCTGATTTTTTCTTCCGCTTCTTCTGCTTCCGCTTCTTCTGCTTCTTCTCAGCGAAGCTTGTCCGGACCATAACTTTTGTATCTTTCGAGATAGGTCAAGGATATTTGGTATGTGAGTGCATGACCATAAGGCGGTGTGTCGCATACCATAATGACCTTTGTTGGACCTTGACCTTTGACCTCAAGGTCAAATAACTGTTTTTAAATAGTATCACTTGTTAAGGGGAGACATAAGTTTTAGGTATCTAAAACAGTTCTTCCTAGTTTGAAATTTAATGGTGTGAATGATTCTAATGTTTGATTTTTGTGCTGACTGGTTGATTTGATTTATTGTGTTTAACGCCACTTTCAGCTATATCTTGGCGACCAGTTTTAGTGGTGGAAGAAGCCGGAGAGAACCACAGACTATGGGCAAGCAACTAGTAAATTTGATCATTTGTGGCTGCGAGTTGAGTGCACCCTTTTTGTAATTTACAAAGCCGGGTGCGAACCCACTCCATATTTGTGATAGGCTTGTATGAGTTGTTTGGTAATCCAACTACCTAACTCATTGAGCCACCCGAGCCCCTTGTGCCGATTGGAAATCCAAGAATGCCACCACCACAAGATCAGACTTAGTTCTATGTACATTTGTCTAATATAAATTACAGCTTTTTTCCTTAGTAAATACAAATATTATTAAACCCACAATGTACATTAATTAATAATCATTGGATGGTGCCATACAAAGTTTTTTCATGTGGTGGTCCAATGTTTAACACAAATATTGCATGGATGTTCGTTGATTATTCCTACAATATTTGTTCATGCTGAACTGATATTCAACAGAGCGGCATACACACTGGACCCTGTTGGGAAATATACTTTTATCTTTGAAACTTCAAAGCTAATTGAACTGTACCCAAAGCAGTGATCATTAGAGACTTGTGCACAGTTTGTGTATCAGGTGCTCTAAGAAATCCAAGAAGGGTGTTTGTAGATGTAATTTAACTTAGAACTCAATGAGAAAATGTGTTTAAAGAAATCTTAATCTGTGAACAAAGCAAGATGTACAGGAATGCTTTTCTGTGAATAGAATATGTTTATTCGGCTCTGCTTTTATTTGAACAGTCAAATTGCATTGGCTGGCAATTTTTTTTTTCATATACGGTCACTGACCAAGATATAGTTTTTCTGGCACTTGATTCATGTTTAGCGATGGTAAGAAACGGTAACAGTTTAAGAAGGACACTGTAAAAAAATTACACGTCACTTGTTTCTGCTCTTTTTTGACAATTTGGGCAGTTGTTTTGGGCTTTATGACATTGCATGATAAGCATAATATATATATATTGTCGGAAAATATCAAAATCATTTGCACTCTCTGCGAAACAGGGCAGACATGCTCACTTTTTTTACCCTCTTCTAAAAAAAAATAAAAAAAAATTCTGACATACCTTTATGGTACATTTGTATGTATGCATCAGGTTAACAATACAAAGTCTTGATCAAAGAGCCTCTGGTAAACTTATATAATATCAGAATTTCATGACTTTATATGGTGTTGTCCAGGAAATTAATTTTCCTACCCCAAGTGTAGATTTCCATAATCGATTATTTTGATTAGATTTACCATGTAATACAATGATATTAACATCAAATAGTACAAGTGTATTTTTCTTAATTAAATGTAATGGATATGATGGTTAATTGCATGTAAGAAGAGTTAGAAGATACCAAAAGGGTAATCAGAATCCGTACATCGAAGAAAGACATAAAATACGGTGGCCAAAAGATAAAAGACAAAACAACGATCTGCAAAACATTTCACAGAAAATTAAAGACTGTGTAACACGAACCCCACTAAAAATTGAGGTGCTCCTTATTCCTATTAAATAATTTGTTCACGTCATGATATTGCTGATATACTGTTAATGTTGGCATTAAACACCAAACATTCAATCAACATTAAGTACTAAATGTGTACAAATGTCATACCCAAAGTCAATGAGTTGTTTAGAATTTTTATGGCCATTTTACTATTTTGAATAATAAATTTTGATGGACATTTCAAAAACTAAAATGATGTGCTTATTGAGTTTTCAGAAAGGCAAACACTATATATTGGTGTGTTTAGTACCCAAAAGATTAGTCCCTATGATGTATGGGGTCTAAACCTTTTATGCTCAAAATTTTCCATATCAACATAACACCACTAAAATTTTCTATAAGATGACCTAACAGATTATAAAAGATGCACTCTGACCAGTCGATACAGCATTCAATTAGTATGACTGTCCTTAGCCCCTTGCTAATTGCAGCCAATTCCTCTCCTCTTCAAACCGTGATTTTATTAGCTGTAAAACAGTGTGTTGGAACTAATCAAAATGCTTAGAATTATTAGAAATATTATTTAGATTAATATCATATTTTTGTTTATCAATTTTCTACATGATTTCATTTTTTTACTTGTCATTTCAAGACAAAAAAATAATTGTAGTAAAAAAAAGGTTCGACAATTGTGAGATTTCCCTTGGACCCAGTTTTGTGACAAGTATTGAAAAATAGTGTAGACATATTACTACATCTAAAGCTCTATAATATGACTCTAAGGTATCCTTAAAGATATATACCAATATATTGTCCAATGAGAAACTCTCTTCTACATCAAATATTTATTAATGGTATATCCAAAGGCCATCTGTTACATAATAATACAACAGTATGTGAGGGTCTTAACACAGTAACACATTTTATCAATAATTAATTAATTATATATGTAAATTAATCAATTGATTCTGGTATTTTTAAGGATAGTAAAAATATAGTGGGTGATTATGTATATGTGTTAGGTGTATCAAATTTGTCTCAGCTTTTCATAAGTTTTCTATGATTTTTCAATTAGATATTAGAACTGTTCTGACAGTGTTTTTTTTTTTAGTTTTTTGTTCATTTTATTTATTGAGCTTAAAAAATAACCTGCCAACAACAATAACAGTATATTATAAGGTATATTATTGTAAATGATAAATGAAGAATTAATATTGTTTCATACTTTCCAGTTTGGTTATAACCAAAGTAGACATGTTAGGAATTGAAGAAAAAAATATTTTTGGTTTAGACAAATTTAATGTTGAAATCATTTAAAGAAATACTTAATAGTAGATTATTTTAAAGCTTACCTACATGTAAAAAAGAAAAAGATACAAAAGTAATTGTGGAAGAATAAAAAAAATGGTCTAGACATGGCCATCTGATTTAGGTTCTATTTTTGTTACATGTATGTACATTGTGTATGAAGTGTGACTTAGTGAGGATTTTGAAATTTGGAGGTTGACAAATCAGACGTGGGCGTGATCGTATGGTAGTTGGATTTACAACTGCCTGTGCAATGAGTGCCTATTACCACTTGAGTTGTGAGTGTGAATCCTGCATATGGCGAGATGTACTTGATACAATATTATGTGATAAAGTTTGTCTGTGACTTGCGACAGGTCGGTGGTTTTCACCAGGTACTCCAGTTTCCTCCACCAATAAAACAGACCACCACAATATAACTAAAATATTGTTGAAAGTGATGTTAAACACCATAATCCCAACCCTGACTATTTATCACATGTTGGTTAGGATTTGGAAATTTGTGTTTCTTTGTAATTAAACTTGAAAGCTGCTACATGTACATGTATTTCTTGTTATATTTTAGTAACCATGGTTACATGGTATATTTTCATCATAAAAAAATATTATTACCCAATACTGTTTAACCCAACAGATGAGAAGTTATTATAGACAATGAGGGTAATTTGATCCAAATTATAGCCATGACTATATATACAATGTAGCTATTAATTTGTTAATCATGTGATGCACTTTTTAACCAATCAATTACATGTATATACTACAGCAACATATAGGTGTAATTATATACCTACAAATGTAGGTATAGATCCTTAAACTGCTATGCAATAGATTGACCATACATGATATAATAGATATATTGGATTCTGTATATATGTAATGTCAGGTAATTTTTGTCCTAGGTAAGAATATTTATTTCTATATATTTTATTGTGTATATTAAATTTTTTTTTAGGATACGGATGTATTTGAAATAACAGATTTTACCACAGCATCAGATTGGGAAAGGTATAAATAAAATGCTGATTAAGTCATAATTCTTCTGTTACCATATATACATTAATTGAACTTTCACCTCAACTTCTCACACAAAGTAGGACTACTCAATTGCAGGCTTAAAGGGTTATGTCATACACATTTTAGAGTATGAGATATGCTCATAATTGAAGACCCTTCTATGGCTGTGAAATGTAGAACAGCAATGAAAGTTCTTTTCCCTTTACTTTACTAGTATTTTGTGTTTAAGTTAGTGTAAAAAGTTTTATAGTCTCGCATGTTCATTTACATCCACATCCTTTCTTATTACATGTATCCTAAAATATCAACCATTTCATAAAATATGAAACTGGCTCTTTCAGTAATACTGACTTTGTTAAAGGCTTAATACAGAAAACCAGATACATGTAAATACAATGTACATGTATATGTACATTTTGTCCAAATTTTTGTTATTATTGTTTGAATAAACAGGACTCTCACTGAACTTTCAAATTAGACGGATAAGTGACCTCTTTCAGAGAGCTCATACTCATAGACAGAAGTGGAAGACAACAGAGAGAAAAATGGGGAAACTCAAATGTTAAATCAAAACTTTGTTTCTCCACCATGCTGAAGTCGCCCTGTCCAATTTAATAAATAGTTTAAAAGAAGTTAGTGTGATTTTTATTGTTTAGCTCAAATCGCCCTTCAGGTTGAACTCTGATAAATCTAAATCGCTAAATGTAGATTTTTGTTCATTATCAATTTTAATTGTCATTCAGTTATGTATTAATTTATTTTCAAATTATTTCTTCATAAAATTATGTTTTATTTGATATTTTCAATTACCTTGTAAATCTGGTAGTGAATTAAGAAATAAATCATGGAAGCCAGAATGTGTTGGGAGTTTTAACATGGATTGGCATATATTAGTATTTTATCCCGAGCCAGAAGCGAGGGATAAAATTTACTAATATCCGCCAGTCCATGTTAAAACTCAAAACACATTCTGGCTTCCATGATTTATTTCAATTCTGATATGTCTAAGAGTACAAATACGGTAGTATACTTTGATTGGAAGACTGTAATTTATACATACGCTTGCGGAAAATGTTGCACACAATTTAACTCGAATAATACTGCGCCCTCTATCGGCATTATTCGGGTCACAATTTATGCTGCCAGTGGAAATGTCAGTCACATTCATCGGTGCATGTGCTAATGAGATAATACGAAGAAATAATTCTGGTTTTTTTTAACAAAGGGAAAGAGTGAGGTCATGTTAGAATTACTGATATTATCTGTGCTAAATCATTTTTCTATAATAAAAAAAAAATATCTATTGTTCATCATTATAGGTCAATGACCTTAAATGTCATTGCCCATAAATTTAACATTAAATTATGTCATGTGATGTAAGAGTACAAATGACCTTTGTGACCTAGGTTTAGAACTTTAAATTATTTCACATCATGTAATGTGTTATGCTATATATGTTGACCTTATTTGAGAATAATATAATAGTCAGATTAACCTTTTCTTGGTCAGTTCAACATTTTGGATTTTTGTGAAAATGAGTAAAAAGTAATGGCTTTGTATATATGTGCATTGTATACTAAATTATTCAAATTCTCATATTAAGGATAATTTTTCAACATTATTCTGAATATAGGAAATTTACTTGTCTAAACCGAACATCCTTGTGACTAACTTTTGTATTTGGAATAGACAGGTGTATTGGTTTATGTAGATTAAATTAACAAAGATTTCCTACACTGGGATTTTATATAAAGTTTGGTTCATACAGGAATCTGTTTTATACAGGGTTTGGTTTAAACAGGTGTCACTGTATTGCTTTCTACTGTCTGTTCAACAAATTATTGCATTAAGATTTGCATGGTTTATTTGAGTGAAATAAATTTCACTTGTCAACTTTTTTTTTACAGTGATACCATGACTTATTTTTTATTTGGTTTTTGTAGATTTATAGCCAGACTTGAAGAAGTATTACACGAGTGGAAAGTAGTCAACAATAAACCAAAACCACCTGCGGTCAAGGTCAGTTACATTGTTTCTAACTATTTAATAAGAATGTTAAGTAATATTTTGTGGAAGTATGAATGCCTTATGGTAAATAGGACTATCCATTTTACAGAAAAAAAAACAGTAAACATATGGTCTTATTGTACATTCTAAAAAATGTAAAGATTAACATAATAGATTAAGCCTTGAAAGGACCTGATTTTGAATAAGAATTCTGCATTTGTTAAAATCAGTTCTGCAAATGTAGGAATCATTTCTGCATAAAAGCAGAAATCCATTCTGTGTATGCAAAAATTATTTGGAAATATTTGTGCAAAAACAAAAGTTTGATTTTTAACCAATGAAAATTGCTTTTCCATAGGTGTTTTTGTTTGGGATATGATTAACTGAACATAACATTTTGATCTTTCATAAGTGTTTATTTGCATATATTTATGTGGAACACCAACTGCCATTTCATATTAAAAAGGTGCAGAACATGTTTTTTTTCATCAACTGCAGAGGATACGTGGGGTATAACATTGGGCCTAACATTCTCCAGCTAGATAGTGTGGTAACTCTCAAACCCTTTCCTAGCGATGGGAGTACTGTAGCTAGTCAAGCTAAATAGATTCAGAAAGTTTTACGTTCTACAATGGTAATCATCTTCCTAACAGGGAAATGGTTTGTTGGTCGTGCATAATGAATAAATTCACAGCTAACTTCGTTGACATGGAGACTTTTTAATCAGAGTTCCTGTTTTGGGGAGAAAAAAATGCTATGCTGTCTGGATGTTAAAAAAGATCTCTTGCAGGGCTCACCAAACCAGGAGAAGTGGGCGACTTCTTCACCTTGGTGTCAATGAAATCGACCAATTTCTGTTAAAAAGCAAAGTTTTAGTCGCCCTGTCAGTCTTTTCAAGTCCATATTTTTTTCACCAATAATCATACTTTTTCTTCAATATTCACATAAAAGGGAGCTCCCATGTTCCTGAAATTTGACCCATACAGTTTGATGTTCAATATTTTATTCCAAACTCATTAATTGCATCCTTTTTAAGATCATTGTGCAGCACGTTCGTTTTGTGAAATGTAGGGGAACATGCAGTAGTGGGGAAAGAAACGTTAAAATTTGGGTCGATTTTCAGAAGTCTCCCAGATTTTCCCTCACTTCACCCTTAAGTCACGAGAGAGAGAAGTCAAGTCGCCCTGATTTTACTATGTGTGGTGAGCCCTGCTCTTGTGACAGCTCATTATGAGTTACCAGTCAGATAGTAGGTTTCCCAAAATTGATCTTTGAAAGACAAATTTGTTTGGTAAATAAAGCACAATTCTGCATATGTAGAATTGTTTTCTTCTTATGCAGAATGTACTATTTTTGCATTAGCAGAATTCAAATAATACTTGTGAAATTTATGAATTTATGACTTAGTTCCCGTGCCAAAGTCAGCGATAAAAACTGCTAACAATAAAAAGAATAATGTAAACAAACAATCTTTTCAAATCCAAAGTCCGCAAAAGTTAACAAAAAGGATGGAGGTTATGCTGCTTAATGCCACTTTCAATAATATTTCAGTTATATCATGGCAGGAAAAAAAAAAAAAAAGATATAAATGTGGACAGTACAACAGCATGTTTAATGGTAACCCAACAAATGTTTTCATTTGTTAAATTAATATTCAATGTTTTATTTATAGGATGAGTTTTCCAAGGGAACTTGGTCTGAGAAGACAGAAGACATTTGTTTTTCTGATTTTAAGTTTCTAATAACATATCATGTCTTAAATAGAACAGAAAGTAGAAATGAGTCGTTAGATAGGCAAAGTCCTGAGAATGATGTGGAGGATGAGGAGAGAAAAGAAGGTATGCCTTAGTCCATCTATTGATAAGCTTTCTCTGTAGAGGCCATCTAGATTTCTATGTAGAGGGTACCATAGCTCTTATGGTCAGGTGCTATCATCTCAATTGAGGAGTTTGTCGAATGAGTTCATTGATACTGTTAAGTTCAATAGATGTTTTTCTACAACCTTCCATATTTACTTAGCTTTGAATATTATACAGTTATTTAATGGGTGTGGAACGGCCTCATGCAATAGAACACTTGGTCATTCCCAGCACCGAAGGACAAATAGATTGGTCTATTGCATCCACACCCATTAAATAACTGTTTTATTTCCTAATTAAACAGAAGCAAGGTAGCGGACCAGAGGAGGCACGACACTTTGGTGTCGTGTGCAAAAAATTACATGTTGCTCAACCGGAAGTCGGCATCAATATATCATTATCTGATGAGGGTGACATTATCGAATTTTCAGTGTTTTACTAGGCCGATTACTGCGTTCATGGATGATTAATGGCGAGTCCCTCTCGGTAAATTATTGATAGATATCTATATATGAATGGAATTTACATAAGAATGTTTGGGTTGAATGTTAAATGTGATCATCTGCAATTTTCGAGAGGGACATTTTGTCGCCATCTTTTTTTTCATTCATAGCGTCCTCAACCGATCAACATTAAAAATGAAAATTTGTAAAATCTGTTGGAGACTTTTCCTATCCCTTTTAGTATAACATAGATCAATCATGGGGCTTCCAATATTTTCTTAAGTCTCCTTAAGTCTCCATCCATTGCACCACAATTGACCTTGAAAAATCCCCCAATTTTTCGTGATTTGTGTTGTATCAAACATCTCCTGTGACAATTTGAATCCACAGAATATCATATTTTAGCCTTTTTAATGGTGATTATACGATTTCACACTAAAACATATTGAGGATCACGCGAACTTTATGTATACAAATACACGTATATAATAAAAAAAATATATGATAAAAAAAAGTACAAGTATTGTCAAAGTATTGTTACCTGTATTTTACCTGAGAACTAATTAATGCATACACTATGTGATTTTGATAAGAATGTTTTAGTATTGTTGCGTAACTAAAGTTTAATGATCTTTAATAATTGTGGATTTATGATAGACGTTGTAGATGTGTATTGCAGAGACATGTTTGTGTATTGTGCAACAACTCAACTATAACCGTTTTTCTATAAAAAAAAAAGTCAAATAAGTGAGAAAAAAAAATGTATTTGGACAATTAATTATGATTCTTTAAATAAAAACACAATTTCATTAAAACTCCATAACAGAACAGAAAAATAATCATAATCAATAGAGTTCAACTTTTGGGGGGAGGGAATAACAATATTTGTACACTTTTTGTATTGCGATCATACATTTCAAGAGATCCCATATTGAAAATAAATTTAGACAGCTGGATAAATTCACGTTTAATTTAAGTATTTTTTTTAACGAGATGTTTTCATTTCAAAGTCCATTTTAAAACTGAATCGTAAACATCCGGTTGTCGATAATATACTTGGTATATGCGTGTCGTGTGCAAAGCGTCGCGCCTCCTCTGGTAGCGGACATGACTTAAATATATTCATCCATATATTGTAGAAAAACTGATGAAAATGATTTATTTGTTGAATTAGATAACAATAAACAAGTGGAATACAGAGTAAAAAGTCCTAAATTTTTATTACATGTTTTTCAATATTATTATTTAAATATTAAAATTTTGAAATTTTATGAAAACTGAAATGTTTGAAATTTTTTGAAAATTTTGAAATCTTATGAAAATTTTGAAATATTTTGAAATTTTTGAAATTTTGAAATTTTTGAAGTTTTGAAATTTGTTGTCCAATGAAAAAAAGGTTCAAAGGTCAGTTCAATAGTCTGTCGTGCAATAATCTCTTGAAGACTATTGACGCGTCAATAGATCACAGGGGAGCAAAAAATTCAAAAATATCTTAAAAATATGTAGTTACTTAATAAACAAGAAAAAATTTACAATTAGGTAATAATTATATTTATCTCCTTAAATGGAATGAATATTTATTGCTCTTAACTCTATGGTCACAAAAACAAAAGCTAAGGTCCTGCAGCTAGAGGCTAACTAAATTCTATGTACAGACTCCCAAAATTTCTTTGGAGAGGCCACTTTAATTCTTTGGAGATGCCACAGTAATTTTCTGGATATGCCACATAAATTCTTTGGTGAGGTGACATAAATACTTTGAAGAGGCCACATAAATTCTTTAGACGCCACATAAATTTGTTACAGTGGCCACATGAAGTCATTGCAAAGGCCATATTAATTCTCTGAATAAACAACCTGAATTCTTTGCAGAGTCCACATAAATTCTTTGGTGATACCACCTAAATACATTGTCAAGAAATCAAAATTTATCTCCTTTACAAATTGGTTTTGACATTGTAAAGCAAAAAAACTTATCAAGCTTACAAAGACTAATAGAAAAAGGATTTGTTTACATGGAAAGAGACATGTTTTGTCAAAATATACCTGCGAATCATTTTTATATGACTGCAAAAATCTTGCAGTCATATATATTATGTTATGGGTTTGTCGTCCATCTGTAGACAATAAATTTTTTCAATGCAATAACTTTTGTTCTAGTCTATCGATCCTTCTGAATATTTAAGACAATATTCCTTGGCACAGAATAAAAGTAGGGATTGCTATAGGAAATTGTAGCTCTACCCATTTCCTAACAAGGGGTTGGGATATGACGAGGAAGTGCTGAATATAGGGGAAAATCGGAGGTTAGGAAGAATTTTGTCTACATACTGTATGTAGCTCTGTCCAGTTTTTAGTGAACAATAATATAAATTATACAATGTATTTTATGATTTTAGATGAAACACCAACTGTTTTGTCAGATATATATAGTACCAACAATGATTTCCCATGTAAAGCACACTGCTTGGTGAGATGGTGAGTACCGGTAGTTATTGATATTTTTTGTATCTTTTGCATTTGGGCCATCACGGTTGTTATCGTATGATAATTGGATTTACAACTATCAGTGCTTATTACTACTAAATTTGTGAGTTCGAATCTTGTTGATGACGATGCATACTCGATACAACATTACGTGCTAAACTTTGTAAGTGACTAGCAGCAAGTGGAAAGTTAGATCTTGTCATACACCAAGATTATAAATAATGTGATGTTACTAAATAGTGATCTGTTTTAACAAACAATGTTTTTAGGAGAACATTTCAACTATTAATTTATGACCAATCACTTTTGCAAATATTATTTTACTGGTACTTTTTAAACAATTTTTTTTATAAAATATGTTTACTAACTAAACTACCAACAAATTTTATTTTATAATAATACTTTTTTTTATCTCCCAGAATGCACTGTTTACAGAACCGTAGACTATAGTCACATAATAAAGACCACAATAGCTATGGTTTCGCAGCTACAGAATGTACTAATTTCTAAAAAGGAAAATTATGAACTGCTTCTTACAGTATCAATATTTTATTTACAGGTATGGATTACAAGAATTTATAGTGATTACACCTGCAGATAGAAATAAAGCTATAGACAGTGAGAGTAGAGCCAAGGTTTTACTGAGTTCTGTGTCTATAGCCCTTACTAATGCTTCCAGGTATTGAAAAATTAGATTCAGTGAGTCAGTACATTATCCTGCTTCCGAGCCAACCAGTCTTGGCTCTTACTCCGTAATGTTGCATGCTAAACTGAGAAGCAGCAAATATCACTTTCATAGTCTTTGATTTGACCTGACTGCTGCTTGAACTCACAATCTACTGATCGAGGCGTTCACACTAACAAGTGAACTATCGATGCTATCTTACACAATACAACCAATGTATGGAAGAAATATACAGTCAAGCCTGTATTAAGAGGTCACCTTTGGAAGAGAGAAAAAGTTGCCTTATAAGACAGGGGACCTCTTAAAAGAGGTTCAATTCATATGAAATTTTATATGACTGGACAAGAAATATGAGACCTTTCAATACAGGTGAGTGCTTAATAGAGGTGACCACATGGACAGGTTTGACTGTATAATGTTTCCATTGTTTCAATAGAAATGATTTTAGGAGATTATTTTTTATGTTTATATAGAAAAAGACAAATTAATTCACTGTCAAAAACAACAGTACAGTATCATGTGACATATTTATGAACACATGATATCAACTTAACAAAATTAAAGACATTTGACTTTTGAGACAATTTTACCCCAAAAAATATTCTGTTTTACCTTAATACATTTTGATATGTTCCCTTTGGTCTGATGATTTTTATAATCAATGATTTGTAAATTTTCCCTTTGATCTTTACACATAATAATATCTATTATCAAGCGACACAGGTGATATAAAAAATTACCATTGCTTTCTAATGTGATGTCATATTATGCAAACTTGACACTCATGAAAATGAATGTATTGTGAACAATGTTTCATCTATCTACTTTCACTTTCAGTTCATTGCCTTTGTTTCTATAAACCCAGCAGCCATCGAGACAGGTGTATTGTGAACCATGTTTCATGTATCTACTTTCAGTTCATTGCCTGTGTATATTCAAGTCTATCAGCCATGGAGACAGATGTCTCATATATCTACTTTCACTTTCAATTCATTGCCTGTGTTTATACAAATCCATCAGCCATGACAACAGATTTATCGTAAACAATGTTTCATGTATCTACTTTCACTTTCAGTTCATTGCCTGTGTTTATTCAGACCCAGCAGCCATGGAGACAGATGTATTGTGGGACAAGTGTGATGCCAGAAATGTCTGTAGAATTTGATGTCATACAACTTAACCGTGTACCACAACAGTACTCTCATCTAGCAGGACTGCTGGATGTCTTCAAGTCAAAACTGGTTTGTTAACAAGCTTATCATGAAGTTTTTTTTTATGATTTTTTTAACTGTTGAAAAATGCTTAAAGACTTACTTGTTTGTTCTTTGCTCCATTGTTTTATTGTACATATATTTCTTTTTAGAGTATTTAATATTAAAATTTAGATACATGGTCCTCTGAAGAAAGCCCAGGGTTTTAGAAATTGCAGGGTGCATTTTCTTTAAAAGCAGTGTTCATTGGTTGAGATGAAAGTACCAGTTACCTAATTTGCCCTTAGGATGAGACACAAATACAAAATGTAATAGGGCCCTGGGTGGCTCAATGAGTTAGGTAGTTGTAGGGTGCCCGGGTGGCTCAATGAGTTAGGTAGTTGTAGGGTGCCCAGGTGGCTCAATTAGTTAGGTCGCTGGATCTAACAGCTCATACAAGCCTATCACCAATACGGCATGGGTTCGCGCCCAGCTTTGTAAATTACAAAAAAGGATGCACTCGACTCGCAGCCGCAAGTGATAAAGTTTACCAGTTGCTTGCCCAGGGTTGGTGGTTCTCTCCGGGTACTCCGGCTTCCTCCAACGCTAAAACTGGTCGCCATGATATTGCTGAAAGGCATGAAGCACCAAAAAATCAATCAATCAAACAAAATGTATGTTCTCAGTAATATGAGAATGCAGAGCTTATTGTATGTATAAAAAAAACTTGCAGTAACAGTCTTCACGAAGTTTTCTGAGGATTAACATTCGATCCAATGGAAAAACTAGTTACACTGGACCAAAGTAAATTTTACCGGACTGAATAATAAAAATTTATATTTTATATAAACATGTTTTTTTTGCTAGCAAAGTCTTCCTTTTGTAAAAGGCGCAGATAATTTTTATGTCCCCGCCACTAAGTGGGCGGGACATATAGTGTTACCCATGTCCGTAATTCCGAAATAAAACAATTGTCATCACTTTTTTTCCGCTATGCTTTGAGATATTGACTTGATATTTGGTATGTGGGTGTATAATGATGAGTTACAGATCAGGTTTACATTTCATTCCAGTCCAATGATTTTTGGCCGAGTTATGGCCCTTGGACTTTGAAATTTGGCCAAATATTTAATTGTCGCCACTTTAATTCACTATGAATTGAGATATTGACTTGAATTTAGGTATGAGCGTGTATAATCATAAGTTACAGATCAACTTTGAAATTTGTTCCGGTTCAATGATTTTTGGCCAACTTACAGCGGTTGGGCTTTGAAATTTGGCCAAATATTTAGTTGTCACCACTTTATTTCACTATGATTTGAGATATTGATTTGATTTTTGTACCTCCCGCAAGCAAAGTTTGGAGGGGTATATAGGAATCACCCTGTCCATCCATGTACCTTGTAAGCGCAACTCCTCCTAAACGACTTATTGGATTTTTATGAAACTTTACACATTTGTAGTACACTACCTGCAGATGTGCATGAAGGGATATGGTTGCTGTCCAAAATTTAAAAGGAGAGATAATTCAACTTATACTTTCACGAAAAGGGGGGGGGGGGGCATGTACCTTGTAAGCGCAACTCCTACTAAACTGCTTATTGAATTTTTATGAAACTTTACACAGTTGTAGTACACAACCTGCAGATGTGCATGAAGGAATACCGTTGCTGTCTAAAATTTGGAAGGGGAGATAATTCAACTTATACTTTCATGAAAAGGGGGGTCATGTACCTTGTAAGCGCAACTCCTCCTAAACGGCTTATTGGAGTTTTGTGAAACTTTACACAGTTGTAGTACACTACCTGCAGATGTGCATGAAGGAATATGGTTGCTGTCCAAAATTTAAAAGGAGAGATAATTCAACTTATACTTTCATGAAAAGGGGGGGCATGTACCTTGTAAGCGCAACTCCTACTAAACTGCTTATTGAATTTTTATGAAACTTTACACAATTGTAGTACACAACCTGCAGATGTGCATGAAGGAATACCGTTGCTGTCTAAAATTTGGAAGGGGAGATAATTCAACTTATACTTTCATGAAAAGGGGGGTCGTGTACCTTGTAAGCGCAACTCCTCCTAAACAGCTTATTGGAGTTTTGTGAAACTTTACACAGTTGTAGTACACTACCTGCAGATGTGCATGAAGGAATATGGTTGCTGTCCAAAATTTAAAAGGAGAGATAATTCAACTTATACTTTCACGAAAAGGGGGGGGGGCATGTACCTTGTAAGCGCAACTCCTACTAAACTGCTTATTGAATTTTTATGAAACTTTACACAATTGTAGTACACAACGTGCAGATGTGCATGAAGGAATACCGTTGCTGTCTAAAATTTAGAAGGGGAGATAATTCAACTTATACTTTCACAAAAAGGGGGGTCGTGTACCTTGTAAGCGCAACTCCTCCTAAACGGCTCATTGGATTTTTGTGAAACTTTACACAGTTGTAGTACACTACCTGCAGATGTGCATGAAGGAATATGGTTGCTGTCCAAAATTTAAAAGGGGGGATAATTCAACTTATACTTTCATGAAAAGGGGGGGCATGTACCTTGTAAGCACAACTCCTACTAAACTGCTTATTGAATTTTTATGAAACTTTACACAGTTGTAGTACACTACCTGCAGATGTGCATGAAGAAATATGGTCACTGTCTAAAATTTAGAAGGGGAGATAATTCAACTTGTACTTTCACGAAAAGGGGGGTTGTGTACCTTGTAAGTGCAACTCCTCCTAAACAGTTTATTGGATTTTTATGAAACTTTACACAGTTGTAATACACTACCTGCAGATGTTCTTGGTTAGTTTATTTTGGAGATGGGATGTTGTCTCCTTGACATAACTCTATATCCATTCATTTTGCATAGGTAACTTGCTAATATACCTGTATTCCAAAGTTTGAACATCCTAGTATTGCAAGCGGGGGGTATCACTCAGTGAGGTCACTCACAGTTCTAGTTGGTATGAGAGTGTATAATCATAAGTTACAGATCAACTTTGAAATTCATTCCGGTTGAATGATTTTTGGGCAACTTACAGCTGTTGGGCTTTGAAATTTGGCCAAATCCAGATCTTAAACAATAGAGACAATAACCAAAACATTTTACACAAATTGCTGATAACTATTCTCTGGTTTTTATTATTTTTATTAAATTTTTTTGGACAACTAAAAGATTGAGTCGGACAAGTACTTTTTTTTAGTTAGTTGTCCGAAGGGACAAGATAAAAAAAATGTTAATGTAGAGGCCTGGTATGGTATAAAAAATTAACTGTATAAAAGTATCCAATACACATCTTTGTGGAAAATTTTAGGATATCAATTGAAAATAAATATGTTCTTAAATGTTCTTCTGTATATTGCTATATGAAATGATAATGCAGATGTAGCCATCAATCAGTATCTAATGGTCGGATCCAGTTCCTAATTTTTCATCAATGTAAACATCTGGTTTCATCCATTATTATTTTCAGTTTAGGACATGAATCTGTTGCCATCTTCAATATATAATCATCTCAAAGTAAATTCAATTAAACATAAGCAATCATTGATACTCTGGGAGTAAGGAAGACAACTTATTTCCGTGTCCAGTGATATATTTCAGTTTTAATGCTCCCAAGTATTGGAGGTGCTCAGTCATACTAAAGGATGCTTACAATACGTATAGGAAGAAAAAGGGAGAAATTCCGATTAATTACAAATGGGAACGTACCCGTCTGACAATAAATAAACAAATTGCAAGTCTCTGTCTGACATTTTAATAAAACTGAAAACGGAATTTTATGCCATTCTAGAAACTCCATTGGCAGTGGAATGAATTGCTATCACCAACTGGGCGAACATTAATTTGTATCCCTGCAGAGTTACGTTTTTTGGTATCAGCTAAAGTCTGAAGCAATGCCGGATTTTCGGACCGACAATATTTGACATTTTACTGGTCCCAGTCAGATTTTTTAGGTTTTGACCGATGGACTGACACACTTGGTGAAGACTGTTGAGTAACTGTTTATAATAAATTTGGACAGAAGTATGGTATTTCAAAAGAATTAGGAAGAATTCCATTTGTTCATTAACATTGTCAATTCAAAAATAATATTAATTTGGCCAATGCATTACATTTCAGGCAACACAGGTAACACCCAGACCTACAGTTGATGTTGCTGTTAGATTTACATATAACTTACAGGAATGGGTGAACTCCCCTTGGCCACAAGAACCACCAGGTAATAATGAAATTCATGTCAGTAATGGAAGTGATATCATAAAAGAAGCTAATTCTTTTTTAACATAGGAATAATGGACTGTATTTAAATTACATAAACTTTCTCATCTACAATGTTAAAACACTCTTTAAAACGGTTGAAATTTGTTATTTCAACTCTGTTAAAACTCTCAATGTCGTTTTTTTAATTGTTTATTATAAAAATGAACATTTGATCAGTTCGTGGTAGTTTTTAGCTTATTTCTTCTCAGATAACTTGAATAGAATATTTGAATTTCTAAAATAGACAACAATGATATATTTGTATACATTACAGGCCTTTCAATAAGAGGCAGTACCAGGTACTTTTACCCATTTAAAATGGTATTTGGTACCTCCTGAGTATTGTATAAGATATTCATGAAAATGTTCAAATTTTAATACAAAGTACCGCCTGCCAATAGTGAAGTACAGGTACACTTGAAAAATATTGAAAGCCCTGCATTATTTACCTTGGTCAATAGAATTCCCCCTGTGTGGAACCCCAGTGTATAGAAATAACTCTAAATAAGTAGACAGGAATGTTAATTATTGCAAAATTGATACTGATTGAAAATTATTCAAATATGAACAACCGTATCAATGGTGTAATAGTTAGCTAGATCGCCTCAGTTGCTGTAGATCATGTGCTTGAGGAATCTGGATAATTTGTCCATGTGGAGCGACACGTCTGTTCTCGGATTGTTGTTTCAATGAGCTAACACTATAAAAATTATACTAAGCATGTTGATCTAGTACAAAGCAGACATCATCATTATATTGTCGAAAATGGAAAATTTTTTTTTTTTTTTTTATTAATTTGTGAGATTTTTATTGAAATCTGTACATTTGTTAGTTGAATACATGAAATACCGGTACCTTATCCCAGCCTCGTTAACATTAGTAAAGCGCATATATATAAAGATGTTAGTATTTGTTAGTAATTTACATACAGAATGGCATACTATATCTATTTGAATAACATGACAGAAAATACCAAATAATGTGATTCCACAAAAAGATGAGTTTTTCAATCATAATAAACCAAATTAACAAATATACAGATAATCAAAAAATAGGGTTTTAAGTAGTTAGAGAAGTAAAAGAAATAAATAGTGTCGAAATTTAACTTTGATATAGCTGAAAAATTGCTAATTTTGCGTTAGATAACAATCCCTCACTCAAATATGGACGTATGTTAAGTGTTAAAATATATTTCATTTCCACACTGTACATTTCCCATTGACAGTAACTTCCTGTGGTAAGTGTGCATGTTAAAGGTTCTGCCATTGGATGGCTAAGTTTGGATATGTATCCAATCAGGCTTCAAATAACAGAATGATTGTTCTTGCTTCTGTAAATGTAACAAGAAAGTTTTTGTTGCATGGATTTTTATGTGAAAGAGGTGTGTCAAAGACTTATTGGAGATGTCATTGTTAATTCACTATTGATTATTTTACAAATTCAGAAGCATGATATTTTTATTGAAAGGATGTGCATCAATTAACTTATAAAAAATCTGTAAATATTTTCAACTTTATCAAACGACATCGGTGATGTAATGGTTAGCATACTTGCCTGGACCGTGGTAGATCATGGGTTCATGTTGGTGTTTGCCACTTCTCAGCTAAGCATGCAGTATTAAGGTTGGTTGGTTTGGTTTTATGGTGTTTAACACCACTTTCAACAATATTTCAGTTATATCGTGGCGGTCAGTTTTATTGGTGGATGAAGCTGGAGTACCCGGCAAAAGCCACGACTTGCCGCAAGTCATTGACAAACTTTATCACATAATGTTGTACACCTCGCCCTGAGCGGGATTTTAACTCACAACATCAGTGGTGATAGGCACCAATTACATAAGTAGTTGTAAATCCAACCACCATACAATCACGGTCACAATTAAGGAGTTAGACCAAAATGAAAATATTTTTAAATATCATAAGAAGGGAGGTAACTGACAAAATCCAGCAGATGGCAGTCTGCATGAATTACAAGCTTACAACAAACACTACCTAGGCTGAAGAGGAGAGGGTACAGATAGTAACCCTTGGCTAGCAATGATGTTGTTTCTTACATTTTGTGATAAACAAGATTTTTGTATTTATTGATTTACAAATTTTAAGTCCTCTACACTATTTCAGACATTTAAAGAGGCATTGGCTATGATTTTGACCAAAAAAATTACATGTTTTGGAAATTGGTAAATAGCTTTAAAATGATGAAATAAAGGTAAATATTTCACATTAAACAGCTTATCATACCACTTTTCGCCTTTTGTGAACGAAAATTACCATCGATTTATTATTTCCTTGCAAGCAAATAATTTGACCTCGCTTTCTCCGTAATGCTACTGACCTTACTAGTGACAGGTAAAAACGAATAATTTTATATTTTGTCGCTTATTAACTGCAAACTTGCATGGTTCTTTGTCCGTAATTAACGCTGACTAAAAGCAGATTCACAGAAAATAAGAAATAAGTGCATTGTTGTACTGATTTAATGACGATTCGGCAAACCCCGTAAGCAATGCCGATAATTAATAAGATGGCATCCATTTCTTGATTGATCTCAAAACACGAGCAGTTGCACCTTTTTCCCCAGATGCGCGTACATTTCATAACATTTATAAGTTACAGAAACACATTTTATTAAGGCATCAATCATATCTGATAGTTTTTATGGGTAACAAAAATTTACGATTTTGGCAGATAATGCCCCTTTAAGATAATTTGCCATGCAAGCAATTTTGTTCATATGAATTTATAGAAGAAGAAAAACGAAAATAATTATTGATATTTTAACTTTTTTGGCCTGGCATAATTCATCAAAAGTGATTCATTATATTATTGTAACAGTGTAAAGTTGGTTTTTTTCAGATTTCTACAAATAAATATAAAATCTTAATGTATATTTTTAAAGCACTCTACATCCCCATACAAATTATTTTTTTAGCGTAGTTTCTTTGCATTTTATTTAAAACTGATAAGAACTATAAAAAAAAATAAGGTTCAGTAATGCCAAATATACACCCAAAACTTTGTAGATTTCCCATTGAGTAAAATGCTGGTACATTTATATCACAAATACATGTATGAAAACCAAATTTTACGAAATTTACTCTAAAATTTAACTGTTTATTATATGTTTATAGATTTCTCGTCTCCTATGGAGGATGAGGTTGGTTGTTCGTCATTTGGTAGTCTTCCATTTGGAGCTAGTGAAGATCCCATCAGGTAATTTATTTTTCAAGTACTTTTCAAGATTGAATTGTATTGCCAGGTTTTTATTGAAAATATTGCATTAATAACATGAAAAAACATAACTTATAAATAAATTTACAGTAATAAAAACGTAGATATCAAATTTAGTGTGCATGACACGTTTCTGGAATAACCTTCATCGGGTACGCTCAAAATCGAAAGATTGAAAAGCCAAAATAATTCAAAAGCGAAACCTGTATAAACCAACTTTATCTTAAATAAAGTCTCATTGTGGGAAATCATTGTTAATTTATCCTGTGAAAATCAAACACCTGTCTAGACCGAGCACAAAAGTTGGTCCCAAGGGGGTTCAGTTTAGACCGGTTTCAGTGTACATTTTTCTAAAGCTATATTTTAATACAACCACAAATGTTTGTATTCATGACCATGTCTGCCATTTCTGTCTATAGACAACTTCTATTTGTGATGACACGCTCTGGTGATGTAATGGTTAGAGTGCTTGCTTCAGGTGCTGTAGATCGTGGGTTTGAGCCCAGATCGAGTCAAACTAAAGACTATAAAAAAAAACATTTTCTTGCTACTCCGCTAAGCATGCAGCATTAAGGATAATATGTCCGATTGGGTGACATGTCTATCTGTGGACTGTTGTACAATGAGCTAGCACTATAAAAATCCAACTAGACGTGTTGATCTAGTACAAAGTGGACCTCATCATCATTTCACTGAAAATTAACTTGTTCTTGCCATGATATAGTTGACAAATTGTTGAGTTTGGTGTCAAACAACAATCACTCATTCTTTCACTCTATCTGTGCTGTAGTTTTAAGTTTCCGTTGAATAATTTTCATAAAATTTTAAACAATGCTACTTATGTCATTTAAGAATTGAATGCATTCTTTTGAAGTTTCATTGGGGTATGAAAGCGTTGACTGAAGTACATTTTCATGTTGAAAATGTAGTTCGATCAATGCTTTCATATCCTAATGAAACTTCAAAAGAATGCATTCAATTCTTATAATTACATTTAAATCACACCAAAATTTAATATAGTTGAATTTTTCGTTGTGAATTTTATTTGTGTTAGATTATTTGCTGTTGGAAATTATTACGCCATTGATTGTTTACATCTGACGTCATCATGGAGGCACGTGCAAGTTCGGATTTGAGTTTCATTGGGATGTGAAACATCTCTTTTATAATCATGTGACCACTTCATAACCAATCATATTGTAACATTTCAATGAAAAACGGAAGTAATGTAATTATTACAATTTAAGAATGAATATTCATACACTATTATACATATATTTGATACTTTGTATTTTATTTATTTTAGTTCTCTGAATTTGTTCTGTACATGGTCTAGTCTTTCTGAGGATATGATTGTAGAAAACCAAAATTACAGGTTTGTTAATTAAATTTAACTTGAAGCATTGATTGATTGATTTGTGTTAAACACTAAACATTAAGCAAACTTATTCATTATACATACAGTTCTGTTAGATTTCAAGAGTTATTTGTATTGCATGAGACTTATAAACAGATTAGAAATGTCAGCCATGTTGCTCAGGCCATCCAAATAGTGTATTGGAATGCTGTTATATAACTGACACAAAAAATTGATCCTATACACAAAATTTTATCAGGAATTCTAGATAATTGTTTTTCAATATTTTTAGAAAATTAAAGTTTTATTGCATTAAAGTAAGTTTTTTTTTGAATAGATATTTGAAATAAAAAAAATATTTTGCATATCTACACACCTACTTAAGAAATACATTTGAATTTTGTTCATGTT
Organism: Bathymodiolus brooksi; assembly: GCA_963680875.1. Taxonomy (NCBI): domain Eukaryota; kingdom Metazoa; phylum Mollusca; class Bivalvia; order Mytilida; family Modiolidae; genus Bathymodiolus; species Bathymodiolus brooksi. The sequence goes on along the minus strand of OY804582.1, from coordinate 97,030,017 downwards.
AAAAAAAATATGCATATGTCACCAAGTATTCATCCTCACAAGCCAAGGTTAGATGCAGAAACCCTCACTTATGAGGATGCAAAGTATTATGTGCTTTGAATCCTAGCACATTCATAGATTGTACTATTAGTGAACTCTGTTTTGATTGTAAGATTTTAGCGTATTCTTGTGACAGGTCGGTGGTTTTCTCTGTGTACTCTGGATTCCTCCACCAATAAAACTGACTGCCACGATATAACTGAAATTTTGTTGAAAAAGGCGTTAAACACCATAACTCTCCGATTCTGTTTAGCATTGAATATGCATGAATGACTGTCCTTGTGCAAAAGGCTTGTGAACAATTTAAATGGATAAATTCCAGTCATATTTTCTAACTGTACCGTTAATACCTGTTGTATTAGGTAAAATCCTACTGTACAAGGATAATAAACAAGATATTAAACTGACGACAACAAAATATTACTGTCCTTGTACAAACAGCTTTTGTACTATTTAAATGGAAAAATTCCACTGCCAATTTTCTAAATGAACTGCCAGTACATTAGGTAAAAACCTTGAGCACAAGAATAGTACAAGATATTAAATGGATATCCACAAAATCTTTTTCACAGTGACCTTGACCCTCTACAAGCACCACAGTGGACAGCTAAAGTAACAAAGTCTGATGATCCTCAATGTTTATTAGGTAACATATACGATCATTATTAAAGTAAACTCCTGTAGGTTTTCTTGCTCCCAGAGGCTTTTAAGATGGTACCATACACTTCAGGTAAAATTGATCTGCTCGTTTGATTTTCTTATTTTTTTGGCAGTGTGTTTGAATATATCCACTGTAATAAATATGAAAATTTTAACAAATTCCAACCAACAGACTCAGAGCTATAAATACACTAGCCACATAGCAGCTTTTCTCTCTGTGGTTTTGATCACCGAAATGCTTGAAATCTGCATACAAACATCATATGATCAAAATGTTCAACTGATTTTAAAGAGTTATCTCCCTGTAGTGTCCCCCTTAAATTATTTTGGCTTTCCAATCTATTTACCTTGAGGGTATCTGATGAAGGTTATTCCATAAACGTGTCTTGCACACTTTGTTAGATACCTACATTTTAATTGCTGAGAAAATTAATTACAACTATGAAACTAACTTTATTTATGGGGACCTCATGACAGTCTACTGCCCAAGCAATATTAAATTGTCTTGCTTTTTATAAATGGACCATATGTTCAGTTGTTAATTCCAGTTAATTTCATACACTGCTTTATGTTTTCTTCATATATACAATGTGTCATTAAATTGATTGAATTTCAAATGGTGAAAATAAACTAGAAGACCTTAATACTATTTTATTTAAATAATCAAAATTAAAATTATTTTTATTTGTAGGTAATTATGTACATAAGTTTTTAAAGCACTGCTACAGTAAAGAAACAACACAAGACTTGTTGTGGAATATATTAACTGAAGAAGTTGATGATGGTAAGAAATTATTTTAATATATTTTTTTCACATACTTTTTAAAACCATTTCATATGGGTTAATATTATACAGAATAGTCAATGCTCTCATCGTAATGACAGTAAATCCTTTCTTACTAGGGGCCGTCATGTTCATGATCATATGGTAGTTGGATTTTCAACTACCTATGTAATCAGTGCCTATCACCACTAATATTGTGGGTTCGAATCCAGTTCATGCAAGGTGAACTTGATACAACATTATGTGATAAAGTTTGTCAGTGACTTGTGTCAGGTCTGTTGTTTTCTCCGGGTACCCTGGTTTCCTCCACCAATAAAACTGACTGCCACGATATAACTGAAATGTTGTTGAAAGTGGCATTAAAGACCATAAACATAACCCTCCTTTCTTGCTAGCAAATGTATTACAAAGTTACTACCTTGTTTTCCAATAAATTACCTTCCAGTAACAGTAATACATGAATCATTACTGACAGTAACGGACAATTATGTAGATCGACCGATCTTAAATAAGTGGTCAATTTTCCTTTGACCAGAAGGTGACAGTTGAATACAAGTTTGACTGTATTTAGATAAATTGTTTGAAAAAATACACAAGTTATTTTTTCTGAATAACTTTCCTAGAAACTTGTATATATACATATCATTTCTAAGCGTTTCAGCATCCAGCACAAACTGTAATAAACCAAGAATGATTTCAAACTTTGAAACACATAATAATTATGTCAAGAAGTACAGTTCTATTGTGTAATTTCAGAAAATGCAGCTGATATCAGTCAAGCTTTACACAGATTGACAGAGAACAAAGTTGGTTATAACATTCCATCCCTCAGTAATGTTGTATCTAGAGCAGGAAGTAGATTAGCTGTCAAACAAGAAGAAGCTCCAATGTCACAAGACACTATTAGTGACATTCTTCTGGTAAATACATGCATTTCTACTTTCAGTTTCTAGATAATGTGTTTTTATATGCAGGAAGTAAATTACGTGTAAAAAATTATATATGATTGTCAAAAAAGAAGAAACTCCAATATCACATCACACACCTTTATTTGTGGAACCAAGAGACTTGACTATTAATATTTTTCAATTTGATTTTGTATTATTTGTTTTGAATCTTTTTTTTTTTAATTTGTTGCTTAAGATGGTTAAACAAATGTATATCTAATATTTATGTGTATATGTATGCATATGTATGAATATGCCTTTTAAGGCTTATATACATCTACATATATATCCTTAATATACAGAAGAATATATTAATTACTAGTTAACTTATTCACACTCTAAATTAGCAAATTTCTCAATTATAATTAAAAAATTATTACAAAATTTTGAATTTCTCCTAAGAAAAAAATTATGTACACTAATTATAATGTAAATTAATTATTTATTCTTATTGTTAGATTTGATGTTCTTAGTTATTGAGGGAGAGCACTTACATAGGCTATGTCTGATGTGCAATCCCATTGGATATTGTTTAAGTAAATTTATGCACTTTATTCAATAAAATACTTGAATTGAAAAATTGAAATGAAACACTATAAGTGATATTCTCCTGATAAATATTTCTACTTTCACTTTCAAGATTAAGTGTTTTTATATGTAGGAAGTACACGTAAAAATGTTTATAAAAAAAAAGGTCAGTTTCTAAATTGCCTTATAACTTCACCATTTTTGGTTCACACATTAATGACAGAGAATACATGGCAGATAGGCCTGTGTCACCTTTTTTTACCTAATTTTCATGGTCTTTTGACTTTTTTAAGTTTATGTCAATTTTTTGTAATTAGGTCAGTTTCTCCATGACCATACAACTTAGATATATACTGTATATCTAACACTAAGGAAAGGGCAACAACGTTTTAGAGAAATTCGGGGCAAGATCACCACATTTTTTTCATAACATCATTTTGTTTTCAATGTAAGTAAATATTTTTCAGGATATTATGGATTATTGGTGTTTAACGTCACATAACTATATTTCAGTTATATTGTGACATGTCAGTTAAGTTTTAATGTTGTAGGAAACACAGACCTTCCATAAGTAGTTGTGAAAACACCTTTACCGTCAAGCATCCTGCGCCCTTTTTTGACAACCATGGATCTGAAATTTGTTATCATGTTTTCTCAAACCAGGATTTTCGTGCTACTAATAGCTAAAAATTTACAGAAAATTTTGTTGTTACAGTTGATTTGTTTGAGCAAAAATTTGCTATGAATCATTTTACATTATATCTAATTCCCATCTTCATTAGTCACTGATGAGCACCAATAACTCAACTGAGTATGTTAAAATATTCACAGAACTTAAAAGTTTTAACTTTTGTTACAGTTTTTATTTCCTGATGCAAAAGATCCGTTGGAAAAGGCAAAAGATGACAGGGAAAATGAAAACTCAGAAAATAATAATAATCCAAAATATGTAGCTTTGTTAGAGGTAAGATTGATTTGAATCAGTTTGTTAAATACAATGATTAGAGATCTTATAAATAAATCTACCAAGTTATCAACAAATGCTCTGTGTTGTCATGGAAACATGAAATGAAGTTGAATACCCTTTATCTGTAATTTATACATTTTTCCTCTGATCTCAGCGAGGAATATTTTCAGTATCAACGGCATGACTATGATACTGAAAATTATGTCAGTGTGACGTCAAACACATTATGACATTAATGATAAAAACAATACAGTCAATTTTTGATATCTCAACCTTCATAAATGTCATTATTCTATATATAAAGATGACAAAATCACCTCTATAAGGCTACATTTTTTCTGTCTAACACTTAGCACTGTGTGCTTCAAACTGATGAGGATTGACTGTAAACATGACCTCAGACTTCAAGTATCTGTATCATACCAATTAAAGGGTTATGACAATACATATTAAATTTAGAATAAAAGTTTGAAAGATGAACAGTTATCAAACAGATTCCTGTATAAAACAAAACTTTAGATAAAGTCCCAATGGACGAAATCACTTGTTTCCCAATGGACGAAATCACTTGTTTCCCAATGGACGAAATCACTTGTTTCCCAATGGATGAAATCACTTGTTTCCCAATGGACGAAATCAATTGTTTCCCAATGGACGAAATCACTTGTTTCCCAATGGACGAAATCACTTGTTTCCCAATCCTATGATTGTACGTTTATATATTATGTATATGACTTCTTTTCTCAATAAAATATTGTTTGTATTAATGGACGAAATCTTTGTTAATTTAACCTATATAAGCTGAACGTCAGTCTATGCTGAACACAACATTTGGTCTCGAGGAGGTTTGGGTTAGACAGGTTGCATTGTACTAACATTCATGATTTTATAATATGAGACAGGCAACCTGTTTGAAGGACGAAGTCCTAAAATTTCAATGATACGATGATCTGTACACGTTATTATCTTTTATTTTGAATGAATTTTGTAGCCGATATGTTATGGCGGTTCCGTTCATTTTACCTACTGTACGCCGCTCTTCCGTCGGGAGTTTTGTAGAAAGAGATTTTTTTATTAGAATTTTATTTCAAGTTTATTTCGATTTTACATAGAGTAAATAATTAAAGAATTGGGAATTTTTCATTGAAATATATTTCTTTTGCATTTCTAAATTATCAATTGATCTATTTTTTAAACTTCCGGTGAACAGATATTTAGCTATCAATATAGAAGGAAAAATCGGACAGCCTACAGTTATAAGGACTTCGTCCTTTATTATGTTATGGTTATCAAATTACATATGATTTATTATAACTCTTTCTCTATAGATATAAAGAATTCACATTTTGTTTTAGTTTTAACACTCAATAAGAATAGCATATGACCATGTTTTTTTCTGGTTTCAGTCCTTGCCAAAGACATTAAAGACAGCCCCTACAGACAGTTTAGTTTACAGATTAGCTGTGTGTTTATGTATAGTCAACAAGAATTACGGGGGTCTCAAAGGGTTAGCTCAACTCTGGCAAGAATTTGTATTAGAAATGAGGTACAGATGGGAGAATAAATATGAAATTGAAAGGTAAGATTGTGTTTAATTAAGGAATATTTTTAATTTTTGAACAGGTCATATGATATAATTTGGTTTGGGGCAGTTTATGTTTAATAAAACAGATTATATGATATAATTTGGTTTGGGGCAGTTTATGTTTAATAAAACAGATTATATGATATAATTTGGTTTGGGGCAGTTTATGTTTAATAAAACAGATTATATGATATAATTTGGTTTGGGGCAGTTTATGTTTAATAAAACAGATTATATGATATAATTTGGTTTGGGGCAGTTTATGTTTAATAAAACAGATTATATGATATAATTTGGTTTGGGGCAGTTTATGTTTAATAAAACAGATTATATGATATAATTTGGTTTGGGGCAGTTTATGTTTAATAAAACAGGTTAATACAAGTATAACATGTTCAAAAATTTCAAATATTCCTTATCATTTAATTTTTACAACAAAATGTAATGATTCCTCGATTTTAATTATGATTATTTTATGGTACTATTTGAATTTGTTGTTTGCGAATGAATATGTTGGGTGACGTCACAATACCAACCCAGGTTATCAAATATAACCTTTTTTTCCCCAGGCAGATCAGCCAATCAGATTGCAGTATTCACATGAATTTATTTGCATGAACATCACAACAAGATAAACACATACATAAATTGCAAGAACCATTAAACATTGTCCAGACTTAGCTATCCTTGATATCATGATAAAACCTCAATCCTGATTTAGCTAATTTTGATATATTGTTGTATTGTAGGAAATATTATTTTGGTGTACATGTAGTTTGTAAGAATTTTTTTTCTATCATTTGTATATAAGCTGAATTTCTTTAAAGCCACATCAATAGTGCAATGGTAGATGTGAGTGGGTTAAATTATGAGATCGAGCCCCTGTTGGACAAGATCAAAGATTGGTTGGCTTGAAATCAGGATAATGTGTCCAAGTGGAGCGACATGTCTACCCAGGGACTTGTTTCAGTGAGCTAGCACTATAAAAATCCAACTATTTGTGTTAGTCTAGTACAAAGCAGACATCATTATCATCTCATCAAAATGTAATATGTTCTTGCCATGATATGGCTGAAAAACTCCTCACTTTGCGTTAAACAACAATCACTCTTTAAAGTGATATAAGGAATTAAAAACAAAATGTTATGTTGAACATCATTTTTAAGACAGTACACAAATTAGACAACAATGAAGAAGAGGTTAGTTGTACCTCTATTGGGAATTTGATGAGGTAAGCATGGGATTTGACAGGATTTGGAAAGCATCACTGTCCAATTTCAATTTCAATTATTCAGAATGCATGATAGTATTTAGTTTAGTTAAGCAGGATATCATCGTTTTAGGTCTGGGAATTAAAGAACAAATCCTTTGACCCCCTCCCATTTTAATATAATACATATGTATTTAATTATATTACAGTGAAGCCTGTTTAAACCGAACCCCTTTGGACTAAAACTTATGTTCGGAATAGACAGGTGTTCGGTTAAGACAGGTTAAATTCACTAAAATTGACAATATTAGGACTAAATCTAATGTTTAGTGTACAAGGATTTCAGTTTATTCAGGATTCTGTTTAGGCACTGTATATACAAGGTTTTATTTTATTTCAGAGTAAATAAATCAGCTCCACACTTAGGTTCCTGTCTTCTGTATCAGAAATTACAAGTAAGGAAATATAGATTGGACAGCCTCAATTATATAATATAGAGTGGACAGCCTCAATTATATAATATAGATTGGACAGCCTCAATTATATAATATAGAGTGGACAGCCTCAATTATATAATTTGAATCACAAAATTCTATGCATTTTATATGGTGATATAAATATAATGGCTAAAATATGCCCTAAATGATGTTGGTTAAATTGCACAAGACTTTGTTCAGTGATAGAATTAAAGTTCAGTGATTCGAAAACTGTCTAAATAGAACCTCTTTGGTACCAAACTTTGTGTTCAAAATAGACAGACATTAAGTTTATATAGATTAAATTAACAATGATTTCTTACATTAAGACTTTATTTAAAGTTCGTTTATGCAGGATTTAGGTTTATTCAGGGTTTCGTTTATACCGGTTTCACTCTATGTTTTATTTCACATGGCTCGACTCCATAAATACATGTGGTAGTTTGAGTGTAAATATATTTATTATTTTAGTATATTATTGTAAGTCTACAATTTGTCAATCAAACACTTTCATGTTGGAATAGAAATATACTTACCCCAGTAGTTTGTGTATGAAGGGTCTCTGTTTCTTAATTATTCTACAAATAAATACAAAGAATCAAAGAATCTGAAGTTTCTTTGTCATTTCAAGACTGCCAGTTGGCCATTTCAGCTGATAGCTGACATTGCCATCTAGCCAGGTATAAATAAGTTAATATTTGATTGAATGATGTGATGGACAGGAATTTGAGGGGGGAAAAACTTTCAAAATATCTAATTGTAAATGAAATCCAAACACAGAATTATACCTTTAAATTTCAGATGTTAAACTGCTGTATACAGAAAAAAATACAAAGAGAAACGTTATATAAAGGTTACACGAGTCAATCCAATATTGATTCTATCTCTAGTGACACCGACGTAGAAAATTGTGAAAATAAAAATAGAACAGAAGCATGTGCTAAAGCTATTACACCACAGAATAGTGATAGTAGCTCTGCCGATGACGATGAATTTTATGAATGCGATGACTCCCCGTCAAAATCTCAATCCGAGTTGGAGAAAGATATTGACGAAAAGGAAGATATTAGTGAACAAATGGACATGTCAATTAGTGAATCATCGTCTTATACAGACTCTGTGTCACATAAACCAGAGGGACAGTTATCTCCCTATAGTGATATAAAACTGTTAAATACAGGGGACCAGCTCTATATTCCAGTCACACAGGAACCAGCACCTATGACAGAGGATATGTTAGAAGAACATGCAGAAATTCTTGCCAAGTTTGTATTTTAAAGCAATTTTTTGTAATGATAATTTTTTTCGGTAAATTTTGTTAAACATTTTTAGCCTACCTTACTAAAATGTCAGAGTGAGCTTTTACTATCAGGTGACGTCCACCTTCTGATGTCTGTTAACTTTTCATATTTTAATCTTCTTCTGTTAAACCACATTGCCAATATAAACCAATCTTGACAAAAATGGTCCTTTGGTGGCCCCCATTTTAAATTATATCCAATAGGTCGGAACTCTATCCAAGATGGCCACCTCTACTAAAAATTTAATATTCTTAAATGGACAAAATCAGCTTTATTTGAAGCCAGAATCAGTTAAACTTTTAACTCCTGAGAGTATAATAATAAGCTGTTTAACAATATTTAAAAAAAATTTGTCAACTTTATACTTTTCCTGATTTTTGCTGAATACAGAAATAAGTCATATTTAAGCAAAAAAATATTTTTTTCTCTTCCCTGTAACTACTTAGACAGTTTGAAGCAAACTGGACAGGTATGTTCTTTGGGTGGTCTCCATTCTAAACTGTATCCGATGGATGTGAACTCCATCCAAGAAAGCCACCGTTACTTAAATTATGAAATTCTTATTAGACCAAAGCAGCTTTACATAAACATATTTTAGAGAAACAACGTTATAGAACATTCATAGTCAGAAATTTGTTGTTGGTTGGTTTATGGTGTATAACGCCACTTCCAAGAATATTTCAGTTATATCGTGGCGGTCAGTTTTATTGGTGGAGGAAACCGGAGTACCCAGGGAAAACCACCGACCTGTTGCCACAGAAGTTTGTAATTAGAAATATATATTTCAGTTTATTACAGACTGTCTTCATATAAATAATTTTTTTATTTCAGTACCCGGGGAAAACCACTGACCTGTCGCAACAGAAGTTTGTAATTAGAAATATATATTTCATAGTTTATTACAGATTGTCTTCATATTGTCAGTTAATAGAAACTTGTACAATCTTTTAGACTTTCGAAATTATTTGAAAAGTGCTTCGTAAGCCTATGGAGGCTGGCTGTATATAAAACTGAACACATATATTGTATTATTTGTATATATCAGGTTGTACTATAATAATAAAAAATTATATATATAGTCGAGTGGTCTAGGGCGCTGGACGTAAGGCTAAGCGAATGGTGCTGCAGTGTAACAATGGTGTGGGTTCAAATCCCGTCGAGGGAAGAACAAAAATTTGACAGCTCTAAAATCTAATTCTAACACTGTTTGGTTTAATTTTCAGACGTATATATATATATATATATATACGTCTGAAAATTAAACCAAACAGTGTTAGAATTAGATATATATATATAGATAATTTTTTTATTTCAATACCCGGGGAAAACCACCGACCTGTTGCAACAGAAGTTTGTAATTAGATTTTTTTTTTTTTTTTTTCAGACTAGGAACTTCATCAGAAGGAGCACGTCTGAGGGCTAGAATGCAAAGTGCTTGTTTAATATCAGATATGGAATCATTTAAAGTAAGTACAAGTACTATATATGTTATTTTATAGTTAGATGAATGTTCTACAGTACATACATACAGCCATATCGCATCAGTGGTGTAATGGTTAGCGTGTTTGCCTCGTGTGCGGTAGATCTGGGGTTTGAGCTCCAGTCGGGTCAAACCAAAGACTATGAATTAAGCATGCAGTATTAAGTAGTAATGGTTAGCATGTTCACCTCCAGTGTGGTAAATCTTCGGTTTGAGCCATGCTCAGGTCAAATTAGAGACTATAAACTTTATATTTGCTGTTTTTATCAATTTTGGCTCGAAATCAGGAGAAAGTGTCTGACGGAGCGACATGTCTACCCACAGACTGTTGTTTCAGTGAGTTAGCACTATAAAAGATTCAACTAAGCTTGTTGGTCTACTACAAAGCAGACATCATCATCTCAGTGAAATGTAGCTTGTTCTCTTCACGATATAGTTGAACAATAGCTCACTAGGTGTTAAACAACAATCACTCACTCACTCACTCACTTATTTACAATACTTACAAACTACATGTATGTTTCTTTAGGATAATATTTGTTTTTTCAACAATTTTAAGTTTTCATGGGGCACATTACAGCAAAATAAATATGACAATCGTGATAAGAATTGTGATAGTTTCTTTGTTTATTACTGGTTTGTAAAATATATATTCTATTGTATTAATATGTTGGTATTCATTGTTTTGTTCAGGAAAATCAATTGCTTAATTATAAAAACAAAATTTAATTGTAATTATCAACAATTTCACAAATATCAACTGTCAGAGCGAACAACCTCAAAACATTGAGAAAAAAAAAGATGACAACATATGGCATTGGAAATCCATGTCCTGGCTTGGAACAGGCACAAAACTGTGGCATAGTTAAACTGGTTAATGGGATACCAACCTTCCCCTCGTAATAATTGGATCTCTTACGGACAATGCAGATATAAAGAAAAAATTAAAACCCTGCACAGATTAAATGTGTTGTGAAAAACTGATATGAATTGTTTACAATAAAAAATATGATGGGAATTTCAAATATGTTGAAATACAATTTTAGGCAGCAAATCCAGGTTGTGTTTTAGAAGATTTCGTAAGATGGTATTCTCCCAGAGATTGGATAGAAGAAGATTCTACAGTTACAAATGATAATACACAAATTAAAGGTAAAGGTTGCTACATATACAATATAACGTCTTGTGTTGAAGGGACCCATGATTTTACTTCAAAATAGCCTGAGCATTCGAGAAATCCAGGATAAATCAAGATAAAAATGGAGTTAGGATTAGGGTTATGGTGTTTAATGCCACTTTCAACAATATTTCAGTTATATCGTGGCGGTCAGTTTAATTGGTGGAGGAAACTGGAGTACTCGGAGAAAACCACCCACCTGTAGTAAGTCATGATAAACTTTATCACATAAATCCAACTACCACACGATCACCACCACGATGACCCCTGAGCATTTGAGTAATCCAGGATAAATCAAGTTAAAAACTATTAAGAACGAACCAAATGTTTACTTCGCAGAAGAAAAGATTTATCCCAGTACAAGATAACAAGGTTCTCATGTATAATGAGGCAAAGTAACAAAAAAATATCTCTGCAAAACGGGAACAGGACAAAAGCCCCCCAGACAAAAGCTCCCTGGACATAAGCCCCCTGACAACCCCACCCCCATAATGAAATAATCATACAATCGTACTACATTTTTTTTATTGATGGGACTTTTGTCCTAGATCCCTGCAAAAGAGTGGTTAAGTAATACGACAATGGATATTCGTGAAATCTGTTACTGACTGGGGTATATGGTATGCCTACAAATTCTTCATTTCTCAAATAAATACAATGTACCTTAATTGTCATTGCATTCACTGTCAAAACTCCCATCATTACAGCAAAATTCAAACTTGTTTTATTATATTTGGGTCAAACTTTTACTCAAGACAGATCTTTAGGGGCTGTCATGGTTGTGATCGTATGGTAGTTGGATTTACAACTACCTATGCAATCAGTGCCAATCACCACTGATGTTGTGAGTTCGAATCCCACTCAGGCGAGATGAAGTCAATACAACATTGTGTGATAAAGTATGTTGAAATGGCATTAAACACCATAACCATATTCAGATCTTTGGATCTGATAAGAAAAATATCCCCTAAAATATCTTGAAAAAGATAGTCTAGGGATCCACTACCCAAAAACAATGGGATGCAATTGAAACAATATATCGTGTTATAGAAAATAACTTTGAACGCCTTATTTTGTGTTTGACACCCACAGTAGTGGTAATTTTTCCCTTGTTTATTATGAAATATACTTTCTATTTATGAAGATCTTGACTTTTTATATTTTACTGCGAAAATAGCTATATTTATTAATAGAACTGAAATATTTTCATGTATAAAGTGATATGTTAGTATTTGTTATTTTATATTAGAAAAACAACTTTTTAAAATATTTCAATTTATCAAATTTTTTTTTAAAAGGTCATCTTAGTCAAAGAATGAAAATACCAGGAAATGTGTGGTTTGAAGCCTGGCAGAGTGCCAAACCAGTTCCTGCTCATAGACAGAAAAGATTGTTTGATGATACAAAGGAGGCTGAAAAGGTTTGTATTGTTCATTGATATTTAGCTAGCCTATAAGTCCTGTGGGATAATGTCATTACCTTTCATCTGCCATCATGTGGGTAGTCAATGACGTTAAAGGTCTAGTTAGTCTGTAGTGGTATTATCAAAAAGGGACAAAATAATCTGAATATTTCATGTTGTTAGAAGCACTTCTATAATGATCTAAAACATCACCCTTTCTGTTGTATAACCTGTGAGCTTCTGGGGGGCTTTGCCCTTGATCCGGTGGGGGCCTTGTTTATTATTCTGATTTACGCCCCTGTCAGCTATGCACATTTCAGTCTTATTATATAAGACTACTGTGGTAATTTGCTCTTAACATGTTAGATATATCCATTGGCGGAAACCTCATTGATGGTGTAATTGTTAGTATCCTCCTCTCAAGTGTGGTAGATTGTGGATTTGAGCCCCCAGTCAGGTCAAACCAAAGACTGTAAAATTAGTATTTGCTGCTTCTCCGCTAAGCATGCAGCATTTAGGAGTAGGAACAAAGACGGGTAAGCTTAGAATCAAGATAATACAAAGCAGACATCATCATCTCATGGAAATGCAACTTGGTTCAGACCATGTTATACTAATAGCTAAACAACAATCACTCTCTCTGTACATATGTCAGTCTTATTATCCCCTCACCAGCGAAGTTGTGAAGGGATATAGTAACACTACCGTCCATCCGTCCTTCCATAACATCCTTGTGAACACTCTAGAATCAACATCCTTCAATGGATTTTGACCAAACTTGGTACATACTTAGTCCTTAAGTGAATCTGGAACCCTATTGATTTTCAAGGTCATAGATCAAGGTCACTGGGTCAATTTTTTAGGTGAGGGGATATGCCACGCTTTACGTTGCCCTTGTTATATAAAACTACTGTGGCAAATGGATAATAACCTGTTAGATATGTCCATTGTGTGGTCCTCTACAGGGTTTTGTTTAAATTTAACATGCATGGCTGCCAGGATCAGTTTTGCATTTTGATATGCTGAGTTTTCTATATAAAAAAATCTTCTTTCATTGGATCATTGAATTGTAACCTCGAGGGTTGACAAATCTGGATGTTTCCCTACACAGAGGGCTGTAATTGTTTTATTATATTTTTGCCAATGTTTTATAGGTTATCTCCCTTGTGGGGGAAAATTGGGTTGTTTTGGCGGGGAACAATAGGGTTGTTTCCCAGCAGCGCAAATTTTGGCAAAACATCTCAATTATTTTATTATCACATGACTAATTTAATCCAATCAAAATCTATCATATAGATTAAAATATAATAATACTACCGGTACTTATGTTCCTTTAAAATTTATTTTAGGTGTTACATTTTTTGTCGTCCATGAAACCAGCTGATGTGATATTACAACTGATGCCCTGTTTAATTCATGCAGCTATTATCAAAGTTGTAGAAAATGGTAGGTATTTCAATGTCAACATTTTATAAATTTCATTTATTTCTTAAATACTGTGATTTGAGGTATATAAAACACAGGTTTTATTTTTCTGACATTTGGGCTGTCAAAACAGTTGGATAACCACAAGACCATACTTTCCTTAGGCATATGTGACCTTAGCTGATTTTGGCTATCCTGTGTAGATTCTTGGGTTTACTTGCTCCAAAAGACTTTAATTATTTGACTTTCTTACCTTTTGACTCTGTGCATGTCTGGTGAATGTTATTCCAGAAATACACTGAACACTAAATTAGATATCTACATTTTTATGGATAAGCATATCAATAATTCAAATCAGATCATCATGGAATAGATTAGATTAAACGTATGTTATTGTTAACTATATAACAATTGGATCGGACACAAGTTATTCCAACTTACAAAGGTCCTCTCCACATATTTACATACAATTTTATATTCCATGCCACCAGCAAGTAATAATGTATAAATAACAATTACATTTTATAACAACATTGAGAAAAAAAAAAGAAAAAAAGATTTTTGAAATTATATAATATATTGAGTTATAACAGTACAGAATTGTCATATTCGTGGGGGAAATTAACAATGGAGAAAATGTTCACAAAAGAAAATAGTTAAATTCAATATATGAAGTGTGATCACTGTGGGGTAAAACGTTATCCTGGAATAATTGTATTTACTGCATGTATCTTGTTCCTTCCATTATGCTGTATATGCTGAGCTTGTTCTCTATGTATATTTATTTCCTTGTTTAAATATGCAGTACAGTAGACCCCTCTTTTATAAGGTCAAATAAAATGCAATGAACAGGTGGCCTTATTATAGGGGTGGCCTCATCTTGAGGGAGACAATTTAGTACTATTTTACTATCTCAGTTCCTCTGAAATCTGACCTGATAAAAAGGGGGTGGCTTTTGGTGGGAGGGACCTTATTAATTGGGACTATTTTATTACAATTTACAGAAATATTTTTTCTAACAATTTTAGCATTATTTTAATAGATGATTCAGATATACCGAGATTGAAAGATATTTTAGAGCAGGTGATATCTAGAGCTTCCAAGGTCACAAGGTCATTTCATCAGAATGCTAAACAATATGAGGTAAGTTTTTTTGTTTAATGGTGTTTAACGCCACTTTCAACAATATTTCAGTTTTATTGTGGAGGTCAGTTTTATTGATGGAGGAAACCACCAATCTGCCGCAAGTCACTGACAAACTTAATCACATAATGTTGTATTGAGTACACTTCCTCACGAGTGGGATTCGAACTCACAACTTTAGTGGTGATATGCACCAATGGCATAGGTAGTTGTAAATCAAACTACGATATGATCACGACCTTAGTATTGACAGGTATAGTCGTTAGATTTATCCTGCATTCATTCTATTTGAGCAGCCAAAGTGCATTGTTTGGATAATTTTTTGTTATATATACGTTCACTAACCAAAATGTACCTTTTCTGGTACCCCTTTCACATGTTTTATCTGTTGAGGCTTGTAAATCAGTTCACAAATGTATAAAGTTTATGTGCATTTTGGGAAAAATTGGGGAAAGGCTTTGTACACCTCACCTTTATCCCAGTTTTTAAGCTTCATACACATACAACATTTATATTTTAAGACACTGTACTAATATTGTATATACAATGTATATCACTTGTACACTTGTTTGCTAATAATAAATTTCAAGAATTATCTGCCACATTTGTTCATTTTATATATAAACAGACTCATCAACTTTTTTTCTAGGATCTTCTGAGAATGATTGCACACTTAGAAGGTATGATTGCTCAAGCAAAATCTTTAAGATCTAAGTTCACCAAAGATCTATTAAAGGGGGGTAATAGTGAAGAAGAGTTGTCCCAGTTTTTGACCCAGTTGCTACAGAAACCAGAAGTTGATATAGATGGATCTTCACAAGGAACAGTGGGATCATGTATACATCAGCTGTTTGTTGCTCAGCAGAAGGTTAGACATAGTAACTTATTTACCCCTATTGACTTCATTGGGACAAGTCATTTTGTTTAATACAATGTATGTAGTTTATGGGAAAACTGTGTAATGCAATCTTCAGGGCGACATAATGCTTTGTTCATAGCAGACATAGATCCCATTTGATGCCAAATTCATTATAAATGTTCCTGAATATACACTATTGAACACATTTAAGCTGGTATTGTCATCCATTTACAGAAAATTAGCAATTTAAACCTCTATTGTACAAAAAAAGCTGTGTCGCCTTCATTTAATGATTTCTCCTGATAATGGATCTAGATCTAGCTTGCCAAAACAATCCGATTCAAATTCAAAACAAACAACCAAAAATAAAAACAAAAATCAACAAAATTCAAAACGTTTACGAAAATCAGAGAAAGACATATTTAAACTTACCAACAGATATGATGGTATCAATTGTGATACTAGCATCTGGAGGGATGTGATGGATACATCCCCACCAGAGAGGGGCAGATCTAGAAGTAGATCTTCATCCTCTCTCAGCTCCAATGGTGATGATAGCTGTTCCCCACCACGCTCTCTTGATAATAGATAGCAGATACGTCAACGCAAGGGAACAATATCCCCCATTCGGCCCCTAAAATGAACAATATTATCCAATGGAATTGTCCAGGTCTAAAGGTTAATTTTATTGAAATCACCCTACTGGTTCAAGCCTTTCTACCAGTAGCATTCTATCTTCAAGAAAAACATTTAAAAAAAAGTGATACTATAAATCTAAATAATTATTCTGTGTACAGCACTTATGTAGATGAGGATGAACGAGCTGCAGGCGGCTCAACAATCCTCGTTCAAGATATCATTTTACATAGTTATGTTAATCTCGACACAGATCTTCAGGCTGTTACTGTACACATCACTTTTGATAAAACTATAACCTTGTGTTCGATTTACATACCACCAAATTCACCACTCGGTTTGGCTCAACTCAAAAATTTAGCTACCCCGTTCATTGTCATGGGAGACTTTAATGGACATAACCCCTTGTGGGGTAGTAAAACAACCACCGACAAAGGCAAAAAACTTGAAGACTTTCTTTCCCAGGAAGGATTATGTATCTTTAACGATGGTACTGATACATATTTACATCCTGGAAATGGATCTTATTCAGCTATTGATCTTACTGTTACTGATCCATCTCTTCTTCTAGATTTCTCATGGAAAGTCCATGATGATCTCTGTGGAAGTGATCATTTTCCCATTATTCTAGAAAGCTTAAATTCTACTGTGGGGGAAAGACCTACACGATACAAATTTGACAAAGCTGACTAGCACCTGTACAAACAGATGTGCAGGGAAAAACTTCAAACGGAAACGATCCGAAATGCCACAGATCCAATTTTGAAGTTTAACAAAACAGTAATATCAATAGCTGATGAGACTATACCAAAGACCTCGGCAAATCCAAAACAATGGGGTAAACCATGGTTTAATGATGATTGCAAAGACGCCATCAAAAATTGCAAAAAGACAGTTCAGAAAACATCCTACATCGGACAATTTCGGCAATTTCTGCATCTTCAGGGCGAAAGCTCGAAGAACATTAAAACAAAATCGGCGCACTTCCTGGCGTAATTTTGTTTCGAAATTAAATTTCCATACACCGATGAATAAGGTTTGGAATATGGTACAAAAAATTAAAGGCAAAAATAATAAAACAAACGTTCATCATTTAAAAGATGGACAAAACACTTTAACATCTGAACAGGACATTTCAAATAAATTAGGCCAAACATTTTCACAAAACTCTTCTACCCAAAATTACCATTCAGAATTTCAAAAATTTTAAAAGCAAAAAAAAAAACTAAATTGAATTTTAAATCAAAGAAATCTTCCGGAATCGGCACTCCAAACTCTTTTAGATCTCATGAATGACATTTGGTACACAGGCGACTTTCCGTCAATTTGGAAATAAGAGCCTTAAAGCTCTTAATATTTTAAAATTTGTGTCCAGTACCGACTGGGGTGCGGATAGCACGGTTTTATTAAATTTATATAGATCGTTCATTCGATCAAAATAGGATTACGGGTGCATCGTTTACGGTTCAGCCTGTCCATCGTATATCAAGTTGCTTGGTACAGTCCATCATCAAGGATTACGACTCTCACTTGGAGCATTCAGAACGTCTCCAGTTGAGAGTTTGTATGTTGAAGCAAACGAGTCTTCCCTTGAAAACAGACGTATCAAACTCAAGGTATGCAGTATGCACCGAAATTGAAGGCTTATCCTTCAAATCCTGCATACGACTGTGTTTTTAATCCTTTATGTGAAAATGTTTACGATAAACAACCCAATACAATTCAACCTTTTGGACTCCGAGTAAAATCACACTTTGAAAATTCTGATATAAATTTGGATGACATCGCACCTATTGTAATTCCTGAAAATCCTCCATGGTTAAATCCAAAACCTACTTTTAATTTTGAACTTCCGAAATACAAAAAATCTGAAACAAACCCTTTACTAATTCAGCAACATTTTGCTGAAATTAGATCGGTAAGATCTGAATACTCTACAATATATACTGATGATTCAAAAGATGGTGATAGAGTAGCATCGACAGCTGTTTTCGGACAGCAGGTTTACTCTGCTCGATTACCATCTGCCAGTTTGATCTTCAGTGCAGAAGCTAATGCAATACTTCTTGCTTTGAAGTTCATTGCCTCTTCTGATAAGAGTAAATTCATGATCTGTTCAGATTCTCTTTCTTGTCTGTTGGTAATTGAGAGTTGTAAAACTCAAAACCCTTTTATTATACCTCCGCTCCCCGAAGGGGGAGGGGGGTATACTGTTTTACCTCTGTCCGTCTGTCCTTCCATCCGTCCAAGATATTTTTCGTCACATTTTTCTCAGTAACTGTTGATGGCAGAAATCTGATATTTGGTCACAAGCGTCATATAGTATACCATATTGTGGGTAGCGTTTTTGGATCCATCAGATTCCTACTTCCTGTTTGCCGACTTAGTTGGTTTTTATGCACATTGAACATATATGCTCATTTTTCGTCACATTTTTCTAAGCAACTATTGATGACGGGAACCTGATATTTGGTCACAAGCTTCATATAGGTATGCCATATTGTGGGAAGTGTTTTTGGACCCGTCAGATTCCTACCTCCTGTTTGCCAAAGAGTGGGGGTATCATAAGTGAGCATTAGCTCAGTTTATCTTGTTTTAAAAATTGTTGAAATTTATAAAAGCCTTGTTGCTATTAGTAAACATGTCATTTTCACATGGATCCCTAGTCATATCCATGGGAACACAGTCGTTGACCAGGAAGCCAAGAACACATTGGATGATCCTGTATCCAATTGTTCTATTCCTTATACAGATTTTAAACCTTTTATTATGAAATATATTTTAAAATGCTGGCAAGACAGTTGGGACCAGCAAATTCATAATAAATTACACGAAATACATTCCCTAGTTGGCAAGACTCCCTGTTCTTATAGTCAAAATCAGAAAGAACAGGTAGTCTTGACCAGATGTCGCATAGGTCATAGTAGACTTACTCATAGTTATTTGTTAAATAATGAGGAACGACCGGAATGTATTCCGTGTAATTCCAATTATTTATTAAAACATGTCTTGATTGATTGTGTGGATGTTGCCGATGTTCGGCAGACATTCTACAATGTCAACAGTTTATCTAATTTATTTACAAATGTCGCAGGCGACACAATTTTGCAAATTTTAAAAGAAATTAATTTATATACAAAAATATAGTTATATAACATATGTTCTAAATATATGGTTTTATCTTTTTAATGTTTCTTTTATTTGTACATATTATCCAATTATCCGATTGTTTTATAGACAAGTGTGTTTTATGTTTTATTTCTAAGGATCTTGTAAGTGTGTACGCTTAATAATAAAATATGTTCACGCCACGATATAACTGAAATATTGCTAAAGTTGGCATAAAACACCAATCAATCAGTCAACCTGATAATGGATTTCATGTTAACCAATATTAAACCGACACTAGTTATTTGTGATCCTATTTCATGTTTCTTTGAGGGCTCATATTAATCCCCTTGAAATAAATGTAATATAAATACTACAAAAGTGTAATATCTCAAGGGTAACCTCAACTCCATAAGTGAGGTTTATCAATTGATGGTAGACCCCGGCAGAGTAGTCTACCTCATATAAGATCACCCCTTCTACAATGTAAAAGTGTTTGTCAGTGACTTGCGACAGGTTGGTGGTTTTCTCCGGGTACTCTGGTTTCCTCCGCCACGATATAACTGAAAGTGGCATTAAACAACCTAAACCTAAACCTGCAGTGTAAAAGTAGCCTTATAAGAGGTGTGGCCTGTCTGTAGGAGGGGAGGGGAATTTAGTAGTATTTTAATCAATGCATCGGAGATCTGGCATGGAATTATAAAAGTGGGACTATTGTAGTCTTGTCCTTTTTGTAGTAAGGGGGATAAACATATGTGAACTTACAGGTTATTGAACAAAAAAAATGTGAAATTAGATTGTACATTGTGATTTTTGAAAGAAAAAAAATTGTGACCTTTGAATTTATAATTTATTTTTATATTTCAGGAAGTTAATATGCTTGGTGAAGAAGAAACTTTATCTGACAATAAAAATTGTGCAATATCTGACTTTCCCCAACCATCTGCAAGGGAATACATTCTACGAACTGTCGCACCAAGACCTGCACCATACTCTAAGTCATTACCTCAGAAAATGTACTGTAGCATACTGAGTGGTCATATTTTTAAATTAGCGGGAGCGTTTACCTCAGATTCTTTGTTTCAGTAAAGTTGTCTTTTTTTTTAGGATTTTAAAATTATTAATTCTGCAAACCAAGTGTTGTTAATGTCTTTCAAAGTCTTACTGCTATTTATGGAATAAATTATGAAATATACTGAAACCTTGTAGTCATGGATACTAAGCCACAAACTACTTTGAAATACAATGTATACACATGCACATTTAAGCTGTAGAAAAATACATGTTTAAAGTATAGGGTTAGGGTTGTAACGCCACTTTCAACAATATTTCAGTTATATTGTGGTGTTCAGTTTTATTGGTGAAGGAAATCGGAGTACCCAGAGAAAACCGCTGACCTATAATATAAAAACAGGACTGGACTTTTGACTTGGAACCATATAATATAAAACCAGGACTGGACTTTTCACTTGGAACTGTATAATATAAAACCAGGACTGGACTTCTGACATGGAACCATATAATATAAAAGACGGACTGGACTTTTTGCATGGAACCGTGTAATATAAAAGATGGACTGGACTTCTGACATGGAACCATATCATATAAAACCAGTACTGGACTTTTGACATGGAACCATATAATATAAAACCAGGACTGGATATTTGACTTGGAACCATATATTATAAAACCAGGACTGGACTTTTGACATGGAACCGTATAATATAAAACCAGGACTGAACATTTGACATGGAACCATATAATATAAAAGGTAGACTGGACTTTTGAAATGGAACCATATAATATAAAACCAGGACTGGACTTTTGACATGGAGCCATATAATATAAAAGGTGGACTGGACTTTTGAAATGGAACCATATAATATAAAACCAGGACTGGACTTTTGACATGGAACCGTATAATATAAAACCAGGACTTGATATTTGACTTGGAACTGTATATTATAAAACCAGGACTGAACATTTGACATGGAGCCATATAATATAAAAGGTGGACTGGATTTTTGAAATGGAACCATATAATATAAAACCAGGACTGGACTTCTGACATGGAACCGTATAATATAAAACCAGGACTGGACTTCTGACATGGAACCTTCGGAGAAGTAACATACAACATTCACAAACTTGGATGAACAGTAGTGGAGTTCAGAATTTCTTGACCTATTGGTTTAGGGAAAGATAGAATGTGGACACTTTCTAGATGACGATTGAAGCTATCACTTACTTGGTTTATATCAAATATAGTAAAACATTCCGCAAAATATCTTATGTAAGCTTAGTAAATAATGACCGTCTTCATATTTCTTTATGGTGTTTAACGCCACTTTCAACAATATTTCAGTTATATCGTCGCGGAGGAAACAAGAGTAACCAGAGAAAACCAGACCTGTCGCAAGTCAATGATAAACTTTAACACAATGTTATATAGAGTACACCTCACCATGAACAGAGTTCGAACTCACAACTTAGTGGTGTTAGGCACCGATTGCACAGGTAGTTGTAAATCACAACAGCCCCCATATCTTTCTATATGGAAAACATAAATTTTTGAAAGGAACATCCCATCATGCATAGTAGTCTGTTAACTACGAGCATTCATTAACTCTATTCATGTTTATGTTGTCATTCATGTTTTGCGATAGATGTGGTCTTTTTGACTGGTATGCAAATCTGAGCAGGTTTTTTTTAGTTTGTTTATATCTGTATTACAGTTGGCAATCCAATTATCAAGAGGTTTGATTCCATTAACCAGCTTCCCTCACCACATCCTTGTGCCTGTCCCAAGCAGGGATCTGGTTTTCCAACTTTACATGTTGTGGTCTTTTTTTTATTTAATGATTTGAGGTGCAAGGTGATTTCATTTTGTTGATATTTGTGAAATTGTTTTTCAAGACCCCTAGAGGAACATTTGTGGCAAGCTTGGTTACTGAGCATGCAGTGGTTCTGAAGAATTTGAGTGAGTGACTGTTGTTTAACGCCAATTCAGCAATTTTTCAGCTATATCATGGAGAGAATAAGATATTTTCATTGAGGATGACGAGATCCGCTTTGTATTAGACCAACAGGCCGAGTTGGATTTGTAATAGTGCTAGCTCACTGAAACTAGAGGCTCAGTAGGCCGAGCCTGTGTCGCTCACCTTTCATTCTGCTTTGAGAAAACTTAATACAGAACCTTCCATAGGTGCTTCCCACCAAATTTCGGTTCATTTGGCTAAGCAGTTTCAGAGAAGATTTTTAGAAATTGACCAACCAGAAACAGGAATTGCCTATGGCAGCCATGATTGTTAACGGATCGGGACAAAATTAGCAATCTTTATCGAGTACCTTCCATATATGTTTCCTACAAAGTTTCGGTTCATTTGGCTAAGCAGTTTCAGAGAAGAAGATTTTTAGAAATCGACCAATCAGAAACAAGCATTGCCTATGGTGGCCATGTTCGTCTACAGATCAAAACGAAATGAGCAATCCCTATAGAGGACCTTCCATAGATGCTTCCTATCAAGTTTCGGTTCATTTGGCAAAGCGGTTTCAGAGGAGAAGATTTTTACAAATCGACCAATCAGAAACAAGAACTGCTTGTGGCGGCTGTTTGTTTATGGATCGGGACGAAATGAGCAATCTTCAGAGGACCTACCATAGATGTTTCCCACCAAGTTTCGGATCATTTGGCCAAACAGTTTCAGAGGAGAAGAATTTTAAAAATCAGCCAATCAGAAACAAGAATCGCCTGTGGCGGCCATGTTTGTTAATGGATCGGGACAAATTGAGCAATCTTTATAGAGGACCGCCCATAGATGATACCTACCAAGTTTCAGTTTATTTGGCTAAGCGGTTTCAGAGAAGATTTTTAGAAATCAACCAATCAGAAACAAGAATTGTCTGTGGTGGCCATGTTTGTTAACAGATCGGGACGAAATTAGCAATCTTTACAGAGGACCTTCCAAAGATGCTTCCTACTAAGTTACGGTTCATTTGGCCAAACGGTTTCAGAGGAGAGGAATTTCAGAAATCAGCCATTCAGAAACATGAATCATCTGTGGTGGCCATGTTCGTTAACGGATCGGGATGAAATGAACATTCTTTACAGAGGACCTTCCATAGATGCTTCCTACCAAGTTTCGGTTCATTTGGCTAAGCGGTTTCAGAGGAATTTTTTTTTAAATAGGCTAATCAGAAACAAGAATTGCCTGTGGCGGCCATGTTTGTTAATGGATCGGGTCGAAATGAGCAAACTTTATAGAGCACCTTCCATAGATGCTTCCTACCAAGTTTCAGTACATTTGGCTAAGGGGTTTCAGAGAAGATTAAAATGTGAAAAGTTAACGGACGACGGACACCAAGTGATGGCAAAAGCTCCCATTGCCTTTGGCAAGGTGAGCTAACAACAATATGCGAGTTAGGAGTGTAATGATACAGAAATTTTATCACGATACGTATAGCGATATTTTAGACAAGTGACGATACGTATCACGATACCTTTGTGTGCATCTCCATTTTTTTCTCTTAAGGATTTGCCACATACGTCCGTGAAAATTAAAACTAATATTTGAAGAAAAAAAAATATATATTTATGTAGCTAAACAAATTTTGATTTAGGAATAAAAAAGTTATTTTATTTCATTGATTTTAACACTTTTTGGTACTAAAGAAATAATCTGTTGAAACAATATCGCCAATATCGTAAGGAGCACCCAGTCGTACCATGGCGTCAATATCGTAAGGAGCACCCAGTCGTATTGTGTCATCAATATCGTAAGGGGCACCCATTGTACCGTGTGGTCAATAAAATACTGCGATGTATCGTCATTCGCTATATCGTTACACTCCTACTGCGAGTAGTCATGTCGCTCCACTCAGACACATTATTCCAATTCTGAGCCAACCAATCTTTGCTCTTTCTCCTTAATGCTGCGCGACTAGCGGAGAAGCAACAAATACCAACGTTATAATCTTTGACTTGACCGAACCGGGACTCGAACCAACGATGTACCACACTCGAGGCGAGCACCCTAGCCATTACGCCACCGAGGCGGTTCTGAAGAAGTTGAAAAAGTAAAGTTTATGACATGGACAGCTGCCAGACATCAGTAAAGCTCTGGTAGGCGAGTTAGAAACCTGATCAAGATGACAAATCTGAGTTTATAAAACATGAAATTTTCTAAGGAGGCAGAAAATACAATACAATTCAGTGATTAGTTTTTTTTTATGAATGCAAATATGCAGACAGTGATCTCTAGTCTTTATCCATAATAAATAACAATAAATAAAATGCTTTTAAAAGCATTAAAATTAAAACATGTTAATATCCACTAACATCTACACCAGAAATTTTCATTTACATCCAAGTGTTTGATAAAATTAGTGTAAAACTATAATCTATACTACTGTGTTAAAACCATAAAGAAAACTATTGTTTGAAGAAGTTATATGGCAAACAGATACTACAATGACAGTCTGTGCCAAAACCATTTTGACAAAAACCCAAAAGGCATCTTTGAAGATTTTTTTTCTGTTGGATTAAGCAAATTTTATGGATTTTATTTTTACTAGCCCTAACCAATTTTTACTATATTGCAGATTAGGAATAGTGGTTTTTGGCACCGATTGTAAGAAGGAAGAATGCAGCAACTTATTTATGCTATGAAATATTGAACAAAATTCTAGGACTTTTGTCTGCAAGTGGGGAAATAACATAACATATTATATAATGGCAAAAACACTTCAAATTCTGAAAATTGATATTGGTTTAAGATCAATAATTATTTGAATAACTGATACATAGCAATTTATGCTTAATCTTTTAAACTTTGCTCAATGGAATTCTAATTAAATATGTTGGCACCACCAATCAGAACTTTACTCAATGTAATTCTTATGTGTTGGCACATTCAATCAAAACCAAACAATTAAACACTACTACAGAATCATTCTTTCTAAATGTATTATATACAATGACAGGGTTGATGGACATATTTTTTACAAGACTTGATGGGTAAATGAACACACATATTTACAATAAAAAGATTATTGTTAAAACACTCTTTTGGTATGAAATAATATACAATCATTCCTTGAATTCAGATACACAAGAGTCCAAAAACATATACTATTGAAGACAACACACGAAGAAGCACTTTGATAACTTTACACTTTTTAGCACTATATATTTATGCTTCAGTTATATGATCGACTTCTTCTCCGTTTTCATATTTCCTCCACATTTCTTTAAACAGTGTTTCCATATTATGAGCATAATGTCTACAATTAAATAAGGGACTCGATGTTCTTGCTCTCCAAACCTTTGCTCTTATTTTTCTTAAACTGAAAAAGACAAAAACAAAAATGAATTTGTTTAAATCAATTTAACACAAGACCAGGACAAAAAATCTAATTAAATAGATGAATGATTATGTAATGAAAATTTGATCATATTCAGGAGAAAGGTGTCGGATCCACATGTCATTACATAAATGATGTGGAAAACAGACTATTACATGAAGGAATATAACTTCACGTGCAAAGAGAAATAATTTGAATGAATTTTCCTGTTTCACATCCTTTGATATTTTATTAAAATATAAGAGTCAGAAATGTTTTGGTTGTAAACAGACTATGATAAAAATTAGCTTAGAATCTCTTTTTCAGAAATGTGGGAGCTAGTCAATTCGTGAAGATATTTTGACAGTTTTTACGATATACGTATTTTTGCTCCATATTTTAGTATTGCATGACACAGCAATGTCTGTATACAGATATAGTCAATACTTACTACTGAGGTTCTATACCAAGTCTTGATGCTATTTTGATGTATTCTTCTCTGGTTTTAGCTACTAATTCTGGACATCCTAACGTGTGCAACTGTGATGAAGCAACTCTGGATGCTAATGTTTCACCTATAAATGGAAGATAAAGCAATGTGAAAAAAGTTTACACATACATACAAGATGAAAAGCATATAATCCCATTTTTTTTAGAATGTGTTGCCATAGAAAGAGTGATTGTTGTTGAATGCCAAGCAGCCAAATGAGCAATTTTTCAGCTATATCAACGTGAGAATATCTACTTTCGATAAGATGATGAGGTCTACTTTGTACTAGTTCAACACCCTTAGTTTGATTCTTATAGTTCTAGCTCACTGAAACAAGTCCATGGGTAGACATGTTGCTCCACAGTCAACCAGTTTTTGTTCTCATGCCTCAATGGAGAAGCAGCAAATACCAATTTCAGTCTTAGCTTTGACCTGACCGGGAATTGAACCCATGATGTACTGCACTTGAGGCGAACACCCTGACCATTACATCACTGATAACGTCATGTTACCATTGAAGAATCAGTATGGTATGATATTCAAAATATCAGTGACAAGATAAAGAACAGTAATAACAGCAACCTTACTAAATTTTGGATTTTAGCTCAAGAGTTGTATGGATTTTATTTCATGCTAACAAATGTCCACATCCTTTTTGTGTGAATTCTAATTATTGTGTGAATTTCTTTTGATTGGTCCTAAAATGTATTATCTGTTTATGATTAAAAAATGGCAAGGTTGATAATTGTATAAACCAGGTAGCCATATAGGATTATCTCTCCCTTTAACAGGAATAAATTTCCTGTTTGTGAAGACTTACCTGGAAGAGTGATCATAGGTGTTCCTGCCCATAAAACATCCATCCCTGTTGTATGTCCATTACATAATGGGGTATCTAAACATACATCAGCCAACTGTCCACGTCGTACATGTTCCTCCTAAAACAATAACAATGAAATAATGTTATGCTTTTGAAGTATATTGTCTTTTTAATGATTTATATATAACAGTGAAGATCACATAAGTTTATAACTTGTGTCTGATCCATTGTCTATATAATTACTTGACAATAAAATATGTTTTAAGTTAAGTAAAACAATAATTCAATAATTATACTACACTACATGATTTAAATTTCCTTATCACATTGATCTTTTATTCCTAATACAAGATGGAGAAGGTGGGAAAAACATACATTTATCTTTTTACATGTGCAAATATTGTACCAGAGCTGTGCACTAAGAAAAGTACAACTGAATATTCAATGCTAATAATAAAAAAATAAAAAAAATTATTTAACATTTTTTAAAATCCTTTAAAAAACTATAAACATGCATTACCAAAAGGAAACACGATGGTTTTTTTTTACATGTTTACATACGGTCATTATAGTTGCATAATGCACACCCCTTTTATTTAGTTGAGGCATTAACAAAGGATATTTTTATGAATTTCAATTCAGGCTTACCTTGGGAGCCACATGTGAAAATATAATTCTTTCCGAGTCAAGACCACTTGCAGTTGCCCGCTTTATGACATTGGCTGCACCAACTGCAGGAAATTTCAACAGCCATAATACGCTGTTGGGAACATTTTTCAGAATTTCAATCCACATGTCCAGAGTGGCAGGATCAATCTTATATAACTGATTAAAGTTACAATAGACGATAGCGTCATCTGGCAGATTGTACTGACAACGACCACTGATAATGATATTTTGTGGTACTTCCTCTCCGGTTGCTGCCTTGTTGTTTGTCTGGTTTGTAGTGACACCATTCTGAATGACGACATCATTGACCATAGAATGAGACAATCCTGTCTGGATCATGGTCTGTAGGATAGTA
Organism: Bathymodiolus brooksi; assembly: GCA_963680875.1. NCBI lineage: Eukaryota > Metazoa > Mollusca > Bivalvia > Mytilida > Modiolidae > Bathymodiolus > Bathymodiolus brooksi. The sequence continues at coordinate 97,001,614 of OY804582.1, read as the reverse complement.
TGTACAGGTAAATCCATCACATCAAAGGAAACCGTGCCAGGTGATCCGTCATCTTCATCTGTTGTTTCTCCATGATCTGCTTCATATAGTACTCGCTGTAATGACATGAACAAATTCTGTTAATCCCTTTATATTCCACTAACATTAAATATTATTTAATGAATTATTTTGTAGTGCTCATCATATTGAAAAAGAATAAATTTGTTGTACTGATGAATTGCGAGACTCATTTAGCCATCCAGTTTCAAAACGTTCACCTAATTTCCAAAGGTAAAGCCTTTATTTATTTCTGGTATAAACAATACAACAAAGGTCTCATGTAAAACTCCCTTCATAACCAGTCAAAATAGAGCATACAGTACTCATCTAGTTTCAAAATTTCAAAATATGCAAATGCCTTCAGATAAATGTCCAAAGAGTAGTGGCAATCTTTGATTTTTTTTTTGAGGATTATTAAAGAAACTTGAAAGCAAAGCTTTATATTCAAACAATTACATAATTTCAGAGATTACTTTAAAATATTATTTACATTGCGTCCTATGTTAAATTACGTCCTGGTGGCCATGTTGGATTTCTAATCTACATCAAATTTTATTTTTTGTAAAAGTACTACTAATTTTTGTGTGTGTATGTCAGTGAGTGATTGTTGTTTAACACCAACTCAGCAATTTTTCAGCTATATCATGGCGAGAACAAGTTAATTTTCAATGAAATGGTGAGGTCCACTTTGTACTAGACCAACACGCTTAGTTGGATTTTTGTAGTGCTAGCTCACTGAAACAACAGTTTGATCAGAACAGGGCTCGAACCCACGATCTACCACATTTTGTGTGTGAAGATGGACAGTATCAGTAAAAGTACCTTAACATCAGCTGTTCTTTTCAGGGCATCTAAATCAATACCGTTCAATACAATATTATTGTCCGACACTTTGCCATTTACTTCAATTAGAATTTTTTCTTTCAGGTGTGGGAACATTTGTTGATGATCACCAATGAAAAATGTGTCGGCCATGAAAGCCAATTTTTCTGAATACTGATCAGCCAGATCTATCGGTGATGTAATTTCGTCTGTTAAAATGTAGTCCATGAAAGAAGCACCACTTGTACCAGGATAGCCCAGCCACATCACCTGAAAATCATAATTAATAACTTTATACATAAAGATTTTTTTCTTCTAAATCATATGTCACAATAATAAATCAACAACTGTATGTTTTGGATGCTGAGTCTATGTTGATGGTATTAAAATGGAACACCAAAATGTTTTATCCTTTCCTATTCTCTAACAAATTGTTTGAAAATTAATTTAATATCTGAAAGGTCACAACATAATTTCAGGGGAACAAAAGATGTATGATTGGTTGGTTGGTTTATGGTGATTAACGGCACTTTCAACAATATTTCAGTTATAATATCGTGGTCATCAGCTTTATTGGTGGAGGAACCCGCAGTACCCGGAGAAAACCACCGACCTGACGCAGGTCACTGACATACTTTATCACATAATGTTGTATCGGGTACACCTCACCATGAACGGGGTTCGAACTCGCAACTTTAGTGGTGATAGGAACTGATTGCAGAGGTAGTTGTTAATCCAACTACCATACAATCATGATGGCCCCTATATTCCAAATATATCTCATTAGATTGCACATGTTGCGGAATACTATATTTGATCTTCATTTTGTCGAATTGAATAGATGAGAGATTATTTTTCAATGCTAGTTCTAAATCTAACTAATTATTTCAACCACACATATTTTTTTTAACATGTGAATTTAAAGTCATACCTGAATAGGAGCAGGTCTAAGAGCAAACAATTCATTCCTGGCTCCTTTTGTATAACCATTCATATTGACAAGAATCTGTATTCCATCTGCATAAATCCTGTCCGCTGCTTTACCATTACATGGTAACTAAAAATAGCATAGCATAAAAAATAATTTTAATTACACCATGTAAAATATGCTGCACAAAGTCATTAAATCTTTAAATTTTTGTATTTAACTCAAAATATATTTTTTTCTAATGATGTGAGATTAATTTTTCATTAAATTCTTGCCTTAAAGTGGATGAAATTATTATGTATATTTTATGCAACATACACATGATGTATATACCTGGGTATGTACATTCAATATGTATATTTATTGGTAGAATAATGTACTAATTCCTTAGACAATCATGATCAAAAGTTCAATGCAACAGAACATTTTCAAATGTTTGTACATAAATGCAAAAAACCCTGACCAGAACAAAATTTAATGGTATTTAGCAAATGTACTAGTATTTAAATTACATACTTGTGATAAGTCAATAAAATGTTCTGCTCCAGAAGATATTTTATTTCTAAATGTTGTTCCATCATCAGGACTAAGGGAATAACAAAATATCTGTAACATACAATATAGAGGTTTATTCGTTCATCAGATTTACATGTAGATGCAGTGCTTAGGACAATTACAAATCCATAAAACAACATTGCAAATATGGAGTGTTCTGTTTTGTCCAATCCATGTTTTAATAAGAAAAAATACAATAAAATATTGATGAAATTTGTCCATAAGACATGATTTTTTAACAATTGGTTCTCAATCCTTGTTTTTAATTGCTCCTGTATTAAGTCTGAATTAAAATTTTACTTGCATAATCAATATCCGTTTAAACATGTACCATCTTTATTCTATATATCATAAACTAATCCAACTAGACTCTTTAGAACAGTGTTTTCATTGTCATACATATTTTGTGTCTTTCAAACATAAATTGTATGGCTGTTAAGTAGGAAGTTTTGTTACTGTACTGTAAACTAAAACCAAGTTCAGTGTTACTAAATTGGATATGGATGCAACTGCAGACAATTTGTTTCCTGTTTTCATTGCTATCCATTTAAACTGAATGTTGTTTTAATTAGGTTTCACATTTAACCTGTTTTATTGTTGGTGTAAAGCAATACCATAGAATAAAAATCTTTAGAGTGTACTCTGTTCTTTTCGAAATTCCAGAGACCAATTTTGTTGGACAAAAAAATGTCCCTACTCATGTTCAGGGGTATTATACACACACTCCTCTACAAAATTGTTTCTCAGGATTAATAAGTGTGTATTATACATATAGAAAGACGGTATCGAATTCAGTTTCAGAAATCTTACCTCAACTTGACTCCTATCGTGCATACGAGGTATACTCTGCATCAGATGTGACGTAGGGTGGTTACAGAAGTCAGAACTGATATAACCAACTTTCAGCCTGGCATTGGGATCTATCTGTACATTAGGATGTTCAAATTCTGGCTTGTGTAAAACATTTATCTATAACATAACAATATTGTTTTATATTTTTTTATTTTATGTCAATGTTTAGGTAGACTACATGTTAATTTGAATTTTAAGCCTAATATAGGTCAATTTGATTAAGTCTATTCAACTCGTTGAGTAATTTTTTTCGTTTGTGTTTTTGTGTAATACACATACATTATCTACTCATTCTGTCATCTTTTTATAATGATTTGTAAATAATTGATGCTCCTGTAGCACAGTCTGCTGTGCCTGAGTTTATTGAATAAAGTTGAAAGTATTAGCTCAAGAAGTGTGAAAGTATTGAAAGCTGTATAAAACAATTTTTACGCTACATTTCTATACCATGTAATGTTTTAGTTGAATCTTGTCACAATTGATATTCAAAGGCTAAAAGTATACAGACTGACTGCAGATAAAAGAATGTATGGCTCTCCTGGACATGGATTGAATCACCGACAACAATAAGAATTTTACACTACCGCAGACACCTGATCTAATTTTGAGAAAAGCATGTCGATTTTCCTCGGAAACCGTACAATACCACATTTTTTCCAAAAATACGAATACAGTCAAACTTGTCTTAGCGACCCCTTCCGTATAACGACTTCCTTTGTTAGTCAACATTATTTATTCCTCCCCAGCGTTTTCCTGTGCATTCGACCTTTATATAACGACCCACTGTCTAACGACCGTGTTCTTTGGGTAAAAATCCTTCATTTAATGACTATTTGAAGATCATTATCAAACCGGAAGTTAGATAATAAATAAACAAACAGTCCCGACTTTGGAACAATTTATATTTATATTAATAAAATGAATTACATTTTATTTTCGTTTTGCCCAGCTGATGCAGCGATTGTTGCCAATATCCCTCTAGCCAATATTTGCATGATCTACTGACAACATCTCACTCCCAAAAGTACATGTTTACAAAGTCCCTACTTGTTACTAGTTCATAATAATAGATTTTTTATATTAAATGAAGTCACGATTAGCGTTATTGTGCAAGACCGCCATTTTTTTTTACAGGTAAGTTGTTCATGTGATGATTTATTATTGTTGTTTTGTTTATTTCTTATTTATATCAAATATTTAAAATTGCTTACTATAGAAAATACTGTTTTAATCTTTCAGTTTTATAAGTAAATAATCGTGATTTTGAAAATTATCGAATTATTTAGTACCGGTTCCCAGCATATATTTCTGTCAACATTCGTTTAAAGTGCAGTAACAGATCAAGGTAAACACATGCTGAGTGTGTGATTAGGCTATTTATAGCTATCGGCGAGTGAGTAAAGTTGAAAACATTTTGTCAGTAAATTTCATTCTTCTGATCATAATGCTTAATTGTAATTACGATTACAATTAAGATAACAATAGCTGTTGAAAGAAAGTAAAAAAGTCGATCATTTAATATAATTATTCTTTTTTTTCAATTTCACCCACAAGTGGGCTTGTCCAAACAATACAGTCAGGTATATTTCAGCATTTTCCAAGTCTTTTGTTTTGGTTTTTTTTTAAACCAGATATTCAGTTTTAAATAATTTTAACCTTTTCCAATTGTCATTTGCAACCTCTGAAATAGGTTTTCTCCGGGTACTCCGGTTCCCTCCACCAATAAAACTGACCGCCACCATATAACTGAAATATTGTTGAAAGTGGCGTTAAACACCCTAAGAAGTAGAAATAAATACCTTTTCTAGACAGAGATTTGCATGCCTAGCTGCTATGGCTTTCCTCATGGAGTGAGACAGTGGGTATAACATGCTGTGATGAGGATGAACTGATGGTAAACGATTCTTCTCTAACTGATCCTGTACGATCTGTACCAGACGTTTCATTCTTGCAGGATAGTCACTCCAATCACATACAATCTAAAATCGAATAGAATAAAACATTTCATAATCTTTCATATACAAAATCAGAAGGCTTAAAAAACAACGTAATATTTTTATTATCAAATCATGTTTGAATATAACAGTCTATGATAGTTACTGACCAGTACTTTAAAAAATTGCAAATTTCAAGTATAATTGCAATGAAAAATCAATTTAGCATTCAGATTTTCACTGGCCATGTAACAAAAACAACTGTTTTTCATAATTTTATTTAATCAACTGGATCTCTTTCTATATTAAATACAACACTCCTTTGAACCAAACCCTAGAACTTATTTGTAAACAATGTTAAAACCAACCCCTAAAACTTACTTGTAAACAATGTTAAAACCAACCCCTAAAACTTACTTGTAAACAATGTTAAAACCAACCCCTAAAACTTACTTGTAAACAATGTTAAAACCAACCCCTAAAACTTACTTGTAAACAATGTTAAAACCAACCCCTAAAACTTACTTGTAAACAATGTTAAAACCAACCCCTAAAACTTACTTGTAAACAATGTTAAAACCAACCCCTAAAACTTATTTGTAAACAATGTTAAAACCAACCCCTAAAACTTACTTGTAAACAATGTTAAAACCAACCCTAAAACTTACTTGTAAACAATGTTAAAACCAACCCCTAAAACTTACTTGTAAACAATGTTAAAACCAACCCCTAAAACTTACTTGTAAACAATGTTAAAACCAACCCCTAAAACTTACTTGTAAACAATGTTAAAACCAACCCCTAAAACTTACTTGTAAACAATGTTAAAACCAACCCCTAAAACTTACTTGTAAACAATGTTAAAACCAACCCCTAAAACTTACTTGTAAACAATGTTAAAACCAACCCCTAAAACTTATTTGTAAACAATGTTAAAACCAACCCCTAAAACTTACTTGTAAACAATGTTAAAACCAACCCCTAAAACTTACTTGTAAACAATGTTAAAACCAACCCCTAAAACTTACTTGTAAACAATGTTAAAACCAACCCCTAAAACTTACTTGTAAACAATGCTAAAACCAACCCTAAAACTTACTTGTAAACAATGTTAAAACCAACCCCTAAAACTTACTTGTAAACAATGTTAAAACCAACCCCTAAAACTTACTTGTAAACAATGTTAAAACCAACCCCTAAAACTTACTTGTAAACAATGTTAAAACCAACCCCTAAAACCTATTTGTAAACAATGTTAAAACCAACCCCTAAAACTTACTTGTAAACAATGTTAAAACCAACCCCTAAAACTTACTTGTAAACAATGTTAAAACCAACCCCTAAAACTTACTTGTAAACAATGTTAAAACCAACCCCTAAAACTTATTTGTAAACAATGTTAAAACCAACCCCTAAAACTTACTTGTAAACAATGTTAAAACCAACCCCTAAAACTTACTTGTAAACAATGTTAAAACCAACCCCTAAAACTTACTTGTAAACAATGTTAAAACCAACTCCTAAAACTTACTTGTAAACAATGTTAAAACCAACCCCTAAAACTTGTAAACAATGTTAAAACCAACCCCTAAAACTTACTTGTAAACAATGTTAAAACCAACCCCTAAAACTTACTTGTAAACAATGTTAAAACCAACCCCTAAAACTTACTTGTAAACAATGTTAAAACCAACCCCTAAAACTTACTTGTAAACAATGTGCTAAATTACAGTAAGCATCTGGAAAATCTGGCTTCAACTTGAGAGCTGTTCTGTAAGATGCTATAGCTTCTGGGATGTTACCAGAATCCTACAAAAATAAAATTTTCTTTTTTGAAATTACATATGCTATGCACAATGCAACATTTAAAACAATTATTTACAAATCATTATTAAAAGATGACAGAATGAGTAGATAATGTATGTGTATTACACAAAAACACAAACGAAAAAAAAATACTCGACATTTAGATATAAAGGCCACTCAAGGGAACTGGAAAATATTCAGATTAATTTTTGAAGTGCTGGCTCAGTAATAAAACTGCAACACCACCATGTCATATTATTCTGATTTTCTGTAAATAAATCTCTGTCTCCCCCTCCATGCCTGAAGGATGTTTTAAATACTAATTTTATAAGTCATCATTGTGACCTCAACACAAGTAAGCCTCCATCTATATTGCTCCTTAGACATGCACACATACCAATGACTGATAAAGCAATTAGAAATGTCAAACATTTCTTTAGACATACATAAAGGTGAATAAAGTTTCTTACATACCTTATGAATTGATGCCAAGTTACTGTGTGCATCAGCAAATGCAGGGTTGATTTGTATAGCTCTAGTATAACATTGTAATGCTCCTTGTATATCCTGCATTTCTTTCAATGTATTCCCCATATTAGAGTAGGCATCAGCAAACGTTGGTGAAATCCTTTAAAGTAGAATTAAATTATGTAAAAAATTGTTTTTAAGATGAATAAAATCTGTCTAATTCAAATCTTGAATAAATTTGATAAGGGCTATTCCATTTAAGTCTACCTGGGAGGGTGGGAACGTCATTTTTTTTTATTTATCTGTTGGTTGTGGGGGTTAAACCATATTTGTTTATGTTGGGTGGAGGGGTCTCTTGATAATAAATACTGTTGGAGGGGGGTGGGGGGGTGGAACCCAATGACTAGAAAATTCAGTGGATGAGGGGGTATCTATCTTGACTTCCCTTTGCCTTAAACTCGCTGGCTTTTCACAGAAATAAAAAGATATATCCATTTTGTTGTCTAAAAGAGATCGCGCCTTTTTGCCAGAATTTGCTCCAAAACAGTAGTGAGTTATCTTCTCGGAAGTGGAGTTATCTACCCTTAAAGATGGCAACCTCAGTTTCTGTTGCCGTGTGGCTGAAACAAATAGGTCTATGCAAAGTGTCCAGTGAATAAAACTCTTGATAAAATTATAGCTAGATATAGTAAAATGCAAGAGGCACATTTATATACAAAGTTTAAGGGAGAGATTTACACACCGTATGTTGGTATATCATTAGTGCGAAGCTCTGGGTGTTTCTATAAAGGAAATTATTTTCATGATTTTTTTTTCTGGTGGTGGTGGGTGGAATTTTCTTCTTCTTCTATTGGTGGGGAGGGTCTGAAATAAGTGGTGTTCCCCCTCCCAGGTATATTTAAATGGAATAGCCCTAAATATAAAATCATATTTGAAATCTACATTCAAATCTAAAAGTCATATCCTAAGTGTGTTTGCTTTGGAAATAACTGTATATTTTCCAAAAGCAAAAGAGTGTTGTTTTTTTTTTAAAGCCATCATAAATTTCTGTTCCAATAATATTTCCAACCATGAATTTCATTTTACCAGAAGCATTCTTGTTCACCACTATGCAACAACTTTTGACAAATTTACATATTATATATAATCTTATTAGACTCAAGTATTGACTTGTTGGGTCTCACATCTTTTGTGTTTTTTGTGTTTTCCTATTATGTGTCTTTACGTTCCGAGTTCCGTGTTGTGATGTCCGCATTAAAACGATGTTCCGTTCGTATTTACCTCCAGTTGTTTGTAGGAGGGCTCATGTCTTATTTACATTATATGTGTTTGTTTCCGGATAGTGCTGTCCAACACATAGTGTGTTGTGTTTTTGTTTTGTTTGTCTTCGTCTTGTGTGTTGCCGCTTTCTCTGAATTGTCCATTTTTGATTGCCCAACGTTTATTGTCTTACTAATATTACCTGATAGCCTCTTTATAATGTAGTAATGCTTCATGTAATTTGCCTTGTTGTTGTAATACACTAGCTAAATTAGAATGTGCCACAGCAAATTCAGGATAGACCTCCAAAGCTTTGAGGTATAATTTGACAGCCTCCTCTGTTAAACCCTGTTCTCTTTTGATGTTTGCTAAATTGTTCAATGAATCTGCATGTGTAGGGCATAACTTTAATGCTGTGTTGTAACATTCTTCTGCATCAACAACCTGCCACAAATAAGAATAACATTTAAAATCCTGAAGCAATTTACCATAAAAAAAAGTTTGAGTACATTAATATAAAGGGCTACTATCACCTGGTGCTAGCCTGATACGACAGCAGAAAGTAATCCATCTTTGGTACCAATGAGCCTCTCTTTTTAGAAATGGATATGACAAGAATCCTCATAATCATTCAGATCCTTTACTCTATGCCAAGGATCATTGTACTAAAGACCGGTCACAAAAAGAACTTGTTAATATGAAAAAAAGCCCATTGTTTCTTAGTACAGAGGGAACACTATAAATTTTGCAGTCGTAGTTATCAAGTACTGCTATCCATGATGGGAGTTGATCTCTCAAGTCTTATCCGTGTCATGAATGATCATGGATATGCTAGGTATATTTCAATTCAAATTTTTTATGGGCTGTAAAATCCGAAAGAAAAAGCAATTTGATTATGAACAAATGATGATTTCATGATGAGCAAACATCGAAACTTATTCTATTTGGTAGAACTGAATTAGTACGTTAATGAAGAGATGAGAACTTTAAAATAATTTTCTTACCTTTCCTTTCTCTTTCAAGGCATTGGCAAGATTGCAGTAGGCATCTGGGAAATTTGGCTGTAACTCTATGGCTCTTTTATATGTATCAATGGCAAGATCTATCAAGCTTTAAAAAAAACATGTCTACATTACTTCACAGAAGGTAAATGTTGTACTGTTTAGTTCTTAACAAACTTAGAAAGGAAATAATTGTTATGAAATGGTTTGAAATCGGAATTAAAGACAATTTATTTCTCAAAGTTTTCCCCATATTTCTTGCTTTGTGAGCATAAGCAAATTGTCTCGAAATCAATTGGTCTTAATTTAATTCAATGATTGATGGTACTTAAAACCAGAACATTATCTAAGAACTTTGTAAAGATGTGATAGATCATATTACACCATATTCCATTTTGATTTGTATTTAAACAATGCAGGGATCGTCGTAATCGTATGGTAGTTGGATTAACAACTACCAGTGTAATCAGAGCCTATCACCACTAAAGTTGTGAGTTCGAATCTCGCTCATGGCGAGATGCACTCGATACAACATTATGTGATACAGTTTGTCAGTGACTTGCGGCAGGTTGGTGGTTTTCTCCAGGTACTTCCTCCACCAATAAAGCTGACCGCCACAATATAACTGAAATATTGTTGAAAATGGCATTAAAGTTTAATGGTTAAACACCATTACCCTAATCCTTAAACACATTGTTTAAATCTAATAAGGAATACATACCCCTGTTCATAGTAAACACAAGCCAGATTTCCATGTACTACAGCATGATTTGAACTTAAGTTTAATGCCCTCAGGTAGGCAGCCACAGCTCTAAAAATAAAAATATATATACACTTTGAATTTGGTTCGTATTATGAAGTACAATTACTGTAAAAGGCATACATTGGCCAATGAAATTTATTATTTAGTTTAACATAACCAAGAATAACGATCTTTTCTATAACTGTTAACCAAAAAGGACTGAAAAATTACTGATAATTGAACAACTTTTTCATTGCATTAAACATTTTCTAGTTGAATTTTATGCTTTATTCGGTCATTTGTAGTTGGTCCCAAAGAACGGGTCAAAAGTTGATGTGGATTACATATCCGAACTAGTAAAATCAGGTTGGGAGGGTTTTAAACGGGTGGTATACATCAGATCATCACTACTTCAAGGTGACTTTTAAGGCAAATTTGACTGTACATGAAATATCTATTATATATGGGAAATAAGAGTGAAATCTGTCTAAATCAAACCAGCATCCTGTATAAACCAAACTTTTAAATAAAGTCCCAGTCTTAAGGAAATCTTTTGTTAATTTAACCTGTATAAACTGAACACAATGTCTATTCCTAACATAAAAGTAGGTGCCAGAGTGGTTCAGTTTAGACAGGTTTCACTGTAAATATCTTTTGGCTTACCTATCAAATATCCTAGCTTCTTTCAGTACATTTCCAAGGTTGATGTAAGCATCCAAGAAGTTAGAATCCAGTGCCACAGCCTGTTTAAAAGACATAGTACAAATGAATTTTTTCTTCCAAAGTTTTATTTAATTACAACTACACTCAGACAATTCATTTGGCGATCCGAAAAAAGACCACAAGAGCTAAAAGCTCGGTAGCTAAATGACAATGTGCAAATCACAAATATTTTATTTTATATTAACAGTAAATGTTCATCATGTCATTTGTCATTAAATGACCACTGTGTTTTTTTTTCTTTTCAAATATTTGACCCTTTTCTCCAAATCATGACCTAGGAAGGTTTCATTGGGTTGCTTAATTTCAGGACATGCTCCCCAATTATGACATGGCAAATTTAGAATATAACTAGAGGCTCAGGTGAGCCTGTATCGCTCACCTGACATAAATAAGTCCTCTTAAGAATGTCTGCATGCTGAATACATCTAAGTTACTATTCAAATCCCATACTGCCATAGGGTTCTATGTTAAAACTATGTCTGCTCATAGCAGCCATCTTGGATGGAGGTCGTGGTCACCGGACACAATTTTGAAAGTATACTACCCAAGGACCATCCATGCCATGTTTGCTTTAAATTGGCTGACTGGTTTCAGAAGAGAAGACTTTTAAACAATTTTCCCATAGGGTCCTATGTTAAAACTATGTCTGCTGACGGCAGCCATTTTGAACCGAGATCGGGATCACTGAACACAATTTTGGAAGTTGACCACCTAAGGACCATCGATGACATGTTTGCTATATTGGCTTATTAGTTTCAGAGGAGAAGATTCTAAAACATTTTTCCCATAGGGTCCTATGTTAAAACTACAGTATGTCTGCTGAAGGTGGCCATCTTGGATGGAGGTCAGGGTCACTGGACACAATTTTGAAAATTGACCACTTAAGGACCATCCATGCCATGTTTGCTTTAAATTGGCTTACTGGTTTCAGAGAAGAAGATTTTTAAATATATTTCCCATAGGGTCCTATGTTAAAACTATGTTCGCTGATGGCGGCCATCTTGAATTTCCGATCAGCAAACGATTCACACTTTTAGTACAGGACCACCCAATGATCATTCCTGCAAAGCCACAATTCAATTGGCTTAGTGGTTTCTAACAAGTAGATTTTTAAAATTTCGACCAATCAAAACACATTATAGGCCCTGGCAGCCATGTTGGATTTCCGATCAGCACCAAAAACACAAATCTTGTATATGACCACCCAATGAACATTTCTGCCAAGTTTGGTTCAAATCTGTTTTGTGGTTTCAGAAAAAAAGATGAAAATGTGAAATTCCCATAGGGTCCAATGTTAAACTAAGTCGAGTCATGGTGGCCATCTTGAATTTCCGATTGGCAAACGATTCACAAGTTTAGTACAGGACCACCCAATGATCATTCCTGCAAAGTCACAATTCAATTGGCTTAGTGGTTTCTAACAAGAAGATTTTTTAAATTTCGACCAATCAGAACACATTATGGGCCCTGGCAGCCATGTTAGATTTCCGATCAGCGCCAAAAACAAAAATCTTGTATATGACCATCCAATGAACATTTCTGCCAAGTTTGGTTCAAATCTGTTTTGTGGTTTCAGAAAAAAAGATGAAAATGTGAAATTCCCATAGGGTCCAATGTTAAACTAAGTCGAGTCATGGTGGCCATCTTGAATTTCCGATTGGCAAACGATTCACAAGTTTAGTACAGGACCACCCAATGATCATTCCTGCAAAGTCACAATTCAATTGGCTTAGTGGTTTCTAACAAGAAGATTTTTTAAATTTCGACCAATCAGAACACATTATGGGCCCTGGCAGCCATGTTAGATTTCCGATCAGCGCCAAAAACAAAAATCTTGTATATGACCATCCAATGAACATTTCTGCCAAGTTTGGTTCAAATCTGTTTTGTGGTTTCAGAAAAAAAGATGAAAATGTGAAATTCCCATAGGGTCCAATGTTAAACTAAGTCGAGTCATGGCGGCCATCTTGAATTTCCGATCGGCAAACGATTCACAATTTTAGTACAGGACCACCCAATGATCATTCCTGCAAAGTCACAATTCAATTGGCTTAGTGGTTTCTAACAAGAAGATTTTTAAAATTTCGACCAATCAAAACACATTATGGGCCCTGGCAGCCATGTTGGATTTCCGATCAGCGCCTAAAACAAAAATCTTGTATATGACCATCCAATGAACATTTCTGCCAAGTTTGGTTCAAATCTGTTTTGTGGTTTCAGAAAAAAAGATGAAAATGTGAAATTCCCATAGGGTCCAATGTTAAACTAAGTCGAGTCATGGCGGCCATCTTGAATTTCCGATTGGCAAACGATTCACAATTTTAGTACAGGACCACCCAATGATCATTCCTGCAAAGTCACAATTCAATTGACTTAGTGGTTTCTGACAAGAAGATTTTTAAAATTTCAGCCAATGAGAACACATTATGGGCCCTGGCAGCCATGTTGGATTTCCGATCAGCGCCAAAAACAAAAATCTTGTATATGACCATCCAATGAACATTTCTGCCAGGTTTGATTCAAATCTGTTTTGTGGTTTCAGAAAAAAAGATGAAAATGTGAAATTCCCATAGGGTCCTATGTTAAACTAAGTCGAGTCATGGCGGCCATCTTGAATTTCCGATCGGCAAACGATTCACAAGTTTAGTACAGGACCACCCAATGATCATTCCTGCAAAGTCACAATTCAATTGGCTTAGTGGTTTCTAACAAGAAGATTTTTTAAATTTCGACCAATCAGAACACATTATGGGCCCTGGCAGCCATGTTAGATTTCCGATCAGCGCCAAAAACAAAAATCTTGTATATGACCATCCAATGAACATTTCTGCCAAGTTTGGTTCAAATCTGTTTTGTGGTTTCAGAAAAAAAGATGAAAATGTGAAATTCCCATAGGGTCCTATGTTAAACTAAGTCGAGTCATGGTGGCCATCTTGAATTTCCGATTGGCAAACGATTCACAAGTTTAGTACAGGACCACCCAATGATCATTCCTGCAAAGTCACAATTCAATTGGCTTAGTGGTTTCTAACAAGAAGATTTTTTAAATTTCGACCAATCAAAACACATTATGGGCCCTGGCAGCCATGTTAGATTTCCGATCGGCGCCAAAAACAAAAATCTTGTATATGACCATCCAATGAACATTTCTGCCAAGTTTGGTTCAAATCTGTTTTGTGGTTTCAGAAAAAAAGATGAAAATGTGAAATTCCCATAGGGTCCAATGTTAAACTAAGTCGAGTCATGGCGGCCATCTTGAATTTCCGATCGGCAAACGATTCACAATTTTAGTACAGGACCACCCAATGATCATTCCTGCAAAGTCACAATTCAATTGGCTTAGTGGTTTCTAACAAGAAGATTTTTAAAATTTCGACCAATCAAAACACATTATGGGCCCTGGCAGCCATGTTGGATTTCCGATCAGCGCCTAAAACAAAAATCTTGTATATGACCATCCAATGAACATTTCTGCCAAGTTTGGTTCAAATCTGTTTTGTGGTTTCAGAAAAAAAGATGAAAATGTGAAATTCCCATAGGGTCCAATGTTAAACTAAGTCGAGTCATGGCGGCCATCTTGAATTTCCGATTGGCAAACGATTCACAATTTTAGTACAGGACCACCCAATGATCATTCCTGCAAAGTCACAATTCAATTGACTTAGTGGTTTCTGACAAGAAGATTTTTAAAATTTCAGCCAATGAGAACACATTATGGGCCCTGGCAGCCATGTTGGATTTCCGATCAGCGCCAAAAACAAAAATCTTGTATATGACCATCCAATGAACATTTCTGCCAGGTTTGATTCAAATCTGTTTTGTGGTTTCAGAAAAAAAGATGAAAATGTGAAATTCCCATAGGGTCCTATGTTAAACTAAGTCGAGTCATGGCGGCCATCTTGAATTTCCGATCGGCAAACGATTCACAAGTTTAGTACAGGACCACCCAATGATCATTCCTGCAAAGTCACAATTCAATTGGCTTAGTGGTTTCTAACAAGAAGATTTTTTAAATTTCGACCAATCAAAACACATTATGGGCCCTGGCAGCCATGTTGGATTTCCGATCAGCGCCTAAAACAAAAATCTTGTATATGACCATCCAATGAACATTTCTGCCAAGTTTGGTTCAAATCTGTTTTGTGGTTTCAGAAAAAAAGATGAAAATGTGAAATTCCCATAGGGTCCAATGTTAAACTAAGTCGAGTCATGGCGGCCATCTTGAATTTCCGATCGGCAAACGATTCACAAGTTTAGTACAGGACCACCCAATGATCATTCCTGCAAAGTCACAATTCAATTGGCTTAGTGGTTTCTAACAAGAAGATTTTTAAAATTTCGACCAATCAAAACACATTATGGGCCCTGGCAGCCATGTTGGATTTCCGATCAGCGCCTAAAACAAAAATCTTGTATATGACCATCCAATGAACATTTCTGCCAAGTTTGGTTCAAATCTGTTTTGTGGTTTCAGAAAAAAAGATGAAAATGTGAAATTCCCATAGGGTCCAATGTTAAACTAAGTCGAGTCATGGCGGCCATCTTGAATTTCCGATTGGCAAACGATTCACAATTTTAGTACAGGACCACCCAATGATCATTCCTGCAAAGTCACAATTCAATTGACTTAGTGGTTTCTGACAAGAAGATTTTTAAAATTTCATCCAATGAGAACACATTATGGACCCTGGCAGCCATGTTGGATTTCAAATCAGCACCAAAAACACAAATCTGGTAGAGGACCATCCAGTGAACATTTCTGGCAAGTTTGGCTGATTTCTGTTCAGCGGTTTCAGAGAAGAAGATTTAAATGTGAAAAGCTAACGAACGGACGGACGCTTACCCATGACAAAAGCTCACATGGCCTATGGCCAGGTGAGCTAAAAATATGTGAACATCTCTAAACTGAGACAAAAATCTTGTATCGTTGAAGTAGAAAAAAAGTTACATGATTTTTCAACTAATACTCGAGTATCAAAAACATGTTCCTTGCATCATTTTTTTTAAAAAACATTAATGATGTTTAGTTTTATGACCATTGTTTATACCACAAAAAGCAAAATTAAATTTTTTGTCAATAAACAGGACAATGTTTATGTCAGTGGACCTGGTGAAATTCTGGACCCTTAGACTAACAGGATCATTTATTTCCAAAAATTCTGTAGAGTAGGGAGGTCTGGATTTTTATCCCAAGACCACAAAATCAAAATGGTCATTTCTCTAATCGATTCCCAGTGTTCAATCTAGAAATTGGTCACAGGGGGTCATGTTGGCCCAGGCAACATTTGACAGGGGACTAAATCTGGAAGTTAAGGGTCAATGTCAAAAGACAACGGACACCAAGTGATGTTAATACATCTTGTGTAATTGGGCTATAACCATATCTTGTTGATGAGTTTGTGTCAATAAAAGAGTTTGAATTTGAATTTTAAACTTGCGTGGAGCAGGTACACCCACCGACCCCGACGACTCATTCTTTTTCTGACCTTCAATTCCCCTTTCTGAAGGATTTTCTAAATTTGTAGTGATTGCTTCATTTTGGTTTTCATCAGTGGCAGTGGGTTTCGCTCTTTTCTCCCCCGCGGGAGCAAAATATGAAGATATACGCTTCATGATTTTGACCTGTCACGCATCATGCTTAAATTTACCTTGACAAACAAATTCTAAACATGACTTAGACGCTTGAAAACGACTTTACATAAAGCTCTCTACTGACACAGATAAAGACTTTGTAAAAACCAAATGTATTTCGGGACTGATTTCCGGAATTTATTACCGGGACGATCTCAAAAGGTAAACCAGAGGCTCTCAAGAGCCTGTATCATTCACCTGGTAATAAAAAAAAACAATTGGTCCTATGTAAAAACTATGTCCTGCGTCATCTTGGAATTACGATCAACATAAAAAACACAAAGTTTGTAAAGGACCTTCCAATGATTGATGCACAGTTTAGGTTCAATCAGTGCAATAGCTTCAGAGAAGAATATATTTCTGTATTTTCCCCATATGGTTCTGTGTTAATACTATGACCTGTGGTGGCAGCCATCTTGGATTTCCGATCGGCATAAAAAACAGGACCTTCCAATGATCATTCCTGGGCAGTTTGGTTTCAACTGTCCAAGTGGTTTCAGAGAAGAAGCATTTTGAAACATTTTTCCCATAGGGTCCAATGTTAAACTAAGTCCCGCCGTAGCCGCCATTTTGAATTTCATATCGGAACAAAAAACGTAAATTTTGTAGAGGACCATTCAATGAACATTCATGTACAGTTTGGCTTTAATCATATTTGTAGTTTCTGAGAAGAAGGCATTTGAACATTTTCCCATAGGGTCCAATGTTAATCTATGTCCTGCGGTGGTGGCCAACTTGGATTTCCGATCGGCATAAAAAACACACACCTTGTAGAGGACCTTCCAATGATCATTCCTGGGCAGTTTGGTTTCAATTATCCAAGTGGTTTCAGAGAAGAAGCGTTTTGAAACATTTTTCCCATAGGGTCCAATGTTAAACTAAGTCCTGCCGTAGCCACCATTTTGAATTTCATCTCGGAACAAAAAACGTAAAGTTTGTAGAGGACCATCCAATGTACACACATATGGACAGTTTGGCTTTAATCATATTTGTAGTTTCTGAGAAGAAGGCATTTGAACATTTTCCCATAGGGTCCAATGTTAATCTATGTCCTGCGGTGGTGGCCATCTTGAATTTTCGATCGGCATAAAAAAACAGAAACTTTGTAGAGGACCTTCCAATGATCATTCCTGGGCAGTTTGGATTCAATTGTCCAAGTGGTTTCAGAGAAGAAGCGTTTTGAAACATTTTTCCCATAGGGTCCAATGTTAAACTAAGTCCTGCCGTAGCCGCCATTTTGAATTTCATATCGGAACAAAAAACCTAACGTTTGTAGAGGACCATCCAATGAACATTCATGTACAGTTTGGCTTTAATAATATTTGTAGTTTCTGAGAAGAAGGCATTTGAACATTTTCCCATAGGGTCCAATGTTAATCTATGTATTGTGGTGGCGGCCATCTTGGATTTCCGATCGGCATAAAAAACATATAATTTGTAGAGGACCTTCCAATGATCATTCCTGGGCAGTTTGGTTTCAACTGTTCTAGTGGTTTCAGAGAAGAAGCGTTTTCAAACATTTCCCCCATAGGGTCCAATGTTAAACTAAGTCCTGCCGTAGCCGCCATTTTGAATTTCATATCGGAACAAAAAACGTAAAGTTTGTAGAGGACCATCCAATGAACATTCATGTACAGTTTGGCTTTAATCATATTTGTAGTTTCTGAGAAGAAGGCATTTGAACATTTTCCCATAGGGTCCAATGTTAATCTATGTCCTGCGGTGGTGGCCATCTTGGATTTCCGATCGGCATAAAAAACACACACCTTGTAGAGGACCTTCCAATGATCATTCCTGGGCAGTTGGTTTCAATTATCCAAGTGGTTTCAGAGAAGAAGCGTTTTGAAACATTTTTCCCATAGGGTCCAATGTTAAACTAAGTCCTGCCGTAGCCGCCATTTTGAATTTTATATCGGAACAAAAAACGCAAAGTTTGTAGAGGACCATCCAATGAACATTCATGTACAGTTTGGCTTTAATCATATTTGTAGTTTCTGAGAAGAAGGCATTTGAACATTTTCCCATAGGGTCCAATGTTAATCTATGTCCTGCGGTGGTGGCCATCTTGGATTTCCGACCGGCATAAAAAACAGAAAATTTGTAGAGGACCTTCCAATGATCATTCCTGGGCAGTTTGGTTTCAACTGTCCAAGTGGTTTCAGAGAAGAAGCATTTTGAAACATTTTTCCCATAGGGTCCAATGTTAAACTAAGTCCCGCCGTAGCCGCCATTTTGAATTTCATATCGGAACAAAAAACGTAATGTTTGTAGAGGACCATCCAATGAACATTCTTGTACAGTTTGGCTTTAATCATATTTGTAGTTCTGAGAAGAAGGCATTTGAACATTTTCCCATAGGGTCCAATGTTAATCTATGTCCTGCGGTGGTGGCCATCTTGGATTTCCGATCGGCATAAAAAACACACACCTTGTAGAGGACCTTCCAATGATCATTCCTGGGCAGTTTGGTTTCAATTATCCAAGTGGTTTCAGAGAAGAAGCGTTTTGAAACATTTTTCCCATAGGGTCCAATGTTAAACTAAGTCCTGCCGTAGCCGCCATTTTGAATTTTATATCGGAACAAAAAACGCAAAGTTTGTAGAGGACCATCCAATGAACATTCATGTACAGTTTGGCTTTAATCATATTTGTAGTTTCTGAGAAGAAGGCATTTGAACATTTTCCCATAGGGTCCAATGTTAATCTATGTCCTGCGGTGGCGGCCATCTTGGATTTCCGACCGGCATAAAAAACAGAAAATTTGTAGAGGACCTTCCAATGATCATTCCTGGGCAGTTTGGTTTCAACTGTCCAAGTGGTTTCAGAGAAGAAGCATTTTGAAACATTTTTCCCATAGGGTCCAATGTTAAACTAAGTCCTGCCGTAGCCGCCATTTTGAATTTCATATCGGAACAAAAAACGTATTGTTTGTAGAGAATCATCCAATGAACATTCATGTACAGTTTGGCTTTAATCATATTTGTAGTTTCTGAGAAGAAGGCATTTGAACATTTTCCCATAGGGTCCAATGTTAATCTATGTCCTGCGGTGGCGGCCATCTTGAATTTCCGATCGGCATAAAAAAACAGAAACTTTGTAGAGGACCTTCCAATGATCATTCCTGGGCAGTTTGGTTTCAATTATCCAAGTGGTTTCAGAGAAGAAGCGTTTTGAAACATTTTTCCCATAGGGTCCAATGTTAAACTAAGTCCTGCCGTAGCCGCCATTTTGAATTTCATACCAGAACAAAAAACGTAAAGTTTGTAGAGGACCATCTAATGAACATTCATGTACAGTTTGGCTTTAATCATATTTGTAGTTTCTGAGTAGAAGGCATTTGAATATTTTCCCATAGAGTCCAATGTTAATCTATGTCCTGCGGTGGCGGCCATCTTGGATTTCCGACCGGCATAAAAAACAGAAAATTTGTAGAGGACCTTCCAATGATCATTCCTGGGCAGTTTAGTTTCAACTGTCCAAGTGGTTTCAGAGAAGAAGCATTTTGAAACATTTTTCCCATAGGGTCCAATGTTAAACTAAGTCCTGCCGTAGCCGCCATTTTGAATTTCATATCAGAACAAAAAACCTTAAGATTGTAGAGGACCATCCAATGAACATTCATGTACAGTTTGGCTTTAATAATATTTGTAGTTTCTGAGAAGAAGGCATTTGAACATTTTCCCATAGGGTCCAATGTTAATCTATGTCCTGCGGTGGTGGCCATCTTGGATTTCCGACCGGCATAAAAAACAGAAAATTTGTAGAGGACCTTCCAATGATCATTCCTGGGCAGTTTGGTTTCAACTGTCCAAGTGGTTTCAGAGAAGAAGCATTTTGAAACATTTTTCCCATAGGGTCCAATGTTAAACTTAGTCCTGCCGTAGCCGCCATTTTGAATTTCATATCGGAACAAAAAACCTTAAGATTGTAGAGGACCATCCAATGAACATTCATGTACAGTTTGGCTTTAATAATATTTGTAGTTTCTGAGAAGAAGGCATTTGAACATTTTCCCATAGGGTCCAATGTTAATCTATGTCCTGCGGTGGCGGCCATCTTGGATTTCCGACCGGCATAAAAAACAGAAAATTTGTAGAGGACCTTCCAATGATCATTCCTGGGCAGTTTGGTTTCAACTGTCCAAGTGGTTTCAGAGAAGAAGCATTTTGAAACATTTTTCCCATAGGGTCCAATGTTAAACTAAGTCCTGCCGTAGCCGCCATTTTGAATTTCATATCGGAACAAAAAACCTTAAGATTGTAGAGGACCATCCAATGAACATTCATGTACAGTTTGGCTTTAATCATATTTGTAGTTTCTGAGAAGAAGGCATTTGAATATTTTCCCATAGGGTCCAATGTTAATCTATGTCCTGCGGTGGCGGCCATCTTGGATTTCCGACCGGCATAAAAAACAGAAAATTTGTAGAGGACCTTCCAATGATCATTCCTGGGCAGTTTGGTTTCAACTGTCCAAGTGGTTTCAGAGAAGAAGCGTTTTGAAACATTTTTCCCATAGGGTCCAATGTTAAACTAAGTCCTGCCGTAGCCGCCATTTTGAATTTCATATCGGAACAAAAAACCTTAAGATTGTAGAGGACCATCCAATGAACATTCATGTACAGTTTGGCTTTAATCATATTTGTAGTTTCTGAGAAGAAGGCATTTGAACATTTTCCCATAGGGTCCAATGTTAATCTATGTCCTGCGATGTCGGCCATCTTGGATTTCCGATCGGCATAAAAAACAGTAACTTGGTAAAGGACATTCCAATGATCATTCCTTTACAGTTTGGGTTCAGTCAGTTCATTAGTTTCGGAGAAGAAGATCTTTGAAATTTCAGCCAATCAGAGCATATTATTGGCCCTGGCAGCCATATTGAATATCCGACTGGAACGAAAAACAGTAACTTTGTAGAGAACCATCCAAGGAACATTCCTGCTAAGTTCGGTTCCAATCGGCCAAGTGGTTTCGGAGAAGAAGCTTGAAATGTGAAAAGTTTACAGACGACGGACGCCAAGTGATGGCAATAGTTCACATGGACCTTTGGTCCAGGTGAACTAAAAAGCAATGCACCCGATTTGGCCCAGTTGAATATTTCAATCGCGTCAGAAAGACAAAAATCGCGATTGAACACTGGATTCCTGTAGTTTTCATAATTCAGAACAAATAGAGCTGAAGACATCATCACACATGCATCTCTTGAGAGATATGGTCGATTACTTTAGGGCTTTACATCAGATACTAAGCCTTAATAGAGATAACAACAAAAATGGTGTTGTCTCTTCCTGTCAATGACCTCCAATAACCATATATTCTATTTAGGTCATAATTATGATTTTTTTTAACTTTCTTATGTGCCATTGTAGGCATTTCCTTCATCTCTTCCAGATTGAAAATGGTGATCCCGACTTTCTTTGTCGACAGTTAGGTTGGTATTGTAAAATTCTCGTTACGGATGATTAATCAATGAATGAAGTCCTTGATCAAACAAATTTTGCCACAAAATATTTTGGTGGTTCAAGTTCAACATACCTTTTCGAAATGATGAATTGCCAACCATATTTCACCCTGAGCATTGAACACACATCCCAAGTTACTCCAAGCTACGGCAAAGTTTGGTTGGGTTTCAATAGCCTTCAAATAACAAGCCTAAAAATTGGAAAAAAAGTCTTTTAATATAAAGTATTCTTATAATCGCTGATTATTGCCATGTGCCACGCTCTGCTGCGCTCCTACGCTTTGCGCATCTTGAACTTCTGACAGAGGAACCCCGATACTCTGTAATACATGTACTTCTTAATCATACTTTTTTGTAGGATGTCAAAATTGCCATTTTCATTAAAGTATGTAGCATGTAAAATGTAACTTACTTTTATCACGTAAAACTTTTTCAGTACATTTTCTTTAGCAGTACAGAGTTTCCTTGTCAATGAAATTCTAACTAAGACATCAAGTTTCTTCAAATGCATTTATATATATATATATATATATATATATACATATATATATAAATAAAACTTTTATCTAAAAAATGTTAGACCAAAATGTATGCTAAAAAAGCTCAAACCAATCATTCTTAGATGGTTAATTAACAATTCAGCTTAAAATAGCTCAATCCAAACATTCTTAGATGCTTGATTAGCAATTCCAGTTATCTTTTTCTTCCTAAAGCATTTAAATTTAAATGATGTCTAGGCTCAAAATTCCATTTTAAAAATTCAGACACAGAGAAGTACTTTCCAATATTTGACTTTCGAATATCAATTCATATAATCGAATTTAAACCAAAAGCAAAGTTCCTTGTGAAAGTCAAAAAAAAATTTTAATCACTTATTGTCATCCAATTGGATCATCAATTAAGATTCATCTAAATATTAAAAAAATAATTTGCATCTGAAAGTCAATCATATTAAATAATACTCCTCCGCAGCGACCGCATGCGTCCGCCAAAGTGCATGCTTGGAAAAGCGCTTCCAAATCTAACCTATGAACCTTTCAAAATTTTGCCTAATAGCTTTTTGTCCAAATACAAGACTACAATTTTGTTGCCCAAATAAATTTTACGCCAATTTTTCATTCCAAATATTCTGTCATATTTTTTTGCATCATGAAGATTCAGAAAAAAAATTCATTGAAAATCAGGCATTTCATTTATTCCGATTTAAAATATTCTACAATATCCAAATGTTTACGATTACGTTTTTCTAATAAAAAAAAAAACAACTAGGGTTTGCCAAAACAAAAATCAAGTGGTAGCCAAATGGTTCAAATTCCGACTTCATACAATACCTCGATGTATAGCAGTAACTACCATATAATGGTCACACTGAATTCCAGGTGGCTTTGTCCTGCAGACCTCCATCATGGTATGTTTTTGATACCAGCTTTCTAATTCTATTTTAGAAACGATAAAAAAAGATGCTAAATTAGTAAGGTAGAAATACTATTAGTAAATTCTTGTTATATATATATTCATATTTCTTATCATTTTGTTATACATCCGTATCCATCAAATAGCTAATGTAATGACAATATTACAACTGACAAACTTGGAAGTTGATGGTATAAAAATTCAAAAAAACAGTTACGAACTCACAAAACTGTTTCTTCTGCTATGCTTGAATTCAAAACCAAGTTCATTATCAGTATCATGCATAAATAATATAAAAAAATATAAGGGGTTAGCTATTTGACATACACAGAAGATGATTTACAGAACCATTAATTGAAAGGTTTTTCTTAATGAAGGATAAGAAGACTTCTCTCAGATAAAATAGCTATTAAATTCTTCTCTAAAATATCAATACTATTGCACAATAAAATTTAGTTTAAGAAAAAGAATTGGAAAAGCAAAAGTACACATTTTGTATTAAAATTTATTTAAAATTGTCAAACTTCAATGGAAGTCGAGCAAATATACTGTGCAAGTGTATTGAAATTTTCTATCTCTTTTGTTCTGCAATGAAGCAATTCTTGGATGACAGATTTCTAAGACCAAAAGGTTCCTTTTTATGATAATGTTCAATGTTTGAGGTATAGTAGTACTGATTTTGTACAATTTTAGAAATTTGCCCCCCCAAAAATAATTTTTCAGTAAATCTACTGATCTCATACAAAGGCATTTCATAACGAGAAATCTTTTGTAGGTCACTCAACTGTCACCCTGTCAAGATGTTCTGAAAAATGTTGCATTTTATCACACAAATAACCTTGAAAGACAAATTATGTGCATATTCATTTTGTATTTACGAGACCTTTCAGTAAAGGGCGGTACCAGGTAATTTTACCCACTCAAAAGGGTAATTAGTACCTCCTAATTTCAAAGATTTGCATAAGACATTCATGAAAAATGTTCAAATTTTGAGAAAAAGTACTGCCTTGTAGTACTGGTACACTTGAAAAATATTGAAAGCCCTGTTTACATAATCAATTACCAGGGCATATATGTGTCATTATACAGACATTCATATATTCAGTTAATTGGACAAATCTGAACCATGATCTTGTATGTACAATATATCTTTATTAACCTGAATGGATAACAATTTCATTTCATATGCATTAGAACAGTCTTTTAAGGTAAATATCAAACTTCTGAGAAGAAACCTTTTTATCCTTCTTATTCTCACATTCTTGAGATTATCTTCATTATTTAAATAATTAAAAGAGGTGAAGAACTTTATTTTACCCATCTTCTCTGTCAAGTTATTAATATTCCATACCTTGGCCTCATCCAATCTCCCCAGTGCTTTCAGCAGATTACCAAGATCACTCCTCACACAGTAAAGATCCTAAATTAGAATATCAAGAACGTGAAACAATAACATCAATGTTAAATGTAAATTTAATCAACACTAAAATTTATGGGATCTTTTATACAGAGATCCACTAGCAACATCCTTTATTCAATGAGGGCCAGGTAACCCACCAATCATTTTCATCAAAAACTCTGTACTTTTTATAAAACTATTCTGCTTAATACCTCAGTCCTCAAAATAATAATTTAAATTTACTGGTCGGAAGCAAATTATTGAAATTATTTTATATAGTTCAAAGTTGTACTGGTCTTGAGCAGGAGGAGCAGTGCTCATCGTGAGAACTGAATACCTGAACCTTGCAATGGAAGGAAACAAAAATAAATTTGATATTATCTAGTTTTCATCATCTGATCATGCAAGTGTGTGAACCTTAATCAGGGATTTCAATAACGGCCGGCACCCTGCGATGTGTCGCCGCTTCAAACGAGTGAAATCGCCAGTTCGACTGTTAGAAACTAAAATATGCCGGAACGATCACGGTCAACTCGGAATTAGATTCTGCTTCAAATGACATTTACTTCTAAAACATGCAACTGTTTCCATGGTAATTCTATTAATCATTATATTTTTATAGTTTAAACTGGCTGCGATGCATCAACACGACCATTTCGTGTGTTTATATTTGAAAACATGGCGGGTTGGGTTTTTATTGTTCCCATCACCAATTCCGTTTAAATTTTAGAATTTTGTAAATTCCGGTCCTGCACAATTTCAGTAAGTCCTGCAGAAAATTATTGGGTGCAGGACATATGTCCTGCATATTGAATTTTTTTTTCAAAAAGTCGGTAGCTTATTATCATTTGATGTTCGATTAAACGTTTAAATGATAGAGATATTTCAATTGAAAAATCTGAGACACATCGAAAAGATAATTATGTTATCGATGGATAACTCATGAGATATGCAAATGGAAAAGTTTGAAGTGCCATTATCAAGTAATTAATGCTTTTTTTTCTTCTTTTTTATTATTTTATTTTAAATATTTACATATATATACAGTCTTCACGAAAAACTTTTCAGATCACAAGCCAACCGGGCCAGTAAACCATCAAAATCCACAAGCCCAAATTTTATTTTGCTGGCCCGAAAAAAATAATTAATTTTTCAAATTTGGGGGCGAGCTTGTTTGTTATTCTTCTTTCATTGTTTTTTTATTATTTCAAACATTATTCATCCCTCTAGCCACACACATCGTGGATACATAAGTTCATGGGCTTTCGGGAAAAGTAAATATCCTGCATGCGCTTTGTTGTCCGACGTCATCACTTGCATGTTTTAACAACTTGAGGATTTCTCTAGTACGCTATAACCTGCAATATGAATCTAGTCATTTCTAGCAGCCCCTGAGGGTCAGATTTATTCTTTAATTACCGGTATATGCCTTACAAAATGGCGTATTTTTCTTATTCCCTAATTCTTGCAATTTACACCGGCCTGAATATATTTGACCCTAAGCTGCAATCCCAAACTCAAGTGTCGTTCTGGTAAACAAATTGATTAGTCACTTTAATTTCTTGGAAATTCCCTATCAAAATAAAAAAAAAATTGAAACACAATGAATGCCATAATCTTGTCTTTGGAGTTTTTAAGCAATGTCGAAGAAAATAAAATGTGTAAGTTGGTTTCATGTACACAAGTATAATTCAAAATATGAATTGAAGCACTATCTTGAATAAAGAGATAGGGAAGTGTACAATATTAAATTATACAATTATTATAGTTTTAAAAAATGCAATTGCATTATATGTGTATTTCATTTATAGATTCCAGGTATCATTTAAAGCAATATGATCAGTTAAAATGAATGTAAAAAGCTTAAAAAATTTACTTATAGTAAATCATAATTTTGTGGTCATCATTGGGCTTCCATACTGCTACTTACCTTTTAAAGTTATTTTTAGAACAAACTATTTCCACAAAATTGTGTGACCTACTTCACATGTTCTGCTGATTTGTATGCACAAAAACAAAGGTCACAACTATTACTAGTGAATGACAAAGCTCTTATAATCAAAACAACTTTATTATTCTAATGAAGTTTAATAGAAACAATGTAGGCATTGAAGACAATTTCCAGGTTTCTAGTTTTACCGCATTCAGGTTGAATAATCGTATGTCCACGAACATGTGTGACACTACCATAAAAAATCAATCTATCTGTCTGTTTCCTCGTCATGAAATAACCAGGGATGATCCTTCATCAAGCTGGTTTGAAATTTAATAGTCCTTTTGTTAATACCGCCACACTGGCACCATACATTTCTTCTGCCAATCTCTTTAGCATCTGTAGCTTTTTACCTGGGCGGACACCTTCGGTATATTTTATGGAAAAAGCCAAAACCGATGTTTGTCCTAGTTAAAATAATTATTCAATATCAAATCGGATGTTCATATATCAACGAAAAACGCATGTATCATCAAACGTTTCAAAGACCAAGAAAATATTTCTGAACCTCTCTGTCGGGTGACTCGGGACTTACCTGTACAATTCAATAGCATATGCGGTTCTCCAAAACATGGAGATATTTACGACTGCAAAATTTCTTTTCTCGAGAGGGCAAAATTGTTTATCTTTATTTAAAAAATAATTGAAACAGCAACTTCACAAAACTTTCAACAGCTGAAACAAAAATACTTACCACTTCTCAGACAAAAAATGCACAAGCCAGACGGACTTCTAGTTTGGGATTTTTACAAGCCCGAGACCGATTTTACTGTCCTCGGGCACCGGACCACCGACTAATTTCGAAGACTGTATATATATATATATATAACCTATATGACTATTTGGGATATCTAGACCCTTTCACAACAACTGCTAGCTGTTATTTTCCAGTGGACTGGATGAAGTGGAAACACACGCTTTCCCACTGAATGACGTCAGGAACAATCAAACAAAAATGAACTTTTCTACTCCATTCTCGCCAGAAAATAAAAGCTCCACGGTCATCTTGAAATGGTCTTATTGCTTGCTAAAATTTAAAAAAAATCATTTCTATGAAACCTTCTTTTTCATGCACTTGTAAACTACCTTAAAATGTCTCAGAATTCACCATTTTGAATGCAAGTAAAAAAAATTGTTATCATGTAGCCTGTTCAATACATTCTTATTGAATACCCTGCTTAGTAATGATAATTTGGATACAACAAAGGAAGAAGAAGCAGCCCTCGAAAAGAAAATTTGACTTTACTGGTCCGAATCAAATCCTTGTATTTATTTTTCTATAGTTCTAAATAAAAAACTGAAAAATTTTACTGGTCTTGGACCAGAGGAGTGCTCATCGTGAGGACTAGAGAAGTAATTAAACCTACAGGATTATACTGTAAAGCTGTAACATAGGCTTGCACTGCCTGTTCTAGGTCTCCTGCTGCAACTAAAGCTGCTGCTAAGTTGATATAGCCATCAATAAAATCTGGTTTTAATCGGACAGCATGTCTATAATTCTCTAGAGCCTCCTGCAATTGCCCTCTTTCTTTATATACATTTCCAAGATTAGAATAAGCTTCTGCTAACATGGGATTCTGTTTGATAGCTAGCTGGCTGAAGTAAGCTGATCTGAAAATTAATATGATGAAGATATCGTAAAAAAAAATTCCAACAATGAGCATATTGCCTTTTAATTATGGCAAACAAGTTTTTTCCATTTTATTTTAACAAAATAAGTCCTCTGATTGCCTTACAGATTTACTAGGGAAAACGCTAGTGAATGTTGGTGGTCAGCTGCAATGCTTTTTTTTTATGACCCTATCCACCATCTCATGTTTTCCATGAGACAATCAAAACATTTGTCCAACCCATCACATGAAGTGGACACATTTTACCTACTGGTATATGATTTATCGTTTGTTAACTTGTTCTGGTCATTTTGCCTCAAGGGCGGTAGATCATGGGTTTGAACCCTGATCAGGTTAAACCAAAGACTATAAAATTGGTATTTGTTGCTTCTCTGCTAAACACGCAACATCAAGGAGAAAGAGCAAAGACTGGTAAGCAAGGAATCAGGATAATGTGTCTAAGTGGGGCAACATGTCTATCTGCGGACTGCTGTTTCAGTGATCTGGCAATATAAAAATCCAACTAAGCATGTTGGTCTAGTACAGTGTGGGAAACGACCGCTCGCCAAAGGCAAGTGGAAATTTCAGGTGGCGAGTAAGATCCACTTTATACTCGCTGGTCTAGCGAGTACCAGTTGTAAGGTGAGTAGGAACATGAAAACGCTTGCCACGATAACTGGTTACAGCTTTAAAATATCATAGCTCCCAAACAGTTAAATGTTCGTATCATTTATCCAACATTTTATTAATCATTGTACTCAATTAGAAAACATTCCGCCATGAGTCATGACACTTCATTTCTGTCAACAGAAAAATTAAGTATACAATCCTGTCCCCACATAATTTTGCCAAGGTCGATTTCACGATTAAATGAAATATTGTTTCATTACAAATAGATGCGATGACTTTTAAAATTAATGCAAATAAAAGAATTTGGTTTTGAAACATTTCAAACGAATTCGTAGCGAAAACCTAAAGTTAAATATGTGTCGGAACCGGGTTTGACATACATGTTTTATACCGCGCATTAAAACTTAAAAGACGAAGACATCGAAATTGAGGGAGAAGAGATCAACGCAGCTCTTAAGAGAGTGTTGATCCTTCTTGAAGAAGTTAATGATTTGTCAAAATCTGCAAAATAAATTGTTGAACATTACTGTATTGTTTATTTGGTATTTGTTGGCCAGTTTAAAAAAAATGTCACTCGCCAAACATGGTGAGCTCTATTTCATTTTGGCGAGTACTTGTTTCAGTCCACTCGCCATTTTGGCGAGTGTTTGAAAAAAATGGTTTCCCACACTGGTCTAGTACAAATAAGATCCCATCATCATCTCAATGAAAATTAACTTGTTCTCGCCATGTTATACTTATAGCTGAAAAATTACCAAGTTGACATGAAACAACAATCACTCACTCGCTGTTCTGGTCATGAATATCATTTAAAAACTGTTCACTTGCATTAAATGGAATGAGTCATCATAATTCAGTCTTCACACTAACCCAATTGGATTCGGACAAGTGAAAATTATGAAAGAATTTGAATAAATAGAAAGTTTTTCAAAATTTCGCTTTCGGCAAGTAGGTGAAAAAAATTAAGGCAAAGACTGGCATATGACTTGACCAACATATACAATGCTATCTAGTTTTTTTTTAATTCTAACCTGTCTAGTCTTCTGCATTGGAAGTGTGTAGAACTAAGTAACAAAAGAACTCCAGTATTGTCTGGTTCCTGTCTCCACAGCTGCATACAAAGTTGTTCTGCATTCTCATAGTTGCCAGCTTGGTATTCTCTATGAGCTAATTCTGCTAGACCTAAAAAAGTATAAAATAACTCAAGATTAAAATTGTAGAAGAAATTATTCAAGAATTTCAATAAAATTTTTAATTTTTATTTATTTTGTTAAAACGAAAGCAACAAACAGTGCAGTTTGGTTTCAATACAAGATGAATCTGGAATATCAAATTTACTTGTGTATGTGTAAAAATTAGCTTAAAGATTTCGGTTACATGTGTATTGTGCAGCATCCAGTGTTGTAAACACATTGAAGTCTGTATTGATAAAATTGATTAAAACAACCTGATCGGAAATAATTGATTAAGGGTATATATGGCGGAGCATCTGTTTATGGTTTATTGATCAATGGAACATAAAATACTTGAATAAATACAGAATGGGATGCTTGCTTTTAATTGCGAGTGGAAACGACAGTCTAGACGAGAATATACGGCTTTGGACCACCCATCAGGATATGATCCTGAAATTATGCTAGTCAGCATCCTTTCAAAAACTGATTACGGTATATATTTGAAGAGCAAAAATGTTTGGTCTTTCTTAATAAATGTGCATACATTTTACACCTTTAAAGAACAATCCTGGATTACTGACAAATTTGTGGGAAATGTGCCAGGGCACGACACCCGAGTCGACTGACCAAGTTAGTCAGAGTATAGTACTAGAAAATTACCTTTCTTTTATCATATGATCGACAAATGTTTGTTTACATCTTAGTCCAAAAATCACACATACATTGTTGGCCTGCAGTAAAATGAGTGTCACGATTGGACAAAACTGAAAACCACACGGTCTTCTAGTTATATATATTACAACTTACAAACGACATCCTGGTCTATTTTGTCATTACATATCCCTAAATCTTTATCTTATACTCTTTAAATATTCAGTCTGTAAGAAATATATTATTACCTGTAACATCTGACAATGTTATATGTGCCATTGTGGGCATTTCCTTCATCTCTTCAAGATTGAAAATGGCGATCTCCACTTTCTTTGTTGACTTAGGTTGGTTTTGTAAAATTCTTGTTTCAGATGATAAATCAATGAATGAAGTCCTTGATCAAACAAATTTGACCACAAAATTCGGTAAATAATCACTGCTGAAACTAGAGAGGCTTTGTTTTTTTTCCAAAACCAATCGCCTCGCGGAGCTTCATCCGAGAAATTTTCTTGATGACGTCAATCGCTGGTGTGCAAAGCCCCAACATTCAAGGTCATCCAAATTTCCCTTATTTGATTGGTGGAAAGCAGTTACCAGAGGCACAAATGGGGTGTAAATATTACCCGGATACTGAGGAACAATAGGGTTATGACAATGTTTTTTGCGTCATATTTGACTGGGAATTTAATTCAGAATTTTTCCCTCTTGGTGAATTTTACACCTAAAAATATTTTAAATTGGTCTAATAATACTCCTAGCTTTCTTTGTTCTGAACGAAATATCAGAGTAGTGTATATTTATCTATTTTTAAGATTGTATTCATGATCAAAGGATCAGGAAGAAATCTCAGAAGTTGTGATCGAGTCATGTGACAAGTATGACAACTGGTAAACGTTACATGTAAATGAAGTTTTGTAAATTATACAAAAGATGATGATATTTAGTCTAAGACGAAATTAAAATGTATACATTATCTACACTGACAATATTTTCAAGTAGATCTATAAAAAAAAAAATAGGAAAATGCATGAATACATCATCTCCGTGACTTAAATTAATTTTACTCTAAAATATTCAGGATCAGGATTTCGTTGTTTCTACATGGTTCTTATCTCACAATGTTTTTGTTTTTTCCATTACTCCCATAATCAATAAACCCATTTGGAGGAGGAGATACTTTTTTAAACCACTATAAGCGTGTCTCTTCTTATAAAATGGTTTATTGGGTATATTATTTTCTCTTTCTGAATGACACTGGATTATCTGGATGGTTGTCTTTTTAATATTAATATCCAGCTCGAATTGAAATCATCAATTATAAATCTTATATAATTGCACGTGCATTTTTTCATTTGTGTCTCTTACAGACTGATGAAAAGCACAGGCATTTGACCGATGGACCTTAATTTCCCCGTGTTTGCAACAGGGGTACGTATTTTCAGGGCTAGTAACGATGTAGGGCCTCTATTATCTGCCAATTTAACGCTCATTCAGTGCATCAAAATAGTGTCGAGATATATCGAGGACGACTTTTTTTAGGGCCGAGATATATCGGGGACGACTTTTGTTTAGGGCCGAGATATATCGGGGACGACTTTTAACACAATCGGCAAACCTCGGGTGAGTCCGCTTCTCTCCCTCAATACCTCGGCTGTAATAAGGTATTTGATATGCGTCTACGCGTCACATTTCTTCGCCGGAAGACCGTATCACTTCAATCAAACATTGCGTACCGCGAATAAGTTCTAAAATGGCGACAATAGATGAGTTTGTTTTGAAAAATATTGGTCTTTGATGAAGGTACGGAATCAGCCGACATTGCGACGAATGAAAATATATTATTATTGGACGAATATTCGAAAGTGAAATTATTTTAATACCTCCTTCATTGAAGATTTCCGAAAGTAGTTCCAATGGGAGCTATCGTAATACGGACGAGGTATGATGAAGGTACGGGAAGTTGAGACGAGTGACTTTTAACATTAATAACCGGAAGTATTTCCAGATTACTGCGCATCCGATTTTCTGCAGATTTACATGTATTGGTTCCGGTGTGTCATTTCCGGTGCATGAAATTTAAGCCATTAGTCAGTGATTTTAGGAAAAAAGTGAGCGAGTGAGTGAGTGATCGTTGTTTAGCGCCAATTCAGTAA
The DNA here is from genome assembly GCA_963680875.1 of Bathymodiolus brooksi. Classification (NCBI taxonomy): domain Eukaryota; kingdom Metazoa; phylum Mollusca; class Bivalvia; order Mytilida; family Modiolidae; genus Bathymodiolus; species Bathymodiolus brooksi. The sequence continues at coordinate 96,968,369 of OY804582.1, read as the reverse complement.
TTTTGTATCCATATCATGGCGAGAACAAGTTAATTTTCAATGCAGCTGCAAGGTGGGAAGCCGATTGGCTTATGGCTTTCCACCCAGATAAATGTACAGTACTCGCCATCACTCAAAAGAAAACACCCTTCAAACATGACTATATACTTCACAATCACATTCTCGAACCAGTAACTTCAGCAAAATACTTTGGAGTTACACTACAATCAAACCTTAAATGGAACACCCACATCGACAATATCACTTCAAATGGAAATAAATCTCTTGGATACTTAAAAAGAAATTTACAAATATCAAACCCTGAAGTAAAATCTCGGGCATACCAAGCACTAGTGGGGCCAAAACTTGAATACAGCTGTAGTATCTGGGACCCTTATACACATGACAACATAAACAAACTAGAAATGGTTCAAAGACGAGCTGCTCGCTATGTTCAAAACAATTACCATAATACTAGCAGTGTCACTTCGATGATTGACACTCTAGGTTGGCCAACTTTAGCTGAGCGCCGTCTTAAAACCAGATTGATCATGATGTATAAAATAACACATGCATTTTTAATTGCTATCCCAAACAACATACTCATCACAACTGACAGCAGAACTAGAAAATCACACAATCAGACATTTAGGCATATAACAACACAAAAAGATACATACAAATGGTCATTTTTTCCACACACTATAGTACAATGGAACATCTTACCACAGACAATTATCTCAAGTCCATCGACTCTTTCAGAGAACAACTAACACCCGCTGTTCTCTTAAACATTTAATTTCAAATACAATTGTACATAGTTTTAATTTCTTTGTTTTATTCACACTTTTGATTTCACTTTATTTCACTTTATGAAATTTATGTAAATATTTTTTGTAAATACCCATGCATGCAACAGTACGTAATCTTCAACGTCTTGAAGGAGTATTGTATACCTAAAGAAGAAGATGATGATGAGGTCCGCTTTGTTCTAGACCAACACGCTGAGTTGGATTTTTATAGTTCTGGCTCACTGTCCGCGGATAGACATGTCGCTCCATTCGGGCACATTATTCTAATTCCGAGCCAACCAGTCTTTGCTCTTACCCCTTAATCAGTGCTGTGTGCTTAGCGGAGATGCAACTGAAATATCAATTTTATAGTCTTTGATTCAGTGACCCGACCACAAGGGCTCGCAGTTATATTTTCACATCACCAGGTATGTGTTAAAAGTGTCCTCCCTTCTTCTTTTTAAAACACATACCTGGTGATGTGAAAATATAAGTGCGAGCCCCTGTGGACCCGACCGGCGCTTTAGCCCACGATCTACCGCACTCGAGGCGAGCAACATTATTGTGGTTATTCATGTTATGTTTTAGGAATTACTGGCGACAAGCGTAAGATATAGTAACAGTTGTCGACAGTCACAGTAAAACATACTACAAATAACACTTACGGTAGGAAATTGTAGCATGCGTAATATCTATATTTCAAAATTGCATTCTTTCATTGTGGGAATGTTATCTGGGTACACCAAAATTGCTAAATCGCAAAAATACATGTACGCTTATTGTACAAAAGTTGGCCATTCTTGTTATGAAAAAAAAAATAAAATATTTTTTACTCTGTTTTTTAATTTAGAGTGGGAAATGGAAGTAAAATGTGTTAATACTATTGCATGAGCAGTAAGATTTTGATTGCATGTATTCCAACAGATATGTAGAACCACCCCAGGAGTAGCTGTCATATGTAGAATAACCATATAGGAGTAGTCAGTGCTACATTAACACTGAAGCCCGGTTTTGACCGCTTATAAAATAGATGTTTGTTATTTGGAAAGAGATTTCGTGGCGTATTTCGTAGACCAATCTGTATAGCCCTTTTTGCAGGGACACTTGTGCAAATTAGATATCCGGTGGAATGAGTGAAGGGAGAGTCGTTCTTCATCTTTGGTTGATTCCTCTTTCGGGAAAATATTTTGAAAATCTTTGGGAACAAGAAAATCAAAGGGCATATCAAGGATAGCCAAAATCAGTTAGGGTTACCAGGGGCGGATGTAGGATTTCAAGTTAGGGGGGGCACACTTAAAAAAAAATTTTTGGGGTATTTCGTGTGAAAAATCACGATTTTACGCCAAAAAATCATATTTTTTCCAATTTTAGGGGGGTCGCGCGCCGGGTGCGCCCCCCTGGTTACATATACCTGAGCTGGGAGTAATAAAACAGACGTGTTAACTGATTCACATTATCACAAGTAAACAGCAGTGATTTGATATTCACCGCATTTACTTAGGATCTAGTATAAATCGGAAATACAATCGTGGATATAGATACATATATGTGTCTCTCTTGTCTGTGTGAAATTTAAAGTACCATATGAAACTGAAATTTAGTTAAGATGACATTTGATTATATTCAGACATGTACTTTCTATGGTCAATGTGTGGACCAAATCAAATATGGCGAGTCGAGCTTGTTTGGCAATGGAAAACCTGTCGTAACCACGAAAAAATTATGTAAATTAAAGAAATGTAATAGACCGTGAACAATAGGTCATGGTCAGGTGACACATGCTTGGTGGACATGTATCCTCTAAGATCAATGTATAAACCAAATATTGTGAACCTATGTAGTATAGCAATGGAGAAAATGACATAATCACGAAGACCTATTTTACCAAAGTCAGTAGGCCATAATAATGAGGTAAATGCAAGGTTATCCATGTCCACCATATAACTGAAATATTATTGAAAGTGGCGTTAAACACCATAACCTACCTACCTACCAATTGGAAGTCCTCCAAGCTTTTGAAATTGTAATATTGGTGGAGCAATTGCTAAACTGCTGTGGTGAACTAGTCGGGCAATGGGTACTGAGGTACAAGGTGCACGTCGAGACATAATTAAAAACTTGTTCTTTTTCAACCAATCCTTTTGTATACAGCTATTCAAGAATGACTTTTAAATTAAATCATAGATCATAGAACTCACTGCAAAATATATACCGTAAACGGCCGTATATTACCCACATTTTTGTGTATTATCGTAATATCGGGGGAATCTAGTTCGGGTATATAATCCGCATCAACGGCAGTCGTTCCGCTGGTCGTGAATTTACAATAGACGAGTCAAACGTCAGGTCCTGGAGAAAACAGAAAGATCGTATCCAAAAGATGCCAAAATCTAAAATGGCTAATAGGGGAAAATCAGCAATCTGGCCAGTTATTGAGAAAGAACTGATGCCGTGGGTTAATGACCATAGACAGCAGGAACTTAGTGTTTCATCTACAGAATTGCGTCTGAAAGCCCTAAGCGTATCCAAAACCATGCCGAACACAAAAGCTAGATTTCAAAGCCTCCATGGTGGGTGGACGTACACATATTTCTCAGAAACTTCCAGAAGACATTGATCAAAAACTGGATATATGCCCGAGTTACCGCGGGTACGCCTACGATTTATCGCAAATAGGCAATGCAGATCAGACTCCACTCACATTTGAGTTGCCTGCTGAAGCAACAATAACCAACACCTGCTGAAACAACAATAACCAACACCTGCTGAAGCAACAATAACCAACACCTGCTGAAGCAACAATAACCAACACCTGCTGAAACAACAATAACCAACACCTGCTGAAACAACAATAACCAACACCTGCTGAAACAACAATAACCAACACCTGCTGAAACAACAATAACCAACACCTGCTGAAACAACAATAACCAACACCTGTTGAAACAACAATAACCAACACCTGCTGAAACAACAATAACCAACACCTACTGAAACAACAATAACCAACACCTGCTGAAGCAACAATAACCAACACCTGCTGAAACAACAATAACCAACACCTGCTGAAACAACAATAACCAACACCTGCTGAAACAACAATAACCAACACCTGCTGAAACAACAATAACCAACACCTGCTGAAACAACAATAACCAACACCTGCTGAAACAACAATAACCAACACCTGCTGAAACAACAATAACCAACACCTGTTGAAACAACAATAACCAACACCTGCTGAAACAACAATAACCAACACCTACTGAAACAACAATAACCAACACCTGCTGAAGCAACAATAACCAACACCTGCTGAAACAACAATAACCAACACCTGCTGAAACAACAATAACCAACACCTACTGAAACAACAATAACCAACACCTGCTGAAACAACAATAACCAACACCTGCTGAAACAACAATAACCAACACCTACTGAAACAACAATAACCAACACCTGCTGAAACAACAATAACCAACACCTGCTGAAACAACAATAACCAACACCTGCTGAAACAACAATAACCAACACCTACTGAAACAACAATAACCAACACCTGCTGAAACAACAATAACCAACACCTGCTGAAACAACAATAACCAACACCTGCTGAAACAACAATAACCAACACCTACTGAAACAACAATAACCAACACCTGCTGAAGCAACAATAACCAACACCTGCTGAAACAACAATAACCAACACCTGCTGAAACAACAATAACCAACACATGCTGAAACAACAATAACCAACACCTGCTGAAACAACAATAACCAACACCTGCTGAAGCAACAATAACCAACACCTGCTGAAACAACAAGAACCAACACCTGCTGAAACAACAAGAACCAACACATGCTGAAACAACAATAACCAACACCTGCTGAAACAACAATAACCAACACCTGCTGAAACAACAATAACCAACACCTGCTGAAACAACAATAACCAACACCTGCTGAAACAACAATAACCAACACCTGCTGAAACAACAATAACCAACACCTGCTGAAACAACAATAACCAACACCTACTGAAACAACAATAACCAACACCTGCTGAAACAACAATAACCAACACCTGCTGAAACAACAATAACCAACAAAGACTCCAGTACCGTTTCCATAAATAAACAGGCAATGAGAAAAACAGGTTCATGGTAATGCTCGGTTGTACTGCTGATGATGGCAAGCTTCCACCCTACGTCGTCTTCCAACGAAAAACTATGATGACAACAATCTACTACAATGATGAAGATGACAATATGCCACTCTCAGCACTAAGATATATATACAACATTAAATATTATGTAATATGCCACTCTCAGCACTAAGATATATATACAACATTAGATATTATGTAATATGCCACTCTCAGCACTAAGATATATATACAACATTAAATATTATGTAATATGCCACTCTCAGCACTAAGATATATATACAACATTAAATATTATGTAATATGCCACTCTTAGCACTAAGTAATATATACAACATTAAATAGTATGTAATATGCCACTCTCAGCACTAAGATATATATACAACATTAAATATTATGTAATATGCCACTCTCAGCACTAAGATATATATACAACATTAAATATTATGTAATATGCCACTCTCAGCACTAAGATATATATACAACATTAAATATTATGTAATATGCCACTCTTAGCACTAAGTAATATATACAACATTAAATAGTATGTAATATGCCACTCTCAGCACTAAGATATATATACAACATTAAATATTATGTAATATGCCACTCTCAGCACTAAGATATATATACAACATTAAATATTATGTAATATGCCACTCTTAGCACTAAGTAATATATACAACATTAAATAGTATGTAATATGCCACTCTCAGCACTAAGATATATATACAACATTAAATATTATGTAATATGCCACTCTCAGCACTAAGATATATATACAACATTAAATATTATGTATTGTTATCAATATTGTGAAAATGTATTGTTATCTTGATTGATATGGTAATTACAGTACAACTCATTAAATTATCTAAAACATGTTATGTTCTCTTTTATTTCATTCATAATTTGATTAAATTGCCTGAAGGTTTACTATTATTATATATACATACCATTCAGGGAAGGGATTGATGATTTTATTGGGGTTAAAACAAAAACACCTTTGCAGATGACACCTGTAAAAATGTTACCCAACACTAATTACTTTACCTGTGGAATATTTTCGTATGTGGTCAAACCTGTTTATACACCATCAAATACAAATAAAACACCTGATATCAATTAAAAATACTAAATTTGCCATAATTCACACAGGTTGTCACAACTTTTAATCTAACACACAAAAAAACATATATTAGCTAGACATTGGTGGTCGGGTCATAGAGGTAGCCGAGTTCTGACAAGCCCAACACCCAACAAGTCTTCCAGATACCCACCTCTAATATTAGTGTGTACAGACACCTACCCATGGACAAGGGTTTCCTTGGTCAGTTTGTTAAAACTGTTCAGTCTTTCTTCAAATAGTTATGTCTGATTGTCATGATACACCGATAGCTAAAAAATTGCGAGCACAATAGTCAATAAAGTGAGTGATTGTTGTTTAACACCTAGTGAGCAATGTTTCGACCTTGTCCACTTTGTTCTAGAACTACTTGGCTTAGTTGGAGTTTTATAGAGCTAGCTCACTGAAACAACAGTCAGCCAATCTTTGCTCCTACTCCTTAATGATGCTGCTTAAACAACAGTCAGCCAATCTTTGCTCCTACTCCTTAATGATGCTGCTTAAACAACAGTCAGCCAATCTTTGCTCCTACTCCGTAATGATGCTGCTTAAACAACAGTCAGCCAATCTTTGCTCCTACTCCTTAATGATGCTGCTTAAACAACAGTCAACCAATCTTTGCTCCCACTCTTTAATGATGCTGCTTAAACAACAGTCAGCCAATCTTTGCTCCTACTCCTTAATGATGCTGCTTAAACAACAGTCAGCCAATCTTTGCTCCTACTCCTTAATGATGCTGCTTAAACAACAGTCAGCCAATCTTTGCTCCTACTCCTTAATGATGCTGCTTAAGGTGGTACCATACACTTCAGGTAAAATTTGATCTGCCTGTTTAATTTTCTTATTTTTCTGGCAGTGTGTTTGAATATATCCACTGTAATAAATATCAAAATTTTAACAAATTCCAATCAACAGACTCAGAGCTATAAATTCACTAGCCACATAGCAGCTTTTCTCTGTGGTTTTGATCACCGAGATGCTTGAAATCTGCATACAAACATCATATGATCAAAACTTTCAACTGATTTTAAAGAGTTATCTCCCTGTAGTGTATGGTAACCCCCCCTTAAACAAGAAGCAGCAAATACCAATTTCATAATTCTTTGGTTTGACCCGAACAGGGCTTGAACCCATGATCTACTGTACTCAAGGAGAGCATGCTAACCAAAACATCACTGATGCAGTTTCCCGAAAGTGACGATAAACATAAACACCAATAACACGAAAGCTAGAAATGGTCATAGAAACAATATATATAATCTAATCTAAACACATGTCTGCTATTGATGTTTATTTGTTTGTTGGTGTTTAACGCCACTTTCAACAATATTTCAGTTATATCGTGACGGTCAGTTTCAGGGATTTTTCAGGGTATTTTAGGAAATGTCATTTTTTGTCTGTTTAGGAATTTTTCATCGACAAAAGAGTAATTTTGGGAAAATTTATACTTTATGTTTTTATAGCATTAATATTGATGTTATTGTCTGTTTTATTATATTACACACACACACTTTCCTTTTGATATATATTACTGTGCTGTGATCCAATACCACACAAATTGTAATAAATTATATTTGTGTAATCTTCAGCAGAAGAAGGATGTCTCTGTCAATTTGCACAATGGTCCAACTATATATAACTAGGCAATGAAAATATAGCACAAACGTAAATTGCCACTGTCAGTCAAAAACTGAAGAAAGTAAAGGCTGTAATTATTATTTTCCAGATCTCAAATCAGATTGCAACAATGGAGGAAAGCTACTGTAGTTCAAAGTATATTTTTTAATTGGATATGCATTAATGTTTACAGGTGTCTGGGTGTAAATAAACAGTTCATAGATCGTAATATTAACCCGGTGTCGGGTATACAAATAGTTTTATTGATAATCAAATCGCCCTTACGGGCAGTATAAATCAACACAAAATTTCATACAATGATTAAAAATATCAACAAAATAAAATAAACAATAATAAACATTATGGATATTAAGCACAGTGACCCAAATTATCTGTTGAAGAGGCATGGCTGACAATGACTATATGTATATATATACGGGTGCTGGCAGTATCACACCCCTTCAGCTAATATAGATTGTTTTTTAATGTTTAAATTATATAATAATTTATATAAATGTTGAATCACAAAATCATCTTCGGAAGACATCAACCATATAAATTTGTTATTGACGTCAAGACTATTGAAATTTTTGTACTCTGCTTATAAGTTCTAAAAATTCTTTCCTGTCAATTTCTAACTTTGGACATTGTAATAAAAAGTGACACTCATCTTCAATATCAATTTGACATAATTTACATTTACGATCGTGCACTTTTAACCCAATATATCTCCCCTCTTCTATTTCTAAATCATGAGCAGTAATTTTCGTTGACTATAGTTTCCAAATGATAAATCACAGGCGCTCGTGGCACGGACCACCCCCCTTTTTCTAACTTTCTCTTTACAAATTTATTTTCACTAAAATTTCTTTATTTCTTTATTATTTCATCTCTTTTTCCTTATTTTAACTTGTTCGTGTCAATATTCATACAATCTTATGTTAACATCAAATTGCATGTGTCGACCCTATATAGATACTAATAATCCATTATTTATGGATTATGAGTATCTATATAGGGTCGACACCTGCAATTTGATCGACTTTTATGTTAATTAACATAAGATTGTATGAATATTGACACGAACAAGTTAAAATAAGGAAAAAGAGATGAAATAATAAAGAAATAAAGACATTTTATTGAAAATAAATTTGTAAACAGAAAGTTAGAAAAAGGGGGTGGTCCGTGTCACGAGCGCCTGTGTGATAAATAGGGTATAAAATACCAATGCGGATGGATAAATATCTGAAGCGATCCCGTGCATTTTAACGAATTTTGAATTGCCAATCTTCGCATATATGAACATATTTTGATATGAGAACTATGATTTTATGTCACAGAAATGAGAAAAAATAAATCGAAAGTTCGTTTTGTTGAAAGTAGCTTCGGACAAAAAGTTCGGTCAACATTTACGGTAGCACAGTACCACATTGCGTCCCCTTTCCAAACATCCTTTTGTATACAAATTAAAATCTGGAACCAATTTAATAACCGTAATTGTACTACAACGTCAGAAGTACCATTATATCAACAATAAAATACAGATAAATATAATATAGAATAAAAGGAAAAGATACATATTGTTAATATGTAAATGCAGATAAGGGAAGCCCTGCTCACAATCAGCCACAGGGGCGGATCCAGGATTTGTGGTTGGGGGGGGAGGGGCGTGAGTAGGCGAGGGGTCTAGGGATCGCGTCTCCAGCGGGTCCAAGGCAGAGCCCTAGTAGGGGGCCCAGGGGGCGAAGCCCCCCGGAAGCTCTGGGGGTTTGAGGAATTACAGACATTTATTTGAACGATAATTTTGAACCAACCACACCATTTTTATCAGACCAAAAAAACTTGATTTTGAGTCTTAATTTTGTCGGATAATTGTTAACAGTATGTTTTTGTCAGATTATAAGAACCTAAAGTAAAACTTTTCTTTAACAACCGTGATGCGAATTGTTCAACTCATGACTGATCGATCACGATATTTTAACCCTTCTAAGAACTATTAGTTTAGTTTTAACGCATTCCTCATTTCACTAATTGGTCTGTACTTTCGGGTGGTTCTAGTTAATACTGCCCGTCCGGATGGAGCTTTTCTTTTCGTCGTTTGATTCATTCATTGAAAACGTATGATTCGACCGTTCTTGTTTATAGACAAACAAAAGCGGAAATTGTCAATACATGAACTTGTTGTTGATTTCTGATACGCTAACGTTACTAAATTAGATGATCAGAATCGTTTCATGCAGCATTAATGTTAACATATTCGCCTTTGTTTGTCTATAAACAAGAACGAATCATACGTTTTCAATGAATGAACCAACGGCGAAACGAAAAGCTTCATCCGGACGGACAGTATACTGATCATTTATCAATGGGTATAACTTTTTAGAATGATATTCCAAATTTACTCCTAATATCATTACTATTCATTTTGACTTGCAGGTGGAGGTCACGAGTTAAACATTCATGAAAAAGTTGTTTGTTGAACTGCTTAATTAACGTTGTATAACATTAGTCCGAGATTCCTCTGCCGTCTAACGGCTTTTATGGATTTTCTGTAGGCGTTGGACGTCAGAGCGCATATATATACGGAAAACAGCTGATTTGCCTCTCCAGCTCTGGGTCGGCACATTTCCACGTTTCGTGGCTATCGGATTTTATTTTCTATCAGAAACCCTCATATAAATCGCTTCACCAATCATTTTTCTATTCATTCATAACCATCTTACCCTCAGAAAGTGTTGTTACACTCCATTACAGCACGATTTTGCCTTAGATCCAATTATTCCGCCATTTTACTTCCATTTTCGAATCTACAAACGTGATCTCGCGATACTAACTGAATGATAACAGTAACGCATTGCATGATGGGAGCTACTTAATTCAGCGCACCAAATTATTTGAGCATCATTTGCATACGTAAACAACATTCAAATCACATGGAAAACGATACATTTAAGCGTATTCTGCAGGACAAACAGTCCATCTATAGATCAAAGCAGAGCAGAAGGAAATAATACAGAATGTGTTGGAAAGAAAAGATTCAATGGCAGAGTGTTACCTGCAACGGGCTTCGGAAAGAGCATGTGTTACGTCCCCCCTTTTTGGACAAGGTACTACATCATTTTTTTCTTCTTATGGTTATCTGTAATTCACTATTGCTGTTAAAATCATTACCAATCAATATAATCAACTGTATTAAATTTTATGTTAATTGTTCTGCCTTAACAGGCGTGTATGATTGACAATACAAATATTTGTTTGTTTGTTTATATGCAAATCATCTCCCATAATACATTGCGGTAATCGTGGTTTTCTCGTAGTCACGTGACAAATGTTTGAAAAATGGCGAAATCATAGGATCTAAGGCAAAATCGTGCTGTAATGGAGTGTAGCACCACTTTCTGAGGGTAAGATGGTTATGAATGAATAGAAAAATGATTGGTGAAGCGATTTATAAAAGGGTTTCTGATAGAAAATAAAATCCGATAGCCACGAAACGTGGAAAAGTGCTGACCCAGAGTTGGAGAAGCAAATCCGCTGTTTTCCGTATGCATAGCGCTCTGACGTCCCACGGCTACAGCAAATCCATAAAAGCCGTTAGACGGCAGAGGAATCTCGGACTAGTATAACATATGCTTTGCGAATTTTGGGGGGAGGCGCACGCCCCGCACGCCCCCTCTAAATCCGCCTCTGAGCCATATATCAATTTTACTGCTGATGTAGGCACTGCTAAAAGAACATTAGCATAACTTAGGTCATAAAGCTTAAGGAGTAAAGGAACCTAGAAATTCACAACAAACGTGGGCTCAAAAGTGTGAATAGGGGAAGCCCTGTTCACACCAATCTACTGAAATAGAACCTAAGTGAATATTTGTACAATCAAAAAGAAACCTGTGTCAACATAGGAACCAATATAATTTAAACTGATATTAATCTTAACAAAGTGAATAAGGGAAGCCCTGTTCACAAGATACCAAGAATAATCAAAAATGGCTACGAGTAGATGGCAAAATTCAACTTGTGCTATGAACGACTACCAGCTTAACTTAGAAAAATCACTGGAAATAGCAGCAAAAAGAGCAAAGAGCTTAAATTATGATTACACTGGGGTAGGAATAGTCGCAGAAGCAGACGTAGCAACATATGAGCTCCTTAAAACGGCAGTAGTCCATTTCTATCAACTTTATTCAGACAAGGATGGCAAAGCAGACATTACTAATGTCACAGATAAAACTAGGAAAACATAAATCAAGTCACTATAAGGGTCTCAGATAGACAAAACCAATCAGGAGGATATACTATAAACTTTTACCACACTACCTCCAAAATGTTAGTAAATGGGGAAAATGTTTCCAAATTTATAGATGAAGATCTAAGCAGTTTACAAAAAATCATAACAGAAAGCTTGAAGGATAATAGAAGCTCAGATGTTAAAGCAGTTCAATAAAGCTTCTAGTTGAATTACTCAACTAGAAGCTTTATTAGAGTCAATACGCAAAACCAAAGTCAGCAAATAGTGGTACAAATGAACCTGTGGGGGATGCAGAAAATATAATCTGTATTAAATGTAAACGTTCATGCCGAACAAGATCCCTATATTGTGATCTAGGAATGCACTGGACACACTACAACTGCGAAAAACTCCGTGCGACTGAAATAGCAGCAATAGAGCAAGAAAATAAGAAGGAATACCAATGTAAAATCTGTAAAGCAAAGATAAAAGGAGCTATACAAACATCAGTAACAAAAGATGTGGACCTCGCTAGAGAAATACTAGATGAAGAACAAGATATAGCTATAGACTGTAGAAGTGATGAACTAGATACTTGTAGTGTTTGTAACAATATTTCCAACAAACAAACATTAGAATATAATGATGATAATCCAACATGTATTGCATGTATTGGCAATGAACTCTTGCAACTGAATAGTGAAATCTCAACAACACAGAATAGAGAAGATGCACTAGAAAAATCCATAAATGAACAGCCAGGATTGAAAACCACAGTCATAAATAACACTCAGGAATACGAGCCTAAACTTCAAGCCAATACTCAACAACAGTCAACTCCAAAACAGAGGCACATAAATAACTCAAATGAAGAACAACAAGTGGCCATAAATAGACAGAGTTCCAATCAACAACAGAGAACCAATAACAAAACTACAGAATTGAGACAAAAAGAAATAAGATTACGTAAATGGGAAGAAGAACTGAAAATCAGAGAAAAATCTATGCAAGACAATAAATAATGAAAGAACAGTCAGACTAGAATCATACATCAAAAATCTAGAATTAGAAAAAAATTGAATATGAAAATACAATAAGAACACTAAAACGAAAAATAGTAAATTTAGAAGATACAAAATCATATACAGCAAAAGAAGAGGTCAATTGTACTTCATCTAATAGTACTACATATGACACAAATAACCAGTCATTGCTTCAAGATATCCACAAGAAAGTAACCAACTATATTCTAAAACAGGTTGATATACAGAATCAGAAATTAGATGTAGATGAAAATGAACAAAAAAAGAAGTAGAAATATACAAAATACTGAAAATAGAAAAGAAAATAATCAAGATTTAGAACAGACAAACCAAGAGCAACAAAATGAGGAATCATAATAAAATAGTAAATAACTCTAATAACTACCCGAACAATCCATATAATGATCAACAAACAGTTGTTATGGTTCCACATAATAGACTTCTATATTATCTACATGGTCAGAACTTGATTCAAGCACCAGTACAAATACCTCCGAATACTCTTCTAGCTAATATCAGAATAGAAAAATCAAGAAACTCAAATTTTGATAGAAAATGTTGAAGAATTCCTTCCATTTATTCACAGACTCTTAACCCGAGGTTATCCACACATTGCAAAGGAATGTTCAATTCAGGGTAGATTATCTCTACAGTTATTAAATGACCAAACAATATCTTATAATAAATTTTAAAAATCCTTTAAAAAAGCTAAATGTTTATATGAGTACAAGGTAAAAGTTTTAGCAAAGTGCTATTGCTCAAAGTGCACGGAATTTAGATCCAAAAATAAATGGTTTGACCCTGAAAATACTTTCAAGGAAGAAAATTACGTTCCATGTTTTAAAATGAGGGGCAATTTATTAAAATTCTAATATTTGTATGCAACTTAAAATTATGATTGTTACATTCAGTGGCACAGTACATAACGATAATCGTTTGTCAATAAGCCAAGTGTGTACAATAATAAGTATCAAGTATGACAAAGGTATTCATGTATTATATCTAAATAGGTACACATGACTAAGTTCTTTTGTCATTTATTTGTTTACATATGGAATTTTAAAGTTTCTGTCGTAGGGTTGTTACATTACCTTTATCTTAAGATATCTGAGATTGAAATACCATTGTGTTTAAAGTTGCTTTATCTTAATGTCACAATTCTACCTATAGTAATTACGCTTATTATGTCATATATTTCATCATGTTTCAGTTAAATGTTGTATAATATGGCATTGTATACGATGAAACTGTAATATATCTCATATTTGTTTTGTGTGTAAGGCTTAATATGATTTGAGTTTTGGAAATTTTGAAGAGCTATAAAAAGGCAGTTAAAAACAGGGGTGTGCTGGCAGCAGTAAAGCTTGGTCACACTAGGATATTTATAAACATAAAAACAATACATGATATAAAAAAAAGTGTTATAAGTATGTCGGATTCCGAACAATTACGGACAGAGGGCGGCATTTGGTTACTCGACGGGACAACCAGAAACATACATACGTAAAACTCAACTCTAAGGACCATCTAAACAAAACAATTCCATGGAAACTGAGAAGAGTTGTCGTGTCGATTGACAATATGATTGATAGTCTGACATACAAAATAAAATACAGAAAGCAAAACTGTAACTAACGAAATGTCTATTGTAAAGATGTTATAGTGTTGATAACTTGTTGTACCTCCAACATATAAGGGCTTTAGGCGGAAGACAATATCTTCCCATGCTGTTAGCATACCCCACAACGCGAGAATTTGACTGAGAATATATGTTATATATGTGTTTATGTATATAGATAGATTTGGTTAATAATACATGTGTTATCTATATATTTTTTCAGAGTGTGGACGAATATTCAGCCAGTTTTGAATGCAGTTTTTTAGATAGTTTTTTTTTAACGATCAAATAGGGAAAAATGGCAAAAATATTTTAAGAAGTTAGTTATTTCTTTGTTCGGTCTTAAAAAAATAATAATAATAAAATTCATGATATTGTATTATCAACAAAATAGAAGCTGGCTGGAAATCTGAGACTTGCCTATAAAGTTCCCAGCTCATGGAACGAGCTAGTGGACCAGCGGGGATCTGTCAGAATAGAAAAATAAAGAAAAATTATGTTGACTGCCTACCAGCGGGGATCTGTCAGAATAGAAAAATAATGAAAAATTATGTTGACTGCCTAACATAAAAAAATATCGTTTGGCCACTGTCCAGTTATGAAAACCAGTCTAATGACAATAAAAAAAATTGTTTAAAAAAAAGTACAGGGTGAAGAAGTCAGGGTCACTACAAATCGTGATGGTCAGAATCGTCATCCAACCAAATTTGGCTACAGAAATCAAGAAAAAAAAATAGTTCCCAGAGAAAAAAGGAAAATATTAAAATAAATAAATAGATATACGCAAGGATGAAATCTAAACAGAAAATTTGGAAAAAAATATATGAAAACCTTTCAATATCGAAAGAAAATAAATAAAAAGAAATTAGAAGTAAGAAAATGAGGGAGGGTCGAAAGATTGCGCGATGATCCCTCAAGTAGTATAAAAAGAGGAAAAATTACAGTGTGCGGCAGTCAACAAATAAAATCAGATTCCTACTGGATTACTTAATTTATGTGTTTATCATTTAAAATATTATAGATCCCGGTGTTCCCTAAGTGACATGACTGCTTCAATTACACCACACTAGTTATTGTCGCAGACCATTGTCACATCAACACCCACGGAACATTCCAAACGCCATATCGTGCACCAAGATCAGATATAATGACAGAGAAAATTAGACATCAGAATACATCAACATACAAGCCAAATTATAAGAACAGCAGTAACAGCAGTAGAAGATCAAATGCTCAATCAAATCAGCAAAACATGTTTCGGTTCCCATCAGAGAAATGAACAAATCTTACAAAGAGCAGAAAAGTGTTGGAAAGAAACAACACAGAATAGATTAGATAGCGAGAAAGTTCAGAGCAACCATTTTTAGAAGACATCATAAACCAACTAGATCTGAAGTAAATAAAAAACAAAAGTTGAGGATAGTATAAATGTAAAAATATTAAAACCAGTACACAAGCTATTAATCATTTATTAAGAGAAAACAATGTAATTTTAATTCAAGAACATTGGCTTTTCCAGTTCCAAATTCATAAGCTAGGACTGAGAGATTGCGGCCGATATATATTTTGAGGGAAAATCAGTAGACATACAGAACAACATAAATCCATCACAACAACCTCGTGGATATGGCGGTGTTGCAGTCTTATGGAAAAAAGAAATTCACCACCTAATTAAACCATACAAAGATGGAAATGAAAGAATACAATGTATTGAATTTAAAGACAATAATCAAAGATCACTATTAATAGTATCTGTATACCTACCAACTAAAGGATGTCATGACTTAGATGAATACATACAGTATAGATAAACTTTTTGAGATATACCAAAAGTATAATTTGACACACGATATCTTAATAGGAGGAGACATAAATGAAGATCTTACTAAAAACAGTAATGACTATAGAGTAAACTACATCAAACAGTTTATAAATGAATGTCATTTGGAAATAAAATTTGCAGGCTAGAAACTTCTCCAGAAAATTTATTATGGATAACTTAGGGAACGACCATTTAACATGAAAGGGGGGGGGGGGGTATGTTTTTTTTCTAAAAAAATATTCTGATTCCCAATGTTGCTGAAAAAAATATTCTGATTTTGGTGGAGGAAAAAAAAATAATCTGATTCAGAGTATTTGTCATATAACCTAATGTTGAATTCTGGAAAAAAAATTCGCGCTTTGCTCGACAAAAAAAATAAATATTCCAACTCTCATGTTGTCCGAAAAAAAAAATTCTGAACGAAACAAAAAACCATACCCCCCCCCTGCAAGTTAAATGGTCGGTCCCTTAGCAGTAGATGTCTCAGATCATTCCCCAATATCTATAAATTGCGATACTGATTGTGAGCAAAGAATTGATATAGGTACAAAGGATAGGAAAATTAAGATCAACTGGGAAAAGGTAAACAAAGAATGTTATAGTAAAATGGTAAATCAAGAAATCACCAATAGGAAAGTAATTGGGGAAGCACAGAAACTTGAATCCAACTACGGAATTGAAAATATGATTATAGAAGTTAGTAATATCTTACGAGATTGTGCAAAAAAAATGTACGCCCACAAAATAAACAAAAGAAGAAATTGGATAAACTTCAAGTATGGAATAATGATATATCCAATGCATGAAATGAAACAGACGAATATCAAATGGTGTAATGCAGGGAGGCCAAAGGGAAATCATCCACTAGTAGAACATAGAAAAAGATGTAAACAACTTAGAAGAGTATATCGCACTGAAATAGCTATACGAGAACTCTGTTTAAAGGAAAAGAACATTAGAACTAAAGATAGTAAAATTTTCCATCTGCTAATAAACAGACAAAGAGTCAATCCGTGGTTGTATACAAGATCTGCATGTTGACAATGAAGAAATGAGTGGAGAGCAAGATATCTTAAACGGTTTAAGACAACATTTCTCAAATCCCTGATCTACTAAAAACAGGATTATTAAGGGACCGACCATTTAACTTGCAGGGGGGGGGGGGGGTATAATATCCCCCCCCCCCCCCACAGAATTTAACATTAGGTTATATGACAAAAACTCTGAATCAGATTATTTTTTTTCCTCCACCAAAATCAGAATATTTTTTTCAGCAACATTGGGAATCAGAATATTTTTTAAAAGAAAACCATAACCCCCCCCTTTGCAAGTTAAATGGTCGGTCCCTAAATCAGTTTTTGAGTTGTAGTACACAAAAATTTGTTAAAGAAATTATATCATTTAGGAATACAAGACAAACACCGGACTCTAATAAAGAGCTTACATACCAACTTCATCAGCTATCAAATTTAATGGATTAGTGTCTGAAAATTTTAATATACTACAAGGAGGAATATTAAGTGCTGACCTCTACACAATATTCATAAATCCATTGTTAAAACAACTACAACAGTCAAGATTAGGCATGGATATAGGATACATAGAATGTGGCGCAACAGCCTGTGCAGACGATATCACATTAAATTGCACAGATCTAACTGAAGCCCAAATCATGCTCAATATGGCATATAATTATAGTTGTAATGAACAGTATAAACTCCAACTTCAAAAGAGCATGGTCATACAAATGGAAAGCAAAAAGAAAAGTAGACACAATCCAAGAGCTGAAGTTCAAAGATACCATCTTACCAAATGTGGAAACTGCAACACATTTAGGAATGCAACGATCTAAAACAGATAGAGAAACTATTGAGAATACTGTAAATGAAAATATCAAAAAAGCAAGACGCACTGCACATTGTCTGATGGCTGCATGATTTCATGGTAACAATGGTCTTGATCCTAGCACATCTATTCATATATTAAAAACATGTTATTCCAACAATAACTTATGGTTTAGAAGTTTTGATTCCAGATAAGAAAAACAGGCTAGTGCAAGGTTAGATCGCTTCTTTAAAAAACTATTGAAACAAATATTGCCACTTCCTCAAAATGTAGCAGACCCTGTACCATACATCATTTCTGCTTTAATTCCAATAGAAGGGAAAATTCATTTGAAAATACTAACATTCATGCATAGCATTTTTCTTCTTCCGGAAGATTCAACAGAGACAAAAATAGCCAGACGACAACTTGCAGTTAAAGATAGAAAAAGTAATAGCTGGTTTACAGAGGTAAAATCACTGCTGTGGAAATATGATTTACCAGAAATATATAGGCTATTAGAATCACCATATACAAAATATCAATGGAAGAAACTATTATATGAACAAGTAAATGTCTATTGGAAAAATTACATGATTGAAATGTCAAAATTATACAAGAGCATAGATTTCCTCAATACAGAAATATACAAACCGGATAAACAACATCCATTGATTTATATCCAAACTGTATCAACAAGAGATGCAAATAGAATTCCTATAAAATTGAAGGTTGTAAGTGGACAGTATATCTTGTAAGCCAATAGAGCATGACTTAACCAAAACCAGGTGGATACTAGATGTCAGCTATGTGGTGAGGAAGTGGAAAACATGGAACACTTTCTTCTCAAATGTACCATTGTACAGGCTATGAGAGACAGTGTACTAGATGACATAGATATAGAGCTCAATAAATTGACTGTAAAAGCGTTCTATAATCTGGATAGCCATCTAAAGATACAAATTCTCCTAGACTGTTCTGTATTGCTGAATCATGGCAATCCTGTGTGTGAAGACAAGTTATTATTAAAACAGTTGACACAACTAGAATTTCAGTGTAGAAGGTTCATATATAATATGCACACATCGAGATATAAAATGTTTATCAGAGTGAAAACCAGAAGTAGGGTATCCCGAAGCCGGTTTACATTACATAATTTTAGATTTGAAAAATTAAAGAGTTTTTAGATTTTAGAATTGAGGACTTTTAAGTGATATAGTAGATGTGACATTTTATTTTGTTTAAAGTGAGACAATATCTTATTAAACTCAACTGTATATAGTGTTCTGGAGGATACTAAGTCTGTGATGGTGGAGGTGATGGAATTGTGTTATTTTAACTAGCTGATGTATATTGTGTAAATAGTTTTATCATTCTGCATGTTTGGATAAATTAAGTGACAACGATCACTGATCTTCAATATTGGAGGTGAAGAAATTACAGAACAGAACAGAATGGTGCCAATGTTGTTTGTTTACGAAAAACAATTACAAATAGTTTTATTTTAAGTCGGGCACATATAAACATAAGCTCTAATGAACGAAATTAAAGTTTCTATAAACCATAATGGATTACTTTCCAAGAAAATCACTTTCAAAATACTTAACGGATACGATAGACTTCAATAAACACGTGCACGATATCGATTTGGGAATTCATAACAGCAAATTGGGAATAAAAACAGGGCAATTGTCATTGGGAATGGGGCCGAAATTCGGCCCTAGAGAGATGGCTGAAAAATCCTGAGTTTTATTGGTGGAGAAAACCGGAGGACCCAAAGAAAACCACTGACCTGTCGCAAGTCACTGACAAACTTTATCACATAATGTTGTACTTCTCACACTGATCGAGATTCGAACTCACAACTTTAATGGTGATAGGCACTGATTGCACAGGCAGTTGTAAATCCAACTACAATATATACATTCATGACCACGGTTGCCCCCTGTCGGCTATTGAGAACTGGGCAAAATAAAGAAAACAATGTTTGGTTTTTACAAAATATAATTGCAGCACTGTATTTCAATTAATTTTACAGTTGAATTTGTTTACATAATGGATCAAATGACAAAAATGTTTGTGAACTCTGAACTTTGAAAGAAAAATGGATGATATTACACATTGGTTTAAGACATGAGAAATAATATCTACATCTGTGAGGAAATATCTATATACAAGTATATATGTGTGTAAAGTGTTATAAACAATTGTTATCATGAAACATAGTAATATCACAGAAATGTTTAATAAAACACAATCCAATTCACTGAATTGACCCAAATTAAGTTTTACATTACGGTAACACAGTAGCCCCTCTCTTATAAGGACAGTTCTTTTGTAATGAAAAAGTGGCCTTATAAGAAGGGGGGTGACTATTGTACTCTCAGAAAAAAAATACTCAATTATGAGTACATTGATAAAATACCAGAAGAGTTATTATATACATAATTAACAAAAAAAAGTTTGAATTATTTTTATATCTAAATTTTGTACACTTTACACGGGCAAAAAAAAAATGCCACTCACGTAAATGTATATTATTTCATGCGTTGATGCTAATGACCTGATTCTTCAGGGTATAAATTACAGAAGGCAATACACTTGATGTTCTGAGATGTATACGTTATCTGGATGTGAATTGATTGATACCGAAAATATCAGCCTGCCGAGCCAGAATATGAAGTTTGGTGGCAAGTGAGCGAAGCGAACAAGTCACAAACTTCATATTCTGTCGAGCAGGCTGATATTTTTCAGTATCACTCATATTCACATTCAGATGACATGTTTAGTTTATCATCCTTAAATCAAGCATAAACACGGATACATCTATATTTGTATTTTCGCGGGAAAAATCACATGATTCAAAATATTAAAAATACGCTTCCCCAAAACATAGTTCATAAGTAGTTTGCAAATATACCATTCATTTTTACAGGTTTATATAAATGTTAAGATTGTTGAATTTTTCCTTTAATGGTGATATTCATTGGTTTTTTTTTTATTACAAACATCAAAGTCGGCAATTCACAGGTTTTGTTTACCAATGCCGTTCCGTTTTAGAAAACATAAAGGTCATGACCTCACTTATGACGTAAAAATTATGACGTCTCAGCAGAGGTTATCAAGAATTGTGACAAGTACATTTTTGTAGGACGATGTTTGTTGATATTGCCGACACGACAGTTCCAAATTTGATATATGTTTAAAAAGTAAAATGTTAACTAGCTAATGGTGTTGCTGAATTTTATTTACTTTTGTCATCTTCACAGGAATTATCGTTTAAATGTTGGGAGAATTTGGTGATAACTCCTGCTCACTGTTGATAAGTCCAGCTCAGCTCATGCGAACTTTATTACGAGTTTTGCTTATGGAGTCAGCACGTAGATGTAGCGGGAGGGAAGGATGATAAAATCATGATAGGACTAGATTGGAATTAAGACCGGAAAATTTTAATGACGGTTGTAATCTCTGTGACATAATTTATTCTAGAAACTGTATAGTTCATTTCAGTTGAAAGAAAGCAATTTTTGAAAATAATCACCTTTTATTTAGTGTCTGATAAACAAAAAAATGTAATGCATACAAGTCAAGATTACAAAAGTAGAATTTTTTTTGTATGTAATCTGAAAATAGAATTGCTATAAACTTGTACTGGCCGAATCTTCAATACTCTTGAAATCACCATCGAGAACATCGGCAATAGACATGACAGATACTATTTTGGGTACATTTGATTCTGAATCTGCGAGTTCATTTGTATCGCCTGCTATACTGATGTTTCCATCTGAGTCTTCCATATATGGGTTTGTCCTTGAGCTATTATTAGAATCTGATTCCGACAAACTACCTACGTCTTTCCCGCTGGTAAAATTGTATAAATCTCCGTCAACTTGATCAGTTTTATCGTCATTCGATAAACTTTGATTTGGAACAATTGAATTTGTATTTAATGATTTGATATCATCCGATTTATTACATTTTTCATCACTGTTTATTTTTTGCTTTGGACTTTCACTTAGACTGGTTTCACCACTCAGTGATTTAATATCATCCAATAAAGATTCAATATTAGTTTCCTCCTCATGTTTGCCATTTTCATCCTTTTCTTCAACATCCGAGGAATCGGTGGATTTGTCTTTGCTCTCTGTAGAATGTTGTCCATTTTCCTTGCCTTTAGAGGAAATGTGACTATTTTTACTGCTGGATTGAGACGAGTCATTGCTATTTTCATTGACCTGATTTTCCATTTCTTCATCATTTATAACAACAGATACCAGTTCGCCCGTCTCATCATCAAGGATCTGATCCTTTAGCAAGTTAACATCATATTGTGGAATTGGTGGCATATATCCTTCTGAAAATTTGCTTTTATTTTGGGAATCGGGTAAAGTTTGAGTATTTTCTGTTGAAGCATCATTTAGAAAAGAATGTTCCACTATATTTTTTTTAATCATTTGTCCTATAACTTCACTAAATGCTGAAGTCGAAGGATGCTGTCCTAAATTTTGTCCAGGTAGAGTATTTAAAATGTTACTTAATTCTGACGTTGATGTTTGAACTGATGTCGGTGGATACAATGCTGCATTCTGAATTACCATGTCTGGAGAATTAGCTACAGGCCCGAAGCTTGTAGGAGGTAAGTTAACATCAGTCGGGACATTTGATTTAGGTGCTAAAGGTTGTAAAATATTTGGCTGTATATGACCTCCCTGTACAGTTGCTATTGGCACATGGTTACCAGGAGGTCTCGCTGGTATCGTGTAATTTATTGTTTCTGATAATTTGGTCATACTTTGTACACCATCCATGTTAATGGGAGCCATATTCATAGTATTAGTATTTGATGCTAGAATGTTATTTGACAATGGAAAACTGATTCTAACATTTGGTATTCCTATATTTGGCCCTGGTAATCCTAATGTACCTGTTGTTTCAGGCAGTCTTATGTTAGGGCCCTGTAAACCTGGCATTTGTCTTCCAGCTACACTGGTCCCCTGTTGACTAACTACAGATATTGGTTGTATTGAACTACTGCCTGATAGGCCTAAGACAGGTGCTGGTTTTATGGGAATATTGGTCATTTGACTGGCACTAACCATCTGAACCTGTCCTTTTTGACTGACACTAACCATTTGAATCTGTCCTGGCGCAACTTTGACGTAGTTTCCTGGTAAAGATACTAAAGGAGTTGCCGATTGATTGATTTGAGCTTCGTCATTGTATTCTTCTGGGTTGTCAATGTATATTTCAGCAGACTGATGTTTCTGGGACGTAGCTGACTTAGACTTTTTTGTTTGTTTAGACGGCTTTCCAGTTTTAGCTGGTGGTATTGCTGGGCTAGAAGTTTTAGCTGGTGGTATTGCAGGGCTAGAAGTTGGTGTTAATTCTTGTCCTTCCTTTTTATTTTTTATGTGCTGCTTGATTTCAGGCAAATGTTCATAAATTCTATCACATACAACAGCTATTTTCTCAAGCTGAAAGTTCAACTTGTCTTTGCTTATTCCTCTTTCAGTGTGATATTCTGAAACAAACAAATAACATTAAAATTTTAATCAGGTCTAAAATAATTAGTTTAAGGGTTATGGGGTGTTTAACGTCACTTTCAACAATATTTCAGTTATATCGTGGCGATCAGTTTTATTGGTGGAGGAAACCAGAGTACATTAGAAAACCACCGACCTGCCGTAAGTCACTGACAAACTTTATCACATAATGTTGTATCGAGTACACCTTGCCTGAGCGGGATTCAAACTCTCAACGTTAGTGGTGATAGGTACTGATTGCATAGGTAGTTGTAAATCCAACTACCATATGATCACGATCTGGACGACCCTGGAATTAGCTTAAGAGATTAGTGGGTATCAAAAGTGACGTGAAGCATGGATGAGCAACAAGAACTACAGGAACATTTACTTGTATATTTTTGTTAACAACTGAGTAAATACATGTAGTCAAACCTGTCTTAAAGGGCACATGTATATAACAAATCATTGTCTACAAAGAACACCTGTCTTAAAGGGCACATGTATATAACAAATCATTGTCTACAAAGAACACCTGTCTTAAAGGGCACATGTATATAACAAATCATTGTCTACAAAAAACACCTGTCTTAAAGGGCACATGTATATAACAAATCATTGTCTACAAAGAACACCTGTCTTAAAGGGCACATGTATATAACAAATCATTGTCTACAAAGAACACCTGTCTTAAAGGGCACATGTATATAACAAATCATTGTCT
Source organism: Bathymodiolus brooksi (assembly GCA_963680875.1). Classification (NCBI taxonomy): domain Eukaryota; kingdom Metazoa; phylum Mollusca; class Bivalvia; order Mytilida; family Modiolidae; genus Bathymodiolus; species Bathymodiolus brooksi. The sequence goes on along the minus strand of OY804582.1, from coordinate 96,943,907 downwards.
ACAAAGAACACCTGTCTTAAAGGGCACATGTATATAACAAATCATTGTCTACAAAGAACAGTCTTATTTTTCCCATTAATGAATAGTGCATATAATATTAAACTTTATATAAAGGGCAAATGTTCAACTAGAGGCTCAGTGGGCTGAGCCTGTGTCGCTCACATTTCATTCTGATTTGAGTAAACTTAATACAGAACCTTCCATACATGTAGATGCTTCCTACCAAGTTTCGGTTCATATGGTTAAACAGTTTCAAAGGAGAAGATTTTTTAGAAAACGACCAATCAGAAACAAGAATTGCATGTGGTGGCTATGTTTGCTAACCGATCGGGACGAAATGAGCATTCTTCATAGAGGACATTCCATAGACGCTTCCTACCAAGTTTCGGTGGTAGCCATGTTTGTTAACCTATCGGAACGAAATGAGCATTCTTCATAGAGGATATTCCATAGATGATTCCTACCAAGTTTCGGTGGTAGCCATGTTTGCTAACCGATCGTGACGAAATGAGCAATCTTCATAGAGGACATTCCATAGATGCTTCCTACCAAGTTTCGGTTCATTCGACCAAGCGGTTTCAGAGGAGAAGATTTTTAAAAATCGGCCAATCAGAAACAAGAATTGCCTGTGGCAGCCATGTTTGGTAATGGATCATAACAAAATGTGCACTCTTTAAATAGGACCTTCCATAGATGCTTCTTATCAAGTTTCAGTTCATTTGGCTGAGGGTTTTCAGAAGAGAAGATTAAAATGTGAAAAGTAAACGGATGACAGACGACGGACACTAAGTGATGGTAAAAGTTCATATTGCCTTTGGCAAGGTTTGCTAAAAAGAATATTAAAATGTGAATACCTACTTGTAATGTATAGAATAAACATGTTACACTATATCAGCATTAGTTAATTTCTAAGGGAGATAATATCATGAGTTATCTTTCTTTTAACAGTTTAGGCAAGAGTTATCTTTCTTTTAACAGAGAAGATTTTTTTTAGAAATCAACCAATCAAAAACAAAAATTGCCTGTGGCGGCCATGTTTGTTAACGGATCGGGACGAAATGAGCAATCTTTATAGAGGACCATCCATAGATGCTTCCTACCAAGTTTCGGTTCATTTGGCCAAGTGGTTTCAGAGGAGAAGATTTTTTTAAATCGGCCAATCAGAAACAAGAATTGCCTGTGGTGGCCATGTTTGTCAATGGATCGGGACGAAATGAGCAATCTTTTTATAAGACCTTCCATAGATGCTTCCTACAAAATTTCAGATCAATTGGCTTTGTGGTTTCAGAGGAGAAGATTAAAATGTGAAAAGTTAACAGACGACGTACGAGGCCACATTTTCAGGTTCCCTTCAGTGGCCTTTATATACAGGTTTGACTGTACAAAATATAAATGTTTCCCATGTTTACCCTTTTCTGGTTACCTGTACATGTATTGCTCACCTGGTTACCTGTACAGGTATTGCTCACCCCTGCAATAGTGTGATTTTGAGTACTAATAAAGGAGGTCAAATAAACTTCAGTGTTATTTAGTCATGGATCTAATAAAGCTTTTCTGGTACCCGTTTCATGTAGATCGACAGTAAGAAACGGTAATAAGTTATATCGTTGCAGTCAGTTTTGCCACAGGAGCTTGACGTTTTATCAATAAAATAGATGTAGGGTACAAAAAGGGTCCCGTCCCATATATATATATAACACCAGGAATGAAATGCGATTTTTGGGGGTCTGCTAAATTCAACATTTTTAGCCATAATTGGCTGGGTCAAAGTATATAAATGAGCACCGGAAGGTTAAATCTTCTCAATTATGTCGATATTTGTACTGGGCTTTTACTCAGTCGTGACGACAGATTTTTCCACTTAAGAGCCCCATCTGAGAATCCATGATGTTGTCACTTGAAAGGACAGTGCAGTAGTGAATATATATGTGAGTATAAATGAATGTTTGGTTGAAAAAAAAAAATGCTGTCTTACTAAAAAGCTGCTTAATTCAAAGTATTTGAAAATAACTCATTACATGGTTGAAAAACATTGTAGATATATTTCATCAAAACTGGGGGAAAAAAAAAATCAAATTACCAAGGGAAATAACTCATATAAACAAAGTTCCATGGAGGCAAATTAAAAATTAGAAAAACTTCATACGTCGAAAAAAGTACACCACCAACATCAAATTATGTCTGGGAACCTTGATGTCGTTGCATGGTAAGGTTGTTGTAAAATGTTGTCATTGCACAAGTTTGACACACATGATACTAATTATCAATGACCCATTAATACAATATCAAAAGGGGGGAGGGTACTGTGTCCTAAATTTTATTTTGCATAATAGTTTATTATCATAAAATTATGAAATTCATTACTTTTGCAAATCTCATTACTTTAGATTAATTCAATGTAAGTGCCTGACAAATAAGACATACATTTTTATTAAAGGGGGAGGGGCAATGTGTTATTCTTGATGACTTGAGAACTGGACTTGAGCATCCATGCATTTACTTTTTCCTAATCAATTGGGCAACAAAAAAAGTTTCTAGATTCCCATCCAATATTCTCTTTTGAAAAAAATGGGACTGCATTGGGGAAGGGTGTATTATTCTTGAGAATTTGCTATTTTTGTGAAAAATTCATGGTGTAAAAAATTTGTGATGAAAAATATAGAAATTAACCAAAAATCAATAACATTTTGGCCACAATTCAAAAAGTTCCTAAATTAATTCTCATCCAATTTTGGTTGTCTCATGGGCATTTTCACCACATCTCTGTTTTACTTATCCTTTTCTACTACAATTGGAGTAGAGCCATGTCGAGTCTGGCTGGTACTGTTGTGAATTATGCATTTGTGTGCTTCAATGCACAGGTGTGGCGTTATCGACATCTAGCAAAGAATTCTGCTCAAACCTGTGCTAGGGGCCGTCTTGAACTTGCAGTGAGGTGTGAGTGTTTGCACCATGTTGAAGGCCTCACTGTGACTTTAAGATGAAGAACAGCAATAAAAGCACTGTTCCTTTGCTTTGAGTATGTCAAGTGCTATTGGAGATTTTGTGTCATGAATTTATACACCATGTCTCTACTTTTTATTACATTGACAGAGTTTGTCTCTCGTGCAGTGTGGAGACCGTAGAAAGTTTCCCTGTGCTTGAGGTGTATGCTCTTATATTTTTACAGTTATGGCGTATTTATTCTTGAGATAACTTCTCTTATATGTACTACTTCATTTTTGCTTTTTCGGCCTGTGTCCCAATCCAAATTCAAATGCAGTCAATCCGAATATTTTGCCCACAACATACCTTTATTATTTTGCCAAGTTTTCTAACAAATATCTTGATCTGCCCAGTGGTTGTCTTACGTTTGTAATGTTCGTGTTTTATAATATGTGGTTGTCGGGCATAATATGACAGTATTTGTTAGATTTCTTTGCCTGTTAGCTGTAATTTGTTGATATTACCCCAATAAATAGGTTTTTCCTGTACCACACTGACCATTATCACATTGTGACCTGCAATAGCCAGTGCTAAAACTTTGTCTTCCTGATATTCCGTTCCCGCCATCTTGTCAAAAAATCTGTATGTTTACTGTATCCGGCATTGATTTTTTAATTAGACACCGCCATATTCACTGCTCTACTAAAACTTCTGGTTTCACGTCATGGATTCTCAGATGGGGCTCTAAGTGGAAAAATTCGTCCTTACGACTGTGTAAAAGCCCGGTAAATACAAATATCGACATAATTGAGAAGACTTAACATTCCGGTGCTCATTTATATACTTTGACCCGATCAATTACGGCTAAAAATGTTAAATTTAGCAGACCCCCAAAAATCGCGTTTCATTCTTGGTGTTATATATATATATGGGATAGGACCCTTTTTGTACCCTACATCTATTTTATTGATAAAATGTCAAGCTCCTGTGGTTTTACTTTAGGAGGAAACCAAAGTACCCATGAAAAACTACTGATCTGTCGCAAGTCACTGATAAAACACTATCACATAAATACAGTTGTACAATTACACCTTGCCACTTCCAAGAATCAAAGTCACCATTTTAGTGGTAATTGTATAGGTAAAGTCTAGTTAGTACCATACAGTCACAATTTAAACACTTTTTGCATTAATTTTTGTCACCTACTTGCTTGAAAGCCAAATTTAGAAAATGTTTCTATTTACTCAAAACAAATTCTTTCATAATTTTCACTTGTCAGAATCCAGTTTTACTTGTTCGGGCTTCGTGAAAGTGGGTTAGCGCGAAGACTGTTTAAATAACCAAAAAATAATAATAAAGCAACAATACATCATGCTTACCTTTAAGCTCGTTCAGACGCTGTTTTAATTTAACCTGATACTGTTGAAATGCCATTATTTTTGCTTGCAACTTAGTTATCCTTGGAACTTCTGTTCTGATGTAACGCACTGCCTATATAATTGAAAAAACAATGTTTTAGAATGACTTAGTTTATAAATTAGTGGTTGATTTTAATGTAAAAATGTGTCTCCACAATCTTCATCTATTTAGAAATATGTCCTGTAGTAGCTGTGTGAAATCTTTAAGTACAGTGGAACTTGTGCAATCCGACACCTGAGTTTTCCAACCTCCTGTGACATCCTACAAAAATTTATGGTCCCAAAGTATTTCTGTTAACTAAAATAAAACCTGAGTATTCCGACATCCTGTACAATCTAACATATTTCCCTGGTTCCTTGGTGTGTTGGATTAGACAGGTTCCACTGCATTTGATTAAATGTACATAAACTGACAAAATAAAAAACACAAATTTAAAATGTAGTAGCTCTCAGTTTAAAAGAAGTGTCTGTCTTGTTTCTGACATATTCACAGAAGAGACAATATCTCCTTTAAAAACTAGTTCTATCAACCTACCAAAACAATATGAAAATTCCCCATATGGTAATAACAAGCAAGAAAAGTATTGAAGAATTTTCATTTAAAATGTAAGAAGTGTGTGCACAAAATTTTTAACGAAATATTCTAGATCAAAAAGACCAATGACTCCCTCAAATATGGTCAACCTGGGGTGGTGATATGCCATTCTCCATCTAGTAATAAACAAGTTTTGAGGAATTCCTATGTAAAATGGGGGCCATTGTGGTCATGATCGTATACTATGGTAGTTGGATTTACAACTAATGTGCATTCAGTTCCTATCTCCACTAAAGTTGTGAGTTGGAACCCCATTCATGGCGAGATATACTCGATACAACATTCTGTGATAAAGTTTGTCAGTAACCTGCGACAGGTTGGTGGTTTTCTCCAGGTACTCTGGTTTCCTCCACCAATAAAACTGAAATATTGTTGAAAGTGGCATTAAACACCATAAACAAAATCAACCCATATAAAATGTAAGAAGAGTTGTATATACTGATTTTTGTTATTTAGATTGCCCAATACTTACCTTGTCTAATATCTTGGGCTGAGTAGAAGAACTATTCCAGTTTTTAGATACTGTTGACAACTCTTTTTCTGTCATAACTATTTCACTAATTTCATTATAAATCTGTTGCATTTCGGTTCTCATTTTTCTTGCTCTATAAAAATAACAATTATCACATAAAACAAAATAGTCAATTTTCTCCTCTGCAGATTATCAAAGAGCTTAAACTCAGGCATGGATGCAAGTGGACACCTGACTGCCCACACTGGACTGTTTTCGACACAGGCATGTTGATTTTAATAGTAGCCAGCATGCCAGTCAAGTAAAATTAATCATCAGCTTGAATACATATTCAATCTTAAGATACATGAACTTAACAGCTGCTTAGTATAATCAAAAGACGATCATGGTCATTCTTTTTTTTCAGCTGTATTCTATAACTTCCTCCTACTTTGGAAGGTGTGGTGTTGTATGCAAGTTCAAGCAGTTTCTGAGACCAAGTCATTTCTTCATTTTCCCATTGGGTCCCATGTTTAAAAATGACCAGTGGTGATGGCCATCTTTAATCTACACCCCAAAAAAAAAAAAAAAAACTTGACTCACAGGAACCTGTCATCACTCACCTGGTTTTCAATTATAACTTATTTTGACATATAATAAAGCAGCAACAGACAATTTAAAAAATTAATCTATTTTTAGTAACTGCTGCCATCTTGGAGGGTGGTGCTGTCAGACAAAATTTGGAAAGGGGACCACCCAAGCTTGGTATACTTTGGTTCAGTGGTTTCACAGGAGAAGAGTGAAATGTGAAAAATTGATGACATACGACAGTTGCCAAGTAATGACAAAAGTTCACCTGGCCTTTGGTTTGGTGAACTAAAAATGCAAGGGACTATGTTGTATGTATTTATCAATGTAGGGTGCGTGTTTGTATATCAAACATATAGTATGTTGATTGGATAAAATAAAGGTTATAGTTCGATACGTATATTTTCTATTGGTCATTTAAATGCGGCAATGCAGGTATTTACTTCTTATGTATATTAATATGCTAATAGCACAATTTAATTTTTTGAAAGCGCGAAAAGGTTTCGTTATAAATAAGTTATTCGAAGCTCGAACGTTCTGCAGCAAGGTTCTACCCCCCCTCCCCCCACCCCCACCCGTTTGAACTTTTAAGATTACAGATTCATAGATTTTATAAATAATTATGTGTTTTTAATTCTTATAAATGTATTTCTATTTTGTAGACTGTCTGTACAAGTTGGCGGCCATAGCGTGTATTTTAAAGACTTTACATTTCTTTCATTAATAAACTTGCTGCACACTGGTGAGCTGTTCCTATAAAAGTGTTGTTTATTTCATTTATGAATTAATATGATATAGATATATGGGTTAAATGAATATGAGCCATTACCTCTCGGTTGGTTTTGATATAAACAGGTTTTCGACTGGTTGATAAATATTCTATGCTCAGTTGAGTTTGACGAAATAGAACATAAGACTATTTATGTACAGTTTGGGTTCAATCAAGTTTCTAGTTCTGAGAAAGGGGACCATTGTGGTCATGATCGTATGGTAGTTGGATTTACAACAACCTGTGCAATCAGTGCCAATCACCACTAAAGTTGCGAGTTCGAACCCTGTTCATGGCAAAGTGAACTCGATACAACATTATGGGATAAAGTTTGTCAGTGACTTGCAACAGGTCGGCGGTTTTCTCTGGTTCCCTCCACCAATAAAACTTACAGCCACTATATAACTAAAATATTATTGTTGAAAGTGGTGTTAAACACCTTAAACCAAACCTAAGTCTGAGAAAACATATATAGTCAAACTTGTCTTAGCAACCCCCTCCGTATAACGACTTCCTTTGTTATCGGACCTTATTTATTCCTCCCCAGCGTTTTCCCGTGTATTTGACCTTTATATAACGACCATGTTCTTTGGGTGAAAATCCTACATATAACGACTATTAGAAGATTATTATCAAACCAGAAGTTACATAATAAATAATTGGGAACAATTTATATTAAATTACATTTTATTTCCATTTTGCCCAGCTGATGCAGCGATTGTTGCCACTATCCCTCTAGCCGATATTTGCATGACCTACTGACAACATCTATGCTTCCTAAACCCAACTCCCAATAGTGCATGTTTACAAAGTCCCTACTTGTTACTAGTTCATAATAATAGATTTTTCATATTAAATGAAGTCATGATTAGCGTTATTGTGTAAGACCGCCATTTTTTTACAGGCAAGTTGTATACGTGATGATTTATTATTGTTGTTTTGGTTTTTTGGGGGTTTATTTCTTATTTATATCAAATATTTAGAATTGTTTACTATAGAAAATATCATTTTAATCTTTCACTTTTATAAATAAATAATCGTGATTTTGAAAATTATTGAATTATGAAGAACTGGATCCCGGGAAATATTTATGTTAACATTCGTTTAAAGTGTGGTAACAGATCAAGGTAAACACAGGCTGATTGTGTGATTAGGCTATTTATAGCTACCGCCAATTGATTGAAGTTGAAAACGCTTTGACAGTAAATTTCATTCTTCTGATCATAATGTTTAATTGTAATTACGATAACAATAGCTGTTGAAAGAAAGTAAAAAAGTCGATCATTTAATATAATTATTCTTTTTTTCTAAATTTCACCCACAAAGGACGGAAATATTTAGCGATAATTGAACACGTTTTTTTATTTCATTATACATTTTTTTTGCCAGAATTTAAGCTCTATTCATGCATTTGTCCTACACATGAACGGGTTAAAAGTTGATGCGGATTATATACCCGAAATAGGTTATTTCCTCTCAAGATTTTGGGAGCAAATATCATAACCTCTATATAAAGATTCCCTGGGCCAAAAATAAAATATTGTTTGTTTCCCCTCCCACGACCCGAAAAAAAATTTGGCCGTTGCTGTTCCGAAATTTTGTTGGGTTTTTGGTGAGACCCTTGCGATGCCGGTGTGCAAGGAACGCTTTAAATCATGGCATTTTTGTATTGAAGCGTCCATATGATTCAGAATCATAATTTCGGAACATCTCAGAATAGATGTTTCATGTATTATGGTAAATCCAGTGGTGCTCCAGTTAGTTACGGAAAAATGGCATGCCACACGATTTGTGTGTCGGCATTTCACATTCATTACACACTATCACCCTAAAGTTGAAATACTTCAAAGAATAATCAGGAAGTACTGGACTGGATTCAAAAGAAACAGAAACATTGGCGAATTAGTGAAACGAGCCATAAGATAAATCTTATAGTTCCTGCTGAAGATATAATCACGCAGAACTAATTGATGTGTATCATCAAAACCACAAAAATTAAACTAAACAAAACAACGAAACTAAATATACAAACAGAACTTGTCTCTTCAATGGAAAACAAGGGGAGAGATAACTGAAGAAAAATATATATCTATATAAATATTACTAAAACGAAATAAAGGGTGATCCTCTGATGAAGGTTTCCCTAGAATAAATTATAATTCCGAAATAACCCGAAATATTGTACACGTAGCACATTATCAATGTAAGGCTTGAGATATGATTCACACCAGAAACGGGTGGATATTGGATCAATATCTATGAGATTTTTAATAGTACGAAGGTCTTTATTAACTCATCTTGATTTTTGGTCTTTTTTGACTGCTGTGTTCCAGTAAGAATAGAATTGTTTATATCAGTTGTGAACTTTCACTAAAATGTCTTTGTAGTTTGAATTCTGTACAATATCACACAAGAAAAAACATCATCAAGGAAATTTAAAAAAAAAAGGGGAAACAAAGATATTTTTAATGTTGGCCCTGTCTTATGCGACCTTTTTCAGAATTCCCTTCAATGGTCGCTATAGATAGGTTTGACTGTATAATTCTTTGATAAAATTTACATACTTAATTTTTTTCTGTTTCAAATATTCTTTTTTCCTAGCTTCGTAGTCCACAGAAGTTCCCTGAAATAAAAGGTTTGACAATATTAAATTATTATTGTTATTCAAACATATCAATTTTCCCAATTTTCCCTGGCCTGATCAGTTGGAAGTGGATTTTTACAATGGTTTTTTTGTTTGTTTGATGGTGTTTAATGCCACTTTCAACAATATTTCAGCTATATCTTGGAGGTCAGTTTTATTGGTGGAGGAAACCAGAGGACCCAGAGAAAACCACTGACCTGTTGTAAGTCACTGACAAACTTTATCACATAATGTTGTAGACCTCACCCTGATCGAGATTCGAACTCACAACATCATTGGTGATAGGCACTGATTGCATAGGTGGTTGTAAAACCAACCACCATACGATCACCGCCACGACGGTCCCCTTTTAAAATGGGATGAAATCTGTAACTATATGGTTGTCAATAAAAAAAATTTAAAAAGTCCTTCAGTGACTAGGGTATAATCAGAGGCGGTGCTTAAAATCATAGCTTTATTCCAAAGTTATGATTTGACTGACAGTTTAAGATTGCCCTTAAGATGTTGCAAAATAGCTTCATTCATATGGATCCTTTAATTATTTTTCATTTAGAAGTTACTTCCTAGTTTAAACTTGTTTTGATTGATTGGTGTTTAATGCCAACTTTAGCAATATTTCAGCTATATCGTGGTGCGAACAAATTGTATTATTCAACTTAGGTTTAAACTTGGTGGAATATGTTTGTAATTCTAATAGAACTTTTCATGACCGATTCTGAATTGATGGAACGTTTTAATAATTTTAACAATGTGATGAAACAATGGCAAGAGATTGTATGTTTTTTTGGTCGAGGTGAGCATAAAACGTTTCTTGAATGGGATGTAACTACAGAACAGTCAGAGACATCGTGTGATAAATCACTGTGATAGACTTATCACTCATCTTGGTGATTCAGATATATCTTTGGTTCTATTAAATATATCTTCAAAATTTCTTTTACATTTAGAGTTTTACTTACTATCACCCAAAAGGCATATCAAAATACCGGTAAGTAAATAGATTAAACAGACCAAAAGATATATCATTATCACTAAGAAGAGCGATACATCTATCACAGTCATTTACACTGTTCTATATGCAATCGCAGCTGCATGTGATAAAGTTTACCAGTTGCTTGCCCATGGTCGGTGGTTCTCTCCGGGTACTCCAGCTTCTTCCACCACTAAAACTGGTCGCCATGATATAGCTGAAATATTGCTGAAAGTGGTGTTAAACACCAAAAAATCAATCAATCAATCAATGTTCTATATGCCACTTACCTCTTTTATATCCATTTCACCAATATTTTGATCTATCACATCATGTTGTACCTTTCTCTTCTTTCTCAACAGATTATTATGTACAGAACAGGAAGAATTATGCCATGGTGATATTGTTGTGTTAGACCCCACAAACGATGACACATCAATGACATCATTCTAAAAACAGAACAAAACAAAAACATGTGTTGCCATTTCATAAAAAAATTACATTACTTCTTTATCAATATTGTTCAGTGAGTGAATGGGTGATTGTTGTTTAATGCCAACTCAGTAATTTTTCCGCTATATCATGACAAGAACTAGTTAATTTTCAATAAGATGATAATGATGTCTGCTTTGTACTAGACCAACACGCTAAGCTGGATTTTTATAGTATTTTTATAGTGCTAGCTCACTGAAACAATAGTCTGTGGATAGACATGTTGCCCCACCTGGACACATTATCCTGATTCAAAGCCAACCAGTCTTTGCTCTTTCTCCTGAATGCTGCGTGTTTAGTGGAGAAGCAACAAATACCAATTTCATAGTCTTTGATTTGACCTGATCAGGGCTTGAACCCACGATCTACCGCACTCGAGGCGACATTTTCGCCTTGGTTTCAACATAAACGAGACTCTAATGTGAATGGGAAAGAAATCTTTGATCTCATGTGTAAAATAACAGGAAACTTCGAAAGTCTCCCAGATTTTTTCACCACTTTGCCCTCAATTTAAATGAAAGAGAAGTGAAGTCATCCTGATTCCTGTATTACACAGGTGTGGTGAGCCATAGTTCAGTGATTTTACCTCGGAATTTTCAAGATTTCAAGTTATTTATGAAAAATTAAACTGAAAATTACTACAAACTAACAAATTTTTCTAAATCTTTTATAGGATTTCCAGATTACAAGGTTCCATTATATATTTCATTCGGAATCGTTTTACCACACGAAAGCAAATTACCATCCCACCTTTAACATGATATCTTCTTACATACTCACTTCTGAGAAAGTTAGAACATCAACATCTTCTTCATCATTTGAACTCTGCATATTTGACCTTTTGGCAACTGGCTCGTCAGATTTAATCTTGTCACTCTTTCGTTTCAAAACATCAACATGATCATCATCATCATCATCGTCGTCATCTATGACAATAACATTTCTCTTCGTTGAAGTAAGATCGTTTTGGTCATCACTTTCTTGAGATTCATTTCCATCACTGAGATTTCTCATTATGTTGTCGTAATCATCTTGTGCGTCTCTAATGGCTGCCTCTAATTCATCCTCCTGTTCAATTTCTGAAGCGCTACCAGGAATAGATTCTACAACTTTTGTAACTTCATCATATTTTCTTTTGGAAGGCTTAGAATTTTCAGCAATGCATTCATTGCCATTATCAAGGCCAATGGTCGGTTTCAAAGAGGCTTTAGAAGGTTTATAATTTTCAGCAATGCACTCATTGTCATTATCGAGGTCAATGGTCGGTTTCAAAGAGGTTTTGGAAGGTTTAGAATTTTCAGCAATGCATTCATTGTCACTATCAAGATCAATGACCTGTTTCAAAGAGGCTTTTTCCTCTTTTGATTCAGTAGATTTTTTATTTGGAACTATTTCTAAAGACTCGCCATCTTCACAATCTATCTGGAGTGAATACTCTTCAACTTGCTCCGTAAAATAATGCATTGTCTTGGTCTTATCTCCAGATGTTTTCACACAATCTTTTTTTACCGTTTCTAATTCTGACTTTTTTACATGATCTGTACTTGTAGCAGGTTCGTCTACATCAATAACAACTGGAGGCGAAGAAGAAGTGCATTGTGTAGTCGAAGCAAGCTTTACTTGAATGTTGGTTATTTGTGTTTTACTGATTCGACACTTAACACAGATTTTCTCTTGAACACTTTCCTGCGATAAAACCCAATTAGTAATGTCCTCTGCAGTTAAGATCACATTACATCGAACACATCGTAAAACTGATATTTGTCCTATAGAATTATCTGAATCTTTGTTAACAGAAGGTACAGGAGGAGCATGAACAATATTTGACCCAGGCACAGATTGTATTGGTGATGGAACATTTTCTATTTTTGATTTCTTTGGGTCCGGAACCAATAATTCTTCTGATATTTTCCTTTTTAAATTTTGCGGATCATCTTGACCAACATTTGGTTGTACCGTGTTATTTTTAACTATGTCTGATAATTTGTTTCTAGCTATTTCCAAGTTGCTATAAGTTCCCAGGACTGAATATGAGGAAATTGGAACAGATTGACTAGATGGTTTCAATACAGTATTAATCAATGTATTTTGAGGTGCTTGCATGGATATTCCTTTCGGTATACATCCCGATAATGTCTGAAATTTATCAGTGTTTGTGACAGTAGTTGTAGTAATCCCTGAAGTTAAAATATTTATAGGCTGAAATGACGTTATAGTATCAACTACCTGTCCACCCAACTGATTAAGGTGAGGCAATGCTGTAGAATTGATGTGATTTCCAGGCTTAGGTTCTGAGTGATGAACACTGATACAAGGTGAACTGATTATGCTTTGATTCCCTATAACAGGAACGACCATGAGTGGTGCACTAGGCCGTGTTATCTGTAAACGACTTAATCCAGAGATGCTACCTGGAACGATAGAGGAGCAGGAAGAAGTTGACGGAGCTGATTCCATGAATTTTTCGGTTGATATCAAATGTTTTGCCAATTCAGATTGCCCAACACTTGTTACTGGATTGACAAGATTTGTAACTTGTGCTATTTTCTTTTGTTTTTCTGGCAGCTGATCCTTGCCATTTTTGTCGTATATTTTCTTTTGTTTTTCTGGCAGCTGTTCCTTGTCATTTTCGTCGCATACAAGATTTATGACAACTTTAGGACTTTCACTACTAGCACCGGGGTCTTTGACGATTTGTATTCTGATTGAGAAAACAGAATTTGGTAGTTTGGCTTTCACTTCGGGAGGTATGAGAGCAGGTTTGTCTGATCTGGGTAGGAATGTCACTTGAAATTCGCCTATTATGAAGGATTTTAATATTGGATAGGTTTCCTTCGATATATGTGACGTTAGACGAGAAAGAATCCTGGTTTTTGAGTCCTCGTAATTACAATTAGATATAACTTCTAACAATCGTAATCCTCCTCTATCAGCTTCTTCAAGAGATTGTCCTTTACTCCTTAAACAAATCCACTGAGTATGCCATTTCCCACTCGATAAAATCTACAAATAGAAACAATACCACCAGTGATGTTGTTAAAAGCCGTTGCCGACGATTTTTGCCGGTTATTGTCCTTTCCTTGCTGGCTATTTTTCAATGAGTCAAAAAATAATGTGACAGAAAAATCCATATTCCAATATTATATAAATTATTACATCATATAATTAATTAATTATGGATTTTGACGGCGGATTAATCAACGTTCTAATAGATTAAATCCAATTTGGAAATCTCCTTAAGTATATATTTAGTCACTATTTATAAAATTGTGCACGCGCACCTAACATTTAGTGAAACATCCGCTATGGACCACGGCATACACAACTTTTTTAGGACGCAGATCGCAAAGAGAACACCTCTGTAAAGATCCAAAAGGATAAGAAGAGAGTGTATATGATCTTCAGATACCATCTTTCATTCAAGCTTCTGATCAATACTACTGTGGTGATCTTTTTTGTAAAATGCAAGACCTGTGTTTTGTAAACTTTTATATTTTATGTTACGTTTTGACCTTTATTTTAATAATGATCACCCAGACTCGTAATATTGAGGAGTTTCTGCAAATTTTAATTAATACATGAATTATTGGTCCAGGGATAGCTCACAGATTTATTTTTGAAAATGGGTCTCTCGTTGGTCACATAAATCAACATCTTGAACATGCCGTCCGATTTTCTCTAAACCACTTCACTTCGGACGCTCAGTAGTGGTACCAAGTTATATCTTTATTGCTTTAACTACCAAATTTATAAAATTCTAATTTTAAACTTTTATCGATATTTTTTTCCCACGAAATAATAATTTTTATGTGGTTTTTTAATGAAATGAAAAAGTGAAAAATCGTTTTTTCACTCTTTGACAGAAAATAAAAACGCTGACCGTGACTACCAGTGTTTCCCAAGGTGTTTTTACTTTTACAGGACATTCGGGCTGGTAATAAAAAAAAATTTACCAGACCAAACCAACTTTAACCAGACCGAAAAAAAGATACTTACAAAATGTTAATAATTTTGTGCTTGTGGTATTTGATCAGTTAATTCCAGTTATTCTAAGTGCAGACAAGATGATGAAGAGACAAAGAATGATTCTTTTCCCCAGAGCATCAAGCAAAACCTTTTAATCAAATATTTATTTCTGTCTACATGTATTTTGACTATTGGAGTCTTGCATACCTCAATATATACCTGTGCTTTTTTTACAAGTACCCTCCCCCTTTTTTGTTCCTTTTGAAATATTACTGTGATCTAATACCACACAAATGGTAATAACTCATATTTGTGTTATCTTCAGCAGAAGAAAGATGTCTCTGCCAATTAGCTGAACGGTCCAACTATATATAGCTAGAGCCTAGATAATGAAAATATAGCACAAACGTATATTGTTATGAACACTGGCAGTCAAAAATATTATTTGTCAGACCTTAAATCAGATTGCAACAATTGAATAAAGTTACTGTAGTTCAAAGTCTATTTTTTAATTGCATAGGCATTTATGTTTACACATGTACATTGTATGTAAATAAACAGTTCGATAGATCGTAATATTAACCCGTTGTCGAGTATAAAATATCAATGTGGATGGATAAAAATGTGAAGCGTCCCCATGCATTTTAATGAATTTTGAATGGCCAACACTCGCAAATGTGAACATATTAAACATGAGAACTATGATTTATGTCACAGAAATGAGAAAAAATTTAATCAAAAGTTCGTTTTGCTGAAAGTAGCTTCGGACAAAAAGTTCGGTCAACATTTCTCATAGCACAATGTCGGGTTCCGTCCCCTTTAAAATGGCGCCAATGTTGTTTGTTATTGAACGAAATTAAACAAATCTAGGCCTCAATAGTGAACAATACCATCATCACCAATGACCTTCTGATGAACTATGTAAAATATGTTCTTACCGACAAAGAGCAGATCGTGGCAGTATTAAAACATGAGAAATACAGTTGTAGATAATTAACGAATCGGTCGTCGGACTTTCGGTCCAGTAAACATTATCGGACCATGCTGAATTTTACCGGACATGTCAGACGGACCTTCGGAATCACTGGACCACGATCGACCTCCTTACCTATAAATGTCTGATCAGACTGAAACTAGCACTAACCAGAACATACATGAAAGTGTTAACAAAAGAAATGTAATTTTCAGTCTGTACAAGGAATAATCACGAATAATAATGAATTCACAATATTAGCAAACAAAACCTTTCCTATAATATAAAGTGTAGTCATACAGTAAACAGATTACAATCAATTGATAGAGTGAGCGAGTGATTGTTGTTTAACACCAACTCAGCAATTTTTCAGCTATATCATGGTGAGAACAAGTTCATTTTCAATGAGATGAGATTCGCTTTATACTAGACCAACACACTTGGTTCAATTTTTATAGTGCTAGCTCACTGAAACAGTCTGTGGTTAGACATGTTGCCCCACTTGGACACATTCTCCTGATTCCAAGCCAACCAGTCTTTGCTCTTTCTCCTTAATGCTGCATGCTTAGCAGAGAAGCAACAAATACCAATTTTATAGTTTTGGTTTGACCCGATCAGGCTCAAACCCACATCTACCACACCCAAGGAGAGCATGCTAACCATTACACCACTGATGTAGTCCAATTAATAGATCAATACGTAATGACTCAGCGTTTTTAAATCTTTGGTTTTTTTTATCTGAATAAATCAACACGCACACTGTGTGCCAAGCTTAATTTCTTTTTGTACAATTTTGTTTCATGACAAAATATTTTGTGTGTTAATTGAAGCTCTATGTAAATAAACTCACATCATCAGGAATGTTAAATTTGGCATCTGCATTACAACCAAGGCCATCTAAATTATCTGACTTTCTTCCACAGTTACATACACATCCTGCTAGATGATGGTCTCTATATAATAATAAAAAAGTCTTAGGATAATTTAAAAAAATTACACTGTTCAAAAATTACACAAGTGTATTTACATAAATGCAGTAGCAATGTACGGATCCCAGTCTGCATGCTAACCCTTTCACTCGAAGCCCATGACAAGTAAAACTGGATTCGGACAATTGAAAACTAGTATTACTGTGAGCACAGCTCACTAAGATATACCCCCTGCTCCCCACATCTGTCTAACCTATTTCCATGACCAAAACATTACTGCTTGTTCCGACCAAAAATGAAAGGGACCCTCCTCTCTTCACCAGTAAGCTGCTGATAAAATTTCAAAACATTTTGAGAAACACTACTCAAGTTATCAAATGACATAGGGTAAAAATCCTATTTTCCGTCATATCAAGTCCAATAACTCTGGAACGGCAAAAGTGAAAAACGTCAAAAATGAAAGGGATCCTCCTCTCTTCACTGGTAAGCTGCTGATAAAATTTCAAAACATTCTGAAAAACACTACTCAAGTTATCATACGACTTAGGGTCAAAATCCTATTTTCCGTCATATCAAGTCCAATAACTCTGGAACGGCAAAAGTGAAAATCGTCAAAAAAGAAAGGGATCCCCCTCTCTTCACCAGTAAACAGCTGATAAAATGTTAAAAGATTCTAAGAAACACAACTCAAGTTATCGTACGACATAGGATTTGTCTACAGACGGACGGACAGACATGGTGAAACCAGTATACCCCCCTACAACTTCGTTGCGGGGGGTATCATTAGGAAAGAATTTGTTTGAATAAATAGAAAATTATTCTAAATTTAAACTTTCGGGCAAGTAGTGAACAAATGTAAGGAAAGACTGGGATCTATCTTAAGGCTCAGAATGTAACAAGACAAATTTTCATTGATGGTCAAAGTTTTATTATATGAAATATGGAGTTAAACTTTTCTATTATTGAACAGAATCTAGTATCAGAATTAAAAATACATATATGCAATGACATTTGCCATGATCCCACCAAAGGGAGAAAAAGGACCAAAAAACCTATTCCAGGGATTAATCTGGCTTCAAAAGTCTATCGCTACTATCAAATTTTGTGATCCCTGCTATTCAAATCAACTTTTTTTTATCAGAGTGTAATTTCTTTTTTGGAGCAAAACATGTATTTTCCTTGTTTAATTTACCTTTTAACAGCCTTATAAAGAGTTGTACGAGCACATGTAGTAAATTCTGAATCTTTATCGGAGATCACATCAATGTCTTCGTACTCGTCAGAAAGATCTGATAAGTTCCAGCTACCTTGACTAGATATCTCTGACTTTATATTGCTGAAATCAGTCTGAAAATAATGTAACAATATTATAGGATTTTGAATCGTACAAAAATGAATGTACTTGACTAGTCAGAAAGGGTCAGGACTTTCTACCAGGTACTTTTACCTACCTAAAATTGTCTTTGGTACCTCCTGATTTTAAAGAGTGTTGTATAAGATATTCATGAAAATTGTTCAAATTATAATAAAAAGTACCACATGTTAATAGTGAAGTAGTGGGAGACTTGAAAAAATATTGAAAGCCCTGAAGAGCTCCACTATACATCATACATTCAAAAGGAGGCCAAAGAGGATTATTGTCAGTAAATGAAACAAAATCAAATGAGAGTTGCCTCTCATCAATCCTGATAACCTCTAATATTGGTGAATTAGTGGTTTGACACCACAACATTAACAGGTCAAATGAATGCAGTCAACCGTAACATTGATTTCTTATCGGAGACAAAAAATTCATCACATGGTTCTCACACACAATAATTAAATAAAGTAACACATTTTTACATATTTTAATGCATTTTATTAATTACAAAAATACACATAAATTTGATAAATATTGATAAAAAATTGAATTCAAATCTACAAATATATTGACCATTCCTACCTTCGAAATTGTGATGGTTCACCAGTTTGATGACATTTTTTGTGAATTTCTTTTACCTGCTCCAGTCACAATCTAATTTTACCCCACTTTTGTAAAATTGACCAAAAAGGTTTTTTTTAATAGTCGAAAAATTAGAGTAATTACAGTATATAAATATTATACTTCAGCAGTCATATGTGTTTGAGGTAACAATTTTTACTCCGTTTCTAAGATTTTATGATTGTGTTTTGGGTTAGGGTTATAGTGTTTAATGCCATTTTCAACAAAATTTCAGTAACATCGAAGTGGTCAGTTTATTAGTAATTAGGAAACCGGAGTACCCGGAGAAAACCACCAACCTGTCGCAAGCCACTGACAAACATTATCACATAATGTTGTATCGAGTACGCCTTGCCTGAGCAGGGTTCAAACTCACAACAAACTCAGCTCAATAACTACTTAGAAGAGACAGGAAGTCCCTTATCCAAGAAAATACAAGAATATTAGAATTTTTATATTTTGAATATACATGTATGTAGCAAATAAGACATGCAGTCGACACAAACAAATTTTCCTTTTTTGAGACATTAACCCATTTTATCCTGATAACAAATCACCAACAGGGTTTGTAGTGCCTGATAATAAATTCTAATTACTGTGTTGTAAGCTTGAGCATCATTTTGCAGCTGTAGCAGAAATTTTTGAAATCATTGTTATTGTTTAATTAAATTACATAAAAGTATATATATTTGAAAAGATAATAAAATTTTCAACACATTCATGTAAATTTTGTTATTATTTACTTATCTATATGTTTGCAGTATTGCATTAAAATCAAATGTAAACAAAGAAAGAAAAAAAACCTTACTTGTGTATTTAATGAATTTGTTCTCCATAAAGTTGAATGAAACAATCCTAATATTGTATGATTAAAATGTGCACAATTCAATTGTCAATATTTTGATCCAGATTTGAAGTTTCTAGCATTTATACTTCAAAAGTTAATTTTTTTTTAATAAAAAAGTTCAAACATGAATTTTGCTTGCAATTTTTCAAATGTTTGGAGCCTTCGGTTGAGGGGGGTTCTTTCTGCACTCTTGTTCGGCGTACCTGTTTGTTTCATCCCCCAATTTTTTCCATAAATCGTTACACCAGAGCAGTTCATATTAATGATGGGCCTCTGCTTCCTCTGGGTGTTGAACCGTTGCACCCCCGATCAATTTGAAACGTGATGGAAGTCGAGATGCAAAATTAATTTGGGTCCAGTCTTCTTGGAATCCCTCGAATTCCATATCATTGTCTGAATCACTATCAAACATCACTTCTAGCCATTGACTTCACGTAATTCAAAATCATCATTTTCATCAAAATTTCCTATATCAATGTCACTACCATCACTGTAAACATCAGAGTTATCCTCCATGATTTTATAGTTTGATTTTCGATCAAATTAAACACCTTTCTGACCACATGTGCTGATAATGTCGTTGCGCAAGCAAAATACACAATTATTGTGACATATAACACAGCTCAAGTGTACGTGTACACAACTACGTCAAAAAATACGACTACAGTCGTATTCAGGATAAAATGGGATAATAAGATTAAGTCTAATTTACTTTTTAAAATAATATTTAATTTTGATTTCTCAACCAAAATTCAACTTTGAACAACTGGAAGCTTTAATTGTACATTATTTTCTACTTGTCACATGAAGTCTTCATACAGAATTTTTTTTTACCACCACTATATAGCTGAAATATTGCTGAAGTTGGCTTTAAACACCAATCAATCAAATCATACAAAATAAAATGCAGCTTTACCATCTCTGTCTTGTTCTTTGTGCTTGATGAATGTTGTAAAGGCTTTGGCTTGATTTCTACTGGTTTCTGTGGCACTGGTACTGGTTTAAGAGGTAGTGATAATGGTGGATTGATTTGTGGTGAGAATTCCTGCTTCCTAGATTTTGATGGCACTGCAAACAATAGTAAATGAAAATGAACATGTATGCGAGTAATCAGAACATTATAGTTGATGAAACAGAAGTAGAGTGTTATTTAACTGAAGGCCTAGATTAATTTGACTTTTCTGGAAGTGTTGTGTCCACTACATTAGTTATCTATGTTGTTATTACTATCTCTAGGTCAATATCACTGCAGATGGACTGCATCTATGTTTGAAATTTAAACTAAATACATTGTAGTATATATACTGATTTCTTTGTATCAACAAAGGCAAACCAGTTATCACACTGGACCATGATTTGTGTCAACAACAAAAAAGATTTTGAACTGGATCCTACAGCACATTACATATTATTTTCGATTCTTTGTGTCAACAACAAACCAACATTATATATATATCTAAGGGTCTGTCGTGGTCGTGATCGTGTGGTAGTTGTAAATACAAATATTGGTTACTGTAACGAGCGTTACAAATGTCCCCCAAACGAACAATACAAGTACTAGTGGTATGAATGAAGAATAGTGTGAGAACATAGCACGAAATAATTAGAGCCCAGTTTTTGACTCTATCATGTCTATAGTAGGGCTTCTTTGTTATGTTACCCTACAAAATGTGCTACAATAAACTAGTAAGCAAAGTAAGAAAAAAATGGCTTCAATTGTCTGCCATCATCTACAACACCAGTAATGGAGATGTTAGAAGACTATATTATTAGCATGAAATCAAATGCAAAAGATGTTTGTCATACACTATTATATTAATAAGCAAATATTAGATAGCACCATAGCAAACCAACGATGAATATCAATTCGCAACATCATAATCTACTTGGAAACCAAATTTCGCCCAAATCGGAGGATTTTTGTATTTTGGTGGCCATTTTGGATTCAAAATGGCCGCCATAGCAAACCAACGATGGATATCAATATGCAACATCATAATCTACTTGGAAACCACATTTCACCCAAATCGGAGGATTTTTGTATTTTGGTGGCCATTTAAGATTCAAAATGGCCACCATGGCAAACCAACGATGAATATCAATTCGCAACATCATAATCTACTTGGAAACCAAATTCCGTCGAAATCGGAGGATTTTTGTATTTGGCGGCCATTTTGTACCTTGGTTACCATGGCAACGGCCGCCATTTTGAATTTTTCCAACCCCCAAGAGCTGCCAAACACTACGGTGGATATTCCTACAAATGTTCATGAAGTTTGATGAAAGGAATCCAAATTTTTTTCAAATCCCCCCTTTTTTATTTCCATGGCAACTGCGGCAAAGTTTGTCCAACCGATTCCGATTTGGGCTTATCTTGTTCCACTAGATGTGGATGTTGTTCCTATCAAGTTTCATCAATTTCTGTTCAGCGAGTAACCTGCTATGATAATTTTTGTGTTTTTCAATTTTTTAGCATTTTGGCCGTTTCCATGGCAACGGCGCCCATTTTGAAAATTCCAATAGTAGTCTGCACATCTACTCATAGTGCTTAGCATTCCTGTGAAATTTCATTGATTTCCGTTCAGTAGTCGCAGAGAAATGTGTCGGATAAACTTTTGGCAGAAGAAAGAAAGAAAGAGGAAGAATAATAATAAGAACTAGAATTGCCATTGCAAAGCAATAGCGGACATCACCTCACCCCATTATTTTGGTACCTCGATTTCCATGGTAACGCCATTTTGAATTTTATCAACATGCCAAAAGCTTCCACACACTACGGTGAATATTCCTACAATGTTTCATGAAGTTTGATGAAAGAAATCAAAACAATTTTAAAATCCCCCCTTTTTTTATTTCCATGGCAACTGCAGCAAAGTTTATCCTACCGATTCCGATTTTTTTGGCTTATCTCGTTCCACTAGATGTGTATGTGACAGGAAACATTACTGCAAAACTTTTTGAAGTTTGGAGTGAATTTAACATTTTTAGCACCTTGGTTACCATAGCAACGGCCGCCATTTTGAATTTTTCCAACTCCCAAACGCTGCCACACATTACGGTGTATATTCCTACAAAGCTTCATGAAGTTTGATGAAAAGAATCCAAATATTTTTTAAATCCCCTTTTTTGTTTCCGTGGCAACTGCGGCAAAGTTTGTCCAACCGATTCCGATTTTTTTGGCTCATCTCATTCCACTAGATGTGGATGTTGTTCCTATCAAGTTTCATCAATTTCTGTTCGTTCCTACGATGTTTCATGAAGTTTGATGAAAGAAATCCAAAACAAATTTAATCCCCCCTTTTTTATTTCCATGGCAACTGCGGCAAAGTTTGTCCTACCGATTCCGATTTTTTTGACTTGTCTCGTTCCACTAGATGTGGATATGACAGAAAGCATTATTACAAAACTTTGTGAAGTTTGGAGTGAATCTAACATTTTTTGCACCTTGGTTACCATGGCAACGGCCGCCATTTTGAATTTTTTCAACCCCCCCCCCCCCCCCAAAAGCTGCCACACACTACGGTGGATATTCCTACAAAGTTTCATGAAGTTTGATGAAAGGAATCCAAATATTTTTTAAATCCCCCCCTTTTTTGTTTCCATGGTTTATCTCATTCCACTAGATGTGGATGTTGTTCCTATCAAGTTTCATCAATTTCTGTTCGGCGAGTAACCTGCTATGATCATTTTTGTGTTTTTCAATTTTTTAGCATTTTGGTCGTTTCCATGGCAACAGCAGCCATTTTGAAAAAATCAACCCTTAAAAGCACAACTTCACATGGCATGTGATATTCCTACAAGGTTTCATAAAGTTTGATCCAGGCATCTCCGAGAAATCGAGCGGACAAAAATGTGTGGAAGAAGAACAATAATAATAGTGAAAAAGTAGAATAACAATACATCAGGTCTGTGGCTTTCTCCAGTTCCTCCATCAATAAAACTGAGCTTCTGAAATATTGTTGAAATAGGTGTTAAACACCAGAAGGCTAAGCCTAAGTTAAATATAATACTAACCAGTAGTAATTTGATGATCCATCTCGAAATCGTCATAATCAACATCAATATAAACTTGTGGAGCTGGTTCTGCTGTAGTAGTTGTTTCCTGAAATACATTGTATTATGTCAAAATCACTTGTTATCATCATTAGAAAATATTATCTAACTCAAATTATCTGTAATTTGGACATTTTTCCTTTGATTTCACTTAGTTATATTGTTAATATCAGACTGACTCTGATACTGAAAATTATCAGTCAGTGTGATGTTAAGCACATTATGACGCTACCGATAAAAACAATACCGTCAGTTTAGAAGGTCTTCACATACAATATCACAAGTACCACAGCTCGTCCTATCAGACTTGCTTTCATACTACCAATAATGTTTGTCTCGACTTTCATAACTGCCTTTATTCTATATTTATCTGTAATTTGGATAATTTCCTTTGATCTCACCGAGTGATATTTTAATACAGTTGTTGACATTGTGTGGAATAACAGTTATTTTGTTGGGCCAGAAACAAGACTATTAGTCTAGTCATAATTTTTGTGAGATTCGTTGTTTTATATATTTACAAAGATCATATCAAAAATCGAGAAAAATCGAGAAAGGACAAAGTCGTCATTTATGGTAATAAAGATCGTTCATATATTTTCGATAACTTTTGTCACAACATGGCTTCCGTAGACACTGAATAGCTGACAAGGGAGATAAATCGTAAAAATGCAGAGAGAGAAATGCAGACAACGCACCAACTAATCATCGTTTTAGTACTGGTAAGTTTCATAAAATGGTTAAAACCAACACAAATAGACTACCAGGGCCTCTTATTAATCTTAGATCTACAAAAATACCGTATTTTTCTTGAGCATTCGGGTATAATTCGATCTGTGTATCCGACTGGTCAAAGACCTCCAAAATGTTTTGTTCCACTTAAACAAACAACAAAAGGGTTTAAAATGAGGGATAATATGAAAACTACAACAGATATATTCAATATATATGACCCTAGATCGAATCTGAATACAACAAGATATGATTATAATCTAAAGATTATGAAGTCTCCCAAACCGGCCAGTGACAACAGGTTTAAAAAATAAATCAAAAGCTACCTTTGAAATCGAACAATGTTGAATTTTTGCGGTATTGTGGTGGCCATTTTGAAAATGGCGACCGGTAGAAATTTTTCAATGTCGGGAATCAATTCAGGACATCATAATCTACCTACATATGAAATGTCGTTGAAATCAAACAATGTTGAATTTGTGAGGTTTTGTGGCGGTCATTTTGAAAATGGCGACCGGTAGAAAATTTTCAATGTCAGGAATCAATTCGGGACATCATAATCTACCCACATATGAAATGTCGTTGAAATCGGACAATGTTGAATTTGTGCGATATATTGGTGGCCATTTTGAAAATGGCGACCGGTAGAAATTTTTCAATGTCGGGAATCAATTCAGGACATCATAATCTACCTACATATGAAATGTCGTTGAAATCGAACAATGTTGAATTTGTGCGGTATTGTGGCGGCCATTTTGAAAATGGCGACTGACAGAAATTTCTCGATCTCAGGAATCAATTTGGGACATCATAATCTACCCACAAATGAAATTTCGTTGAAATCGGACAATGTTGAATTTGTGCGATATATTGGTGGCCATTTTGAAATTGGCGACCGGTAGAAAATTTTCAATGTCAGGAATCAATTCGGGACATCATTATCTACCCACATATCAAATTTTGATGATATCGGACAATGTTGAATTTTTGCGGTATTGTGGCGGCCATTTTGAAAATGGCGAGCAGTAGAAATTTTTCAATGTCAGGAATCAATTCGGGACATCATTATCTACCCACATATCAAATTTTGATGATATCGGACAATGTTGAATTTTTGCGGTATTGTGGCGGCCATTTTGAAAATGGCGAGCAGTAGAAATTTTTCAATGTCAGGAATCAATTCGGGACATCATTATCTACCCACATATCAAATTTGGATGACATCGGACAATGTTGAATTTTTACCACCCATTTTGTATGCCGTGTTTTGGTAGCCATTTTGAAAATTTTGAAAACGCAGAATTGCTCCTCTAATGGTGACCTATCACTATGTCAAATTCTATGTCTCTATCATTATCTATTTAGAAGTTATCAACATTAATGTACGAAATTTCAAGTTTCCCATAGGATTCTATAGTAACCCCCACCCCCTTTGAACCCCCAAAAATATGGCTTTGACCCCCTTTACCACAAATCTGAAAACTTTAAGATCAACTAGAAACATATATCTATAACTCCATCAAGTTTCATGAAATTCTGTCCAGTAGTTCCTGAGATCTGCCGTGGACAAGTTCATGGTCCACAGAAAGAAGAAAGAATAATAATAATAATAATAATAATAAGAAGAAACTTTGTTTGGGAGACTTAATAAAAATAGCATCCCCACCTATCCTCTCGCGGACGGCAAAAAAAAAGTATGGAATGCCGTTTCTGTCATAAATTCGTTACGTGAACCATATAATATGTTGTAAATTTAAAGTTTTACAAGAAAAACAAAATGTCTAACTGCACAAAATAAACGGAATAAACTGGCTGAAAAAAATCTCACAGAAAAACCAAGAATATAGTTCATTTTGATTTGTAATAAAGTGGAAATTGACAACTAAAGAAATTTCTATTTTTAGTAACAGCAGCCACTTTGAATGGAGGGCAGGGCTGTCGGACAAAATTTTGAAAGGGGACCACCCAAGGACCATCTCAGCCAAATTTGCTTTAATTTGGTTCAGCAGTTTCAGAGGAGAAGATTTAAATGTGATCTTTTATCAAAATATGCCTAATTTGTATAAATCGGTTGAAAGAAAAATTTCACAGAAAAACCCAGAATACGGTACCGGTATATGTTAATCTACTCATTGTCATGTATCTGTGTATGTTTTACCAAAGAATTTTTTTGTGTAAAAGAATGAAAGTTTAGAAATCCAAAATTGTCCGTTTGATGCAGACTGGAGTATAAAGTACCAGTACACGATGAGAATAACAAATTACCCAAAATAATAAGGCAATACGTCAAATTTTCCGTCTTTTGAAAAGTTTTCCATTGTCGAAAATAACTTCAAATAATTAAGACTGCTTGGGATTTTTTAAATAAATTTATTTGGTCTTCATTTTATCCCAAGTTGGGAATAAAAAAAATATGAAATATCCTGTGAATTCAAAAATGAAAAAGAAAAAAAATTTCCCGTACTTTTTACAATACAATATTAGCTATTTATCCTGCAATCAGTACATTTGCTGTACAAATATGCTATGCGAATAAATGTTTGCTTTATTCGTACTAGACGAATAAACTTTTCAGCCTACGAATAAACTTTCCTGGTACCCTGTAGCTATGTACAGCTGAGGGCGCAGACAAGTATGAAACTGGTACTAATGTAACGCAGACCACGAAGAAGACACCCTTGACAACATTTATGAAAGGCGAGGAATGACGCTTGTTTCTGTCCTTTTTGTTTAAATCTGACAAGTTTTCCGACTTTTTTGACATTGCAGGATAAACACAATATACGTACATTGTCGTTAAATATCAAATTCCTTTGTAATCGCTGCGAAACAGGCCTGAAAAGCTCGCCAAAGTCTCGCTATTCTGCCTGTTTCTAAAGCTCGTACAAATAAATTTTATATTTACCGACAATGTACATATATTGTATATATATGCCTCTGTATGTCTTTTTATCGGAATACCACTGTTTGTGAAATGTAGTATATTATAGTGTAGTATTTATATTACTATTTTTATTTGTCACCTTTGTTTAAAGACCTTTTGCTAGTATTCGTACGATAATTGAAAAGTTTTTAAAATCTCAATTGTAGTCATTTTTTCCTAAAAAAAAAAGGTGATATTTCCCCCCAAAATATTCATATCCCATTGTTTTTCAATCACTAAATCGTAAAATGTAACTGTTGGTACTGCCTTTTGAGTTAATACATGAAGAATTCCTTAATCCTACATTATCCTGTATCCCACAAAGTAAAAGAAAATTTCCAGTTTTCGTCGATTTTTATTAAAAAAAACAATTTTTGCCCCCAAAAATACATTTCCCCATTATATATTGCTTTAGATTTTTAGAATATAACTAATCACACCTTATCTCATCAAACGGTGATAGAAAAAATTCTGTTGCAATTAGTTGGAGGTTTTGCCATTTTTCGGCTAGAATGACTGGACTATATTGACTGATCACTATATAATATATTCTTTATCATGTTTCGATTAATCAGAAAATTATTAAGAACTGTGGTGGTCATTTAGGAGCTCAGATTAAACAAAGCACTCGGTGCACTAGAGGTGCTGAGTCTGTCTGCAGACCAGTTAGTATTGTTGCATTTATATCATTGGGATCTGTTAACTTCCAAAAAAATAATTTTCATTTGGGTTTATAAAACATGCAAGATTCTTTTCCCTGCAAGGCTCACGTTGGAGGGCGATTCGGGCAGAGAAGTCGCCTTGTGAAGGCTGACTTCGCTTTCTCGTTGGTCAAAAGCGAAGTTCAATTCGCCTTGTAATTTTGAAGAGTCGCCCTATGTCGCCGCCCGCGTATTTTCTCCACTTGTCATTTATGAAAATGTCGATATTGTGCACGTGAAATCTATCCTATCTGTTATTAAGTATTTTGAAAGTGATTTTCTTGGAAAGTAATCCATTACAGTTTATAGAAACTTTAATTTCGTTCATTAGAGGTTTTGTTTATATACATGTATACCAGGCTTAAAATAAAACTATTTCTATTTGTTTTTCGTAAACAAACAACAATGGCACCATTTTGGTAATGGGACGCAATGCGGTACTGTGCTACGGGAAATGTTGATAAATTTTTTTTTGTCCGAAGCTACTTTCAACAAAACGAACTTTTGATTTATTTTTTCTCATTTCTGTGACATAAAATCATAGTTTTCATATCAAATATGTTCATACATGCAAAGATTGCATTTCAAAATTCGTTGAAATGCACGTAGACACTTCAGATATTTATCCATCCGCATTGGTATTTTATACTCGACACCAGGTTAATATTATGATCTATCGCACTATTTATTTACAAACAGACATGTGTTTACAAACGTTAACACATATCCAATTAAAAAATAAACTTTGAACTACAGTAGCTTTCCTTCGTTGTTGCAATCTGATTTGAGGTATGGCAAATAATAATTACAGCCTTTACTTTCTTCAGTTTTTTACTATCAGTGGCAATTTACGCATGTGCTATATTTTCATTCCCTACTGTACTGTACTCCTATATATAGTTGGACCATTGAGCATATTGACAGAGACATCGTTCTTCTGCTGAAGATCACACAATTATGAGTTATTACAATCACAACACAGTAATATTTCAAAAGGAAAAGGGGGATGGGGGTACATATAAAAATCACTGGTATGCAAGACTCCAATAGTCAAGGTAGACAGAAATAAAAATGTGACATTGAATAGATGTCCTTAAGGTAGTTATGAATAAAAAAAAACCCAGAACAAATCAGTTCAGACAGCTTTTTAACTATTTACTAAATTTGGGCAGGGTAACGTCAGAGGGGTCGCGAAACAATGTTTCGATTAATCGCAATTAACTTCTCCCAGAAGTCTCCCCACTTCTCCCTGCTGTCTCCCACTTCTCCCTGGAGCTCCCTGAAAGAGAAGTCACTTCTCCCTCTAATTTGAAAGTAGTGGGAGCCCCGACTTGAATAAATTACATGGAAACAAAGTGTCGTGAAATCTGACAAAATATAGCTTGGTTCAAATAGTGTACTGTAGTAGTTTTCAAAACAATTAAAATTTGGGAAAACAGGATAATTTTTAGGTGAGCGATAACGATTTTGAAAACATGAATTCCTTATTTTTCAGATATCATCCAATTACAAGTTACCTTGCTCTTACGACGCTTGACTTTCTGCTCAGCAAACATCTCACTAGATTCATATAACAACATGGCTTTTCTACTGACTGCATCCAAATTCTTAGCAAGTCTATACGTTGATTCTCTTCTTGGAAGTGTTGCAAATTTAGAAATTTTCTTAAAATGATAGTCTTCATCGTCCTTTTTAAATCGTTTTGTATTTTGGTATGCACATTCACATTCCATAATACATTCAGGTTTTCCACAATGTGATTTTTTATCTCTTTCTTTACGAGCCTCAATGCTATCACATATACATCCAAGGCGACAGTATTCTTTTTCACATTTGACAGTCTTGTGGTCTGCTTCAGGACTTTGTTCAGTAAACACACACAAATGGCAAATACAGCTGTAACGACAACCTGGAATAAAAATAAAATATAGAGTTCCTCTCTCACATTTGTTTTTAAAATCATAATTAGATAATGCAAAATGTATATAAATTCTAAAATTTGTGTCTGGATTCATTTGTTCAATTGTGTAACTATTTCAATTTCCTCGTAAATTTGGACAGATTAATAAATTATGTCATGTTTAAAAATAGGGACTCAGGAGGAGCAAGAAATCTCTCAACAGTTTTATTGATTGTATGTTTGTTGCTTAATGCCCAGGGGCAAATATCTCATGCAAATTCAGGACCAGAGCTGTAGAAGTAGATCGGAAAGTGAGGGCAAGCTTTTTGAGGGGACCTGAAAGTGGGGGGACAAGCTTTGTAAGTGGATTGGAAAGTGTGGGGGGGGGGGGGGGGGGAGGGAGGGGCAAAACTTGTAAGTGGACTGCAAAATGGAGGACAAGCTTAAGAAGATGACAGAAATTTGGTAGAGGGGGGGGGGGGGGCTTTCCAAACTGATGTCAAGCAAAAAAAGAAATAAAACAAGGGCAACGCAAAGCGTGGCGTATCCCCTCGCCTAAATATTAGACCCTGACCTTTGACCTAAAAATCAATAGGGTTCCAGATTTTCTTAAGGTCTAAGTATGTACCAAGTTTGGTCAAAATCCATTGAAGGATGTTGATTCTAGTGTCCACAAGGATGTTACACAGTAAAAATTTGACCCAGTGACATTGACCTTTGACCTTGAAAATCAATAGAGTTCCAGACTCTCCTAAGGACTACGTATGTACCAAGTTTGGTCAAAATCCATTGAAGGATCTTGATTCTAGAGTGTTCACAAGGATGTTATGCGGTAAAAATTTGACCCTGTGATCTTGACCTTTGACCTTGAAAATCAATAGGGTTCCAGACTCTCGTAAGGACTAAGTATGTACCAAGTTTGGTCAAAATCCATTGAAGTATGTTAATTCTAGAGTGTTCACAAGGATGTTACGCAGTAAAAATTTGACCCGGTGACATTGACCTTTGACCTATGACCTGGAAAATCAATAGGGTTCCAGATTCTCCTAAGGACTAAGTATGTACCAAGTTTGGTCAAAATCCATTGAAGGATGTTGATTCTAGAGTGTTCACAAGAATGTTACACTGTAAAAAATTTACCCAGTGACCTTGACCTTTGACCTTGAAAATCAATAGGGTTCAAGATTCTCTTAAGGACTAAATATGTACCAGGTTTGGTCAAAATCCATTGAAGGATGTTAATCCTAGAGTGTTCACAAGGATTGTGACGGACGGACGGAAGGACCGACGGTAGCGTTACTATATCCCCTCGCAACTTCGTTGGCGAGGGGATAACAAAAGGTCAATTCGCTTCAAACATACCATTTTACCTCTAACTGTAATGATGATTTTGGCTTCCGTACCTATTACTAAATATTTGCCCCAAAAAGTGTGTGTGTATATTTTGACTTTCAATGCTTTTCAAAGATAATTACCAATACTAGTATAAGTAAGGGTAGTTTTCATACTTTCAGCAATAGCTTTTAAGGGCTATTTACATGTGTACAGTCTTCACACTAGCCCACTTGCCTGAAGCCAGGGACAAGTATAACTGGATTCGGACAAGTTAAAATTATGAAAGAATTTGCTTGAATAAATATAATTTTTTGGTCTAAATTTAGCTTTCGGGCAAATAGGTGAAAACAAATTTAAGACAAAGACTGTGTGTATATTCATAATGCAATTTTAGTACTGGTAGCCATTTTGGATGAACATAGAGTTGTCTTAACAAAATATTGGGACCAGGAGGGGCTGGACAATCAAGCAACATTCCAAACAAATCTGAATTCTGATTAAAGTGACTTGGTATTTATAATGAATAACACTGGTGTAAAACGTGAGGATATGACTGGTCACAACTGATAATGACAAATGATAGTCAAATTGATAGTTTATATGGACAAGTTCAAATGTTGACTTGCCTAATATTTGTGAGATGCTAAAAAAATTAAGCCTGACCATATTTGAAATTTGAAATGATTTTCTATACAGCAGTCTGAAAAAATTAGATGAGCTTTGAAAAAATGATCTTAGATTACCGGTAACCTAAAAAGATCTCACGTCATGATCACGTCAAAAAATACATTGGAAGCACATGTACATGTAACATGATGGTGAAAAATTTGTTATGCTAATCAGAGCTTCTCCCGTATATTCAATCAGAGGTTCCCAACACCCTGTAATAACTCAGCTAGCAATGATTAGGATTTCAATAGGCTTAATAAAATATATAATAATGGTATACATGTGATGCAGTGTCTTTCTTTATTTGCTATATATACAAGTAGATATTCATCTTGTTTTATACATTTGTACCAGGTACTTTTTACCCGTATAAAATAGCAATTGGTACCTCCTAATTTCAAAGAATGTTGCATAAGATATTCATGAAAAATGTTAAAATTTTAAGAAAAAGTACCTCCTGTAAATAGTGAAGTACTATACTGGCAGACTTGAAAAATGTTGAAAGCTCTGCATTTGTTTAACAGACAGGTTGAGTACTAGCAGTGAGTGAATATTTGTTGACTAGGGATTAAGATAAAGAAGTGAACTGCTTAAGTTATGTACCATGTAAAGAATATGTATTCCTCACAATCCGTGATTTTCAACAACAAAAAACTTCAGACTCTGGGAAAAATAACCTGAGATTGTTATGTAAAATATGACAAATAAATGAAGAAAAGTAACCATGGGATTTGTGAAACAGTATCTTTTTTTCTGGTGTGAAAACTGCAGAATTCTGAAGTCTAATGTTACACATGTATGTAGATTTATAAACATGACACCCAGTTGTTAGGCAAAAATGTACTACTGAATCTTTATTTTGGTACATCTACTTGAAGAAAACAGTTATTTGCCCTAACCCCAATAAATATAATATCTGGCTCTGTGCAAGCAAAATCTTTTGTTATATATATTGCATTAAATTACAATACTGTAATTTTCACAAAACATGTGTAGATCAAAGACAGATCCAGCCCCCCCCCCTTTTTTTAAGTTAAGTTATAGACTGGTAAAATGTGTTTTAACAGAATATTTCCAATTTTGTCCTTGTCATTTTTTTTACCGTGTTTTGTAATTTTCGCTTTAAATTATGTCTGTATCTTTCTATTTTTTTCTTTAATGGTTTTGAAATCTGTTTTTTTTTTCTAAAACAAAAAACAGGACCCACTTATGGAAATGTCTGGATCTGCCTCTGTAGATATAAGAAGGCTTGGATTTCTTGAAACAGAAATAAGTATTAAAATTAGCATATGCAAATTTTTCTAGAAATCTGAACTAGATCTGACTAAAAGTAATGTGCTGCAAAGCTCCAGATAAGCTGCGTATTTGCGTTTTTTACGCAATGATAGGGACTCCAACGTCATGACGTTACTTATTGGAAAGAGGAATTTCAGTGGTTGACAGTACACTTTTACTTTGCTATATTTCATTTATGCCTGAATGAATTTAAATCAAATCTATATAGTTGTATTCCTTGTTTTTTACTCTTTTTGTGAATTTTAAAAATCAGCCAATCAGAAACAAGAGTCGCTTATGGCGGCCATGTTTGTTAACAGATCGGGACGAAATTAGCAATGATGGCCTTCCATAGATGCTTCCTACCAAGTTTCAGTTTATTTGGCTGAGGGGTTTTAGAGGCATATTTATCTGTAATTCAATTCATAGCTAACTGTATTTTACTAATATCTATATTTAAATTAGAGTTATCTCCCTTCCCACAGAAAAACATTTTTTTTATAAAGCATACAATCATAAACATGAATTGCCTGTGGCGGCCATGTTTGTAAATGGATCAGGACGAAATGAGCAATCTTTATAGAGGACCTTCCATATATGCTTCCTACCAAGTTTCAGTTCATTTGGCCCAGTGGTTTCAGAGGAGAAGATTTTTAAAAATAGGCCAATCAGAAACAAGAATTGCCATGTTTGTTAATGGATCGGGACGAAATTAGCAATCTTTATAGAGGACCTTCCATAGATGCTTCCTACCAAGTTTCAGTTCATTAGGCTGAGGGGTTTCAGAGGAGAAGATTAAAATGTGAAAAGTTAACGGACGACGGACGCCAAAAAAACGGAAAAAACGGAAAGCGAACGACGAGCCAACTGATCCTGAAACTCCCACAAATAAAGATCTTAAGTATGATAGGGAGAAACGAACGAGAACATTTCAAAACTCGTGGATAGATAAATTTCCTTGGGTCGTCTCTGACGAGAATGCTCAGGAAATGTACTGCATGTACTGTAGAAAATTTCCACACTTGTCAGATAGGAAAGATGCCCTTACTCAGGGAACTAAAAATTTATGCATTGATGGACTTAAGTTACACGATAAACACCAGGAGCATTTGTTATGTGTCAAGCATTGGTTTAAGCTAAGGAACTTGATGATCCCCAGGCAGCTGCCGGCCCTTCACAGGCCTTTGCTGACACCCCAATAGGCCAGTCATTATTGAAATTAGATGAAAGTCAGAGAAAACGTCTTGAAAGTTTGTTTAATACTGCCTGCAGTGTTGTCAAAGCTGGAAAACATTTTCAGATTATGAATTGATATGTGAAATACAAGTTAAAAATGGACTTGACCTGGGTGGAAACTATAGAAATATTATTGGTTGTAAAACTTTTGCTGCATCAATTGCACAAACTTTAGTTGACAAGCAAGTAAAATTTCAAATTTTATCCTACAAATTGGGACTTGGCAAATCACTGACTGGACTTGGGTTAAAAAAGTTTAAAAAGCCCTGGGTTTGGGCCTGCCCAAATTTTTGTTCAACCCGTCATGAATAATAAGATTTCACAATACATGAATAATTTGTTTTAATTTGACAAATATTTATTTCACTCTCATCGCACTGTTGTAAACATAATTTTGGATTGAAATAGTGGATAGCTATTTATTCGTCAAGCTAGTTAAAAAATACAGGGCTATATTTGGAAATTTTAACCAGTTGTTTAAATTTTCGTAAAATTTGTAATCACCACGGTAGTAAAATTTCTGCATCAGAATTCATTTCAACAGTCATTAAATACGGAAATTAACAACTTAAAAAAATATTTTTGACATTTTGGTCATAGGAGAAACATATTCTTCTTCTGATATCAGTGGAATACAATATTTCTCCATTCTCGATAGTAAAAATTTAAAATGTTACAAGCTCAAGTGGAAACATATCAAAATCCACTGGTACATGTAGTAGAAGGAAAATCTATATGTACACTTTAAAAGAGGTCTATAATTTTACAAGCCTGACAGAGTGATATAAATTCTTACACAGTGGTACAATTAAAATAATGCAAGAAAAAAAAAATTCAAGTGATATTCACATACAGTACAGTCAGAGACATAGCGTGATAAATCACTGTGATAGACGTATCACTCTTCTTAGTGATACCGATATATCTTTTGCTCTGTTTAATCTATTTACTTATTTTCATATGCATTATTTGGTGATCACAAGTAACAGTCTAAATGTAAAAGAAATTTTGAAGATATATTTAATAGAACAAAAGATATATCCAAATCACCAAGATGAGTGATACTCTATCACAGTGAATTATCAAGATATGTCTCCGACTGTAGTGTACATAAAAAATACAACAATGGAATATGTGAGCTCTTCCACATTGAACATGTAAACTTCCAAAGCTGCACTTCCTGTCCGAAATGTAGAAGAATATTTGATTATTACGAAGTTTGCCAACTTTTTACCTGGATTTTTCCATCCAAATACCCGGTATATACGCTTATCCAATATGCAAGTAAACACAGTTTTTTTCCTTTAAAACTCAAGAAATGGTTTGGTGTTTTGCAAGAATATCCGATTATCAACAATATTCTATTATACGATATTCGAATAGGTGGAGTCGAATGTACTGTAGGATTCGTCAAAATGACTTTAATACTAATATGAATTTGACTTATTTTAAGTAGTTCCTGTATGTTGACTTATTTAAAGTAGTTTCTGTATTTAGATATTAACACCTTGTGTTGTACCTGATAATGTAATTGGCTACCACACCTAAATTTACTTACTTCTATTCTTAGCCATTTCCGTATCTGTCAAAGTAAAACAATAAAGTAAAGGAAAAAAAAAGCCAAAATAAAAAAATATACAATCCATCATCTCAGGAACTAAAAACACAATGATACTAGACTTAGTAAATAAATGTACATTGTACAACTTTCTATGTGAAGCTTCCCTTTTCTCTAATATAAAAATCTTTCTTGGTTCTTGATGCACTGCAACCATTTTTTTTAAAGAGTTATCTCCCATTATTTTTATTGTTACTAATGAGTTACCTCCCATTTTTTATTAAGTACATTTTGTTTTACTTCTCGTGTTTTATTATGTTGCCCTGTACGTTCTCCAAAATCTAAATTTCTTTTCAAGTGTCACTGCTTTTATAGTTTCTAATATGATGAATTCTTTCATTTTTTAAGAACCCAGAATCAAAGGTTGAAAAAACTGAACTTTATTGAGAACCAGAGGCTCTCAAGAGCCTGTATCGTTCACCTGGTAATAAAAAAAAACAATTGGTCCTATGTAAAAACTATGTCCTGCGTCATCTTGGAATTACGATCAACATAAAAAACACAAAGTTTGTAAAGGACCTTCCAATGATTGATGCACAGTTTAGGTTCAATCAGTGCAATAGCTTCAGAGAAGAATATATTTCTGTATTTTCCCCATATGGTTCTGTGTTAATACTATGACCTGTGGTGGCAGCCATCTTGGATTTCCGATCGGCATAAAAAACAGGACCTTCCAATGATCATTCCTGGGCAGTTTGGTTTCAACTGTCCAAGTGGTTTCAGAGAAGAAGCATTTTGAAACATTTTTCCCATAGGGTCCAATGTTAAACTAAGTCCTGCCGTAGCCGCCATTTTGAATTTCATATCAGAATAAAAAACGTAGATTTTGTAGAGGACCATTCAATGAACATTCATGCACAGTTTGGCTTTAATCATATTTGTAGTTTCTGAGAAGAAGGCATTTGAACATTTTCCCATAGGGTCCAATGTTAATCTATGTCCTGCGGTGGTGGCCATCTTGGATTTACCGATCGGCATAAAAAACACACACCTTGTAGAGGACCTTCCAATGATCATTCCTGGGCAGTTTGGTTTCAATTATCCAAGTGGTTTCAGAGAAGAAGCGTTTTGAAACATTTTTCCCATAGGGTCCAATGTTAAACTAAGTCCTGCCGTAGCCGCCATTTTGAATTTCATACCAGAACAAAAAACGTAAAGTTTGTAGAGGACCATCTAATGAACATTCATGTACAGTTTGGCTTTAATCATATTTGTAGTTTCTGAGTAGAAGGCATTTGAATATTTTCCCATAGGGTCCAATGTTAATCTATGTTCTGCGGTGGCGGCCATCTTGGATTTCCGACCGGCATAAAAAACAGAAAATTTGTAGAGGACCTTCCAATGATCATTCCTGGGCAGTTTAGTTTCAACTGTCCAAGTGGTTTCAGAGAAGAAGCATTTTGAAACATTTTCCCCATAGGGTCCAATGTTAAACTAAGTCCTGCCGTAGCCGCCATTTTGAATTTCATACCAGAACAAAAAACGTAAAGTTTGTAGAGGACCATCTAATGAACATTCATGTACAGTTTGGCTTTAATCATATTTGTAGTTTCTGAGTAGAAGGCATTTGAACATTTTCCCATAGGGTCCAATGTTAATCTATGTATTGCGGTGGTGGCCATCTTGGATTTCCGATCGGCATAAAAAACATAAAATTTGTAGAGGACCTTCCAATGATCATTCCTAGGCAGTTTGGTTTCAATTATCCAAGTGGTTTCAGAGAAGAAGCGTTTTGAAACATTTTTCCCATAGGGTCCAATGTTAAACTAAGTCCTGCCGTAGCCGCCATTTTGAATTTCATACCAGAACAAAAAACGTAAAGTTTGTAGAGGACCATCCAATGAACATTCATGTACAGTTTGGCTTTAATCATATTTATAGTTTCTGAGTAGAAGGCATTTGAATATTTTCCCATAGGGTCCAATGTTAATCTGTCCTGCGGTGGCAGCCATCTTGGATTTCCGACCGGCATAA
This sequence comes from Bathymodiolus brooksi, assembly GCA_963680875.1. Taxonomy (NCBI): domain Eukaryota; kingdom Metazoa; phylum Mollusca; class Bivalvia; order Mytilida; family Modiolidae; genus Bathymodiolus; species Bathymodiolus brooksi. The sequence continues at coordinate 96,905,943 of OY804582.1, read as the reverse complement.
AAAACAGAAAATTTGTAGAGGACCTTCCAATGATCATTCCTGGGCAGTTTGGTTTCAACTGTCCAAGTGGTTTCAGAGAAGAAGCATTTTGAAACATTTTTCCCATAGGGTCCAATGTTAAACTAAGTCCTGCCGTAGCCGCCATTTTGAATTTCATATCGGAACAAAAAACGTAAAGTTTGTAGAGGACCATCCAATGAACATTCATGTACAGTTTGGCTTTAATAATATTTGTAGTTTCTGAGAAGAAGGCATTTGAACATTTTCCCATAGGGTCCAATGTTAATCTATGTATTGCGGTAGCGGCCATCTTGGATTTCCGATCGGCATAAAAAACATAAAATTTGTAGAGGACCTTCTAATGATCATTCCTAGGCAGTTTGGTTTCAATTATCCAAGTGGTTTCAGAGAAGAAGCGTTTTGAAACATTTTTCCCATAGGGTCCAATGTTAAACTAAGTCCTGCCGTAGCCGCCATTTTGAATTTCATACCAGAACAAAAAACGTAAAGTTTGTAGAGGACCATCCAATGAACATTCATGTACAGTTTGGCTTTAATCATATTTATAGTTTCTGAGTAGAAGGCATTTGAATATTTTCCCATAGGGTCCAATGTTAATCTGTCCTGCGGTGGCAGCCATCTTGGATTTCCGACCGGCATAAAAAACAGAAAATTTGTAGAGGACCTTCCAATGATCATTCCTGGGCAGTTTGGTTTCAACTGTCCAAGTGGTTTCAGAGAAGAAGCATTTTGAAACATTTTTCCCATAGGGTCCAATGTTAAACTAAGTCCTGCCGTAGCCGCCATTTTTAATTTCATATCGGAACAAAAAACCTTAAGATTGTAGAGGACCATCCAATGAACATTCATGTACAGTTTGGCTTTAATCATATTTGTAGTTTCTGAGAAGAAGGCATTTGAACATTTTCCCATAGGGTCCAATGTTAATCTATGTATTGCGGTGGTGGCCATCTTGGATTTCCGATTGGCATAAAAAACATAAAATTTGTAGAGGACCTTCCAATGATCATTCCTAGGCAGATTGGTTTCAATTATCCAAGTGGTTTCAGAGAAGAAGCGTTTTGAAACATTTTTCCCATAGGGTCCAATGTTAAACTAAGTCCTGCCGTAGCCGCCATTTTGAATTTCATACCAGAACAAAAAACGTAAAGTTTGTAGAGGACCATCTAATGAACATTCATGTACAGTTTGGCTTTAATCATATTTGTAGTTTCTGAGTAGAAGGCATTTGAATATTTTCCCATAGGGTCCAATGTTAATCTATGTCCTGCAGTGGCGGCCATCTTGGATTTCCGACCGGCATAAAAAACCTTAAATTTGTAGAGGACCTTCCAATGATCATTCCTGGGCAGTTTGGTTTCAACTGTCCAAGTGGTTTCAGAGAAGAAGCATTTTGAAACATTTTTCCCATAGGGTCCAATGTTAAACTAAGTCCTGCCATAGCCGCCATTTTGAATTTCATACCAGAACAAAAAACGTAAAGTTTGTAGAGGACCATCTAATGAACATTCATGTACAGTTTGGCTTTAATAATATTTGTAGTTTCTGAGTAGAAGGCATTTGAATATTTTCCCATAGGGTCCAATGTTAATCTATGTCCTGCGGTGGCGGCCATCTTGGATTTCTGACCGGCATAAAAAACGGAAAATTTGTAGAGGACCTTCCAATGATCATTCCTGGGCAGTTTGGTTTCAACTGTCCAAGTGGTTTCAGAGAAGAAGCATTTTGAAACATTTTCCCCATAGGGTCCAATGTTAAACTAAGTTCTGCCGTAGCCGCCATTTTGAATTTCATATCGGAACAAAAAACCTTAAGATTGTAGAGGACCATCCAATGAACATTTATGTACAGTTTGGCTTTAATCATATTTGTAGTTTCTGAGAAGAAGGCATTTGAACATTTTCCCATAGGGTCCAATGTTAATCTATGTATTGCGGTGGCGGCCATCTTGGATTTCCGATCGGCATAAAAAACATAAAATTTCTAGAGGACCTTCCAATGATCATTCCTAGGCAGTTTGGTTTCAATTATCCAAGTGGTTTCAGAGAAGAAGCGTTTTGAAACATTTTTCCCATAGGGTCCAATGTTAAACTAAGTCCTGCCGTAGCCGCCATTTTGAATTTCATACCGGAACAAAAAACGTAAAGTTTGTAGAGGACCATCTAACGAACATTCATGTACAGTTTGGCTTTAATCATATTTGTAGTTTCTGAGTAGAAGGCATTTGAATATTTTCCCATAGGGTCCAATGTTAATCTATGTCCTGCGGTGGCGGCCATCTTGGATTTCCGACCGGCATAAAAAACAGAAAATTTGTAGAGGACCTTCCAATGATCATTCCTGGGCAGTTTGGTTTCAACTGTCCAAGTGGTTTCAGAGAAGAAGCATTTTGAAACATTTTTCCCATAGGGTCCAATGTTAAACTAAGTCCTGCCATAGCCGCCATTTTGAATTTCATATCGGAACAAAAAACCTTAAGATTGTAGAGGACCATCCAATGAACATTCATGTACAGTTTGGCTTTAATAATATTTGTAGTTTCTGAGAAGAAGGCATTTGAACATTTTCCCATAGGGTCCAATGTTAATCTATGTCCTGCGGTGGCGGCCATCTTGGATTTTCGACCGGCATAAAAAACAGAAAATTTGTAGAGGACCTTCCAATGATCATTCCTGGGCAGTTTGGTTTCAACTGTCCAAGTGGTTTCAGAGAAGAAGCATTTTGAAACATTTTTCCAATAGGGTCCAATGTTAAAATAAGTCCTGCCGTAGCCGCCATTTTGAATTTCATATCGGAACAAAAAACCTTAAGATTGTAGAGGACCATCCAATGAACATTCATGTACAGTTTGGCTTTAATCATATTTGTATTTTCTGAGAAGAAGGCATTTGAACATTTTCCCATAGGGTCCAATGTTAATCTATGTCCTGCGATGGCGGCCATCTTGGATTTCCGATCGGCATAAAAAACAGTAACTTGGTAAAGGACATTCCAATGATCATTCCTTTACATATTGAATATCCGACTGGAACGAAAAACAGTAACTTTGTAGAGGACCATCCAAGGAACATTCCTGCTAAGTTCGGTTCCAATCGGCCAAGTGGTTTCGGAGAAGAAGCTTGAAATGTGAAAAGTTTACAGACGACAGACGACGGACGCCAAGTGATGGCAATAGTTCACCTGGACCTTTGGTCCAGGTGAACTAAAAAGTGATATGTAAGGTAGTATTCACCAGTCAATACAGACAAACCATACCAATTGTAATGTTCCAGCTACTGTTCTTCAGACATCGTTGAGCATAGAAAAGTTTTTCTCCTTTTTTTTTTTTTTAATAAGGTAATAGGTAAACCAAATAATAACCATGAAAAAATATATCAGGAATTCAAAAGTTGTTATTTTGCATCAGTTTTTGCCTTAATTTTTTTCGCCTACTTGCCCAAAAGCAAAATTTAGAAAATTGTTCTATTTAATTTTATTCAAACAAATTCTTTCATAATTTTCACTTGTCCGAAGCCAGTTTTACTTGTCCCGGGCTTCGGGCAAGTGGATTAGCGCAAAGACTGCTGCATGAATGCGAACAGATTTTTTTATTTAAAAGAAAAAAAGTACTTTGCCCATCTACATACATGTACACACCCATTTCTAAAATTTCATGTCAACTTACAAAAATAAACTTTTATCTGTTTTGAGATAACGTAAAGGGATGTGTGAAGACTCAGTTAGATGGAACACACTTTTAAGTCTATAAAGATATGTAAAGGGATGTTTGAAGACAGTTACAATGTAGGTGAAACAATACTTTTTAGTCTATAAAGATCTGATAGATAACAATGGTGGCATGCTATGAATTGAACAAAATGAATACAATGTCAAGCAACAGTGAAAGTTAATAGTGTGTGCAAATCAGTGAAAAATCCCTCTATTACATGCGAACGAAACAAGGTTTCTATACTTAAGATAGAATACAGATATCTTCCTCTATATGTTTGCAATGCTGATTCACTTTTCCAACTATTAGGGAGGGATATGGTGTTTAACTCTACTTTCAACAATATTTAAGTTATATCGTGGTCCAAGTATTAAGCTATGTTTAATGCCATATATACAATTTACATTTCAATATCTACAAATGATATCCCCACAGAAAACTGACATGATATACATGTATACAATTTCATTTATGATAATGCATGAATATGCCAAAATAACTGGCTGAAGAAAATGCATACCTAAAATTAGAATAAACTTACCTGGTTTGTCGCAGGTGGTAGACTGTACAGGCTCCGGCGATTTTGTGGGTGTGTCCGTCTCTTTAACATGTGGCCGAGAAGGTTTTTTTCGTATAAACTGTTTGGGAAGTGCTGTGCATGTTGCGGAGACCATATTTGATGTCAGAACTGTCATATGAAGCTCTATCTTTGGTTTACGATTTTTCTTCTGTGGCGTTTCCTTTTCCGTTTCTTCACTCTGACTTGGATCAGGTGTAGAAGGCCTACTACTGTTATCCATAACTATATAATCACCTTCATATATCCCACCAGCATTTTTACGTCTTCTAATATTGTGACCGCCAAGTTTACGAATTACTTGAATATCACGTAAATTGTACCCGAGCCTTTTTTTCAGCATCTGCGCCTTAATAAACATTCTGTGTCTTTCTGTATTTTTTCTTGTTTCGTTTTCTTTCAAAAGTTCTCTTTCGTTTATTTTAATCAATTCCTCATCCTGTACGTCATCGTCAGGATCAAAGACAACGACTCCCTCTATGTCTACGGTTTCTGGCAACCCTTCTTGATTGTCTTTTGGTTCGTTTTCATCATCTATGTATTCAACATGTTCATCAAAGTCATTTGAATTCGATCTTGAATCATCCAACTCATCGGGATCATTTTCTGCCCTCTGAGAACGATCTCCCTTTGACATTCCCTTCCGTTGGGTGTAAATCATATTCTTTCGACGTTTCTTTTTAATGTTTAACCCATATTCTTTTAATTCGTCAGGGCGCAAATTTTTTGCAAGTCTTGCCTCAGTTCGCCAGTGTAATTTTCCACCATTTTCTATTTCAGCTTTTGCAAGTTCAACATCGTCTGTTACATTTCCAACCTTATTCTTCCAGCCTTTGATTTTTGTGACATCATTTGTTTTTGACATTGTCACATCATCTTCAGGATTCTGTAACCAGTATAACTCTTGTTTGTAAAGTCTTTGGTATTTCGCCAGTGTCTTGTGCATTCCTCGTAAATTCTGATTTATATTATCCTGATCTTTAAAGAATTTGTTGCCAACTTTTTTATTGTATTTAGACATAATATATCCTTGTTTACGTCTCATATTTCTCATCCTTGTCATCCCGAGGAGCAAATTTTCGTCAGTTCCCAGTTTTGTTCGTCTTTCTACTTGAACATGGGCCTTTAGGGCATTTTTACTCGGAAATGACATAAACAAAACGCCATCGATTTCATCAAAATCTGGTTCATGTTCGTCCATGGACACATCACTGTCATCGTCATAATCAATTTCATTGATGTTTTCATCCTCCTCCTCATCATCATCATCTTCTTCATCTGCCTCATTGTCAATTTCAGCCTGTTTTTTAAGAAAAATTTCCAAGGCAGGACTACTGAATGCCGAGAGTTTATCTTTTACTTCCTGTTCCAGATTAGTCAAGATATTCATAGGTAGGGGTTTTTTAATCTCCTGCTGCGTGGACATTTTTGGAACGGGTCGTGCCGTACTTATGTTATTTGAAACATCTGACGTGGCTACAATGCATTTTGTAAATGATTTATCAGGACTACTACAGATCTTTAACTTAATAGGTGGTTTACTAAATGGCGATTTATTACCGATTTTTTCAATTTTGACCGGAGACCTGATTGGTGTTTTCACGCCACTTTCTAATTTTACTGGAGATTTAACAACTATTTTAATATTACTTTCTAATTTTTCCGGTGTTTTACACGTCGGAGTCTGAGATTCACTTTCATCATCATCATTGATTTCTTTAAACTTGGCCAGAAGTTTGTCAGCCATCGTTAATATTTTGGGAGAAGAAATGTCTTCTGCGTTAAGTTCATCCTTTTGCTGAACTTTAATATTTTCATCTGATATCTCCTCCTCGATTTCACTCTTGTTGGACCTATTCGGTATTACACGTTCCAGATGTTGTAAACTATTGTCTACCTGACAAAAAACTTCCTTATCATCAGTCATAGTATTGTCCACTGACATTTCATCGGCATCTTTGGACATTTCATTCCCCCGATTTTCCTCACTAATCATTCCAGCCTCATCAGTTTCAGTCATTGGTTTAGGAGTTAAACCAATGTCAAATAAAGTCCTATCAGATTTCTTCTTCAGACCATCCTGAACAACATTATCAGATTTCTCTTCATCTTTATCTGAAACTTGCCCTTCTTTGCCTGGGGACTGATAATCTTTCATGATAACGTCAAATATATTTCTTCTCTTTCCAGACTCTTCAGATTCAGAATTACTTCCACAAAGTGATTCGCATTCCATTGGTACTACCTTTCCTCCCTGATCTGACACCACTTTGTTATTAGGAGATGTTCCTTTTAGATCATCAAGTTCTGTTTCATTCCCAACAGAGTTAACCTTTTCACATATCACTTGTTCTTTCCCTTTCGGTGAGCGTGATTCTGTTTTCGAGTCATGTTTAACTAACTTTGAAGATTCAGTTTTTGCGGCAAGAACTGACAAAGATTCCATTGCCTTTTTAAGTTTATTTTCCAACAAAGAAATATTTGGTTCCTTAACAACATCGGTATTCTTGTCGTCTGACTCCTCTTTGCCCGATTTTGGTAAGGCTTCTTGATTTTCTATTTTCGTTTCGGAACTATCTATTTGAACATCATCTCTAGACTTTATTTTGTCACCTTCTATGTGTTCAGATGATTTCAGTTCATTGTGACAGTCTTTCTGTTGAGTTTCATCTTTTTCCTGATCACTCTTTTCATTATTTACAAGTTCATCTTGACTTTTCGTCTCTTCAGCCTTGTTTGATGGACTTTCATCATCAATAGTGCCCATCTTTTCATTTTTACTTGTTGCTTCTTCAGGTCCCGCTGTTAAGGAATGTGTATCACCGACTGTCACATCAGAAGATGAATCTTTCACATCAGTCTCCATCACAATATCTCCTTTTTCTCCTGCTGTTTCCTCCTCGCTGTCACTTTCACTTTCACTTTCATATTCTTCATTTATCATTATAGAATCCATGAATGTTTTTGTTACCAAACATTCAGGAAGCTCCATCAAAGAATTCATATTTGTTTTCACTTTTGAAATCAAATTATTCAGAGGTATCAATGCCTGTTGTTCTTGTTCCTCTACCTCTACTGATTTCTTCACGCTTTCAATTTTTTTGTCCTCTATTTTCTCAGCCTTAGAAGTAGCCACGATCGATCCTTGAGTACTTTGAGTACTACTGCTTGTTGTAACAGGTAACTTTCTGAGTAATGACATTCCAGGTCTTATTCCTGAAGTTGACGGAGAACTGACAATGATCTGTCCAGCACTACAAGGAATGTCCGCCTTTTTCAAAATCAGTACTTTTGATTTCAGAGGAAGATTTATTGAAGGTGGATTAGAGATTATTGCCTTCCCGGAGCTGACAACGCCCACTCCTGATGTTGTACTTACGAATGCACCAGAGACTTGATTAGTAGTACCAGGCCTCACAGTCGTTGAAGCAAGAGGTCTCACTGAAGAGATGAGCTGTCCGTCAGAAGATAATCGGAAAAACGAACTTTCAGGAACTGGACTTGCCTTCAATTTTGGTGCTCTCAGTACTGATATAGGTTGTTGTACGGGAGTCACCATCTGAATAGCACTTGGTCTCACCGATGTAGATAAAGGTATATTCACTGGCATGATTGGAGACATTACGGTGGTTGGTGAGGAAACGACAGTTAACGGAGAAGATTTTGTACTGACACTACCAATTAAACTGATTCTGTTGGCAGGTATGATGAAACTGCCTTGGGAATTTATACTCTGAAGAGGTAGATTTAATAATGTTTGTGGTTTCAGAGTGGATGCACTCGAGACAAGAACACATGGCAAGGTTTGACTTCCTGAGACTATGGTTGCTTTCGTACCAATTAAACCAGCATTACCAAGTACTTTCAATTGAGATTGTGTGGCAGTTGCCATAGAAACAGATGCTACAGATTGAGTAGGTGATGTAAGGCCACAACTGACAGATTTAACAGCAGATTTACTCACAGCTGGTTTCCTGTCAACATTGTTCATTTCTTTCTTAACTTTACTATTTTTCCTTTGCTTCTTATCATCTGGTTTTGATTTAAGTTTAGGTTTTTTATCAGCAACACCATCTTTGGCATTGTCTTCACTATCCAACATTGTCTTTTTATCATTTAACATTGTAAAACCATCCTCATCATGTCCAACCAATAAACCGAGAGCTGGCGACATCCTTATTATTGACCTTTTAGATATAGGTTTTGTTGTTCTCCGTTTTCCTTTGAGATCATCTTCATCTCCACTTGACATTGGTGTGCCTAAGGGTTTTTCAATAACTGTATACCCAATATCTCCTCCCCCTGCAGAGTCATGTTGGAGTTCATGTAAAGCAGTTTTGACTTTAAACTGAGTCATCTGACCAAGGGGTTTACGTTTTCTTACCCTTCTAATCTTTGGTGGTTTGCTTTTGTATACTGCCCATTCAGGCATTTCTTCTTGTGTTGATTCAACTCTTATTTGATCAATTACTTCTGTCAGATTGTTCAAAAAATCCATATCTGTTTCTTTTTTATCTGTGTCCGACAATTTTGAGCTTGCAGGCTTTTTACTATCCTCCTGTTCGCCCCTTTCTTCGGAAAGGTTTACCGTTTTTTCCTCCGATATTTCATCTACTTCTTTCCTTATTTGTTCATGAGACATATTACCCGTCACTTCTGTTGTCACAGCATTTTCTCCATCTAAATTACCATCTGAGGGTTCACATGGTTCGTTCTCATTCTTAGCTACAACATTATCAATATCGGTAACTTTTTTAATATTTACGTTAGATTTTTCATCCGACTCCATTTTCAATGTAATTTTGTTTTCTGCTAGTTTGTCCGATTCCTTTGATCTTGACTTTTTTGGCGAAGCTTGTTTTTGTACACTGACCTTTTTAACTGTCCCTGTAAGTAGCGAATACAACTGTGAAGTCTGACATTCCGTTGATTGGCTCGTTTTTGGAGGTGCAGCATCATTGTTATTTACATTTTCTGGAGTACTGTTTTCTTTCTTCAAGATCTGTCCCCTTTTTGGCGATTTTAAAGGAAACATCACCATGTCATCAGCATACCTAAGATTTGGTGATCTCTGCCGACTCCCGATTCTAGGCGATTCAGGCGTGACAACAGATAATCTCTCTGGAGAAGGTGTTTGTTTTAGACGTTTCCTTGGTGATTTTTGCTTTGCATTTCCCAAAGTCTCCATACTGTTTGCTTCTGATTTCACTACTGAACTTGATAGTTTTTTAGATGGTGACTTTTTGTCGGCTTTTTCTACTGAATTGCTTTTAGCTGATCTTGCATGCTTCTTTGGTGTTTGATTTGATTCATCTATAGTGTCAAGCATTGTTTCTTTTTTTAGAGATTTACTTTTCTCCGAGACGACTTCCTTTTTCACAGGAGAAGAATTCTTCACGTTTTTCCCGGACAAATCTGATAATAAATACTTCCTCAGTTCAGAAAATTTGGAATTGTCATCATTTTCTTCTTCATTTGTGATGTCTTCCTCGTCTGGTTTATTTAAATTTGAAACTTCATCTTTTTTAATGCTGTCATCACCTGGTTTGCATAAATCTGAAACACTTTGAACTTCTCTTGTTTTATTTCTTCTAGTTTCCTTGCTTTCAACAATCTCCTTGTGATATTTTTCCCTGGTCTTTCTTGAAATACTCGATTCCTTAGCCTTCTCTGATTCAACGTGGCTACAGCTGTCAGATTTGCGCTTTGATCTCTTCATTAGATAGTTGTCATTTCCTTGGGATTTAGATCATGGTTAGAATCAATTTGGCAAAAGATGAATTCATAGCATCAGGAATCTGAAATATCAAAGAGATTTTTTTTTAATTGTATACATTTTTTCTTAAACAAGAGGATACTGGGCCATGCATCCATCAACTGGTCTACATACAACTGCAATGGGTTAAAGTTATGGTGTTTAACACCACTTTCAACAATATTTCAGGTATCCCGTGGCTGTCAGTTTTATTGGTGGAGGAAACCTGAGTACCCGGATAAAACCACTGACCTGTCGCAAGTCACTGACAAAAATAAAATATCACATAATGTTGATTCAAATTCACAACGTTAGTGGTGATAGGCACTGATTGCATAGGTAGTTATAAATCCAATTATCATATGATTCTGATCATGACCATGACAGCCCTTACAACTGCAATGTGGCTTAAACAAAAAGATAAACTTCACTAAAATCAACTAAGATAAAACTGTGTCCTGCTATAATGTCCATTTTTGGATTTCTATTTGACACAAAAAACATAAAGATCCAACCAAAAAATAAGCATTGCTGTCAAGTTTGAACCACAATTCTTCTGTGGTTTCAGAGAAGCTTTTTAAAACATTTTCACCATATGGTCCTACATTGTAGGTTAAATTATGTCCTATGATAAAGCCTTCTATGGCCCATCTTCGCTAGCCAAGGGTTACGATTCGGGTCCCCCTTCTCTCCACCCTTGGCAGATCTAGAATACATTTTGAGGATTCACGCTTTAATATTTCATTGGTTACGGCTACCAGTACACGTATCCAATCAGAAGACGTTTTACACGGAGCACATGTTATCCGCGAAATGTAAACAAAAATGGCACCGGAATGCTTTCATATGACAACGATTTGCCACTTCCCGTTTTGGTTCCAATGAAAACATCTTTCCCGTCTGCCAAAGCTTTGAAACTTTCACTTGGTTGACAGTAAGTGCTTCCAAATTAAAGTGATCACAAATAAGTTTTTATTCATTGGGCGCTGCCATTTTCAACTCTCCAACATACGTATAACAAAACGATTCTGATTGGCTGACGATGACGACTATCTAAGGGGCGCAACTTTGATAAAACACCAGGTGGCATTGCACGCGAATTTCAAAATGTATTCTAGATCCGCCAAGGGTGGAGAGAAGGGGGACCCGAATCGTAACCCTTGGCTAGCGAAGATGTCTATGGCCATGATTCTTAGATTTCAAAAACACAAACTTTGCATGTCGACATATTAGTTATTTATCATTTTATATACACCTTGGTTGAAAACATTCTTCAAACTTGTTACATCTTGGTTTAAAACAATCTTTCAATCTGTTAGAAAAAAAATCATGTTAAAACATCTTCCCATAATTCCTTTATTGACACTATCTTGGATTTCTGACCCAGAAAAAAAGATAATCCTTGATACATTAAACCAGAGGCTCTCAAGAACCTGTATCGTTCACCTGGTTATAAAAAGAACCAATTGGTCCTTGGTAAAAACTATGTCCTGCAGTGGTAGTCATCTTGGAATTACGATCAACATAAAAAACACAAAGTTTGTAAAGGACCTTCCAATGATTGATGCACAGTTTAGGTTCAATCAGTGCAATAGCTTCAGAGAAGAATACTTTTCTGTATTTTCCCCATATGGTCCTGTGTTAATACTATGACCTGTGGTGGCAGCCATCTTGGATTTCCGATCGGCATGAAAAACAGAGGACCTTCCAATGATCATTCCTGGGCAGTTTGGTTTCAATTGTCCAAGTGGTTTCAGAGAAGAAGCGTTTTGAAACATTTTTCCCATAGGGCCCAAATTTAAACTAAGTCCTGCCGTAGCCGCCATTTTGAATTTCATATCAGAACAAAAAACCTTAAGATTGTAGAGGACCATCCAATGAACATTCATGTACAGTTTGGCTTTAATCATATTTGTAGTTTCTGAGAAGAAGGCATTTGAACATTTTCCCATAGGGTCCAATGTTAATCTATGTATTGCGGTGGCGGCCATCTTGGATTTCCGATCGGCATAAAAAACACACACTTTGTAGAGGACCTTCCAATGATCATTCCTGGGCAGTTTGGTTTCAATTGTCCAAGTGGTTTCAGAGAAGAAGCGTTTTGAAACATTTTTCCCATAGGGTCCAATGTTAAACTAAGTTCTGCCGTAGCCGCCATTTTGAATTTCATATCGGAACAAAAAACCTAAAGTTTGTAGAGGACCATCCAATGAACATTCATGTACAGTTTGGCTTTAATCATATTTGTAGTTTCTGAGAAGAAGGCATTTGAACATTTTCCCATAGGGTTCAATGTTAATCTATGTATTGTGGTGGTGGCCATCTTGGATTTCCGATCGGCATATAAAACACACACTTTGTAGAGGACCTTCCAATGATCATTCCTGGGCAGTTTGGTTTCAATTGTCCAAGTGGTTTCAGAGAAGAAGCATTTTGAAACATTTTTCCCATAGGGTCCAATGTTAAACTAAGTCCTGCCGTAGCCGCCATTTTGAATTTCATATCGGAACAAAAAACCTTAAGATTGTAGAGGACCATCCAATGAACATTCATGTACAGTTTGGCTTTAATCATATTTGTAGTTTCTGAGAAGAAGGCATTTGAACATTTTCCCATAGGGTCCAATGTTAATCTATGTCCTGCGGTGGCGGCCATCTTGGATTTCCGATCGGCATAAAAAACACACACTTTGTAGAGGACCTTCCAATGATCATTCCTGGGCAGTTTGGTTTCAATTGTCCAAGTGGTTTCAGAGAAGAAGCATTTTGAAACATTTTTCCCATAGGGTCCAATGTTAAACTAAGTCCTGCCGTAGCCACCATTTTGAATTTCATATCGGAACAAAAAACCTTAAGATTGTAGAGGACCATCCAATGAACATTCGTGTACAGTTTGGCTTTAATCATATTTGTAGTTTCTGAGAAGAAGGCATTTGAACATTTTCCCATAGGGTCCAATGTTAATCTATGTCCTGCGGTGGCGGCCATCTTGGATTTCCGATCGGCATAAAAAACAGTAACTTGGTAAAGGACATTCCAATGATCATTCCTTTACAGTTTGGGTTCAGTCAGTTCATTAGTTTCAGAGAAGAAGATCTTTGAAATTTCAGCCAATCAGAGCATATTATTGGCCCTGGCAGCCATGTTGAATATCCGACTGGAACGAAAAACAGTAACTTTGTAGAGGACCATCCAAGGAACATTCCTGCTAAGTTTGGTTCCAATTGGCCCAGTGGTTTCGGAGAAGAAGCTTGAAATGTGAAAAGTTTACAGACAACAGACGACGGACGCCAAGTGATGGCAATAGTTTACATGGACCTTTGGTCCAGGTGAACTAAAAATGGTGGCAATATTGAATTTCAGAATCAGAACCAAAATCAGAATTCTAAGAGGTCTAATAAGGGAACATGTAATCAATGGTTTGGGATTATGGTGTTTAACCCCACTTTCAACAATATTTTAGTTATATCGTGAAGGTCAGTGGTGGAGGAAACCAGAGTACCCGGAGAAAACCACCGACCTGCCTTAAGTCACTGACTATGTTGGTAAGAGTAGTTACAGTAATACAATAAACTCTACATTCTTTTCTTTCAATGGTGTTATTTTAGTTACATGTTGTACCTCTTAAATAACCTTGTGCCTAGGTTTCAATTTCATTTATCCATTATGATTCTGCTCTCCACGTAGTTATACACATCCTAAAAAGAATACTGAATATTAAAATGAAGTAATAACTTATCTTGTTTGGCAATTTACTAAAATTCATTACAAAAGTATAATCACTCACCCGATTTAAGGTCTAAATTAAACTTGCTTGCTGTAGTTTACTTACCTAAAATGTTCATACCTAACTTATTGAATAAAAGTTTCATCTGTTTACAGTAAGTTTTTTTATATACTTAGAATGATAACTAGAGGTCACAAATAATTTTGATAGTTCGCTAACCAAAGATCAGTTCAGCTCAAATTTTTGAGCCGAAGATTTTGATGTGATTTTTTTTCATAATATGCCTAATCGGTATAAATTTGCTGAAAAAAAAATCCAGAATATATGCTGAACTACTCAATGTCATGTAATATATGATGTAGGTGCAGTTAAAATTTGATCTCATTTTGACTTGTTATAAAGCAACAATAGTCAAATAAAGAAATTTCTATATTTACAAATCTAATGGCTGCCATTTTCAATGGAGGATTGGGCTGTCATACAATTTTTAAAGGAGACCACCCAAGCACTATACCAGTCAAATTTGGTTTAATTTGGTTCAGCAGTGTCAGATCTTTTTATCAAAATATGCCTAATTTGCATAATCGGAATAAAACGGCTGAAAGAAAAATGTCACAGAAAAACCTGAAATACATATCAAACTACTACTCATTGCCATGTACATTTGTAGCTGCAGTTTTAATATAATTTGACCTATTTTGATTTATAATAAAGCAGCAATGAACAATTGAAGAAATTACTATTTCTAGTAACAGCAGCCATCTTGAATGGAGGTTGGGGCTGTAGGACAGTTTTAAAAGGGGACCATCCCAGCCAAATTTGGTTTAATAAGGTTCCGTGGTTTCAGAAGAGAAGAGCTAAATATGAAAGTTAATGAGTACGATGACAAACGCCAAGTGAGTTTAAAAAGAGTAAAGGAGAGTGAATTAAGCACTTTTTGTGTTAATATGACATGGCTAGCTTTTGAGAGAGCAAATTACTCTTTCATCAGAAGAAATTTGTCAACATAATACTGCAAGGTCTCAACACAATCTATCCCAAGAAAAAATAAAGGGCTATTCAGAGGAAACCATGGTATGATCACAGCATGTAATAAGGGAAAGTTAACAAGTCTATAATTAAAAGTAAGCGTGAACACTGTATTTTACTTGACACAATAATGTGTTGGACATAGTAATATGCTGGACCCACTGTATTTGAACATTAGTCTTGTTTTAATATTTCTAATATTTCAAGTACATGTATGTATATCAATATGCCTTCCAAATATATGAAATTTCGAAATTTGGGCCCTTTCCAAAATAAAATAGCAAATAAAAATTTATAATCCATCATCAGTTGAATAACCCATAAAGTTGATCATTTTGCAACAAAAAATTAACAGTGGATGAAAAATAAAAATTCTAGATATACCATCTAAATATGCGAAATTTTGGAATTTTGGCCACTTTTAAGTTAGACCCCTTTTGAAATAAAATAGCAAAATTTGTTTATGGAAAATAACTCATAAAGATGATCATTTTGCAAAAAAAAAATTGCATTAAAATTGGATGAAAAATAAGAAAGTGTACCCCATTGTACCCCCAGTTTCAAAACTCAGTGGGCACCCTGCATGTAATAATGATATGCATATATTTTCACTTTAGGGCCTCTTGTTTGGAATGGTTAGGGCTACAATACCCCAAATCAATATCAACCTTTATGGTGTTTAACAACACTTTCAACAATATTTCAGTTATATCGTTCAATATTTCGGAATTAGGCCCCTTTTCCAATATAAAACAGTTAAGGTCCTTTAATGACTCATAAATACATTTACAAATGTAACTCGTTAAGATTAGCTTTTTGCAAAAGACTGCATTAAAATTGGAATGAAAAATAAAAATTTTCATTTTTAGGAAATTGACACTGTTTGACCCTTTCGGTCAAGTTTATCTCGGAAACCATAAGAAAAATCCATCAACATATGACTGGTAGCTCTAAGCATTATCAATTTAAAGAAAAAAATCCACATCAAAATTGGATGAACAATACAAATTCTATATTTCTTTAAGCGGCAAATATATAATGTTGACCACAAAAAATTGGAGTAAGAACTCCTAATTATCATTCCCCCCTATCATTAAAATTTTAGCACTATCTGGCTTCAAATAAAGCTGCTTTGGACCATTTAAAAATTTTCTGTTTTAGAGGATAAAGAAACCCAATATAAGATGTGTGTTTATTTCAACAAACAAATGAAACCACAATAGTTTAGGCGTTTCTATCTTCTTAAATGACCAATAGTTAAGTCGCAGACAGTTCAAAATTGACATTTTGATTTCTATGGGAGCCACCACTTTTTGGAACTCTTTGGTATTAAAGAGCAAAAAAATTGCATTATTCTACATCACATTGTCTGTTCCCGTTTCATTGCACCTAAAACAAATAACATTTGCTAATGACACAGATTCTCATGTCAAAATAGCCAAAGGTAAGCAAAATTCTTGAAACACAAAAATCTTTACACATCTATTTATGGAAGAAAATCAAAGCAATATTTTAGATGGGTCATTAATGTTTTGAAAAATGATTGGAGCCGTACAAAAAAGGGGGATGGTCAAGGCCGGATTATCCTATACGCTAGTAAAGGCTGCAGCCTAGGGCCCCTCGAGCTAGTTTATTTAAAGAATTTGCAATAAGTTTACCCAAAACTATGTAAATGGCACTAAAATATATCACTAGTAAAAAAATATTCAAGACATGTGCAGTCAAGGTTAGAGGGTGGCTCTGTCTGAGGTTGGGGGCATATTTTCATTAGCCTAAATACCTAAAAGGTTATAATTCGGCCCTGGGGCTGATTGCACCATTGTTTCGACAATTAACTGTCGACAACTTAATTTCCTCTATATATATTTCCAAGGACAAATTTTATATGAACCTGCAGTCACATGCAATCTTCATAATATATAAAAAAAAAAAAATTGAATTCTGGTGATTGTTAATGAATGACAATATTGTAGTACATATATTAATTAAAGGCAGATTCTAACACCTCACATGAATATGCTATTCTAATTTCGTTATTACTTTTGGGTTAACAGTGTATTTTGTTTGCAAATTTTTTATCGAAACACTTTATACCACATGCACAGGTACATATTGTACTTGTTTTTTTGGCAAGTGAAATATAATTCTAGTATTTGTTGACAAAATTTGGAAGTGCATGACTGAGTATTTCTCTACATATTTTGGTGAGTGCATGTCACTGTCAGTTGTCTTCGATATCTTAAAACTTATTTTGGATACAAGAATCATGTGCCTCTCATAATCTATGGTTCCAACAGGAAACTTTTTTTCATAGTTTTTAAACCATACATTATACATTGATAATATCATATATTGTCCAATATAATAATTATACATAAATTCTACATTGTTCTTTTAAGGTTTCTGAAAAGTGAAGTCATTTCGAAATACAATATTCAGTATCTGTATAGAAATACAAGTATGCAGTCTCCACGATGAGCACCAGTCTGCTGGCCCAAGACAAGTAAAACTTTGTTTGGACCAGTGATTTATTTTCAGTTTTTATTTAGATATAAATTCTAGAATTTGATTTGGACCAGGAAATTCAAATTTTCATTTCGAGGACTGAGTACGAATTGTATGTCAGTGGTTTACTGAATACACAAAATGTAAATAAATTGTACATGAACAAAGCATCATACATTTCAAAATCTATCAGACTTAACAAAGGGCGAGTGTTTTTCTAATATTTTATTCTATATAGACTGAAATCATTGGATGTGTGTCTACACATACTTTAGGTCAATATACTTGGTTGTCCTTGGTCAATGTATATATAGCTGAATTTGTAACCAGATTACACAATAGCTGTTTTTCATATCAATTAACTTTTCCTTAATGATTTCACTTCAATTCAAACATATGTTTTGTATCACTGTAGATATTGAACAACATAAGACTTACAGTCAACTTGATATTTTGTTGCTGAAAAATACTAATTCCAGAATTTGATAAAAGCATAAAAACAGGGAATAAACAATAGACTTATATAAATTCCAGCAATACACTGAGCTATACAGTTCATATATAATCAATAGTTTAGTAGGTATTTATAAATAAATAATATTTTTAAGTTATCAAATATTTATCAGCAATGGACCTTGAGAATTGAAAATAACTAAAATAGTGTAATTAATTCTCACCGTACTGTATTTGGCCAACTGACCGGAAGTATAATATAAAAATTTATAAACTACGTTTCTAATAATAATATGTAAACAAACTAATAATACTCTATAATGTAGACATGGTATATGTTGTGTTCGCTGTTTCATGCAGCATATGATGTTACTGTCGTGTTTTTCGCCCTCAAGGTCGGGCGTACTTGTGATCAAAACATCCGACAACACCCGTCCGTAATTTTATTGTTTTGACGAGATATTTCATTTTTCTTTTTATTTGACAATATAATACAATAATATAAAAACAAAGTATTAAGATTGTTACAATAGTTCTTCAATTCATTGCGCTTAGAGTTTTATATTGGCTATTTTAAAGGATTAATCATGCTGTGTCTGTTGCTACCGAAAAGAAAATATTTGCATTTATTACGTCTTAATGTGCGTTTTAAAGATAGATTTTCATGCTTGTCTTAATTTCAGATACTTAATATACATTTAAACGATAATACTAGCGATAGTGGAAGTCAGCCACAGTCTTCGATTAACTAAATTAAGCAGGAAATTTATATCATCCTAACTTACATTTTTCCGCCATCTTATATGGGTACAAATGCATGAGGACGCGATGCAACATGGGAAATATCCGCGCGACAAAGCCACGTGTTTTAGGTGAAGTATCACATGACCTTATTGATCGATTTGTAAATATTTGACCATTCTGTGAGATTTGCAACACAATTTTGATTCATTTTGGTAAGTACAAACAGAAAATAAGAAGTTAACTTTAACCTTCAGTTTTGTTGTAGTATTTAGATTAGTCACACACAACTGATTGTACTGTAGTCTTATGATGTGTTATTGTATATTCGTTATATTAAATAAAACTGTTGTTGACCTAATTACACTATAATTTGGTAAACAGCAAATTAATTTCGAGTTCGTTATAATGTAAACAAGTTCAAGATAACGTTTAATTTCGAAATGGTTTGATATTCGCTGACCCAATTTTTATTTAAATGTTTTGCAATTAATAATATTAACCAAGAGAGCGATCAATATTTGAAGAAGTCGAGGTTGGTATTGTGTCTTGCGTAACGTGGATAGTATATACTTTGTTGCCATAGCAATCAATGAACGTGACCATCACCATGTCCACAAGGATCACAATTTTATTGAAGTAATTACTTCATGATACATTTACTAACGCATTTTTACGTTGGTAAATAGTGTAAACTATGGAAGGCAGTCACTAACAATAGACAAACTCATACAAGAGATGCATTTATAAATGGAGGTAGTCACATTCACAGATACTGGGGGTCAGGATAGGTCACCCCTTTTTTTCAAAATTAACAAAAATGGCATCATATCCTTCAACTATTATTTTCAGTTTATTTATATGTTAATTTCATAAATATCATCACAAAATGACCATTCTTATACCAAAAATAATCGGTTAGGGTATGGTGTTTAATGCCACTTTAAACAATATTTCAGCTATATCATGGTGGTCAGTTTTATTGGTGGAGGAAACCGGAGTACCCAGAGAAAACCACCGACATGCCACCAGTCACTGACAATTTTATCACATAATGTTAGATATATATATATAAAAGGACTGTTTGGTACTATAGAAAGGGGAATTTTATTGTGATATACATGTATATCAGATTAACTATAAATAAACTGAAAATAATAGCTGAAGGATACCATACAATTTTTTTTCGTAATTTTGAAGAAAAAAAAAAGGGGGGAGGTCTATCATATCCCCAAGTACCTGTGGGGGCAATGTATAGGTTTTCATTAAAAAAAAAAAAAAAACTATACACTATGTATGTATATTAAATAAAAATCTTAACAATATGTAGAATATTTATTTGTCAAACAGAAATAAAATGTTTTATATTTCTTTTAAATGACTAAATGATCAAATTTTCTTTCTTTTACCAGGTTACCTACTGCCAGTACTGGGAAAGCTATGTAGATGGTGTTTGTACAGCAAAGGGGAGTAATCCAAGTTGAGGATTTAATCAATTTAATTTCAGATTTAAACAGATTCAAAATTTTCTTTCATTGGATTGGTACAAATTCTTCAATCTCATTCTCATTGACAAAAAAAAGAGTCCTTTTATCGAAAAACATAAGAAAAATCTGGTAAACGCTACACATCAGTAAATACAGTGAAACCTGGATAAACTGAAATCCTGTGTAAACTGAACATTAGATTTAGTCCTAATATTGTGAATTTAACCTGTCTAAACCGAACACCTGTCTATTCCATTTAAGTTTAAGTTTTAGTCCGAAAGGGGTTTGGTTTAGACAGGTTTCACTGTATTAGGTCATTTATTGTTTTTTACCATAATCCATTCACATTGTAAGAAGAAGAAAAAATATGCAAAATCAAGACCTTACAAGTTAATATAGTTTCTAACATGACCTCCTTCTTTCGCTTTGTTAACAAACGAGCGAGATATCCATTCAGTATAATCTCAGCACATGTGCTGGTGAATGTGACTGACTTTTCCATTGGCAGCATAAATTGTGTGCGACATTTTCCGCAAACGTAAATATAAATTACCGTCTTCCAATCAAAGTATACTACCGTATTTGTACTCTTAGACATATCAGAATCGAAATAAATCATGGAAGCCAGAATGTGTTTTGAGTTTTAACATGGATTGGTGGATATTAGTAAATTTTATCCCTCGCTTCTGGCTCGGGATAAAATACTAATAATATCCGCCAATCCATGTTAAAACTCACAACACATTCTGCCTCTGGCTTCCATGATTTATTTCTTAATTATAGCTTTCTTTTGTCATTTATTGACATTAAAGCCAAAGTGGCATATATTGTCTATTTTCATTTGCATGAATAACATGCATGTGCATGGAAATTATATCTGCAATAAAGGGTTAGGGGTCAGGGGTTATGGTGTTTAATGCCACTTTCAACAATGTTTCAGTTATATCGTGGCAGCCAGTTTTATTGGTGGAGGAAACCAGAGTACCTGGAGAAAACCACAGATCTGCTGCAAGTCGCTGACAAACTTTGTCACATAATGTTGTATAGAGTATACCTTGCCTAGAGGGATTTGAACTCACAACTTCAATGGTGAGAGGCACTGATTGTGTCGGTAGTTGTAATACCAACTAACATACGATCACGACCATGACGACCCCCTATCTGCAATAAAGTAATATTGTAGTGAAACCTCTCAAAACCAAACCTTGAATAAATTTGAATATTGTATTATTGTATATAAAGCTGAACTTTAAATAAAGTCCCAATGTGAGAAATATTTGCTAATTAACCTGTATATGCAGTATACCTGCCTATTCCGAGCACACAACCACATCTGGTGTGTAATAGTTAGCATGGTTGCCTTGAGAGTGGGAGATCATAAGGCTCGAGGCCCAAACCAAAGACTAAAAAGATGGTATTTGCTGCTTATCCACTAAGCATGCAGCTTCAGACTGAGGAAAATGTGTCCAAGTGGAGCGATATATCTACCTGTGTATTCTTGTTTCAATGAGCTACATGTGTAGCACTATAAAAATCCAACTTGTGACAAGTCAGTGGTTTAACTTGGGTAATCCGATTTCCTCCACCAACAAAACTGACTGCCACGATATAACAGAAATATTGTTTAAGGTGATGTTAAACACCCCCCCTTAATACAAAATTGTTGATCTAGTTCAAAGCAGACATAATCATCTCAGCAAAATGTAACTTGTTCTCTCAATGATATAGCTGAAAAATTCTTCACTTGGCTTTAAGCAACAATCGCTATTCTGAACAAATAAGTTGGGTACAGGTAGGTTCAGTTTAGACAGGTTTCACTATACAAAACTTCCAATGAAAAGAGGCTTTACAAGATGGCTGCTGTTACTAAAAATAGTCCATTGCTGCTTTATTATCAATCAAAATGAGCTAAAATTTTAACTGCAGTTATATGGCAGTGAGTATTTTAACATGTATTATGCATGTCGGTTTGAAAAGCTCGAGAGAGCTTATGTTGTACTGTTATTAAATGTACCGACTTTAAATAAAACTTTTTTATTTGATTTGATTTGTATTCAGGGTTTTTCTGTGAAATTTTTCTCAGCCGATTTATATCAATTATGCAAATTAACCATACATTTGTATTTTGATAAAGGTTCACATTTAAATCTTCGTTCGACAAAGATGAAATCCTAGCTAACCACAGATCATTCATGACCTCTTTAAACATTCCCTCTGGTAAAGAGTCTGAGGATTTACTCTATTTATATTGGATACCTAAACTCCATAAGACACCATACAAAGGAAGGTACATAGCGGGATCATCAACTTGTTCGACGAAAGAATTGTCTATTCACCTGACAGAGATTCTGTCTGCAGTAAAAGAGGGACAACAGAAATATTGTGAAACTGTTTACTCGCGTAGTGGCATAAATCACATGTGGATTTTGAAAAACTCTAAAGATCTTTTGGATAACCTGAAATCAAGATCTTTCTCTCAGGTATCCTCCATCAAAACTTTTGATTTTTCAACTCTATATACCACACTACCGCATGACAAATTAAAAACCCGCTTAAAAGAAACAATTCATAAAGCTTTTAGTCATAGAAACTATGGCTCAAAATTTGTTGTGTTAGGCTACAATTCCACATATTTTTCAAACAAAATTCGAAAAGGTAAAACATGCTACTCCGAGGAACAAGTGATCAGTGTGCTGGAGTTCCTCATCGATAACATATTTGTCTCCTTTGGAGGGACACTGTTTCAGCAGGTCGTCGGCATACCAATGCATCCGAATTGTGCCCCCTCTTCTAGCCGATTTATTTTTGTACTCGTATGAGTCAGAGTTTCTTCAAAAGCTTGTAAAAGATAAGAAGATTCATGCGGCTAGAGCCTTTAATTTCACATACAGGTATATTGATGACGTTTTATCTATCAATAATTCTAGATTTGCAGAATTTCTTCCATTGATATATCCTCCAGAACTGGAAGTTAAAGAGACCACAGATACAGCTTTGTCCGCATCATTTTTGGACTTATACCTCGAATTTGACGACAGTGGTCAACTCAGTACTAAAATTTATGATAAACAGGACGACTTCAATTTTAAAATCATAAATTTTCCAAACATGTGCAGCAATATACCAGCTTCCCCTGCATATGGTGTTTACATCTCGCAATTGATTCGCTATGCTAGGGCCAGTAGCAATTATTCTGATTTCCTGAAACGTCATCTTCATCTGAGAAACAGGCTACTGGACCAGGGCTATAAAAAGATTCGCCTTATTCGATCTCTTAAAAAGTTTATATTCCGATACCAAGATCTTGTCGAAATATATTCCGTCTCTGCAGAAACGATTATAAGCGATGCATTTTCATATAGTGAAAATGTATAAAGATAAAGAAATCAAGAAAAATGTCAAGGATATTTTTTTATCAATGTGTGACGTAAAAATATTTTTAACATTTACGTCACCGAATATGGTACTGCTTTGACAACTATTTTACCTATTTTGTTCCTGTATTTAAATACTGTTATAGTGACAGCCGGAACCTTTGAACCGTAATGAGAGCGGGAGGTTTGGCGCCTTAAAATCTGATTCAACCCACCATTTCTTTAGAAATGCCTGTACCAAGTCAGGGTCATTACGGTTTTCACAGTTTTCCGGTTGTTGACTGATTTTGTCTGTTTATATAATTATGAGTTTTGACTTTCCCTTTGTAAGATTGTTCGGAGTTCGGTAATTTTGTTATTACCCTTATTCTCATTGAAACAGCTGAACCAAATTTGGCTGGGATGTTCGGGGGTTTCCGTTTGTCATCGGTCATGGGCCGATAATTTGCGTATATGACAGGAAATAATTTGACATTGCTGTCAAAATGACCGTTTGTTTCAAAATGAGTGGCCAAAAAGACCGACACATGCTGCGTATGCATCGGACACGTGATCGAGTATTCTCCAATTTGTCCATAATTTATTTTGATTAAGACTAAAATAAAGTGAAACGCCAGATCAAAACTCTTTTATTGTATTCCTCTATGCTTTGATGAAGTTCAAGGACATTGACAAAATTAAAGTCGCAATCTCGGAAACGCTTTAATGAAAATAATAAATATTTGAAATATAAGAACAAGAATCACTCCGGACCGGACACGTAAAAATTATCGGATAACAATTTGGCGCCAAATTTAAACTTGTCTTTTGTGCAAAATACGATAGAGGACTTGATTTGGGTTTTTGGGAAATATTGAAACCTTTGAAATGAACAAATATTGCAAGCTTTTTCCTGATTAGGCCAAAAAAAAATATATGTGTGTTTACTGTCACATGTCAAAAAAATCTAGGGGATTAATTTTTTTTTTTTTTTTTATTATTATCGACAAAACCGGAAATAGTCGTTCCCGGTTCCGGAATCCGATTCCGGTATTTAATTTTCGAAAATTCCGGTAAAATGACGAATTATGCAGTTTTTCTACCTTCTTTGCTCTCAATTTCGACAAAAAGCTAGCAGTTGAATAAATAAAACATTGCTGTTGGTTTAAACAACAAAAATGGTTATCCCAATTCTGTGTAAAAATGCATAGGGTCGCTAGCAAAAATTAGGGTAGGTCGGGTGACCGTAAACACACATATTTTTTTTTGGCCTCGAGACAATTTAAATGTAAAAAAAAATAATCTACAAAATGTTTATTTCAAAGCAGACTTTTTTGTAACCTATTTAGGGTAGCTTTCTCTTAAGTCTTTGACTCATTCCTCATTGGGGAATTTGATTTTAATTTCTATTTATTTTCACTTAAGTTTAACTTTTTTTTGGAAAGAGATGGTGACCTCTGAAAAGCTGTCTGGTTGTCAATTCCAGATATCATAATACGTATGCAAGTTTGAAACAAATGAATATTAAATTAAGCTCCAGCTGCATTAAATGAATCAAGCCACACCTTAATATATCATTAAATGACCTATAAGTTTTAGGCAAATTAGGACACAATTGACCTATTGAATAAGTGCCTTTCAGGACAAAATGCCTGAGGAATTTATATAATAAAATCCAGCTGAAATCTACTTCCCCTTTAAAATTTTGTCCTTTCAAGCATTCAAGATGACGACCATTACTAAAAATAGAAAAAAAATGATTTGTTGCTGCTACATGGCATTGAGTAGTACAACATATCTTGGGTTTTTTCAGCAAATTTATACTGATAAGGCATATTATGAAAAAACATCAGAATCTTCTGCTAAGAAATTTGGGCTGAAATGAGCTTTGGTTGGCGAACTTTCAATATATATATGATGCATGTGTCCACACTAATGAGGGAGTGGGGAAGAGGTCAAGGATGATGCAAGCTATTGTCGTCAAATTTCATCCATTGTCCGTAATCATTAAAAATTGTAATCTTCTTCTTTGAAACCACTGGGCCAATTGGAACCAAACTTGGTATAAATGTTCCTTGGATGGTGCTCTAAAAATTGGGGGTTTTTTTCCAACCGGAAATAAATAAAAACAAGTTCCAAAGATGTCAGAAGAGGCGTTTTCTGTTTTTGTATGTGGAGCATTTATTTTCAAACTATTTTGATGAATTGTTTTTCTTTATGCTCCTAATCAAATTATTTTTATGAAGTATGCCAACAGATTTTTAGCTCACCTGACCCGAACGTCAGGTGAGCTATTGCCATCACTTGTCGTCGTCCGTCGTACGTCGTAAACTTTTTCAAAAATCTTCTCCTCTGAAAGTACTAGACCAATGGAAACCAAACTTGGTCAGAATCATCACTAAGGAGTCTAGTTTCAAAATTGTGTCCGGTGATGCCGTGCACCAACCAACATGGCTGCTGTTACTAAAAATAGAACATATGGTAAAATTGCAGGTTTTGGGTAATAATTCAAAAACCGTTAATAATATCAAAAATCTGACATGGAGTAAAAATGATCAGCACAGCAAGATCTACCTACTCTGCAATTTTGAAGTAAATCTGATTACCCATCTTGGAGATATTGTCCTTTTTTCATCAAATTTGTAAAATTTTAATACTTTTCGTCCTTTATTTCAAAAACTATAAGAGACAGATGGTAAGTTGAAACTGCAAACATGTTCAGCATGTCAAGATCTACCTACCCTGCAATTTTGAAGTAAATCTCATTACCCATCTTTGAATTATTGCCCTTTTTTCATCAATTTAATTTTTTTATTTTAATACTTTTCGTCTTATATTTCAAAAACTATTTAGAGATAGATGTTAAGTTTAAATTGCAAAAATGTGCAGCATGTCAAGATCTACCTACCCTGCAATTTTGAAGTAAATCCCATTACCCATTTTGGAGTTATTGTCCTTTTTAGCTCATCTGCCCTTTAGGCCATGCGAGCTATTGCCATCACTTTTCGTCCTTCCGTCAACATTTCACATTTTAATCTTCTCCTCAGAAACCACTGGGCCAATTGCAACCAAGCTTTGGTGGGATGGCCCCCTTCCAAAATTGTGTGCGGTGATCCCGACTACCAACCAAGATGGCCGCCAAGCTAAAAAATAGAAAAAAGGGGGGGGGGGTGAAATTTTAATTGTCCATTGCTGCTTTAGTATAAGTCAAAATGAGCTCAAATTTTAACTACAGCTACATGGCAAGGAGTAGTTTAACATATGTTCGGGGTTTTTGTGTGAAATTTTTCTTTCAGCCGATTTATACCGATTATGCAAATTAGGCATATTTTGATAGAAGATCACATTTAAATCTTCTCCTCTGAAACCGCTGAACCAAATTAAACCAAACCTGGCAGGGATGGTCCCTGGGTCGGTCCTTTCAAAATTATGTCCGATAGCCATGCCCTCCATCCAAGATGGTCGCCGTTACTAAGAATAGAAATTTCTTCAAATGGCCAAAACTGCTTTATTTTAAGCCAGAATGTGTCCAAATTTGAACTCTATAAGCATAATGATGAGCTTTTTAACATATATTATGGGATTTTTTATGAACTTTGAACTTTTGCCGATTTTGACCGATTATGCAAATTAGGCATAAATAAGCAAACAATCATTTAAAAATCTTCTTGTTAGAAACCACTTGTCCAATTTCTGGCCAATTTCAACCAAACTTTGTTTGAATGATCCTTAGGTGGTCCCCTTTCAAATTAATGTCCGTCAGCGCCGTCCTGTATCCAAGATGGCCGCCGTTACTAAAAATAGAAATTTCTTCAAATGGCCAAAACTGTTCTATTTTAAGCCAGAATGTGCCCAAATTTGAACTGTATAAGCATAATGATGAGCTTTTTAACATATATTACGGGATTTTTTGTGATCTTTTAACTTTTGCCGATTATGCAAATTAGAAAAAAGGGAGAATGAAATTTTAAAAAAAATCTTCTCCTCTGAAACTACTGAGTCAATCTCAACCAAACTTTGCTGAAATGATTCTTGGGTGGTCCTCTTCCAAAATTGTGTCCTGCATTTCAGAACACCGACCAAGATGGCCGCCACAGCCGAACTTAATTTAACATAGGACCCCATGGGAAATTCTCATAAAAATCTTCTTGTCTGAAACCATTTGCTCAATAAGAACAAAATTTTGATGAAATAGTCATTGGATGGTTCTCTTCCAAAAATGTGTCTGGCGGTTCGGCCCTTCGACCAAGATGGCCCCCACAGCCGAACTTAGCTTAACATAGGACCCTATGGGAAATTCACATAAAAATCTTCTCCTCAGAAACCACTGGGCCAATTGCAGCCAAACTTTTGTGGAATGATCCTTGGATGGCCCCCTTCCAAAATTTGTGTCCGGTGATCCCGACTTCCAACCAAGATGGCCGCCAAGCTAAAAATAGAAGAAAAAAGGATGAAACTTTTAAAAAATCTTCTCTGAAACTACGGAGCCAATCTCAATCAAACTTTACTGAAATGATCCTTGGGTGGTACCCTTCCAAAATTATGTCTGGCATTTCAGACCTCCGACCAAGATGGCCGCCACAGCCGAACTTAATTTAACATAGGACCCTATGGGAAATTCCCATAAAAATTTTCTTGTCTGAAACCATTTGCTCAATAAGAATTTTTTTTTTTATGAAATAGTCATTGGATGGTTCTCTTCCAAAAATGTGTCCGGTGGTTCGGCCCTTCGACCAAGATGGCTCCCACAGCCGAACTTAGCTTAACATAGGACCCTATGGGAAATTCACATAAAAATCTTCTTGTCTGAAACCAGTTGCTCAGTTGGAACCAAACTTTGATAAAATAGTCATTGGATGGTTCTCTTCCAAATTTGTGTCTGGTGGTCCCGCCCTCTGACCAAGATGGCTGCACAGCTGTACTTAGTTTAACATAGGACCCTATGGGAAATTCACATAAAAACCATCTTGTCTGGAACCAGTAGCTCAATTAGAACCAAACTTTGATGGAATAATCATTGGATGGTCCTCTTCCAAAATTGTGTCCGGCAGTCGCGCTCTCCCACCAAGATGCCGCCACAGTGCAGTTGCGTTGTTATTGAAAGCAGCTGTGATCCAAGTGAGCGATTACAGGCTCCTGGGAGCCTCTTGTTTAAAGGCTTTTACTGTTTCCAAGATGGAAGAGGGTCAATATGGGCCCAACATCCAAAGTTAGAAATTTTATTTTAAGTCCAATTTTGAGAAAAAAATTCCTTATGAAATTGCCTGCATTTATCAATCAGATTTTACATAGCTTTTATGGTTTCCAAGATAATAGGGTTCAGAGGGGAGAACAAGGGACCAATACCCAAAATAATAACTGTTTAGCTCACCTGGATAAATGCCAAGTATTCTCAAGGTCAGAAAGGGAAATTTTGCAATTGTATTTGATAGATAAAGTTTCCTAGTGGTGGAGGATATACGGGATTGCCCTGAGAAAACAACCGACCTGCCGCAAGTCACTGACAAAGTTTATCACATAATGTTGTACTCCTCGCCATGAGCGGGATTCGAACTCACAACGTTAGTGGTGATAGGCACTGATTGCATAGGTAGTTATAAATCTAACTACCATAGGATCACTACGACGGCCCCTATTATGATATATATGAAATGAAATATAAATGTACTGATTTAATAGCTGTTGTACCAGCAGATTGTCTACAGGGGCGGATCCAGGATTTCAAGTTAGGGGGGAGGGGGGGCGCACTTAAAAAAAATTGCGCCGAGTGGTGGGAGGCGCGAAAAATTTTGGGGTATTTCGTGTGAAAAATCACGATTTTACGCCAAAAAATCATATTTTTTCCAATTGCGGAGGGAGGCGCGAACATTTTTGAGGTATTTCGTGTGAAAAATCACGATTTTACGCCAAAAAAAATCATATTTTTTTCCAAGTTTAGAGGGGGGCGCGCCGGGTGCGCCGTCCCTGGTCTATGTGTTAGCAAATACAACATGCCCTCAAAGAGTCAATTATAGTTGCTAAATAATTCTAAGATTTTTCAGTACTAACTACTTTTACAGGTTCAGATGTGTCTGATTTGAACTATTTAGCTTTGTCAATTTCGTTGCCATACGGACATGGATAATTTATGAAAATGGTAAGAAGAGTTTGACGATACCAAAAGGGTAATCGGAATCCGTATATCGAAGAACAGACAACACAATGGCCAAAAGGACAAACAACGATCTGCAAAACATACATATAAAACTAAATATCGAGTAACACGAACACCAATAAAAACCGGGGGTGAACTCAGGTGCTCCTGAAGGATAAGCAGTTCCTGTTCCACTAGTGGCACCCGTTGTGTTAATCTAGTTACAAACCGGTGATAAGTCATGAATGAGGGAAGTGTCTACGACAACATATCCGTGGTCATTTGTGACAGATATTCCATAACATCAACCAAGTCATGGTGGCGACCGTAAAACTTTCGAAGTGATGACTTCAACTTAACCAAGTTGAAGCCTTGGTTCAGTAACTTCCTTGTTAGCAGCAACCCTCTATCAAGGAAATCCTGATAGGAACCACAAGCTCTAGAATATCGTAACTGCGAGATATATACTCCATATGCAGGTGTTGCTGGAATGTTGCTACATATAAATGTAACTTTGGTAAACAACAATACAAATGCGTGCTAAACAAACCAACAGAAATGTAAACGCCATACGATGGGATCAAATGAGCATCACGTTCTAAAAAGGAAAATTGATGATGAGGAAAAAACCTGGCATGCCTTTTGTGGTAAACATGTATGTTAAATTTACCTTCATAAGGAGGTATGTCTAAATCCAAGAAATTACATGATTCGCTTGTAATGTTAGTCTTATTCAGCATAACCTCCTTGGGATTAGATTTACAAGTGCAAGAAAATTTGGATTATTTACAATTTAGATATCGTCTAAGTATCTGCAATTATTCTTGAATAAAATAATCAGCGAATGCTTAGAAGGTTTTTTTTTTTGAGTTTTCCATAAATTTCAATTCATAGCAGTATAAAAACAAATCAGCAATGAGAGAATCACAATATGTCCCCATTGGAATTCCTACGAAACATTTAATTGCCAAAATGTCTAGCAAAAAAAAATTATAGAATTAATCCTGTCATCACAAGTCCAATTACAGTATTTATCTCTTATGTCCAAGATGATTTAGATTCTTACAAGTGTGATAGCTGGGAGTAATATAATTTTATTTAGCAGTTACTTTATGATTTATTGATTGAATGTTTTTTCTTGTAAATTTAGCGGCATTTCAGATATAAGATGAGATATGATTAAAAACATTTTTCACCTACCCCCTTCACTGCTTGTCGGGGCGCGAGACATCAGCAAGTGAAAGATGTGATTTTAATCAGATTGGGTTAAGGGTTATGGTGTTTAACGCCACTTTCAACAACATCTCGGTTATATCGTGGCGGTCAGTTTTATTGGTGAAGGAAACCGGTGAAAACCACCAACCTGTCGCAAGTCATTGACAAACTTTATCACATGATGTTGTATCGAGTACACCTCGCCTGAGCAAGATTCGACCTCACAACTTTAGTTGTGTGATGGACACTAATTGCATAGGTAGTTGTAAAACCAACTACCATACGATCACGACCACGACGGCCCTTTAATCAGAATGGGTTAGCCCCTTGAAAAGGGATGTATATATTATGGATAGAATCGGACAATTGTGACTTGCAACTGGACACCAACAACCAGTGCCGTCTTAACGCATGGGCACGCAGGGCAGTTGCCCATGGGCCCCACGAGCATAGGATCACCATGCTAATCTATGAATGTTGTGAACAGAATGTTTCCTAATGTTTAAACACTGATTTTGTTGGAGGTACCAATACAATAAATATATGTTTAATTTTATCGACCATTTACATTTTCATTGCTGTGAGTTGTTGTGTATGTAAAGGCCCCGTGTATTACTTTGCCCAGAGGCCTATGATGCTGTTAAGACGACCCTGTCAATAACCACCCCTATTTGTTATTCATTGGGAGCTGTTTCAATTTTTCTTTTACATGTAAACATTGTAGCATTCACAACAAATGAGACACTCATTTGCACTCCACATGTTGGGTCCGATCGTTATTTTGAGTTGCGTATCTGATTCTTCCTGTTAAACTAGCGAATGCCACCAGCTGCAGGATTACCTCACTTTCATTATTTTGTAAAATCGTAGCATCAAATTATTCTGATCGTCCATTCTTTTAGAATCGTAGTGTAACGGGGGCGTTTTTTTTTGTTCTCTTTCGTTATATGCTTGATGGGGAAAAATCAGGTAGTTGTTGCTTCTGTCCGTTCGTCTTAAACAAATGTTTTCCAGGTGATATCTACCGGTATTACTTTTCAAATACATCAATCTTATATGGTTTCATTATAACAGAGTCAAACCAAAGACTGCATGACTGGTATTTGCTGTTTCTCCACTAAACATGCGGCATTAAAGAGAATGAGTAAAGGCTGAATGGCTAGGAATCAGAATAATGTGTCGAAGTGGAGCGACATGTCTATCCGCGGACCGTTGTTTCAGTGATGAGCTAGCACTATCAAAATCCAACGAAGCGTGTTGGTCTGATACAAAGCGGACATCATCACTTGTTCTCGCCATGAGGCAATAGAAAAAAATGCTCACTTAGTACTAAGCAGTCAGTGCGAGCTTTTACCATTACTTGTTGTCTATGGTTGGTGCTTCAGACTTTCACATTTTAATCTTCTCCACTGAATTAAACCATGGCGAAGTCCTATCACAACATTCCTCATTTCGTTTTGATCCGACAAAACACTGACATATTAAGGAACTCCTGTTTCTGATTGGCAGAAGCTTTAACAATCTGGAACTCAAAATTATTTATTAGAGGGTACAAATTATGACTAATGTCTTGTACAAAGATTCCTATTTATACCCCCAAATCACATAGAATGGTGGATTAATGGGATTATCCTCGGTCATTTCGTCCTATTGTCATGTGTAGGCAACTAGTCTTTTACTTTTGACAGTTTTAACAGTGATTGTCAGCAATTCAACCGATATCAATTACTACCAACCTCAAATCATTGAATATAAAAAACGAAGACGTGTAGGAGTTACGACACTCCGTCCAGTCCTTTTTTATACGACCGGAAAAATTATGTTAGAACTGGTTCTGTCTTCGTCCGTCTCTTAAACACGATGGTTACCGTACGATGACTTTTCTTCTAGTCGACCAATCCTAAATTGTTATGCAACCGCAACAAATTATGCGGCCGTAATATGTTAAGGGTCTGTCGTCTGTATATACAATGGTTTCCGTGCGATATCTTAGTTCTAATTGACCGATCTGAATTTTAACACGAAGATCCTTGGCACAGAATCTGAATTCCAACTTGAGTAAATTTCCTGAAAGACTCAGCGCCTATTATTTTGTCCAACTACGGGAGATTTATCGCACATTCGTGCACTTTGTGGTTCTTTCTTATCACAAGATGGGGTTTCTGAAGCAGCATGAATGTGGGCATATGTTTTAGTTCACTAGGGGTCCCATGCTAATCTATGAATGTTGTGTACAGAATGTTTAAACACTGATTTTGTTGGAGGTACCAATACAATAAATATAATTATGTCTAATTTTATCGACCATTTACATTTTCATTGCTGTGAGTTGTTGTGTATGTAAAGGCCCCGTGTATTACTTTGCCCAGAGGCCTATGATGCTGTTAAGACGACCCTGTCAATAACCACCCCTATTTGTTATTCATTGGGAGCTGTTTCAATTTTTCTTTTACATGTAAACATTGTAACATTCACAACAAATGCATGGGCGTAGCTTGGGTTCGAATTTTACCGAGGAAATGATCAACTTTTTTTTGTGCTAAAATGTTGACGTTGTGATAGTAGTAATTACCCTAATTTGGCAAATTAGCTGCAAGTAGGTTTATTGGTGGTTTCGTGATACCAATATTCCTCTTTTTAAACCTGTGGCATTTTTCCGTCCCTAAATACTAATCCAGTGAAAACATCATTCCTATCAGTGTGTGAACCAAAAGCTAGACAGTTAACACAAAATTCTGCATCTTTGTAGTTTGAGTAACGTAGCCAGGGGAATTTTCCCTCCCATTTGGCAGAATATCTCCTTCCTTCTGTTCCATGGAAAATAGTGCCAAGACTTGATGGTTTAATATCAAACAACAGTGTTGTTCTATCACTGTCAAACAAGGATTTACCGGAAAAGGACCAAGAATCGTTAGAGTCAATACTTTTGCTAGTAACTTCTTTGGAATGTGGTTCTACAGAAAAAAAGGAAGATTTTACATTTGTGTAAAGGAGGGACGACTATGAAACGCTTGTCGTGAAATAAATAATTACCCTTATCCGTCTCGGTAGTTTTCAATTTATCGTATTTTCTTGTTTCCAGTGCTGTGTATTGGAACTTGATCGTATGAATATTCCCGTGCATCAATTTTACGATCTAATATATTTTAATGTTAGAATTTTTGTTATTGAGATAGTTGTTATAACCCCGCTCCCCGAAGGTGGAGGGGGGTATACTGTTTTATCTCTGTCCGTCCTTCCGTCCGTCCAAGATATTTTTCGTCGCATTTTTCTCAGTAACTGTTGATGGCAGAAATCTGATATTTGGTCACAAGCATCATATAGGTATACCATATTGTGGGTAGCGTTTTTGGACCCGTCAGATTCCTACTTCCTGTTCGCCGACTTAGTTGGTTTCTATACACATTGAACATATATGCACATTTTTCGTCACATTTTTCTCAGCAACTATTGATGGCAGAGATCTGATATTTGATCACAAGCTTCATATAGGTACCCCATATCGTGGGAAGCGTTTTTGGACCCATCAGATTCCTACTTCCTGTTTGCCGACTTTGTTGATTTTTATACACAATGAACATATATGCTCATTTTTCGTCGCATTTTTTTCAGCAACTATTGATGGCAGAAATCTGATATTTGGTCACAAGCTTCATATAGGTACCCCATATCGTGGGAAGCGTTTTTTGACCCGTCAGATTCCTACTTCCTGTTTGCCGAAGAGCGGGGGTATCATAGGTGAGCATTAGCTCACAATTCATCTTGTTTCTTATAGTTTTGTCTAGCATTGTGTCTTGTATATTTATCTCATCTCAGTATTTTACGATAAATGCAAACTCGTATTGTTTTTATTACATGACTTGAATGGTGGTTAACATTTGGTAATTGATAAGCCCTTCTTTATTTCATCTTATAGAATATTATTATAACTTTTTCGTAACACGGACAGACAAAATAATCTATTTGGCGAGGTGCAAACAGTTATGATTTGTTACGATTACACAGCTTTTCAAAAGTGAATGTGAAAGTCAAACTCAATTTATTTGTTACTTTTTGCCCATTAAATGCTCTTTTTAACTTTGCTGCTTGGGTTGGATTTTGTAAGAAATTCAAAACTAAACGGAGCCATTGATCACAAAAGGAGGCAAACGGTAGGAAAAAAAAATAGAACACTGACATTGGTAATATATCCGGGAACGTTACTTCATAACTGTCTACCGAATATACTGGTGTTTACTGACAGTCAAATAGACAAGCGAAAAGGCTAAAGGGCTGTCAACGGAACTAAAGAGGTCATTAGGAGCACGAAGACTTCCGTTGAACCAAAGGCATTTAAATTCTTCTAAATTTTGTACAAAGTATTTGATGAGGGTTCAAATAAGAAATGGTGAATAAGGATTTTTTACAGAGACTTCAACGTTTGTATACAAACAAAATCTAAAAGGGTGAGTCTATAATATTCTGGATTTTTACCACTAATCTTGAACTTGATATCATTATGTTCATGAAACAATTAAAGTGAACAATTACCTTTAGAAGACCATTCTACTACCTCCTAACTTTCATCTATGATATCAGTGCTTGTATTTTCTGAATGTTTGGGCTTTTTCTTGTCCCAGGACCAGCAACGAGGTTATTTTGACTTGTTTTGATCTTTTCGACATCTTTGTTTGTAAATGTTTACCGCTGTAATGACATTTGCAGGGAAAAAAACTATAGTAGAACCATTTTGGAAACCCCCAAAAATAAGTCCGGTTTGCATACAGTACGATACAATAGATACTAACTTAGAACTTAGTTTATATCTTAAGGTGTTGTGTTTATCCATTATTTTTATTTTTATTTATCTTTTTACCGAGGCAATTGCTTTGAAATGAGACACCCATTTGCACTCCACATGTTGGGTCCGATCGTTATGCTGAGTTGCGTATTTGATTCTTCCTGCTAAACTAGCGAATGCCACTATCAGAAGAGTTGTAGACAGCATTGGAGAAAGTATGTCAACCAGCTGCAGGATTACCTCGGTTTCATTATTTTGTGAAATTGTAGCATCAAATTATTCTGATCGTCCATTCTTTTAGAATCATAGTGTAACGGGGTTGTTTTTATTTGTTCTCTTTCGTTATATGCTTGATGGGGAAAAATCAGGTAGTTGTTGCTTCTGTCCGTTCGTCTTAAATAAATGTTTTCCAGGTGATATCCATTATCTTTCAAATACATCAATCTTATATGGTTTCATTATAACAGGGTCAAACCAAAGACTGCAAGACTGGTATTTGCTGTTTCTCCACTAAGCATGCGGCATTAAAGAGAATGAGTAAAGGCTGAATGGCTAGGAATCAGAATAATGTGTCGAAGTGGAGCGACATGTCTATCCGCGGACCGTTGTTTCAGTGATGAGCTAGCACTATCAAACTCCAACGAAGCGTGTTGGTCTGATACAAAGCGGACATCATCACTTGTTCTCGCCATGAGGCAATAGAAAAAAATGCTCACTTAGTACTAAGCAGTCAGTGCGAGCTTTTACCATTACTTGTTGTCTATGGTTGGTGCTTCAGACTTTCACATTTTAATCTTCTCTACTGAATTAAACCATGGCGAAGTCCTATCACAACATTCCTCATTTCGTTTTGATCCAACAAAACACTGACATATTAAGGAACTCCTGTTTCTGATTGACAGAAGCTTTAGCAATCTCTGGAACTCAAAATTATTTGTTAGTTGGTACAAATTATGACTAATGTCTTGTACAAAGATTCCTATTTATACCCCCAGCTCACATAGAATGGTGGATTAATGGGATTATCGTCGATCATTTCGCCCTATTGTCATGGGTAGACAACTAGTCTTTTACTTTTGACAGTTTTAACAGTAATTGTCAACAATTCAACCGATATCAATTGCCACCAACCTCAAATCATTGAACGGAAAAACACGAAGACGAAAAATTATGTTAGAACTGGTTCTGTCTTCGTCCGTCTCTTAAACACGATGGTTACCGTACGATGACTTTTCTTCTAGTCGACCAATCCTAAATTGTTATGCAACGCAACAAATTATGCGGCCGTATTATGTTAAGGGTCTGTCGTCTGTATATACAATGGTTTCCGTGCGATATCTTAGTTCTAATTGACCGATCTGAATTTTAACACGAAGATCCTTGGCACAGAATCTGAATTCCAACTTGGGTAAATTCGATCCTATTATTTTGTCCAACTACGGGAGATTTATCGCACATTCGTGCACTTTGTGGTTCTTTCTTATCACAAGATGGGCTTTCTGAAGCAGCATGAAGGTGGGCATATGTTTTAGTTTACTAAAACAATAGGACCCCAGTTTCAAATGAATCAATTTCATCTACTTTTTGACACATTATCCAGTGAATGGTCGTCTTACAAATTATGTCAAACAGCAACTGTCATGCAAGAAGACCTCGTCTTGCTGTCCTATGACAGCTAAATATGTGATGGTTTTCTATGGTAATATGCAATTTATGCATTTCAACATAAAACAGAAGCCTGGGAAGAAATGTTATATACTCTATTGATAGTAAGTTGATTTATGATTGGTTAGTTTTTACTTGGAGTTTCTATCGACCACAAGCTTGTTAAATTCTGACAAAACCATGGCTATTGATACTTTGTGTTAGTTCATGGGTTCGATCTCTGGTCGGGTCAAACCAATGACTATAAAGTTGCTATTTGCTTCTCTTCTAAGCAAGTAGTAAGAATAAAGAAGTAAGACAAAACACTGGTTAATTGATCATATGTTCCCGTAGAATAACATGCCTATCTGTGGAAACTTAAAGAATCAGTTGGTCCAGTCAAACAAGACATCACCACACTCTTACTCAAAAAGATATTTGTCTCGCCATGATATACTGGCAGCAGAAGACTGATCAATTGGAGTTAAGCTAACTTATTTTAAGGATTTCATGTTTTACATCAGATGTGCTTCATTTTCTGGAAGGAGTTAAAATTTCAACCTGAATATACCTTGTTTAATTGTAAACAATGTACCAGATCGAGAGTATACTAGGGGCCGTCATTGTCGTGAACGTATGGTAGTTAGAGTTATAACTACCTATGCACTCAGTGCCTATCACCACTAACATTGTAAGCGCGAATCCCGCTCAGGTGAGGTGTACTCGATACAACATTATGTGATAAAGTTTGTCGGTGACTTTCGGTAGTTATGTGGTTTTCTCCGGTTTCCTCCACCAATAAAACTGACCGCCACGATATAACTGAAATATTGATGAAAGTGGCGTTAAACACAATAACCATAACCCTAAACTAAACAATTTTCAAATCTGACTATACATGTACAACAAACGAACGAAACGTTGTAAAACCCTGTCATCACTATTACAACTTTTTTGTTCTTTTCCTTCGTATCCTTTAAATAATTTTGCATGTTTCAAAACCAGATATAACATTTAATTGCAATTAGTTGTATTTAATAATATTGCTGATATATACATAATGTAATGTGATGTATGTTGTGAAGAGGACCATTGTTGAGATATTCAGCAATAAAATAAGTTTAATCTAAAGCACATACCAACAAATTAAAAGGCATTGCATTGCATGAAGATTGTTTTCAAACTCTGAACATTTCATACCGGAAGCAGCAAATAAAAGCACATTAAATATATTAAATTTAAACAAAAGTTAACAATATAGCTAGAATCATGTATTATAGACCATTGGCACAATTTCAACTCTGATTCCAAAATTATACATTTTACAGGAATTGTTTCCCTTTAAGGCTGGCAAAATTCCTTCAATGAAAATGACTTATATATTTTTCTCATTTCGGTGTTTTTTAATTTTCTATTTGCTATAAAAAAAATTCCCTGATTTTTTAAAAGGTTCAAATATCTACAAATTATCCGAAAATCATACTCAAATTAATTGTCATTTCCATTGCTCATGTTAGACCGGGTAAAACCTTGGCCGTCGTAAGGGAAATAACTCGTATAAAAAAGTTATGAAAACGTATAATTTTATAACCAAATCGGGAATGTGCAAAGGGTCTATTGAAACCCATACAATTAAAGTCAAAATAAGAAATGGAGAAAATATTGCACTGATCAGTGACAAGCGCTTTGATGATACTCAATCTTATTAAAATTAGATATTTGTTTGATCTTCTTTCGTTTATTTTTTTCTGATATAAATATGGTAAAAAAATATCCAACACACAATCTTTAGAATGAAAGAGATCAGATCGCACATATGTACTAAATACACACCATTTACAACGTAAACAAGACTACAGTGAGTCTTTCTAAACACACAATATAACCTTTCATATTTTGCAAATCTTTTTCTTTGTCAATGACAATGAAATGAACATGCCTGTTTTATTCTCAAAATAAGGTTTGCCTATCTTATTCTCCCCATAGAGGATGCATGTTTTTGTTCTCGCCATATAGTGTGTCGGTGTTGCTTTCGCCATATAGCGTGTTGGTGTTGTTCTCACCATAGAGTATAACCTTTGTTATCACGTTAGAGTATGACTGTTTTGTTCTTGCCAGAGATTATGCCTGTTATAAATGTTCTCGCCAAAGAGTATGTCGTTTGCTCCGTTGCAGATTATAGCTGTGGTTCTCGCCATAGAATATGCCTGGTTTGTTGTAGAGTATACCTGGTTTGTTTTCAGCATGCAATATGCCTGTTATGATCTCGTCATAGAATATACCCGTCTTGGTATGGCCAGAGTATGCCTATTTTGTTCTCATCATAGAATACTATGTCCTTTTTGTTATCGCTATGGAATTTGTGTGGTTTGTTCTCTCCATCGAATATTCCTATTGTGTTCTCTCCTATATATACTCAATATGCTTGTTTCATTTTCGTCACAGTATGTCTATGTCCAGAACATGCTTGTTTTGCTTTCTCCGTAGAGAGTCTGTTTTATTCTCGCCATATAATATGCCTGTTTTGATCTCGCCATATAAAATCATTGCCTATTTTGTTATGCTATAGAGTATGCCTGTTTTGTTCTTGTCATCAGATATGTCTGGATTGTCGCCGTAAGGCAAAACGTCTTGTTTTCACCATTCAGTATGCATGTTTTGTTCTCGCAATTGAGTATGCTTGTTTTTGTCTTTGCCCATGTTGAGTATACCTGTATTCACAGAGTGCCTGTGGTATATCCTGGTACAACTAATAATTTGATTAAAACATGTTCATTTACAACAGCAACAAAAAATCTATGTATGACCTTTGTCACATTTTAACATATTGTACTACATGGACATGCAGATTCATTATAGTCAGATACATTTGAAACTATCCACTACAATTGAACGAATATTTTCAAAATTAGAAACAACACATCATATCATTAAGTATATTTTGATTTATATAGTTAATTTGTATAAACACATCCTTTGATTAATAAATTTCCATTTTTATAGTCGTATAAGGCAGGCCATACGAAAAACTCGATTTCTGATGCACGCGATTGGTCACATGACCACCAGAGTTTGTGGTGATCGTCATTGAATTTTGTGTCTTCCACACAGAGGCACATAGGTGGTTGCTGAATCACCATCTGCCATGCTAAGCTAGCACTTTCTCTTGTGTATGCAATGACTAATTTATTCTGCAGACATTCGTCACCAATTTCACTAATTTCATTTTGAACCTTCGATAATGCCATCTGAAAGAAAAATGTCAGTTTTTAGCAAACACTGAAACAAAAAGTTAAATGATTTGCAAAGAAGCTCGAATTTAGTTTGATTTCTTAATTAGGCCTACATCACAGTGGCTGGTAACAATTATCACACGAAATTACCCAAATCCCTGTATACATAGACATGTATACTATATTGCCAAAAAGGGTAACTAAGACGAACTTTTTACCCAGATCACTTCAAAGTCTTATATCTATGCAAATATCGAGCAAGACATCCTGTTAGAATAAATCTTCCATTGTGTGAGTGTCACGATATAAAAGGTTTTTTTTTTTTTTACAAAGAACAAACTTTGACATTGAGCAGAAAGGAGGAGATAACTGATAATGGAAAAAAATTACAATTTGCTTCACGTTATATACAGTGTCTGATTGTTGTTTCACGGCTCAGTGAGCAAATTGTCAGCTATATCATGGCGAGAACAAGTTACATAGCTACAGGTTTCGATGAGATGACGATGCTGTATGTTTTGTACTAAACCAACACTCTTGGTTGGCTTTTATAGTCGCGACTAGCTCACAGAAACAACAGTCGGTGGATAGACATGTCGCTCCACTCTGACACATTATCCTGATTCCAGTTTGATTCGGCCTGATCTGGAAACCACGATTTATCGCACTCGATATGAGCACGCTAATAATTACACTAATACTATTGATAGGGTCTCAAGTAATTTACAAAGTGCATAGAAAATAATGTTTTCTAAAAATTAAAACGATTACCCTCCAGCCTAAATATGTGCACTTTGAACTATCAAAAGGTATTTTACATATAAGCCTTTAACTTATAGGACATTACACGATTTTTACACAGGCCTATAACTGAAATTAGTAATGACACAAT
This sequence comes from Bathymodiolus brooksi, assembly GCA_963680875.1. Classification (NCBI taxonomy): domain Eukaryota; kingdom Metazoa; phylum Mollusca; class Bivalvia; order Mytilida; family Modiolidae; genus Bathymodiolus; species Bathymodiolus brooksi. The sequence continues at coordinate 96,864,690 of OY804582.1, read as the reverse complement.
AATATATAAATAATATCATCTTACCCGACTAATAATATCTGTATCAATATTGTCATAATGTTTTCTATATATCTGTCCAATTGTATCTGTTAATTCTTCAGGTAATTTGTTCTTTCCATCTGAAGCCATTTGTAGGTCGGATACCTATAAGTGTAAATTGGAATTCTTAGTGAAATTAAATGCTACAACTCGCTAACAGTCTAAACACTTTCCAGAGGCGTAGGAGTGGACCAAACAAGCAATAAAAAGGGTCATTTGGGACCAATGCATGTATTTGTGGTCTTAAATCTCGTGTTTTCTGCATAATTTCTTTTCCTATGCTCCAATTTCAGTTGTCTCTCAAAAGTCTGCCCCAAAATTGGTGGGGGTGCAAAACATAGTTTCCCCCCAGAAGCACTTGTCCCCTGTCCCCGGCTCTTATGCCCCTGGTTTCTTCTGGACCATCATCTTGTCATCAAAATGAAACAATTCCCACAATCAAATTCCCTGTAACTCATATTGTAGATCATTTACTCTTTGGTGCAGAAATTCAAATGAGAAAAAACTAAGAACGTCTTCTTAAAGGCACACAGGCTGTCAGAATTGAATCTTTTGTTTATATTAAAAGTTGCCAATATTCGATGTTTTATACTAATAAAATGTTCTGAACAAAAAACCAGCTTAAAAAATCTGTTATAATGTCGTTATTAGTGAAAAGAATTCGAATGTTTAGCATTGGGCGGGTCAACATTGAATTCTTTCCTGGATGGAAGAAAATCAAACAGCAACGTATTTCCTTCGTCCTAGGTTATTTCCGTATGATATTATGAAAAATTTCAACTACAATATATCTTTATGGTTTTTTAAATCAAAGATTAGGTCTTATATTGGGAAACATGTTTTATTAAAATAACGGCCTGTGTGCCTTTAAAGGTACAAAAATTAATATAAAAATGTAAAACAAAATGACCTATAATTATACAATGGCGTAAATTTAGCAAATTGCAGTCCATCTTAACAGCTTGCATTTCGTCTTTCCCTTCCCATTTATGCTTCTCCTCATTTCAATCTAATTGAAATTAGATGTTTGTTGGATTTTTTGTTTCGAAAAAAAATCCCCAAAAAATCCTCAAACCTATAATTTTAATAAAATTGTCCTATTATTTTTTTTATTGCAGATTTATAAATCAACGATATCCAACTAAATACCTTGTCTGACACATTTGGATTTCTGATTTCTATAAAGAACCACCATCAATCATTCATGTATAGTACATAGCTTCTGAAAAAATGTTTATAAAACATTTCTCCTATAAAAACTTGTGTTAAGACAGTGTCTCGTGGAGGTGACCATCTAATAATTCCCACTGAAAAAAATGCCAATCTGCACAAGCCAAGGGTTACAATCCATCTTCTCTCCTGGATCGAAGCGGACCACAACCCTTGTAAATGAAGATCGAGTCGTTCAAATCAACCAATATCTCATCTGGCCATTCGATAGGTCAGTTGAGTGAAAGGAGGCGGCTGACTTCATGATCATGGTTGTTTGTTTTTGCTTTTTTTTGTTTTTTTTTGTTTTTTTTTTTTTTGTCTTGATTTTACTTTGTTCTTTTTTTAAGTAGTCTCCAAAAAAAAAAAATTGACACAACAAACTTACAACAATTGTGGGTTTTCGGATAATTTCAGAAATTGTTGATTTCGACGCATTTTGTATTTCTCTGCAACTTTCGTAGGTTTTCTGAAAAAAAGAAAGATTATCTAGTAAATACACAATGGAAGTTCATATGTTCTTGGTCTGACTTTTAGTTCCCATATGTTACATATCTGACAAATACAAAATAATGAATAGAGCATCGTATTTATAATTTAAATTTATTAAATTTTTGATATTGATTACAGTATCAAGCAATAAACCGTTTAAAACATTCTCAATATGATTAAAATTAAAATAGTGTTCCCCCTTTTCTGATAAACCGGCAACAATTTAAAGATCTAATCTTGATCAGATTGAATTGTTATTCATTCCCAAATCCAATGTTTGCCATATAAACAATTTTCTACTACACTAATGGGGGACGACTACTTATTAAACATATTTCATTTATCAAAAATATCAGACAGAATGGATTGGACACAATCTATGCTGAGTTGCTTACATATACAGTCTTTTCCATATTACAAAGTTTTACAACACAATATTGTATAACCTTTGAAATGGATTCACCATAGTGACGAATATAAGTTACCAGTGTCGGATTTAGGGCAAATGAGGCCCTGTGCTAGTTAAGTTATGAGACCCCTTACTTGGGCCCTGAAGGAGGTAGACCTGGTGGGCATACACAGCCTGGCAGTCAACTCTATCATTATGTCTGGAATCGCTCCGAAACAGAACGCCTTCAAATTTAAAATTGCACCACACAAGCAAAAATCCATCGTAAAAAAAATTGCAGGAAGATGCCCCCCCCCCCCCCCCTGGCCAACGGGGCCCTGTGCACACCTAAGCACAATGGTAAATCCGGCACTGAATATAACCAAGTGTTAATAGATAATACTTATGGAACCTGGGTTGAGATAGTCGAGTGGATTATCTGCATTGTCGGTAGCCCGTGGCTGATAACGCCCGGATACACTAGATCTCAATTCATTACGAATGGAGAGCATCTGGGTGTGGTCATCCGTGGGTTAGCGACGATGATTTACATCTGTGTGATTTCTCGTTGAATACAACCTATACATTAAAGAATCTGTTAGATGTTCTAATGTATATTCAATAACATAATTGAAAATATCAACATTTTGTTCGTTAGTAAATTCACCAGTGCACATGTTACAGTGTCTGGAATCCACATAACAGTCGACCTGTAGTCAGCTAAGATGGTTGAACAATGTAGTTATTATGCTTAAAACTGACTGAGGACATTCTCAAAGCTAGACAGTGGTTCGAGTTTTCAAAATCAGCCCCAATTTGATAAGACGGGTTATATATAATATGCACTCAATATAGATCAGAATTCAAACAAGAAGCTTAAATCTTAAATAACATTTATGAACTTTATTAATTTCTATGATGGTTCATATTTCTGAATTCTCAGTTCTGTTTAAAACTGCTTTTAAATAGAACCAGCATTCCTGACTGATAGTGTATGGCTTGGTTGGATTATGGTGTATAACGCCACTTTCAACAATATTTCAGCTATATCATGCCGGTCAGTTTTATTAGTGGAGGAAACCGGAATACCCGGAGAAAACCACCGACATTTCGCAAGTTGCTGACAAACTTTATCACGTAATGTTGTATCGAGTACTGCTCGCCATGAACGGGGTTCGAACTCCCAACGTTAGTGGTGATAGGCACTGATTGCACAGGAAGTTGAAACTCCAACTACCATACGACATGTACGATCACGACGGTCCCTTACTGACGGACATAAATGTCTTTGGTGATTTAAAAAAATGAAATTTGTCTAAAATGTATTGATAGTATATAAAGATTTAAGAAATAATTCATGGCAGGCATAGAGTTGTGTAAATTTACACATGGGCTGGGCCTTTATATTCTAATTTTACCCCGAGCGGCCTTTATATTCTAATTTTACCCCGAGCGAAAGCGAGGGGGAAAATCTAAGAATATAAAGGCCCTGCCCATGTGTAAATTTGCACAACTCTATGCCTGCCATGAATTATTTCGATTCTAATAGGACAAATACGTTAATTTTTAATCATTCGTGAACTGTATACACACGGCATTTGGTGGCTGTTCCATTTACCTCCTTCGGAAATTTTGAATTGATTTTGAATTATTTGTATTTGAACGAGATATTTTAAAACAAAGATATGGATGTTAACATGAAAAACATATTTATTGTGTATTTTCCAACATAGATTCGATTGAACAATTCCTGCGTAAAATTATTTAAAAATAAGTCGGAGTTCATTCGTTCATCATTTCGAGCGCTAACAAGATGGCGGAGCGGAGTTGTCAAACATAATATCGAACATTTGAACAGTTGTTAATAATCGACAATTATTGTTAGATATGAAATATAAAAAAAAATGCCAATAAAAAAAAAAGCTTGTATTGTTGTCATGAAAATTTTTTTCGGAAAAAATACTTAAGACAACCATCTATCGACTTTGACTTATGTAATATATCGTCATCCTGTGACGTTGTTTACAAGGGACGCTGATTGACATAAGCTGGTTACTGATTTATTTTACGATTTTGTGAGCATTTTACTTGTTTGAGTAGCAAAATTCAAACTGCCATCAAATTGGAAAATATCAGTAACTTAATTACATCACCGTCTAGTTATCAATGTATACGTAGTCGTAAGAAAACAAGGTTAGTGCATTTTGTTATTCATGGCCGACACATATCAATGGAATGTATGTGTGCGTACTGGGGATCCCCAAATGTAAAATTTCAAAACAAATGATAAAAAAATACTTAGTTACAAAATATTTATTTATAACTGAGGGGGGATTTTTATTTTAAGGACTTTAAAAATACGTTATATGCCGTTGTTTTGTTTGCTTACACTCGGTCGTCACGGTAATTTCACAGCAGGAGTCGCATGGAACAGCCAGATTCGTTGTGTACTGCACTTGCGCTAAATATAGAGTTGTTGAGTAATATCGTGTGTGCCGTTTTATAGACGTCATATTAGAATGGCAAATAATATTCATTTAAATTCAAGAAATATTTAATTCCCAAACCTGGAATTGGCCATTATTTTGACAGACGACAGCATCAACGTTAAAGAAAAACGTATAATACATTGTAAATTGTACACTGTTAAAAGCGCTCAGGTGATCCCGTTTAGACCCTGCCTATTTAAATGACGTAACATTGTTCTAAGCTCCGCCCATCAGCATAGTAATGACTCCAACAATAGTACTTTGCGAGTGCATAGTACAACGACGCTATTTATTCTTTGTAAAATTATGTTTCGCTAATATCATGTCAATTATAATGAAAGTTTCTTACATGAAGAGTAATAATATACAATTATGGCCCTCGGAAGAGGTGAATATCCAAAATTGTCAACCCCACTAGGGTTATTTCCCCAAAATTATTCAGAGGGCCGTAACTGTTTTATTATACCGAACACACAGTTGAAATATACTGTTTGATATTTGAATTGTTAAAGTATTATTCCATTAGGGTTATTCACTGGACGTTGTAATTTTCGAGGGTTATTACACCGTTGAATAATAGGCTTATTCAATGGACGTGTGTAATTCTTGAGGTTATTCACCGTTTTATGTCATGTGATTATCTTTTAACCAATAGAATTGATTCTTTATTATGTGAGGTATAATAATAAGGGATAATCTGCAATATGAAATGATTATCTCACTCCAAGTGCTCAATTGCTGGAATAACCTTCATCAGGTACGCTCCATGTCAAAAGTTTGGAAAGCCAAATAATATAATAGTCTTTAGGGGCAAGAAAACAAAAGATCCCAAACAGGGTGGCTAAAATATGTATATAATACATCTATCTATTTAGTCTACTGGCAAAACCTACCACAAGTAAGGAGCCGTCGTGACCGTGATATGATAGTCATAGGCGTAGCTGCATATACGTTGTCACGCCATGGCGTGCACATCGTCAGGTTATAAAATAATTAGGAAATAAAATTTAAAATGATAATATTTTTATTGCTACTTTTAACAGTCTAATTAAACGACAGGGCGAATCGGTTTGGGATGAGTTGTATCAGTCAACACTTACCTTAGCCAAATCATTTGATATAGAGAATTCCAGAAGAGAAGTTGCCAGATGGCGAACCAGCTGGGCCATTACAAAACGTAATGATTTGTCAACACTTTGTACCAGGGCTTCCAAGAGAAATTTTGCAAGGCGGAACAATACCGGTACTGCTTTGGGGCCCGAGGACAGACTGAAACTTCTCTCAAAATTGTGGATTTGAGTTGAAAATACAAAAAAAATAATAAGTACATCAATCTGTCCTGTTTTCATGTTGGGCGGATGTCGCTATTGTACATTCGAAATATTAATTGCGAACCCCATGTCCGGAATCTAATTATTTTGCTGTTAATTAAAATAATATGCAACTGACAACAATCAAATTTAGGATTTATCAAGTACGATGTACATGCTACCTGTCTAGGAGTTCAGAGGAGATGTGGCTATACTGGTATTTCTTAAGACAATGGCAAGTTATAATCCAACTAGTTTAACCCCGTCACTTTTTACTAAGTCAGGAAAGTGAGCGGTCATGTATATGTGTGTTAGGGATATCGAATTTACCTATTTCTACGATTTTTCTATTGAATTTTTGAAACTTTTCCGACAGTGTGAAATTATTTTTTTTTCATTTTATTATAGGTTTTGAAAAAAGAATCATAATGATGTACCGGCAACAGGGCCCCCAAAAGAAATATTGCAAGGCGGAACAATACTGCTTTGGGGCCTGAGGGTAGGCTGAAACTTCTCTCAAAATTGTGAATTTGAGTTGAAAATACCAAAAAAATAATGAACAAATCAAAATAAAACGTCAATGGCCAAGTCCATGGGGCACTTCAGAGATTCACGGGCCCTTTCTTGGCTCTCCGGGCCCCGTACCGATGCACCGGATGAACCCCCTCTCAAAGGCCCTATTCTGTACCACACTAGATTCTGTAAATCCAGTTCTCTCTCCTTCTATAGATAAAATATTATGTGTTTTGTTAAACATGCCAGCATCAAGCGCTTCTGCTAAAATGTCATTTAGTGCACTGAGACGTTTGAAAACTTGTGTTAGTTCGGCTTTGAAGAATGACAGGCTATCTTCTCTGGGATTGATGCATATTCACCGAGATTTTGAAGTGGACTTGTACAAAGCAATGGAAGTGCTCGTATCTGCCAAGACACGAAGGGCAGATTTTTTACAATTTTAAGATATTCTTGTCTATCATTAAAATTGTGCTTGATTCTATGTTATATGAAACCCTGAAATGGCCCCAACTCGCACCATTTTGCATCTCGTCAAAAATAATTATGGCGTGCACACTAATAAGCCTCATCTACGCCCCTGGTAGTTGAATTTACAACTACCTATGCAATCAGTGCCCATCACAACTAAAGTTGTGTGCTAATTCACGCTCATGGTGAGGTGTACTCGAACCAACAACATTATGTGATAAAGTTTGTCAGTGACTTGCGACAGGTCGGTGATTTTCTCCGGTCTCCTCCACTAATAAAACTAACCGCCACGATATAGCTGAAATATTGTTGAAAGTGGCGCTAAACACCATAAACCACCTTACTGAATGATACCGGAAGGATGAAAAGAATGTCTAATAAGGGATAATCTACAATATGAAAACATTATCTCACTTCAATTTCGCAATATTCTGGAATAACCTTCATTAGGTATGCTCTTTGTCAAAAGATTGGAAAACCAGATAATATAAAAGTCTGTGGAAGCAAGAAAACAATATAGTCTAAACAGGGTAGCTACAATATGTCTAGTCTACTGACAACACCTATCACAAGTCTAGAACAAAGGATTCTAAGAATTGTTTCCTCTATCTAGTCTACTGACAACACCTACCACAAGTACAGAACAAAGGATTCTAAGAATTGTTTCCTCTATCTAGTCTACTGACAACACCTACCACAAGTAAAGAACAAAGGATTCTAAGTATTGTTTCCCCTATCTAGTCTACTGACAACACCTATCACAAGTATAAAACAAAGGATTCTAAGAATTGTTTCCTCTATCTAGTCTACTGACAACACCTGCCACAAGTATAAAACAAAGAATTATAAGTATTGTTTCCCCTATCTAGGCTACTGACAACACCTACCACAAGTATAAAACAAAGAATTCTAAGTATTGTTTCCTCTATCTAGGCTACTGACAACATCTACCACAAGTCTAGAACAAAGAATTATAAGAATTGTTTCCTCTATCTAGTCTACTGACAACACCTACCACAAGCATAGAACAAAGGATTCTAAGAATTGTTTCCTCCTTCTAGTCTACTGACAACACCTACCACAAGTATAGAACAAAGCATTCTAAGTATTGTTTCCCCTATCTAGTCTACTGACAACACCTACCACAAGTATAGAACAAAGGATTCTAAGTATTGTTTCCTCTATCTAGTCTACTGACAACACCTACCACAAGTCTAGAACAAAGAATTCTAAGAATTGTTTCCCCTATCTATCTAGTCTACTGACAACACCTACCACAAGTATAGAACAAAGAATTCTAAGTATTGTTTCCTCTATCTAGTCTACTGACAACACCTCCCACAAGTCTAGAACAAAGAATTCTAAGAATTGTTTCCCCTATCTATCTAGTCTACTAACAACACCTACCACAAGTATAGAACAAAGATTCTAAGTATTGTTTCCTCTATTTAGTCTACTGACAACACCTACCACAAGTATAGAACAAAGATTCTAAGTATTGTTTCCTCTATCTAGTCTACTGACAACACCTACCACAAGTCTAGAACAAAGAATTCTAAGAATTGTTTCCCCTATCTATCTAGTCTACTGACAACACCTACCACAAGTATAGAACAAAGAATTCTAAGTATTGTTTCCTCTATCTAGTCTACTGACAACACCTACCACAAGTCTAGAACAAAGAATTCTAAGTATTGTTTCCTCTATCTAGTCTACTGACAACACCTACCACAAGTCTAGAACAAAGAATTCTAAGTATTGTTTCCTCTATCTAGTCTACTGACAACACCTACCACAAGTATAGAACAAAGAATTCTAAGTATTGTTTCCTCTATCTAGTCTACTGACAACACCTACCACAAGTATAGAACAAAGAATTATAAGTATTGTTTCCTCTATCTAGTCTACTGACAACACCTACCACAAGTATAGAACAAAGAATTCTAAGTATTGTTTCCCCTATCTAGTCTACTGACAACACCTACCATAAGTATAGAACAAAGGATTCTAAGTATTGTTTCCTCTATCTAGTCTACTGACAACACCTACCACAAGTCTAGAACAAAGAATTCTAAGTATTGTTTCCTCTATCTAGTCTACTGACAACACCTACCACAAGTCTAGAACAAAGAATTCTAAGTATTGTTTCCCCTATCTAGTCTACTGACAACACCTACCACAAGTATAGAACAAAGGATTCTAAGTATTGTTTCCTCTATCTAGTCTACTGACAACACCTATCACAAGTATAGAACAAAGGATTCTAAGTATTGTTTCCCCTATCTATCTAGTCTACTGACAACACCTACCACAAGTATAGAACAACGAATTCTAAGTATTGTTTCCTCTATCTAGTCTACTGACAACACCTACCACAAGCATAGAACAAAGGATTATAAGTATTGTTTCCTCTATTTAGTCTACTGACAACACCTATCACAAGTATAGAACAAAGGATTCTAAGTATTGTTTCCTCTATCTAGTCTACTGACAACACCCATCACAAGAATAGAACAAAGAATTCTAAGAATTGTTTCCTCTATCTAGTCTACTGACAACACCTACCACAAGTATAGAACAAAGAATTCTAAGTATTGTTTCCTCTATTTAGTCTACTGACAACACCTACCACAAGTATAGAACAAAGAATTCTAAGTATTGTTTCCTCTATCTAGTCTACTGACAACACATATCACAAGCATAGAACAAAGAATTCTAAGTATTGTTTCCTCTACCTAGTCTACTGACAACACCTATCACAAGTAGAACAAAGAATTCTAAGAATTGTTTCCTCTATCTAGTCTACTGACAACACCTATCACAAGTATAGAACAAAGAATTCTAAGAATTGTTTCCTCTATTTAGTCTACTGACAACACCTATCACAAGTATAAAACAAAGAATTATAAGTATTGTTTCCCCTATCTAGTCTAATGACAACGCCTACCACAAGTATAGAACAAAGAATTCTAAGTATTGTTTCCTCTATCTAGTCTACTGACAACACCTACCACAAGTATAGAACAAAGAATTCTAAGTAGTGTTTCCTCTATCTAGTCTACTGACAACACCTACCACAAGAATAGAACAAAGGATTCTAAGTATTGTTTCCTCGTCATATTGTGTATTGTCTTCTAGTGATTCTTTAGCATCTATCCATTGTTGACTTTCTAAGGAGTTGTAAGACACTGCTATGTTGCTAGGTCGACATTTCTCAGACAGGTTTTCTACTTGTCTATTATCTAAACGTGGTAACGGCTTAACTGACCTCGTTACTCTACAAAGAAAACGGTATTAACAAAATTAACAATAAAGTTTCACAATCCAATCACAATAGTATTGAACGTTTCAGTTCTACAATTACCATGCATTAGTTTTCGCATCGTATATAACACACAGCTGATCACGCTCAGATAACTCTCCACTCACGAGTGGACAATGCTCCAATTACTCCCCACTCATGAATGGAGAACGCTCCGGTTACTCTGAGTGGAGAGTAATCGGAATGTGATCTTTTATTTGTTTGTTTGTTTGGTTTATGGTGCTTAATGCCACTTTCAATAATATTTCAGCTATATCATGGCGGTCAGTTTTATTGGTGGAGGAAACCGGAGATCCCGGAGTAAACCACCGACCTTTTGCAAGTCACTGATAAACTTTATCACATAATGTTGTACACCTCGCCCTGATCGGGATTCGAACTCACAATATCAGTGGTGATAGGCACTGATTGCATAGGTGTAATGCCAAGTAAACCAGAAATTGATGGCGACATTCCTAATCATACTTCATAACGCCCATTTAATGTTGTTTGAGGGGATTTACCCTTAGATCAATGGGATTCTATAAAACTGTACATAGAAAAGAAAGAGTAGGCAAAATTAAAAACGTACATCCAAATATCATTTAAAGACGTAATCTGTTCACGTAAAATTCACCCCACAAAGCATATTTTTAGTACAATTTCATCCGGTGTTTTGTGGCGTCCGTGTTGCTCATCTTTTTAGTTTTCTGTGTTGTGTTTTATGTTTGTTTGTGTCCGTCCTGTATCTTGTGTACCCAATGTTTCCATTGTCTCTGGACTGTCCATTCTTGATTACCTCTTCGGTTTTCTCTAACGTTTATTTAATATACATGTAGATGTGTTTCATGTCCTTTATAAATGTGCGCCACGATCTAGAAATACTGCTAATGTTGGCGTTAAACATCAAACAATCAATCAATCTTTATAAACGAATATTTATATCATTTAAAATAATGATATCTTACCTTTGTTTGAGTGTATCGTTTTCAGTTTTAATACTTTTAACACTGTCTTCCATAAGTCGATATTCTTTAAGAACTGTTTCCATGGATTTCTGGGTTGCCTCTAATGCTACTTTAGAACTTTTATATTGATCTTGAACATTTGATGCTATAACTTCCATTTCTTTGATTGTCTTTTCTAATTTTGCTACCTTCGATCTCAAGGTTTCATTTTCGTGTCGAATTTTGTTCAATTCTGCCCCTGGTCCATGTTGGGTTTTGGTAGACTGACTACGGTCTTCTTTACAGAGCCCTTTTTGTTTTCTAAGTTCTTCATTCTCACGCTTTAGCTCGTCTAATTTAACCCAAAGTTGGCCCATTCCTCCACTAGACCTAGATTGACCAGATGCCCCACGGGCAGGTACTGGGGGTTTCTGTTTTTCAGCACATAGTGATTCTATTATACGTTTTGCCGTTTCTAATAAATTTCTTGACTGTGGATCTCTCCTCTTCATAAGAAAAACGTTCGACAACCCATCACAAAACGATTTGGCTTCAACCAACAAATCCTGCTTCTTACCACTAGCTGACATTCTTCTTTCTACAAATATTAGTTCATGTATATATTTTGTTGTCACTAGAATTTATGCTGAAATAACTACAAATGGGGGATAGATAAGATGACTGATCCGTGGTCGGTGTTGTTTTTCGGTTGCATGCAAGTCTACCCTTATTACAAGAACAACGGGTGGATATTGTCAGGAAAAGTTATAATTAGGCTGAGGGGGGGGGGGATTAGAAAATCAGAAATAACAGTATTCCATTGTAGATCCAACCAAAATAGATATAGCTATTCCGAACGGCGATGGTAGTTTAGCATCAACTGAGCAATACTTCGATTTTAATCCGGAGGACAAGTTTACATACAACATATTATTATGGTAAAATTAGTCGTTAATGTGGGTAGGGTGGAATGTGTTTCTCTTGGGGGGAGTTGCACCTCACAGTGGAGAAGCTAAGTCGAGTTCCAGGTCCACCTAGTTCGGTAATGATAATTTGTCCATTGTATATTTAATATGTGCAGATTATCAACAGTGATCAAACAAATAACAGTCACAAATACATAATCATGAAAATGTTTAATCAATAATGGTAAACAATTCTACGATAGAATCAAAACGAACAATCACCTCTCTCTCACCTCAAAACACTAAAAAGTCCACGACATATGACGTTGAAAACCCACTTCCTGGATTGAGACAAACACACAAATGTGGTGGTGTTTAACCGGTAAAAGGGACTCTAACCTCACTTAGTAATGAGATCTCCAACGGCAATACAGATAAATCACGAGGGTCACTTCCTATATATATATATAAGGGATAAATGTACGCACTATTGTGTCGGTGGAAATATCAGTGCTGGATTTAGGACAAATGAAGCCCTGTGCTTGTTATCAGGGGCGGATCCAGGATTTCAAGTTAGGGGGGGCGTACTTAAAAAAATTGCGTCGAGCGGAGGGAGGCGCGAAAAATTTTGGGGTATTTCGTGTGAAAAATCACGATTTTACGCCAAAAAAATCTTATTTTTTCCAATCTTAGGGGGGGGGGGCGCGCCGGGTTCGCCCCCCCCCCCTGGATCCACCCCTGGTTATGTTATGAGGCCCCTTACTTGGGCCCTAAAGGAGGTAGATCCAGTAGGCCTACACAGGCAGTCAGGCATACATGCTCAGAAAATATAGGAATAGTTAAAAATTTTAAATTGTAGTAATTTGTACCACATAAGCAAACATCACTCGGAAAAAAAATTTGGCAGGAAGATGGGCCCCCTGGCCAACGGGGACCTGTGCTTAAGCACAGCTAAGCACAATGGTGGATTGGATCGACTTTTTCAGTTCCCAAATATATGATTTAATCGTAATTTTCCATCTCAATATATCACCACAAAGTGGGGATTTTTAGGATAGGATATATCAATAAATGATATACTTATAAACCCATCCAGCCTCTTTATTGCCAACACAAATTCTTCTATTATTATTCTTATATTTTAACAGGATAAGGTGCAAAATTAATCCATGTATGTTTATTTTGAATTTTAGTCTAATATATGAATAGAACAACAATACCTTAATAATACATGAATGGGTATAGTATAGTACATGTATATGAATGAATATGGTTTTTATCATGAGTTAGGAGTAATACTCCCAATACTTAGGGAATATATGAATGGGAGGGGGCGGGGGTTCAAACCCCAGTGGCATGGCCAACATTAAGTACCCCCTAAAAAACATTAAAAACCTGCACATATGAGCTGTTTGAAATACAAATGTATAAGTGGCTATTATTTCATTCTTAGATTTTGATGTTTGCATTTCAAATTTATTTGAATCATTTCTACCCACATTCAGAACATCAATACACAGATTTATTTACCATATATGGTGTTCATTGAAAGAAAACAATATAAATGTAACGTACCTGGTCTTGTGTGTCTTGAAAATAATATAAATATTCACAGCACCATCTGTATACCAATGAAGAAAGAATATCGTCAAGATCTGATCAATACATATTAAACGACAGAGTGAGTCATTTTTCTCTCACCATTTTAGACAATTAACATAATGCCATCCAAACCTTATTGATTACTTTAAATATTTCCCATAATTTATTTTTAAATTTGTTCAATTACGGAAGAAATATGTTAAAATATCGTATATTTTTATTTAAACGAGAAGAAATGTGAAGGCTAAATTATTTAATACTGATGCTAATATGATATGTGTGCGCGTATTGACTTCGTGTATTAAATTGCATTCAATATTCATTAATTTGTTCCCGGTAAATCGATAATTATCTAGCGGCGTTTCTGCGAACAAAGACGACAATATTTATTCAACATGGCCGATACGGAGACAGTTGAAGCGGACGACGAATCGCAGAGTATAGAAAGTGAACCAACAAGTCCAAAACTGTTGCAAGATGAGGTGGTATCTTCCACCATTGACATTGCTGCAGACGCTTATAAGATTGTTGCAGCAATTGACTTCGGTACCGCATTTAGTGGTTACGCTTACACTTTTCTACCAAATACGGAAAAAATCTACACAAATCGGAATTGGGGACAAACACAAGGATTTCTTCTTCACAAAACTCCAACGTGTCTTCTGCTAAGACCTGATGGTGAATTTGAAGCATTTGGGTTTGAAGCAGTTTTGAAATACAACGATTTATGTGAAGAAGATGCTGGCAGTTATTATTTCTTTGATAAGTTCAAAATGAAACTATATGAAAACAAGGTAAGAGTTATTACTAAATTAATTACAATGCGTCCAAATTACTGCATTATTTTACATTTACAAAAAAAAAAAAAAAAAAAAATATTTAAATTTAGCATTGAGAAGTTGATTTACATTTACAAAACCAAAAGGAATAAATAATATTTTTATTTAAATTTAACATTTAGAAGTAGATAAAAAAAAACATGTTGACATTTTTTTTTTTATTATATATTAATATGAATTGTTTTACACTCAGCATCACACGTCGAGATAAACGATATGAACTTCCTGTACAAAAGGATAATATTTAAGCATATTTAACACGCATTCATCCGTGACAAGAAAATAGATATAAATATTACAGCTTAAATAATAATGATAATAAAATATATTTACTTCCTAATTCATTCTAGCATTATCTTTGGATTATGAAATACAAATGCAAAAAGTGTATAGAAGAGGAAGAATGCATTGTATCTATAAAAAATGGGCCTACATTAGGCATAGCTACATTGATTGATTGATTGATTGATTAATTGATTGATTGATTGGTTGAATGATTGATTGATTGATTGATTGATTGATTGATTGATTGATTGATTGATTGATTGATTGATTGATTGATTGATTGATTGATTGATTGATTGATTGATTGATTGATTGATTGATTGATTGATTGATTGATTGATTGATTGATTGATTGATTGATTGATTGATTGATTACTTAACGTCCAGCTAGCAGTGTTTCAGCTATATGTTCAGGACGAGAACCAGTTCAATAATATATAAAAACTATGTAGAAATGAGGGAAGGGATGTGGTAACTTTTAACCGTCACTGAAAAAGTATGGAGAGTTGGGTAGGGACGAACAATTTTGTTTTTTGTAGCGGCTGCAATGCGCATACTCTTTTTCGAAATCTACAAAAGAGGATTTTAGCGTGTAGGAGATGTGGCATGCTCTGAAACACGATGCCCACTATGGTCCACATTCAGGCTTACGGTATTATAACCCAACAACCTCCTTATTAAGAGGGCTCTCCCTATCCGCCAAACGGAGACGCGCAGAGCAGATATGTGGGATTGAGCCCTGGAATCTTCATTATTGTTTGTTTGTTTATTTGATGGTGTTTAACGCCACTTTCAACAATATTTCAGCTATATCGTGGCGGTCAGTTTTATTGGTGGAGGAAACCGGAGTACCCGGAGAAAACCACCGACCTTTCGCAAGTCATTGACAAACTTTATCACATAATGTTGTATTGAGTACACCTCGCCTAGAACGGGAGTTCGAACTCACAACTTCAGTGGTGATAGGCACTGATTGCACTTATACAGGTAGTTGTAAATCCAACTACTATACGATCACCACTGCACCGGCATGTTTTACAAAAGACAATTGCTTATACAACAGAATAATTGATAATAAGCACATCAAATAAAAATAAAGTGATGATATAATATATATCATGATTGATTCATGAATAATGTATATATTATGAGAATTTATTGTACAAGAATATATTATAATATTCATTCATCAGTGGTATTCATTTAACTGCAAAAGCCACCAGTGAGGGTGCTCTAGAACATATTAGTTTTCTTCGTTCTAAATGCATAAAAAATGAAACATGAATTCTCTAGGTGCAATCAAACAATTTAAACATGAGTATATACTTTTAATTTTAACTGAGAAAACCACCAATGGACGATATTGTTAGACATACTGGTAACTAAGATAGCAGTGATGACCATCAGTGCCGGATTTAGGACATATGAGGCCCTGTGCTAGTTAAGTTATGAGGTCCTTATTTGGGCCCTGAAGGAGGTAGATCCGGTAGGCTTACACAGGCAGTCAGGCATATATGCTCCGGAAAATTAGGAATAGTTAAAATATTACGTTATATTAGATCAGACATGTACACTGCGTCTTCAACAAACTAGAAGCTATTATATATTACCCAAAGCCCCACCCGCCCAACACTGTCTTACACAGGTCACATAATGAAACAGTCAAACTTGATAAAAAGAGAACAGACAGGGCAGTCATTACAGTCAACATCATGTAATTAAATCTAAACATCATTTAACGCAGTGGTTCTCAACCTTTTTTCCCCCATGGACCTCTTTTACTCTTAATTTTTTTGGTGGACCGCCATAACCATTTGATGAAAAAGCTTATTTTATTTTTCACTAATAAATAATTTTAGGAATTGTATTATAGAAATAGTAAATGTATATGCTTTATTTGGAGTAAAACTAATTTAATGAAAATAAACCTATATTTAACAACTAAATTCTATGGATCATTTATGTACACTAGTAAAATAACTCATAATAAACCATTTTAACATACAATAAAAATAATATGAGTTTAAAAAAAAAAATATTAGCCATACGCCATATTGCTGGCAACATAATGACTAGTATTGAGACTGAGAATACATCAAACAAAATACCAAGACAGTATCACTATCAGTAACCTTGCCTGTAAACTTGAGCGCGAGTGAGAGCTTGCTTGCAAGGACAGAGTGTATGAAGACAGTGGTGTTTGCTGCTCGCAGGAGGGAGGGAGTCGTGGTGTCCCCAGTAGGCGTTACTAACAATATGAAAGTTTGTTATGTCAGAGTCAATTAAATCTGAAAGTAAACTGTTGTTAACTTGCAGAACCCTTAATATCAGCAAGAACGAATAGCTTTAATATGGATAACAAAAACTTAAGATAACGCCATCATAAATAAACTGCTATTCAGAAAAAATGTATATCGTGTGTATGTATGTATCAATATCAGTGGTGGTGTTGCAACTATATTTTACCAGAGTTGTGCACAGATAGATAATAATCAACAGGTATATGAAGCACAGATTCAGGTGTCAAGATGTAACAGTATCTTAAAGGCCGGTTCACACGAGTGTCAAAAGCTCAGGCCACTTCATCTTGATCGATGTACGGGTGAGCACACAGACCACAGTCCCAAGGCAACTCATCTTAATGTCTGTATGTTGTCTTCCATATGGGCAAGATCTTGCTTTTGGATAGGTGTTTCCACCCTCACCAAATATTTCCACCCCTCACCAAATATTTCCACCCTCACCAAATATTTCCACCCTCACCAAATATTTCCACCCCTCACCAAATATTTCCACCCCTCACCAAATATTTCCACCCCTCACCAAATATTTCCTCATCCATTATTCTTATTTACATTTTATTCTATTATTATTATCACCATTTTTACTTTTATACTTTCAAAGGTTGCATACATCAGATAACGACCAAATTACTTATTTAGGTTTCACATTTGTATTAAAAAAGGAATAACTACCACTTTACTTTTTTTTGTTATTTTGTTATCTTGATAATAAATTTCAGGATTTGCTGCAAAAGTAACGTCAGTTTTTCTTCTCATTAGATTGGAGCTTCTCTACATATGCAAGGACTTGAAGAATAAAGTTCTTAAAATAAATTTCTATCAATAGATATTTTGTGCTACTACATTCTTCTATAAGTGTCCAAATTGAACAGAACGCCGTCAAATTTAAGATTGCACCACGTAAGCATGAATCCATCTTCAACTTTTTTTTTGCCAATAACAAATTCAAAATTGTATTGTCATTAAACAATACAGTTTGTGACAATTATACAAATTTTACAAATAAACATGTAACAAAGAGAACATAAAATCGACATTTTTCAAGTAAATATGCTAGGAATCCCCTGTCCTCAGTTCGAATGACTTTTTTTTAAAAAGGAAACCCAGTTTATTTACTTGAGATGGTGTTGATGGGTTTAAAATATATGAAAGTTTTTCTGATTCTGATAAGTTATTAAAAATTTGATTTTCGTTGTTCAAAATGTTTAAAAAAGAAGACATCAATTCAGAATTTATCGTGCAATGTAAAAGAAAATGTATCAGAGGCCCCTAATAATTTGGTTTCTATGCCACTTAGCCACTGTCATGACGGCCTGCGCTTTGTGGCACGTGCACATTCCAATAGGCTATCAACTCTATCATTATTAGTGATGGGAATCGGTAACGTTTTCAAGATCGATGATCGTTACATCAACATCGACCGATTATCGATCATCGGTGACAATGGGGATCATTCACCAAATTTCTTTCGACAGACGTCGCTGTTGTTCCATGAGTGGTTAGCAGAACGTTTTAATCTCGAGGACGCTTGAATTGTTAACGTTGGGTACAAGGACACGTCAATTAAATGAATTTGTTGTGTTCCTGTGTATTGTACATTATGGTTTTAATTTTTTACCCTTTTACCCAGATTTTTATTATTGGTCATAAAGGGAAAACAAATTTCCCAGAACAAAAATTCTGCTTCAGAGTGCATTTTTTTTCAGTTACAAAAATGTAGCATCGAAATCTTTTTATAAGATTTAAATACACCCTTTTCCCCTATAATACTAGTTTTCATGTAAGAAATGAAATGTGATACACGTATGCACCGTTAGGAATTTAATTAATAACCTAATATACCTGTCGTTCTGTAGTCAACTGTTCAAGCGAAATGGTTTTAAGTATAAAATACAGTACTATTTTAAACAAAAGAGAAGCGGCCCGTATTGAATATCCCACAATAGGTGCAACTTCTTTTGTTTCAATAGTAGTTTATCTAACTTGTACAATAATGTTATAATTTATCAAATAAATAGTCGTGAGAACAGTTTTGTTTGAGAACGAGTTTACAGAATTTTCCTATTCATGTTATAAGGGAATAGGAAAATTCTGTATTTTTTTTTAAATAGTACTGTATCTTATACTTAAAACCATTCCGCTTGAACAGTTGACTACAGAACGACAGGTATATTAGGTTATTAATTAAATTCCTAACGGTGTATACGTGTATCACATTTCATTTCTTACATGAACATTAGTACTATAGGGGAAAAGGGTGAATTTAACTCTTATAAAAAGATTTCGATGCTACATTTTTGTAACTGAAAAAAAAATGCACTCTGAAGCAGAATTTTTGTTCTGGGAAATTTGTTAACCCCTTATGACCAATAATAAAAATCTGGGTAAAAGGGTAAAAAATCAAAACCATAATGTACAATACACAGGAACACAACAAATTCATTTATACCTTTAGGCAGTAATATAAAATTTTAAACAAAAAAAAACAGAAAAAGAACAAGTAATAATTAAAAAAAAACTTGTATTAATGAACAAATGGACTATCTGTGTGTATAGACACCTTTTCAAGTAACATAGTTGGTACTTCATATCTTTGAAAGGGGAGTTTATTCAAAATAAATCCCAAAACGGCTAATGATTAAAAAAAAATAATAATAATAAATTTATGTTTTTAATAAACAATCCAAAGGGAAGATATTTGTGATTATTTTCCAAACTTTTCCAACAAAAAATATTCTTTATCTGTATGATATATCCAGTTTAAAGAAAGAAAAAACTTAACTGACATTCCCTACAATATTTAACTAAGTAGTCCGTTAGGGGTTTTCGTGGACGTGATTGTTTGGTAGTTGGATTTACAACTACCTATGCAATCAGTACCTATCAACACTAATGTTATGAGTTCGAATCTTGCCCAGGCGATACAACATTATGTGATAAATTTTGCCAGCGACTTGTGGCAGGTACGTGGTTTTCTCTGTGCACTCCGTTTTCCTCCACCAATAAAACTGACCCCAACGATATAACTGAAATTTGTTGAAAGTGGTGTTAAGCACGAAACCCAGTAGTCCGTACGTTTCCAATCGTGTAGTTTACATTTTATCTATGCTTTTTTTATTGTATAGAACGCTGGGTTTTATGCAAATTCCGATTTTTTCGTAGCATTTCTGAAATTGTAATTCAAATCGTTTGACTGTTCATTTCAATAACATGCAGCTAACTTAAGTTATAAATAACGTTTTTACCTGCATTAGAATGGAATAAACCCACAAAAAATAATGTGGCATATATACTACAATGAAATAAATTTGATAATTGGGATAGTATAGTGGTGCGTGAATAGGTCAATAGATTAGAAAAGTTTGTTTGTAGATGCCAAAAGAGTTATCGGAAGTCATAAATCGAAGACGGGCAGGCAATGCAATGGCCAATCGAAAAAGGAAAAAATGATAAACAGTGGTCTAATAAAAACTACACAGAAAACTGAAGATTGAGCAGCACGAATCCCACTTAAAACCCGGACGGAATTCTGTCGGTGACAATTTGAGTCTTTAGTTTTACATTGTATGGCAGTTCCAGGCTTTGTACCATGATCCGCCAGTCTGATTGTACAAACTATTTGAGTGCTACCAAAATCTGTCGAAAATAATTTAAAATAGTAAGAAACAGCGAATTTTCTTTATTTAACTATTTATCATGCTATTCATAATACATCTGGTCAAAATCTTTCCAAAATAAATGCTATGATTAATCCGCTTGTTGTCGAATCTTTAACAGTTAATAACACTACACAAAGAAGGAATATATTATATGTATAATTTTGTACCAACTAATTTTAAAGAGTGTGATTTAGATTTGAAGATTACTTATATATAGATAGACCTAACATCATGTACACCTAATATAGGCTACACCAACGTACATGCCGATATGACTTGTAAACGTCCGTTGTATTTCTTAATATGTTCATAATAAAACTCTTTTCATATGACTTTAAGACTTATACTTTTATTTTACATATACTCGTCAACTAAATCTATACTTCCAACTGTTAACAAGTAATACCACCCCGCGCTGTACTAGTTAAACCTTCAATGTTTGCACTGTCCAAGTTTGTGCCGTCATTAGGTTAACGTTAGATACAAGCGTCTTTGTGATTCAAGCGCACATGTAACCACTTATGGAACAGCAGCGTCACCAAACGGGAGAAGCGGTGAATGATCCCTATTGCCTGCTAAATGTATTTACTGACTATAATTAATCAAGTAGTCTTTATTTCAAGAGTATGATTGACAAAAATAAAGATATAAATAAAATTGTATCATAAATTTATAAACTTAACTATAATTTTTCCATTAGTAAACATTAACTTAGAACAAAACAAAAGATCGTTTTCCATATGTGTAACACCTGATATAAAATGGACTATTCTGGGAAGTAGATAAATAATAGACTAGTCCAAATATGTGTATTGACTGAGTCAGTGAGTGTCAAAAATACGCTTGGACAAAACTACCAGATGTTTGTCACTATGAGGGCAAAAAAAACCAGCTGGGATAAAACTGCAATATTTTTGTCAGTATGGAGACAAAACAAAAACAAAAACAAAAACAACCAAAGAACAAAGTTAAGCATATATATTTTAGACACTATAGAATCAGAATCGACCACAAGGTTTAAGAATCGATCATCGGATCGTATGATGACGTCCGACTGATTAGTCGATGTTTCCGATGATCGGTACACCACTAATCATTATGTCTGGAATCGCTCCTAAACAGAACGCCTTCAAATTTAAAATTGCGCCACACAAGCAAAAATCCATCGTAATAAAAATTTCGGCAGGAAGATGAGGCCCTGTGCTTAAGCACACCTAAGCACAATGGTAAATTCGGCACTGAGTGATGTGTTTGGGGGGGAAATAATCAACATATGTAAATAAATACATACCTACCCCAAGTCGTACTACCTCGTGTCTTAATCAGCGAAGCAAGTCAACTCATTAATATCACATTTCAAATTAAAAAAATATATATAATCAGATAAACAAGATGTATGGAACTTCAATAATTTCAGTGATCATTATCCATTTCAACTTTGTAATCTTTAGTAACCACAATAATGCAAGGGTTAGGGTTATGGTGTTTCAACAACAACAGCAGTATAGTTTACCACATTTTAAGGACATAAATACAACAGCAGTATAGTTTACCACATTTTAAGGACATAAATACAACAGCAGTATAGTTTACCACATTTTAAGGACATAAATACGACAGCAGTATAGTTTACCACATTTTAAGGACATAAATACAACAGCAGTATAGTTTACCACATTTTAAGGACATAAATACAACAGCAGTATAGTTTACCACATTTTAAGGACATAAATACGACAGCAGTATAGTTTACCACATTTTAAGGACATAAATACAACAGCAGTATAGTTTACCACATTTTAAGGACATAAATACAACAGCAGTATAGTTTACCACATTTTAAGGACATAAATACGACAGCAGTATAGTTTACCACATTTTAAGGACATAAATACGACAGCAGTATAGTTTACCACATTCTAAGGACATAAATACGACAGCAGTATAGTTTACCACATTTTAAGGACATAAATACAACAGCAGTATAGTTTACCACATTTTAAGGACATAAATACGACAGCAGTATAGTTTACCACATTTTAAGGACATAAATACAACAGCAGTATAGTTTACCACAATTTAAGGACATAAATACTAGTACATTTTATATATTAAAATTCATCTATAGAAAAATCATTATATTAAAAAAAACATCGATACATTTTTGCATAGTTGTCGATGTCACAGCGCGAAGACCGTTTAGTGCCACATAGAAAACATTTTAACTCGTGTGCTCATTACACTAACGTATGCACACGAGTTACTAACTGAATTATTTGCTCTATAAAAATTCAACATTATATACTCAACTCTGATCATGGTTGGTAATCCACATTTGATCACGCTTCAATTACTCTCCACTCATCACAGATTAATCAGAGCGTGATCAGCTGTGGGTTACCAACAATTAACACTGATTAAAACAATTATAAAAGAACGCCACGATATACATGTAGTTGAAATACTGCTAAAAGTTGGCGTTAAGCACCAATATATATTAATTGCTGATAAAAGAAACTTCTTCTACATGTTTATTATATATATTTGTTGCATTGCATGTAAATTCCTTTACCATGCAATTAACAAGACGAAAGCAAACAATATGTTTCTTATTTCAGGTCCTAAATACAGAAATATCTCTTGAGGATGCCAGCGGCAAAACAAAGTTAGCAGTTGATGTGTTTTCTAAGTCATTGTGGTTTTTGAAGCGTCATTTGTTGCGACATTTGGCGGGAACCATGGGATATGAACCAGACGAGAAATCGATCAGATGGATATTAACAGTCCCTGCAATCTGGGATGAAAATGCAAAACAATTTATGCGGGAAGCTGCACACAAGGTAAAACAACTGATGATTGTGTGATGCTAAAATATTTTCCATCATTTTTCCCATTCCGCTTATGAACGGAGCATAATTTGTCACGCAGATAAAAAAAGAATGTTTATTTTCGTATATGTACTGAAATTAATACGTTTAATATCATTTTTGAATATAGGGGTTAGGCTTATGGTGTTTAACGCAACTTTCAACAATATTTCACTTATATCGTGGCGATCAGTTTTTTATTGGTGGAGGAAACAGGAGTGCCCGTCCTGTCGCAAGTCACTGAAAAACTTTAGCACGCAATGTTGTATCGAGCCGGTACACCTCGCCATCAGCGGCATTCGAACTTACAACTTTAGTTTGGTACTGATTGCACAGGTGGTTGTAAATCCAACTACCATACGACCACGACCTCGACGGCCCCTCATTTTGAATATAAAGTCGACTATAATGGTGCAAGATGTTGTACAAAATTTCGGTTCCCTACAAAAACTAACTCGTTATTTTTTCATTATCATCCAATCATTATCTACTTGTTTCCGAAATTCGTTTTAAAATTATTATCAATTATGTAATAGTGTCAAAGTGCCAAACGGATGGTTATACATTTCTATTTGATCTTTAAACAGGGAAGCCTAATCGAAACTACCCATAGCAACCAACTGCTGATAGCATTAGAACCGGAAGCAGCTTCTCTATATTGTAAACAGCTTCCGGCAGAGACATTTCTAGGAAATGCGGAGGAACAAATGGCAAAACCCAACTTTGAACCAGGAATAAAATATCTCATTGTTGATGCTGGAGGTAAGAATTTCGTCGTAATACTCAACATGCTGTAATTCATTTTCGATAATTACAACTATCACATGCCAAAATTTTAGAATCATTACAATTCAATAAAGGGTTAGTCTGAGTGTGGCATGATACAGCTGCAGCAATTTGACAAGATCATCCTCCAGCACCAGTTTTACTGCAGTCAAGTTTAACGAAAATCATACCTGACAAAGGAAATATATAAAATATGTTTCTCTCTCAAAATATAGACTTGATTGAACACAAAATATGTTTGAATAACCAGGTGAGCCTCTAGTTTCTACATAGATACAATGTATGTTCCTTTTTGATTTTTATTATGCTTATGTCCAAGCACAATTTGTTTTTAAAAAATATATTAAGAATTACTACTAAGCTTAAAATACATGTTTTAAAATGTTTAAAGTATACTAGTACTAAATTTTCATAATGCTCCATTTAACTATCAATGAAATAACTATGTCACAGTGTGTTATCATATAGTTAATTTTTTTTTTATTTATGGAAGTCCACGATGTAAAAGGAAATTAAACACCTTCATATAACACATCTTACAACGAAAGCAACACAAAAGACAGTGCTCAATGTTAGCGTTGCAAAGAAAATAGTTGCACTAGTACCACCATTCTCTATCCAGAGTTGTCGTTCCTGCTTACGCTACACAATATTCTGAGTGTAGCGTAGCAGGAACGACAACTCATGATAGAGAATGTAGTACCAGTAGTGGAGGGTGAACTGAATACCCTTCCGGGACATCTGAATTCAGTCCAGGTTTATAGTGGGGTTCATGTTGCTTAACCTTTACTTTTCTGAGTAGTGTTTTGTGTGTAATTGATTGTTGTTGTCCTTGTTTCTTTTGTCCATGGTATTGTCTATTATTTGATTGATGGCTTCTGACCACTCCTTTGGTGTCTTCAAGCTTGTCTTGTAAAGTCTTACAGAGAAAATCACTTCTCTTCTGTATTAAACGCTGAAAAATATATTGATAAAATTGTTAAGATGAATTTCACTTATGGCACAGCATACATACACACAAAATAAACAAAACAAAAACAGAGGAAACATCAGACTGTTTCTCAGTTGGACTATTTTCTTGTTCGTCCACGCATGACTTCAATAATAATAGTGTGACTTAGCGCTGTGAGCTAGTTCGAACCTCGCTCCTGAAGGCGAGATGTACTCGATACAACATTATGGGATAAAGTTTGTCAGTAATTTGCGACAGGTCGGTGGTTTTCTCCGGTTTCCTCCACCACTAAAACTGACTACCACGATATAACTGAAATATTGTTGAAAGTGGCGTTAAACACCATAAAACCTATTTATAATTATCACATCAATATTCATTTTACTTGCTATTTATTTCAGGTGGTACAATTGACATAGTTGCTCATAAAATCAGAAAAGATGGTCGAATTCGAGAGTTGTTCCGCGCTACAGGTGGAGCGTGGGGCGGCACCGTTATCGATAGACAATTTCTAAATCTTATGGAAAGAATTTTTGGAGAAGCATTTATGAATTCATTTCAAAAAGAATTTCCAAAAGATTTTGTAGAACTTCTTCAAGACTTTGAGATTAAAAAGCGAGGTGAATGTGAAACTGTTAGAGTTTCATTACCGTATAATTTTTGTAATTATAAGTTTGAAGGAAAAGGCGTTCAGGAAATGATTAAGAACTATTCGGAAGCTGCAAAGTTGAGCATAAAGTTTTCCTCCGGGAAGCTTCTTCTTCCTACTGATGTCGTTCATTCATTGTTTTCAGATACATTGATTCAAATAAACGATCATATAAACGTACTTCTCAATAAAAGCAGACTGAAAGACGTCAGTTACATTTTCATTGTTGGAGGGTTTGCCGAATCTGTTAAACTTCAACACTCGATAAAAGAGGCATTCGAATCACGTGTGACGATTCTAATACCGGAAGAAGCGAGTTTGGCCGTGGTGAAGGGAGCTGTAACTTTTGGTTGTGATCCTAGTGCTATTTGTCAAAGAATTTGTAGATTTACGTACGGTGTGGGGTCTTATCTTCCATTTGAGGAAGGAATTCACAGAGATGACTTGAAATGCGTTTCAGATGGAATGGTGTTATGCAAAAAAATATTTCAGCCATGGGTGGAAGCAGGAGAGGTCATAGGACATAATGAAATTTGGCGGGAAACGTACACGCCGATTATCACAAATCAAAAAGGAATAATCTTTGAATTTTTCAAATCGTCGAAACGAAGTGTCAAATATGTTGATGAGGAGAATGTAGAAAAATGTGGATCTTTAATTGTAGAAATGCCCGACATGACTGGCGACAAAGATAGGGCTGTTAACCTCGAAGTAATCTTTGGTGGGACAGAAATAAAAGTAATTGGGTCAGACCATACTAGTCAGACACAAAGGGAGACATATATAGATTTTCTATCTGTTTAATAGAAGGAATATAATACACCACAATGCTCGATCCATTTACTGTTCAAGTCTGATATCGATCGCATTTTTCAACAAATGTTGCAATATCAGGTCTCATATGATGGCATAATTTTGTAAAACTAAATATTGAAGATCAATTTGCAATACCGGTATACAAAGGGTGCTATTTTAGCTAATGAAACATGACAATCATTAGAATTGATTGTTTAATCCCTTATCCCATGTATTGTTAATACATTAATTTTAATTTTTATGTTTAGAAAACAAAAATGACATTTGTGTGAAGCATTTTAACAACATTATATGATTACAAGAAAATACATTTTGTGGGGGGTCTAGATTTCAAGATCTTCATGAAATTATACTTGTCATTCAGTATGAAAAAAATAGGTTGATTGGTGATGGTGTTTAACGTCACTTTCAACAATATTTCAGTTATATCGTGGAGGTCAATTTTATTGGTGGAGGAAACCAGACTACCAGGAGAAAACCACCATCCTGCCGTCACTGACACACTTTATCACATAATGTTGTATCGAGTACACCTCGCATGAGCGGGATTTATAGCAAAATTTATAGAAATAATATGTAAGAATATTGAAGCACCTTTCTTATTCTGAGCACTAAAACTTTCATTTATACTTGAACATATACATGTATAATCATTTTTACTTTCCCGTGATTAATTGATTTTTAACAAATGTAATATTTAATTTTTAACACATGTAATATTTGATTTGTTAATTAACGATGCAAAAAATACTAAAATCAAATGCAGACAAGTTTTGACCATTTAGGGTTTGAACTCTTACTAATATTGTGCAGACAATATGGTATGGGAAGACTACCGCTCTATTGAGCTGTTGACTCCTTACTGTATTTATAAAGAGTAAAAAGACTTTTTTTGCTTCTGTTTGTTTGTTTGTTTGTTGTTGTTGTTGTTTTTTTTTTTGCTTTACGAAAATTTAAGTTTTTGAACCAGTTTAATTTTTAACATGTATTTAAACCAGTTGAAATTTTCAACATGTATTTGAACCAGTTTAATTTTTTAACATGTATTTGAAACAGTTAAGTTTTCAACATGTATTTGAACCAGTTTAATATTTTAACATGTATTTGAACCAGTTTTTTAATTTGCCCTTCTTGTGAAAAAAACCCCCTGGGCAATGTGGCCCTACCTCATTGCATTTGAAAGTAGTATTTATAATAAATATAATATTTACGAAATATTTATAGAAAAATACATTGAACTTGTTGATTGTGTGTATTGATTGTTACTGTATGTATTCTACTTTTTTTCCCTAGTTTTTCGAGTTGTGCTGTATAAGGTTGTGTTACCTCTGTTGTGATAGCCTTATGTATAGTGCCTATTATGGTTAAATAAAATTGTATTTACATTTTTACATCGAGTTTTTCTTTGGTAGGGGGAGGGAGCATTTCCTATATTAGGTATGATTCTGGTTAGAAAGTAAAATAACTGAAAACCAAGGAAAATTAGCTGAAGCCATCTACACCCCCTTTCAAATGGTCTATATTTGACCTGTTCTAACTGTCTTGTAACTTTCTGCAATTTCTCTACAGAGGCAAATAGCTGAAATCAGATAAATAACTGGGGAAAAAAATATCCCTGCTATATACAAACGTGCCAAGCTGGAATGAGTGGACTTTTCAGCTCATCTGAGCCAGATTTTCTGATCAAAATATGTCCGGCGTCCTTTTGTCAGTCCTGTATGTCGTAAGCTTTTCACATTTTCAATTTCTTCGAACCACTGCATGCCTAGTCACCAAACTCACCACAATTGTTCCTGTTGGAACCTAGCTGCGGAACCGTAGCCCTTATGGTCATTGGCCAGTTTTCTGGTCCCCAAATATCAGAAAACTGGCCAAGGACCACAAGGGCTAATATAGGTCCGCAAATATCAGAAAACTGGCCAAGGACCATAAGGGCTACAGTTACGCAGCTAGTTGGAACCTTGCTGAAGTGTTGTATCTTTTTAAAACGACTAGATATCCAAGATGGCTGCCCTTACCTCTGATTGGCCAATTTTTTTTTCACTTCCTCTCCAGAACTACTGCATGTGAAGTCACCAGACATTTAAGAAATATTTCTCTAGGGGATAGTGTTTTTTCACCTATGGACTGATCTTTCATGATGTTTTTCAAAGTTACCATTACAGCCAAGATTAGTTTTATTCTTTTTAGTGGTTTCAAAGAAGATTCTCAAAGGAATTTTGATCAAATTAGGCTCAATTTGCATATTAGCCAACATTAGCAAAATTGCAAATTTTACAGAAAAACCTGGTTATGAATAACCCATTATCTTCTATTTAAATTTTTACCTCATTCCAATAGTTTGGCTGTGACTTACGACGGGTAGGTGGTTTTCTCCACCAATGAAACTGACCGCCACCATATAAGTTATTAACTGAATTTGTGAAATGTTGTTGAAAGTGGCATTAAACACCATAAACCAACCATTCCAATAAAAGATATGTGTGATGACAATTTAAAGAAAATTTCAAATTTGTGTGACTGCAGCCATCAATAATGAAGGACGGGGTTGCTGCAAAATTCTTAGAGGACGAGTCTTGAAGCCATATTTGGTCCAGTGGTTTCAAGAGATGTAGAAACTAGATACTAGTACATGTATTTCTAATTTGTGTAAAATCAGCAATATTTGACGAGTGGGTAAACCTGTCTGGCACAACTCTCTAAGAGGAGCAAACAATGACCCTTCTTTTTTGGTTAAATTTGGGACTGATTTTAGAGGAAACATCAAAAGTATTAAAGTTTACTAAAGAGCAACAAAAACCAGACGACAGATACATCTACATATACATTCTACGACAATCCATCAATGGTGATGATTACTTGTCGGGCACAGCGCAGCGCGAACAGACAACAAAATTATAAAAAAGAGTGCAGATCATATAAACAGTGACGAGATAAAATTATATACAAAATTTATTTACAAACTGAAGCTTGTTGTTTAGTAGTAATGGCTTTGGGCCAATGATTTAAATTGGTCCAAAGTGGATGCCATGAGTGTTGCATGTGACAAAGAATTCCATAAGACAACTGTGTGTGGGAAATAACTGTACTTGAAATAATTTGTTCTAGTGATGTTGATAAATCACATAAACCGCCAGTCCAGCTGGGCTAATAAAAGTACTATATCAGACAATGAAATGACCACTGAAGTATGGAATATGGATGCTGTATGGTTGGAATGTGGTTAGAAGCACAGGAATTTATATTTACTATGACAAAATTTCTAACATAAACAGTTACTACAATTCTCTTCCAATGCCACAAATGCAGGAATCAGTTCTAACAAATAGTTAATACTAGTTGGAAATTTTATAATCACATGTTCTCGACATATTTACGGTTCCTTCTCTATACTCTTACTCATGTACATTGTATTTACGATGGTGTGGTTTGGTTTATGGTGTTTAACACCACTTTCAACAATATTTTAGTTATATGGTGTACTGGGAGAAAAACCACCGACCTGTTGCAAGTCACCGACAAACTTTTATCACATAAAGTTGCATCAAGTACACCTGGGGTTCAAACTCACAACTTTAGTAGTGATAGGCAAAGGTAGTTGTAAATCCAACTACGATATGATCCCGATGGCAGCATTTACGATGATAGATAGGGTTCAAATAAAATATTGACGAAAACTTTTACATCTACATGTATATGAACAGAAAGATTCTTTATCATACAGCTTTTTGGTGTTTATTGTCACACTTTCAGAAAATTTTCAACTATAACTTGACTACCAAATTTAATGGTGGAGGAAAGTGTGGACAGATATAATAAACAAGCTGGTGAAACCTCCACGTCCTGGGTAGCTGTCTGGACATCCATCTAACACTAGAGGTAGGTATCTGGGTTCTTTAGTTAATGCAATAAAATGACCGAATGAGTCAAACCAAAGACTATAAAACTGGTATTTGTTGCTTCTCCGCTAAGCATGCATCATTAAGGAGAAAGAACAAAGACAGGTTGGCTCGGAATCAGGATAATGTGTCCGAGTGGTGCAACATGTCTATCCTCGGACTGTTGTTTAAGTGAGCTAGCATTAAGCATGTTGGTCTAGTACAAAGCAGACCTCGTCATCATCTCATTGAAAATTAAAATGTTGTCGCCATGATATAGCTGAATAACTGCTCACTCGCTCACTCAATAAAATACACATTAAATAACAATGTTTATCTTTATTGAAAATATGTCTTTATAATATAATAAGCATTATAGACAGGATAAATACTGAAAGATGGATGATATTAGATTATTAGCATAATTAGATTTTTGTTTTATATCATTTTTGTTATTGTATTATGCATACATTCTTTGTATATAAATTTCAAACGACTTCTTTATCATTATACCATAATAATATATTATACAAGAAGATTGAGTGGGACAAATTTGATGTTTCAAGAAAATGTACAATAAAATCTAGACTGAAAATTTGTTTTAAATACATAGGTTGAGAAAACACTGGATTTAAAACCCCCTTTGACTTCAAAAGATGTATAGTAATTCTAAATGACTTTTTTGATCTTATACCATAACATATCAATAACAATATATAATACAAGAAGAATGAGTGTGACAATTTTGATGTTCAACCAGTCACCAAAACAACATATGATAGGGAATTATCCCCCTTTGATGAATACCAACTATCGGTTCAGTTTACTTTCCCCCTTCTTTCATCTTGTATAATACTATCTCCATATGGAATGCACTTGCACTATTTTTGAAAACTGAATTTGGTCCCCAATAATTTTAAAGTTCTGTAGTATCATTTAATAATTGAAAAATGTAAAAAATAATAATATATGTCTTTAAATTTTTTTGAAATTTTGTTTATATTCATACTGGCCAATACTGACTTTATTTATAGCAAGTCCTTAAGAAGAAATTGTTATATTTACAACAAACAAAATGGTACACTGTCCGTGCTCAGCAACAATCCTGTAGCTAACATTGTTTACATTATATTTTTCTATTGCAATTATATTATATTTCAAAATATGAATGATAATTTTGCGTAAAAGTACCGACACTTGATAT
Organism: Bathymodiolus brooksi; assembly: GCA_963680875.1. NCBI lineage: Eukaryota > Metazoa > Mollusca > Bivalvia > Mytilida > Modiolidae > Bathymodiolus > Bathymodiolus brooksi. The sequence goes on along the minus strand of OY804582.1, from coordinate 96,832,786 downwards.
GCTTACAAAAATCATTGTTTCTTCAACACGTAAAAAAGAACTGAAAAATGTATCAAATTATGATAAAACAAAATAACAAATAGATAAAAGGCACTTAAAGTACGGTGACACATTTAAATTAATGTATACGATTCTATAAAAAAAAAAAAAAAAAAAAATCATAATAATTTGAAGTATGGTACATTTATTTATGTTTTTTTTTTTTTTTTTTTTTTTTTTTATACCTACCATATAATCAAATTCTAATGTGAAAATAGTAATATCTAATATACAAAATGAACCTGGTACTTTGAAAGTATCCAAACAACAGTAAATAAGAAAAAAAAATTGCTCAACTTGAAAATATAATGCTATATATACCATACACTTTTGGCATTAGGAGTACTGTAATAAAAAAATGAAAAACAAATGACGAACATCAAAAATTAAAGAAACACTGAACGTCAACTTTGGTAAAAAAAAAAAAAAAATCACTAAAATTCATACTTTTACTAACACATATTTTTAAACTACACTTGTAGATAGTTGGTATCGATTTCTAAATGAATTATATCTTTTTACCAAAGATGATACTTAAATTTAAAATTAATTAAATTTTCAAATTCTTATGAAATATTTTTTTCATTGAAATATGGAAAATTAACAAACAGTCATTTCTGGAAAAGGATTAAATTTGGTATATCTTTATTCACATTATTCTGCTATTTTTGTATTGGGAAGAAAGTATAAATAAAAAAAAACCTGAGTACTCCAAAAAACTGAAATTTAAAACAAAAATGACAATGAAGACCTTGACCGTTATCATATAGCATGCTATTGTGTTGATGTATATAACATATATATTGCACTTTATACAAAGATCAAACCATCACTGGCGAACCATCATTTACTGTACTCGGCTATTTTGTTAGATTTCGAAATAAATATAAAAAATAATCTTTTTTAACCAATTTAACACTTAACACTTTGGACGTACAAATTAACACATTTTATTCCCTTTATGTGCTTGAAATACAAAAAATTATCTATTGTCGTAATGTATCATTTTGTTTATATTGAAACTGGCCCTATCGTCTTAGCAGCATGAACAGTCAAATCAACATAGTGCTTCTTGCATGTTTTTATAAACCAAGCATAGTTTTTTTTGTGATTTTATTTACAGTCAATACAATTTATTTGTCTATACAGAAGAACACTTCACTTCCCTCCTTTCTTTTCTTCTTCAATATCTAAAAATAGACAGGAAATTTTGAATTATAAAAATAGACCTTTCTTTTCTTCTTCAATATCTATAAATAGATAGAAAATTAGAATTATAAAAATAGATCATGTAACTGTTTTTAGTTCGTCAAAGACTCTCGTGCCATTGACCAACCTCTCATTTCATAACAAATATAATTTAGTGTTAGGGTTATGATTTTAACGCCACTTTCAACAATATTTCAGTTATATCATTGAGGTAAGTTTTATTGGTGGAGGAAACTGAAGTCCCGGAGAAAACCACTGACCTAGCGCAAGTCACTGATAGACTTTAGAGACTAAACAACATACCAATACTTGGGTCTCAACTTTTTTTTAAGCAGTTTTGTTTTGTGTTTTTTTTTTAAAGGTTTCCTGTTAATTTTTAAGTACCTGGCTTTCAGATGTGGATGAAACCTTGAGTACATGGAGAACACTGATGGGGGTTGGAAAGTACATGTATCTGGTATACTCTCTCAATATAGATGTATAGCATATTGTTTTAACGAGGGACAATTCCATAAAATTTAATCTATTCCACAACCAGATATTGGTCCCATGTGTTAATATGACTTTTTAGGATATGACAACAAAACTTTTCGTCTGTATAAAGTTGTTGTTCAAACCTTATTTTTGAAACGTAATTTCAAATAACGAGCAATATCTCCGGAATAATGTCTGCGAAACTAATATTTTGATGATTGACAATATTTTTCCTGTGAGATTATCCACATAAATGATTGACAGAGATAAACTTTCATGAAGCAGTATGCACCTCACAGCTGATGACAACAAATTCCAAGAAAAAACTGAAAAAACCTATTTGATTCCAGATTCCTGAGTTTACAACTTAAAAATCTTTTAACATGTCATAAGTATTAATTGCAACAAGCAAGATGTTTGTATCAGAATGAAATATTAACCTTTCGAAGATGGTAATGGATTCTTTTCATGAGTTTCTGCTTTTTTCAGACTGCAACGATTAAAACCTGTCACTTGATCTTTCAGTTCTTTCTCTTTCTTCTCTGCATCTAATGCTAAAATACACATACAAATAAATTTAGTCCAAAATGTTAAATTTTTGTGTGCACCAATTTTAGTTATATTGAAAAAATCAACCTGAAGCCAATGATGCTGTTGCTCTCTATTATAAATTAATTAATTTTTTTGATCACACTGAATGTGTGTAGACCTACCTTGTTTAAACCTTACTGCCAAGACAAGTCTTCAGCTGATTTCTAAATACAGATATTGGAATCTTGCAACATTATATATACAATGTATAAAGTACAAAGAATTTCAAAAACAATCTGGTCCATCTCTCTTACAAAATTAAAACGTTCGGAAATGTTTCTTGTACATGTTCTTAAACATTGCATATTTAACTATACAACTGAGTGAGAGTGATTATTGCTTAACGTCAAAGTGAGCAATTATTCAGCTATATCATGCAGTGAACATGTTTCATTTAACAAGACGATGATGTCCACTTTATACTAGACCAACACGCTTAGTTGGATTTTTGTAGTGGCAATGAAACAAGTCTGCAGGAAGACATTTTGCTCCAATCTAACACATCCTGATTCTGAATCAACCAGTCTTGCTATTACTCCTTATTGCTGCATGCTTAGCGTAGAAGCAACAAATACCACACTTAAGGTGAGTATGTAGTGTTACAATGTGTTAAATACTCAAAGATAGGTACAAGTTTTGTTCTTGTAATTGTATATACTGTGACTAAGAGAAAGACTATTAATTAAAGTTTTGTTTGTCAAAGCAGCACATATAAAAGTGGAATTTTCTGTCACCTAAACCATTAAGTTTACTTGCACAATTTTGTACTAATTTCAAATTCTCATAAAATGTCTATATTAACTTATATAGGTGATGTAATAAAATAATAATCAGTTTTTATTTAGAACTATATATAAAAATAAATTCAAGAATTTGATTCGGACCAGTAAATTAAAATGTTCATTTTGAGGACTGAACTATTTTATTTATTTTCGCCGGCGAATGAAAAGCTAGAGTTATTTGCAGTGTTCTAATTTTAAAAATTATCCCTGATGTGTATTGCTTTTGCGATCAAAATATTGAAAGTGTGATAGATTACCGGAATAAAAATTCAAACAAACTATAGTCATTGTCAGTCTATGATAAGGAACATTTATACTTAAATTTTCTTACAAAAATATTTCAGAAATCCTCATCAATCCCCCGTATTTATAAAACTTGTCATATTCCCGCAAATGTCTACTCAATATCTCAGACTCGGTCTCAGAATTTGGTGCCAATATGGCACAAGTAACCCTCGCGAAATTTTTCAGTGGGGTTCCTCAGATAAGGGAATCGGATGGTGATTCTAAGAAAATATATGAACATAAGAGGAAGAGAGGATTTATTGATTCATGGTCAAAAATTTTTGATGGATTACAGGATTCTTCTAATGGAATGATATGCACTTATTACAAGAAGTTTCCAAATATTGCTGGACCTTCTAGTTTTATATCTGGAAATAAGTCCTACAGAATAGATGGCATTCGTTCACACTTTTCTTCACCAAAACATCTACAATGTTCTGAAGCCTATTTTGCTGCACAAAGGAGGGATAATGGACGTAGCAATTAGAAAACTCAGTGAAAAAAACAGGACACTTATGATTTACATGTTTAATACTGCATACTGCATAATGAAGGAGGAACTACCATATACCTTGTTATTCTACTCTATGAACGGTCATTGTTAATGTAGATTGCATAGTTCTGCACTACATGCATATATGGCACTTGAGAATTCGGGCTAGTAGTTTACAGTTTCGGGCAAGTAAAATAAATTGGCACTTGCCCGAATGGACAAGTTGGTCAAAAAGTTAATGTCGAACCCTGTATAGTTTTCAAAAGTTTTGCCTGCAAAAGTTGGCGCTAAACACCAATCAATCAAAAAATGTTGATGTAAATAATAAATCTTACTTTCTTTATCTGGCAATACATTTTTCACTGCAGGCTCTGTATGCTTCAACTTATCCTTCTGAAAATTTTCTATGGCATTTATTTTTTCTACTTCCTGCTTTTCCAAACTGATAGCTGTAATTTAAAACAAGAGATATTTCAATATCATTTCCACTATGTTAAACTAACCACATAATTACATCTAGGTGGCTACTGGGAAGTATCCATTCCAGCTTTATTTCCTGTTTGATCCTGATAGTACGGTAGTTGGATTTACAATTACCAATGCAATCAGTGCTATCACCACTAACGTTGCGAGTTCAAATCTCGTTCATGGCAAGGTTTACTCGACAGAACATTATGTGATAAAGACGTTTGTCAGTGACTTGCGTTAGGTCTGTAGTTTTCTCCAGGTTCCTCCACCAATAAAACTGACTGCCATGATATAACTGAAATATTGTTGAAAGTGGCATTAACACTGTCACCATATCCTAATTCAAACCCTTATTTCATATTAGAAACTCTATTTGTTGAATTTAAAATTTGAACTCACAACTTCAGTGGTGTATAGGCACTGATTACAATGGTAGTTGTAACTCCCAACTACTGTAAGATCACAACAAACTCTATATTTTTATTTTTTAACATTATGGATAGACACTCTAGCTTACAGTACAATCTTAAGTATTTTTTTTTACCAATGGCATTCAAGTACTCGGAAACTACGTAACCAATTTTGACCAAATAAATTGCATTAACTTTGTTTTTCATAGTACTTTCACTTGTAAACAAATAATTAATAATTGCTATTCTAAGAAAATTGGATGCACCAGGTTACAAGTAGAAGTGGTTTGAATATAAACATCTTGTACAAGTTAATATTTTATATTTACATAATTTTTTTTCTTTCTTTTTATAAATCCCTCACTTCTACAGAAAGGTTTAATACTATTTGACATTTACCATATTTTGGCAGTGAGTTTAATTGGTATATCTTGAGTAGCCATTATGCATAAAATCCCCCTGCTCATTTGACTTTCAACAGAAAAGACATATCTATGACCTTTATTTAATCTATAATACCAGTACTCACCAAGATTTTCAGTATTCAAAATATAATAATGTTACCCCAAAAATGTTGACGGTCGCATAAAAAGTATTGTTCAAGCTTATTACAAGAGGCTAAGTAAAACAAGATGAACTGTGAGCTAATGCTCACCTATGATACCCCCGCTCTTCGGCAAACAGGTCAAAAAACGCTTCCCACGATATGGGGTACCTATATGAAGCTTGTGACCAAATATCAGATTTCTGCCATCAATAGTTGCTGAGAAAAATGCGACGAAAAATGCACATATATGTTCAATGTGTATAAAAATCAACAAAGTCGGCATACAGGAAGTAGGAATCTGACGGGTCCAAAAACGCTTCCCACAATATGGCATACCTATATGAAGCTTGTGACCAAATATCAGATTCCTGTCATCAATAGTTGCTGAGTAAAATGCGACGAAAAATGTGCATATACAAATGTATGTTAAATGTGTATAAAAATCAACAAAATCGGCAAACAGGAAGTAGGAATCTGATGGGTCCAAAAACGCTTCCCACGATATGGGGTACCTATATGAAGCTTGTGACCAAATATCAGATCTCTGTCATCAATAGTTGCTGAGAAAAATGCGACGAAAAATGAGCATATATGTCCAATGTGCATAAAAACCAACTAAGTCGGTAAACAGGAAGTAGGAATCTGACGGGTCAAAAAACGCTACCCACAATATGGTATACCTATATGATGCTTGTGACCAAATATCAGATTTCTACCATCAACAGTTACTGAGAAAAATGCGATGAAAAATATCTTGGACGGACAGAGGTAAAACAGTATACCCCCTCCCCCTTCGGGAAGCGGGGGGTATAATAATTTTTAAATATTTGAAACGACGTAATTTATTGCACTCTACCCAGCAAAAACAGCTGTTTTTCAGATAAGTAAGCTTAAGCAAGAAGCATATTATATGATAATGCTTATACAACACCATAGCAACTACTTTAATATTGCAGGGAAAACACTGAAGTAGCCAAAGACCACCAAAATTTGGCCTGGTTCCCTGAAAATATTCAGACAGTAAACCAGGTGGTTAACTACTGCAATTCAGTTACTGGGCACAAAGAATTTTTGCTAGACAGCTAAAATAGTATTTTTTTGGCAGCTCAGCTAGCAACTGCAACAGAAATGTTTTGTCCCTGTATTGGCATACAAAATTGTACTTTGGCATGAATGATCATGAATGTGTTGTCAGTCTTTGTCTTAATCTTTTTCACCTACTTGCCTGAAAGCCAAATTTAGAAAAAAACATTATATTTATTCAAACAAATTCTTTGATATTTTTCACTTGTCCGGGGCTTCAGGCAAGTGGGTTAGCACGAAGACTGTGTTGTACATTGAATCATATCTATAAATATCATTGACGTAACCATACACAAACCAGGTGCAAGTTGTTAACGGAAACTAACTAATGATACAAGAAGTGCTAATAAAAAATATATATGTCTCCACAAAATAATATTTTTAGAACCACATAATACATTATACATTGGAGTAAGACAGCTATTTATGACAAAGAATGTCCAGCACAAAATATTTCATGCATATATTCAGGACAACATTTGCAACAATCGTACAAATATATATCTTTATATTTTACATATGTACAGAAGATAAGTCAAAGAATACATATTAGTTACAGTAAGAGGCAGACTAAACATTTCACTTTCCCTGTATATTCTGATAAATATTTAAATATTCAAATTTTACATCAATTTTTAAATGCAGAAATTCATATTCTTTCTATCATCAAATTTCCTATAATTTCATAAAAATTATTACGGGAAAGGAATTGATTCAGCAACCTCTTTCTAGTTTTCTAGATTATAGTTTAGTTAAAAAGATCTAATACATGTAATATTAACATGTGAAGACCTGTGCCAATAATCATAGTCTACCTATTAAGATAGACACGAAATACAGAAAAAGTACTACATGTAATTATATATGTAGAAGGTATTGCTGTGCAGCGTGATATCCAAAGCCTCATCACCATGGTTACCTTCAGGACTCGGTAAGTGATTCTTGACCTCAGTTTGTGAACGTCGTAAATCAGATCTATTAAAGTCACTAATGGAATGTCTCATTTCAAATTCACGTTTTTCCTGCTGAATTGCTATAGAAAGTAAAACAATCATGAACAGATACAATATTTACGTTCTCAAACTAAAATAATTCTTCTTCCTATCGAAAAACATTTAAAATAAATAACAAGTAAATCGAAGTCTGATATGTGTTAAGAAATCATATTCTTTATTTTTGTTTTTAATCAATTTATTTAAATACTTGTTTAACACATTTCTATTAATAGATTTAGCTTTGGCCAAACAAAACAGGAACTGAAAGAAAGTCTTAATATTTTCTCTTGTTAACATTTTGTTTAATTTTTTTTTTTTAATAAATTGGTATAAGGGAGGTAACTCAAACAGAAAACTGACACATGGTACAATTTTATATTTGATTGATAACCCTCTAATGTCAAATATTGACACTATAGATACCTATAAATATAAGAACATACGCTATAAAAATGTCTTTACTTTACTATCAACTTACAATAACAAGTTGTCACAGAAATATACATTTCATTTATTATATTTATCATAGGAAAGACAGATCTAAGTAAAAAATTCTTTTTATGGAATGGAAGAAGCAAATTTTACAACTTCAGAAGCATGCTTTTACATTTGACAATAATATAGAATAAAAATAGCATTTTTTGATTATAATGTGATATATAATGCAAATGCATAATTTATTTAACCAAATTTCTAGCAATCTACAATGTTAGATATTATTCAATGTTTTATGCAATAGTCAGTGAGGACGAGTTTTAATCGGAATCTGAAGTCACTAGATAATATTTTAAAGACAAAAGTTAGATCATGCTACAATACTGCAGGTTGTTATTTAATAATAAAAACATATTTTAGTCTTGTATGTTATTGGTCCGTGTTTTACACAAGGTCAAGAAGACTCTTTAGTATCATTGGTGTTCTAATATTTGATAAAACACTTTTTTTTGGGGTTCTTTGAATGTAAACTTGAATATCAATATCAACAATCACTGTATTCATTTCTTGGATGAATAAAGTAACATGTTTTCATTAATTCATTTTATTATTGAACATGAAACAAAAAATCTTAACGAAAAGGTAAAAATACACATTTGCAGTCTACTGAATGTTGCTAATTATAAATTTGAACATAGGGAGAAAGAGAGCTTGTATAAATGGGAGGTATTGCCTGATGTTCAATCTTATTCATCAGCGTACCGTATTTAGGGTTGTATAATGCGCACTCCCTCTTGGCCTTGAAAATCTCCAGAAAAAAACTAGTTCGTGTCTATAATGCAAATGGACTTTTGAAAAAATTGCCGTCGGAAATGTAAGAATTAAATATCAATCGTATATATTTTTCAGTCCTTTGAGCATGTTTCATTTGCTGGGAGAATTTAAGAACCATTTATCTCTTTTCATCTTTAATAAAGTTGCAAAATATTAAATGTGTTGGGTTTTATTGGCGGACATGTGATTTCCCGGTCTGGGAAAGAGTGAAACACATTGTTCCTGTTTATAATGCACACCCCTCCTACAAATTAAAGAATCTGGGCAAAATCCTGTGCATTATACAACCCTAAATACGGTAATTAAGAATAAAATATCTTTAAATTCAAAATACAATTTTTAAGCATGAAATAACCTGCAGCACAGAATTACTAAAGCAAGTCCGATAGAAGATATTTTTTTTGCATGCCTGTTACCTTCTTGATCAGGTAATGTATTTTTCTCCTCTGTATTAGCACGTTTTAATTTCTTTTTGTTAAAATCTTCTATCGACTGTCTACGATATCTCTCTGTTTTCTCTGCCTCAACAGCTTATTATTTTCAATAAACAATGTACAATTTTTATATGTTTCCTTTACAATCTATATAAAGTTTATCAGGAATGTATAAGGTGGGTGGCACAAAAAAAACCTGTAGTATTATATTGTAGTTAATGTATATCTGAGCTCATTAATACACAGTCAAACCTGTCTTATGTAGCCATCCAAAGGAAATAGGGTCGAATAATGCATGTGGTCGCTAAATTCAGGTTTCTTTAATATGAAATGCATTGTAAAGGGAAATTAAAATTAAGGTCACATGATACAAGTTGTTGCTTAATGGAGGTGACCATTTAAGGAGGTTTGACTGTATTCAAATGCTTTGCTTCCATGCAATTCAATCTTTTCTGATACACACAAACACATCAAAATCATGCATCAACACAATAATCTACATAATATTATACACAAAAAGCTCAATTAACATGCTAACCAATACCTTTAGCTTAAACTAGGATGTTTACAATCACACGATCATGCTTTTATGTGTACAATCACACGATCGTTCATTCATTTCAAATTAACTCATACCAATGCTTCACTTATTTCAATCTAAACAAAACTGGATGTTTGTTGGATCTTTCAAGCTATACACTAACATCTAATGATGTCCTGTATTTTCATAGGGTCATGTCAGGGGTAATATTTTCAACTGACCAATCAACGATGTGCCTTCAAATCACGAGGTATTAAAAAGCAAGTACATAGTGAGGGCTGTTCTTTGATTGGTCAATGTATTTAATCGTCTTACATATGACTGGATGGTCAAAGATGAAAGAAAAACATAACTCCATACTGGCTGTTGTTGATGTAAGAGTATCATGCTAAAAAGAAACTCCACAAACACCTGATTTTATTAAGATTGTACTCATTTCTACCAATTTTTTTTTTACTTTCCATTAGGAGCCAATTTCTGTTTTATGTATTTACACAGAGCTTTACTAAATATTACAAAATTCTGTCTCCAAATGACAGTAGTTTTTTTTTAATGAACATATATTCTATCCTACAGGATTTCATAAGATATCTTCTATTATTGCTTAATACTCTACTTTATTCAACTATCTTGCAAGAGATCATAAACTTTTCACCATGCTTAAACCCAACCTAAAAGGTCTACATTCAATTTCTTAACAGGACATTAAAACTCAACCTTATAAATCTATCTTATGCAAGACACTACTTTTAATATGTCTGAACAAGATTCATACCCTGTGCAGTTGACTTTAGTAAAGGTGGGTAGGTCATATATTTAAGCTATAGAAAATATACTTTTAACTATAATAATAAATAATGTCTTGTATATCAATACCCATTAATATCTCTCCTAAATTCCCCTTTCTTTTACATCAGAATGACTGATATTTAATTTATAGACAAATGCATTTCTTATATGATATACAATACATCTGTTGTCACCCATAAAGCTGTCCTGTTGAAAATAAAAATCATTCCTTCCTCATTTTAAATACCCTAAATCTACCCACGACAATTAACTTGTCTTTTTTTTTATAAGATACTTTTTACTTCCTCATAATCAAATCTGTATCTATGTAATTATACAAAATAAAAATGTGAGACCATAAAAAATATATACAATGTATTTTATTTGTCACACTATATAAATATGCATGACAGGCTTTAAAACAGGGAAGGCTACAATAACAAGAGACTCCAAGGAGCCTGTAATCGCTCATGTGGTTTTCAATTTGACTTCTAAAAGTTTATACAAAATGGGGGCAGTCATATATATTTTTGAAAGTGGGCCAATCAAAGATAATTTCAGCTTCAATTTCTGAGATGAAGATATTAATGTGATTTGTTTTCTTCTCAAAATATACTGGCATGCCCAATTGGTATAAATTGACTGAAAACCAATTTCACAGAAAGCTCTGTAAGATATGTTGTTGAACTACTCAATGCCTTGTCGCTGCAGTTATAATTTGAATTTATCTTTTGATTCTTAACTTATAATAAAGCAGCAATAGACAATAAAAGAAATTTCTATTTTTAGTAACAGCTGCCATCTTGAATGGAGGGCTGGGCAGTCGGACACAATTTTGAAAGGGTATCACCCAAAGACCATCCCAGTCAAATTTGGTTTAAATTGGTTAAGCAGTTTCAGAGGAGAATATTTAAATGTAACCTTTTATTATAATATGCCTAATTTGCATAATACTATAGGTTATAAATGGGCCAAAAGAAAAATTTCACAGAAAACCTGTAATACATGTTGAATTACTCTTTGTCATGTACCAGTAGTTAAAATTTGAGTTCATTTTGAGAAAAAATAAAACTGCAATAGACAATTAACGGATTTTCTATTTTTAGTAACGACTACCATATAGAATGGATGGCAGTACTGGCAGACAATTTAAAAAGGGAGCATCCCAGCCAAATTTTGTTCAACGGTTTCAGAGGAAGAGATTTAATTGTGAAAGTTAAAATAGGATAGACAACTGACACCAAGTGATGGTCCCGGTCGAGCAATAAAGAGGGGGAGAAAAAGATTTTGAATTTACAAAAAACAGCATAATCCTCTAAATAAAGCAAAATATACATTTTAAATTATTTTAGTAATAACCTTACTGGTCAATAAGAATCAAACCTTTAAGAAAAATTTAAATAATTATGGAAATTTGTTACAAAAAAAAGACTATTCTGCATTTTTGCAAATATTTAATAAAAAATTATAATTACAAAACAAGTGTCAGAAAGTTCACACGAATTGTGCAATCATTTGTGTCTAACTTCCTTGTATTTTTTTTTTTTTTATATTAAATTTTCATTTTCATGAGGTTATGTGAACAGGGAAGAAAACATTTTTAATTTAAAGAAATCATCTGTATGTATAAGGAAGATACAAGTATTACCTATGTCGAAATGTATATATTTTTTTTCTTAAACAGACAACATACTCAATATGAAAATATTTATGTAGATTATACTTTAATATCTTTGACTAACAATAATTTCAGGTCACTGCCGTGACTGGTGGTTTTCAATGTATTCCTTATTCACATTTTTTATTCATCAAATCTAATTAGCAATTTACCCTGCTGTTCATAATCAAATTTTTTTAATCAGATTTTTAGAAAAAAATCCATTATCTAACAATTGTTACTAGGCCTTGCCCACAAGGCACGAAAACATTTATTTTTCCACAATTTGTCACTTGACCATTGAATAGGTGTCAATTGCACTTGACTAAGAAGTAATTTTGATGTAGTCGGATAAAAAATTCCATAAAATTTGCTTAATCAAATAGAAAAACATCTTCTTTTAAAATGCCTTTCAGGCTAGTTTGTTAATATGTTTTTGGGACATATTGTAACTTTACCTGATGGGTCAAGAAAGGGGTTCTTTGTCTACGTTTTAAATACCTGATGGGTTGGACAAAGGATTCTTCTGTTGTGTTTTTAATTACCTGAAATGTCGGGTAATGGGTTAGGTAAGGGGGTTCTTCTCATGTTTTTTTTAATTACTTGATGGGTCGGGTAGGGGGTTCTTCTCTTGTGTTTTTAATTACCTGATGGGTCAGGTAGGTGTTCATCTCATATTTTTAATTACCTGATGGGTCAGGTAAGGGGTTCTTCTCATGTTTTTTAATTACCTGATGGGTCGGGTAAGACATTCTTCTCTTGTGTTTCAGTGTGTTTCAATTGACCAGCATCAAATCCTACAATACCAGCTTTCAATTCTTGCTCTGTCTTCTCCTGAGCAATGGCTAGAATAAAGAGACATATAAATATTAGATAAGTTATAATGAATGATATACCTCATATTTACAGCATTACAAGTAATATTGTTTTGACCATGACTGCCTCGATGGTGGTGGGTAGTGTGTTTGATCCATAAAACTATTTGTTTAGTATTTGCTGCTTATGCACAATACATACAGCATTAAGGACTCAGCAAAAGCAAGAATAGTTAGGTTTGATATCAGGATAATTTTTCAGTGTAGAAGCATGTCTATTAAGTGTGGACAGGCACAGAAATGTGACAGGGTTAAACTGGTTAATGGGATGCCATTTATACTACAAGATGATGGTGATCTAGGAATAGAATCAGTACATAACAAAACATACTAGCATGCTACATGTATACGTGTCATATATATGAAGCAGGATATTACAATCAACCTTTCAAAATCAATCACCTCTAACCAAAACAATTGATTAATGATGTTTCAATATTTCAATATTTCTATTTGATATAGTTCAATTGGTTTTATGTTTCATTTGTTTTTGTTTTGTAAACAAGTGTCCTATTTCACAATATTAATTTCCTATATACCTGCCACGGGAATGAGTTTACTCTTTCAGATTAATGTATGATTGGGTCGTAAAATTTCCACTTCAAAATAGCAGTGGGTGGGGATTTTCAACCTACAGATATATCAATGGGTCATGTTTATACAAGCTTATGCAGCTTCTTGATTGCCAAGACATAATCTTTTATAACTATAATTTAACATGACAAGGTGCAAAATTGATCTATGTGTGTTTATTTTGGATTTTAGTCCAAATACATGAATGGGTCATCAATAACTGAATAAAATATGAAAGGGTATAATTTACGTATTTCGAATATATACATTGGAGGGGGTTGTTTCAAACTCCAGCATCACCACTGTATCCAATTTTACCTTAAGTAACCCCTTTCAATTATCACATGTAAAATGGGAGACAATTTGAAAGGTTGAAAATTTTGCCCTGCATTTGGCCACAAACATTCACTCCTAACAAAATTGTTGCCTTTAAGCACAGGGATTAAGAGCTATGAGATTTATAAATGTTGTTCATGTTTCATTTCAGACAATAATTATGTATGGTCAGGTATAAAACTAGGATTCCAGGGCATTCAATGGTCCGAAGGTTCATTGATCTGAAAGGTTGATGGTCCGAAGTGTCCGTGGCTCAAAAATATTTAAAAAATCAGACAAAAGGGCACATGTAAACTCGATTTAGCTGTATATATGTTCCAAATATTATGAGTAAAAGTCTTATCTTTCAAGAGCTACATGTATGTGTGGATTTTCCCGAAAATGTTCAACATTCAGCTTCCTTATATCGGCTCGGACATCTCCAATTGAAACTTGAAGGCATGATAGAAAATAAGAAAAACCGAATGAGCAACCAAAAACCAACATCCAATGACATATATAAACCCCTAGAAACAAGAAGCTAACATCAACATTCAAAAAATACAATCAATACATAAACACATGCGAACAACATGAACTACTGATGGAAAGGGAGTGAAACAGGGGCTCCGGAATTTGTAGGCAGTTTCTGTCTATCAGACATCTGTCATGTTGCTCGAGATTAATTTCGATGGTAGTCATATACGACGACACAGGGAACAACTCTTACAACCTCAAATCAATTCCCATCTGGACACAGACTCTCTTTGATATGTTCCATACCCATATTCTTTAGGATACAGATTTCCAGGTTCGATGTCGTAACACAACTCAACTTTTAGGATCTGCTGAACTCATCTACACCTCGGAAAATAACAAGTCAAATGAAAGGAAATTCAAAATTTATGAACAACTAATAAAGGATATGAGGAGGATCAGGCATTTCAACAACTTTTATGTCTCCGTTGAACACAAGAATTTCTTGTTGAACAATATTTGTTTTCAAGATTTATAGGCCTATGTAACGTTATGGAAGGACTTAATAATGCATCGCCCACACGTTAATGACAATTCTAAACAACAAGCAATCATTTGCAACAAGGAGGAAAGTTGTAGGTCAAATCAGTGCATGCCTGCCGTAATTAAGACATACTTTAGTATGATTCCCGAGTCTAGTCACTATGCAAATAAAAAATTGCAGAATTTTAGTTGACAATGCCCATTGACAGATAGTAATGATTTTCTGACTCCTAAAGTATTAAGTTACGGCCATCTAATATGAAAGGCGGGTTGATTAAACTAGATCTATAATGCACCATCATGTATTTGTAAAAGACAAATTCCCTTCTCAAAGAAACGTCTATCAATACCAGGGTGAACCGACAGATCAGAAGTATGTTATACTACATTGCAAGGCATATACAATGAAAGGCAAGTTGTCAATTACGATTAGTTCATAATTAGCCTGTTTATTTTACCTCAGAATCTACATACATGTATGAATATAGAAAGGATATAAAGAACAAGCCACGAAATTGGGTGTTATTGTGTCTTTAAAAGCTTGTATTCGTCGTGTGATAGAAAAAATAATGTCATGCAAACTGTCGAAAAGGATGTATTATTACACGAGAAAACATGGCAACCATTTCTATCAATGTTTTATGCAATTCTATATTATATTGATACATAAATTTGTAGTCTCGAGGTCATTCAAAATTTTATTTGCTCGGATCTTTCGGACTATCGACCCTTTGGACTATTGACTCTTCTGACCATTGACCCTTCGGACTAATGAACTGACACGTAAAACTAGAGGCTTAGTGGGCTGAGCCTGTGTCGCTCACGTTTCATTCTGTTTTGAGGAAACTTTATACAGAACCTGCCATAGGTGCTTCATACAAAATTTCAATTGATATGGCCAACTGGTTTTAACGAACGCCGGACGCCAAGTGATGGCAAAATCTCACATTGCCTTTGGCAAAGTGACCTAAAAAGAAATTTCTTAGATGTTGTTTGTTACACACTATTCACTGAATGTCAATTACCGCTGACTAGGTCTAGTGTCATCTTCGCTAGCCAAGGGTTACGATTTGGGTCCCCCTTCTCTCCACCCTTGGCAGATCTAGAATACATTTTGAGGATTCGCACTTTAATATTTCATTGGTTACGGCTACCAGTACACGTATCCAATCAGAAGACGTTTTACACGGAACACATGTTATCCACGAAATGTAAACAAAAATGGCACCGGAATGCTCTCATATGACAACGATTTGCCACTTCCCGTTTTGGTTCCAATGAAAACATCTTTCCCGTCTGCCAAAGCTTTGAAACTTTCACTTGGTTGACAGTAAGTGCTTCCAAATTAAATTTATCACAAATAAGTTTTTATTCACTGGGCGCTGCCATTTTCAACTCTCCAACATACGTATAACAAAACGATTCTGATTGGCTGGCGATGACGACTATCTAAGGGGCGCAACTTCGATAAACCACCAGGTGGCATTGCGCGCGAATTTCAAAATGTATTCTAGATCCGCCAAGGGTGGAGAGAAGGGGACCCGAATCGTAACCCTTGGCTAGCGAAGATGGTCTAGTGTATGCAAACTCCTTTACTAAGTAACCTCTCACAAAAAAGCATATTTATTATACATCCCAATGTAAACAAACAAAATATTACCCATATGACAGGTTCACACAAGTTCAAAATGGAAATTGTTTATTTATTCCATAATATTTCTAATAAATAACAATTTATTGTTTCATCTAGCTTTTATGTTGTTTGTCTTTGATAAAATATTATTTACATATCAAATCTGTACAAACAATATACCTCACTAATCAGAAGAAAATAAAAGTTATCTGTGTTTAACATCAAATATTTGACCTCATTTTTACTTGAAATTTTATTTTGATCTTAACCATTTGATAGTATACTGTTACAAAACTGTTTAAAGTTAAAATAATTCTTTTTAGCCAGGAGATGTTACCAATTTTTAATTGTTTTCACACCAGTATTAAAGTTTGCCTTTATCCCACTCAGGTAATTACGAAGCTGTATCACAAAACAAACAAAAATATTATAGTAGTCCCCCTCTTATAAGGTCCCTCCCTTATCAGGCCAGATTTTTAGATGCACCGAGATAGTACAATTATAACTAAATTATCCCTCTCAAGAGAGAACACCTCTTTTCAGCCTACTTTTTCTTTGCATAAAAAGGTGAGGGGACTACAGTATCATTGCTAATGTATGCATGCAGTTAGTACCGTTGGTGTTAAGTATCCTTTCAAGATCCCCGATACGGATAGGGATTAATATAAGTTCTTGTAACTTGTTTCCCAATCCTATTAATTTCTTCTTATTATGTAATGTATATAGCTGAATATTGTAATGTTATATTGAATTAATTAATAAAACATGTTTAAACTAGATCCCCGAACACCTGTTGTCATGAAAATCACGTTAAAACAATATGATGTTGAGATTAATCAAGGGATAATAATACATTGTCAGGTGAATCATATTTCATATGTTTTGGCATTATCATCAGTATGTACATTAGTAAACAAACGTTTTAATCAGGGATTACCTCGTCTCTTACTCAAGGTTGTACTGTGAATCACCTTGCCACAGACAATTATATATCACATACACTCCAAAAATATACAACAGTAATCACTTTCATTTCAAACAGTTTTGTTGATATTGGTAATTACAAAAAGGGGGTGGGGATTACTAGCAGTGCCGTCTTAACGCATGGGCATGCTGGGCAGTTGCCCAGGGGCCCCACGAGCATAGGGTCCCCATACTAATCTAGGTATGTTGTGTACAGCATGTTTTTTAATGCTTAAACACTGATTTTGTTGTAAGTACCAATACAATAAATATATGTTAAATTTTTTCAACAATTTACATTTTTATTCCTGTGAGTGGTTGTGTAGGTAGGGGCCCCAGTGCTTTGCTTTGCACGGGGCCTTTACTGCTGTTAAGACGACCCTAATTGTTAGTCAGGAGTTTATGGTTGATATATAGTCCAAAGAACATACAAAGTACCTTGAAGAAGATGAGGTGTATTTATATACATTAATCAGTAAATTTAGAAATTTTTCCTTTGATCTGAACGAGTCATAATATCAGTATCAACTTACTGACATTAATATTGGAAAATATCGGTCAGCATGACATATGATGACCGACATTTAATTCAGATAAAAACAATAACATCAGCCAGTTTTGAAGGTCTCAACATACATTATCACAGCTTGTCTTATCAGATTTCTGTGATACTAGTGATATCTGTCTTGACCTTCAACATTTCTGTTATTCTATATGTATCACTCCTTATAACTAAGCAAAAGTTGACAGAAATTAACACATCTTCCTACATGTAAATATTTTATTTCTACTACAACCAAATGCTGATTGCCTTCTACAAGTTGTTTGTTTGTTTGTTTGATGGTGTTTAACGCCACTTTCAACAATATTTCAGCTATATCGTGGCGGTCAGCTTAATTGGTGGAGGAAACCGAAAGACCCGGAGAAAACCACAGACATGCCGCAAGTCACTGATAAACTATCACTTAATCAAGTACACCTCGCCCTGACCGGGAGTCGAACCCACAACATCAGTGGTGATAGGCACCGATTGCATAGCTAGTTGTCATGGCGAGAACAACTTAATTTTCAATGAAATGATGATGAGGTCCACTTTGTACTAGACCCAGGCTGAGTTGGATTTTTATAGTGCTAGTTCACTGAAACAACAGTCCGTGGGTACACATGTTGCTCCACTCGGACACATGATTTTGATTCCGAGCCAATCAGTCTTTGCTCTTTCTCCTTAATGCTGCATGCTTAGCGGAGAAGCAACAAATACCAATTTTTAGTCTTTGGTTTGAGCTGACCGGGGCTCGAACCCATGATCTACCGCACTCGAGGTGAGCACGCTAACCATTACGCCACTGATGCAGTTCCAATCTTTTGATTATGAGCATACATGATCAAGGTTATTCCAGAAACACATTGCACACACTAAATTATATATCTACCTGTTTTTCTAACTGAAATAAGTTACATTTTTACTACTGATAAAGTTGAAAAGGTTCATAATGAAAATAATAAATATAAAATACTGATATGAAACACCTGACTGTATTCAAAAGATAAATGACTAGTTGTTCAAATAACTATTATCAAATTAATATCATGCCATGTTTTTTTTTGTTGACCAAGTATGAATACAAACCTTTATAAAATAAATGACTCATAACCGATTCAGAAAATGTCCTTCATGCAAAAAACATCTGACCAAATATGAAAATAATCCTTCATGGACAAGTTTTCTGCTGAACAAAGTGTCGTCTGCTGACAGCAAATAGGATGGACAACTTTTCCTTAGAACACATTATCGCTAGCTGACAGCAAATTGGATGGACAAGTTTTCGTTAGAAAACATTATCGCTCGCTGACAGCAAATTGGATGGACAAGTTTTCGTTAGAACACATTGTCATTAGCTGACAGCAAATTGGATGGACAAGTTTTCCTCGGAACACAGTGTTGTCTGCTGGCAGCAAATTGGATTCAAGTTCAACAAAAATATTTCAAGGAAATCTTCAAAGAAAGAAAGGCCTAAGTCACTACCTTAAAGTGGGGTGGTGGGGAGGAGGGGAGAGAATGAAACTCTAATACACATTTAACCTTCTTACTTGTCCATATAAGTGATTCTTGAGATAGGGTTACATAAAACAGATGGTTGCTCAATTATCTGTATTGAGTCAATACAGATAAAATATATAGGGAGATAGGAGATGATCGATAGGTTTGATTCTAGTTTAGGGTCATATTAGTTTGATCACATCTGACCAAATGTGACTTATGCTACCTTAGACAAAGTACAAGTTACCTACATAAGTTACGGACACAAAGATTGACAGAATGACTACCTTAAGTGATACATATATAAAATCGTTGATTAGTATTGCGAGAATGGATTTCTCACACAAATCTCGCATCGAAGACGAAGCCAGAAATGGGAGATGCGATGAGAAGTCCATTTCAAGCAAAACATATCAATGATAGTATGTTTTTCGAGTATTTAGTAACGTGATGGCGTAATAACGTCACATTAGTAAACAGCGATATTAATTTAACATCACACTAGCTGCTTGATAATAGATATTAAATTTACAAATATTTTCTACATTGGAACTTAATTTAAAGTTTGTTTTATACAGAATTTCGTTTTATGAATGGTTCGGTTTAGACACATTTCACATTACCTATAATAAATTTATTTGGTATGAAAATTAAATGAAAAAGATTTTTTATCATCTTTAGATTGCTGTTTGCATGTTTTAATCAAGTCTCACTATAGTGAATATACCTTTGTATGTACAGTGCTCCCTCGTTAAACCGCCACCTTCTGTGCAGTCGGTAGTTTGGCGGTTTAACGAGATTGGCGATAAACTGAGGGACCTTGAAAACCGGAAGTTATGTGATCATATGAAAAGATAAACTTTCAACTCGACTGACATGCATTTTGCACTTGTACAAATACATAAGTATAAATAATACATGTTTAATAAATAAATAAATTAGAATAATTATATTCACATAGGAAATGTCCTGTACAGTTTGCAGATCTTTGTCAATGTTGACAAATTCTTGAACCGTCATTTGTAGCCCGGGACATCAAGGTTATTATAAACACGTGACAGCAACAGTTCATCTTCATTTGTGGGGTTATTGGAAGATCACATTTAATTGTCAAATTATCGGCAATTTGTTGTTATGTTAATTTTGGCTTTTCCTTTGCATAACTTATAATTGCACGTTTTTGTTTGTCGTCTAATTAATTACGCTTTCTCTTCAAGCACAACATTTTTATGACAACTAATTAAATTACAAATTTTACTCAGGATTAAAAGTACAAATGTAATCACTAGAAAAGTAAATACAGGTAGTTATTCTAATCAAAACAACTGATCACCTGTTATGAACCTCAACTATGAGATCAATGACCAGTTTTGATATTCCATAATTACCGATCAATACACAGCTATCAAAAGGTAGTTGTGGTCGGTACTAACCGGGGAATTTAAATTGGTTTTACGACTTTTGTCTCTGAAAACCTCTGGCGGATGGCGGTAGCCGAGTTTGGCAGTATAACGGGGTATTTTTAATGGGAGAAATCGGGACAGACGAGAATTTTGGCGATAGGCGATAGACCGAGGGAGCACTGTATTATTTTTCACACACATTATACCTACTTTGTGGGCCTGGTAGTATATATTTTTCTAGGGATTCTGTGTGTTTGAGTCCTGTCTTAGTAAAGCTGTTGATCTTGACCAAATGATTGTATCGCTGTCTTTCTTCTTCAAGCACTAGGGTAAATCAAGCCATGCATAATATTGCAGCAAGCTAAAGCTAGGTAATTACATCTAACATATATATAAGTGTTCAAATACGAAAACAGTGATTTTACATAAAAGAAACAAAATTAAGTAAAGTCAAACCCCATGCGATTACCTCTATTAAGCAGTCACCTGTATTAAAAGATCACCATTTGGAAAATTTCAAATAAATTGTACCTCTTTTAAGAGGTCATCTGTTTTATAAGGCTACCATTTCTTTGTCCCAAGTGATCTTTTAATACAGGTTTGACTGTATTCCATAACCTTTACACTACATGTACATGCTCTACAGATAGAATCACATGGCATGCTTTAGTGGTTTGTTTATTTACTGACTGACTTGCATGTACAGTACAATCAGAGACATACCATGATAAATCACTGTGATAGCCATATCACTCATCTTGGTGACAAGATATATTTGTTGTTGTTTAATATATCTTCAAAATTTGTTTTGTATTTAAAGTGTTACTTGCTATCACCCAAAATACACAAGAAGGTGAGTAAATTGTTGTGATTGTTGTTTAATGCCAACCAGACTTGGGGTCAATTACTTTCAAATGTAATCGATTACATTACAATTACTTTGCAATTTTCATGATTACATTACATTACGATTACCGGGTACATCAATTTTCAAATGTAATCGATTAAATTACAATCACTTTGTAAATGTAATCGATTACATTACTGATTACATTTAATGTCATGACAACCAATACATTAGTGTTTTATGTTATTTTGTCTCGTGTGCATCTGTCCAATATCTCTTCTTTTTTTTAAATGTATTTCTTAATCAGAACTATGAATTACAATTCAGTTGTAATGTGATCATTACATGCAATAACAAACTGTAAATTATAAACAGCAATTCTCATTTTCATATTTTTCATAAAATATGTCTTCTCTTATTACTATATATGTCTTCTCTTATTACTATATATGACCAATAGTGAATCCATCTTATACTATTAGTAAATATTATAACATACAATTGCACATTTTAATAATATATATCAAATAATTTCAAACATCCTGTGAAAGTCTATTGGGGATAATAAACTAGCAGTTAATTACCTGATAAAATTTGTAATTAAGGTATTATTTATGACACCAAATTATGTAACAATCACCATTACTAAATTTCACACCATTTAAATGTTTGTCCTTGATATATAATTCAGAAGATTAAAAAACAACAATCATTCTGATTCCAAAAACTTGCTTAAAAATGTACATAATTTCTCAATCTAAATATGAAAACTAAATCCTTAATTTATGTAAATAGGTTTAATAAAATATCCATTACATGTTGCATAGTAACCCACAAGTAATGAACAAATTATCATATAATCCAATATTAAAAGGAAAATCAGCACCAAAATAAAAGGCAGAAATATCACATATATCTGAATATCAAATACAAGCCCCATTAAAAAAAAATCTTTAAAAAAAAAAATCCAAAATTTTACAAATATTACAACTTGCTATTTATCAGTTAATTTGTAATATACATGTATGTATGAGCATCATAAATAAATGTTTCTGAAAATTATAATTTACATTTTGCTTTTTATATAATATCTTCATTGAAATTTAAATATCTTTTTAAGCTTGTATAAGAAATCTTCATGAGATACCTATGTCTTGGTTTATATAAAATATTTCTTTATCTTATGCGAATCATGAGGACATGGTGATAGTCTTTCATAGAAGCAATTTCATATATGAAATCTTGAAAGTTGTGTCAGTTAATTTAAAATTTTAGAGCTTGTTGTGTTTTACACAAGCCGACAAACTGTTTTCACTGAATTTTTGAAACCCTAAAGAAATTGAAATTGAGATATTATTTGTTTGGATATCAAGTCTTTGAAGTCATATTAAGACTTTTTTGTAGCTGTGATAGTTTTGATTGCAATTAAGCATAATGGCATATAATATCTACATTATTTGTTTAATAAATTTCATGAAGAAAATTTATTTACATAAATCATACATTAAATATCTAAGGAGATATGTTTCAGTTAAGACAAAATAAGTCAAAATGATGAAAAGTAATCTAAATGTAATCAGAAAGTAACCATGATTACAGGGTCAAAATGAATGTAATCGATTACATTACAATTACATGTAATCTAAAAAATGTCCGATTACAGATTACATTCGATTACATGAAAAATGTAATCAATTACAACCGATTACGATTACCCCATATCTGATGCCAACTCAGCAATAAATAGATTAAACAGAGCAAGAGATATATCAGTATCACCAAGATGAGTGATACATCTATCACAGTGATTTATCACGCTATGTCTCTGCATAGGGTAATACTCCTAACAACAAAAAACATACTTGAGGCGAATAATTGAAAGCTATAAAAAAAATAGTTTCCCCTTTTATCCTTGGGCTCATCTTTAAAGGGTTCAGAAACCAGCACATTTATAATACTTTATGGTATACATATACACAAGGACTGGGTCTAAAATTAAAATTCTCACCAACAGCAGACAGAGAAAATGAATAATATTACATCACTATCAAAATGAAAAAAAAAAATCGTTATTTAATTTATTTGTTAATACAGGAAACATTTTATTTATTTATTACTAATAGAAAAGTTTTTTAGGTAAAATTAAGGGACTGTTTAGTGTTTAAATATTTGCTATACATGTAAGCTACTCGCCTGAAAATCAGAATCTTTATAAATATTCTCATAAATGTCTATAGGAAGAACTGATATTTTATCCCCCCCCCCCCTATTAACAGATACATAACATCAGCTTCCCCTATGAATTATGATTTAGACATTTTTTAGGCTCATGACTGAAAAAACAATTAAATCCCTAATTTGATCCTCTAAACATGATATTTCACATTCCAGGATATGTCCCAAGGCAAATGTTTTCTTATACAAATTAAGTTTTAAGCATAATGATATTTATTCTATGGAACAACACAAAACCTCATTGAGAGCATGCAAAATTTGCTTAAAAAAAATTAAGCTTGAAAATCGTGCATATTGTGACGGTGCATTTGCATAACTATCACCTGCCAAAGAAATAAAACAAAAACACCATTGCATAAAGGGCACTCTCACTTATCACCGTCACCATGTCCTGTGTGTCCACATACCCCCGACAAACTTAATTTAAAAAATCCAATGGCTCACTGGAATGACATCAATAAATATGAAGGCATCATAAACCTATGAGTATCAAGTATGCTGAAACCTGTCTAAATTAGAACCAGAGTCATGCATAAATAAAACTTTAAATAAAAGTCTGCATGTACATGTAGTAGCATCTTCGCTAGCTAAGGGTTGTGATTCGGGTCCCCCTTCTCTCCACCCTTGGTGGATCTAGAATACATTTTGAAATTCGCACGCAATGCCACCTGGTGGTTTATCGAAGTTGCGCCCCTTAGATAGTTGTCATCGCCAGCCAATCAGAATCGTTTTGTTATACGTATGTTGGAGAGTTGAAAATGGCAGCGCCCAGTGAAGAAAAACTTATTTGTGATATAAATTTAATTTGGAAGCATTTACTGTCAACCAAATGAAAGTTTCAACGCATTGGCAGACGGGAAAGATGTTTTCATTGGAACCAAAACGGGAAGTGGCAAATCGTTGTCATATGAGAGCATTCCGGTGCCATCTTTGTTTACATTTCGTCGATAACATGTGCTCCGTGTAAAACGTCTTCTGATTGGATACGTGTGTGTACTGGTAGCCGTAACCAATGAAATATTAAAGCGTGAATCCTCAAAATGTATTCTAGATCTGCCAAGGGTGAAGAGAAGGGGGGCCCGAATCGTAACCCTTGGCTAGCGAAGATGATGTAGTAGGAACTCTTGGTTTATTTCACCTGTACATTGTATATACTATTCTGAACACAAAAGCTGGTTTGAAGGAGGTTCAGTTTAGACAGGTTTCACTGTAAATTAATAAAGAAAGTCAATTTCTTGAAAAGTTGAATGCATTTTCAACAAATATTTACAGAAAATTCAAAATTTGAATTCCTTCCCAAATTTGTACATTTCAATATTATGTTTACTATCACAGGAAACAATGATGATGCATGTTTGTTAAGGGTTTTTGGTCACAAGTGAACATAGTAATATGGACAACAGGACAAGTGATGATTGATAAAGGACATACATATATGTACATGTGTATTAGGGTACAAATTTGCATGACTAGGATTATATATACAAATGTATATAGCCTACATAACTAATTGGACACCACTCACTGTTAGTATCAGGAAGGACTTTCCTTTCCTTGGTATCAGCATGATGTAGCTTTGCAGCGTCAAATCCTTCGACATTATGTAGAAGATTTTCATGCACTTTCTCCTGTTTTAAATCTAAAATATAAAGATTCATGCAAAGATACATATATATGTGCAGCTAAATTTAGTAGACCATGCAAAATAGTTAGATTGTAAAAGGAGATACTCTACAGACTACATAGATCTAAGAAACAGTCTACAGACTACATAGATCTAAGAAACAGTCTACAGATTACATAGATCTAAGAAACAGTCTACAGACTACATAGATCTAAGAAACAGTCTACAGACTACATAGATCTAAGAAACAGTCTACAGATTACATAGATCTAAGAAACAGTCTACAGACTACATAGATCTAAGAAACAGTCTACAGACTACATAGATCTAAGAAACAGTCTACAGACTACATAGATCTAAGAAACAACTCTACAGACTGCATAGATCTAAGAAACAACTCTACAGACTACATAGATCAAAGAAACAACTCTACAGACTACATAGATCTAAGAAACAGTCTACAGATTACATAGATCTAAGAAACAGTCTACATAGATCTAAGAAACAGTCTACAGACTACATAGATCTAAGAAACAGTCTACAGACTACATAGATCTAAGAAACAGTCTACAGACTACATAGATCTAAGAGATACTCTACAGACTACATAGATCTAAGAAACAGTCTACAGACTACATAGATCTAAGAAACAACTCTACAGACTACATAGATCTAAGAGATACTCTACAGACTACATAGATCTAAGAAACAGTCTACAGACTACATAGATCTAAGAAACAGTCTACAGACTACATAGATCTAAGAAACAGTCTACAGACTACATAGATCTAAGAAACAACTCTACAGACTACATAGATCTAAGAAACAACTCTACAGACTACATAGATCTAAGAAACAGTCTACAGACTACATAGATCTAAGAAACAGTCTACAGACTACATAGATCTAAGAAACAACTCTACAGACTACATAGATCTAAGAAACAACTCTACAGACTACATAGATCTAAGAAACAGTCTACAGACTACATAGATCTAAGAAACAACTCTACAGACTACATAGATCTAAGAAACAACTCTACAGACTACATAGATCTAAGAAACAACTCTACAGACTACATAGATCTAAGAAACAGTCTACAGACTACATAGATCTAAGAAACAGAGACAACTCGTCTAGATGAGTCCTGGACTCATCATTTGTCTTTAGGACTCACCATGTTTTACATAAAAATAACAAAGAATGCACTAGTGGAACTCATAACTTTTTGGTTGAGACTCGTCAAAAAATATAATTCTACAAGGAATATTACAAATAATTTTTTTTTAAAGGGTCTCTCTTCTTATCAATTTTTTTTTCTTTAAGTGAAATGTGTTTTAAAAAAACCCCAGAATACCATGAAATGAATAAAATTAGAGTACAAATTGAATATTAATTAAACGTAGAGAATAAAATTCATATTCATCAATGAGTTGTTCTATTTTCTTTGCTACGTAGAGTACGAAACAAGGGTCAAAGTGCAAGTACAATTATTCACTGAAATACTAAAATACTATCTGCCTTTGGCTTTAAGATGGCTTTTCTAGATAAAAAAAAAAAGTTCAAAAGTTTAATCTCCCCCTTTTTTTTATTATCATATATCAACTTAATCCCACCTCATTTATTTGTGTCCTTCAACAAGTAAATACATTACAAAATTCTAATTGTTGTTAACTGATCCAGTAAAAACTGTATCTACAGTAAAACAGTACAGAGCTCCAGATAATTTTCAAGTCCAAAGGGTAATTACCCCCTACTTTTGAAAATGATGCGTATTTGCATATTTCCTTTGCACTGTTGTACTCTCTACTTCAGAAAAGATTGCTTACATGTACACTTTTAAAATTATGTTTGACACAAGTGTTATTCAATAAACACAGGATGCAAGTGAAATGTATATCTGTTTAATTTGACACGATTGTGTCATGTTTATTAATAAAATGTTGTAAATATTTTGTTTTTTGCTCGTCGACTTCGACAGTTTTCACAGCCGTGTTGATAATGTCATCAATGATTCCTTTAACTATACTGTCACTAGATACAGATGAAACTGTCAGGAACTTTTAAAAAAGTATATAATTTTCCGTAGCGCGCTTATTCATGTTCTTCTTGCTCATTTTCAACGAACAACGTTTTCCCAAATTCACTTTCGTTTTAGTTCTTAACTAAACTGCATTTATTTGTAATATTGACCGCGATTGGATGATTTATCCTAAACATCCAATCAGATCTCTTTTGACATCGATGCTTAGAAAGGCAAACATTCGGTACCCCTCGGATGTATACACTTTCTCTTTCGAAAAGTATAAAGAGAAGTAATTACGGTGAATTTCTCAAAGTCAAAAATGTATTGTTTATGTACACGATGTATTATCGTCAACAGCGTACAAGTACGCTCTGAATTTGGAAAGTTTGCTTACACAGCAATATGTATGCGTAAATGTACACTCTGATTTGATAATACATGCGTTTTTACTCGTTTTCATAGCGTAAAAAACGCAAATACGCAGCTTATCTGGAGCTCTGCAGTATCTACTGATCTTTATATTACTTTGGCACTATGGGAGTGAGGGTTAGGGTTATGGTGTTTAACACCACTTTCAACAATATTTAAGTTATATCGTGGCGGTCAGTTTTCTTGGTGGAGGAAACCAGAGTATCCGGAGAAAAGTACAGTCCTGTCACTGACAAATATATCACATAATGTTGCATCGAGTACACCTTGCCCTAACGGAATTCCAACTCACAACCTTAGTGGTGATAGGCATTGATTGCATAGGTATTTGTAAATCCAGCTACCATACGATCACGACCATGACGGCCCCATTAGGCGCTATGGTTTTCTTGCTCCCAAAAACTGATTTAAAATTATTTGGCTTCAATTTTTTCACTGTGAGCATACCTGATGAAGATTATACCAAAACCGTGTTGTGCACAATGGTATTTCCCATTTTTGTGACTTGCGTGCCATATCTACGTTTATATTGCAGAACACAGGGAAGGGAATATATAGAGTTATAGTATTTAATGCCTTCATTCAATTGTGTTGTGACAATGTCTGGCGAGTCAGGTTCATAGCCTATCTTGTGTTCTTAAAAGTTTGCATAAAAAAGTCAGACTTCGACCACTAGATTTTTGCCAGTCTTTATTAATTTCTCTGAAAGTTTGTGGTGTGTCATGATCAGGTACATTGTTCATGGTGGTTAGTCGCTGTTCAGGCAAACAAATAGCAAGATTTAACTTTTAAAATAATTTATGAAATTCATAAAATCACTACATTTCTACCTTGCTACACCTGATCAGTTATAGAAGAGATCAATAATATTGAGATAAAATGTAGTGTCTATAGCCTTAAGCCTATAGTTCAATGAACTTCCTTTGAACTTTCGTGAAATTTCACAATAAATGAAAAACCAATTCAAATTTTGTCAGGATTGAATACAATCAATCACATAGATTTGGTTGTTTCTCTCTCCATTTCAAAATGAAACGATTCATTAACTGCAGATGTCTTTTTGATTTAAAACCTTTTTTTATAAAACAACATGGTAATGCACATGTATTATTTTAATTAAAAATCTCCTTCACACAATATAATAAAGTATCAATTTTCTTGATGCTTTTTAACATCAGTTAAACTAGGAGCTAAAGGGAAATGCAGATTTGAGTTCATATTTTAACTTAAAGAGCAAAGGCCATCTATCTTTAAAACAAGTTTAATGGATTGCTGCTACCAGACTTGGGTACATCCATTTTGAAATATCTGAAGAAAAATTATATTCTTAAAATTTTTTTTTTTTTTTTAAAGACCTCAGGACATCTATAGCTATCTTTAAACAAGATGTTGCACGCTACGTCATGCTAAGAATACCCCCACTCGTTCATTTGTAAGTCGCACGGTAAACAGGAAGTAGATGTGCGGTAAACCTGGAAAGGGGAGACACACAAGTCACCATGTCAAAGCCATATATCAAATATCAAATCATTTCTTCCAGTAGAAGCTGAGATAACGGTTACGGAAGTTTTCATTACGGCAAACATGAAAAATTCTAAGTCGCACTGTAAACAGGAAGTAGATGTGCGGTAAACCTGGAAAGGGGAGACACCGTACAAGTCACCATGCCAAAGCCATATATCAAATATCAAATCATTTCTTCTAGTAGAAGCTGAGAAGATAGATTTTGAAATAAACTTTATACAAGTAGAAGATAAAAGGTTGATCGGAATTCTTGATTATATTTTTGGGTATCTGCTGTTTTTTGGTAGGTCGGCCAGGTTACAGCAACCCAAATATTTTATAGAATGTACATGTCGCATAATGAAAAATATTTTAAGTAGAATATACAAGTACATGCATTGTAAACTATATTATACTATATATAAATAGACCACTTTTATAAAGATGATTCACCAAATTACACTAAATTAACATGTACAAATTCGACATTGAACATTCTATGAACTTTTTAAGTTAAGATTAAAACTTAAGGTATTCTGTTTTTAGCAAAAGGTCAAAGTTTTTATTTTGGAGTTTGGCCTTCTTACAATACATGTATTTCAGACATTTATGAATGAGATAGGGGGTTAGGGTTTAAAATAGGGGGGGATTATAGTTTTTATCTTTTTATGAGCTACATTGTAGATACAGGTACTGGTTAGCAGAAAAATGTTTTCAGAAAACTAGAGGCTCAGTGGGCTTAGCCTGTGCCGCTAACCTTTCATTCTGCTTTGAGGAAACTTAATACAGAACCTTCCATAGGTGCTTCCTACCAAATTTCGATTCATTTGGCAAAGCAGTTTCAGAAATCAACCAATCTAAAGCAAGAACAAAATGAGCAATCTCTATAGAGGACCTTCCATAGATGCTTCCTACCAAGTTTCATATCATTTGGTCAGAGGAAAAGTTGTTTTAGAAATCGACCAATTAGAAACATGAATTGCCTATGGCGGCCATGTTTGCTAACGAATCAAAATGGAATGAGCATTTCCTATAAAGGACCTTCCATAGATGCTTCCTACCAAGTTTCGGTCCATTTGGCTCAGTTGTTTCAGAGTAGAAGATTTTTTGAAAACAACCAATCAGAAACAAAAATTGCCTGTAGCGGCCATGTTTGTTAATGGATCGGGACAAATAAAAATGAGCAATCTTTATAGAGGACCTTCCATAGATGCTTCCTACCAAGTTTCATTTCATTTGGCAAAGCGGTTTCAGAGGAGAAGATTTTTAGAAATCGACCAATCAGAAACAAGAATTGCCTGTGGTGGCCATATTTGTCAATGGATCGGGACGAAATGAGTAATATTCATAGAGGACCACCCATAGATGCACCCTACCAAGCTTCAGTTCATTTAGCAAAGAGGTTTCAGAGGAAAAGATTTTTTTAGAAATCAACCAATCAGAAACAAGAATTGTCTGTGGTGGCCATGTTTGTTAACGGATCGGGAAGAAATGAGCAATATTAACAGAGGACCTTCCATAGATGTTTCATCCAAGTTTCGGTTCATTTGGCCAAACGGTTTTAGAGGAGAAGAATTTTAAAAATCAGCCAATCAGAAACAAGAATCACCTGTGGCGGCCATGTTTGTTAATGGATCGGGACGAAATGAGCAATCTTTATAGAGGACCGCCCCTAGATGCTTCCTAACAAGTTTTGGTTCATTTCGCCAAACGGTTTCCGACGAGAAGAATTTTAAAAATCAGCCCATTAGAAACAATAGTCGCCTGTGGTGGCAATATTTGATAATGGATCGGGACGAAATGAGCATTCTTTATAGAGGATCTTCCATAGATGCTTCCTACCAAGTTTCAGTTCATTTGGCTGAGGGGTTTCAGAGAAGATTAAAATGTGAAAAGTTAATGGACGACGGACGACAGATGCCAAGTGATGGCAAAAGCTCACATTGCCTTTGCCTTTGGCAAGGTGAGCTATAAACATAGCCTCCACCCTAAAATAAAAAGTCAAATGGTTATTCCCCACAAAATGTAAAAAAAAATTCATATCAAATAAAGGGTATATCTTTTTACGAGCTACATCCTAATAGGTATAGCTACAGGTACTAACTTCCTCATAGTACATAGTCTTAATTATACTGAACAGCAATCAACAGATATCATCAAATTACAAAACAATCTCATAGTTGACTGAATAGGGTGAATTTATATATATATCTGCTAACGTTACCACTTACAGGTAAACAGGTCTTGTTTTTGACAAATATTTGTAATAAATGAGGTCAGACAACTACATGTATGTATAGTATATACATTGTACTGTCATACTGGTTCTTGTCTGTATTTAAATAATGTAAACACACTTACTGCTACTTCAACCATAGAAACAATAACAAACGATTAGTAGTATAAGGTACATGTACATATAGATTTAAAAGGAGGGGTGGGTGGGGGTATGGTGTTTAATGCCATTTTCAACAATATTTCAGCTATATCGTTGTGGCATAGATTTAACATCATTTCACAAAGTTTCTCTTTTCTATATTATGGTGAGAATATATGAAATAATTCAAATTGTCCTCATGATAAATCTATGTAAGGCCATTTTCATATCTTTGGTTTGCTAACAAAATTATCAACCCACTAAATCTGTCAGTACTATTTTTTTTATTGGGAATTCCAGAGTTTTTATCTAATATTTTGGCCATTGACAAGTTTTTTGTATAAAATTCAGGTTTTCCCTGAAAAAAAAAAGAAGAAAAAAGAAAATAATTTGCCCATCAACCCATAACTACTTTAAACACTGCCAGTCAGATTAAAAGTAAACCTATATGTTTATTTAAGGATGTAGATTACACAATGAGTTGGGTATCGCTGGTTATCAAACAGTGTTATTTAACATTAATAAATAATATATGAATGATACAGCCTTGGATATCTTATTATTATTATTATAAAACAAATAAACCATTGAATTTCAATTACAATAGTTGGCCTTAGGCACGCCAAGAGTATAATTGTCGGCTTTAATTTTCATTTTTCAGCGTGTTCATTGCTTTTACAATGTTCTGTTAACGATATTCGTCCCCGAGCACCATAGCTAATGATTTTGTCACATACAATACACTTTGCCTTGCCAGGCACGTCTATCTTCCGTATCCATTCGATAAGGGATGTGGCTTTCCTTTCCCCTTTCAAAGTTATCTCAACGGTCGTCTCTAACCAATGCCATCTAAACTTATTTTTTTACTGCTTTTTCTAAGGTTTTTAAATGTTCATCATCGGCTTCCCTGTTCAGTTCCATGAAGGATAAGGGTTTATCAAACGTCTGCCATTTTTAGACTACCTCGTGTTCTTTACTCCTAAAGGAAAAATCCCGAGGAACTAGAAAGCGCTTGTTACTGGTTCTCAGAAAACCAAATCTCCCCTCCATTGCTCTTGATCATTCGGAACGCCTCGTGATTGTAAAGGGAAATAACTCTGATTCATAGATAGCAATGCAATCATACGATGAGATTGCAATGCAGTCACTCGATTTTGCCGACCTAAACCCCCCCTTCAAACTTTCTCAACGAATTTACACGATTCACAAAAACGGTCAAACTTTACCCCTGGGCAGCGGAAATCCGCGAATTCACGGAAAAATCACATCCCTGTTCTTAAATATATTCAGTCAAATGACCAGCCAGGGACAAAACTTAGTAGTTTTGCTGTAGTTACCAACTGGGCACCCTCAAATAAAACTTTCAGTAACCCTACATAAATTCTTTGGGCCCTACAACTGAGTTTGCACACAAATTAATATTAAAAATTTCAGTAGTCAACTGGGCTATATTCTGAAAATGCTCACAGCCCAGACCAAATTTTAATGGTACTGTGCCCCTGTTAAGATTTATTATCCCTGCCAGTTTAATACCAGATAGAACATCGTAAGTACTGTAGAGCATTTTTTTCATTATTAACCAGGTATTAATGTAGAAGGGCCCAATTCTAGTCAATCAAAAGTATTTTTATCAGACAGGAACTGTAAATTAATGTCTATTGACCAGCAATATCACCTTTTCTTGGTAGGTCATCTCATTAATATATGACATATACAGTGAAACTTGTCTGGAGTGTATTTCTGTGTAGTTTGCAAAAATTGGGCTATGTGCTTGTTTTAAGGCATGCTTTATTACTTTATTTATTGAAGGTCTCAGGGGGACATAAGTGATTTGGTTGCTTACTATATGAGAATAAAAAATATTATTGTGACATAGTATATTTATACCTTTTAGTTCTTCTGAATGTTTGAAAGTGCAGGAAATACACAAGCTTAAAAAACAAGAACAGCTGACAGATGACTTGATTGGTGAGAAGACTGGTTGTGTGGTTATTCAGTCCTCACAATGAGCACCAGTCCTCTGGCCCAAGACAAGTAAAACTTTGTTCGGACCAGTAAATTTTTCAGTTTTTATTTAGAAATTTATAAAATTCTAGAATTTGGTTCGAAGTAGTAAATTCAAATTTTCATTTTGAAGGCTAGTTATATCTTCTTATTTGTTTTTGTTGACGATTACCGATTGTGGTTTGTCAAAGGAGTGGTTCGTATTGTTGTCGTTGGTTATATTGTTAACCATTACGTATACTGTTCAACAATTTAATTTTTAATAGGTTAAATGTTTTCGTACATAACTTTTTTCATGTAGCTATCAGACTAAACGAAGTGTGAAAACTGTGACATGACCGAGTTATTGCATTAATGAAACCTGGCCGATTTTCACTTCCTAGTTTTTATCCTTTTTTTAACAAGGAAAATTGCATATTCACAGGTGGTTTTTTCCCCAGAATTTACAGTAATTTAAAACCAGATACTATTGGATGGAGCAGTATGACATGACATGCATCACATATACTGGTATCAATCTAGTTTTTATGCAGAACTACAAAATGTTACTAAAATACAGTAACAGTCAAACCTGTATTAAGAGGTCACCTTTGGGATAAAGAACTAGAGTAGAGGCTCAGTGGGCTGAGCCTGTGTTGCTCACCTTTCATTCTCATGGATTTTAGCATTTTAAAGCACTGTAGGATTAATCTCCATGGTGTCATTTTTTAGGAAAATTAAACTGCAAGAAATTTAATTTACAACTGCAATTTATTTTACATTGAACAAAATTAAAACAAATAAACCATTGAATTTCAATTACAATAGTTGGCCTTAGGCACGCCAAGAGTATAACTGTCGGCTTTAATTTTCAATTTTTCAGCGTGTTCATTGCTTTTACAATGTTCTGTTAACGATATTCGTCCCCGAGCACCATAGCTAATGATTTTGTCACATACCATACACTTTGCCTTGCCAGGCACGTCTATCTTCCGTATCCATTCGATAAGGGATGTGGCTTTCCTTTCCCCTTTCAAAGTTATCTCAACGGTCGTCTCTAACCAATGCCATCCAAACTTATTTTTTACTGCTTTTTCTAAGGTTTTTAAATGTTCATCATCGGCTTCCCTGTTCAGTTCCATGAAGGATAAGGGTTTATCAAACGTCTGCCATTTTTAGACTACCTCGTGTTCTTTACTCCTAAAGGAAAAATCCCGAGGAACTAGAAAGCGCTTGTTACTGGTTCTCAGAAAACCAAATCTCCCCTCCATTGCTCTTGATCATTCGGAACGCCTCGTGATTGTAAAGGGAAATAACTCTGATTCATAGATAGCAATGCAATCATACGATGAGATTGCAATGCAGTCA
The DNA here is from genome assembly GCA_963680875.1 of Bathymodiolus brooksi. Classification (NCBI taxonomy): domain Eukaryota; kingdom Metazoa; phylum Mollusca; class Bivalvia; order Mytilida; family Modiolidae; genus Bathymodiolus; species Bathymodiolus brooksi. The sequence continues at coordinate 96,797,505 of OY804582.1, read as the reverse complement.
CTCGATTTTGCCGACCTAAACCCCCCCTTCAAACTTTCTCAACGAATTTACACGATTCACAAAAACGGTCAAACTTTACCCCTGGGCAGCGGAAATCCGCGAATTCACGGAAAAATCACATCCCTGTTCTTAAATATATTCAGTCAAATGACCAGCCAGGGACAAAACTTAGTAGTTTTGCTGTAGTTACCAACTGGGCACCCTCAAATAAAACTTTCAGTAACCCTACATAAATTCTTTGGGCCCTACAACTGAGTTTGCACACAAATTAATATTAAAAATTTCAGTAGTCAACTGGGCTATTTTCTGAAAATGCTCACAGCCCAGACCAAATTTTAATGGTACTGTGCCCCTGTTAAGATTTATTATCCCTGCCAGTTTAATACCAGATAGAACATCGTAAGTACTGTAGAGCATTTTTTTCATTATTAACCAGGTATTAATGTAGAAGGGCCCAATTCTAGTCAATCAAAAGTATTTTTATCAGACAGGAACTGTAAATTAATGTCTATTGACCAGCAATATCACCTTTTCTTGGTAGGTCATCTCATTAATATATGACATATACAGTGAAACTTGTCTGGAGTGTATTTCTGTGTAGTTTGCAAAAATTGGGCTATGTGCTTGTTTTAAGGCATGCTTTATTACTTTATTTATTGAAGGTCTCAGGGGGAGATAAGTGATTTGGTTGCTTACTATATGAGAATAAAAAATATTATTGTGACATACCTTTTAGTTCTTCTGAATGTTTGAAAGTGCAGGAAATACACAAGCTTAAAAAACAAGAACAGCTGACAGATGACTTGATTGGTGAGAAGACTGGTTGTGTGGTTATTCAGTCCTCACAATGAGCACCAGTCCTCTGGCCCAAGACAAGTAAAACTTTGTTCGGACCAGTAAATTTTTCAGTTTTTATTTAGAAATTTATAAAATTCTAGAATTTGGTTCGAAGTAGTAAATTCAAATTTTCATTTTGAAGACTAGTTATATCTTCTTATTTGTTTTTGTTGACGATTACCGATTGTGGTTTGTCAAAGGAGTGGTTCGTATTGTCGTTGGTTATATTGTTAACCATTACGTATACTGTTCAACAATTTAATTTTTTATAGGTTAAATGTTTTCGTACATAACTTTTGTCATGTTGCTATCAGACTAAACGAAGTGTGAAAACTGTGACATGACCAAGTTATTGCATTAATGAAACCTGGCCGATTTTCACTTCCTAGTTTTTATCCTTTTTTTTAACAAGGAAAATTGCATATTCACAGGTGGTTTTTTCCCCAGAATTTACAGTAATTTAAAACCAGATAGTATTGGATGGAGCAGTATGACATGACATGCATCAATATACTGGTATCAATCTAGTTTTTATGCAGAACTACAAAATGTTACTAAAATACAGTAACAGTCAGACCTGTATTAAGAGGTCACCTTTGGGATAAAGAACTAGAGTAGAGGCTCAGTGGGCTGAGCCTGTGTTGCTCACCTTTCATTCTGCTTTGAAGAAACTTAATACAGAACCTTCCATAGGTGCTTCCCACCAAGTTTCGGTTCATTTGGCTAAGCAGTTACAGAGAAGAAATTTTTAGAAATCGACCAATCAGAAACAAGAATGGCCTGTGGCAACCATATTTATTAATGGATGGGAACTAATTATTTATAAATGCACAATCTTTATAGATGACCTTCCAAGGATGCATCCTACCAAGTTTTGATTCATTTGGCAAAGCTGTTTCAGAGAAGATTTTTTTTAGAAATCAACCAATCAGAAACAAGAATTGCCTGTGGCACCATGTTTGCAAACGGATTGGAACTAAATTAGCAATCTTCAGAGAGAACCTTCCGAGGATGTTTCCTACCAAGTTTCGATTCATTTGGCTAAGCGATTTCAGAGACCATTTTTTTAGAAATCAACCAATCAGAAACAAGAATTGCCTGTGGCAGCCATGTTTGTTAACAGATCGGTAATAAATTAGCAATCTTTATAGAGGACCTTCCAAGTTTCGATTCATTTGGCAAAGCGGTTTTAGAGGAGACGATTTTTTAGAAATCTACCAATCAGAAACAAGAATTATCTGTGGTGGCCATGTTTGTTTACGGATCGGAAATAAATGAGCAATCTTTATAGAGAACCTTCCAAGGATGCTTCCTACAAAGTTTCGATTCATTTGGCCAAGTGGTTTCAGAGGAGAAGATTTTTTTAGAAATCAACCAATCATAAAGAATTGCATGTGGTGGCCATGTTTGTTAACAGATCAGGACGAAATGAGTAATCTTTATAGCAGACCTGCCATAGATGCTTCCTACCAAGTTTCGGGTCATTTGGCCAAGCAGTTTCAGAGGAGAAGATTTTTTTAAATCGGCCAATCAGAAACAAGAATTGCCTATGGCAGCCATGCTTGTCAATGGATCGGGACAAAATGAGCAATCTTTAGAGAGGACCTTCCATAGATGCTTCATACCAATTTTCACTTCATTTGGCAGAGGGGTTTCAGAGGAGAAGATTAAAATGTGAAAAGTTAGCGGATGACAGATGACGGATGCCAAGGGATGGAAAAAGCTCACTTTGCCTTTGGCAAGGTGAGCTAAAAAGTGGCCTTATAAGAAAGGTGGTCTCTTAAAAGAGGCTCAATTGACATGGAATTTTCTGTGACAGGTCAAGAAAAAGGTGACCTTTTAATATAGGTGACCACATGGTCAGGTTTGACTGTATATGTTAAAATTTTTAAATAAAAAATGGTTAGTTAGAGCTAAGTACAGGTACTACTGTATATTAAGTATGGATGGTATATAACTAAAAACAAGTATTATCTTTATGAGTTATTTCCTTACAAACAGGACTCTATTAACAACAGGGTCACACCTACACATATTTATATGTATACATAAAAGAGACACTTGTTATTTTAAAATATGTTCAGTTTGTCAACTATAATGTATGGAAATTATAAAAATCTGCCATGGATGTCTGCTTTAAATTGGTCAGCCTAATGTACCTTGAATGACAACTTCAAATTGGTCAACCAAATGTGATCTTTCAAAGAGCATGTTGGAACCAATTATTTTTTCAATCAGAAAATTTGAACAATAGCAGTCTTCGCGCTAACCCACTTGCATGAAGCCAGGGACAAGTAAAACTGGATTTGGACAAGTGAAAATTATGAAAGAACTTGTTTGAATAAATAGATTTTTCTCTCTCTAATTTTGGCTTTCAGGCAAGTAGGTCAAAAAATTTAAGACAAAGACTGCAATAGCATATGACTCAAACTTCGAATGTGCACACTGGCAACAGATTAGTTTAGAAATTATTTCATATCATATTTCTGTACCACATTCCTATTCCAGTTCTATATTAATTGACATGGCCTAAAGTATACATTTGTAATTTTTCAAAGCAAAATGTGGTCACAATCAATCAGGCATATTCAGGCCTAATTGTAGCTCTAGAATTTCCCCAAGGGTAGATGATGATTATAATTACATGAATGACCATTACAATACATACAACATAGTTATTTACTTAAAGTTTATTCCGAGTTACTTATTAGAACGTCTGGAAAAAAAATACAAAATGATATTACAGGTCTCACATTTTAGTAGACCTAGGGATAAGAAGGGTTAGGGTTTTGGTATTTAACGTCACTTTCAACAATATTTCAGCTATATCGTGGAGGTCAGTTTTTTGGTGGAGTAGACCGGAGTAGAGGTAGTAAACCACCAACCTTGAACCTCAGATAAGAAGCAAACTGTCGTCCAATGAATGTACATTACTAAATGTACAACAATGACTTAACTTCTCCCTTAACTGAGCGAGACCAATTTAAATCTCCATATCAAAGAACCCGTTTGAACCACTCTTCAACAGTGCAATCCCATTTTGTGTAACTCAATTCCTACCACGCACAACCATTGTAAATAGAGTAATCAAGCAAGTCTATAATAAACTTCTACTGACAAGTCTAGATTTATTATATAATCTGTGAAAGGCTATATTGAATTGTAAAACATCAATTTTTATCTGTGTTTATTTTCTAAGATGTACCTGTTAACTTTAATAATTCTGCATAGGCTTGACTTCCCCATGTTTGTAGACTGAGTGTGGTCTGATTTTAATAGATTATACAGATATCACATTTTTCTATTAGATTACTTTGAACACCATAACCATTATGTTTGAGGGAGGCACAAAATAATAAATGTATATGGTTTTATCAAGAAGACCATTTCTAAAACAGCACTTCCCATCCTATTAATTTATCATATATAATGATAAGGGGCATCCACAAAAATCTATATAATTGGTTTGCCCATTTCCCACTGAAATTGACCCTAGCCAACATTTATCAGGGTTATTTTTATACTATTTTTAGCTTGTTTTTTTAAACATAAATGTATTTTTTTTTTTAATCTTTGAATAAAAAATTTAAACTACCAGCCTACCTACCCACTAGAAGACTACTCAATTATGGGTTGGGTTGAAAACCAACTACTTTTAAAATTTGGCCTGGTTTTCTAAGGACAGGATACTTATTAATTATCTTACAAACAATATACAGATATATAAAATATGACAGGTATTTGTTTAGTTATATAATAATAAAGAATGTTATCCACCACACACCTCCACAAACTCAAAAATAATCTAAATAGGTCAGTGATCTCAGCTGTTATAAACATCTTAAAATGTTTGTGTTAACTTACTACCATGTCTTTTTAGAGATTCTATGATGATGTAAAAAAAATATTGTTTTAAAGGATTGGTTTGAATTATGGGTGCAAATAATGCCATGTGCTCCAATTTTAGGGACTTATTATGATCATCTAACTTTTAGGGAGGGGGCATATTGCCACTTAAGGACTGACCATGTAACATTTAGTGATCAGGGGGGCTATGTTGAAATATCTGTATGTACAAGTACTGAAAGTCTAGAGAAATTCAAATTCATTTTTAAATACCAAACCCCCTTTCTGCACCCCCCATTTCCTTGCTCAAATTCTAATTGTTTGAATGGTACCTATATCACAATAATAATATCAAGCAAATTTTAAAAGATTTCATTACACTTGATGATTTTAATTTTCAAATTTATACAACAGATCAAATTTTTCAGTCTGACAATATATTAAAATACAACTTTTCTGTCTACTGTTATCTGGTAAAGGTTGATAACAGTTTAAAGGTACATCTAATCTTTTTCTAGTCATGTTTATTTTGTATAAATATCAGACCTTAAAAGTAAAAAAAACACAGTACAAACTAATTCATAAATCTTCACAGGTGAGCATTTTAATAAATGTTCCCTAGCTTTCTCCCTGAATAGGTGTACATTATAATAAACGCTCCCTATTTTTCTCTCTGAGTATTATTTTACAAATATTAATTTATTACAAAGAGATACAGTGTAAAATCAACCAGTATTCAATCAAGCCCAAGGGTGCACCTGAAAAAAAAGACAGACATGCATTGCATGCACAAATATATGCAAATATGACTGGAATATCTTGTATGTTAATAGATCTTTGGTTCAATCTCAGGTCAAATCAATAAAATTAGTATTTGCAGTTTCTAAGACTACCCCAAGCATGCAGTATTAATTAGTACAGCAGTCCCCATCTTGTAAAATCCAAACATTTTCACCAACAAGGAGAAGACTATTCTCTTCTTTATAAAGTCATATAAAATTATTTAATACCCATTAGACACTAACCTTCTTTGCTTGGAAGTGCATTTTTCTCAGCAGTTTGAACATGGTGTAGAGATTCTGGTTTAACTTTGGCAATATCTCCTAACAGAGCAGGGTTAGCTGTTGTAGTAGACATGACTAGTTATCTGAAAATGAACAAGATCTCAAGTCAAGGCCTAACAACAAGTGTTTTTGATAAGCCATATAAAATTTAATGCATACAGTTCTATAATAAAGCTGTTCCATGCATCTTTTCTACAAGTCCAAAACTGATTACTGGATAGTTAATGGTTGAAAAGCTAAGACAATGTACATGTATATATTTATGGGCATGTAGTACTACATTATATACAAGCAGGGCTCTACAATGCGACCAAAACACTCGTATTTGGGAGTTATTTTTGTAAAATGCAAGTAGAAATTCTGTATTGATAGTCAGATGGCGAGTTGATATTTCCAGAACATTTTCCTTCCCTCACCGATCCTATTTTTCAATTTAAATTCCAACATTGATTATCCAGTATTTTAAAACGCACAATTGACTATACAAAATAGTTTTAAATCACGTATTTTTAACTCTTCAAGTGACCACGATGCTCAAGTATAAAACAAAACCTTCATACACAATTTTTCGCTAAAAATAAACTGGTTGAATCAACTGATCTTGAAGCTGGCCTTTCTGATACAACATCGACGGAAGTATGAAGCCAAAATAGTGATGAAGATTCAGGTTCTAAAGTTGAAATGCATAAATTCCATGATGTACTGGAAGTCAGTTTGTATGGCTCATTTATGATTCCAGTAATCACGTTATGTATTGTGATGTTTGCAGAAAGCTTAAGGCAGGCCAAGATATTACCGGCTAAATCGAATTTGTCACCGAAAAGAAGAAGTTTAAATGTGAATGTCTTGTTTATTAAATGAGTCTGAAAAATGAAAAAGTTTCAATATGGTATCAGCAAAATTTAAAAGCCCATTCCTCAACTAAGCATCTTCTGTCTCATTCAGGGTATTAATAATTATCCACAAATAAATATATATTGGAGTTGTATAGTACAAATTGGTATCTTTATTAATCTGGAAAGTAACATGTTTTTCTTGGCGAGTAAAAAATGTTTCCTTACCAGCCAGGGCTAGTGGGGGGCTGGTATGAATTAGAGCCTTGACAAGTTATTTTTTTCTTCTGCAAGGTCGAGAGCACAGTGTGTAACTAGAAGAGAACAAGTTAAGTCATGGGATAAAGAGAAAGTCTAAAAATAATGTGATTTTTTTGTGGATCAAATCTTTACAAATCATCTGAAATACAATAAGAACCTGGATCAATAATGTTTCTAGTTACTAATTGCAAGTTGAAATGTACACCAGTATATCTGAAATTCAAAACTGTCAATTAGTATGTTGCCATGTGGATTAATGCCTGTTGAAATGATACAGGAAGTTAAAAGTAACATAAGGATATTCTGGAGCAGCCATGACAACAGTCCTCGAAATGAAAATTTGAATTTACTGATCAGAATAAAATTCTTGAATTTATTTTTAAATAATTCGAAATAAAAACTGAAAAATTTACTGGTCTTAATAAAGTTTTACTGGTCTTGGGCCGGAGGACCAGTGCTCATCGTGAGGACAGTGACAATGTTGCAATTCTGTTGCAACTTGTTATATTACTATCATTTTTATCCTACTTGTAGATACTCTTAACAATTGTACTGGATTATAATGGTATCCTGAAAAGCATAAAACAGTCTGTGCCAAAAAACACTTGCTCTAAGCCCCAGTCAAGTAAACATTGATTCAGGCTAGTGAAAATTTGCATAAAATTGCTTAATCAAATAGAAAACATTCTTCTATATTAATGCCTTTGGATCTAATTCATCAAAATATTTTTTGGCATAAAACTAGTAAATTACTATAAAAATGAAGATACAGTGACAAACATGTTTTTTCTCTCTCTCCAAGTTATCAAGTAAAATTAAATGTAGTATGAAGTCATATTTCCCCCTCACAAATTCAAATGTTTCCTACATGTGTACATGCGTACACGAGCAGTCCAGAACAATTATCTCCTATCATACAATGATACTTGTACAATAATACCCCCAGCAAAGCTATTGTAAATGCGGCCTCTAATATCACATACAGGCCAGTAATAGAAGCCGATGTACTTTAATAATTTGACTCATTTTTGAGACAAGGTAAATATCTGACGCCACACTATTGTTCGAACAGTGGATTATTTTTAAGAATCTAGTTTATTCTTTTGTTCTTGAATATATGAACTTTAACCTTTTACTGTTTTAGGCTTTTAAACGTGTTAAACATATTTAGGGACTTTCGAGTATCGAACCATTGTTGGGCTTTTTCAAGTCTACTTCGACTTTAAAAACTTCCATCTAACCACTCAGCTACGGTGACCACACTGCTATACTCTATAATTAGTATACAATGTCAGAGTTTTTGAAATTCGTCGGACCTAGGGGGCAGAAAATCATGAGGTCCGCCAATAACGTCGGTCCCCATGTCCGACAAACATTTTTGAATGATATAAATACCGGAACAAGTTCGGTCAACTCGGAATTTGTAACCGCATTGAATACGTGATATTTGATCTGTTTTTGGTAAATATTATTGGTAACTAGTGATGGGAATCGGTAACATTTTCAAGATCGATGATCGTTATATCAACATCGATCGATGATCGATCATCGGTGACAATGGGCTTGCTAAATGTATTTACTGACTATAATTAATCAAATAGCCTTTATTTCAAGAGTATGATTGACAAAAGTAAAGATATGAATAAAATTGTATCATAAATTTATAAACTATAATTTTTCCATTAGTAAACATTAACTTTAAAATAGAACAAAACAAAAGATCGTTTTCCATATGTGTAACACCTGATATAGATAGATAAATAATAGACTAGTCCAAATATGTGTTTGACAAAAGTAAAGATTTGAATAAAATCAAATAATATATATACAAACTACAATATTTCCATTTGTAAACATGTAACTTAGAACATTTTTAACAAAAGATCGTTTTCCATATGTGTAACACCTGATATAAAATGGACTATTCCGGGAAGTAGATAAATAATAGACTAGTTCAAATATGTGTATTGACTGAGTGTCAAAAGTACGCTTGGACAAAATTGCCAGATGTTTGTCAGTATGAGGGCAAAAAAAAACCCAGCTGGGATAAAACTAAAACAATATTTTTGTCAGAATGGAGACAGAAAAAAAAACAACAACCAAAGAACAAAGTTAAGCATATATATGTTAGACACTATAGAATCAGAATCGACCATCGGATCGTATGATGACGTCCGACTGATTAATCGATGTTTCCGATGATCGGTACACCACTATTGGTAACTGTCATGAAAATAAATATATTTGAATATATTGTGATGCGTAAGATGATCTTTGAGTGAAAAGCACCCAAAAAACTAATAAAATAAAAAAACACGACGTCCCTGATTTGCATCGTTCCCTTCACCGAATCCGCTTCTATTTAGAATTTTGCTTAGTGTGTCGATCATAAAAATGTGGTCGTTCCTGAAGCATTACGACGGAGCTCAGCCGGGCAAACGTAAAACGGCCAGTGCCACCCCAACTGGAGATTGAGAGAGTCTAATGACTTTTAGAATATTGTTATTGTAATCTCAATAAAATTTAAAAAAAATATGTTTTAAATCTGGTAAATTTTTCAAAGTTTGAGGGTATCCCTAGCTGGATTTGGCTACTCCTTTTTGGTGCATGGTTTCAACTTTTTGGTTTATTCTGGATGGTGACTGGTCTTCCTATTTTTAGGCCTCTACCAGTACTAATGAAGTTAAATACAGAAAGCGCTCTGCTAGACTAAAATAATAATAACGGTATGACATTGCTTGGCTTTAAAACAATTTTACATAAAAAATGTAGGTCTGGCAAAAATTCAGAGGGTCCAGCAGAAAATTTCTGGGTGCTGGACCTATGTCCAGCAAAATGAAAACAAATTTCAAAAAGTCTGCAATGTATATGACTTCATAGTAAGCTTTGTTAAAAAAAATATCAACAATTTGTTTAAAAAAAGCAATTGATCAATATATACAAGACATGATACAAGTATTTCAGATCTGGCATAATTTATGCTCAGAACTGACGAGTATGTGAACTTTTAAAATGTATTCTCGCAATACAAAAACAACTAACGAACCAACCGACCGCAAGTAATAACAAATCAGACAGACCACATGTGAACATTTGGGACACTTGAAAGACCTTGAAATATCTAAATATAAACGATTCTTTTCACTTGAAAGACCTTGAAATATCTAAATATAAACGAGAATCGAAAGCACGTTGACTGATAAAAATTTGTTAATTGTTGTCTTATTTTGTTTTCTAAACATTAAAAGTGTAAAAATATATGCCATATCATTTGTTTTTTCAACAACACTATTATTGTACAAGTTAGATACATTATTATTGAAACAAAAGAATTTGCCTGTATTGGATATAACGGGTTTCTTTTTCTGCATTCGTATTCAGGTGACGGCCTTTACCCGAGTACTCATGCGGAAAAAGAAACCTGTTATATCCAATACGGGCCGCTTGTTTTGTTTCAATAGTACTGTATCCTATACATGATCAAATGTATTAATACAAAAAGTACACAATACTAGTAAATTTGAGACAAAATATTGCAGAGATTAAATTACAGATTATCACTTTTTTCATTCCACCCTATATACTAGTACCTGTAGTTAAAAAATTGTTGATCTATAATTTCCCCAAGCTATACTTATATAGGCCAAGTAAAAAATTAAATGTGTTTCCACTTAAATCCTTGAAAATAAATAGGGTAGGTACAGAAATCCTTGAAAATAAATAGGGTAGGTACAGTATATCACTACATGTAGAAAGGCAAAACTTTTTTTTTTAATTTTACCTACATTAACTGTTATCCAGGAAAAGGATCCAACTTTTTAACAGTGTTTGTCCAAAATCATGGAAATGGCTATAAAGACTTTTAGAATAGGCACTCTAAAGTTAGGGTCATGTTTAAAGGCAAAACTTCTTTTTTAAATTTTACCTCAGTTAACCTTTATACAGGAAAAGAATCAGACTTTAACACTATCAGTGTTTGTTCAAAAATGTCCAAAACAAACATTTCACTACAAATTAGGGTCTATAGTAGCAATAGGGTTATCCCAAACACAGGTATTTTTTTTCTGCCTTGCTGGTTGAACTAAAACTGAATATTAAAATAATACATGTATGACAATAAAGAAATCCTTGAATCATTTATACTATAATATAGTATAGATTTACACTTTGTAGGTATACAAATCGATGGCCTTGATATATAAATAAACAAGTAAAAATGCCAACTTTAAAATGAAATTATTTGGGTTTATTTCAAATTTGTTTGAACTCAAATACGATACCCAGATTTGCATATGTACAATGTATTATATACATAAATTTTAAATAGTTTGAATGGTATTACCTTTTTTTAAGCATTTTGAATAATTTACACATGTAAAAAAAAGTTTTGTATTAACAAACAAGACCTGTATGTAAAAAATAATTGTTTTAACAAGTCACAAATAAGGAAGTTAATAAACAAACAAATTTACTTGTCCACGAAAACAGTAAAAATATAACTACATTTTGTAACTTCCTATATGTTATAAATATAAAACTATAACACTATGAAAGAGAGAGAATGTCTGAGCTGTTAATAAATTTTTCATAACAGTAAATAAAAAATGCACGTCAGCAAAAAACAAAAATACTTACAAATAATATTAATATCTCTCTAATCTCGATAAAAATAACAATTGACGATTTCCTTCTACTAAATATTCTCAGCCAACTTGTGTCGTAGTTATTTCCTAAAAAGATGTCAACAGGAAATAACTCACTCTAGTAAAGGTAATATCCATACAAAGAGGTACAGGTGAGGGAAAACAATCTGGCAAATAATAACCACAAATTGTTCACAAAATTCAACGATTTTTCACTTGTAAATAGGATATTTAATCCCATAAATAAATAAATAATGCATATAAGTGATGTGTAAATATTTAATTTTAGGCCATAAATTTTATTTAAAGATGGTACTTTAAATACATGTTCATGTGAACACTCTAGATCTGAACCTTCGTCAACTGCCGACACTCCCATCTTTTAAATCCAAATTGCAACAAAAATATTTTCAACCGAAAACTGTACCTTCTTACTTTTCTTTTGGAGACCGATATCTTAGTGTATTGCATGCTAGGCTTAGAAATAAATGTAGTTCTCTGAACAGCGATTTATTTAAATCGAAGTTGGTGCCTAGTGCTTCTTGTTCATGTGGATATAAAAACGAGTGTTCCGAGCATTTTCTATTATATTGTAATAAATTCAATTTACTTAGAAATAACATGATCATTGAATTAAATATGCTTGATATGGGGGGTCTACCGGTAAATATCGATATTTTGTTATTTGGAAATGATGACCTGTCTGTAAAAATAAACACGTTTATATTTTCATGTGTACAAAAATACATAAAAGATACACGGCGTTTCGCTTGAACTAACAAGTCAACATGTATAACGTTATTGACAATTGTCAACATTATGTACTTCTACATGTATGTATATTCTTTTCTTGGTCGCGCTGTGGGGTATTGATTGATTGACGTGTCAAAGGTCGATGAAATATACATGTGTTATTCAGTTCAAATTGTACTTACCTATGCAAGATCCAAGTATGCAACACACATACACCACGTGTTTAAGAATGGTCTTTGAGGTGTGCTCGACTTGCCATATATTATACCTTAGCACACAGTATGTTTCATCGACCTTTGAAATTTGCATTTTTCGTTCTATTCTATTTTTTTTTTTTTTTTTTATTCGTCTTCATATTCTGAACAAATATGTTATTATTATGTAATTAATGCTGTTCTGATTATATGTAAATTGATGTAACTAGCGGAGAAGACATTTCTAAGTTGTAAAACTTGTGTCTGATCCATTTGTTGTTATTATGAACAATAAAATAAGTTTAAATCAATCGCTGTCCAAGTTCTAAGTGTTGAACATCATATAAATTGATATATTCTCTTATCCTTTAATGACCCCCTGGATAACCTGAGCCTCATTAGGGGGTAATAGCATCCTTTTCATCCAGGATATACATTGTATACATGTATATCCATTTATTTAATCTTACATGTATTTATTTTAAAGATAATAATAACATTGTAATATTTGTACCTTTATCCCAGTCAAACAACATGAACCTTGTTGTGGTGTATGTAAATATAAGTTTTTTTGTGTAAACTTGCAGTTTTAATGTGTCATCTTTTAACAAAGAGGGATTTAATATCAGTGATTTAAAATCAACCAACACAATATACATTGTGCATAGACACAATATACATTGTGTATATACTGCATAAATTTAGAAATCAATATTCAATAAGTACATTGGTGTGCAATTCCCCCCTAGGGCCCAGGTGGCTCAATGAGTTAGGTAGTTGGATTACCTATAGCGCTAACAACTCATACAAGCCTATCACCAATACGGCATAGGTTTGTGCCCGGCTTTGTAAATTACAAAAAAGGGTGCACTCGACTCGCAACCGATAAAGTTTACCAGTTGCTTGCCCGTGGTTCTCTCCAGTCCAGGTACTCCGGCTTCTTCCACCACTAAAACTGGTCACCATGACATAGTTGAAATATTGCTAAAAGTGGCGTTAAAACACCAAAAATCAAATCAATCAGTAATTCCCCCTAAAAATCTACCTAAATTGATAATTCTGGTGATCAGGGCTTTCAATATTATTCAAGTCTGCCAGTACTTCACTATTTACAAGCAGAACTTTTTTTTATTATTAATATTTGAACAATTTTCATGAATATCTTATAGATATACAACACTCTTTAAAATCAGGAGTTACCAAAGTCCATATTAGGCAGGTAAAAGTACCTGGTACCACTCCTTATTGAAAGGCCTGGGTGATCTACAACATATTTTTTGACAAAAAGGATAAAATCTCTCTACATAAGATAGTGTGACAGGTTTAGTGTGGGTACATTGTGATAATTAGATTTGAGCAGAGACCCCCATGTTCAGCCTTCAAATCATGATTAATTACTGTTACATGGTACATAGTATGATAGATTTATTTTTAGATACAAATGTATTACATTTATTTTGTAATTACAATGTACATAAATGTCCTGTTTATAAGACAAATATGATGTACATGCACATGCATCCTGTAAAGGCACCGACCATTAACTTAGGGGAGGGGAAATGGTTTCACTGTAGCCAGAAGTTTTTTTTTTTTAAACATAAATCAGGTAAAAAAAAATTCATATGAAAAATCTGTAAGTTTTCTTCAAATTTTACCAATATCTCTTGTTGACATTGGAAAGTCAGATTATTCATCCCCCCTCTCTGAAAAGGAAGGTAAATGGTTGTTCCCTAAATGAAACATTGTGTGTTACAAGTTTTTGAAAGGGTGTTTAATATGTAGGGATGGATAATGTCTTGTCTCTATTATGAAGTGATGGTCATTAATTTCATCAATTTCAACAAAACAAACAATCACCTCTGATCTTAACTGACGATATAGCTATAGCTACTAGCTAGAAAGGTAGAATCTGTTGAACAAAAATCTTAACTGATACTTCTAACAGATTTAATATCAATTAATAATGAACATACAAAAAAATCAATATGGTCTTTGTGGGAGACCAGAATAAATAAGGTCACCAAACTGTTGGAATCAAATATTGAACAAAAAATGGTAGTATTATAAGGTCTGGCACATGATAATTACAGCCTCTACTTTCTTCAGTTTTTGACTGACAGTGGCAATTTACGTTTGTGCTATATTTTCATTCCGAAGCTATATATAGTAGGACCATATCATTGAGCAAATTGCCAGAGACATCTTCTGCTAAAGATTACACAAATATGAGTTATTACAATTTGTGTGGTATTTGATCACAGCACAGTAATATTTATTTCAAAAGGAAAAGGGAGGGGGGAGGAAAATCTCATATAAAAAATCACTGGTATGCAAGACTCAAATAGTCAAGGTAGACAGAAATAAAAATGTGACATTTAATAGATGTCTCAAGGTAGTTATGAATAAAAAAAAAACCCAAAACAAATCAGTTAAGACAGCTTTTTTATTTATTTACTAAATTTGGGCAGGGTAACTTTCTATTATTTTTTATATACAGTCAAACCTGTCTTAGGCAGTCACTCATGGGGAATGTCAAAGGTGACCTCTTAAAAGAGGTTCAGTAAAAACGGACCAAAGTTGTCATCAAATGGATTGCCAAGCACTTGCACGCAATACATTTTGTACATGTATACAGTATTTATGGATGTAAATGAACATAAGTTATGTTGAATAATGTAGTTCAAAGTTTATTTTTTAAATGCATATATGCATTAACGTTTACACATACATTTGTCTGTATGTAAATAAACAGTTCGATATATAGATCGTAATATTAACCCGGTGTCGAGTATAAAATACCAATGCGGATCGATAAAAATCTGAAGCGCCCCCGTGCATTTCAACAAATTTTGAATGGCCAACCTTCGCATATATGAACATCTTAAATACGAGAGCTAGGATTTTATGCTACAGAAATGAGAAAATAATAAATCAAAAGTTTGGTCAACATTTCTCATAGCACAGAGTCGGATTTCGGTCACTTTCCAATGGGCCATTGTTGTTTGTTATTGAACGAAATTAAAGTTTCTTTAAAAAACGTAATGTATTACTTTTCGACAAAATCACTTTCAAAATACTTAACGGCCACTTTTCCCACTTTGCATTCTTTATTAGCTTCATGTTTCTAATTTAACGTTAAAATACGGCTTTAAAACATCTTATTGCACCTGTTTTTATAAAGATTATTTTAATGAGCCTCAATGAACACTGTTTACACCTATTCAATTGTTTATTAGGATCTCTTTTTATCTATCAGAGCTGTCGAAATCTCTTTCCTGTCTGTCAGACAATAGGTCTGGCAGATGTGGACAATGTGTCAGACCTACAATGTATCAAACATTTGCCTGACCTACATTTTTTTAACAACTTCAACTGAATTACACATATACTGGCTAAATCCATAAAATGGTTTGTTTACAGCTTCAAGTGATACCTTGGAATACTCAAAGTTAGTACAACACATTTTTGTGTGACATGTGGAAATATACATACAATACAATAGACTTGTGTTTTATCAGCAGATTTTCTATACTTGCAGGGATTCTAATAAACTAAAATCCTAGTTCTGATCACATGCATGGATCTAAAATTGCATAAAGCAGGAAATTTCACATGAAATAATATCAAAAGAAACAAAGAAAAATAATTCATAGAAATATGTTATAAAATATATACTCCACTTACAAAACACCCTTTTTGGCACCATGGGGCCTCTTGTTTTTGCAGTGGGTTTAAAATCAGAATAAAAAAAACTTTGTACAAGATCATCCAATAAACATTCCCATCAAATCTTTTTTTCAATTGATCAAGTGGTTTTGGAGAAAAAAAAATCAAATTGTGCATACAAATGTATATACAATGTATGGTTTACAGACACCGAAGAAAACAGACACAAAGCTACATTTGTAAGTCAGTAAATGATGACAATAATTTTAGGTCAGGTGAGCTAAAAAAAAAATCTTGTTTTCTTCTAAAATATCGCACGATACATGTACATGGCTCAAAAGATTCATCTAATGAAGCTTTTCACTAAAATAACTCCAAAAAAAGAAATTACATTGCTTGCTTTAAATAACATAATATATAACAACATATTTACATAACCAAGTAATTATCTAATGGGAAAATATTTAAAATCAACAAACCTTATATTTTGTGACAGATGTCTTGTCCTATTGAAAGAGTGTAACAATTGTGTGCAAGAGTGGCATGACTAATAACACACTATACAGTGTCACTTCCTAAATGGGTTGGATAAACAATGTACAAACAAGGAGATGACACAATATTACCTCATTTTTACATGGGGAAATTTTAATCAACGATTTAATGATTCTCTTTGTACAAAGGTCAAATTTATACCCTATTATTATCTTTATTGCTTTATTTCAAATGGTTAATCTTAATAAACTATTTTATTAATATAAAATCACATTTTTATGTTCCTACAATGTATTAACTTTAAATACCAAATGGTGCATAGATTGAAATTAATCATGTTAAGAATGTAATTTGTAATCAGAAATATTATTATAATATACCTCTGGGAATAAAAATTGATTGGGAAAAATAAGAAAAGTTTAAATCATAGTATTTTGAGAAAAGTAAATTGGGCCAGCTAGCAAAATGCATTAAAAACAACTCTATGACCATTAAAGGAATATTCCAGTCAAGTTTCCTTCAAATGGTTCAGTGGTATCACATGGATACTTGTAAATTGTCTAGGCGATTCCTGGACTCATTTGTAGTCTTTGCCTTATTTTTTTTCACTTACTTGCCCAAAAGCCAAATTTAGAAATTGTTTCTATTTATTTAAACAAATTGATGGGGTGGTGGACCCAATGTCCAGCAGCTGAATTTTTTTCTCAAAAAGTCTGAGAACAAGTTACATCCGATGAGATAATAACAATAGCTGCTTTGTACATGTACTAGACCAACATGTTTAGTTGGATTTTTATGGTGCTACAGTTCAGGAAATTGGCATCGGACCGATGGACCGTGTCCGATAAATTTCCCTGCGGTCCGGTAGTTTTTGTTAACTCACCGGACCGACTGTCCGGTAAATTGTTTTTGTCAGCCGTTGCCTTTAAGAATAGATAAATCGAGGTTCTCTGTAAATTCCACTTAAAAATATTTCTAATTATCTTTTATTTGTTATTTTTAGATCAAGAAAAATCTAAAATAAATAATAAAATAGTAATTGATAATCACGAGTTTTGGCAAAGACACTAACTATTTACGACAGTTATTGTCGTAATATTTTGATGTTGTAAAATATTTCGTGTGACTAGTGATCGTGGTATTTTGGAAAAATATTATTCTCTAGAGTTTTCTTCATTAACAATCGTCATTAATTCGGAACATTTTATCACTTCAAAACACGAGAGAAACAGTATGAAAAAGACAGAGAACATAAATTTATTGATTCTTGGAAGCAGGACCGACCCTGGCTTCATCACAACGTTGAACAAAATGTTATGGTCTGCAACTGGTGCATCGAAGCCAATAAACCAAAAGAGCTATATATATATATATTCTTTTGTAATTCTAAATTCTGGTTTCTAATTATACTTTTTCTGGTAGCATATATAGAGCTATTATTTTATTCTATTTTTATTTAACATATAAGGATTCATTTGTTTAGATAGAATGAATATTTCATTTAGTAATTTTTAATGTCACAAATAGTTTTTAATTTTAGAGTGGAAATATACTTTAATGAATATGATCATGTTGTATCAGGGGTTAGAAAATCCCCTAGCCCGACGCCCGGGGCTAGTAATTTCCACATTTGGGCTAGCTGAAATAATCAGCTGTATGCCCGACGGGCTAGTAAAAATATATATCGGATATTGACAAACTTGTCAATATTCGCGTATCTACTTATATTCATATATGTTATATGTTGTTTAATCAGCAGCAATGTTTTATTTATTCAACCGCTAGCTTTTTGTCGAAATTGAGAGCAAAGAAGGTAGAAAAACTGCGTATTCTCGTCATAAAACAGCTTCAACAAATGACGGCTTACTGGAAATTTTGAAAATGAAATACCGGAATCGGATTCCGGAACAACTATTTCCGGTTTTGCCGATAGTAAAAAAAAAAGAAAAAAATTTAATGCCGACCGACCCTAGATTTTTTTGACATGCGACTATAAACACACATTTTTTTTGGGGGGCCTTACAGTGACCTGAACTGTGGAAAATAAGTGAAAATAAAATGCAATACCAGATCTGAAAAGAAAGATAGTTAAACTATTAGTCTAATATACATTGTACATGTTGTTCAAGTCTGCAAGTCGGATTCATGAAATCACGGTATTGACCAGGACTAGTGGTTCATAGATTCGGGCTAGTAATATTTGGGAGTATGCTAGCCCTGGGCTAGTGAGGTGGTCCAAGATTTTTTAACCCCTGTGTATAAAATAATATATTTATGGACATAGTGTCAAATTGTCATTCCACTTGGACACATTATACTGATTCAGAGCCAACCAGTCTTTGCTCTTTCTCCTAAATGCTGCGTACTTAACAGAGAAGCAAAAAATACCAATTTTATAGTCTTTGGTCTGACCCGACCGGAGCACGAACCCATGAGCAATCGCACGCTAACCTTTACGCCGCTGTCTAATTGTAGATATTGCTGTTTGTGATTGTAAGTTTAATGCAATCAATATGTGACACTTAAATTAAATAAATTTATTATTTAAAAAAAAATCATTATTTTATTGTCGGTCCTGTAAAATCTAGTTCGGTCCTGTCAATCCTCACAGTTCACAGGACCGAATGTCCTATGGATTCAAATTCCTAATTTCCTTGACTGGTGCTACCTCAATAAAACACTGAAACAACAGTCCGCAGGAAGACATGTCGCTCCAAGGCCATGAGAAAATGATTGTCGGCTTCCACTAACCCGACCGGGTCAAATTTTTACTGCCGTGTCGTTATCTTTTATTACTAATTAATAAAATAAACACACCAGCCGTGTGTATTCTAACTCAATGATATGGAGATTTTTGTTCTCGTAAACAATTTCAGTCGTGTCATTTTCGATGTTTTTCCACATGTCAAGATAATTGATCTAGATCGCCAAAGCGCTTGCGATATCGGTAAAATGATCAGTATTTAAAACGTGTACGTGACGCACAGTATGTATAAAATGGCCACTGCCGGTGTGCCCAGTGGAACCATTCTGGCTGTTCATTTACAGAAATGTTCGCATTTATCAAACGAAATAAGAGTGATGCAAATTTTTTTGCTTAGCAAAAGCCTTTATGATTTATTTTCTGACTTTCATGGGAAAGATAGCAAAACCCTGATTTGACAAAGACAAAAACAACATTTAAGGAACACCACAAACTCCTTTATAGGGCCAAAAGTGAGAGCAGGTGTGCTTTTGATGGCAAGCATATTCTACATGTACATCCTATAAGACACATGTTTGTTCATTTTGAATTTGTGGTTTAAACATCTCTTGGAAAAAAACGAAAAAAAAACCTGCCTGCCTGCCATTAAAAATTTTCCTATGTTAGGGGAAACCAACAATCAATTTTACAAGAACTACAAGTTTTGGTTTGCAATCTTTTCGTTATGCAAGTGCAAAGCTCTAAAATGAGCTGCCTGACCACTTTAGAAAAGACATGTCACTAGACCAGTTTAAAAATTTGATTAATACATGGTCAGGCATCTCATGTCATTGCTTTGCATGCAAGGCTTCAGTTTGATTTCCTTTCCCAAGTCATCTTCGCTAGCCAAGGGTTACGATCCGCTCTACTCATCTTCACCCTTGGCATCGTTAGATGGATTTTTGTAATTCCCATGCACTGCCACCTGCTGGATTTTGACAGTTACGCCCCTTGTAATGATGTCATTTTCAGCCAATCGACGCGAGGCTTTCATTTCCTTTTGTTTGAATGCCCTGAAAATTGACTCGAGATTATAATAGGCAGTGTCTCCTCGTACAAACTTTTTGAACGAATAGTGTAGCGGCTAATCGTACAAACTTTTTTATACTGACGATTTTTCGCATTTTTATTTTGTTGATATTTTTCCTACAGAACATGTGCTTTTTGTAAAGCCCGTTCTGATTGGTTGCAGCTAGTGGTATAAACCGTCACCGTGTGACCTCGAAAATCCGTCTAACGATGCCAAGGGTGAAGATGAGTAGAGCGGAATGTAACCCTTGGCTAGCGAAGATGTCCCTTAGTATGCTAGATATTTTTAGTTTAGTTCATAAACTGTGCTTATTTTTAATTTAGTTCAACTACTGTGCTTTTGTCTTATAATATGTATGTGCTCTGCTTTTTATGCATGTCTGTCCTTATGCTTGTTTTGTTATTTACAGCTTTTTATGCATGTCTGTCCTTATGCTTGTTTTGTTATTTACATGTATCAGTTTTAAAAGCTTTTCAGAGCTTATGTTTTATACTCCGACTTTAAATAAAATTTGTATCTGTATCTTACATGGCCTTTGAGACACATTATCCTGATTCTGAGCCAAACAGTCTCTGATCTTTCTCCTAAATGCTGCTTGCTTTACGGAGAAGCAACAAATACAAATTTTATAGTCTTTGGTGTGTAGACTCAAGTTGATGTTATATGGGAGACAACTCCTAATGAAATAATTTTAAATCATAAACAGAGTTTGATTTCAACCACAGGGGCTAGGTGCGTCCGAAAAAAAAAAAAAAAAAAAAATATACTATATAATACTACAAGGGGGCGAACTCACTTGCTTCCATTTTTTTAAGTCGTCGTGTTAAATTGATCGTAACTTCGGAACGCCTTAATATTTTCAAAAAATGTTTCCACCAGTCGAAAGTCAAGTAATTTTCCTTTCCAAAGAGACCCCAATTGTTAATATAGGCCTCCGAACTGCTGAGGTATCATACACGAACCAAAACAAAACGGCGTGAAAATCCGAAGTCGTACAAACGCTGGGATGACAACTTCCCATCTGTGTACAGACTTTCCCATGCGTAAACAAGTCTTTTTGACTAGCTAAATATTTTCATCCATTCAAATTATGATAAAATTTCTTACCTTATGCCAATTTATATGTCCTTTAAGTCTGTTTTTGAAAGAAATCAGATTCAGCCAATCAAAAAGCCCGTTAGAACTCTCTCAATTTTCACGTCTATGGCGTTTGTCAAGGATGCAAATGGGATTTCTTTCAAAAACAGACTTAAAGGACATATAAATTGGCATAAGGTAAGAAATTTTATCATAATTTGAATGGATGAAAATATTTAGCTAGTCAAAAAGACTCGTTTACGCATGGGAAAGTCTGTACACAGATTGGAAGTGGTCATCCCAGCGTTTGTACGACTTCGGATTTTCACGCCGTTTTGTTTTGGTTCGTGTATGATACCTCAGCAGTTCGGAGGCCTACACTAACAATTGGGGTCTCTTTGGAAAGGAAAATTACTTGACTTTCGACTGGTGGAAACATTTTTTGAAAATATTAAGGCGTTCCGAATTTACGATCAATTTAACACGACGACTTAAAAAAATGGAAGCAAGTGAGTTCGCCCCCTTGTAGTATTATATAGTGTTTTTTTGTTTTTTTTCGGACGCACCTAGCCCCTGTGATTTCAACTAGTTAAAGTTTATATTTTTGATACACATTTTTGTTGTACATGTACTTTCATCTATATTCAATAAGACCTTTCCCAATGATAATTATGCTGGCAGCTACAGCCTACAGCTCAAACACTGGATCTCTACTCTAGTTTCAGCGGGAAATGTATACACAATACTGTCAATTACGACAATAGTCAATACGTAGATTCACGATTGAAAATGACGACGACACCAACTCATTAATCATATGAAAAGATTATTCCAATGATTCCTAAAATAAAGACTTTATTAGAAATTACTCAGAGGAAATAACTTTAAATACTGAACATTTCAGCTGTAACTTACACACTGCGTTCGTTATCTTTCTTTGTTTGTCTGAGATGCTATTAAACAGGAAGCTGTTGCAGATGCGCGGGTAGACTGGTACCTATGTCTTCAAATAAATTACTTGATTGTGAGAAATAGTAAAACAAATGTAAATATAACATAAGAAAACATGAAGACATGTAATAATGAATTTATTAATAAATCATCGCATATTACTATGCCGAATTAATGTATTCAAGAGTTATGCTTCTTTGTACCAGAGAGTCTCGGTTTAAAAGTATATTTCCCGCCAAAATACAAAGTGTAGGTCTATAGAATATATTTTATTGCCTAATCATAGGGCCCACACATGAGGCATCATTAACAATACAAACATTCATGATTGATAAATGAGATATACACAAAAAAAGAAAAAGGACATAGTTTAAGGTTTTTATATTTCTAAAAATATAAATTATAATTATTATTATTTAGTGGATCATGTTCTGGTTTGTCCTCTATATCTCAGATCCAGTGTGAAACTTTACATATGTTGCATATTCCTTAAAAAGTAGTAAACCTGCTAAAAACACCAAGGGACGGTGCTTCTGACACACCCTATCTGATAATTGCATTTTCTCACAATTATATAGTAAATAATTATATATAATATTAAATACTTATCACATACTATATATAAATAAAAAAAATAGTTAATTATTATATCTATTATTATTTTTTTTATCCATTCGGATGTGTCACCTCAGTAATAGTTTTATTACCACAGGCACTTGTTTCATTCAAAAAATAGATGCCCCCTCCTCTTCCTTACTTCAAAGTAAACATCTGCCCTTTTCCCCTTCCCCACTTCGCCTCTTGAAATATTTTTCTCTTATTTGTGATCCTTTCGCTGTCCCAATTATATCGTTACACTCCCGAGATACTTCTCTTTACGACTGCCACATTTAAATATACCTACCGGGCCCCCCTCAGACGAATTGGACAAGAATATCAGCGAACGTAGCTTGTTTTATTTTTAAGTCATTGAAACGGATACAGCCACTTCAGGTTTGCGCTGGATTTTCCAATGCAGATTATAAGAATATGTTCAACTCTAAATTACTGACATTTGATTCTTAAAGCACCCTTTTTAAAATTTTCTAAATCAATTTAAACCGGACCGGAAGTGGCTGTGGAACGTGTTTACAATGTGAAGAAAAAAACCAAACAAATGTATATCCATCAGTATGTGAAGATTGAAGAAGATTGAATTTGTCAAAAAATCCTAGGTACACATTTTTTACCATAAAGAGCTCGCTTCGCTCGCATATAAATTATTTACTTTGTGGAATTTTGGCCCTTTCAGCCACTTTTCTATAATAAGTAAATGTATCTTTATTGGTTCATAATAGTTCATTAAGATAAATATTTTGCAATAAAAAGACATCAATTAAAATCAGGTGATTATTTTTTTTAATTTACATTTCGCTCCTTTTGCCGAGTTTATCGCAGAAACCGAGCTGTTATATTAAAAGATAATTAAGATAGAGAGCATCCGTGGACATACCGAAAAATCTCAACACAATCAATTCAAAGTATTACAAATTCTGGTAATTGTGTCGTCTTCTAAAAGGACTGCATATAATTATTGAGAACGCATCACAATCCTTCGACTGTGACCCATAAAGGGTTGGCAACCTGTCCTTGTTTGTAGCTATGAAAGTTGCACCCAGAGCTTCCGATCGTGGTTGAAAGCAAGACGATATCCACAGGAGACGTTCCAAAAAAAGGGCTGGCAACCGACCCCTTTGGGCACGAAAATTACACTCTTGAAATGCCAAAGAAGAAGAGGAAGATGGATCAAGTCGAGCATTTACTGGTTTCATATTATTTAAAACTTGCACTAAGAGACCCCGACCGTAAGACTCAGTCAAGTCAAGACGAGATCTACAAGAGTCTTCTCAAAAAGGGCTGACCATCGGCACCTGTGGACAAGAAATTTCCATGTGACTTGTATGCATAGCAATCAATGCCTATCTCCACTAAAGGTGTGAGTTTGAACCCCGTTCATGGCGAGGTGTACTCGATACTACATTATGTGATAAAGTTTGTCAGCGACTTGCGACAGGTCGGTGGTTTTCTCCGGGTATTCCGGTTTTCCTTCACCGATAAAACTTACCGCTACGATATAGCTGAAATATTGTTGAAAGTAGCGTTAAACACCATAAAACCATTAAAAAACCTGAATAATAATATTTATTGCTAAACAGTTATACCGACTTGAAATAGATAAGTACACCACTCACCAATATCAATGTGTTTTCCATGTGTTTACGTACAACATTCACCAATATCAATGTGTGTTCCATGTGTTTACGTACAACATTCACCAATATCAATGTGTTTTCCATATGTGTAATTAAGTACAACATTCACCAATATCAATGTGTTTTCCATGTGTTTACGTAAAACATTCACCAATATCAATGTGTTTTCCATGTGTTTAATTAAGTACAGCATTCACCCATATCAATGTGTTTAATTAAGTACACCACTCACTAATAGCAATGTGTTGTCCATGTGTTTAATTAAGTACACCACTCACCAATATCAATGTGTTTAATTAAGTACACCATTCACCAATATCAATGTGTTTTTCATGTGTTTAATTAAGTACACCACTCACCAATAGCAATGTGTTTAATTAAGTACACCAATATCAATGTGTTTCCATGTCTTTAATTAAGTACAACATTCACCAATATCAATGTGTTTTCTATGCATTTAATTAAGTACAACATTCACCAATATCAATGTGTTTTTCATGTGTTTAATTAAATACAACATTCACCAATATCGATGTGTTTTCCATGTGTTTAATTAAGAACACCACTCACCAATATCAATGTGTTTTCCATGTTTTTAATTAAGAATAACATTCACCAATATCAGTTTTCCATATGTTTAATTAAGTACAACATTCACCAATAGCAATGTGTTGTCCATGTGTTTAATTAAGTACACCATTCACCAATATCAATGTGTTTTCCATGTGTTTAATCAAGTACAACATTCACCCATACCAATGTGTTTAATCAGGTACAACATTCACCAATATCAAAGTGTTTAATCAGGTACAACATTCACCAATATCAATGTGTTTTCCATGTGTTTAATTAAGAACACCACTCACCAATATCAATGTGTTTTCCATGTTTTTAATTAAGTATAGCATTCACCAATATCAGTTTTCCATGTTTTTAATTAAGTACAACATTCACCAATGTCAATGTGTTTTCCATGTGTTTAATTAAGTACAACATTCACCAATACCAATGTGTTTTCCGTGTGTTTAACTAAGTACACCACTCACCAATATCAATGTGTTTAATTAAGTACAACATTCACCAATATCAATGTGTTTTCTATGTGTTTAATTAAGTACACCACTCACCAATAACAATATGTTTTCCATGTGTTTAATTAAGTACACCATTCGCCAATAGCAATGTGTTTAATTAAGTACACCATTCACCAATATCAATGTGTTTTCCATGTTTTTAATTAAGTATAACATTCACCAATATCAGTTTTCCATGTTTTTAATTAAGTACAACATTCACCAATGTCAATGTGTTTTCCATGTGTTTAATTAAGTACAACATTCACCAATATCAATGTGTTTTCCGTGTGTTTAACTAAGTACACCACTCACCAATATCAATGTGTTTAATTAAGTACAACATTCACCAATATCAATGCGTTTAATTAAGTACAACATTCACCAATATCAATGTGTTTAATTAAGTACAACATTCACCAATATCAATGTGTTTAATTAAGTACAACATTCACCAATATCAATGTGTTTAATTAAGTACAACATTCACTAATATCAATGTGTTTAATTAAGTACAACATTCACCAATATCAATGTGTTCTCCGTGTGTTTAATTAAGTACAACATTCATCAATATCAATGTGTTCTCCGTGTGTTCAATTAAGTACAACATTCACCAATATCAATGTGTTTAATTATGTACAACATTCACCAATATCAATGTGTTTAATTAAGTACAACATTCACCAATATCAATGTGTTCTCCGTGTGTTTAATTAAGTACACCATTCACCAATATCAATGTGTTTAATTAAGTACAACATTCACCAATATCAATGTGTTCTCCGTGTGTTTAATTAAGTACAACATTCACCAATATCAATGTGTTTAATTATGTACAACATTCACCAATATCAATGTGTTTAATTAAGTACAACATTCACCAATATAAATGTGTTCTCCTTGTGTTTAATTAAGTACAACATTCTCCAATATCAATGTGTTTAATTAAGTACAACATTAACCAATATCAATGTGTTCTCCGTGTGTTTAATTAAGTACAACATTCACCAATATCAATGTGTTTAATTAAGTACAACATTCACCAATATCAATGTGTTTAATTAAGTACAACATTCACCAATATCAATGTGTTTAATTAAGTACAACATTCACCAATATCAATGTGTTTAATTCAGTACAACATTCACCAATATCAATGTGTTTCCATGTGTTCTCTTTAAATGTCTGACATTCAATTATTCCTGTCATGGTGTTCCACTGATTCAATCCAAATGTTTATACCTTGTATCTATTTAAAAAAAAATATTGATTGATTGATTATTGCTTAACGTCCAGCAAGCAGTAGCTCAGCTATTATCAGGACCGGCAAAAGCAAGTTTAACAACTTAGGTAAAAAGTACTAGTATATGAGGAGGGAAAGGATGGGTCAATCGAGAAAACGACTTTCGTCTGCTGGTACCACTGGAGTAGTATGGGGAGTTGTCTGGTTGAGTAGGGCCGACCGATAAGCCTTTTGTAGCGATTGCAATGCGCTTAGTCTACATGTATTTGAAAATCTACAAAAGCGTGGTACTATCCAAGCATGTTACCCAGCATAGGTCTACGGTTTTCCATGTAATAACCTGGCATCTCACATCGAGTTTCCTCCCAAATCTAGCATCTTTATGTGGAGGTTATGGTATTTACGCCACTTTCAAGAATATTTCAGTTACTCGTAGCATCATCTTTAGGAGAGAATGAATGAAAGAAGAGTTTGAAGATACCAAAGTGGCTATCATAATCCGTATATCAACAGTAATGGTATGACATCTGTGAATGATGAAAAGTAATGTTAGGCTGTGGAATGACCCAACATTTTTAATTTGCAGCATATTTTCGTAATCCTATCATTTTGTTATTTGTCAAAGTACAGATGTATTAAAGAAATAATATTGTAATTTTTTTAACACATATTGTTTCAAAACTTAAAAAACACTGTTATCTTGAAATCTAAATTGATTCATAATTTTTATGTCATATATAAAAATGATTAATATATTTGCACCTCTACAATTATTTAGCAGTCATTAATTGCCGTTTAAATTTATTTCCGATATAATCACTGGAATTTAAAGACTTTATTCATGCTAATTGTGTGATTATAATTTAAAGATATTGTTTGATACTAAAGAATCAATATTATGGAAACGAGGCGAGTAAATTGTTTGGTATCGACCAGTGCTATACAGAAACCGGCATGTATTTAATTTATGAAATTATGCCGTCTGTCTTTGAGTCATCTTGACAGTGGCGGGGTGCTAGACTACAAAAAGAGTTTGAAATTTTTTTTTGACAAACAGGTAAGATTTATTGTAATTATTTTCTTCCTAATTTGTGTTTGGTAAATATATTTGCATGGTAGCATGTTTGTTTAATTTATTTATATTTATTTTGAAAGAGAGCCAAATAGACCCACCTGGAATTAAAAGATTTAAGATGTATGTGTATTGGGGTATTACATTTTAATCTTATTGTTTAAAGTAGTTAAAATAGACATATTGTGTTGATTGTTTGAATAGAGATAAATGTTCGTCTATTTGCTTCTTCAGTTTAAAAGAATATATAAATAACAAAATCAAAAGACTGACACACGACCCAAATTGTTTAAAATCACACACATGCGACTCTTGTTAAGAACAGATTTTCAACCATCCAAATACCCCCCCCCCCCCCCCCCCCCCCCCAACCCAAACCAAACCATACAGATAATTTGATGACCGGTAACTTTAGGACATGGTATACAAGTCATGTGTTTTAAATAAATTTGTATTTAATTATGCACTTTTAATCTGGTTACGCAGATAATATTGACGAAGTAAATATATATTTTGTTGAATATTTTTTAAGAATTTTTTATAACTCCCAATCGGTTAAAAAGTGTATATTTAAACCAGTAAGTTTGGACCGTGGAACGCATTCCCATGTATGTCTGTACTCTGATATCATAAAACCCTTTATATATATACAGACTCCATCGGCCAATATTATTAAGATAGTACACATAGTATTGTCTGTCATCAACGGACAGTATTGTTTAGATACTACATTCAATATGGTCCGTCTTCGCTGGGCAGTAATGAATATCATTAAGACAGTACACCTAATATGGTCTGTCTTCACTGGTTAATATCAAATATTATATGTTATAACATGACTTGTTTCTACTGGACAATATCAAGATATTACATCTAGCACGACCTGTCTCTACTGGGTGATTCCATCAAGATCCTGTTTCCAATATAACCGAGGGGTAGTCGTGGTCGTATGGTAGTTACACATGTCTTACGTCTATCCCTAGATTTGCCTTACGAGAAAAGGTAACACTACGATTATTGAAGCTCCTTTTAAAAGGGAGTGGATGTGGTCGAGTGGTCTAGGGCGCTGGACGTAAGGCTAAGCGAATGGTGCTGCAGTGTATCAATGGTGTGAGTTCAAATCCCGTCGAGGGAAGAACAAAAATTTGACAGCTCTAAAATCTAATTCTAACACTGTTTGGTTTAATTTTCAGACGTATATATATATCTAATTCTAAGAGCTGTAAAAATTTTGTTCGACCACATCCACTCCCTTTAAAGGGAGCTTCAATAATCTAGGGATATACGTAAGACATGTGTATAAGCGTGTGTAGATGGTACATATATACTTAATATTATAATTTGACAGCAATCTAATTCAGCAATTTTTAATATATTGTATAGGATAATGAAGAATTCATTATACAGTCACATGAAATAAAGTATATTATACAAACGTCAAGAAGCAAGTGACAACCATACAATATATCTGTCCCACTCAGTGGATCTCAAAGTTACTAAGGATACTAGGTTAATTCGCTTAGCCTTACGTATATATACGTCTGAAAATTAAACCAAACAGTGTTAGAATTAGATTTTAGAGCTGTCAAATGTTTGTTCTTCCCTCGACGGGATTTGAACCCACACCATTGATACACTGCAGCACCATTCACTTAGCCTTACGTCCAGCGCCCTATACCACTCGACCACATCCACTCCCTATATATATATTGCTAGCACTGCTAGCTCACTGAAACAATAGTCTACGTGTAAATACGCAGATTTTCATGAGCCAGAGCCAGCCAAAGAGTATTTACTCTTAATTACTCTTGAATGCTTCGTGATTAGTGAAGAGGCAGCACATACCAATTGCATAATCTTTGATATGACCCCAACGAAAATCGAATCGAATCAATCGTCCACAGCATGCGAGATAAGTACGCTTACCATCATACTACCGAGGCATTTTTACATTAGTTATAAGATTTACCATGAAATGGGTACAAAATAACTTGGAGACTTATATTTTTATATGTCTCTAATTAAATGGGGGATAATGGAATATAAACAAATCCCCATCGTCGGAAACCTACGCCGGCTGATCGATCAGTCACGCTCCGGTTATTATCGAGAGTAATCGGAGCGCGATCAGCCGTGGTTTAACGACGATGACAATAAAAGTTTGAAGACACCAAAGGGGTAATCAGAAGCATAGGCGCTCGTGGCACGGACCTACCCCCCCCCTTTTTCTAACTTTCTGTTTACAAATTTATTTTCAATAAAATTTCTTTATTTCTTTATTATTTCATCTCTTTTTCCTTATTTTAACTTGTTCGTGTCAATATTCATACAATCTTATGCTAACAACAACTTGCATCATGTATTGACCCGGATTAGTATCTATATAGGGTCAATACATGCAAGTTGTTGTTAGCATAAGATTGTATGAATATTGACACGAACAAGTTAAAATAATGAAAAAGAGATGAAATAATAAAGAAATAAAGAAATGTTATTGAAAATAAATTTGTAAACAGAAAGTTAGAAAAAAGGGGGGTGGTAAGCTTAAGTCCGTGCCACGAGCGCCTGTGATCAGAAGCCGTGAATCAGAGAAGGACAGACAATACAATGACCAAAAGAAAAAGGACAAACAATGATCTACAAAACACTACACAGAAAACTAAAAAACGAGTGTATGTAGACACGAGAGAGACGATTTTCAAACGTGTCTGGCTAAAAGTTTGACATTAACAGATTCATTGATAATATGGCAAAATTGCAACCAAATATTGACACACGATTATTTCATTCCACATATCAGCTGATCACTTAACAAACATGATATCCTTATACCAGTATAGCTTGTTATATAATTTATCCATAAGTCTAGTTTTCAAATGAAAGAGATATTCGGTGTAATATTTCAAAAGTCATTGAAAATAAAAATAACAGTTTATATATTTTAAAGATCTGTCTGTTAGATTTACTCATCAATTGATAAAGACGCCAAACATACGAGGTCTTTTAAAATCAACTTGTTCATGCGTAATTATAATTTGAATGAAATAAAAATATGGATATGTATACTACATTTAAACATGATATCATTATTTAATTTTAAAATCCACCTGTGATGTAAATATATTTTCAAAACTCTTCATTATTTTTAAGGGATGGAGAGTTATTGTTCTCTTTGTACTTTAGATACTATACACAGACTATTTTTTGTTACAAGATTAATAATTAATAAAATTAATAAAGTACAATGAGTGGATTTTAAGTTGGAGAATGTCCTCGTATCTCTCCATTCCTTAAAAACAATGGGTCTCAGCTCCATTATTTTTAAGGAATGGAGAGTTACTTGGACATTCTCCTATACTTGAACTCCATTAATAACTGTACAGCTAGTGTTGATATTGAGAACGTTGGGTTTATCGTGGTTCATAATTTGTTCTTGAACAGAAGAAAGATAAATCTAAGAGTTTGAGCAAATACCAAATACTATGATTAAAATAAGTTGTCTGGAGATACACAAACGTATTACAATCGAATAAACTGACAAACTTGGCCATTATGCGAAAAGAAAATGTTGTACGGAACAGCTGATACGGGATGATAAATGAAAATACAGATCCGGTCTTTTATTCTTCTTCTTCTTTTTTTTTTTTTTTTTTTTTTTTTACCGTAGAGCATGTCAAAAAAAAAGAAAAAAAAGAAGAAGACCATTAACAGCTACGGTTCCGCAGATATGGTGGAATTTAAGAAACTTCAACAGATTTTCCCCAATTATTTTTTAGTATTTTTACAACGTAAGGAAGTTAAACACCGAATCCATTTTTTTTTCTTGCATAAAAATTATCAGTAAAAACATGTATGCAATAATTCAAATACATGTAATGACGGTCTCCCACGGTGTCTTGGCCATGATCTATTTAAGAATTATTTTTTTTTAAATCGAACATCACTCAACCTTAAGATGTGAATTTGAGTAATACATGATTCCAAAAAAAAAAAAGATGTTGGCCAACGTTAAACAAAAATACGGACCGCTATAATACATTTCTATGTAAAGTAATTAAAAAGTAAACGGTTTAAAGAGAAACGACGAACAAAAAGAAAATTAGCATAAAATATTTTTTCAGAGAAAATATGCATTGTTTACCTTATTTACATATATCAACTGAGTGACTTTCAAAAAAAAAAAGAAAGAAAAGGGTTAAAATATTCATACACAATTATTCAATTTCCTTAAAGAAACTAAATATAGTAGACTCACATTGTTAAAGTGCACGATGTACCCTAAACTGTATACACATATACATGTAGTTGGATACTTTAAAGGACTAAACCCTTCACTAAGAAAATGCTGTACGAAAGTTTAATGATGGAATATATGTATGACATACCGGGTAAGTATACAGCGGGGGTATTGGTACTTATATTAATACTATTCACTAGCATATTTAGAAAGAAATATGCACTTCTTATTTACTAAAAATTTCCGATTACTAACCACAGTGTACGGTCGTTCACTCATATTAGACACAATACATTTCTTATCAATTAGTAGTTACTTTGCATCTTAAGACCACAAGGTTTTGGACTTTTTTTCAGTCAAATCAGTGACAAAACTCAACTTCGGTTGAACCCAATTAAAAAAAAAAAAAAAAATATATTGTAAACTCATGCTGTGTTTTTACCTTTTCCGAAACTTGGGACCTTTAGAAAATGGTTTGGATTCACACTTTGCTATAATACGATTCGAATACAGATACGCTTTACCCAAATGTGTGAATGTACCATCAATTAAAATGAACTTTAATGAATTTGACTGCAGTTGGCGTAAAAATGATTCTTCTGTATTGTCTTAATGCAAAAACACTTGGCTCGATAACCGATCTTAGAAGGTATATTGGGATATATTGGAGACATTCCTGTACTTCCACGGACCGAGCATCGTCGCCAACCAACGTTTCCGATTCACCCTCCCCCTCCTCGAGGCAATCGTATCCCTTGGCGAGCAAAAATACTGACCAATAATCGGCCCAAACAAAAGAGTTTTGTCGCTGTCCCGTCCAATAGGGTAATCTTAATTAGCTGCAAGGGTGTGGGTACTGATTTAACTGTGGACGTGAATCAGGATTAACATTATGCGTTTTGAATGCTACTTTCAGAAAATATTGCAGTTATATCTCATGGTCATTTGTGTTACCTGTCGTATTTATAAATAAAAAGAAACTCATCACCAATATATAAAATGGGATGACATCTTAACGACTGCACTTCTTGTTAATATTAGATGCGCTAAATATGTTCAGCAAAAAAACCAAAACAAAACAAAACAAAAACAAAACTAATTCAGTTCATTTTACAAAACTTAGGACCATGATACCATCAGCAATGATATTTTAAAGGCGGTCCATATGTATTTGTGTACCTTCCCGAATGAAAACGTACACAATTTATATATCTATCTTATGTTTAGATGTAAATAGACATACATGTACATTTATTGTTGTTGTGGCTCAAGGTTATCTATTTATTGTAGCTAACTGTCCCCCTTTTTTTTTTTTTTTATATTATATCAGTTTGGACTAGACTCACCAGTCAGTTTTTAGCACCGAGAACTACATTCTGTGATAACGAAAGTCAAAATCATTATTATTATTACAATGTACATGTACATGTATAATAATTGTCAATTGTCTTTGGGGGTATATTCTTTGATTTGTACGCAGGTTATAACAAAGGGTAAAAAGAGTAGGCAAAAATGATTTACCAGACCACCTAGTTGTCATGAACGACTCTTACAAGACGATCGTCTCGATGAAGTATGCCAACCACGTTCAATTATATTTATCGTGTTCATTGAAAGAAGAGAATTATCACATGTATACTGGTTAATAAAATAAGGTTCTATTAAGTCTCTCCGAAACAAGGCAATTCAAGCGTACAATGGTAAACTTAAAAACTATTTAATATACAACAAATATATATTAAACATTAATTGGTAATTTCTCTATGAGGTGAATTGATTTTCGTTGAGTTTAAAAAGAAATAAACAAATATTGAAACGTTTCACTGCACTATAAAATGAATTTTTATGTGTATCCAGACTATGATATGTTTACACATATAAACAAACTTAAATATTTGGTTTTATGTTTTAGCGGATCACACCATGGCCGATTTCACATTTGATGAACACTTTTCCTCTCCGACCGGGGATCGACCTAAAGGCTCCAGTCGCACAAGCAAAAGTGGGCGTAGTAGTCCAACTCACAGCGCACATGCCAATTTTCTCAGACATAGCATAATGAGGTCTTCAAACGAAAAAAGGGCCAAAAAGGTTAGATTTTACAGGAACGGTGATAGATTTTTCAAAGGAATTGTTTATGCTGTGTCAGCTGAACGGTTTCGGACGCTAGATTCGCTTTTAGTTGATTTGACTGACAGCCCATTGTGTGACAAAAACATTTTACCGAATGGTGTGCGACATATATTCACATTAGATGGAAGTAAAAAAGTTTCAAATTTATACCAATTAGAGGAAGGTGAGAGTTACGTTTGTGCTTCGACAGACGTTTTCAAAAAGTTAGATTATATTAAAAGCGAAAATCCTAATTGGAACGTAAATGCTAAACCCAAAGATGATCCCCTGGCAGCAAGTTTTGGGCTTATAGGAGACAGTAAGGATTACATTAAACCTAAACTGATAACAGTGATAAGGAATGGTTTAAAACCAAGGAAGGCTGTACGAGTGTTACTCAATAAGAAAACGGCGCACTCGTTTGAACAGGTTTTAAATGATGTAACAGAGGCAATCAAATTAGATTCAGGAATTGTACGCAAAATATTAACAGTTGATGGACAACAGGTAAGCTGAAAATTATGTAAAGTTTAGATATTTTTGTGTTAATCACGTAAGATACATTGACGAAATGCAATGGGTACTATAAATTGCACATATCCTTCATATGTATGCCGATTATTAAAGGAGTCGTCATGGTCGTGATTGTATGGTAGTTAGATTTACAACTACCTGTGCAATCAGTGCTTATCATCACAAAAGTTGTGAGTTCGAATCCCGTTCATGGCAAGGTCTACTCGATACAACTTTATGTGATAAAGTATGTCGATGACTTACGGCAGGTCGGTGGTTTTCTCTGGTTTCCTCTACCAATAAAACTGACCGCCACGATATTTATAACTGAAATAGTGTTGAAAGTGGCGTTAGACACCATAACACTAACCCCTCAACATGTTTTACATACAGTATTTTTAATGAATAACCATTTCATCGAAATCGTTAAGAAAGGTTAAACAAGGTAACATAACTCAATACATTGAATTGTTTTTTGTTCCTTTTTTTCAATTCGCTTACAAATGATGATTTTATAACTTTTATTTTCCATATTATTTTTTATTCTATTTTTTCTATTAAATATTCCCGTTAGAATTATCTTTAACAATAATAGAACGGAAGAAGGTGTCCATATGATATGGATGGCCTCGCTTCCAGCTAAAGTAAATACGCATTTTTAGTTGGTAAATCAGGGGGTATAACTCCAGAACGGAAATCGAAATAAGAAATTTACCCTTTATGGTCCCTATCCTTGTGCATAAATGTGAAATTATGCTCCGGGGAACTTAAGTTATCGAGCGGAAACCAAATACGGGACGGACGTGCAGAAATCGGTTAAAACTTAAATGCTCCGACGCCTACTGCGGCCGCATAAAAATAGTAAAATTTGTCAATTCGGTCCCGGCTAGAAAAAAAATAAATTTCTCATATTCGTGATCATCGAGACTAATTTAGTTCATGGTTATATGATCATGAATAGACCAATAAAAATTATTTAATAAAAATAAAAATTCAGATTAGTTTTTACAACTGTACATAATTCATAAAATGGAAAGATACACACTTTAAAATGATTATAATTATATTTTATTATACTGTTTAAGATTAGACCGGTTTCACCTTCCCCTACTTCTGTTTGACAAGAACCATTTTATATTTCATATTGATTGAAGCTACATTCTAGTGAAGTAGATTCTTGAGAACTTTATAATGGTGAAAAGTGGACAAAAGAGGGGAGCTGATTGATTTTGCTTCTAGAATCAAACAATTCCATGTGTCACTGAACATGAAATGAAATGTTATACTCAGAATGACTAACTTTATATCCAGTCATAGTGATGACCAACACTTGGTCGGTCACAAAGGCTATTTTCGGATTAGTAGTTTAATTAAAAATATCGACATTCTAATCTTAAACTAATCTGTCGGGCTTAAGATACCATGTTATTAATGTAGTAATCACAATCGAATGTCAAATATAACGTGAAGTGGGATATTTCAACGAATGGCTAGTCTATAATATATCTTTACCAGTACTGTCTTTGTTTTCAAGAATACTCTTTGAAATATTACACAAATAAGTTACTCGAAATAAATACCTACTAAGTTTCTACTTCTACTCCCAAATACAGACCGCCTGCAAAAAGTTGAAGATTATGTCAGAGGTTACTCGAAATAAACACCTTTAAATTACTTTAAATAAACATCCCCTAAGTTACTGGAAACAAACACCAATTAGTGACTCGAACAAACACCCATTAAGTTACTCGAAATAAACGCCCACTAAGTTACTCGAAACAAGCACCCACTAAGTTACTCGAAATAATCATTCACTAGGTTACTCGAAATAAACATCTACTCATCTTTTCGAAACAAACACCCACTGACTAAATTACTCGAAATGAATACCCACTAAGTTACTCGTAAGCTCGTATAAGAAAATATGCTGCTCGAAACAGCTGATTAAGTGCATGTAAGCTTTAGGCATCGATGTAAATTAAATTTGAGTACGTTACCACATTTGGAAGGAGGTAGAAACAAACGGTCTGATAAATGATAAAAATTGAAAGGCATATGATGGCAAAAATATCAACTTTGGTTGAAATTGACACTGGGGCATCAGAGGAGATTGTATACGGTTTGAGGGCAAGATAAGAACAATTTCTTCATAAATATAAATTTCAAATACCCCCCCCCCCCCACACCAAGAAAAAAAAGAGAACAAAAGGATTGAATTGTTCTATCAGTTCAAATTTACCAACAAACACACGTAGACCATCCCTGCAACGTTTGGTTTCAAGGACGAATGTTTTGATTAGATTCTGTTCAGTTTCAAAAACAAGTTCAAACAATTACAAATTTCACCAAAAAATCCAAGGCTCTTGTTGAAATCACAATCGAATACAAATCTAAATGCAGAAATCAAATAGCTACAGTGGAGAAAAAACGTCATTGATTTTTTGTGTGTAACTTGTCTTGTATGGTTAAGATTGCAAAAAGCACACCAGCATCGTCGATGTATGTTGAACAATTATTGATGTCTATTTTATGCAACAGTTGGTGCATCATGCACCAATGCAATGCTTGTTTTTATATATTAACCGAAATATAAGGTTCATAGAACTACATTTTTTGTATTTGGAAAATCGGTGCCTTTTTTGCTTGGCCATTCAATAATCTCAAAATAGAATGCAGCTATGTATTTTCTTCCAAACAGATTAACAATAAAATGAAGAACAAAACATAGCACGCAGTCAGAACAGTTCCAACATTCAATTAGAACATCTTTGAAAAAAAAGAAGCAAAATCGGTATACATAACACCCATATTAACATGACCGCTTACTCTCCAGTCTTGGTACATGTACGTCAATAAAAACAAATGGCTGGGTTAAACTGGTTTTATTAGACCAACCATACCCTCTTATTGAAATGATGCGGTCATGAAAGTGTTTTCCACATGTGGTATGAAATAGGTGACATGTGCTTGTAAATGCTTACATGGCTCAATTCTTAAACAAGTTTTAGGGGTAGGTTAGGGTTATATGGCCCTTTCAGCAATATTTCAGTTATTTCGCGGCGGTCAGTTTTATTAGTGGAGGGAACCGAAGTACCTGGAGAAAACCACAGCCTGCCGCAAATCACTGACAAACTTTAAAATGTTTTTGGCAAACTATGCATTAAAGAGAAACGAGAATTTATATTTTACTTAATTGTCATTCGTTCAACAAGAATATGAATACCGTCTTATTATTTTATGCATCTTTGATAATTATTCTAGCAAAATCCAGTAATTATACAGGTTTTTCTGTAATCCTTTGTTTCTAGACAAGATTAATCACAAAATATAACATCTGCTGTTGTCACGCTAGATCTCACGGCATGATTGATGGTAAACGAGACCGCATGAAACAGAATTCAAAAATAGATTGTTTCAGCAAATTGAGAAACATATTGATTAACTTTAAAAGACAGTCATTAAAGTATTAGTTGACAGAATAATAACAATTATCATTCATTTGATGTGCACGAAAGAAATATTGCTGAATTTCATTTTTTTTTTGGCTAAAATAACTTTGTGCAATTGTTCTAAATATTGTCCTGTATTGATTGATTGATTAGTGTTTAACGTCAACTTTAGCTGTATTCAGCTATATCGTGCACGTTATATGCGGGGCCGGCCTTAAGCCAATTGCCCCCAATTGGATCCCGCGCTGGAGTTGTCTACTTTTGGCTGTTCAAGTACACACAACAGGTTATACAGGGTCCCGCACCTCATAAGGCGGTCCTGGTGGGATGAACAGATTCTATAAATTAATTCCCTCAACTACGAGACCCTTAGAAGAAATAAACATGTTTGTGTATAAAACAATCGGGTTATATGTAGAAATAAAAGTTGAACTAAAAGGATAAAACATCATTTAATTCTTACGTTATCTCTTGTTTTTTTTTCTTGTTAAATGATTCGACAATTGTAAATGTTTGAGGGTTTATTTCTCTTTATTTTAAAATGCTACACAATAATATTTTGCTATTGTTATCCATGTTCCTTTTGGTTTATGCTCATAATTTAAATATTTTGACATCCGTATTATAGTATATATTAACACATACCATTATTATTAACAACCCATTTACCGTCTTATGATATTGACTTTAAATTTATTATTTAAATTTTCATTGTTGAATTCGTTGTAATAAATTACACATTACTAAGCAATAAAAGGGGAACCCCCATTTCAATTTCAACATTGTCTCCTCAGTTATTTGCAATAAAAACATGACAAAACTCAGTGGCAAAACAATTCTTTGAGCGAGGAACGACACTATCAATATCAATGCCAAATGATCAATGAGAAAAAAAGAAACATAGATAGAAAGAAAAACTCAACAAATATTGATTTCAAACATTAATACATTATATTACATATGCAAGGATTTATTTTCAAGAGATTTGATTTCCACATATTTTTTTCCAGAATTTAATTCCCGTGTTAGTTGCTTGTCTGGCTTATTTTCGAATACGAATAATTCATCAGAGGTTTTACAATGTCTGTTAATTAAAGACCACAGTGTATGACACCCTTTCTCCCAGTGTTGTAAATACTTCCGAGATATTTGTTCACCCACATTCAACGATTCCATTATATATTTTCAATAGTAAATGCTTAGTTTTCATCTAATCTTCTACACTACGCCACGTTGTATACATGCATACCATACATTTTAATGTGATACAATATACACATCTTGTGAGTTGCTAATAAATTGCATTTTCTGACGCCAGACAATTTATCTTTACATACAATGATATGTGTCGTCTGTGGTTTTGCCTTCCAATAAAATACATATGTTTGCTTATGCCTTATTCTCAATCTAATTAGCAACTCCCAGATGTAATGTTAAATCAATAAAAATAGAAACATACAAGTTTCCTTAGCAACTCCCAGACGAAATACTAACTCAATAGAATCAGAAACATACAAGTCTCTGATAAAACATTAAGGAGTCTTGGTTGGCGAGTGGAGATCGTCCTCACCACATGTCTAACACCTCTAGTGTTAGGGTTTCCAGACATCTACCTACCTGATTGCAGAGAATTTCAGCAGTCTGTTCGTTGCGTCAGTCCGAGCTTTCAAATCCCAATTTCACAATTAATGTCTTGTAGTCCCATATAAGTATAACTGAACAAAATTCTGGAAGTGACAATAAACAAAAATAGCTACGCTAAAACTTCAGAGTCTGTTTTCACACCGTACTCAATTTGATGTATGCACTGTAGCATGTAACCAGGACCTATGAGAGGGGAGTTAAGCCGGTACATTGGTCCGGAGTATTTTCAACTATTTTCAACTATTTTTAGTTTATTTAAAAATTAATTATGTGAAATTAACTTAGACTTCTGAATTCTGGGCCCCAAAACAGTCTTGTTACGCCTTGCAAAATATCTCTTGGAAGCCTTGATTTTAACACAATAAAGGTAGTGTTTAAAATCAAACACATGTTCTAGACAATTTTCTTTGCAAACAATGTGTAATAAGCATGCTTTATAGGGTAGACATGTTTAGGCGCAACAGATGTGTTAAAATATTTTGAAAATTTCTAAACGCGTGTTATTTTTAATAAAAAAAGGTGTCAAATTTGCACCTTCAGAAAGAAAGAAAGGTGTAATTTGTGTACAAGTGTACTTGCCTATGGAAGACGCCAAATTAGGAACATATCATATTTTGAACAGTGAAGCAAATGAAAAATGCTTTCCCGCAAAAACACTAAGACATATAT
Source organism: Bathymodiolus brooksi (assembly GCA_963680875.1). Taxonomy (NCBI): domain Eukaryota; kingdom Metazoa; phylum Mollusca; class Bivalvia; order Mytilida; family Modiolidae; genus Bathymodiolus; species Bathymodiolus brooksi. The sequence goes on along the minus strand of OY804582.1, from coordinate 96,756,845 downwards.
GCTATATATGCGTGACCGATTTCACATCAGAATGATCTGAAAAAGCATAAGAGGACTATGAACAAATTGTTTACAGTGAAACCAACGAAAAATGTTCTCCAGAAAGACATTAATAAACATATATGCACGACTAATGTCACATCACAATGATATAAAAAGCATAAGCAGCATTCGAGAAATTAAGCTCAAATTAAAAGTAAGACATTCTCTTGGGATTCAAACAGGTTGGAGGAGGGTAGCTGACAGCCTTCCATTTGTGGAAACATGTTAAGACAATTATCAATTATTTCTTACAGGTTAATTCATTAATTGACTTCTTCAAGGATGACACCACAGTATTTATCGCATATGGCCATGAAAGATGTGCGACAGACGACTTCGATTTAGACGATAATGGTAAGTGTCTAGAGTAGCCATTTTGTTTTTATGCTGACGCCGAGTCAATGTTTGTTGTGCTTCCAATGTAGACAAGATAAGTTTAATAGCAAGAACTCGGACATGTTAATATAATCCAAGTACTAAATGCACCATTGTATAATATTCTGGTAACAACGTGAGTGAGTAATTAGCGTTTAACGCCAATTGTGCAATTTTCAGGTATATCATGGCGAGATCACATTACTTTTGATGAGATGGTGACAATGTCTGTTTTATACTATAGACCAATACCCTTACTGTTGGGTTTCTATTGTGTTAGACTCACTGAAACAGCACTCCGCGGGAAGACATGTTGCTCTAATCGGTAATATTATACTGACCCCGGGCAATCCAATCTTTGTTCTTAGGTTAATATTGCATGCTTAGCAGAGAAGTAGCAAATACCAGTTTTATAAGTCTTTGGTTGACCCAACTGCAGGGATCGAAAAACACAGACCTAGCGCTCACGAGACGAGCACGTTCACCATTACATCACGAGACGATTTCTCGATTTATAAATATTTTGTAGACAATTTACTTGTTAAATCGGAAGTTTTTGCATTTAATAATAATATACGAGTTTCATCGTTAATAACTTCCTGGCAAAAACATGCATTCCTCGATCAAAACCGATTCATACCCTAACAACAAAGGAAGGTTGCAAGATATAGGGGTTGGTGGGATATGCATCAAGATGTGGCGGGCTCAAAACGATTAAAGAAATTATAAATTTGAAATTAAAACATTTAACAGAAAATAAAATTTATATTTACAGAAGTGAAACTAGTCTCGGCATATAAAAATACTTCGTTTAGACAAGCAGAGAGGATCACATTACGATCACCAAGAACTTCACGCAAATTATCATTATCATCAAAAAGTCTGGACAAATCAGGAGCATCATCACCTACAGCATCACCCAAACCTTCACGCAAATTAAGAATTGTATCGGCAGTAAGTAGGGCCTATTTTACTGAAGTCTATTTGTATTACTGTCCAAGTAGTAGTTAATAAATGTTAGAGAATACCGAAGGGGCAATAAAAAATGGACAATCCAGAGAAACTGGCAACACAAGGCACACAAGACGAAGACAAACAAAACGAAGACAAACAAAACAAAAGCACAACACAATATGTGTTGGACACCACTACACGCAAACAAGACAAATGGGGTCGATTATCGGTTTATAATCGGAAACGCCAAAATTATCAACTATGTAAAAAAGTACACAATCGGTTTCAAAATTAAAGGTTTCCCTTACCATTTAATTTATATGCTGTGCACAGTAAAATGGTACCTTAACACAAGGAGTTTGGAGAATTATAGCATGTAAGAAATAAATCTTACTGGCGCCGGACCAGATAAATTCGAAATAAACAGAGAATTTTGTTCTGTGTCAGTGTTGTTTCAAATTACTCGATTGTGGAATTATCAGAATGGTTAATCCCCCTCCCTAAACCACCAACTTTCGATCTTTATCAATCATTAGCCCAACACCGTCCAATAATGTTGTATAGATTGTTTACACAATATACATATCTATAATTTATTGTTTCCTGGTGGTGTTTAGGATCCACCAGAAAATAAAGATGGAGTTCTGTCAAACTTGTACACCACCAATTAATACATTGCTTAGTTTTACATAACACGAAAGCAAGAGGTTTGTTTTTAACAAATTGTTTTAAAACTTGTTAAGAGTTCATTTAATTATTCCAAAAAAGTTGCTTTGAATATTTGATCAGCAGGGAGTTGGAAATTAAATGGTATGTATTGCCCGTTTGATGGAAATTGGTGAGCCATTACGAACCATATTACATTTATGTAGTTAATTCTTGTCTGAAATTTTCGGTATAAATGTATGGCAAGTTTCCAAGGAAACGATTCTGAAATTGAAATGTTGTATTGACAGATGACAAGACACCATGGATGGAAAAAGCTCATATATAGTTGAACATCAGTGTGTGCAATATTACTTAATTGACTTATTGGATCTTTTAGAGATTTAAAGGTTGCAAAGCATAAAAATACTTTTGCATTTCCATATTTGATAGTAAATTCTAATAAGGGAATGATTTGTACAATGTAACTTGGCAAATAAATTCAAATTAGAAGTATTATTCTGTTGACCTCTTAGACCACAGACAGTAGACACTATATCAATATCAGTTCCATAAAGTCAATGGCAAGACAATAGTACTAGTGTCAATGGGTCATATAAAGAGAGCATTATGTTCTTATTATTGACTTTATGGAATTATTATTGATATAGTGTCAAGTGTCTGTGCTTGGACTTTTAGGCCAGCAGTGATTCAGCTAGGCACTGGTCACCGAACATTTGCCAACCTATTTCTCAAATTCTCCTGAAGAACTTGATAAAAATTAGTTTAATTATAAAAAATGTCCTGAAGATATTTTTATAAAACTGGCAATTGTCCTGAAGATTTCAAAAGTCTAGCTGAAAAACTGGACCATATTTAATGGCTGCAAAAGGTAAACATACTGTCTTTTTGCACTGCCATATTTGATAGTAGATTCTAATAAGGGAATGATGGTACTTCAAGCAATGAAGCTCCTTGTAGATCTGCAAGTGCAATAAAAAAAAATACCCATGCTTTTATGACTAATACAAATCAGTTGTTATATCTTGAATATATATGCCTATGTATCAAGAGTCTATGAATCCTTTTAAATATCTTTATCATTGTTTCAGCCAAAGTACAGAACTGCAAATGGAATGAATGGAGGTATGTTACTATGGTTACCGTTATAAAATTAATGAACATTTTATTTTCCACACTAATATCTGTCTAAAAAATATTCCGTTTCTACAAGTTTTTATGTCTTTTTCAACATTTAAGACTATATTTCCTGCCATATATGATATAAACAGTTGAACATGTATAGATTTAAAACAATGCTACAAAATAAGTTTTTTTTTAAATTTGAATGGAGGTATGTTGCTATGGTTATTAAATTTACGAAACCTTTTTTTTCAACCCTAATATCTGTCTCAAAAGTTGTTATGCCTTTTTTAACATCTAAGACTATATTTTCCTGTCATAGAAGAGACAATAAATATGATATAAACAGTTGTACATGCATAGATTTCAAACAATGCTATAAAATAGATTTTTTGATCATCAACTGCCTTCAACATCTAAGACTATATTTCTTGTCATACATAGGAAAGACAATAAATATGATATAAACAGTTATACATACAAAAATGTACATAGATTTACAACAATGCTACAATTTACTTCAGAATAGATTTCTTTAAGTATTCAATATTCCTTTCCATAGACAGAAACAAAACAAAAAACCCATTGATCTTGTCAGAATTCTTATCTGGCTAAATATTTCAGTGTTATTACTCTATGATAGTAAGGCTTTAGAATGTCAAATTCATCAATATTAGGTATGAAAACATATTTCATGTTTATCATGTAGCATCCAGACAGAAGGGAAATCAATAGAAATAAAAAGCCTTTTTTGACATTTAACATTGATTCTACTATTTGCTAGTAATAGAATTCTGGTAATCAATTTAATGGTATTTTACAACTAGAATCACTTTGTGAAGAATAAAGTTTCAATAATGAGTAGTAATTCTATAGGAGAAAACAATAATCATGTCCTGTAATTTACCAGTTTCTATTTGCTTAAAATAATATATACAATGATAATTGATTTTTGTATAGAGTTCAGTGAAAGGGCATGTCAATTTGAAGAAAATATATTCTAGTGAAATGATATGCATTAGTCATGTTGTCTGTTAGAAATAACAACAGCAATACCATTGAATATTGACATACTATTTTTTAATGAGTAAATGAAAGAGCATGTTAATTTAGTAAAATAAAATTACTAGAAAAAATAATAATTTCTGCCATCAATTTTAAAAGACACCAAAAACACAATTTCTAAAGGACTACATGCAATAAATCAGATTATATATAGGATGGGTATATGGGAATTTTTTATATTGCCAAAAGTAAAATGGGATATTATGAATATGGTTGAAAAATATTGCCTTGCAATAAGCCATCTACAGCCACTCCTAACAAACTGGCTCATAAGAAACTGCTGCAATTATTTTTTACATGCAAGGAGCATCCTATTATCCAAACAAGAGGCCAACTAATTTTCAATCCATTCTTACAGCGAGTTGTATACCAGTATAAGATTTTTGCTGTACAATCAGAGGATGTCCACAGTAACAGATAAACTAGGTTCTTCTATATATAACCTGAGGTTTCTCGTGGGGTAATATCGAGTTGTACCTTACTTGTCAAATGTTGTTAATATCATCAATCCCCCTGGGTACCCCACTACTACTTAACTGTTGCTAATAATGATATTTCATTTCAGAACTGTCATTGGGTCCACCATCCCTAGCTCAGAGATACGAGATTGGTAAAATCATTGGAGAAGGAAATTTTGCAGTAGTTAAAGAATGTACAGAAAGGTTAGTAAAGATTTTTCTAAATATGTTTTCATTATTTGAATGATATAATATAACAATAATATGCATTTTCTGTCTTACAGAATATTCCCTCATCATACTTTTCATTTAACAATTTTCTGAAAATTCAGAATGCAATATAGTTCATCAAAAGGAAGGGAGATAATTGACATATCAAAGACCAAAAAAGGGCACAACACTCATGGTATTAGTTTAACAATTTTCTGAAAATTCACAATGCATGGTACATAGTCAAAGGGGAGATAACTCAAATAGTTTTACAGACCAGAAAGTTCACAACACTGAGATATTTCTTGTTTATTTTATAGAAAAACAAGCAGAAGATATGCACTAAAAGTCATAGACAAAGCAAAGTGTCAAGGCAAGGTAAGTATTTTTAGAAATGTCATATTATATCATCTCTTCAGTTTTACAAAATCCATTGAAAAATATTTTTTGAAAAAGTTTCTAAGGACTGATGAAAAACTAAATTAATTTATATTTTGTGGTCAGTTTAAATAAATTTCAGTGTCATAAGCTTCAGCTTGTTGAAGGCGATCACTAAGAAGTAGAAGTAGAATAAAGAAGAAATGCATTTTGAATTGTATATTTTAACCTCAAGAAAATATTTATCATATAATTGATATTTTTTTGCATATTACAGGAGCAAATGATTGAAAATGAGGTTTCCATCCTAAGAAAAGTAGATCATCCAAATATTATATTACTAGTAGATGAATTTGATACCAAAGATGAGCTTTTCCTTGTCATGGAGTTAGTCAGAGTAAGACGTGTCACTTTATTATCTCCCTTTATATTTAATGATACATAAAAAGACACAGTTAAAACTAAGAATTTTAGGGGGTTAAGGTTAGGGTTATGATATTTAACTCCACTTTCAACAATATTTCAGTTATATTGTGGAGGTCAGTGTTATTAGTGGAGGAAACCAGAGTACCACGAGAAAACCACCTCAAGTCACTGACAAACTTATCACATGTTGTATCAAGTACACCTTGGCTGAGCAGGATTCGAACTCACACTGTCAGTGGTGATAGGCAAAGACACAGTTAAAGCCAAGAATTTCAGAAAATAAGGTTAGAGTACAACACATTTGAATTACAGTGGTCTCCCCTCTTATAAGGCCGTCCCTTCTGCAATGATACAAGTGACTGTATAAGATAGGTGAAATATCTCAAGTAAGACATTATGGTATTGTCTTACTATCTCAGTGGATCTGAAATTTGCCCTTATAGAAAGGACGGTCTTTGGAGGGAGTGGCATTATAACGGGGAATACTGTATTACCTGTAAATTACTGTGGCACTTCTTTAAATGATTGATTGAATCTTTATTACAGTAATTTTTATCTGTTATATTGTCGCAACCAGTTTTTGTGGAAAAAGAATATGGTTTTTCTTAAAAAAATGGTGAACAATGAAATAAGGGAGGTGTTTGGAGTTATTGTTGTTTAATGCAATATTTCAACAAGATGTTGCACGCTATGTCGTGCTAAGAATACCCCCACTCGTTCATTTGTAAGTTGCACGGTAAACAGGAAGTAGATGTGCAATCATTTCTTCCAGTAGAAGCTGAGATATCTGTTACGAAACTGTGAACAGACGGACAAACAAGGTGATTGCAATATAGCCCCCTCTCTATGAGTGGGGGTATAACAATATTTCAGTTACTGGTATCCCATGGAGATAATTGTTTCCCCTTTAGATATTATATGTTTTTGTAAAACATAACTAAGAAAGTATTTTTTTCTTTGTCGTTTTTTAGGGTGGCGATTTGTTTGATGCTATTTCAACAGCTACTAAATACACAGAAAAAGATGCCAGCAGTATGATATTAAACTTGACCAGCGCTCTAAAATATCTACACAAACTTAATATTGTACACAGAGATGTTAAGCCTGAAAATCTATTGGTAAGATACAAAGTGGTATTTTCCAATAATTTTAACCAATAATTACTTGATCTAAGGTATATTATTGACCCTTTATAAAAAATAATGTGTTTTAATATTTATTATGATCACTAACAGATCATCGCACAAATTTTCTTCCACAGTGGAAGAACCATAAGGGGAAAAAGGGGGTATCTTAATCGTTTGAACTAAGCAAGATTCTCTCAATGAGATTTAGTATAAATATTAACCTCTTTTGTGACAACAGAATTTCGTTGACTCAAAAAGTTAGCCTGAGGACTACTGAAAGAACCTGAGGTGTTGAGCACATATGTACAAAGCCTATGACATGTTTTTCAAGTAATATCATAAAAGTGGTCTACAGAGCTGCCCTGTACGATCATTATCAATCATGGGATTCTAATTTTTACTGATTTGGTGGTCCACAAACCATGAAAATAAAAATCCAATGAAATTTTTCAAGTGATATCATAAAAGTGGTCTACAGAACTGCCCTGTACGTCCCCAGGTGGTGAATAGGGGTTGCCATTTCGATTTACTGATTTGGTGGTCCACTTAAACCATGAAAATAAAAATCCAATGAAATTAAATTTTCCCATTGATTGTTGCCTGTAATGTTTGGAACCACAAATTTAAAAACTCGGGGATCAATGTATTTTGTAGAAACCACGAGTAAATGTACTTTCACAGTATATGGAATGTCCGACCGTGGTCAATAGAGGGTAATGTGTTTGGGGAGTGCCACACTCGCTGTATGTTATAAACCACTTTCGTATATTTCAAAAAAGAGTAGTTACATCGTAGCACCAACAAAAGGCTAAATTTTAATTCCTTAACAAACTCTCCATTATTTTCCAGCGACAGTCAAAAGTTATCCCATCTATTCCTCATTTCTGTTTAAGCTTTTTGATATTGATGAACTTGTAAGCCCAGGTACTTTTTGAAATAATATTTTCAACATAATATTTGCCTGAAAGTTAAATATAAAATAAGATCCTATCAAACAATAGAAAACAAAATATGTTAATTTTTATAGGTATCACAACATGCTGACAACACTAAGTCATTAAAACTAGGAGATTTTGGATTGGCTACATATTGTAACGAGCCTGTATTTACAGTGTGTGGTACACCAACATATGTAGCTCCAGAAATTCTATCAGAAGTTGGGTAAGATATAGATTTTAATTATGTTTATAAAATGAGATAATCTGGATGTAACCGATCAAATACAATTCTAGTCCTTATAGTAGTAAATAACAGTCTATGTAATTAATAGGAGTTAAAATTGACGAGGCCAAAATTGAAAATTTGTTTGTTTTCCGCACCCGACCGACTGTTAGAACACATTGTGACTAGAAATATGTTTTTGGGTGATTTTGCAAGGTCTTATTATTTTATTTTGGTTACCCGTAATCATGACCAAACGTTTCCAATACTGTTCCAGAATTTACGTTTGGAACTGGTTTACATTGTATATGATAAATAATCTGTTGCTCGACCTGGGCAGGAATCAGATTTGTGTCATATGAAGCAGCATTGAAGCTATTTTCTGACGTGATGTCCGAATTTTGGGATATTCTGGAAAGAAAAAATCCCCCTACATACCGACCCATTTGAGAAATGGAGGGTCAGGTGTGGGAAACAAACAAATTTTTAAGGATGGTCCAAAGTTCAAATATCTAGAAAATAATCATGAATTAATACATCACTTCAACAGGATAATATGGTACCTCCCAATCTGATTTGATCTGGAGTACTCTTTCACCTTTAGCTAATAGTATGCAACTGTTCTCATATCCTAAATAAAATCTACTCTTACACAGTGGCCACTGATGAACATGAACCTACAAAATTTCCTAAAAACAAAATAGATACAGATGAATAACTGGTTACTAACACAAAACAAATACCATTATCTCGTTGTTAGTAGGAAAACCTGGACAAATTTTCAAAAGGGCCATAACTGTGACAAAAATCATGCCCATTAATTTATCATGCCAAAGCATCAGGCTAATACGAGTGTGATTTTCAAAAGGTATCTGGATGAAGGTTTCAATTACTTTGTTCCTGCACTTTGAAATTTACAAAAAATTACGTTTTTATTCATTTAGTACATTTTTGTTGTTGCTACAAGCTTAAAGGCTTTCACGAGTTATCCTTGGTTGACAATTATCAACATTTAATTAAGTGGTATGGAAATTTCATTTAAAAAATTTCAAATTTTTATTTTTAGATGAATTAGAAATTTTTAAACGCTTGTGTGGATTGTTCATATATTTTAAATGTAAATATATTTTAACTTTTTTGCTACAGGTATGGTGTGGAAGTGGATGTGTGGGCAGCTGGTATTATATTGTACATTTTACTGTGTGGATTTCCTCCCTTTGTAAGGTATGTAGTGCCCCTAAAGCAACACATCAAATTTATACTTAAAGGGTTAGGGTAATGGTGTTTAATGTCACATTCAATGATATTTCAGTTATATTGTGGCGGTCAGTTTGATTGGTGGAGGAAAACAAAGTACCTGGCGAAAACCACAGACCTGTCGCATGACATTGACAAACTTTATCACATAATGTTGTATAGAGTACACCTCGCCATCCGTGTGATTCGAACTCACAACTTTAGTGGTGATAGGCACTGATTGTAGAGGTAGTTGTAAATCCAACTACCATACGATTATGACCACACCTATACTTTGAAAAATCTAATACAATACATCAACATAGTATAAGGGCGGGCGTACCCGGCACGCGCCCCCCCCCCATAAAATTGGAAAAAATATGATTTTTTTTGCATAAAATCATGATTTTTCACACGAAATACCCCAAATATTTTCGTGCCTCCCTCCGTTCGGCGCAATTTTTTTAAGTGCACCCCATCCCTCCTAACTTGAAATCCAGGATCCACCCCTGTAGTATATCATATACAAGTAGAAGTGGAGTTTATGGATATAAGTGAATATGATAGAGAACCCATCAGAAAATGAGATGAAATTATTGTCGTTCTTTATCCCAGTCACTTTAAAAAGTCCTCGATGATGAATACAAGACATACCTCAAAATAAGGGGAGACAACCTCTATTCGGCAGCTATATCACCCACATAATCATATTTTCTTTTTATCTTGGTCTTGATACATACATACTACAGTATATGTAAGTGTCCAGAACATTTCATTATCACAGTAGAACCTGTCTAATCCGACACACCAAGGCACTAGTGAAATGTGTCCGATTGTACAGGATGTTGGAATTTTTTATTTTAATAAACAAATACTTTGGGACCATAAATTTTTGTTGGTTGTCACAAGATGTCTGAAAAACTCAGGTGCCGCATTGCACAAGTTCCTCTGTATTTAAAAAAACCAAACTAATCCTCAAGTACAATGTATTTTCCTTTACAGTGAAACCAATAATACAGAAGAATTATTTGATAAAGTTATTGATGGACATTTTGAGTTTAACTCACCTTTCTGGGATGATATATCACACTCAGCTACAGATCTTATCACCCGTATGTTAGAAGTCAATCCAGAAACTAGAATAACTGCTGAAGATGTTCTGGCACATGCATGGATCATTGTAAGTTATATATCATTCTTAAACATTTCTAATTTACACAAAATAATATCCCTTTGTTTTCACCTCAGCTTGATTAAAATAATGTAAAATATGTTATTCTTCATTATAATACCTCACATATTATAAATTAATACGATTGGTTTAAATAACACCATGCGATATTTTTTTGATTCTGGTATTTTTTTTCAAATTCTCGACCCACCAAGGTTATTTCTCCTCTGGCTAAAGCCTTCTGGAGAAATAACTTTAGATGGACTGATAATTCTGTATATCCACCTCCTAACAAGGATTTAAGTGTCTATTATCATATGGCACATGTAATATCATCCAGGTGAACACAAGGATATCCCTATAATATTCTTTTTGCTGTGTGTTACCAAACCCATTTTTTGCTACTTTTGGTCAGTCAAAGTTAATATATCTAAATACTTGATACTGTTTAGTTTTAATAAGTACTGGTATAATGGTCTAGAAAATAATAGACATCTAATGTCAGGTAAATGTATTAATATTCGCTGTTGACAGTTTTCACAAAAATTCTCTTTTATTCATTTTTTCTTCAATTCAATTTTTTTTTGCAACTTTATACTGGGTTAAAATATGTTTTCTATATAAAAATTAAGTATTAAAAAAAAAAAAAAAAAAAAAAAAAAAAAAAACTTTTCACAGAATATTGCCTATAAAGGGGTTGGGTTATGGGTGTTCAGTGCCACTTTCAAAAATATTTTAGTTATAGCATGGGGTACTCCTGTAATAAAGGTACTGAAAATTAAAGCTCCACAAATATAACACAGTAATACAAAATGTATGTTGACAGTAAAATGTAACTATAAATACCTTCATTTATTTAGGATGACAAAGCCAGCGACTCAGATATGCAAGTACAAGTTGCTAAGAAACTGAAGAAACATTTTAGAAGGAGAAGTAAAGCATCACTTAGTACTGCTGGTATTAGACTTGTAGCTGTAAGTATAATATACAATGACAAGGTGTATCACTATGTCATTTGTAGTGCTTTATGAAAAGTCTGAAAATACCCAGGAGTCATCAGAAGCCATAAATCAAAAAAGGACAGACAATATAATGGCCAAAAGAAAAAGGACAGACAATACAATGGCCAAAAGAAAAAGGACAGACAATACAATGGCCAAAAGAAAAAGGACAGACAATACAATGGCCAAAAGAAAAAGGACAGACAATACAATGGCCAAAAGAAAAAGGACAGACAATACAATGGCCAAAAGAAAAAGGACAGACAATACAATGGCCAAAAGAAAAAGGACAGACAATACAATGGCCAAAAGAAAAAGGATAAAAAGACAAAACAGTTCACAAAAAACTAAATATTGAGCAACACAAACTCCTAAAAAACCTGGGGTGAACTCAGGTGCTCTGGAAGGGTATGCTGTTCCTGCTCCACTAGTGGCACCCATCATAATACTATGAACTTTGTTAAGACATTTTAGGTTTTTAACTTGATGCAATGGTACCTTAAAAATTGAATGTCTGTCAATCATCTTTTCTCTCTCTCTCTTTTTTCATACATTAATTTCCTAAAAGGTGCCTTTATGAACATGTACCTTTTATAGGCCAATAGTTTTTCAGAAATAATAAGAATTCAAATTGAAACAATAACGGGAGATGAATTGGAGAGTAACACTATATACATTATGTGATTAGCTGCAAAATTGTTAATGACAGTGAATAATAATCGTTTATTAATTAAATAATTAAATTCAATCCAAATGCATAAAATGATGAATTTCATTTAATTTAGAAGCAAAGTTAATTTCAACAGGAAATAAACATCTATATTGGCACGAATTTAACGGTATTTGACACAGGATTTTTTTTTATTTGCAAGTGACAATTTCGTCACAAATATCACGAGTCAAAAGTCTGAATATTTTAATTAGTTTTTTAGACTTTTACACACCGAGTGGTGGATTGGCTTAAATACACACTAATTTGCATAACTTTAGATAAATATTTTGCATTTTTAGCTCTCGTAAAATTAACCCCCACATGAACAGTTTTGCTACAAATTTTAAATACGTGGGGAGATACATGTACAAGCATTTTGTGACAGACAGACAGAACAAAAGTTGGTTTATAAGAAAGTTAAACTGTCTGTTCAATCAGTAACTTTCGATTTTAATGTAAAATTGTGTATTGCCAAGTCTGCAATGCAGACTCTGTCATCACTGTGTCTTTCCATCTAATGAATTAATCTGAATTGACAAATCAACAAAGTTGAGATACAAATGCAATTTGTCAAGTAAAACGTCTCCAGTGCCTGCCCTAATATATTGGTGCTCAAATACCTATATTATGATTTGGTGTTGTATCAGTCAATACCTATTGTTACTGAATCACTTAGTCTCAATATAGGAATTTAACCTACAACGTACAAGTGAAAAGGGACAATAACTCCTTTAAAAATAGTTCGCTCAAACTGCTGTAATGATATGCAACGATATGGTTATACTGTACAAGTGGTTATTTTCGTGTGGGGGCAATTTTCACTACTTTTGTGTTTTAGATATACAGAGAAATCTGTCTAAGCTGAACACTGAATAAACCTAACTTTAAATAAAGTCTGAATGTAGGAAATGTTTGATGATTTAACCTGCATAAACTGCACACAAAAGCTGATCCCAAGGAGGTTTGGTTTAGAGAGGTTTCACTGCATACACGAAAATGACCTCAACGCCAATAATTTTTCAGAAATAATAAGAATTCAAATTGAAACAATAACGGGAGATGAATTGGAGAGTAACACTATATACATTATGTGATTAGCTGCAAAATTGTTAATGACTGAATAATAATCGTTTATTAATCAAATAATTAAATTCAATCCAAATGCATAAAATGATGAATTTCATTTAATTTAGAAGCATAGATAATTTCAACAGGAAATAAACATCTATATTGGCACGAATTTAACGGTATTTGACACTGAAGTTGAACACAGGATTTTTTTTTATTTGTAAGTGGCAATTTCGTCACAAATATCACGAGTTAAAAGTCTGAATATTTTAATTAGTTTTTTTTAGACTTTTACACACTGAGTGGTGGATTGGCTTAAATACACACTAATTTGCATAACTTTAGATAAATATTTTGCATTTTTAGCTCTTGTAAAATTAACCCCCCACATGAACAGTTTTGCTAACAATTTTAAATGTGTGGGGAGATACACGTACAAGCATTTTGTGACAGACAGACAGAAAGACAGGACGAAAAACAATGCCTCCTCCAGTTTGATCAAAATGGAAACAAAATGATAATGCATTGGAAATCTGATCAGGTTTTCTACAAATCAAGAAATTTCACACCTGAAAAAATATTAGTGTTAATTGTGTAACAAACATATCGTTTCCTATATTCTGTAAATAGACATTAGAGAATACTGAAGTGCAATCAAAAAAGGAAAATCCAGAAAAACTGGCAGCAGAGGGTACACAAGTTGGCGAAAAAACAAAACAAAAACATGATTAATTCTTAAACTTTTTCTTTTTCCAGAGTACTCCATTAGATAAAGCCTCTAGATATTTTGAAGGACGTAAACCGCCATTAACAGTACAACAAGACGAAGAACAAGATGAACTTTTCTAATTATAGAACAACCATGCCAAAAATATAGGCAGCCCAATACAATTACAGTCAAACCTGTATATAAAGGCCAACTAAGAATGTGGCCTTTATGAACAGTTGTCCTTTATATACAGGTTAAAATTATATGCACTATTCATTAATGGGGAAAATTAGATTGCCCTTTATAGACACCGATTTGTTATATAGAGGTGCCCTTTAAGGCAGGTTTGACTGTACATGTATTGTATACATGACATTAAAAAAAAAAAGCGGTTATGGCAATTCAATATGCTGTGAAATAAATACTGTGTATTTATACATGTTGTAGAGTGCAGAAAAAAACTTGTAAACATTTTATTTAAACAAATCAAAATTGACTTTTGTTGAGAACATACTGAACAGTATGTGCCAAAAACCATTAGCCCTAAGCTCCGGTCTAGTAAAAATTGTTTCATGTTGGTAAAAAAAATAATCCATAAATTTTGCTTAATCAAATAGAAAAAAAATCTTTTAAAATGTGTTTCAGGCCAATTTGTCAAAATGTTTTTGGTACCGACTGTTGAATGATGATATTGTTATCAAATGTGAGATATGTATATGTTATCTGGATGTGAATTGATTGATACCGAAAATATCAGCCTGCCGAGCAAGAATATGAAGTTTGTTGGCAAGTGAGCGAAGCGAACGAGTCACAAACTTCATATTCTGTCAAGCAGAGGAGTGACATGTCTAACAGCGGACTGTTGTTTCTGTGATCTAGCACTGTAAAAATCCAACTGAGCGTGTTGGTCTAGAACAAAGCGGCCATCATCATCTTATCGAATGCAACTTGTTCTCGTCATGATATAGCTGAAAAATTGCTCATTTGGCGTTAAACAACAATCACTTGCTCGCCAAAACATTTTGGACAGACATTTGTTTCAACACTTTTTTGTGGCAGTACATGTAGTAATAAAATGCCAGAAATTGAAAAAAAACATTTCTCAATTTTAAACTGAAGCATTTACCAGTAAAAATTTATATAATTATTTCAAATCAAATTATTTGGTATTTGTGAAAATAAAATTCCAAATTTAAGATCTTAAAATAAAAATCTGCAAGGAAGCGCTTTGAACACTCAAACAAATAGTTTTCTCGAAACTCAAAGAATTTATTCCATGAAGTGGAAGTACTGGTATTTTGTTTTGCAGTATTACGATATTAATTCTACATAAAGTACAAGTTTATGTGTTTCTTAAAGCATTATAATACCATGACAGTATAAGCTTTATTTTTGTGATATTTATTTGTTATTCTTGGTGCTTAATGTTGTTTTTTTTCCCTTTCATTTATTGTGCCTTTGATCTTTTATACATGTAATGTACAGTTTTTTTTTTAACTTGATCCAATTTTAAAACAAAATTTCATAGTAAAAAAGTATTTCTCCATTCAACATTCAACATTGTAAAATACAAAATGGCCATCTATTCATATCATTCCTTGATTTTTTAAGTGAAAATGCAGGAAATAATTAGAAAAAAATAGTTTTTAAATACGGGTAATTGAAGAAGTTAGTTTGCTGGAATAAGTAATAAGCATACTAAAAAGAGATAAAAGATATATATAGTACTTTTATAAAGATGACCTGTGTTGCATATAAAACTTGGCAAGATTCAAAGTGTAAATCGAACCATTTGACATACAAGTTCTATGTAAAAAAAAAAAAAAACAGAAATATTTGCCCAGTACAATGAAAAGCCAATTTAGTGCTGAAATCTACATGCTAATCTTTCATACTGGTACCCTAACACAGAAATTTCTGCTTCTTGTAACAGTATTTGACACTGGTACCCTTGCACAGAAATTTCTACTTGTATCAGTATTTGACACTGGTACCCTTGCACAGAATTTTCTGCTTGTACCAGTATTTGATACAGGGAGTTAAGCAGTGAAGGTTAATCGTCTCGTCAACCTTAAACTAAAATTAAAATCAAATAATCGTAGACATCATAGAACATAATTTAGAATTTTGAAAGCATGATTAACCCCAAGTAGAAGGATAAACAGTTTCTTAGCTTTATTTGATGTTCTTCAGTATGATCTATTTTTAGAATTATCAGCATTTAGTATAATACATAGTGTTGTACCATTGTATTTTTAATAGAAATATTGTCAACCATATTTACAAAAGAAAACCTTTGAGTTGTAGTAGTTGACACATATGGAGTGTAATGTAGATTAAATCTAAATGAGAAGATTGAGATTTGTATAAATTATTGTAATGGCAAATTTGAGTTTGTATGCTTGTGTAAAATCCATTCCAGGTTACGGCCGTCTTTCATTTTAGTTTTACAATATATCATCAGCTTGCTGCATCTGTTACTGTTCGCTACTTTATTTATGAATAAACTAAAAAAAACGTTCTTATGTTTGTATTTATTCTAATTTGTACACATATTTAAATAATAGTCTAAGTGTAGATTGCCAAATATTGTGTCGTTGCATCAACTTGTTGAGGATTAAGGTTATGGTTTTTAACGCTACTTTCAACAATATTTCAGTTATATCGTAGCGGTCAATTTTATTAGTGGAGGAAACCGGGAGTACCCAGAAAAAATCACCAACCTGCCGCAAGTCACTGACAAACTTTATCACATAATGTTGTATCGAGTACACCTGGCCATGAGCGGCATTCAAACTCACAACTTTAGTGGTGATAGGACACTGATTGCATAGGTAGTTGTAAATCCAATTACCATACGATCATCTCAAGATGGTAGCTAGTATAAGGCAGATTGCATCACCTCATTGAAAATTGGCATTAAACAACAATCACTCACTCACTCTTAATTTTAGCAAATTAATGAATCAATGTAAGCTAACTTAAAATTATTGCAAAAAAGGAATTGTAGACAAACAGACATTTATAAAAGAAGATTACTACAGTGAAAAAACCTTCCTACCCCAAATCCTGTCTAAACAGAACCTAAATTAAGTCCAAATAAAGGAAATCTTTGGTAATTCAACAAGCCTGTATAAGCTGAACATTTGTCTATTTCAAACTACAGTCTTCGCACTAACCCACTTGCCAAACCCGTGACAAGTAAAACTGGATTCGGACAAGTGAAAATTATGAAAGAATTTGTTTAAATAAATAGAAAATTGTTCTTTGCATTCAGGCAAGTCAGTTAAAAAATTACCGTATTTAGGGTTGCATAATGCGCACCCCCCTCTTGGCCTTGAAAATCTCCAGAAAAAAACTAGTTCATGTCTATAATGCGCATGGACTTTTGAAAAAAATCGTCGTCGGAAATGTAAGAATTAAATATCAGTCGTATATATTTTTCAGTCCTTTGAACATGTTTCATTTGCTGGGAGAATTTTAGAACCATTTATCTCTTTTCATCTTCAATAAAGTTGCAAAATATTAAATGTATTGGGTTTTATTGGCATTTTCATATGATGCTTTTATTATCTGGATGTTGTGTAATGGATTTGAAATCTAGTACAGCATCGGTAAATATAAGTTTAAATTCCGGATCTGAGAAAGAGTGAAACACATTGTTCCTGTTTATAATGCGCACACCTCCTACCAAATAAAGAATCTGTGCAAAATCCTGCACATTATACAACCCTAAATACGGTAAGGCAAAGTCTGAACTAAAAAGTTGGTCCCAAAGAGGTTTGGTTTTGACAGGATTCACTGTAAGGGGCAACAATTAAATGTGTGGACTAACAAGACACAGTAATTATTGAATAGCTCCTGTATCTAAATATAGGACCACTATTTAAATAAATCTTTATATCAGGGCAAGTTGACATACATTATCATTATATTTGTTTAATGTAAACAATATAAGCTAAATTAACATAAATGATGGCACTTTCTATAATCACAAGCACTTTACAAATTATTATTTTATATAAATTTTCTTGAATAATAGAACTATTATTTAATCTCACTCTCATTTGTTGTGCATTATTTTTTCGTGGATTTCATGTGTTATTTCAAACCATGAAATTAAGAATTCAAATAATATTTGTTATCATATATATGTTCTTACTAAATAAGCGTGGCACTACTATCCATGTAAATACAATATTTTCTCAATTCACAATAACTGATATCCACGAATTTAAATGATTTCATATTATAACATTACAATTAAACAAACTGTTTAACTTAAATCACATGCAACAAAATCTGAAATTATATAAACATGACACAACCTCATTCTGAACTTCATACAAGATATTATGCAAATTTGGTCCCTTTTTAATCAAGCCTTCCAATCATTGTCCATTTAGAGCTTTAGCAGAAACAGCTTGATCTCTAACTTTCTTATCGGCATATTTGAGTCCGGTCCATGTGTTCAGTTGTGTAGCTCTCAACTTACTCCAGATCACATGTTCATTCAATGACAATATCTGGGCAGCCATTAACGCTGCTGCTTCAGGAGACATGACAGTACTACAACCCAAACCTACAAAACAGAAAAAAATTGAATAAATAATATATGGTTCTCTTCACAACGTAGATAGGCAACATGGTCTGGCAGTCGGTGTCCAAATCCAGACTTTACTAGTCATTGTTCAACCAAAATCTTGACTAATTGTCATAATTCAATCAAGACTCTTGATTTTAATAGACCTTCTTGGTTAAAAGAGGAAAACAAACTTTATTCGACTTGACACCTTTGCCACCAGAAAAAACAATGCTGCTACCAAGGAAACTACTGAACCAAGGGATCCTCGTGGTTCAGTTGAAGTCATCATCACTTTGATAGTGTTATGGTCACCACCATGACTTGGTTATCCATTACTGAATATCTGTGTGACAAATGACCTTGAATATGTTCTGTTTGTCTTAATCACAATCCCGTCCTTTCCTCATTTATGACTTGTTACAGGGTTTGTAACAAAAGTAACACGATAGGTGCCACTGGTGCAACAGCAACGGCTTACCCTTTTGGAGCACCTGAGTTTGCCCCCAGATGTTTAGTGGGGTTCGTGTTGCTCAATCTTTAATTTTCTTCGTAGTTTTTTGTAATTCATTGTTTGTCTATTTCTTCTTTTTCTTTTGTCAACTACATTGTCCATTTACGGCTTCTGATTACCACTTTGGTACCAATAAACTTTTTTTCTACAGAACATTTTTATTTCAAAACTTAAAGAAATCAGAATATGGTCTGTTTGTAGCTGTACTTATACCCAGTAATAGCTTCATTTCACAAAATTGTTTTGAAATACTTTAATGCTGAAATCCATAACATTGGAAGGCAACTTAATGACCTAAGATCGACTATTTCAAATGAATAGTAACAAATTAAATACAACGTTTTTTCTTATTCATTTCACATTTTATTTTGGTGTTTAGATATTATTCAAATTTTATATTACCTGATGGTAACCGTAGAGATGACCAGACATCTTGTGATCCCCAATCTGGTGATAATGGTGGGCAGTTGATGACAGGCCAGACAGCATTCCCAGACAAGACTGGTCCTAAACCATTACTTCTCCCTGCTACTGCTATAAATACAGTAGGAATTCCTTCTCCTAAAATAGACATAACACAAAAATAAGAGTATGATCATAATTTTTATCTATCCTATACAGCTGTAATCATTTTTATAGCACCATTACGGGGGAGTTGTGGTCATGATCGTATGGTAAAAACTGGATTTACAACTACCTCTGTAATCAGCGACTATCACCACTAAAGTTTTGAGTTTGAATCTCGCTCATGGCAAGGTGTACACAATACAACATTATGTGATAAAGTTTCTAACCAATCAAACTAACTGCCACAATATAACTGAAATATTGGTGAAAGTGGCGTTAAACATCATAACCCTAAGTTCTAACTTATAACACATTTCATGCAATAAGAAATACAAGGATCAACTTTGAGGCATGCATTTAACACCCTTACAACAAATATCTAAAATCTATGACCCTTTTAATTTTTTTGATTTCATCTACCATTCATACAATACTGGTCAAAAACACTACCCCCCTACTCCTATTGCAATATATATACAGGAGGGAATGCAATTTGTATCATTGTATTTTGATACTACCGATATAATATTTTGGTTTGGAAAATTAATGCATAGTGAAATTTTTAGCAATTTTCAGCCTGTTTAAGACATCATTCTGTAAAAATATTATGAAAAATATATGAATCTTTACACAAACCACAAAACTAATATTGGCCCTGATCTGTATATTGAAACAAGTGTTATTGTGTAAAAATTGTATGTGAGTGAGTGATTGTTGTTTAACACCAACTCTGCAATTTTTCAGCTATACCAAGACGAGAACAAGCTAATTTTCAATGAGATGATGATGAGATCTGCTTTGTACTACATCAACATGTGTAGTTGCATTTTTAGTGATAGCTCTCAGAAAAAAAGAGTACGAGGATAGACATGTCGCCCCACTCTGACAAATTATCCTGATTCTGAGCCAACCAGTCTTTGCTTTTTATCCTTAATGCTGCACGCTTAGCAGAGAAGCAACAAATACCAATTTTATAGTCTTTGGCTTGACCCGATCAGGGCTAGAACCCATGATCTGCTACACTCCAGGCAAGCACACTAACCAATACACCACTGATGCCATTTGCAAAAATTGTAAAGGGGTAATTAAGTTAAAAGCAAGAAACTAAAATGTTCACAGACAACCATTTTACAAGATTTCAAAATTTTATAGTCTTAAAAAATTAGATGGCACTCATATGGTCCTGGAACTATTTCAAAAAAGAAATCTATTGTTCACACCTTCATATTCTGACAGGATTGATAATGTTGCATCAGTTCCTTTGTGAGCAGATGACACCCTGAGGTCACATGGCACACCATATTTGGTACATGCTGTCTTTATTTTTTCACAATGAGCCATATCTGATGCTGATCCCATGATCACTACTGCTCTAGCCCTTGGTTTTCTGTTTAATAACTGAAAATAAAAGATAAAATGTTTTCATTTATATCATTATTTAATAAAATGCACTGCTTCTATCCTGCAAGATGTAAAATAAGCAAAAATGGAATTCAACATATATTTAAATTGACTGAAATTAAGTTTCAGAAATATATAAAATATTGGAAGTTGAGAAATTGTAGCTTATGTTGAATATTATAAATATATTAAGTTATGTCATTATCAACTTATTCGTTATCTTTAAGATTGTGCATCCCTTCTACAACATAACCAATTATTTCACCAGTAGTCGACTAAAATGTATTTCACATACTGAATTCAATTTGTGACAGTAAAATCAACAAGAAACATTGATAAATTTTCTGTACACTGTTATTTCCTTAAAACCAATGGCAGATTATGATCTTCCCATACAATTGTCCAAACATTTGTTTATTATTGTATATTACAATGTTTAATATATGAGTGTTCTAACAAGTAGTTGTTTTGTACCATCCAGAGTGACTGACCTCCAGATAGATTTAAAGTTCACATTTTGGGACATTTTTTTAAGACACAATTTTTTGCCAATATGCTTTCAATGTTCTTTTGTAGAATTGTCTTAACTTACTGTAACTTTGTTGGCAACCCATTCAAAGTTGCGTTTTACTGTATCCAAACCTTCCTGTGTTACCGTATCAAGGTTACGATAAACTTGCTTGTCCTTCATCAATCGTTTGTCACCAGAGGGCCAGAGTCTCCAAGAATCACTATCTATAACATCTGCCAGTAATATCTCACCTACAAAAGCAACAGAAATTTAAAATAATTGTGTATACCTTTAAAATATGCACAATTTTTGAATTTGGGCCTTTTTTTTATAGACTCATCATAAAGATGAGCATTTTGCATAAGATACATAGAAAGTGGATAAAAAAAAAAAGAAAGTTAAAATTTTGGAAATTTCCATTTTTTGGATCCTTTCTGGACTATATATGGAAAGCATGACCGTTGAATGTGGTGTTAAACGCCATAATCCACCCAAGTGAATAAGCTAGAAGAAATTTGCACAAAAACAATGTAGTAGAAGTTATGTCCTACAGTTCTGACAACTCAATGTAAACAGCTCACTCATAAGGTTAATTAACTTGAAAATTGCAAATGAAAATCAAACAGTACTGGTCTACCTGACATGTAAACCACCATTTTCTTTGAGGGTACTTGCCTGTTTGTGAATCAACTCCAAATTCTATTTTCATATCAATCAGACTACAGTCTAAAGAAGACCAACATTTTTCAAGGACCTCAAACACTGTTACAGTCGTCTTCCTCATTATTTCTAACTCATCTGGACCAATCAGAGTGCCTCCCATCTTTAACTGTGCTGCTACACATTGCTCAAATGACCACTGCGGATCATGGTTCTCATCGTCCTGTGAAAATAAAATCACTCAGCTATGTTATTAAAAGGTAGCTTTGTATGGTATCATTGGGGACCCCCTCCTCCCAACCATTTTTATCATTTGGACTTTCCAGTTGTTTCCAAAGTGTGAAAAGGAAATTGGCTCACTTCAAAAAGAAACGTCTTGTTAACTATTTCCAGTGATACTATGGGGCCCCTTTTCATGTTTATAATTTCATTTTAGAAAGTCGCCAACTTTTTTTTAAGAACTATGTTTGTGCAAAACTGACCATGCTTATTCTGACTGTAAAATTTGAGTAGAAGAAAAGATTGCTTCAAACTGAAACATTAATCTGATTAAAACTTTGTACAGTTCACTTTGATCTGTATTCAACTGTTTTATGCCAAAAAAAAAAATATAAATAAGTAGACTTGCTATGTTTTCTGTACAACATGTTTATAAAATATATTGTGACCGCTGTGCAAATCAAAATTAAATATTCAGTACCCAATTTTGAATGGTGTTATACACAAATCATTCTTAAGCAAGCAGGGTTGCATCTAGGAATTTGCATTTATGGGCACTGTGTCCCATTACTTAAAAAAAAGGGGGGGTTCCAAATGTAAAAAAGGGTCACCAATCTTACCCGACACTAGACTTCTTCTGTTTATTATCAGACACCAGGATATTAATGCGATGAAGGATTTAATTCAATCAATTTTTGCTTCTGTCATGTATGACTCTTACAATATCCATTTTTGCACGTGAATTCTGTATGTGCGCCTTTCTTCCATTGATTTGAAACTACTTTTGGAAGTTTTTGTAAGTTATATAGCCAAACTCCAATGCATGTGATACACATTTGAGGGCAATAACATACACAAATGTTTTGTAGACTGTATGTCTATATTTTGTAGTTAGAACCACCTGGCATCCAATTGTTTTGCCATTTCAATATCCGGTTACATTGACCAATAAGAAACGAGAATCACTCCAACTGCGAATCGGAATACAGCACCCTTTAAAAGTAATAAGGGAAAGGTCAGAGAATATCCGGATGGCCTACAAAGGAATTACGTAACATCATAAACAAATTGGATTTTAGTTCGACTTTTTAGAAGCTTATATAAATCTTTCGGAAAGTAAATGGACAAAAGTGCGCAATAGTTATAATTATTTGCACCTTCACGAGTGCACAAGATTTACAAAAAGGGGAGCATTTCCATATTTTGGGGGCATTGTCACAATCGCACATCCTAGATGCAACCCTGAGCAAGTACAGTCAAACCTGCTCATACAGCCACCTCTATTAAGCAGTCACATGTATTACGTGGTCACTTTTTTCTTATCCTGTCATATAAAATTTCATATGAATTGAACCTCTTTTATTAGGTCACCTGTCTTACAAGACCATTTTTTTCTTTGTCCCAAAGGTGACCTCTTAATACAGGTTTACTGTAGTTGTATTGTTTAAATTTACTGCAAGTTGATCATTTAATTTAGCAAAGAATGCCTTTAAAAGTAACAATTTCATCTTTGGAAGATTTGAGTAAAATCAGACTTTACCTTAAAGAATGTTTCTTGTTTTGGTGGGCAGAATCGATAGCCTTCTTTCACACCTGGGTTTCTTTTCAGGAAGGAACCAGTTGCAATTCTTCTGGTAACCCATTCAATTGGAATCATTTCACATTTCCTTCCAACCAAGGCTGTCTCACCAACTTGTTTGATGAAATGTGTTTTAATACCTGAATAATAAAATCATGTTGATATGTAAATTGAATGCCTGAATGGTTGCTAAATGCCACATCCCCAATTGTTTTGCTATTTTCAATTCAGTGTTATGTAAAATATTTATGTTGCAAGTAACCTATGTTTTTCTGCTGAAACCGCCGCTTTTTGTTTCACTCTTACAGCCTTACTCGCCGGACTGGCATGTACTATTTCAACATTGTCAATGGATGAGGATTTTGATTGCTTATTTGTTCCTGTGACAACGTCATCATTATCACCCTTTCTCTTTAAAATGTTTGATAATGTCAACTGCTGGGACATTTTCACATGTTTACGTATGCACATGGCACATTAATAAAGATCAATATAGATTTTACGCTTTTTTAAGAAGGGTAACCTCAGTTACGCTGGCCACCAGATTAAAATTTTAGTCGCCAAAAACGAAATTTGGTTGCCCAGGCAACCATTTTAGTAGACAAAATTGAGCCCTGTCAGTAGGTCATAAAAATAAAAAATATTAACATAAAACCATGTTTTTCCCATTTACTATCCAAATAAACTATCATTTAGTATTATGGCCTAATCAATTATAAATTGCTCGTCTATCTATCATTTCTTACCAACATCATTTAGCAGTGTAAAGATGGCCGATGTAGTTGCCGTGGAGATTGCAGCCTTGCCTTTCATGTCATGTGCTCTGTCTCCATCACCAGCAGTGATTCTATCCTTTGATTGTAACAAAACATATGCTGGGTGACTGTCTAAGTTATACACTCGCTTGGTTTTACCTTCAATAACTAGGGAACCCAACTTGTATTCACTGGGTACTAAAAATAAATCAAAACTAACATAAATATTGACATTTTGTAATCATCTATAAATAACCTTTATTTTTACATACTCACATCTATGGGAAAATTATTTTAAATCAAGAAATTTTCATACCATTAAAATTCATGTTCTGCGGTATTTGAAAAGCACAACTCTTTATAAACAATTCCATGGAACTTTAGGTACATAACTAAAGGTCATATGTGAAAGTCATCAAACCATTTATTTTTGGTCTGACATTTGCAAGGTGAAGTAATATAGGACATATGGCTAAATGTAGCAATCAATGTAGTTCTGATATTGCAAAATGTTTTAACGGGATTGCATAAAAAGAATTATCTGATAGAACTTGTTATTATTCTATTTATATAGAAAACTTTATGATGGCAGAATTATGTAACCGCATAAATTTAATGGTTTAAATGAAATTATGCAACTGAATAAAAATACCAGTTATAATGACACAATTCCCATGCAATACATACAAGGATAATTCATTTACAGAAGCTGACATACCACACTATTATTAAAATGAATAATCCACAACCCTGTCTTAACATTATGGTGGAGGGAGGGGGTCCTAAAAGTGGAGTACCTTTCAAATAATCATGCTAAAAAATTTGTGAACTTACGATTCACATTCAAAATATTTTGATCTTTCATGTGTAATGGTGGTTGCTTTACATCATGTAACTTTAATATATCTTTTTGTAACTACTATTTAATATTTGTCTATACATAGCTGCTACATAGGTTCTATTTTGCAAGGTTTTCCTGGTACACTTCCGGAGGACCGGCCAGGATTCCCCCTTTTTAACTATAAATACCGCTGTTCCGGTAGTTCCAGATCTTCTGCCCATTATAGCAGATGACACAAGATACTCAAAATTGTTCAGTTCAAAAACCAGTAAACATAACTAAATTTATTTAATATTATAGGTAAAGGTATAGGTATTCCCCATTACACAACTCCGAATTCGTAAATATATTTTTATCTGTATGATATAATTTTATTTATTCCATAATAAAATTTGGAAACCTCTACAGAGCAATTTATTCAGAATCCTTGAACTTGGGGAAACACATTACCGCTACACATTTTTCACACTTAAATGAAACAAAAATACAGTAACAACAAATCTAGATATCCAATTTAATGTGGATGACCAACATGTTTCTGCAGTCCTCAAATGAAAATTTTAATTTACTGGTCTGAATCAAATTCTGGAATTTAGTTTATATATATATCTAAATAAAAACTGCAGAATTTACTGGTCCGAACAAAGTTTTTCTGGTCTTGGGCCAGAGGACGGGTGTTCATCATGAGGACTGTATCTAGAATAACTTTCACCAGGTACACTCAAAGTCCTAAGTTTGCAACAACAAATAATCAAAAAGTCTTTCTTGGCAAGACAACCAAAGGGTTCAATTTGAAACCATATATAAACAGGATACCAAAATTTGGCTATGATTCCCAGGGGTGATATCCTTCATTTCTGATATAGTCTCAGGCCAAACAAAAAAATATGTGTGTTTACGGTCACATGTCAAAAAAATCTAGGGTCGGTCGGCATTATTTTTTTTTTTTTTTTAAATTATCGGCAAAACCGGAAATAGTCGTTCTCCGTTCCGGAATCCGATATTTCATTTTCGAAATTTCCGGTAAGCCGTCATCTGTTGAAGCTGTTTTATGACGAGTTACGCAGTTTTTCTACCTTCTTTGCTCCCAATTTCGACAAAAAGCTAGCGGTTGAATAAATAAAACATTGCTGCTAATTAAACAACAAAAATGGTTATCCGAATTCTGTGTAAAAATCGATAGGGTCGGCGGCTGAAAAATAGGGTCAGTCGGTAAACACACATATTTTTTTGTTTGGCCTCACAAGGATGTCACAGGCACTTATATTGTCCTCATGGTTGTCAGAAAGTAGTGTACAAATAATATGGTATCCATAATAAAAGTAAAAGAGCAAAACAATCTACATTTTTTTTATTATTATTATCAGTCAGACTATGTATGTATACGAAAACTGAAAGGAGACTCTCTATGATGCATATACAGTCTAACCTGCCTTACCGGTCACTTTGAAACCCACCCAACTAATATTACTATATAATTTAACTCTTTTCAACGGTCACCTATTTCATGCATGAATTGTGAGATCGTCTTCTAATAACGTCCATTTTGGACATCTTATCACATGACATAATGTGTACGCTCGATCACATGATACTGTTACTTTTAAGATAATAAATAATCGCCGAAGGGAAATACAACTAATTGAAGGTCAGGCAAATGTTTGACACATTGTCCACATCTGCCAGACCTATTGTCTGACAGACAGGAAAGAGATTTCGACAGCTCTGATAGATAAAAAGAGATCCTAATAAACAATTGAATAGGTGTAAACAGTGTTCATTGAGGCTCATTAAAATAATCTTTATGAAAACAGGTGCAATAAAAGTTTGTCCGAGACGAGATGTTTCAAAGCCGTATTTTAACGTTAAATTAGAAACATGAAGCTATTAAAAAATGCAAAGTGGGAAAAGTGGCCGTTAAGTATTTTGAAAGTGATTTTGATGAAAAGTAATACATTACAGTTTTTAAAGAAACTTTATTTTCATTCAATAACAAACAACAATGGCCCATTGGAAAGTGAACGAAATCCGACTCTGTGCTATGGGATATGTTGACCCAACTTTTTGTCCGAAGCTACTTTCAGCAGAACAAACTTTTGATTTATTATTTTCTCCTCATTTCTGTTGCATAAAATCCTACATGTAGCTCTCGTATTTAATATGTTCATATATGCAAAGGATGGCCATTCAAAATTCGCTGAAATGCACGGGCAAGAACAAATTTTTATCGATCCGCATTGGTATTTTATACTCGACACCGGGTTAATATTACGATCTATCGAACTGTTTATTTACATAGACAAATGTATGTGTAAACGTTAATGCATATGCATTTAAAAAATAAACTTTGAACTACATTATTCAACATAACTTATGTTCATTTACATCCATAAATACATGTACAAAATGTATTACGTGAAAGTGCTTGGCAATCCATTTGATGACAACTTTGGTCTGTTTTTTACTGAAACTCTTTTAAGAGGTCACTTTTGACATTCCCCATGAGTGATCGCCTAAGACAGGTTTGACTGTAAATATGCTTTCTATATGCCTTTACATACTAAACAAGAAATGTGTGCATCACAAAATATGTCCGTCTATATAAATTATTAAACGGTATAATGGTAATGACCCCAAAATAAATAGGGTTCTTCCCCTTCCACAGGGGAATCATGTGGCCAAGTTTGGTAAAGATCCAATATACAGAACTAAAGTTATCGTGCGGAAACGACCCTGTTGTCAAAAATTATATTGATAGTAAGTGACCTTGACCTTTGGCCTAATGACCCAAAATAAATAGGGTTCTTTCCCTTCCACAGGGGAATCATGTGGCCAAGTTTGGTAAAGATCCAATATACAAAACTAAAGTTATCATGTGGAAACGACCCTGTTGTCAAATTTTTTATTTATAGTAACGGTGACCTTGACCTTTGACCCCCAAATAAATAGGGTTCTTCCCCTTTCACAGGGGAATCATGTGGCCAAGTTTGTTAAAGATCCAATATACAGAACTAAAGTTATCGTGCGGAAACGACCCTGTTGTCAAAAATTCTATTTATAGTAACGGTGACCTTTGACCTAATGACCCCCAAAATAAATAGGGTTCTTCCCCTTCCACATGAGAATCATGTGGCCAAGTTTGGTAAAGATCCGATATACAGAACTAAAGTTATTGTGTGGACTCCTGCCCGCCCGCCATACCCAATCACTTAATACGGACCGTCTCAAGACGGGCGTATAAAAAGCTCTTTTATGGATGAAAAATCACATTTCCAATTTACTGTTTTCCAGGTATCACATAAAAAAATTATTACCCATTCACAGTTCATGCTTAGATCCTTTCCAGACCTATTACAGAATGGTACATATTTTAGTATGAACATATTTTACTGAATTCTGATTAGTCCGAGATTCCTCTGCCGTCCGACGGCTTTTTTCGACTTGCTGTAGCCATGGGAAGTCAGAGAGCTCTACATACGCAGAACAGCGGATTTGCCCTCCAACTCTGGGTCAGCACATTTCCACGTTTCGTGGCTATTTGATTTTATTTTCTATCAGAAACCCTTATATAAATCGCTTCACCAATCATTTTTCTATTCATTCATAACCATCTTACCCTCAGAAAGTGGTGTTACACTCCATTACAGCACGATTTTCCCTTAGACCCTATGATTTCGTCATTTCACATCCATTTTGGAACATTTGTCACATGACTTCGAGAAAACGATTACTGCAATGTATCATGGGAGATGACTTGCATATAAACAAACAAACAAATATTTTTATTGCTAATCATAGGCACCTGTTAAGGCAGAACAATTAACATAAAATTTAATACAGTAGATTATATTGATTGGTAATGATTTTAACAGCAATAGTGAATTACAGATAACCATAAGAAAGAAAAATATGATGTAGTACCTTGTCCAAAAAAAGGGGGACGTAACACATGCTCTTTCCGAAGCCCGTTGGTAACACTCTGCCATTGAATCTTTTCTTTCCAACACATTCTGTATTATTTCCTTCTGCTCTGCTTTGATCTGTAGATGGACTGTTTGTCCTGCAGAATACGCTTAAATGTATCATCTTCCATGTGATTTGAATGTTGTTTACGTATGCAAATAATGCTCCAAATAATTTGGCACGCTGCATTAATTAGCTCCCATCA
This sequence comes from Bathymodiolus brooksi, assembly GCA_963680875.1. NCBI lineage: Eukaryota > Metazoa > Mollusca > Bivalvia > Mytilida > Modiolidae > Bathymodiolus > Bathymodiolus brooksi. Next base: position 96,727,167 of record OY804582.1, on the reverse strand, counting down.
TGCAATGCGTTGCTGTCATCATTCAATTAGTATCGCGAGATCACATTTGTAGATTCGAAAATGGAAGTCAAATGGCGGAATACTAGGATCCAAGGCAAAATCGTGCTGTAATCGAGTGTAACACCACTTTCCGAGGGTAAGATGGTTATGAATGAATAGAAAAATGATTGAAGCGATTTATATAAGGGTTTCTGATAGAAAATAAAATCCGATAGCCACGAAACGTAAAAATGTGCCGACCAAGAGTTGGAGAGGCAAATCCGCTGTTTTCCGTATGTAGAGCTCTCTGACTTCCCACGGCTACAGCAAGTCGAAAAAAGCCATCGGACGACAGAGGAATCTCGGACTAAATTCTGATATATTCTAATATTTTCTTATACCATGATGGGGGAAATCAGATGGTGGGTTTAAGGGGGACATCCCTCTTTTCCCCTTATCTGGAATTTTTATTCTATTAACAACGATTTTTTACAATAATTTGTTTTTGAGCCAAAAATAATAGTAACCCTCCAACTTTACAGTGTAGTGCTCCACATCGAATGGAGGAAGATAAATCACAAGTAAGTCAAGTTCAAGTTTAGCTGAAAAATTTCTCACTAACAATATATTCTTCAATTAAATAAAACATATTATTTATTTCAGTCGAATATGGCTATGAAGGGAAAAAAATTGCATCGAAACGACGAATCACAAAATATATGAGCCATGAGCGGAGGTGAAATGAATTGCTTTTGCTGGACAAATTGTTGGATCAAAAAAAGGAACGTCGAACTATTGTCTAGTCAAAATTTAATATGTTACTTTTTGCTATTTGAGAGTGTTGATAGCTTTGGCTACTTTATTCTTCTACGTTTAACTTACTTGACGAAAACAAGTGATACAAAATTGTTTACCTGTTTCTTCCATCCTTTCTTTGTCGGCTAATTTCCCGCGAAATAATTTCCACGTGGACATTGACCATGTGGTTCTATTTTTAACTTGATGTTATTCGGTGCTCAACAACAAAACTTTACATATTCATTCAAATCGAATTCAAAATAAAATATTAAAAAGTGTATTGAAAAAGAAACCATTTAGAAACAGTTTTTTTAATTGTCAATGACATGCAGTTATTTATTGCCAATATTGGGAAAGTTCTTTGTCGAAGTCATTTAAGGTCATAACTCGAAAGTTCAAAAGTCAACGTTTTCAAAATGGTAATGAACAGATGATAGCAGACATCCAACAGGTAATTACTCGAACTAAATGCGTATTTTAGGTTACGAATTTATGTCTAGATATTAGAAGAGGGGATTATTGTTGTCATAAGTAGTGTTTATATGTATAGTGTATACTTTGTTTCTGATTCTGTCCAGCCTAAAATGTTGTATTATAACATCATTACATGTTATATCATAATATATGTACATTGCATCAATATTTGTTTTATATGTAACTCTCTGCCTCTTCGGGGGCCCTTAATTGAAACAATAAAATTATTATTATTATTATTGGTGATAACTGTTTAAATACACCACAGGCACTAGACGTTGTGTCAATATGAATATAACATTACTCATAAGCAATGGGCAGAACATATTATATTATTATATATATTGGACACTATTCCATTGCTTATGTTATATTCATATTGACGTCTAGTGCCTGTGAATACACTAATAACTTGATTGTTGTAAATACATATTATTAAAAAAATGTAATACACAACATGTACAAAACTCCCAAAAGACAAATGTCTTAATAAATAATATTGCTATTTGTGGACCATGTGGTGAGTGAAGACTAGTTTTTACATGTTACTCATTACTATAATATCAACAAAGAACGAACACATGTGACTAAACTAACATTATTGATGACAAGATTTCAATGAGTTGACAAATATTGTCATTTTTGACTTTGTTTTCTTTTGTTTTCTTGCTATCAGACAATTATTTTTAAAGCTAAATTAAAGGAGGGGGATGGGGTTGGTTTATAGTGTTTAACACCACTTTCAACAATAGTTCAGTTATATTGTGGCGGTCAGTTTAATTGGTGGAAAAAAACGGAGAAAACCACTGACCTGTCGCAAATCAATTGTTGGGATTCTAATAATTGGTTAGAGGGGTAAGATAAAAATAAAATTAGAATAGAAAGGATCGATTTTCAAAGTTGCTTTAAAAATAAGGCAAGGTTCACAATAATTCTGTGATAACATTAATACCAGGGTACTTTTCCACTCTTATTGTGGTATTTTCCTACTACAAGCGTGTACGTCACAGACCTTAATGAAATTTTGTTTTGCATAGACAGAAGGTTATGACGCAGTTTCAGGCATCTTATAGGTATGACAAATTTAATGGAAAATTCTACATATCAGCATATTTTATTTCTAACACGATTGAGATATATAAATAGAAATTCAAGTGCAACTATTGTATTTAAAAAAAAAAGATCTGATCTAGTGTCCTTACATGTCCTAATTGTCAGTGTATGGTTCAAAGTTGAGGATGATATACTATCGCTATATATATAGATCGATGTTACAGATCGAAGTTTGACATTAAAAAAGTCTCATATATGAATATATTTATTTTGTGATTTTGGTGGAATTGTTGACCGTCACTGGTTAAACTTTCTTTTCATCATGTACTTTTAGATGGTAAAATTTAAATAAAACTAGAATAAAAAGGTTAGATTTTCAAAGTTGCTTTAATTTTAGACAAGGTTGTCAGTCACTTACGGCAGGTCTGTAGTTTACTCCTGGTACTCCGGTTTCCTCCACCAATAAAACAAACTGCCACAATATAACTGAAATATTGTTGAAAGTGGTGTTAAACATCACAACCCTAACTCTATATATAATATAGATCAATGTTACAGATAAAAGTTTGACATTTAAAATGTTTCTCAGTGAGAAGAAAACTCTGTCTGTCTGTCATTTTAAAGTAGTAACTATTTGTTACAACTTTCAATTTTGCATTTGGTGTTGTGCAAACTTTTTAGACATACATATTATTGTTCATGACTCTTATACTAGTGTTAGTATTGATGAAATATTGATTTAGGATCTGGTAGTGCAGGCTAGGTACTTGAATAAGGTGATATAATTTATGATAATTGATACTACAATTAAAACCCCGGTAATCTTACGTAATTACGACACAAGTTAATGCTATCAACCTAACAATACACCAAATTAGTTAATGAGTTACATGTATATATACTAAATCTGATTAGTTAGGCTGATTTAATAGTGGTAACAACTTGTTTAACATGGCAGATCTTGTCTTTATTAGTTTATCTTTTTAACTGCTAAGAAGCTAGAAGGTAGGCATATATATAATATTTTCTCAAAATTCTTTTAAGAACATATTTTTAACATACAAATATATGTATTAATGTTATGTATGGCAAAAGAACCCAAAAAAATTAAAATGATCTGATTTTGGTAAAATTGATTATTTTTAAAAGTTCATGTGTGCTGTTTTGTGAAATGTAGCTTCTTTTATAGTACAATCAAATTATTTCAAATCTAGACATAACTATGAATTAAGGATATGGAAGTCAAACAAATGAAAACTTTCTCAGATTTTGGTAAAATTTATTATTTAAAAAAAATCATGGGTGGTGTTTTGTGTAATTTAACTCCTCTTATAGTATCAACCAAATGATTTCAAACCTAGACATAGCTATGAATTAATGACAGACATATTGAAGATCTGCATATATTACAAATGTACTTTTTAAATAATTTATTCAAAATTTTAATGATTTACAATGAATGACCTTTGTAATTTTTATCAACAATTTTCAGTTGACTGAACCTATTTTGTGTACGTAATAAACTCCTCATACAGATAACAAACAAATGACACCTAACCTATGAACAGGTTGTTGGGGACATATTGACGTTTTATGCATATGACCTTTAATGATTATAATGACCTTTTTTACAAAAATTATAACAATTTGAACTTAAATTGTGCCATTTTTCAATGTCATTTAATTTTCAGTAGAAGATTCCTACATTATATTTTGTCTACTCACTTTCTTCTTTGAAACTTTGCAAAATATTTGCATGCATATTAAAAATATGACATTATAAATCCATTCAGTCTCAGATTTTTAAAAAAAAAATTCCCATACTTTGAAATTTTTGTATTTTTTCCAGAAGGTGTCATTATAGACAGTACACATGTTTTGTAATCAACTCAAGTTCCAAAGTTTTCATTAATGTTTCTTTTATTTGTGCATATAAATAACCCAGTCTTCAAGATGTTTTTATTAAGATATACATATAGAATAAATTCAAGAATTTGATTCGGACCAGTAAATTCAAATTTTCATTTCGAGGACTGGTAACCCGGTTGTTTTATGGACAAGTATGTTTTATTTCTAAGGGTTGATTTTTTGTAGGTGTCTAAGTTAATATATAAAATTTGTTCACGCCACGATATAGCTTAAATACTGCTAAAGTTGGCATTAAACATCAATCAATCAATCAATCAACCCAAGTTTTCAATGCAGATATATGAAACTTTGCAGAATGTTTGCACAAATATTGAAGATATGTACTTTATACCTGACATTATAAATCAACCTTGAAAATTTGCATTAAATTTTTGGCACTTGCTGACCTGTACTAGTCCATATCAATTTTAACTAGTTGAACTCCATTGCAATTTGGGACCATTTTGTCAAGGATATGGATGTAAATGAACATCCAAGAAGATATTCAACATTACAATGAGACACAAAGTAACAGAACAACGCTTGTATTGCTATTCTACATTTTGTATGCACAGTGAAACCGTTCTAACCCCTTGGATAAAGTAGTCAGTTAATTTAGGTGAAAAAGATGTTTCTATCGTACCCAGGCTCCTGGGTAAAACGAGCTACATGAGCATTTTCCTGTAAAATTGTTTTCCATTGTTTAAGTAAATTGTCGATTTATCGATATGCAAATGTGTCTTGTCTGTATTTTAAATGCATTTCATAATAAAATGTTTATAACGTATCCTTAAATGCTACTACAACAGCGATATTAAATATCTGTAAAAATATATTCGACCTTGGTCAAAGGGAGGTAATTCTTTTATTTACGATAGTTACTAACAAGGGAGAACACTTTATTATAAAAGAGTCATAAACCGTTAAAGGTGCAAGATCGTTAAATCTGAGACACTCTCGGGTAAGATTTTACTATCTTGCACCTCTCCCAGTATTAGACCCTATATGTCTTATGTGACCTTCCAAGAAAACATTGAAATAGTATCACATTAGACAGGTGGTCACTAAATAGATGTTTAATTAATATAAAATGGATTGTGAAGAAAAAATTAAAATTAAGATCATATAATACAAGATATTGCTTAATAGAGGTGGCCACTTAACGCAAGTTGGACTTTATTTTCAGGATTTTGATATAGACAATGGAAGACGCAGGTTTGCATGAGGCTTGTGGTGTATTTGGCTGCGTAGCAACCAGAGAATGGCCAACACAACTTGATGTAGCACACACTATTTACCTGGGTCTTGTTGGTTTACAACATAGGTAGGTACAGAGTTCACGACATGACCAGCAAAATTTGGGCAGATTTTGCTTAAGGACTGACACAAGATTGGTATTTTGCAATAGAAAATTAATGGGGACTGACATTTTTTTCACTAGGACTACCAAGCCCATATGCAATTTCATGAACCCTGTTGGTATCACATCAATCTTGTTGATTAAATACAAATGACATGGTCAAGGACAACATTTTTAAATGACTTGAATATTGAGAATAAAAATGTTGTTATTGTTAAAATTTAAGATCATTTAGATCTATATTATTGAGAAAAAAAATTGATAATGGTATGAAAATGTTGTTTTTAATTAACAAACAACAACAACAAAAAACCCCAAAAAAACCACTGAACATACAATATTGCAAAAACTAGAGACATGGGAAACAACACTTAATTTATGCTGAAACCAAATACACATACAGACATACAGACCTACAGCAAAACTTAATTCATATGGAGGGCAATCGTGGCCATGATCATATGGTAGTTGGATTTAGCTGAAATAATGTTGAAAGTGGCGTTAAGCACCATAACCCTAACCCCTAATTCATTTGGAAATCTTTAAAATTGTGCATAAAATCAATAATAAACAAGAAAGATTTTGTTAATTGTTTGGTATAATAAATTATTATTGCTTTCGTGTGAGGTGAACATCCAAACTGTCAACACTCAAGGAGTTGTTTCCTCTTGAGCAATTCTAGATGTTCACCTTACACGAAGGCAAATAAATAGTTATTAACTGTAACAGGAAAGCCTGTATATAAAGAGAACATTTTCTGGTTCCCTTTTGTACCCTTTATATACAAGATTGACAGCATTTAGGTTTGTCATTACAAATGAAATAATGTAAAGATAATGATGTTGTCTTTGTGTGAATGTCTAGGCATGTTTTTTTCATATTAGTGTTTTGTTTACAGAGGACAAGAAAGTGCTGGCATTGTAACCAGTCTTGGAGCAGCAGACAGTAAATTTAAAAGGAAGAAAGGCATGGGATTGGTTACTCACATCTACACTGAAGATGACATAGCTAAATTGAAAGGAAATATTGGAATAGGTAAAAATACTTATTTTGACTTCAGCTGGCAGAATTTTTGGTTGGAAGTTCTACCAAACTAAATTGTGATTTTGATGCTGATTAAAACATCAAACATGTCATATATACAATACATGTTCATCAACTGATTTTCTTAAGCTTTATTTACTTTTCCTTTAGCTAGGGTTTTTGTGCCCGCTATCACATGGTAGTTTATTTGGAAATACATCTTACTAAGCAATTGACACTAAACTTGCTAGTAAGGGGGAAGCGATTCACCGTATGTACCGAAATCGCGATTATTTTGGGGAAGGTTCGGTTCACGATACGTGGAGGCCGCTTATGATACAAACAATATGATGTTCATTTTTTGAGAAAAAAAGTAGTGTTGAACTTCCATTTTCTTCTTTTGGTGATCATTTAATTAATATTTTGAGAAAAGTGAATCGATTAATTTACGCTTTTAAAATTAATTAATCAAATATCAAATATTTATGATTTCCACCAGTACGGAAGCGACCTCATATAAAAAAAAAAATATGGCAGGGCCCATGTCGACCAGCATGGACTTCAAGGAATAGTTACAGTTTCCTATAAAACGTATCGTAATACATATCAAATATCGCGATATGTATCGCTTGTGGAAAAAGTGTATCGTTACACCCCTACTTGCTAGTTAAAAAAGAAAATCCCCACTCTATGGTTAGGTGTGACTCTCTTCATTCATTTTTGTTAATATCATGCAAGGTCAAACATGAACTTTTATTTTCTCTTTAATAATTTCCTCTTAGTTAATTCCGAAAGCTAAAATATGTATGGATCAGTTTATACATAACGTTGTGTTTTTAAGAATATCGGTAATAAACCAATGTTACTTGAAATAATTGACAGCAAAGGAAATATGAATAAATTTCTGACACCAAAGAACAAAAAGTTTTGACAGAATAGATAGTCCTATTTCACTGTGTATACTATTATCAATTTATTGTACATTATAGGACACACTAGATATTCTACACAAGGAGAATCTGAGATACAGAATATTCAGCCATTTGTTGTAGAAACAGAACATGGTCTAATAGCTGTAGCACATAATGGAGAACTTGTCAATGCTATTTCTCTGAAGAAAAAGGTATAGTCTTGTAAATACTTTAGAACTCATGTAAAAAGATGCAGTCTTGTAATTACTATAGAACTCATGTATAAAAGGGTAAATGCAATGTACTTAGTCTATAGAACTCGAGTAAGAAGGATACAGTCTTGTCAATACATGTACTATACAACTCGTGTACAAGAAAAGGGTACAATCTTGTAAATAATATACAACTCATGTAGAACTATTTAACTGATGTAGAAAAAGTCTTGTTATTATAAAGTATTGCAGAAAAAGGCATACAGTATTGTATATACCATACAACTGATGTAAAACAGTTTTGTTAATACCATACAACTCATTTGGAAAAAGAATTAGTCTTATAAATACAGTAGAGCACATTTAGAAAAAGATTACCTCCAGCAATAAATCTGATTACCATGATATATTTACAATATTGTTAAAAATGGTGTTAAACCCTCATAACCCATTAACTTAACCCAAACCTACAAATAGTATAAGGGGCCATCGTGGCCGTGATCGTCTGGTAGTTGGATTTACAACTACCTATGCAGTCAGTGCCTATCACCACTAATGTTGTGAATTCAAATCTCGATCAGGGCGAGGTGTACAACATTATGTGATAAATTTTGTCAGTGGCTTGTGACAGGTCAGTGGTTTTCTCCAAGTCCTCTGGTTTCCTCCACCAATAAAACTGTGCCACGATATAGCTGAAATATTGTTGAAAGTGGCGTTAAACACCATCAAATAAACAAACAAACAAATAATACATACGTCAAAGTGCCAATGTGAAAGTTTACATTATAAAAATGTTCTATTACATAAATGTTTTCAGTTATTACGACATGGCGTTGGTTTGTCTACAGGATCAGATAGTGAGTTGATAACACAGTTACTGACACATATGCCTGAATGTGGAGAACCCGATGGTGTCAACTGGGTAGGCAGGTAGGTATTATTTAAGTAGAAATTGTCCTAGTGGGATTTTAAACATGACTTTATTTAATTTGATCCATTTGATTTTTTTTTGTTAACCATGCAAGACTAGCTGGGCAAAAGTATCACTTTTATTAACAATTCAACAATATTTAAAAATAATATGTTACAAATTATGTATATTTCAGATGCTGGAAAAAAATCGAATTTTGCCTCAGAATCGTGGGGTGTGCGCTTTTCTTTTGAGATTCATGTGATGAATTAATGTGGGGGGAAAATGTAACTGATTTTGCTCAGGTGTGTTATATGTATACCCCAATACAAAATTGTTTCTCATGGTAAATAATGTGTATTATACATGGCAAAATACAGTTATTGTATCACTGGAACTGCAAAAGTATATTCTAATCCTTACAAAAGTACACCCTTGATCTTATTTGTCAATTTCATATTCATTTGTTCAACACATACATGACATAATTTATTGTTATCATGCTATTTAAAAAAATTTTTTTTTAGGATTAAAAGAATCATGGCAGAGACACTGACGTCATACTCCTTAGTTATAATGCATCATGATAAAATCTACGCTGTGCGTGATCCGTTTGGAAATCGTCCACTGTGTTTAGGCAAACTATTGCCTGCTGCAGCATTCTCAGGAAAGAAATTAATTACAGATGAGGATATTGATGGATGGGTAGTATCATCAGAGTCATGTAACTTCATCAGTATGGGTGCCAGATATTACAGAGAGGTGTTGCCAGGTATTTTAATTAAACCCCAAAATATGCAGTTTAAAAAAAAAATGTTTTATATTTAGATGAGAATAGGTTTAAGTGATTAAGGGTCAGTCAGGGCTTTCAATTCTTTTCAAGTCTACCAGTACTTCATTATTTACAGGTGGTACTTTTTTTTATTAAAATTTGAACAATTTTCATAAATATCTTAAACAACACTCTTTAAAATCAGGAGGTACCAAAGACCATTTTAGAGATAAAAGTGCCTGGTACCGCCCCTGATTGAGTTTCTTTAAATAATTGGGGGGAAAAAAGACAAATAAATCTAAGATTATATGTAAGCTACCATCTTACAACAAATTATACGTAAGCTACCATCTTACAACAAATTATATATAAACTACCATCTTACAACAAATTATATGTACGCTACCATCTTACAACAAATTATATGCATGCTACCATCTTACAACAAATTATATGTAAGCTACTATCTTACAACAAATTATGTGTAAACTACCATCTTTCAACAAATTATATGTAAGCTACCATCTTGCAACAAATTATGTGTAAGGTACCATCTTACAACAAATTATATGTAAGCTACCATCTTACAACAAATTATATATAAGCTACCATCTTACAACAAATTATATGTAAGCTACCATCTTACAACAAATTATATGTAAGCTACCATCTTACAACAAATTATATGTAAGCTACCATCTTTATACAACAAATTATATGTAAACTACCATCTTACAACAAATTATATGTAAGCTACCATCTTACAACAAATTATATGTAAGCTACCATCTTACAACAAATTATATGTAAGCTACCATCTTACAACAAATTATATGTAAGTTACCATCTTACAACAAATTATATGTAAACTACCATCTTACAACAAAGTATATGTAAGCTACCATCTTACAACAAATTATATGTAAGCTACCATCTTACAACAAATTATATGTAAGCTACCATCTTACAACAAATTATATGTAAGCTACCATCTTACAACAAATTATATATAAGCTACCATCTTACAACAAATTATATGTAAGCTACCATCTTACAACAAATTATATGTATGCTACCATCTTACAACAAATTATATGTAAGCTACCATCTTACAACAAATTATATATAAGCTACCATCTTACAACAAATTATATGTAAGCTACCATCTTACAACAAATTATATATAAGCTACCATCTTACAACAAATTATATGTAAGCTACCATCTTACAACAAATGATATGTAAGCTACCATCTTACAACAAATTATATGTAAACTGCCATCTTACAACAAATTATATGTAAGCTACCATCTTCCGACAAATTATATGTAAGCTACCATCTTACAACAAATTATATGTAAGCTACCATCTTACAACAAATTATATGTAAGCTACCATCTTACAACAAATTATATGTAAGCTACCATCTTACAGCAAATTATATATAAGCTACCATCTTACTACAAATTATATATAAGCTACCATCTTACAACAAATTATATGTAAGCTACCATCTTATAACAAATGATATGTAAGCTACCGTCTTACAACAAATTATATGTAAGCTGCCATCTTACAACAAATTATATGTAAGCTACCATCTTCCGACAAATTATATGTAAGCTACCATCTTACAACAAATTATATGTAAGCTACCATCTTACAACAAATTATATGTAAGCTACCATCTTACAACAAATTATATGTAAGCTACCATCTTACAACAAATTATATGTGAGCTACCATCTTACAACAAATGATATATAAGCTACCATCTTACGACAAATTATATGTAAGCTACCATCTTACAACAAATTATATGTAAGCTACCATCTTACAACAAATTATATGTAAGCTACCATCTTACGACAAATTATATGTAAGCTACCATCTTACAACAAATGATATATAAGCTACCATCTTACAACAAATTATATGTAAGCTACCATCTTACAACAAATTATATGTAAGCTACCATCTTACAACAAATTATATGTAAGCTACCATCTTACAACAAATTATATATAAGCTACCATCTTACAACAAATTATATGTAAGCTACCATCTTACAACAAATTATATGTAAGGTACCATCTTACAACAAATTATATGTAAGCTTCCATCTTACAACAAATTCGTGTAAGAAGTTAGAGTAAAATAAACTAGTGTTTGTTTTAAGATCTCTTTGTATACATAATGTATTTGTAAGCAAATTTTGGGGCTTCCTAATTGCTGATTCAATCCATCTTTCCAAAACGAATAGTTTCAGGATGATAACATCAACTATGCTTTACATACATCATTCTTATACGTGTATGATTATTTTGATTCACATTAATGCTAAATTTAAAAATGTCAATATCTCATTGTCCTACGAAATCAACGTTTAACTTCCCAGATGAAATGATAAAATGAAATAAGGATGATTTAAGATTCGTCTGATTTGCTCCCAGATAATTCTTCACTTCTTTGTTCTACTTATTAACCTTTTTGATATTTGCAGGTGAAATGGTAGAATTAAGTAAGGAGGGTGTCAAGTCAGTCTACATTGCTCCCAGACCAAACAAAGAACCCACAGCCTTTTGTATATTTGAATATGTTTACTTTGCAAGAACGGACAGTATATTTGAAGGTACGATTACTCTTTTACCTCACAAATTAGTGTCCGAATAGTTATTGGAATATTTGTTGAAGGTTACTTTCAGAAAAAGATGTACTCCTTTGATAAGGTAGTACAGCAATACAGACATGATGAATAATAAAAATATAGATATCTACTTTAATGAGCATGACACGTTTCTTAAATAACCTTCATCAGGTACTCTCAAAAATGACAGACTGGAAAGCCAAATAATTTAGAAGTATTTGAGAACTATAAAACCAAAGAGTTTAAACAGGGTAGCCAAATTGGCTGAGGTCAACTATGCCTGAAGAGGAGGAGCATTAGTTTTAAAGAACAGGATAGCCAAATTGGCTGAGGTCAACTATGCCTGAAGAGGAGGAGCATTAGTTTTAAAGAACAGGATAGCCAAATTGGCTGAGGTCAACTATGCCTGAAGAGGAGGAGCATTAGTTTTAAAGAACAGGATAGCCAAATTGGCTGAGGTCAACTATGCCTGAAGAGGAGGAGCATTAGTTTTAAAGAACAGGATAGCCAAATTGGCTGAGGTCAACTATGCCTGAAGAGGAGGAGCATTAGTTTTAAAGAACAGGATAGCCAAATTGGCTGAGGTCAACTATGTCTGAAGAGAGGGAGCCTTAGTTTTAAAGAACAGGATAGCCAAATTGGCTGAGGTCAACTATGTCTGAAGAGGGGGAGCCTTAGTTTTAAAGAACAGGATAGCCAAATTGGCTGAGGTCAACTATGTCTGAAGAGGGGGAGCCTTAGTTTTAAAGAACAGGATAGCCAAATTGGCTGAGGTCAACTATGCCTGAAGAGGAGGAGTCTTAGTTTTAAAGCCATGAAGGTCATCAAATTCGTAATATTCTTGTTATAAACGTTTTGGTATATGTAAAGTATAACATAAATAAATATGTTATTCCCTGCATAATGAAAATAGTCTTGAAAAAACTCGCATGCAGATGTAATTGAACAGTGACATATTTGTCAATAATGTCAACATCTTCATCATTTATTACTACCGCTTGCGATTTAATACTAATATTCTGCCAACCCATTTTAAAACTCACAACACCTGATGGCTTCCATGAATTATTTCTTTAACATACATTCAAACCTTGTTGTGTCCAAGTCAAAGGAACTAACGATTTTAGTTTGAAATAGCAAATTATTTGAGTTAGCCAGGATATATTAAATGAAGTGCTTCTAGGAGACGATGACAGCCTTGGTGATGTAATGGTGAACATGCTGATATAAATTGTGGATTACGTCTATGAATGGGTAAAACCAAAGACTTTTAAAATTGGTATTAATGCTTCTACATTTAGTGTGCAGCATTACAGAGTAAATGCAATGATTTTTGTCTCTACTTCTGGAGAACCTGTTCAAGTGGGGCACAATGTCCACCTGTGGACAGTTGTTTCAGTGACCTAGCATGATAGCAATGTAAATCAGTACAAAACAGAAATCATCTACACATCAAAACATTACTTGTTCTCTTCACAATATAGCTGAAAAAGTGTTCACTAGGCATTAAACTACAATCACCCATTCACTCAATATATGAGAGGACTAAATTTTTATCTACAGTTATTCAATGAAATGTCTTGTCTGAGTCTGATTTGATGAGAGTAGATTGTATTGTACAATGCCACTTCTCAGCCTAACATGTTGATGTATAGCTGGTTTTATTGAAGATCATTATTCAAAACAACATGTTTTTATGGGGGGGGTTATACAGTCAACCATTGATGTTTAGCATCTTATATTTAGCTTAAAAACTTTTAAACTTCAGGTCAGATGGTGTACTCAGTTAGACAAAGATGTGGACGACAGCTGGCCGTGGAGGCTCCAGTTAATGTAGACTTAGTCAGTACTGTACCAGAATCTGCCACTCCTTCTGCTTTAGCTTATGCAGAGAAAGTATGTCATAAAAATTTATTTTTTATGGAATAATTACAACTCTGTCATGGTTGTACTACTACTCATATAGGTTAAAACTTTGGCAGCATTATTGACAAGGAGTGTAAAAAATAGTTATAAGGAAAATAGTATTCACACTGATTTAACTACTAACGATTGGCAGCCATTATTTAGGTTGTGTGCCTCCATCTGAATCTGCATCATGTCTCTTTTGAGATTCATATGTCAAATTTATAATTTTGAAGTCTGCTAGAAATGACTTTTACAAAACAACTAGGTAAGCGGTAATCATCATACTGGGATTCTACCTTTAATACAGTACCAGGTCTCCTTCCTAGCTGGTTTATTTATATTACGTATGCAATCGGTAACCTAGTTCCACTAATTGTTTAGATGATTGCAGATTACCAAAGTCTGTATGAAGATTTTTTTCAAGTGAAGTGACAATCTGGATACATAAACAAAAGAAAATCTCTACTAGTGATGAAGTTCTCTATTTCTGACTCATGCTTATTTGTAGCTTGAAAATCACAGTGGCCATAGTGGTCGTGATCGTGTGGTAATTGGCTTTCCAACTACCAGTGCAATCAGTGCTTATCACCACCAATGTTGTGAGTTCGAACCTCGCTCAGGCGAGATGTACTCGATACTACATTATGTGATAAAGTTTGTCAAGGACTTGAGACAGGTCGGTGGTTTTCTCCGGGTACCCTCGTTTCCTCCACCAATAAAACTGACAGGCACGATATAACTGAAATATTGTTGAAAGTGGCATTAAACACCATAAAACCAAACCAAACCAATGAAAATCACAAAGGTGAGATATAATGTTCTATTTATGGCTGTTTATTTTTAGCTTGGAATTCCCTATGGTGAGGTATTCTGTAAGAACAGATACATAGGAAGAACATTTATACAGCCAAGTATGAGACAGAGACAACTTGGTGTAGCTAAAAAGTTTGGGGTTTTGACAGAAAACCTTAAAGGGAAGAAGGTCGTTCTCATTGACGACTCCATTGTTAGAGGCGTAACCATGGCACCCATCGTAAAACTTCTTAGAGCTGAAGGAGCAGTGGAGGTAACTTTAAATACAAAAAGATTATATTCTTGTAGTTCTGTGTATTGCTAATTACCACCATTTTTGGATTAATTATTCTTTTTAAGAGAAAATTCCTTACAAAAGCATAAAAAAAAAATTGTGTCATTTTTTTAAAAAATATAAAAAACCCTGCAATGAAAGTTGCTGAAGACAGGACTATGTTGTTAAACGTTCGACTTTCAAACATCATTGTCAACTTTTTTTCCAATTTAGATGATTTTCACTATTGCCGTTGCAGAGTTATGGGACTTTGACACTTCTTCACAAAGTCTGAAGATAACTCAAGTTTGCTCTGACCAAACTTCAGAACTAAATTTTTGTAATTAAAAAACCTTAAGGTGAAATAGGTATGGTGTCATTTAATTTAGAAGATTTCCTCCAGTAATGGGACTTTTACCACAATTCATACGATAAATTAAGTTTGCTTTATCCAACAAATATTATGCAATATTCTAATACTGTTCTATATGTAACACCCTTTCTGCTTGGACCATGTCAACTATTTACCAGTATCAACTACACAAATGATGCCATCAAACAATTTGTGCATGCGAAAACAATATATCTGGTTAATTAAAAATCCAGTTGAATTCTTATTTATCAGAAATGACATTAGAATAGAGATACTAAATATATTTCGGGCATCAATTGTAATTTGATGGTTGCACAGACTCCGATAACATGTCACCAGTAAACTCAATTTGTAACCATCAAAAACAATGATGCCTACAAATTTTCAAATACAATACAGTTATCTCCTAAATGTAAATTCTCTCTTGATCTTTTATAAAAAGTCCATCCGATGTATTGTCATAAAATTTAGGTCATTGTGGACCGTCTGAAGGCATTTTACATTTCAATCTTTTCCTCATAAACCACTAGACCAAATAGAACCATACTTTTGAAAAGAAAGTTTAAACAGTGATGGGCAACATTAATTACACTAATATCAACAAAACAATCACCTCTCACCTCAAACCATTGGAACAAAAAAAAACCAAAGACCATGACATGGCATTGGAAAGCAAGGTCCTGACTTGGGAACAAGGTTGAATCTGTTGGTTAAAGACATCACAGCTGTTGACTCCAATTTATCAAGAAATATATCCAAACAAATAACTTCTTTGGCCTCATTTCATAAATGAAGATAATGATCAGTGGAAAGTATCTGAGAATGATCAGCCGTGGGTTACAGACAATGGTAAATATTCAACTTGTCCAATTTGCCACATTTATTTTTGTCCTGGAAAAATTGAAAACATCAAGCTTGTACCATTTTTCATTTAGATTGTATCATCATATATATAAAATAGAAAGGTTAGTACCATTTTATGCTCTATTCATAATATTTCTAATTTCAGATACACATAAGGATTGCATCACCACCAATTAAGTATCCCTGTTACATGGGAATTAACATTCCTACGTACCAAGAACTTATAGCTAATAGAATTCCTATGGAGGAAATGGCAGCTCATTTTGGTAAGATTGGGACTAGCTATTATAATGATTTCTTTGAATCTACTTTTTTATCAACCATTTCTGTAGTTTTAAATTGTGTGGATTGGCGGATAATCACACGTTTGTTCAGGGTTGATTTTTAGCAGAGTTACAATGAAGTTGCACTTGGCTTATGTTTTGATCATTGGCAGGTGTATGTATCCTATGCTTGTATGTGCTCTAGCAACTTCCATTCTTTTATGGATTCTCTCAGAATTTATACAAAATAATAATTTCAAGAATATTGCAATTATGGTAAAATCTGTTGGCTAAAAACCATTACTCTTAGTAAAAAAAAAAAATCATAAAATCATAACTGATACTTCTAATAGATTTAATGTCAATTTGTTATAAACTTCTAAAGAAATTAATGGTATTCATGAGAGACCTGATTAAATAGGTCATCAATTTTTTAGAATTAAATATTGAATAGCAGACTTGCCAACTGACCCACTTTTGGCGGGTCACACCCGCAAAAACGCCCTATCACCCGCTCCCGATCATGACCCGCAGTGGGTCATCGTTTTCACCGCAAAATCGCCCACCAAAAATTGATGCCAAATGGGTAAAGAAAGATAACTCTAATTCAATTAAAATCGGATGTACAACGCTAGATGGCGCTTTTCTTAGGAACGGATGTAATCAACAAAAAATTGCCGCAAGACAATTTGGCGAGTTGTTTTTATAAACATAATGAATTAGATTTAAGAAATGGCTTCTTCAGGGAGGAAGAGGTCTTTGTCTGGGCCCTGTACAAGTACACCATCAAAACGCAAGAAATATGTTTGCAAATATCAGCAGTTCTGGGAGAAAGAGTTTACGTGGTTAAAAAAAAGCAATACTGCCACTGGTAAAGACATGGCACACTGTAAACTTTGTAATATCAATTTTTCAGTCGCTGCCGGTGCTCTTTATGATGTTAAACGACATGCCAAGAGGTCCACTCATGTTACTGCTGTAGAAGCGTCCTCAAAAACAAAGAGTATAACCAACTTTGTTGATGATAAGAAATCATCCAATGTTATATTATCCGAGACATTATTCAGCAATTTTGTGGCTGAACACAATTTGCCTTTTTCACTGGCAGACCACTTCTCAAAATTACTACCAAAGCGATGTAAGTGACTGTTACGACTTTAAGCCATCACCTGATGTTCTTAAAAGTGCTAAGATGGCATGTGTTAATTACAATCTGAGTCTGAAATATATTGTGTAACTGGTATTATATCATTCTTTCTATATATGTATGAACATATTTTCCAACATTACATAACTTTTCTTCAAAATGGCGCGTCACGCGCTATGACCCACCATCACAGTCCTGGCTGGTGGGTCATGACCCACCATAGCATATCAAGAGGTTGGTAGGTCTGGAATAGGAAATTAATATATAATGTGGAATGACATAAGTGTACTGACTTACTTAATTGATGGTTGAACCAACTAGTTCTTCTAGCTGATTTTCTATATTTTTGTTGGGAAAATGGGTGTTTAAATGTCTAAATGTTTTGTGCTGAATTTTGTCTTTGAACTTCTTTCAAGGATTTTTGTAGGTTATAAAACTAAATGCAATTAAGACAACTTTTAAAATAAAAATAACTTTAATATAGATGATATTTTTCATGATACACATTCTTTCAATTCATTTGATTGGGAATAAAAGGGGGGGGGGGGGGTTTTGGTCAGTGGGGCTTTTAAATGATATTAAGATTTCAACTATCTAAGCAATCCATGTCTATCACAATAAAAAATTTGAGTATGATTTTTGCTTGTGGCAATGTATGCTCTATACTTAATTATTAGATAGCGTTGGAAGTTGGTCAATTACGTGTAGCAGCCAGTCAGTAAAGATGTTCACCATGTAATAATTGAAAGTGGTATTAAGCACCAATAACACAGGGTGCCTATCACCACTAATTCAAATCCTGCTCAGGCGATATAACTGAATTGTTGATGAAAGTGGTGTTAAACACCATTATCCTAAGCCCTGCTCAGGCGAGGTGTACTCGATACAGCATTATGTGATAAAAGTTTGTCAGTTTCTCCAGGTACTCTGGTTTCCTCAACCAATAAAACTGACCGCCACGAACTATTGAAAGTGGCATTAAACACCATAAACTAAACCAAACCAATAAATCATTCATCTCATTTGAATTTTAGGTGCCGACAGTTTACAGTATTTATCAGTGGATGGACTGAAGAAAGCAGTGAGAGAAGGGATAAAGAATTCTAATGATTCTACAGGACATTGTGTAGCATGCTTGACTGGAGATTACCCTGTGAAATGTAATGATTGGTAGATGATGATCATGTGGTTATTATCATTGAACATAATATGTCCATCTGACTGAAATCAGATGATATTTGACATGTGACTGTCGGGGAATAACTTGTATTGTATATGTATAAACCGAACCTTGAATAACTGGAATCCTGTATAAACCGAACTTTGAATAAAATTCCCAATTTAGGAAATTTGATTGAATTTAATCTGCATCAACCAAACTCTCAAACAAATAAGCTGGTACAAAGAGGTTTGGCTTAGTCAGGTTTCACTGCAACGTTTAATAGTATAACGTAATAGGATGTAAATGTAAAAGATGTCTTTGTTTCCATGACCTATTTTTATACTTTTCAGGGTTTCATTATATTGTACCATGATATTATTCATTTAGATCAATATATTTCTATTATGCAGAATTTTTAGCGTTATATAATTAATATACAGTCTAGTCCACTAAAAAATGAAATCTGTTATAATCTTCTTTTTTTTTTATCCCTATCAATCCCTCGTGATATATAATTATAAAGGTTGGGTACTATATTGAAGTTTGCTAATAATGAAAAAAATGTCCCCTCAAATTTCATTTTAAGTAGACTAGACAATAATGTTGGTTTTTTTGGAGGTTGTATATAATGTGCCATATAAATTGTAAAATATTACATTTAAACATTTGTTTGTGATATCATAAACTGCTCATATATCATATTTTTCATTTCTACATTTATAAATTTGTTTCATTTTTTTTCTCATTTTTTTCTACTTGTAAAATTTGTTTCATATTTTACATTTCTACATGTATAAATGTTTTCATTTTTATGCAAAATTTAATGTATATACCATTGTAAAAAAAAAGATGATATTGTTCGTTATAAAACCGGTAATAATATTATTTAAATGTTAATTTTTCTAAATTATTGTGTTAGATTGTGTTTATATTTAAGTAGAGCTTCTTCATATATTCATTGTTCTTGTATAAAGGTGTTAAATCAGTTATGTCAGTTGATTAAATTGATTTTACCAAGGATTTATATAGTAGAAAGGATATGAATCTTGCGAGATTTAACATAGATTGTATGTAAGTATGTTGCGTGGCGAGAACAAGTGAGATTACCCATAGTGCAATTCATTGACGATGCGTATGCCTTGATCAATGGTGGAAATTTTCATCGCTTCAACATTTTAAACCAGTATTTGTAAATATATAAAACCATAATTACAGGTATAAAGTGAAAATATTTGTCCTAAATACCAATCATTAATAAAGTATCGACTTTTTGTAGATGTATCACCCATATTTCATCAATAATTGACATTAATCGATTTGCCCTTTTGACCTTCATAATTCCGCCTATTATGGGCGGTCAAGCCTCGAATTTAAATTACAAACTCCTCTCTTCTCTCATCATACCGAATATTGAAGCGGAGCCGTCATTTTTGTGATAATATAAATATTTTTCAATGAATAGATGAGTTTTTAGCTCACCTGGCCTTTAGGCCATGTGAGCTATTGCCATCACTTTTCGTTCGTCGTCCATCCGTCAACATTTCACATTTTAATCTTCTCCTCAGAAACCACTGGGCCAATTGCAACCAAACTTTGGTGGAATGGTCCTTGGGTGGCCCCCTTCCAAATTTGTGTCCGATGATCCAGACTTCCAATCAAGATGGCCACCAAGCTAAAAATAGGGGGAAAAAAAGGGGGGATGAATTTTTTTAAAAATCTTCTCCTCTGAAACTACTGAGCCAATCTCAACCAAGCTTTGTTGAAATGATCCATGGGTGGTCCCCTTCCAAAATTGTGTCCGGTATTTCATACCCCGGACCAAGATGGCCACCACAGCCGAACTTAATTTAACATAGGACCCTATGGGAAATTCCCATAAAAATCTTCTTGTCTGAAACCATTTGCTCAATAAGAACTAAATTTTGATGAAATAGTCATTGGATGGTTCTCTTCCAAAAATGTGCCTGGCGGTTCGGCCCTTCGACCAAGATGGCCCCCACAGCCAACTTAGCTTAACATAGGACCTTATGGGAAATTCACATAAAAATCTTCTTGTCTGGAACCAGTTGCTCAATTGGAACCAACCTTTGATAAAATAGTCATTGGATGGTCCTCTTCCAAAATTGTGTCTGGTGGTCCCGCCCTCTGACCAAGATGGCTGCACAGCTGAACTTAGTTTAACATAGGACCTTATGGGAAATTCACATAAAAACCATCTTGTCTGGAACCAGTAGCTCAATTAGAACCAAACTTTGATGGAATAGTCATTGGATGATCCTCTTCCAAAATTGTGTTCGGCAGTTGTGCTCTACCACCAAGATGGCCACCACAGTGCTGTTGCATTGTTATTGAAAGCAGCTTTGATCCAGGTGAGCGATTACAGGCTCCTGGGAGCCTCTGGTATTGCAAACAGTGCTCCCGATTTATATTTATTAAGGATTGTTTACCATCATTTGTCAAAATGGCAGTGTTCTAGGCAGAAATGGGGGTGGCCTATTTAGAAATCAATAAACTTCCTTGTTTACATGAAATCAACATACCAAAGTGTATAAATGTGTATTTGATATATAGAACAAAACTTGGCATGATTGGTTTCTTTGTTTTATCATTTTTAATATGTTTTTAGATGTATGAAACTCTACTATACTTTTTTGTAATTTTACGTGTGTGAGGGGTGATACAGAAAAAAATCATTTTTTTTTTCCATTGAACCTATATCGGCAAATCCAAGGATTGTTTTGTGTAGTGTAGTATATAGATGATGTATAACACGAACTTTGGTGTAATTGGTTGATTTTCCTACGAAATTTCTCAAGGCATTTCAAAATGAATGAATTAATTTTTGCTCTGTTGTAGCATAAAACCTCGCCATGCAAGATAAAGCGAGTAAATACGAGATTCGTATCTTTTCTACTATACAAATCCTTGATTTTACAAAGAAAGAAATGTATTGCATAACAACATAATATTTGCTTTGTAATGTAACTGAAAGTAAGTCTGCAATAAATACTCTCTCTCTTCCCCCCCCCCCCCCCCCCCCCAGGCAACTACAGGGTATAAGATGGGGCCTATTTTTTTTTATACATAATTCCCCCTTAGGGTGGGAGTGGCCGTTGTGATTATATGGAATGAGTGCCTGTTACCACTAACGTTGTGAGTTTGAATCCCGCTCAAGGCATAGGTGTCCTCGATACAACATTATGCAATAATGTTTGTCAGTGACTTGCTGCAGGCCGGTGGTTTTCTCCAGGTACTCCGGTTTCCTCTACCATGAAACTGACCGATATCAGTTAACTGAAATATTGTTGAAAGTGGCATTAAACACAATAACCCTAACCATGCTTAGAGAATGCCAGGGATCTTACATCTAAAAGACAAATTACAGTAGTTCCCAATAGGAAGCAATTTGTTAGGAGTGGTCCTTTTTGTCCCGTGGTTAGGCCACATTGTCCGTCCCTGTCCGTTATCTCCCCATGTGACAATCAAAGCATCCATTTTTAGGCTTATAACAGTACCACTTTAGACTATATCCATCTTATATTGTTTGTAACCTTGTTTTCTTGTCATAAATTTATCTGAAACTTTTAGGTTGGTTTTTTTTTTTGCATAATTATTTAACCTAAGAGGTAATAATCTCTATATAAATATGTAGCATTTAGATATGTTTGTTGTATGAATTGTTTTTATTAATAACCTAAATATATGCCAGTACATGTATCCACTTGATCTATAATCTGTCCTAAAGGGCAAATCGGGTTACCAGTATATGATTTATTGCCATCATTTGTACCTGCCATTATCTAAATTGACTGGGATTTAAAATTTTAAGGAATGATAGAATAAATAATTTTGATTTTTGTAGGCTTGAAGCTCATTATGACTTGAATTATTGAATAATTGAGATGTGTGAAAACAGCTAAAATGTAAACTGGAATGAATAAGCAATATTTTGATCATCTGATCCATTTAGAAATCAACATATTAGATTTAGTTATTAATTATTATACAAGTTTCCACGATTTTATTTTTGTATGCTTGCCTATATTATTATTTCTGTAAATATTATACAATTTTCACTTCTGTAATTAACCCATTTATAAAATCAACTAACCACATATTTTATTGAGATTAAAATATATTTACTTTGTTGTTGGGGCCATTGTGGTCATGATTGTATGGTAGTTGGATTTACAACTACCTATGCAATCAGTGTCTATCACATTGTGAGTTTGAACCCCTTTCGATACAACATGTGATAAAGTTTGTCAGCGACTTGTGACAATTCAGTGGTTTTCTCCAGGTACTCCGGTTTCCTCCACCAATGAAAATGACCGCCACGATATAACTGAAATATTGTTGAAAGTGGCAACCCCACCCCTATTTACTTTGTCAATCAATAGAGTTAAATCTCTTTTTAATACTACCGTATTTAGGGTTGTATAATGCGCAGGATTTTGCCCAGATTCTTTAATTTGTACGAGGGGTGCGCATTATAAACAGGAACAATGTGTTTCACTCTTTCCCAGACCGGGAAATCACATGTCCGCCAATAAAACCCAACACATTTAATATTTTGCAACTTTATTGAAGATGAAAAGAGATAAATGGTTCTTAAATTCTCCCAGCAAATGAAACATGCTCAAAGGACTGAAAAATATATACGATTGATATTTAATTCTAACATTTCCGAAGCCGATTTTTTTAAAAATCCATGCGCATTATAGACACGAACTATTTTTTTTCTGGAGATTTTCAAGGCCAAGACCAATGCGCATTATACAACCCTAAATACGGTATATCTCATGAATAGAACAATTTCTTATTTTCTGATACAGTAGTCTCCCTTTTATATTAGGCCCCTCTCACCAAAGACAATGTCTTATCAGGCCATATTTCAGATAGTTAAATACTAGTACATTGTCCCCTCTTATAAGACCACTTAGAAAGAGGGGGACTACTGCATTTCAATTTTAAATGTTTTCCCAAGCTTGAGGGTTAGTAAAAAAAATAAGTACCTCTATTTTAGAAGTATTGTTCTCCACTAGAGGTTATTTGATATTTTTCTGTTTGTATATTGTTTCCTCTAATTGTTTGATAGTTTTCTTCATAAATAATATTATTATCAATCATTTTGATTTATTTATTTTACTAGTATTTTGATCTCAGTTATGCATGTTCAATTCATTTTGCTCATATTATTTAACTGTCTGCTTGTATCTGTCATGGCCTGAAGTGCTTCCTGTTCTGTCATTTTTACTTTGTATCTGTTGTCCAATTGGTTGGGCTAACTGTGCTGTCGATCATGGCCAGTTAGTGCCTCATGCACTGTTATTTTCACTTTATTTCTGCTGATGATTCGGTCAGGTTATTTGCAAACTTTTCACATTTCAATATGCCTCCTATGAAACTTTACTCTATTAGAGAAAGCAAACTTTGCCATGAATGTTCTTTGACCATATATAAAAGATTTTATTTATTGGTACACACCAGCAATTTAGCATACTGTAGCTTCAAGGGCCTTTTTGTCCCCTGACGCTCCACGATTCTTATTCGGTAGGATTATTATGCGAGCGTCAGCAAGCTCTTTATGGTATAAAATGTGTACTTAGGATTTTTTGACAAACATGGGTGCACATATACTGACGAATAAAAAAAAATTTGACGCTTTGTAAACACGTTCCGTGTAACACACTAACACACTCAACTAATGAAGATCTTCTTAGCATAAAGCGCACGTCCGATACCACTGAAACCCGGAACCCGTGTGTAATAAAAGTCATTTTGTTAGCTTGTTTTACTTATATTGATATTTTTTAATTTATTAAATCTCTTCTGACATACTGACAAGAATTTTTGTTTCTATGCGGAAGTTAACTTTTTAGATTTCGCAAGGAATGACAGCTCGATTGAATGAGACTAGATTTGGCCCTAAAAAAAAGTTGTCCCCAATATGTTTCGGCCCAAAAAATCTCGACACTTTTTGATGCACTGGATGAGGGTGAAATTGTCAGATAATTTTCAGATGCGCAAGCATTCATGGCTGTGCCTGTTTCATATTAGTTATGACATTTAAATGAGCCTGCTATGCCGCCATTTTGATTTGGCAAAGTTTGTAGGAGTTATGGGACTTTGACTAATTTATACCTAGTGTAACGTAGTAAGATCTTGTGAACACAACTCTGAAACTGTATGACGGAATGTGTTCATATTTAGTAGGATTGTTAGTCTGCTAGATGAGTCTGCTATGCCGCCATTTTGATTCGACAAAATTTGTAGGAGTTACGGGACTTTGGCTATTCTACGCAGTAAGATCTTGTGATCACAACCCCTCTTGGATCAAATGGCAATGCTTTTATGTCTTCTTCAAGGGCTGATATTCTGACTTTGGAATTGTGAATACACAGTAGATGGGATACTTTTACTGATATAGATATATCACATGGACAACATCCTCGCATTACACCTTTTTCTATTGCAGCGAGGGACATGGCTACGTGTAGCAATCTTCTACACATTTTGATTGGCTGTCTATTAGAAGCCCAAATAAGCTACCATACTGGAACAGTTTAATCATAGAATTCTAACACAGAGGCAACCTCTGGTATAGTAATAGGACCTAGTTAATCCCCCACTGAAAAAGGTGTTTGCTAGTTGTGTAGGATGAATCAATAGTACACCTCGCTCTTAGAGCAGAACACAAAAGATTACTTATTGCATGGAGAATAGACCTTTTGTACATTCTCAAATTGATTCTAAAATTATACACTTTTAAACCTTTTTATATGAGTAATTTCCCTAACGACGGCCAAAATGATACCTGGTCTAGCAAGAGCAATGGCAGTGAATTTGAGTATAAAAAAGTCCGAAGATTTTATAGCAAATAGAAAATTCACAAGTTGTTACAACATTTAAAATGTTTAACAGATTAAAGGAAAAAATATGTTATTTTCATTGAACTTTGCAAAATAAGGGAACTTTTGGCAGTTTTGCCCACCTTCAAGTGAAATAACTCTGGTAAAGTATATACTTTTAGAATCAAAGTTGGGAATGTGTAAATGGTCTATCCTATGTCCTTATTTGTTTACCATAATGCATCTAATAAAGCTTCCACAGGGTATACAGTAATAGTTTCTGGTTGTTTCAAATGATAATTTATACATTGTACCTCAGAGAACTCAAATAATGTTAACTCATACAATGTACTCGAGATAACTTAACACTCTACTAATTTATAAAATATACCCCAGATAACTCAAATAATGTTAACTCATACAATGTACTCCAGATAACTGAAATGCAATGTACCTTATATAACTCAAAAACTGTTACTCATACAATGTACCTCTGATAACTCAAATACTGTTACAATATACTCCAGATAACTCAAAACTCTACTGATTTATAAAATAAACCCCAGATAATTCATGCAATGTACATCATATAACTCAAATACTGTTAACTTATACAATGTACCTCGGATAATTCAAATACTCTTTTTAACTCATACAATATACACAAAATAACTCAATTACATCGGTTGTTTAAAGTAAAATCATTAGTTCATTTTCACACATGACCAAGTTTGACTACTGGTAGTTACAAATATTTACTAGTATTGGAACTAATATTGAATATATTATAATATTTTGTCTATAAATGGGGCAATTGTAACTACTCGGCCATTCTCGCTACCCTGCAAATAACCTTGTACGTACATAGTAGAAATTCTTCTTAAATTGTTTGCCAGAAGTTAAGTTAAGTTAAGCCGCACAAAAATATAGTCCACGAAAATCCAATATGGAAGACATACTAAGTAAAATCTAATCATGCAAAACTAATAAAACTTTAATTGAAATATAGAAAATTGTTTAAAATATAACTTTATCAAACTTTCATGTAACTGATATGTGAAAAGTAGTGCAATTTATACGCCTAATGCATACGAGGTTATTTGCAGGGTAGCGAGAATGGCAGAGTAGTTACGATTGTAAATGGGGGTATAATGCTTGGGAAAATTTTAATTCTTTTTGAATAAGCTTAAAGACTTTTTGTACATAATATGTATTATCATTGTATATTTCAGTTGTAAATGTATTGTAGCAAATTATTATTGTAGCATTTCATTATGTGTCAGGATGTTTATTCTGCAGTTACTTTTTTCATTTTCATTTTAAACTCGCCAACTAGCTCACTGTTGCCAATATTAATGTGTAATCTATAATTATAACTTTTTGTCTTTTAATTGAAGATTTCTGAGAATTTATGTGATTTTTTTATGTGTTCTGAAAAAAAAGATGCCATAGTTTACCCGGTATATACATTATTTTAGTGATAATTGAAAACTGACAATATTTACAATAATTTTGTGACTTTCTTATTTTTGTTTACATGTTTACAAATTAAATTTTTAGAAAATTTTAATCAGTGTTGTTATTCACTTGTGTATATTGTGTCATCTGGGCCAAGGACATGTAACCTTTAGTTATATCCTCCATCTCTGTTTCAATTTTTCCCTGGGAATAATCTGATCCATCAAACTAAACTGGTGTTACAGGAAAGAACTATGAAATGATTTCCAATAATGTGTCTGTATTTCCTATTGATCTAGACCGTTGTTACACCACAGTAAATAATGAAACTAACTGGTGTTTAACGCCATTTTCAACAATATTTCAGTTTTATCGTGGCAGTCAGGTTTAATAGTGGAGAAAACCACTGACCTGCCGCAATTCAGACAATTTTATCACATAAAGTTATATTCAGTACACCTCGCCATGCACAGGATTCAAACTGACGTTAGTGGTGATAGGCACTGAATGGTTTGTTTTTATACCCCCGCTCCCCAAAGGGGGAGGGGGGTATACTGTTTTATTATACCCCCACTCCCCGAAGGGGGAGGGGGGTATACTGTTTTACGTCTGTCCATCCGTCAAAGATATTTTTCGTCGCATTTTTCTCAGTAACTGTTAATGGCAGAAATCTGATATTTGGTCACAAGCATCATATAGGTATACCATATTGTGGGTAGCGTTTTTGGACCCGTCAGATTCCTACTTCCTGTTTGCCGACTTAGTTGGTTTTTATACACATTGAACATATATATGCACATTTTTCTCAGCAACTATTGATGACAGAGATCTGATATTTGGTCACAAGCATCGTATAGGTATACCATATTGTGGGTAGCGTTTTTGGACCCGTCAGATTCCTACTTCCTGTTTGCCGACTTAGTTGGTTTTTATACACATTGAACATATATATGCACATTTTTCTCAGCAACTATTGATGACAGAGATCTGATATTTGGTCACAAGCTTCATATAGGTACCCCATATTGTGGGAAGCGTTTTTGAACCCATCAGATTCCTACTTCCTGTTTGCCGACTTGATTTTTATACACATTGAACATATATGCTCATTTTTCGTCGCATTTTTCTCAGCAACTATTGATGACAGAAATCTGATGTTTGGTCACAAGCTTCATATAGGTACCCCATATTGTGGGAAGCGTTTTTGGACCTGTCAGATTCCTACTTCCTGTTTGCCGAAGAGCGGGGGTATCATAGGTGAGCATTAGCTCACAGTTCATCTTGTTGGTGCTCAATAATATTTGTTTATTCCTTGTTGATCCAACATTAAATATGGCAGCTACATAATGTGACAGCTTCTGATGAACAAGTGCATCTTGGGTACTCAATTGAATATGTCTACGTTTTTATCTCTATCGCTGGGTTTGATACCTCTGCTGATGGTATCATAAGCCTATTATATTAGTCAGTGCTATGTCTAAATCTATACCACAAAGATTGACCACAGGTTCTTTTACATGATCATAATTGTATGTTAGTTGAATTTACAATTACCTTTGTAATCAGTGCCCATCACTAATATAGTTGTGAGTTCAAATCCCACTCAGGTGAGGTGTACTCAATATAACATTATGTGATTAAGTTTGATAGTGACTTGCGACAGGTTGATGGTTTATTTGGGTACTTTGGTTTCCTCCATCAATAAAACTGACCGCCACCACGATATAACTGAAATATTGTTGAAAGTGGCGTCAAACACCATAACCCTAATGTATTTCATGTCATTGTCATCCTTCAAAATAAACTATCTTGGTATGATTTTTTTTTATTTTGAAAATAAATAAAACATACCAAACAAATATCATACATTCTAAAACAATTCAAAAATCAAAATTCATCTGGCAACATCTTTTTTTTTTTTTTTACATTTTGATGAGATTTTATTGACAAGACTGAATACTGTTTGCTTGTATATATGACAAAAAAACATATAATATACAATGTATATACAAAAAAATATCATTTTCATGTAGCTACAAATTAACATTTTTCATCTCATTAGATGTTTTGGCCATTTGAGAAATTTTTATTGTAAGTAATATAGGCTATCCTAGATAAGGAGACGAGGCTTTCAGATACACCCCAACCAAGTTTGGTACATTATTTTCTCTAGCACTGCATACAGACAAATAAAATTTAATAGTATTCAAATATTTATTTTCATCTGTATTATTCAAGTCAGTTGAATACATTTGTTGCAAAACTACTGATCAATCGTTTTACGTCATGGCAAGAACAGGTTATTAGTTGACAATATGGGATTTAACACATGATCTTCTACACTAGAGGCAAGCAGGCTAAACCGCATCGATGGTGTAATGGTTAGGCGTGGTCGCCTTGAGTGCGGTAGCTTGTGGGTTCGAGACAAACTAAAGACTATAAAATTGATATTTGTTGCTTCTCCACTAAGCACGCAGCATTGATGAGAGAGAGCAAAGACTGGTTGGCTTTGAATCAGGATAATGTGTCCAAGTGGGGCAACATGTCTATCTGTGGACTGTTGTGTCAGTGAGCTAGCACTATAAAAATCCAACTAAGTGTGTTGGTCTAGTACAAAGCGGGCCTCGTCATCATCTCATTGAAAATTAACTTGTTCTCACCATGATATAGTTGAAATATTGCTGAGATGGTGTTTAACAACAATCACTCACTCACTATATAAATCCAACTAAGTGTGTTGGTCTAGTACAAAGCGGACCTCATCATCATCTCATTGAAAATTAACTTGTTCTCGCCATGATATAGCTGAAAAATTACAGAGTTGGCGTTAAACAACAATCACTCACCCACTCCGCAAGCAGGCTATCCATTACTCTGAGCATCTCTGAACTTAATGTATTAGTCATCAGTCACAACAAACAAAAACTTTATTTTTCAAAGTTAGAGTAGGAATTCACAAATCACAAAATAATGCAAAAAATTTAATTTTCCTGGAAATTATGATTTTATATCAAAATTGAATACATAAAAGGGAATAATTAATGAAGTACAGCACAACATATAATACAAACAATAATTATAGGCATTGATAAAAACATGTGCTACAGTGAAATCTGTTAAAATTGTACATCCACAGGTTCATTCATTTTGTTTGGAATAGACAAGGTAAAGTTATCACATCAGCAATACTAAAGAATTGATAGAAACATGTAGTACAGCGAGATCTGACTAAACTGTCCACCTCTAGGGCCACATACATGAATTTGGTTTGGAATATACCTGTATTTGGTTTAGGCAAGCTAAAATTCAGACATTGGGACTAAATGAGGGGTAACATGGATGGATCAAGATTTCACTGTTTGAACAATTTTCCTAGACCAATACTTACAATGATAACAAGTGAGTAAGGCTGTCAGTGAACAGCAAACCAACATTATTCTGGTTGATACTGAAATACATATATTCATAAAAACTTACAACTTTATATTCTTAGCTTATCTTAATATTTTAACTGTCAGACGACAGCAAACCAGGTTTACTGTGTGACAATCAGGGCTTGTGGATATAATTTGTAGAGATCATTCACTGGCAGGATTTCAAAAGGTACACTGATAAAACTGAATCTTAATATTTTATAGGGTTAGGGTTATTATGGTGTTTAATTCTACTTTCA
Source organism: Bathymodiolus brooksi (assembly GCA_963680875.1). Taxonomy (NCBI): domain Eukaryota; kingdom Metazoa; phylum Mollusca; class Bivalvia; order Mytilida; family Modiolidae; genus Bathymodiolus; species Bathymodiolus brooksi. The sequence continues at coordinate 96,696,355 of OY804582.1, read as the reverse complement.
ACAATATTTCAGTTATATCGTGGTGGTCAGTTTTATTGGTGGAGGGAACCGTATTACACGAAGAAAACCACTGACCTGCCGCAAATCACTGACAAACTTTATCACATAATGTTGTATCGAGTACACCTCGCCATGAGCGGGATTTGAATTCACAACTTTAGTAGTGATAGGCTCTGATTGCATAGGTAGTTGTAAATCCAACTACCATACGATCACAACCATGACGGCACCTTACAGGAATTTAGTTATACAAAGTTCAGCTTAAACAGGCTTCACTGAATATATCTACTATTTCAACAAGATTTTTTGAAGAAATAATTAATGATATGTAAAATTAAACAAGTCATTTTTTAAAGATCCAATCTTCTCTTGTTCATTAAAATGTAGAAATATTTCTGCCATTTCACTAAGATTTTTCAAAGAAATAAACCAATGATATGGGTTGCCGTGGCCGTGATCGTATGGTAGTTGGATTTACAACTGCCTATGCAATTGGTGCCTATCACCACTGAGTTTGAATCCCGCTCAAGGCGAGGTGTATGACATTACATGTATGTGATAAAGTTTGTCAGCGAGATGCGGCAGGTCGATGGTTTTCTCCAGGTACTCCGGTTACCTTCACCAATAAAACTGACCACCACAATATAACTGAAATATTGTTCAAAGTGGCATTAAACACCATAAAATCAAACCAACCAAACCAAACCAATGATATGTAACATTTTAATAAAAGTTATTTGTTAAGATCCTATCATAATCTTTTCTATTTCATCTGGATCTTTAGGAACAGTTGAAGATAAGATATCTGGCTTAGAAGAAGTAATCAAAATGTTGTCCTCTATCCTGATCCCAAGTCCACGAAATTCTTCAGGAATACCTTTATTATCTTCAGGAAGATATATGCCTAAAATTGAGTTGTAGAAATTATATGTATTGCATTTTAATATCTAAACAAATTCAAAAGATTTTTAGGTTAATATTAGTAATGAGTAAATGAAGATTGTTGCTTAATGCAATTTTTCAGCTATATCATGGCGAGAAAAAAAAACCCAAACATTTTGATGAGATGATGTCCATTTAGTACTAGATCAACACGCTAAATTTGAATTTTTATAGTGCTAGCTCACTGAAACAACAGTCCACAAGTAGACATGTTGCTCCATTCTGACACATTATACTGAATCCGAGCCAACTAGTCTTTGCTCTTACTCCTTAAAGTTTCATGCTTAGTGGAGAATCAGCAAATATCAATTCCATAGTTTTTGGTTTGAACCAACCTGGGGTCAAACTCACGATCTCCCGCAATCTAGGCGCACACTAACTATTACACAACAGATACAGTTGATATAATGAACAGACTACCCTGGGAATAGGATAGGGCTCCAAAAGTTGTTATTTGGCATTTTGTCAAGTATTGCATAAGATTACATTCCTACTATGTTAAACACAGTCTACAGTACAGTCAGAGACATAGCATGATATCTCACTGTGATAGACGTATCACTCATATTGGTGATTTGGATATATCTTTTGTTCTATTAAATATATTTTCAAAATTTCTTTTACATTTAGAGTGTTACTTACTATCACCCAAAAGGCATAGCAAGATAAGTAAATAGATTAAACTGACCAAAAGATATATCAGTATCACTAAGAAGAGTGATACATCTATCACAGTGATTTATCATAATATGTCTCTAACTGTACTGTATCAAGAAAGTATCGAAAAAAAATACACTTAACATTACCTTTAGATTATGTTAGTTTTATGTGAACGAATCTGTAGTCAACAGAATCAAAGTTAATAAAATACTGTACAAAATTTGTAATTTTACCTGGTTCCACTGTGATAACCATCCCTGGTTGTAGTGGCTCGTTACAGGAAACGCTGAGTGTGTCATGGACGTCCATACCCAAGTAATGGCTGATATTGTGAGGACAAAATATCTTAGCTTCCTGAAAATAGAAAGGATTCTACCATTTACGTGGCTATTAAAAAGGTATTAGTTAGTTTGTAGGGAGAATTTTATGTCATACATGTAGTTGTAAGACTATATTTCATCTAAAGGTTTCTGTGTTTAAAATAAATTATTTTGTTCTAAATCAACATACAAATATTTTTGACCTACACCACATTTTAAACTATGGAAAAGGAAATCTATAGTAAAACATTTAAAGATTTTCCATCAAATTGAGGGAGTGGCACTGGTTGTTGAAGGAGTGGCATTGGTTGTTGAGGGAGTGGCATTGGTTGTTGAGGGAGTGGCACTGGTTGTTGCTTAAAGCCAAGTGAGCATATATTATTTGTTTGTTATCATCAGTATCAATAGGAGCAAGTGTACAAAGTGAGAAAATTGAGTGGAGGAGTGAAAAGAATGTGTGTGTGTTGTTGGGTGAATGAAAATGTCAGCAAATTACAAATAATTTATGTGTATTATAATTTAATTTAAAAATTTGTTCAAAAAACCCAAATAGTCACAAATTGTACATGTACTATATATTAGTATATATTTTTTGAAAAAAACAAACAGACACCTTAGTCAGGTGGTGGTGTAGGGGTTATGTAAAATCCTGACCATTGAAAAAAAAAAAAAAAAATATTGAGCAATTTTGCAGCTTTATCATGGTGAGAATAAGTTGCATTTGATGAAATGATGGCGAGAGCACTAACCGTTGCACATCGTATGAGTATATACGTTCATGTAAAACACAAAATAAGTAAAGAACCACACAATGATCACTCATGAACAGTTTTTATTTGACTAGTGCAGTACATCTTGAAATTCTGACCAGCACAAAAACCTAGTAGAAGGTAACAATGTAACAAAATCCATCAGTTATGTGGTTTCTAAGGAGACTGATGTTTTAAATATTAGCCAATCAAAAGACATAATTTACTCTCAATCAAATATTGGGAAAGTTTGGGATCCCATTAACTGGTTTAACCCAACCATATTTTTTGTGTATGTCCCAATCCAAGACTTGGATTTCCAACGTCATAATTATGTTGTAGTTTTTCTTTGTGTTCAGAGGGGCCTTCGTGGTCATGATCATATGGTAGTTGGATTAACAACGACCTATGAAATCAGTGCATATCCCCACTAACGTTGTGAGTTCGGATCCCGCTCATGGCGAGGTGTACTCAATACAACATTATGTGATAAAGTTTGTCAGTGACTTGCAGCAGGTCTCTGGTTTTCTCCGGGTACTCTGGTTTCCTCCACCAATAAAACTAAATACATGAGATAACTGAAATAATGTTGAATATGGTGTTAAACATAATCCTAATCCTAATCAATTAAACATTCAATAAAACAAAACTTACTGCCATTAGATTTTTACAATCTTTTGGAATAATGCCAATATTCTGTAATTCATTTCCCATCAAGGATAACATATAAGTATATAATTTATTTATTGTTTGTCCTGGTACACACAACTCAATACACTGTTTCTGTATTCTTAATACTATCTCATATAAACACCTCTGAACATCAGTAAATTTTCCTGCAATAAAAACATCAAAATCTTAATACAATGTACAACAAAATTACAAATCAGAACAAAAGATTTCCAACTTAAAAGACATAGGTGATGAATACCACTATAATATGACCTGTAAAGCATTTGATTCTGAAAGAAAGTAATTTCTACCAAATTCTAGTTGCTCAAACCCATACACGTTGAAACTAGATAATTTTTTCAACTCATCTAGTATTGACATTTTAGAAAAATAGTATAAATTGATTAAATCCATAAATGTGAGTCAGTTCTCCATGTTTTTTGTATATATTTAGTTTGCACATGCATACATAATTACTTTATCATATGTTTATTTATATATTTTCTCTTTAACTATGTAATATGCAAGCAAAGCGAGCTCTTTATGGTAATAAATATGTATCTAGGTAATTTTGCTATTTTCAAATTTTATTAAATCTCTTCTGACATACTGACAAGAATTTTTTTTCTGCACACCGGAAGTTAACTTTTGAGATCTCGTAAGGAACGAGAGTTTGATTAAACGAGACTAGTTTCGACATATTTCGGCCCAAAAATATCGACACTATTTTGATGCACTGGATGAGCATGAAATCGGCAGATAATTTTCAGATTCACGAACATTCATGGCCACACCTGTTTCATATTATTTATAGGGGGGCAATCGTGGTCGTGATCGTATGGTAGTTGGGTTTACAACTACCTGCACAATCAGTGCCTATTAAAGTTGTGAGTTTGAATCAAATAATTTTAAAATTCTTGTGATCAATAAAACCAAAGGACCTAAACAGGATAGCCAATATCGGATAAGGTTACATCAAATTCGATTATTATGATATGTTATTTAAAATTTTATAAAATTTCATTATAATAAGGAGGCCGTCGTGGTCGTGATCATATGGTAGTTGGATTTACAACTACTTGAGAAATCAGTACCTATCACCACTAAAGTTGTGAGTTTGAATCCCGCTCATGGCGAGGTGTACTTGATACAACATTATGATTGTGGTCAAGTTTTTCAGTGACTTGCGACAGGTCTGTGGTTTTCTCCCGGCACTCAGGTTTCCTCCACCAATAAAACAGACTGCACAATATAACTGAAATATTGTTGAAAGTGGCACTAAACACCATATCCCTAACCCAGTAATATTTAAAGTTTATGAGAATAACATCATGAAAAAATATATTAAGGAAAACTTGAATAAGAACCTGAAACATTCCTGTAACGGTTGATTCCTGTCATCTTCGCTAGCCAAGGGTAGAGTAGATCGTAACCCTTGGCTAGCGAAGATGGGTTCCTGTTGGGTCTATGTTTTGGAAAAGCAGATAAATATGTGAAAACAAATGTGTACACTCTTTCAAACATGATCCTGTATTCCTCATCATTAGTAAAACGTGAAAAAGTTAAAGACTAACCACGGAAGCCAGGTGATACTTAATAATTACAGAAACATTTTTTGAAAAAGTATTTTAGTGGATTTAAACATTTGTTCAAGTGATATTGTTGACTTTACTATGATTTTATTTACCAGCCCCAACACCCCATGGGAATCATTGTTCAAACCACAAAGCTTAAAAGTTTCAAATGTAATAAATTATTGTCTGAATTGCACGACATATGGTTAAATATGAGTAACATGACAGAACATGGGCATTGCTGAAGCCTATTATCACAAAAAGATATTTTGGCTGATGACATATAAACGCAGAAAACAATATACATATACTGCAGGCAGACTTAACACAATATTCAGCTTTGTTACCATGGTAATTTTAGGTCTGGTTCTAGTAATTTTGATGATACAGTCCTTTGATCACAGTAACTTACCTGATATTGGCCAAGTTCTGGTAATATCACTAACATGACCATGATATTCACACCCAGCCCTTTGATCACACTAACTTACCTGATACAGGCCAAGTTCTGGTAATATCACTAACATAACCATGATATTCACACCCAGTCCTTTGATCACAGTAACTTACTTGATACAGGCCAAGTTCTGGTAATATCACTAACATAACCATGCTATTCACACCTGACCCTTTGATCACAGTAACTTACCTGATACAGGCCAAGTTCTGGTAATATCACTAACATAACCATGCTATTCACACCTGACCCTTTGATCACAGTAATTTACCTGATATTGGCCAAGTTCTGGTAATATCACTAACATGACCATGATATTCACACCCAGTCCTTTGATCACAGTAACTTACCTGATACAGGCCAAGTTCTGGTAATATCACTAACATGACCATGATATTCACACCCAGTCCTTTAATCACAGTAACTTACTTGATACAGGCCAAGTTCTGGTAATATCACTAACATAACCATGCTATTCACACCTGACCCTTTGATCACAGTAACTTACTTGATACAGGCCAAGTTCTGGTACTATCACTAACATAACCATGATATTCACACCCAGCCCTTTGATCACAGTAACTTACCTGATACAGGCCAAGTTCTGGTAATATCACAGTAACTTACCTGACACAGGCCAAGTTCTGGTAATATCACAGTACCTTACCTGACACAGGCCAAGTTCTGGTAATATCACTAACATAACCATGATATTCACACCCAGCATCCATCAGTACCATTTCGTCACCATGTATTATCTGGTTGTTGTTAATGTAATGGATAGTATTTGCTCTATTGCCACCTGTTAATATTTCATAAATAAATCACTGTGATAGACATATCACTCATCTTGGTGATATGGATATAGTGAGAAATTGTTGTTTAACGCCAACGCAGCTATATCATGGCGTGAACAAGTTAATTTTTAATGAGGTAATGATGAGGTCCGCTTTGTACTAGACCAACATTCTTAGTTTGATTTTTATAGTGCTAGCTCACTGAAACAACAGTTCCAATAAAATTCTTGAGTCACTACGAAGTCTATACTATAGCCTATAGCATCAGAAAATTGTGCGGTTTTATCATTAGAGATCCTTGCAACTTGCTTAGATGAGTCCTGGAATTGTCATTTTCAGTTGGGACTCGCCAAAATGTTCAAATTTTGGATTCTTACAATGGTGAGAGTCACCAAAATTTCTAGAAATGTCGTCCGAGATTCACAAATTTAAATTGTGACAAGTATCCCTGATCATCTTTATTCTTTTTTCCTATGGATATGTTGCCACAATTTTGTTGTATTTATTTTTGTGTAAAAACAAAAACTCATTCCTTCACCAATTTGATTGCTTATCATTAATTCATATGTCAATTTCTCAATAACTTTAAACTAAAATATCACTAGCATAACAATCCAAAACAACAGTAATTAATTTGAATTGCTTTATGTGTTCTTAAACATAAAATGTTAAATGTTCTATTCTTATCACCAAAGGCAGGATAATTAAAATATTAATTTTCATATTCTTCAGAAAACGAAGTATGACAAATAAGTACTTAATAAAAATTGTTCAAAGCCGTAATAAAATTCAATTTCAGGTCTGTGTTGTAATTCATTAGATGTATTTATAAAATTTACACAGTTCAAGAGAAAGTAAAATTCCTCCAAAAAAAAAAAAAAAACCCACACAAAATGGTCATTCATGAAGAAGAATTTGTATTTACAAACATACAATGTACCAGTAATTTTTTTCAAAATTATTTTTACAAAATGTTAAAAACTTCTTTACATACCAGCTACAACTGGTGGATAAGCTAATATTTCTGCTCCTCTAGTCCTGCATTCAAAATCCATCTTTGCATACAAGTGATGTTCATTTACCTAAAATAATAAACATTGCAATCCTGTGAAACAAAATAGTTGATAAACACTATTCTAATATCTTAAAAAGGTTGTTGTTGAGTTTGAATAATACAAAAATAGGAGAATTGTATTGTTTTAACCAAATAGTTAACTAGATGAACAGTGTTATAATATCTCAATAAGATAGTATAGGAGAATTAGGAGAGTTGTATTGTTTATTTCATATAAAGCATAATTCATGTAGTCATTGTTTATCCATAAGGCCAGAAAAAAATACATGTATTTCCACTAACCCTACTGAACCTAACTTTTATCTACGCTTTTATTCTAGTATACATACGTATATAAACATGTACCCTTTAGTCTTTATTGAAAAATGACAAACAACGATCTACTAAACACTACACAGAAAACTAAAGATTGAACAACACGAACCCCAATAATAACTGGGGGTGAACTCAGGTGTTCCGAAAGGATTAACAGTTCCTGCTCCACTAGTGACACCCGTTATGTTAAATGACAATTACACGGGTGATTTTTTCCTTGGCCTAAACTATAAATGTGATGACTTAATCATAGAACAATCAAACATTGTAGAATGTCCTGTTCAGAAGAATGCCATATCTGTACAAGTAGGCAAGAGTATGAAGCTCAATAGACGAGTGTATGAAATATTACTTACAGATATTGGCAAAAAAAACTGAAAGGTTAAAAATAATTGAACATTTGCTGGAAGAAGAATGAGGTCTATACATCCTACAAAACTTACCCCTGGGTGTGAATACATCATGACCTCCCTAAAGGCATCTGCAACTATATCACAACTTTTCCTCATCAAGTTCACCTCAGTCTGCGACTTGAATAGCCGTAAAGTTTGTAAAATTGTCGATACATTTTCTATTTCAGAATGCTTTCCTTCCTTTATAAAGTCGTTTACAGCGTTATTCTGAAGAGCAGGATTTACTATTGATTTTTTATTGTACCACACAACAAAGTCAGAATTATCACAGAGATATCCATATAAAAAGTCACCTAAATGATCTGTGTTGAAAGCGCTGTCAACACCAGTTAGTTGTAAAGTTCCTTCTATTCCAGATCTAGGACCATCCCACATTTCCTTCTCTGGATCCCTCTTAGGTACGAAGAGAGCTGTGTTTGGAGACTGTTCACTATTAAACTGCATCACTAATAAGCTATCTGGTTCCAAGAATCCACATAAATACCAGAAGTCTGTGTTTTGGTGGAATGGATAAGGAATCACACTTGTCATAATTTGCTTTGTAGCTGAGGGAACTATCATAATGTGGTTTTTGTTACTGTGGGATTGTAAAGCAAGTCGGATTAAATTACATCTCCTCCTTTTATACTCATCTTTGGTGATTCCTGGAGTTACCTCCCCTTCTTTGATCAGATGAGGATGTGTTTGAGCTGCTGGTTGTCCAAACCATCTTTTTGATAAATGTGAAACACTTGACAGGCTGTTCCTGCTAGATTTGGTAAATGTTCCTAAAATAAATAATATAATAATAAAACCATAAGTCACTTCAAAATAAATTCAAATAAAGGGCTATGCAAAGTGAAAAATGAACAAGTGTATATTAAAAGCAAGCGTGGACACAGTATTTTCTTTAACACAGTAAGTGGCAGGACACAATAATTTGCCGGGAACAGTTATATGCTGGACTCATTGTATTTTGGACATTTGTCTTGTTTTGCTAATTTAATTGTTATACATGGCTAACCAAATATGGAAAATTTGGCCTCTTTTTAGATCCCTTTTTGAGAAAAAATAACTATTTTTTTAAATGGTCCATCCAAGGATTTATATAGTACATTATATATATATATATAGATCATTATAATCATTATATAGTCTAAATGTATGTGTGTGTGTGTTAATTTTCTTTGTTATATTTGTATGCCCTTCATGGGCCCCTTATTTTGGTTTTAATAAAGATTTGATTTATAGTAGAAAGGATACGAATCTCGTATTTTCTCGCTTTATCTCGCGTGGCGAGGTTTTATGCTACAACAGAGCAAAAATTAATTCATTATTTTGAAATGCCTTGAGAATTCGTATGAAAATCAACCAATTACACCAAAGTTTGTGTTATACCGGTACATCATCTATATACTACACTACACAAAACAATTCTTGAATTTGCCGATATAGGTTCAATGGAAAAGTTTTTTGATTTTTTCTGTATCACTCCTCATACATGTAAATTATAAAAAAAAGTACAGTAGAGTTTCATACATCTAAAAACATATTAAAAATGATAAAACAAAGAAACCAATCACGCCAAGTTTTGTTCTATATATCGAATACACATTTATACACTTTGGTATGTCGATTTCATGTAAACAAGGAAGTTTATTGATTTCTAAATAGGCCACCCCCATTTCCGCACAGAACGCCGCCATTTTGACAAATGATGGTAAACAATCCTTTATAAATACAAATCAGGAGCACTGTTTTCAATAAAACTCCTGTTCATTGAAAAATATTTATATTATCACAAAAATGACGGCTCCGCTTCAATATTCGATATGATGAGAGAAGAGAGAAGTTTGAAATTTAATTTCGAGTCTTGACCGCTCATAATAGGTGGGATTATGAAGGTCAAAACGGCAAATCGATTAAAGGGAAACTTCGCAAAAAAAATATTTTTTTATATGTTTTTCCTGATGTATAAATATGGATGTTTATATGTATACATGTATTAGCGTTTTATTATGTTGGATAAGGGAATGAAATCGATTTTAAAATTCGGTCAACGATAGATGGATGTCGCCATTTTGATAGCATCTCGATACCAATTATCATGTGATGTCTAAATACCACCACGCCCCAAAACAAGTGTGACAAACTGGGGTCCTCATTCAGTGTCAATATGGCTTGTCAGGCGTAATTCTTTTTATTTTTCTTATTATTCTAAATATATGAATTTATTACACAATCACTTTTTGCAGATTTACGTTTTGTTTCTATATACTTATGGCAAAACAAACGAATCGGAGAAAATGTTCCGTCTTTAATGAGACACATTTACAAAAGATTTTTTTCTAAAATTGAAGAACTACGAAATTATGTGGAAAAAAAGAACAGACATCGGAACAATGCCATGAATTCATAAAAAAATTAAAATAGGCCTATACTACGTGACAAAATTGTTTTAATGATATTATTTAGAAGATCGCACTTTGTAATCGATCGTTCATGCACTACAATAAAGCTACACATAAGCTCTGCTTCTTAGCTAAAAGCACAGAAAGTTACAGGGTAGGAAGCCATAAAATTGAGAGGATTATGTAAACATATAATTTGTAATAGTTTTCATTTGACAATTACAGACGATGAGCATTATAAATACTTTTAAAGTTTATTATACAAAACTTCAGGGTACATCTCTTACGTAATATAATAATTTGTTTATGGAAATACAATATTCTTATTCGCCAACAGTAAAAAGATTAATCTGTTTTCATAACGGTTATTTCTGATTTGAACAAAGCGTAACATATAAGATGTCTCTGCGTAAAGAATTTTTTTTTGTTTATTTTAATCACGTCTTTCGAACTGGCGGACCCTTCTGATTAATCTCAGAATAGTCATAAAAAATATGGTTGTTGTTTTTATAAGGAAAAATTGCATATGAATGGTTTTTGTCTATTTTGCTTTTTGGGGTTTGCAAGAAGAATTTTCTACCCTACCCTACCCTGCCCTGTTCACCCTGCTTTACTTTATAATTTTGGTTGTTGCTACATCATTCTAATGAGGCACAAATAAAATCAAGATAAAAATGAACAATTCAATATAACTTATGATCAATGTTAATCTTAACGATTTTTTTGTGAAAATAGCCCCAGAATCATTGCTGCATCAGGTGCGGTTCCAGCAGTTTTGAAAACGGGATCCCAGGCTCTTGTTTGCCAATTTTTACCCAATTTATAAACGAATTTTACTAAATTGTCAAACACCCCCTTGATCCGCCAGTGTGCATTAATATGCACCCATTCCTAATGTATACTTGATCAGGGTCGTGTATTTTGATCACCTATTAGAACCTTTAAAATGTGTATTGCATCTCCTATTCTAGTCACGGGTAGCGTTAACGGGTCACAAAATGTGTATTGCGTTTCTGATTATTGCCAAAGATTGTGACACATGTAGTCAAGTATTCGGTCAGAGTCTCGTCGACCGGATGTAAAATGACACTTGTATATTCTGCCTGGCGACTTCCTGTGTGGACCTAAATTCATTATGCAATATTAGGTACCCTGCTGAGTGAACCGGTGTGAATGTACCTGTCGTTTTCAGAATGAAATTAAAAATAAGTAAATCCCGCCTTTCACTTCTTATTTCAGGAATTATTTGCCTTAATTTATTGAAGAATAAAATATTTAAAATTAAAATATGGTCTCTCGCTTCTGAAAATACATGAAAAATATAAGAAATATAATTTCTGCATAATATTTTACGTTTCGCTCATCAAAAATGACAAACAAACAAAAAAAGGAAAAGAAATTAACATTTTTAAATCACTTGCTCGCTCCAACGTTTTTAGCACAAAATCCGAAGAACAAGAAGTAAATTTGGTGTGGCCTAATCTCTGTATATTTTGACTGCTCTTCATCTGTGTATACCGCTCATGATCATGATCTCTTCCGAACTTCGTCTGAATGAATATCAGTGGATATCAAAATTATAGGTCAAGTTTGCTTACGGGGTTCCGAGCTGAAAAAAATCATATATTTAGGTTTTGTGCCTTCTGGGGGACACTGAGCAAAGAGGTTTTTTTCTTTAAACACTAACTTTGTAAACTCAGTTGCCACCCAATCTCCTAACCTTTAATTTTTAGTTCTTTAATTAAAATTAAAACATCTTTTATGAACATCGATCGTTAAAACTGTGAATACATATTAATTATGATGAGACAGCTATATATAGCTAGGCCAATTTGGCACCTCTAATAATGAAAACTTATCATTTCAAGGATGGTGTATACTTTTTTATCATCTAAAATATAATTACAATTATAATTGTTCCTGTTATTTCAACATTATATTTATTCTAATGTTTTAAAAATATTTTATCTTTAATAAATATAAAACGATCTACCAACTCGTCTTGGAAAGCAAATAGTGTGTATTCAAATTCCCATTTTATTAATCCGATCAATACACAAGTTACGCGTTGTCAAAATTATCCATTATATTTTTCAGCACATTAGCAGTAAAAAAAAAAATTAACATAATTGTAAAAGGGATCCTACATATAGTGAATATAGGTGACTGTTGTAAAACACTCTTTCCGTTGTAAATATAAAGGAAATGAAACATTTTGTTCATTTAAAATAGTTGTTTGTCAAAAAGGTATGTAGCTGTTCACTTCAGTATTTAATTTTCCAACGGTTATTAGATTTAAATTACAGTCCTCTGAGTGCTTTAAATGAAGCAAATTTAACATCAGCGACCCAGACTTTAAATTTCAATCCCACAATGCAATTATCGGGCTAAAACGTCACAACCCATGAAAAAATTAGAAATTAAAATTAAAAAAGCTAACATGTAAAAAATCACGAAGTTTCCCTTTAATGTCAATTATTGATGAAATATGGGCGATACATCTACAAAAAGTCGATAATTTATAAATGATTGGTATCTAGGACAAATATTTTCACTTTATACCTGTAATTATGGTTATATATTTACAAATACTTGTTTAAAATGTTGAAGCGATGAAAATTTCCACCATTGATCAAGGCACGAGCATCGTCAACGAATTGCACTATGGGTAATCTCACTTGTTCTCGCCACGCAACATACATTACATTGTACTTACATACAATCTATGTTAAATCTCGTGAGATTCATATACTTTCTACTATAGATAATTTTATTAAACCAATTTTGGGCCCACAATTGCAAGGGGCATATAAAGAAAACATTTAAACTCAAAGATAGAAAATCCAAAAAGAAAGAATACCACACAAACACAAAACCAACATAATTTACATAATACAACATGCATGAGTAATTAATATAATAACATGAATAATGAACAGATAATTTTATGCAATAATATATGAGCTAGCTGGCCTTGAGAGGAGGACTAAGTATAGGTATCCATCAGGTGTGTAGCTAAGACATTAATTGTATAAGTATATTGAGGGTATAATACATATAAATATATATAAATATGAGCTTGCACACATATGAATTTAATAATAATACTTGTCATGTGTTCTGGTTAAGGGAGGATCTTTTTTCAAAGTTTTTTAGAATAAATTCCAATAATTTCTTTATAATATTTATATTTTCATTATTCAGTAACCAGTAAAATTTGTCTTTAGTTTGAAGAGAGGCGACTTGATTATTATCATTATAAATAAAGTCCATAAATATATTTCTTTCAATGCTATATAATGGACATTTTAAGAGGAAGTGCATTTCATCTTCTACATCATTATTGTTACAGTAAAGACATGTTCTTTCTTCTCTTACAATTTTTATTAATTTATTTTCTTTGTTTGGTTTTCTTTCATATCTGCCAGTTTCTAGACGTAAACTGTGTGCACTCATTTAAGAATATAATGATGAAAATTGGTCCTAATGCACCTGCCCTTGATGGCCTCTGTATCTGGATGATGCAAATTTCCTCCTTGTACATTGGCCATGAGGAGGACTTTAATTTCATTTTGTTTAATCATTTCCAGTCTAAATGTCCTTTAGGCACCGGCCCTTGATGATCTCTGTATATGAATGGCATTGCTCTCATGCATGTACATTGGTCATGGGGAGGATGCTGGATCTGCCTTCTGTCATTGAATTATCCCCTTGTAAATATAAAAGGGTTTATTTCTATTTCGGTGTTCAGAAGAAGTTAATAACTTAATAAATATCAACAAATGATATATATTTATTGTTTTTTTTGTGTTTTTTTTTTGTAATTGCCCAGTGGACTCTTCCAAATATTATACTCACCAGAGACATAGATATGTTTAGTACTTATGTACCAATTTCTGCAAATTGCTTGTTTGTATACTGTTTATTACATTTATGTATTAGAATGTTTGTTTTTTTTTGTGTAATAATAGTAATATAAATCACTGTAATGATTCTGCCCCTTGATTGGACAATAAAATCTTATCTTATCTTTAATCTTATTCTAAATTTAGTGATTATCTGTCTGTATTGAAATTTATTGGTTGATAAATATTTTTCAATTCTAAAATGGTCTTTATAACATCAAAATAGGTTGTTAATTTACCAGAGTCTTTTGAAGACTGTTTTATTTTATTCCAAGTTTTTAGAAAATCTTCTTTTGCAAACTACTATATAAATCCTTGGTCCATCAAAACACCCAAAAGATAGTCATTTTGCAAAAAAACATGTTGTGAGTTTAGACTTTTCGTGTTAATTATAATATAAGCATAATTAATCTTTAATTAAGAAATAATTCATGGCAGGCATAGAGTTGTGCAAATTTACACATGGGCTGGGCTGCTATATTCGAATTTTAAAATCTAAGAATATAAAGGCCCAGCCCATGTGTAAATTTGCACAACTCTATGCCTGCCATGAATTATTCCGATTCTAATAGGAGAAATACGGTAATTTTTACCCATTCGTGAACTGTATACACACAGCATTTGGTGGCTATTCCATTTACCTCCTTCGGAAATTTTGAATTGATTTTGAATTATTTGTATTTGAATGAGATATTTTAAACAAAGATATGGATGTTATCACGAAAAACATATTTATTGTGTATTTTCCAACATAGATTCGATTGAACAATTCCTGCGTAAAAATATTTTAAAAAAAAAGTCGGAGTTCATTCGTTCATCATTTCGAGCGCTAACAAGATGGCGGAGCGGAGTTGTCAAACATAATATCAAACACTTGAACAGTTGTTAATAATCGACAATTATTGTTAGATATGAAATAAAGAAAATAAATGCCAATGAAAAAAAGCTTGTATTGTTGACATAAAAAAACTTTCGAAAAAAATACTTAAGACAACCATCTATCGACTTTCACTTTTGTAATTTATCGTCAACCTTGTTTACAAGGGACGCTGATTGACACAAGCTGGTTACTGATTTATTTTACGATTTTGTGAGCATTTTACTTGTTTGAGTAGCATAATTCAAAATGCCATCAAATTGGAAAATATCAGTAACTTAATTACATCACCATCTACTGTAGTTATCAATGTATACGTAGGAAAACAAGGTTAGTTGAATAGTGTATTTTGTTATTCATGGCCGACACATATCAATGGAATGTATGTGACTGTGTGCGTATTGGGGATCCCCAAATGTAAATTTTCAAAACAAATGATAAAAAAATACTTAGTTACAGAATATTTATTTATAACTGACGGGGAATTTTTATTTTAAGGACTTTAAAAATACATTATATGCCGGTGTTTTGTTTGTTTACACTCGGTCGTCACTGTAATTTCACAGCGGGAGTCACAATGGAACAGCCAGATTTGTTGTGTACTGCACTTGCACTAAATATAGAGTTGTTGAGTATTATCGTGTGTGCCATTTTATAGACGTCATATTAGAATTAACAATAATACACTTTTTATCAGAATCATTCCAAAACCCAAGTCCTAATTCTATTCTTCTTCCATTTAATGGCCACCGTCAACTGGTTGACTATTCTGCCACTTTTTGGGTGTGCGCATTAAAACTTGAACATACTTAGACGCAATAAAGTGAAATTTATATATCATTATTATGCAATTTATATAAAAAAATTGTTTATTAATATTATGCAATTAATTATTAATGCAGTTATCCAGGAAGCAATTCGTGTTTGTGTGTATCTAGGTATTCATGTATAATAAAGCTTGTGTACATTTCATTTGAGTAGATACAACATGATTTACAAAACCGGCCAATTAAGTATTTATTCTTGCCTAAACTTAAGCACACACTGCACACTTTCATTTTCAATTTTCATCGCTTATGTTAACGAAAAGTTTATACTTTAATTTTAAGTTGGTTCAAAAATCTATATGTTTGAATAAAAAATATTTTATATTTATAATAAACAAATTACTTGAATATTAAAATATCTCATTATTTATTAATTCAAAATTGTTTTCCACGTTTATTTTTAACTACTTAAGAGGCTAAACAGCTAGGTTAAGGTCAAGGTTGTTGTAGTTTACGAGAAATTTCTAAAACAGCGTGGTAAGTTAAATAACTTTGTGGTCAAAGCTCTTTCAGTTTAATGCCTGTTGTTCACGAAATGTGCTGAAGTTATGTATTTTATTTTAACTGACAGATTGATAGAAAAAAAACGTGTATTCGTTGCAGTTATAAAACCCTGAATATTTGATCTACTTTCATTTCGATCGGATTCCAGTAATATCATCAATTTCCATGAATGTGGTGCAGATATTTGTAATGTTTACGCCTATGATATAGCCGGATTTAACCATAGAATAAAGCAACAAACACCATACCGGGAAGAAGAAGAAGGTTTCTTCATTTATCTACACTCATGTGATACAGTATCATGTTACATGGAAATTCCATTATCGATTACATTACAATTACTTTGCACTTTTCATGATTACATTACATTACGATTACATCAATTTTCAAATGTAATCGATTAAATTACAATTACTTTGTAAATGTAACCGATTACATTACTGATTACATTTAATGTCATGACAACCAATATGTTAGTCTTTTACAGTAGCAATGATACAACCATTTTCATTCAGATGCAGTTTATTTTGGTGTAAACATAAAGAACTATGTTATTGAATTAATATTAGCCACAATTTTCCATGGTAGCATGTTTTTTACAGTATTTATGACATGTATTGTGCAGGAGGGGGGTGGCACCCATAAATAGCATAGGTAAAAAAAACATGAGTTTCTATGTATCAAAAGATAGGTTATAGGATGAGCTATCATAATTCATAGCATTTTTGGAAAAATATCAAGGAAGATCTCCAATAAAAATTCTGGAAAGTCAAAAATCTGTGTTTTTCGGATACACAATCCCTATATGTATAGTTAAACTTCTGCTGAAATTTACACATACTCTGTAGTGAAAATCATCTTAAATCTTACCATTTTGCAGTTGATTTACACATGTTTCATTGAAATCCATTCACAGGTCAAGGAGGGATAGTGGATAAGTGATGGGTACCCCTTCAAGTATGGTATGACAAAATCCATTTTTCAATATGGGAAACCAAAAGAATTGAAAATAATTAAATCTCATATAGCATTTGCATAGCCTTTGGGTGTACATCTCCAATGTATGTAGAAGAATGTCTGAAATTTTCATTGAAATCCACCCACAGATTTAGGAGGAGTTGTGGATACGAGATGGGTACCCCCTGAAGTCTAACATAAAAATTTCATTGGAATAAATGTATAAAATATGAGGTGCATATCTGCAATATATGTAAAAGACTGCCTGAAATTTTCGTTGAAATCCAGGAACATTCAGGAGGGGTTGCAAATAAAAGATCAAGTTTGGACCCATTTTCTCAAATTCTTGTTGACTGTTGTGTCACAAGATGTGAGGCCTGTAAATCAATATTTCATGCACTTAGGGTCAATGATAGACAATATAACTGTATACTAACAATGATTTTAAGTTAAAACATGGCAAATTTCTACCATATATTATAATACACTACAGCTTATTAGTTATTTATCGATATTGCAAGTTGGCGGCAAAATCAAGGGGAGCTAACTTTTGTCAATTTTCCGGTAAAACATAGCCTGTAAAAAAGGCTTCAAAAACATCATTGTCGACCTCTAATCTAAATAAAAATAGGTTTTGCTTGTTCCTCTAATATTAAATTACACTGTTATATCAATATAAACAGTGACACATGTATTTTGTAGATGTACGGCTGAAATTTCCTCGTCAAATTACTTAAATTTATTACTCTCGTGGTTTAACCATACATTTCGATTATTGTCACACATTTTGACATCTCCCCTATTAAATGTGCTCTATGAAAGAGATCAGAAACGCCCACATTTCATGTATTAAGCCGTAAAAGTGAGAGGGGTTCCTCAAGGCGCATCTCAAGACTTCCGGTAAATTTGACGCGCACGCCACCTAGCGAGATTGGGCAATGCTATTTACAGCACGCACAGTGCGTTTTAGCAAGAAATCACCTTGGTCAGTGATTTTTCGCTGTGAAATGTCAGTGATATGTCATAAAATCACTGTAAAATGTCGGTGAAATCACGGTGAAACTTTCACCGCGAAAATTTACAAATTAGGACCTAAAGGTCGATGAAATATTTTAATTGTCGGTGACAACACCGCGGCGAAAATCATACGTGTATACACGTACATGTAACTGCACTTCATGTGTTCTTTTGTTTTTTGTTGCTTAGTTTTGTTTTTTTACTATTTCGTACTCTATATTTCAATTTGATACCGGGTTTTTTTCAGGGATGCCAGCATGGCATGCATTTTATTTATAGGATATATGAGGCTGAGCACGCATCTTGTTTTGCGTATATTATCTAATCCAAGGATTTATATAGTAGTCCTACTATATAAATCCTTGTCTAATCCCAACATTTCGATTGGTTTATATCGGTGGTTTTTTTTTTTCTCTCACGAGTTGATAATCACATGTGTTTTATCAATATAGGGATGTGTCTATTTTTATGTACCCGTAGCAGGAGATTCCGAATAGAGTTCCGAATGAAATAATTCGGAAATACTCGGAAACAGCTTGGAAATTTGGACTTTGCCATTTTTTAGGTCGGAAAAAGTGCGGAAATTTGAACTTTGTCATTTTTTATGTCGGAAAAAGCTCGGAAAGTTGGACTTTGTAATTTTTTATGTTGGAAAAAGTGCAGAAAGTTGGACTTAGTTATTTTTATTGGCAAAAAAAGTTCGGAAAGTTGGACTTTGTCATTTTCATTGGCGGAAAAAGCTCGGAAAGTTGAACTTGATCATTTTTAATGGCGGAAAAAGATGCGGAAAGTTGGACTTTGTCATTTTTGATGGCGGAAAAGTTTGGAAAATAGACTTTGCAATATTTTATGGTTAGAATAAATTCGGAAAATAGGACTTTGTCATTTTTTATGTTGGATAAAGCTTGGAAAGTTGGACTTTGATTTTTTTAATGTTGGAAAAAGTTCAGAAAGTTTGACCCTGTCATTTTTTAGGCCAGAAAAAAACATTTTTTTGTGGAAAAGTTGATTTAGTCATTTCTTAAGGTTTTATTTTTAAATTTAATTAATATCTAATTGAATGAAGAATATCAACTAATATTAACTAATTGATTAATACTGCCAAGTCTTCAGTTAGAATAAAAATTTAATAAATAGTGATGTTTCTAATCTTCACTGAAACAGGTGTTAAAACTGTTCAACTCTTTGGTATATTCAAATTTTTTCAAAGAAAATTAGACAAAGACCAGCATAAAACATAGAAAATTGAAAACAAGTAACATGAACTTCACTAAAATAGTGAAAACTTGTGTTCTCCAGAAAACTCGAGCATTCACTGTGCTACACATAGTTATTAGTTTGATGGATGCAGATTACATTTTTTCTGGGTTCTGAAAATTTACTCCTCATCAAATATTCAAAATTAGATTAAGTTTCCATCATAGTATGCATAAGAAAGTTAATGGGTACTATATTGATCACTCATCATGTACATGCAATTACTGAGGTCTTGAGGTTTCTAATGATGATTGAAGTTTAAATATTGTATACAGTCGAACCTCATAATGTCAAACTTCTTACTTTTAGTTATCCAAAGAAACAACTTATCTGAAATTGAGTGAGTGATTGTTGCTTAACGCCAATTCAGTAATTTTTCAGCTATATCATGGCGAGAACAAGTTAATTTTCAATGAGAACATGTTCAGGTCCACTTTGTACTAGACCAACACGCCGAGTTGAATTTTATAGTGCTAGCTCACTGAAACAACAATCTGCAGGTAGACATGTCACTCAACTCGGACACATTATTCTGATTCCGAGCCAACCTGCTTAGTGGACAAGCAACAGATACCAATTTTATATTCTTTAATTTGACCCGAACAGGGCTCGAACCCACAATCTAGCGCACTCGAGGTGTATCTGATATTGACATAACCAGGTATGACTGTATATACAACACTTTTCAACATTGTTCTGCAAACCTCATTGCACAGAAAATCATTTTTTCATAAAAACAAAAGGAAGAAATCTGAATATGGCAACTTTTACTTGCTGATAATAATATTTATATATTTATAGTACATAAACATAGGATAACAAAGTAGAAAATAAATAGAATACAAAGGCTTCTAAAAAAAAAAGACTTCAGGAATAGTCACTATATTGTCTGTTGCATGCTTTCAATATTATAATAAAAATGGCCATCTTGATCGTATGGTAGTTTGATTTTCAACTACATGTGCAATCAGTGCCTATCACCACTAAAGTTGTGAGTTCAAATCCTGCTCGGTGGTTTTTTCCGTTTACCTCCAGCAATAAAACTGAGCTTCATGCACTGTGATACAACTGAAAGATTGTTAAAAGTGGCGATAAACACCCCAACACTTCAATATAATAAAGTGTCTTAATCATTTTTCATTGATTTTCCCCCAACTCAAGATTCTCCCAAACATTCAGAATAAGAGTATGTCCCAGTTCAATCTCTCTCAACAAAGTTCTCAACCAGTTCTTCTTCAAATGTCTATCTGTAACAAGTGATTGGTCTGTACAACAGTTAAATTTAGCCGTGCTTTTCTGTCTTCAACAGACATTTACACTTGATCCACACGTGTCAATATTCCCTGAATTGAAAATATGTATGTTGTGTTTTATCAATGTACGGATGTGTCTATTTTTATCTAGTGCACACATTGAACTCGGTCACTAAAAGGTCAAATACACAGTTACCTGAGGCTGAGGGATTGATTTAAAAACACACCGAGAATGATTGAAAAGAAAAAAAAATCAATGTACCGGTAATTTTTTTATCTAAAGCAAACGTGCTTTTTCGTATTTGTATGTTGTTAATCCCCTTGCAAGCCACGTGTCATTTTACCTTTAATAAAAGTTCCATTTCTGATTTGTACACATATTTTTCACGTGAATGAGAATCTAGAAAGTTTCCACATGCTATCGATCAAAGCGTGCTTTTGGGGATCTAGAAACTTAAGTCACGTGCCAAGTCGACATTAATTGAACACCCAAAAGCAAATTAACTCGGGATACCAAGCTTGCATTCAAAAGATCAAGTTTATTTTAACTAACAAAATAATACAACACAAGCTTATAAATGGTAATGATCACATAATACTAAACGTTTGTACCGGCATTGTTTTCTTAACATAATAGATTAAAACAAAAGCAAATATCAGAATTAAAAAACGAAAAATGATGACATAGCTTGCACACCTGAAAAAGAAAATAAGTATTTGCTATGAATCATTCATATTATCAAAAATGACAGTCTCAAGAACATACAAATAAAGGTTAATATCCCATTTCTTTATTTCGCGGCGTCTGATCGTCAATGTCGGTGTTTTGTCTGCGTTTTATAGTAAATCACTGTGTTCGATTTTTCTCGGACATTTCGCGGTGTTAACACCGACTTTTTTTTTAATTTCTCCGACATTTTCTTGATTTCACCGACGTCGGACGCGAGTGATTTCTTGCTAAATCGCGCTGTGCGTGCTGTATGTTATTTTGTCTCATGTGCATCTGTCCAATATCTCTTATTTAATGTATTTCTGACTCAGAACTATGAATTACAATTCAGTTTAATGTGATCATTGCATTATGCAAAGTACATTGTAAATTATAAACAGCAATTCCCATTTTCCTTTTTTCATAAAATAAAATATGTTGTGTCTTATTACTATGACCAATATTCATTCCATCTTATACTATTAGTAGATATTATAACATACATTTGCACATTTTGATAATTTATATTAAATAATTTCAAACATCCTGTCAAAAGTTTATTGTGGATAATAAACTAGTAGTTAACCTGTGCTACAGATAAAATTTGTAATTAAGGTCTTATTTATGACACCAAATTATGTAACAATCACCATTACTAAATTTCACACCATTTTAATGTGTGTCCTTGATATATAATTCAGAAGATAAAAAACAAAAGTCATTCTGATTCTAAAAACTTGCTTAAAAATATGTACAATTTCTCAGTCTAAATATGAAAACTAAATCCTTAATTTATGTAAATAGATTTAATAAAATATCCATTACACGTTGAGTAGTATTACTATAACCCACAAATAATGAAAATTATCATATAATTCAATATTAAAAGGAAAATCTGCACCAAAATAAGAAGCAGAAATATCACATATCTCTGAATGTCAGATACAAGCCCCAAATCCAAAATTTTACAAATATTACAACTTGCTATTTATTAGTTAATTTGTAATATGCATGATTGAAAATATTTTGTTATTCTACTACAAGCATCATAAATAAATGTTTCTGAAAATTATAATTTACATATCATATTACTTTTTATATAATATCTTTATTGAAATTTAGATCTCTTTTTAAACTTGTATAAGAAATCTTCATGAGATACCTATGGTTTGGTTCATATAAAATATTTCTTTATCTTATGGGAATCATGAAGACATGGTGATAGTTTTTCATAGAAGCAATTTCATATATGAAATCTTGAAAGTTGTGTCAGATAATTTAAAATTTTAGAGCTTGTTGTGTTTTACACAAACCGACAAACTGTTTTCACTGAAATTTTGAGACCCTAAAGAAATTGAAATAGAGATATTTGTTTTGATATCAAGTATTTGAAGCCATAATTAATACTTAATATTTTTTGTAACTGTTATAGTTTTGATTGCAATTAAACATAGAATAATATCTTTTGATCATGTTGTTATTGCCACTTTATTTTAATAGATTTTTTGGATTTTTTAACAATTGAATTTCATAACATATTTTTTTTTATTTAGATGTCAATAAACTTTATATTTTTTCTAGTAACCCATACTACATTATTTGTTTAATAAATTTCATGAAGAAAATTCATAATTTACATAAATCATACATTAAATATCTAAGGAGATATATGTTTCAGTTAAGACAAAATAAGTCAAAATGAAGAAATGTAATCTAAATGTAATCAGAAAGTAATCATGATTACAGGGTCAACATGAATGTAATCGATTACATTACGATTACATGTAATCTAAAAAATGGCTGATTACAGATTACATGCGATTACATGAAAAAATGTAATTGATTACGATTGCAAATTACGATTACCCCATGTCTGCATGGAATAACAATCAACAAGTTGATGGTGGCCATTATATGAGGCAGAAGCAGAATACATTGTATATGCTCTGTGTAAGAGAGACAACTCTACACTGCTGCGATACTACAACCCCTTCCTTTTTTCTTACAAAATAAAAAACTAAACTACTTGAACTAGTCTAACATAGATAAGATAAGATAAGTTTTATTTATAGTCGGCATATTTAAATAACAATACAACACAAGCCCTAGTGGGCTTTTGACCGACATAAAACATAGGAAATTGTCCTTTCTAAAAGAGACTATAAAGTTATTTACTGTCACTGTATTATTAAGAATCCGGGTCGTTTCGCCCCGTGTTGTTTTGCCCCGGAAAGTGAGTCGATTCGCCCCACTTAATCGCTATTATATTATAATAGATGGGGCATGACTTTTTACCCAAATATACCCAAATACACCATAAAATCGTATTTATTTGTATTAGTTAAAGGTTCTATATGAATTATTTTTCATAATATTTAAATAGTAAACAACTGACTATTTTGTTGAAATTCATGAAAAAATAACGATAGAGGAGCTAATAAATCATTAATTATTCATAAAACATCTAAAAATTATAGAAATAATATAATTTGAAGCTGTATTTGGGTAAAAGGTCATGCCGTAATAGTCTCTTTTGACAATTTTTTGGTAATTATTTATTTATTAATTGTATGCAAAAAAAATAATAATTCATTCATTTTGGTCTACTTTAATTATTTATTTATTAGTTGTGTGCAAAAAAAATAATAATTCATTCATTTTGGTCTACTTTTGTCAAAGATCTCAAGCGAAATTTTTCTTGCAAGATTTACAAAAAACCACACAAGAACAGTAAAAAGGTTGGTTTTTTTTGTACCAACCCAAAAGTGCATGAAATGACTAAGATGCTGTACAAGTGCGCAAGTAACCTCTTTTTTAATGAATTACGCATCAAATACTAAAATAGTATAAATTTAATTAGATGTCAAACAAAGAGTGAAGCAATATATAATATTAAACACTGTACACGTCAAGAAAGCATGTTAATTATGAGGAAGACAAAAATAAAGTACCCATGAACAAGCCTTACAACATCCAAAATACGAATATTTGCAATGGTATTTTCCATATTTCATTTTTTAAAGCACAAGTATTAATAAATGAGGGCGAAAGGACCCAGGGCGAACAGGATTCGGGGCGAAACAACCCGGTACCCATTATTAATGATTGTCAATTAAATCAGTACATCATAAAGTCATTAAATTTGCTGGTGTTCTGCGATTTCTTACTGGTCGCTCTACAGAGATATTATCGTCTGCTTTCTCACTATCAGTTTCTACACTATCTACATCAGTTTGACCTTGAATGCTTGCATCCTGATTAACCTCCTCTACTATGTTATCCCTCTGATCTCTCTCTTCTATATTTCTCTCGTAAGATTTCTCAAATTTCTTAATACAGAGCTCCAGATAATTTTCAAGTCCAAAGGGTAATTACTCCCTACTTTTGAAAATGATGCGTATTTGCATATTTCCTTTGCATATTTCCTCTACTTCAGAAAAGATTGCTTACATGTACACTTTTAAAATTATGTTGGACACAAATGTTATTCAATAAACACAGGATGCAAGTGAAATGTATCTCTGTTTAATTTGACACGATTGTGTCATGTTTATTAATAAAATGTTGTAAATATTTTGTTTTTTGCTCGTCGACTTCGGCAGTTTTCACAGCCGTGTTGATAATGTCATCAATGATTCCTTTAACTATACTGTCACTAGACACAGATGAAACTGTCAGGAACTTTTAAAAAAGTATATAATTTTCCGTAGCACGCTTATTCATGTTCTTGCTCATTTTCAACAACAACTGTTCCCAAATTCACGTTCGTTTTAGTTCTTAACTAAACCGCATTTATTTGTAATATTGACTGCGATTGGATGATTTATCCTAAACATCCAATCAGATCTCTTTTGACATCGAATGCTTAGAAAGGCAGACATTCGGTACCCCTCGGATGTATACACTTTCTCTTTCGAAAAGTATAAAGAGAAGTAATTACGGGGAATTTCTCAAAGTCAAAAATGTATTGTTTATGTACACGATGTATTATCGTCAACAGCGTACAAGTACGCTCCGAATTTGGAAAGTTTGCTTACACAGCAATATGTATGCGTAAATGTACACTCTGATCTGATAATACATGCGTTTTTACTCGTTTTCATAGCGTAAAAAACGCAAATACGCAGCTTATCTGGAGCTCTGTTAATATATGTAATATTTCTCTTGTACGTAACATCTTGATCTGATTCTAATAGCAAACTATTTCCCTGTTTATCTAACACCGTAAGTGGTGTTGATAATTTGTTTTACATTTTTTGTTTCATAAATACTTGATCTCCAGATTTGAGTGTGCTTGGTACCGTTTTTCGTCTGCGTACATTTTTCCTTTTTCTTTATGTTCCCCGTCGCGATCTCACACTTCGAAATCGTTAATATTCGTATTCCCAAGCTCTGGTAGCTTGGTGCGTAACTTTCTACCAAAAAGAAACTCGGCTGTTGTTGACTGCGGTGTAGCACGATACATAAATAAGTACTTCTGTAACTTTAAGACGCAAATGACCTATTCTGCCTTTCTATTTCACCGTTTGCCACAATGCAGTTGTACGTCTATGAACTATTCCATTTTGTTCACAATACTGTTTGAAATACTGGCTGATAAACTGCGGTTTGTTGTCCATCGTAATAGAATTCGGAAGACTGTGTGTCGTAAGCATCTTTTCTAAAGCTTCGACCGTTTTCTCTGCATTCGTCGTTGTCGTCATTATTGCCATTTAAACCCATCTCGAATAATAGTCAACTACAGCCAAGAGATGATGACTGGACGGTAGCCGTCCATAAAATCAGCAGGTAAGTGCTCCCATGGACGCGACGGTAACTCTGTTCTTACCATCGGCTCGGGTCTTTCCGGTTTTGAAACTAGTTGACACCCGTAACACCGTTTACACCATTGTTCTACGTCACGATCCATATTCGGCCACCATACTTTACTACAAAGTCACTGTTTCATTACAACTATTCCGGGATGACCCTCGTGTCCTAATTCAAGAACTCGTTCGTGAAGCTCTCGTGGAATAGCAATCCTTGTGCCTCAAAGTATCAAATCTCCCAATGTGAATAGTTCCGATTTAACCGGTAAGTACTCTTTAAAATTGATTTCGAACCATCAGCCCGTTTTCAGACACTTCCGAATTTCGTCGAATTCTTCGTCCTTTTTCGAAGCTCGTTCGATTTCATCACTGCTCATAGCAATCGGTACAGATTCATCCACGATTCTACACAAATATTCTTCCGTCTCCAACGTTTCGTTCGTTTTCCCGATTTCGGACAAACAACGAGATAACGAATCTGCGATATTTTTCGCTTCCAGTATGTGTCTAACTACATAGTTATGCGACTGCATTCGTAATACCCATCCTTCAACTCGGGCACAGAGCTTGGATTTCGCTGAAAATATAAACTCAAGCGGTTTATGGTCTATAAGTAACTCAAATGTTTAACCAAACAAAAATATGTGAAACCTCTCACAAGCCCAAACTAAGCCTAACGCTTCTTTCTCCATTTGAGAGTATCTGCGTTGGATATCCGACAATGAACGGCTCGCGTAGCAAATAATTTTGTAATCCTCGCCTTGTTTTTGAGCTAATACAGCACCAAGTCCCACTGGATTAGCATCCGCGATAACCTGCGTTTTCACGTTCACGTCAAAATATGCCAACGTCGACGCGTTTGCTAACGCCTCCTTTCATTTGACAAATGCTGCATCTTGCTCTTTGCCCCACACGAACGGTTGTTCTTTCTTCATTAAACGATTCAATGGCTCGCCTAACGTTGCCAAATTAGGTATGAATCGGCCCGTGAAATTTACCAATCCCATAAAACTCTTTACTCCCAAAACGGTTTGTGGTCGCCGCGCTTCACGGATAGCAGTAACTGTGCTCTCTGCTACTCCCGATTCTGTGTTCCGATAATATGTGTCCCATGAACTCAATTTCAGACATATCGAAATATGCCGGACGGTCGGACCTGACATGTAAAAATCAAGCCAGTCCGACGATGTTTTCGGCATATCGGTCCGAAAGTCCGGTAAAAATTTGCTCTCTACTTCGGTCAGGAAACAATTTTATCTTTGTCGGTCCGTCAAACAGTGTCTTTAAAAGTAAATCTTTCTATTTCTTTTGTTGGTTGATATATATTATCTGATTACAGAATAATTATTGAAAAATGTTGATTATTTGAATCACAAATATTGTGTATAAATAGTTCTTTAATAATATTCTTATATTGCATTTAAGAAAATATGTAAAAATACAGTAATTAGTCTGTTTTGAAAATGTATTTTTGAGTTACAAAATAATCTTTATTTTTTGGCATTAAGAATAGATTCATTGACATTAGCATTATTACCTAGGGATATACTTTTTGTTACTTTTGTTTGAAAAGTTATTCAATCATTCAACATTTTTTTAATATAATTTATCCTTTCTATTCAGAAAAGATTTAGGTGCTGCTTTGAAAAGCAAGCAATAGCTATTTTAAAATTTCCAATCATTAGAACATTGCCCAAAGCTTATTGTAAATGTCATATGGTCTTTGTTCATGGTTTTCCATAGAATTTTTGTGAAACTTACAGAATTAAATTGTAGATGAAAGTGCATTTGTTGTATCATAATTATAGTTCATTTCAATTAATTTTTTTTCATGACTGTAAACTTTTAATAAGGGTACAATGGTGCATGTTCCAATGTAAAAAAAACTTATTCTTTCTATTCTGTACTTTTAATTACCAATTTCCATATTTTAACTAAATAAATGTAGGTCATACATATCTACCAATCGAATTACGAGTTTGTGAACAAAAACCACTAATTATTTAATTTGGGCTTAAGTCAAATTATCCTCCTATTATTTCCTCTGTAGTCAAAGGACTCGGAGGCGTCAACCCTTTCATCATCAGTTGAAATCTGACTAGCTATAAGTGGAGTATACCTTTTAGCTACTGTATCTTTTTTTTTTCTCTTTTCTACTTTTATGTGATGTTTAATTGATTTTTAACCATGATGAGTTAATTTCTGTCATTTAGAAATCAGTGGGTTTTTGTCCTGCCGTTTTCAAGATTTGACCCTAGTTGACCATGTATATAAGAGTTAATTAAACGGAATAAAAAAAAATTATAAAATCATATTTTTTTCAAGTCTTATGTTGCTGAAAAAGTCTTGACCTTTAGTCAGAAAAATATGGTATAGATTGGTTTGGTTTATGGGGTTTAACGCCACTTTCAGCAATATTTCAATTATATCGTGGCGGTCAATTTTATTGGTAGAGGCAACCAGAGTACCTAGAGAAAACCACTGATGCAAGTCACTGACAAACTTTATCACACAATGTTATATCGAGTACAACTCTCCATGAACGGGGTTCGAGCTCACATACTTAGAGGTGATAGGCATCGATCGCACAGGTAGTTGTAAATCCAACTATCATTCGATGACGGCCCCTTCAGTAATTGGAAAAAAATATTTAAAGATTGTTTGAAACAGTTACACAATCCCATCATGGCATGTGTTATAGCTTAAATATAATTGACTGTTTATATTAAAGTTTGCAGTCTTTTATTTTACAGATAGTGTAGATACCTTGCATCATGGATGCTACACAATTGGAACTGTTGAAGGACTTTGTGAAAGAATTGAAGAAGGACCCCAATATTTTACACCTGCCAGAGATCAGCTTCTTCAAAGAATGGCTTATTGGGTAAATTTAAAGTCACATGGTTTATGTAGTCGTTATCTTGATCTCTGATAACTTGAAATACTGTGTTACTATGGATACTTCAAGTTAAAACCATCAGTCCCTGGCCTTTGAATGCGACATATTTGGTTCACAACTATATCCACAGAGATTCTTGTAGGATATTAAAAACCAAAAAGTAATGAGTCCAACCAGTGCATTCTTTTTAAATTTATGAAAAAAATGGTGAGTTCCCAAACACAAGTGACGAGTCCAGGACTCACTCAGATGAGTTGCAAGTTATCTCCGATCTAAGGAAGTGAAGTTAATAAAGTAAAATAAATTTGATACAGTCAAACCTGTTTTAGTGACCACCTGTATTAAGCAATAACTTATATTATGTGACTTTAATTTTTAAGTTCCCTTCACAGTGCATTTTATATTTTAAGATAAATCCTGTATTTAGCAACCTCCTGTTTTATGTGACCCTATTTGAATGTTCTCTTGAAAGGTAAAACAAGACAGGTTTTACTGTATTTACAGATGTGCATTGGTGGTTGTACTATGGTTTGGTTTGGTTTTATAGTGTTTAGGACCACTTTCAATAATATTTCAGTTATATCATGGCAGTTAGGTTTTTGTACTATGTTTTTCTATCATAGACTATTTAACATCATGATCGCTGTAGCCTGTATGTTTTTTAGCTCACCCGGCCAAAGGCATCAGCTGTTGCCATCACTTGATATTTGTTTTCTGTCTGTCTGTCTGTCTGTAGTAGTTGTTTATAATAGTTCACAATTTGATCATCTTCTCTGAAAATACTAGCCCTGTATTCATCAGTTTTGAACCACTGCCCAGGCAAGGTGTACTCAATGCAATATTATGTGATAAAGTTTGTCAGTGACTTGCAGCAGGTCCGTGATTTTCGACGGTTTCCTCCACCAATGAAAGTGCCATTAAATACCATAACCCTATATTATATAGTATTCATGAGTTTACAATACAAAATTACGATCTTGAAAACAAAATTGTCATTGCATAAGATTACATTTCTCATTCTAAGCATGAAGAATGAGTAAGTGGATATTTAAAAAAGAAAAAAAAAATTCTAAATGGCAGGTAAATAGATCAGAATTGTGCAAAATTACAATGGTGTATTACAAATTTCTGAAACTGTATAATTTTTAATATTATAAGAATAAATATTTTCTATTCAGCATGGGTGCAGACATACCTCCAGTAGTAAAACCGGACCCCACAAAGACTGAAGAAGTACCCACACCTGAACCTGCCAAGGAACCTGAACCCACCAAGAAACCTGAACCTTCCAAGGAACCTGAGGTGAGGATTTTATATATTGATTTGAAGATATTTTGAAATAAATTATTAGATTTTTTTAGCTGATAACTGACATCAGTTTTACAGACATTCATATATTTTGTTTATATCAGGCACAAATATGAAACTTAACTGAACAATCTTCTGACAAAGTAGAATTGTAGGTAGTCCATTATAATTAGAACATTAAACAATGAAATGTATTTTGTAGAAATGAAAATTTGATTTTGTATTTGACAAAATTTTTAGGGTTAGGGTTAGGATGTTTAACACCACTTTCAACAATATTTCAGTTATATTGTGGTAGTCAGTTTTATTGGTGGAGGAAACTGGAGTACCCGTAGAAAACCATGCAAGTCAATGACAAACTTGATCAAATAATGTTATATCGAGTACACCTCGCCATCAGTGGAATTCTAACTCACTTAAGTGGTGATAGGCATTGATTTTAAAACAATAATTGATACAACTTGCTTAGTACACTACATGTATGTAGAAAAAAAAGCAAAATAGAAACAAGTTATACTAAAGTAGAATGAGATAATTCTCTATAATTAATGTGATATTTTGATGATAATATTTCAGCCAAAAGAACCAGAGGCAGAAGAGGTCGAGAGTGAAGAAAGTGATATTGGTATGACTACATCAAAATAATAATATTCTTCTTCCAAACTTTTAATTAAGTCTTCCCTTCATTTTTTCACAATTCCACTTCAAATTTAAGTATGTATACCGTTTTACTTCAAATTAGGAGATAACTGTATTGTATTTTAAGCTTTGCGGGCGTAAATCGTCGGGTTTCGGTCACAAATTGAATTTACTGCATCGCTAGGTAAACGGATATTTGCGACAGTAAAACCAACATTTACATCCTCAAAGCTTAAAATACAATACAGTTATCTCCACTCTAATGTAATACTAAACATATAAATGTATTTTTGTATTTTCCTGTGTCTAAAAATCACACAAATTAAAATTCCGCGAAATGTTGTTGACGACTTTGGCATACAAACAAAATGATGGCGTATGAAGACTTCCAGTCTAAAACGTAAAGATCAGATGTCATTTGGCATCGTGTTTTTTGATAAAAATTTAACTAAAATAAGTTTGCAAGGTAGGCATTTTAATTATTTTTATGCATTGTTGTAAATATGACATGTAGGATTTCACGTTTTAAAGATGGCGAATCCTTCCAGCTGAACCCGTAGTTACGACTGGTAGATTGAGAATTTTACTTAGAATAGTAACCAATCAAATCCGATGATACAAACAAATTGCATTAGAATTTAAGTTTGTGCAGCTGAAAATTATTTTCCTGGTACATGTACTTGGTGTTAATGTGCAAATAGATGAGAGACCATGAAAATTAATTTTGTTCCAATGAATGTCACATGTTCTGTTGGGTTCAAGTTCTGAGGGAACAAAATTGAATATGCTACAATAGACAATAGAATAATTCTTATTTACACCAGGTGAGCCTCTAGTTTAAATATTTGTGTAAATATTTACAGAGTTGGATGAATCTGAAGTGATAGCTGATGATGATGAAGAATTACCTGAGTATGCTGATATAGGTATTGATGTTACAGAAGAAATGTTGGATGCAGCTGATGAAAAACGTAGTGCTGCAATGTCAGCTGTGTCAGAAGGTAAAAATTAATACTTTTAGCACATATAAATTATAGTGAAACCTGCCTAAAACCTCCTTGGGATTAGATTTTTTGTTCTGAATAGACAGGTGGTCGGTTTATACAGGTTAAATTAAAAACGATTTCCTAAATTGGAACTTTATTTAAAGTTTGGTTTATACAGGATTCCATTTGATTCAGGGTTAGAGGTTTACATAGGTTTCACTGTATATTAACAAAATGTTTGTTGCCTTGGAATTTTATGTTTCATATATATTGACTCTTAAATCTTGTTTTTTTTCTAGTTAATCTGAATGACCTTTTTAGATGAAATCTCAAGTTTTAGCTACTGGTACCTCATGGTTCTATTTGTCTTGTTTTTATTTTTATTAGCTTGTCTGGTACATGTATTAGATTGTGAGCTTTTTCCTTAATGTGTCATATATCTGCTCTGAAAACACATATCCAAATTAGGGCCGGGTGGCTCAATGAGTTAGGTAGTTGGATTATACAAGCCTATCACCAATACGGCGTGGGTTCGCCCCCTGCTTTGTAAATTACAAAAAGGGTGCATTCGACTCGCAGCCGCAAGTGATAAAGTTTACCAGTTGCTTGCCCATGGTTGGTGGTTCTCTCCGAGTACTCCGGCTTCTTCCACCACTAAAACTGATCGCCATGATATAGCTGAAATATTGCTGAAAGTGGCATTAAACACAATAAATCAATCATATCCAAATTGAACCAAATTTAGCGTAGAAACTGAAAGTTGCAGGACACAGAACAGGTTGAAAATGGACATTTTTGAAAGGGTTTGTATGATAAGGTTTATTGATTTTCATTTAACAAGAATCATCCCTATAATTAAATGTTTTTGAAATGATTATTTTCAGGAAATTTAGAAGAAGCAGTTTCATTATTTACAGAAGCAATTAAATCTAATCCAATGTCAGCTTTATTATATGCCAAGAGAGGCAGGTATGTGTTGAAAAAAAAAGGTGGATATCCATTTGACATTTTAAATAGTTATAGAGTCCATATTATAGAGGCAATTAAGCAACCATTCTTATTCGGATTATAAATAAAGAAGACCTTTAAAACTTGCATTAAGAGGAACAAAAAATGAAATGAAGGATTTTGATATTTTTACTACACTGTAATATTTATGCAATCACAAAATTTAAAAGTTGTTGTCACAATACAATTGGTTTTTATGCTCTTTATGTCCAGTTTTCATATACATCAGTAAAACTTAAAGCAAATCATATGGATGTTACAATTGATATTCCAACAACTGAAAAACAGTATCAATATACAGTGCTCCCTCGTTAAACCGCCACCTTCTGTGCAGTCGGTAGTTTGGCGGTATAACGAGTTTGGCGATAAACTGAGGGACATTGAAAACCGGAAGTTATGTGATCATATGAAAAGATAAACTTTCAACTCGACGGACATGCATTTTGCACTTGTACAAATACATAAGTATAAATAAAACATGTTTAATAAATAAATAAATTAGAATAATTATATTCACATCGGAAATGTCCTATACAGTTTGCAGATCTTTGTCAATGTTGACAAATTCTTGAACCGTCATTTGTAGCTCGGGACATCAAGGTTATTATAAACACGTGACAGCAAAAGTTCATCTTCATTTGAGGGGTTATTGGAACATTCCATTTAATTGTCAAATTATCGGCAATTTGTTGTTATGTTAATTTTGGATTTTCCTTTGCATAACTTATAATTGCACGTTTTTGTTTGTCGTCTAATTAATTACGCTTTCTCTTCAAGCACGACATTTTTATGACAACTAATTAAATTACAAATTTTACTAAGGATTAAAAGTACAAATGTAATCACTAGAAAAGTAAATACAGGTAACTATTCTAATCAAAACAACTGATCACCTGTTCCGACCCTCAACTATGAGATCAATGACCGTGTCCGATGACCAGTTTTGACATTCCATAATTACCGATCAATACATAGCTGTCAACAGGTAGTTGTGGGCGGTACTAACGGGGGAATTTAAATTGGTTTTACGACTTTTGTGTCTGAAAACCTGTGGCGGATGGCGATAGCTGAGTTTGGCAGTATAACGGGGTATTTTTAACGGTGGAAATCGGGACAGACGAGAATTTTGGCGATAAAACGGGGGGCGATAGACAGAGGGAGCACTGTATATACAATATATGTATACAATCCTCACGATGAACACCAGTCCTCTGGCCCAAGACTAATAAAACTTTGTTCGGGCCAGTACATTTTTCAGTTTTTTTAGAGACCTATATAAAAATAAATTCAAGAATTTCAAGGACTTTGTACATTGTTGGGAATTATAAAATTTATTTGTACGAGCTTTAGAAACGGGTATAAAAGTGAACCTTTAGCTTCACTGTTTATAAGTTACTCATGCTGCTGTCTTTCAATGACCAGAATTATAATGTAATAATTTACTACCTGTAAGTTGTAACCACTAAAGTTGTGAGTAGGAATCCCACTCATGTGTACTCGATACAACATAATGTGATAAACTTTGTCCATAACTTGCAGCAGGTTGTTGGATTTTTCTGGATACTCAGGTGTCCTCCACCAATAAAACTTATCTCCACGATATAACTGAAATATTGTTGAAAGTGGCATTTAACACCATAACCCTAACACTAACCCCTCCTTTCAATAATAAGTATTATGTAATAGTTTATTTTAAACTTTTTGTTTTCTAGTGCTTACATTAAATTGAAGAAGTTAAAGAAAGCTATACATGATTGTGATAAAGCTATAGAACTCAACCCTGATTCTGCCCAGGGGTACAAATGGAGAGGAATGGCTAAAAGGTTTGATACTTATAGATTAATCAGTTATTAAGCTATGCACAGATATCAGGACATTTTCCCACCTATTTCTCAAATTGTCTTGAAGAACTTTATAAAAATTCGTTTTAATTATTAAAGAATGTCCTGAAGAAATTTTGATAAAACTGGTAATTGTCCTGAAGATTTCAAAGTCTAACTGAAACACTGTTAATGATTGATTGATTGTCACATGAACTATAGAGTACTAGTGTGTAGAATGAGATATATCATTATACATAAGAATGGGAACCTGTGTGTAAAAAGTCATGTAAATAGGATTTTGAATATCTAAATCTCCTTTTCTTTAATTTCAATAATATTAACTAATTTACTCTATTTTATTATATACATAAACTTGGGAGCTGCTGTGGCCTTGATCTTATGGTAGTTGGATTTACAACTACCTATGCAATGAGTGCCTATCACCACTAATGTTGTGAGTTCGAATCTCGCTCAGGCGTTGTCTATTCGATACAACATTATGTGATAAAGTTTGTCAGTGACTTGTGGCAGATGTGGTTTTCTCTGGGTACTCTGGTTTCCTCCACCAATAAAACTGACCGCCACAATATAACTGAAATATTGTTGAAAGTGACGTTAAACACTTTAACCCTAAAAAACACCATAGCCTAACCTAACCTTAAAGACATATTGTCTACCACAATCGTAATTTTTTTCATACCCAAAATTATTGTCGTTTTCTGTACTGACCTTCATTAAATGAAGATTAACACCGAGTTATGCTGCAAAAGATACGATTTTTTGACAAAAAAGACCCAAAACTATCGTTATCGGAATTATTGTCCAGGATAACAAGAATTCAAATCTATTCATATGACCTACTATGTGAACCCGTCTTGAGCATGCGCACTGTTTAGAAACAATAAACAACATGTGGTTCTTGGGCAAAAGAGAAAGTGTCAACGCGTGGAAGAAAGCGGACTTTGACGGATTCAGAGAGAAAGATGAATAGAAGTGAAGTATCTTCCAAATGGAACAAATGCAGGATATATGTAGGGGATCAGTTGGACTGTTGGAACGAACTCAAGGAAGTGCTACATGTCCAAACTCGCGCTGAAGATTTTGCTTGATAGGTAAGCCGAGCATGTTTTTTTCCTTCTTTTCTCAATCGTTTTTCATATTTTATGAATTTATGATGATGCCTATGATCATTTTCGGTAGATATTATTCAATATATGTAATCTTGCACCTGGCAACAGCAAATTATTGTCAATGAATAGCATAAAACGGCCGTATTTGCGAGGTAAACAAGCACAAATTTTAACATCCAGGCTACTGGGGCATAAAAGTAGATTTGGCCTTGCTCAGGTCAGTGCATAATTAATTAGCTTCCAGTAACAATGATCAGCTTTTTTAAATCGAAAAAACAACGTTTCGTAGCGTATTTGCCAATAATTTGGTGTTTAATCTTCATTTTATGAAGGTCAGTACGGAAAACGACAATAATTTTGGGTATGAAAAAATTACGATTGTGGTAGACAATATGTCTTTAATTGATGATTGAAAATCTATTTTTAACACAGAATAATTACTTTTAGTATTTTAAAGGTTCCATTGACTTCAATACATTTGAATTTTTACTCCATGCACATTTATGTAAGATGTACAGTCAAACCTGCTCAAGTGATCACCTCTGCTAGAGGCTCTAGTCTATAGTCAAACCTGCTCAAGTGGTCACCTCTGCTAGAGGCTCTAGTCTATAGTCAAACCTGCTCAAGTGGTCACCTCTGCTAGAAGCTCTAGTCTATAGTCAAACCTGCTCAAGTGGTCACCTCTGCTAGAGGCTCTAGTCTATAATCAAACCTGCTCAAGTGGTCACCTCTGCTAGAGGCTCTGGTCTATAGTCAAACCTGCTCAAGTGGTCACCTCTGCTAGAGGCTCTAGTCTAGTCAAACCTGCTCAAGTGGTCACCTCTGCTAGAAGCTCTAGTCTATAGTCAAACCTGCTCAAGTGGTCACCTCTGCTAGAAGCTCTAGTCTATAGTCAAACCTGCTCAAGTGGTCACCTCTGCTAGAGGCTCTAGTCTATAGTCAAACCTGCTCAAGTGGTCACCTCTGCTATATGCTCTGGTCTATAGTCAAACCTGCTCAAGTGGTCACCTCTGCTAAAGGCTCTAGTCTAGTCAAACCTGCTCAAGTGGTCACCTCTGCTAGAAGCTCTAGTCTATAGTCAAACCTGCTCAAGTGGTCACCTCTGCTAGAGGCTCTAGTCTATAGTCAAACCTGCTCAAGTGGTCACCTCTGCTAGAGGCTCTAGGCTATAGTCAAACCTGCTCAAGTGGTCACCTCTTCTAGAGGCTCTAGTCTATAGTCAAACCTGCTCAAGTGGTCACCTCTGCTAGAGGCTCTAGTCTATAGTCAAACCTGCTCAAGTAGTCACCTCTGCTAGAGGCTCTAGTCTAGTCAAACCTGCTCAAGTGGTCACCACTGCTAGTGGCTCTAGTCTATAGTCAAACCTGCTCAAGTGGTTACCTCTGCTAGAGGCTCTAG
Source organism: Bathymodiolus brooksi (assembly GCA_963680875.1). Lineage (NCBI taxonomy): Eukaryota > Metazoa > Mollusca > Bivalvia > Mytilida > Modiolidae > Bathymodiolus > Bathymodiolus brooksi. Next base: position 96,658,686 of record OY804582.1, on the reverse strand, counting down.
TCTATAGTCAAACCTGCTCAAGTGGTCCCCTCTGCTAGAGGCTCTAGTCTATAGTCAAACCTGCTCAAGTGGTCACCTCTGCTAGAGGCTCTAGGTTATAGTCAAACCTGCTCAAGTGATCACCTCTGCTAGAGGCTCTAGTCTATAGTCAAACCTGTTCAAGTGGTCACCTCTGCTAGAGGCTCTAGTCTATAGTCAAACCTGCTCAAGTGGTCACCTCTGCTAGAAGCTCTAGTCTATAGTCAAACCTGCTCAAGTGGTCACCTCTGCTAGAGGCTCTAGGCTATAGTCAAACCTGCTCAAGTGGTCACCTCTGCTAGAGGCTCTAGTCTATAGTCAAACCTGTTCAAGTGGTCACCTCTGCTAGAGGCTCTAGTTTATAGTCAAACCTGCTCAAGTGGTCACCTCTGCTAGAGGCTCTAGTCTATAGTCAAACCTGCTCAAGTGGTCACCTCTGCTAGAGGCTCTAGGCTATAGTCAAACCTGCTCAAGTGGTCACCTCTGCTAGAGGCTCTAGGCTAGTCAAACCTGCTCTCAAGTGGTTACCTCTGATAGAGGCTCCAGTCTATAGTAAAACCTGCTCAAGTGGTCACCTCTTCTAGAGGCTCTAGTCTATAGTCAAACCTGCTCAAGTGGTCCCCTCTGCTAGAGGCTCTAGGCTATAGTCAAACCTGCTCAAGTGGTCACCTCTTCTAGAGGCTCTAGTCTATAGTCAAACCTGCTCAAGTGGTCACCTCTGCTAGAGGCTCTAGGCTATAGTCAAACCTGCTCAAGTGGTCACCTCTGCTAGAGGCTCTAGTCTATAGTCAAACCTGTTCAAGTGGTCACCTCTGCTAGAGGCTCTAGTTTATAGTCAAACCTGCTCAAGTGGTCACCTCTGCTAGAGGCTCTAGGCTATAGTCAAACCTGCTCAAGTGGTCACCTCTGCTAGAGACTCTGGTCTATAGTCAAACCTGCTCAAGTGGTCACCTCTGCTAGAGGCTCTAGGCTAGTCAAACCTGCTCAAGTGGTCACCTCTGATAGAGGCTCCAGTCTATAGTAAAACCTGCTCAAGTGGTCACCTCTGCTAGAGGCTCTAGGCTATAGTAAAACCTGCTCAAGTGGTCACCTCTGCTAGAGGCTCTAGTCTATTAAGCAGTTACTTCGTATTAAAAGCTGACCGTTTTCTTGTCCTGTCATAGAAAATTCCATATGAATTGAACCTCTTTTAAGAGGTCATCTGTCTTAAAAGACCACTTTTTCTGTGCCAAATGTGACCTCTGAATACAGGTTTAGCTGTATTTTATTACGAATACTCTTCAGTACAAATGTATCGACACATGGTTAGTTTTAGATAACAGATCAACTTTCAAATTCAAGGACGACATATTTGCCAGTGGGTTTGTATTAGACTCAAGTCTCCATCAAGTACAAAAAATGTACCAGTATGATTACTTTACAAAATGTGTAGAAGGTGATACACTTTTCATATACTAGGAAGTTTAACTTAAAAAATCTTATCTAACATTTTATTCAATAACTGACCCCAACAGCCCTCCTGACTTGAGTGTGTTCAGTGAGTTCAGTTAAGATGAGAGGTGATAGTTTGTTTTGTTGATATTGATAACCATCACTGTTTAAACTTTCTTTTCATACCTGTATTTTTCTTCTGTGAATAGCAAGCTCGGCCAATGGGAGGATGCCTTTCATGATCTCACTACAGCCTGTAAGCTAGATTATGATGATACAACTAATGAATTATTACATAATGTTACACCTAATGTAAGTAGACAGGGATAATGTTGTTATTGTTGTTATTGGTGATATGATATAAATGATTTTGGAGAGGTTCTGTTGTTGTCAAGGGATACAGACCTCAACAATAACGTTTGCCTGTTTGTCCAGTATGTCTCATTTTCTTTTATGACAATATTTAAATGAGAAATCATGTGGAGGGGAAGATGTAAGAAAATACAATGCACTGGGCAATAGGATTTTGATTAATTAATTGATTATTGTTTAATTTCCAGCAAGCAGTATTTCAGCTATATTCAGGGTGAGAACAAGTTCATTAATATATAAAAACTACATAGAAATATGAGGGAAGCGTGTGGTAACTGGGGCAAGGACTTTTCATTGCCCCTGGAAAAGTATGGAGAGGTGGGTAAAGACGAAAAAATTAGTCTTCTGGAGCAGCTATAATCCATCTACTCTTTCTCCAAATGTACTAAAGAGGTCTTAAACAAGCAGGGAGTGTGGCACTCTCTAAATGTGTTGTCCACTATGGTCCACGGTCAGGCTTTCACAGACATAATTTTCAAATATCATTACAATTGATGTAAATATCCAGTTTCTGCTAATATAAGATCACTGCTTTGAATTTTCGTTGCCAGTGTTAACTTTGAAGTTGGGGGATATGTTATAATTTCAACAACTAAAAAACCCAAGGTATATGTAGTTTATATTTTTTTTAGAGAATGATTACCTTTGTAAATGTCAATTAGCTAAAATGTTATTACAGGCTAAAAAAATAATGGAACACAAACGAAAGTATGAAAGGAAAAGGCAAGAAAAAGAGCTAAATGCTAGAAAGGAAAGAATAAGGAAAGCGAAAGAGGAATATGAAAAACAAAGACAAGTAAGATAGTACTGTAGATAAAGTAGTTAATACAAATGGGAACAGTACAAAGTAGTTAATACAAATGGGAACAGTACAAAGTAGTTAATACAAATGGGAACAATACAAAGTAGTTAATACAAATGGGAACAGTACAAAGTAGTTAATACAAATGGGAACAGTACAAAGTAGTTAATACAAATGGGAACCGTGCAAAGTAGTTAATGCAAATGGGAACCGTGCAAAGTAGTTAATACAAATGGGAACCGTGCAAAGTAGTTAATACAAATGGGAACCGTGCAAAGTAGTTAATACAAATGGGAACCGTGCAAAGTAGTTAATACAAATGGGAACAGTACAAAGTAGTTAATACAAATGGGAACCGTGCAAAGTAGTTAATACAAATGGGAACCGTGCAAAGTAGTTAATACAAATGGGAACAGTACAAAGTAGTTAATACAAATGGGAACCGTGCAAATTAGTTAATACAAATGGGAACCGTGCAAAGTAGTTAATACAAATGGGAACCGTGCAAAGTAGTTAATACAAATGGAACAGTACAAAGTAGTTAATACAAATGGGAACCGTGCAAAGTAGTTAATACAAATGGGAACCGTGCAAAGTAGTTAATACAAATGGGAACCGTGCAAAGTAGTTAATACAAATGGGAACAGTACAAAGTAGTTAATACAAATGGGAACCGTGCAAAGTAGTTAATACAAATGGGAACCGTGCAAAGTAGTTAATACAAATGGGAACCGTGCAAAGTAGTTAATACAAATGGGAACAGTACAAAGTAGTTAATACAAATGGGAACAGTACAAAGTAGTTAATACAAATGGGAACCGTGCAAATTAGTTAATACAAATGGGAACCGTGCAAAGTAGTTAATACAAATGGGAACCGTGCAAAGTAGTTAATACAAATGGAACAGTACAAAGTAGTTAATACAAATGGGAACCGTGCAAAGTAGTTAATACAAATGGGAACCGTGCAAAGTAGTTAATACCAATGGGAACCGTGCAAAGTAGTTAATACAAATGGGAACCGTGCAAAGTAGTTAATACAAATGGGAACAGTACAAAGTAGTTAATACAAATGGGAACAGTACAAAAGCCACCTGGACAAAAGTCCCTTGACAAAAAGAATACAAATATCTACGTCCAGGTAGATTTAAGTGAACTTTTGTTATATTTAGTACCGGTAGTAATATTAATCAGCATACTAAGTATCTCTTCATAATATAATTTTCCCTGGGAAGGTCGTAATTAGTAAGAAAGGATTTGGTTGTAAATGAACATATGAGACTAGCCGACATTACACTTAGACACAAATTAGAGTAAAAGAACAGCATTTTTATTGATGTTCTATATTTCACAGTCACAGTAGGGTCTTCAACAAGGGCATATTGATAACTCATTCCCTAAACTGCCGATAAAAGTTTATTATGTAAATATAATATAGTCTTAAAAACAGGACCTTCTCGAAACCAGTGTGTGTGTACGGAATAGGCAGGTGTTCAGTTTATACAGTACAGAAAGGGACATACCGTGATCAATTACTGTGATAGTGGTCATGTCTAGGAGAGTGATGGGGATTAAAAATTTTAATTCATGTCAGTGATCAGGGGGCAATAAAACACCAGGTGTTAATCTTGTAATCAAGTGTGTCGTTTTACAGGTAAACTAGTCAGATAAGATGTACAGGTGAAATTACGTTTTTATATCGCCTATTTTTTTTTTCAGGTACTGTCAGATTCCCCTTAGAATTAAAAAAAAACATTTTTATTTCTTTCCTCAAAACGTAAAATATCCTTGAACGTAATCCCGGGAATGAAATCCCGAGATCGAGAAAATAGCACGAGAACGGAGAGTTCATTTGAATTGACGAATAAAATGTAAATAATAAATGATTATTCAACTTCAATTCAGTGAAATCATGGGTTGTGCAAATTTGTTTCAAAGATTTTTAACCTTGTCTGTGTATTGCGTATCTACTACACCTAGTATTTTATTGACACGTGTACACGTGACCTGGCTTGTGCACAAATGAAGTTTCATAAACACATGCGCGATTTGTTACGTTTTAAAGCGTATTTCCAGTTCAATATTACATTTTAGTTCACTAATATTTTTTATACGTTCAGTAATTTTTTTTATTTTAATCTTCGTAGAAAACCCAGTTAAAACCCTTTTCGTTGTAGAAATACGTACTAAATAATTTTTATACGGTCATTGAAGAATTTGATTAAAAATTAACGAAACAAATATTTATAAACAGATCATTCAAAGAAGTACTACATGTCCAAAAGTCACTAAATTTACGGATCTATTTTGGAAATTAGCGGCTAATCTGCAGAAAGTTTAGAAACGTGAAAGGAAATAAGGAATTAACCTTTATCATGATTTTACCCCTACAAATGTTTGACATTACACAGTATTTGATCAAAATCAAATGTCACCAGTTTATTTATTTATTCAAATTCAAATCTTAATTGGCTTTCAACCCAATAGATTTGTGACAAAATACAGAAAAAAAAACCCAAAGTTTATGGAACAAATTAAAAGCATGCTCTTCGTTTTCCGCTTTTTGTTCATTTTGTAGCCATTAGGCTACGTAAATTTGGATTGTTATAGGTTTTTATTTTCATCTATAACAGAATTACGTAACAAGCCAAGTGTGTAAAACAGTTTATTTGAATTGTTAATTTTTTTCGGAAATACGAGAGGTAAAAGTCCAAAACACAAAATAAACCAATAATCAATTTTAAGTCTGCTCTTTACCAACTAAACACTACAAAACCTGCGCTTGCAAAGTCCGTGCTTCAAAACCCTGCGCCTGCGGTTTAACTTATAAACAAAAAATACATTTATGAAGTAACCCGTATTTACGAATAATTCAATACATACTGAATTCGACCCAACAGAAGAAAAAAAATGAGAAATTAAAATTAAACAAGATAAAGTTCAGTTGCGGTTTCAACAAAATTCTTAATATAGAATTCAAGGTCATAAAGTAGAACTTTCTAAAACAAACGAAAACGATAACAAGACAGATATTCTTTGGCAATGAAAAGCAACAAACAGTCAAATATTAACAGCAAGAGGATACAAAATTAATTGTCAAAAATACATCCTTCAGTAGCAATAATTACGGCTTACGATATTAAAAGTCAACAGGTAAAACAGGTAACGCTAATCTCTTAATTGGCGGTAAAATATCAATCGGCGCACAGGTGACCGAGAGCCATAAAATTTAATCCCCACCACCTTGTTTTATGGTCCTTTTTAGGTCTATCACAGTGGGTTTATGTCCGTGATGATATGTCTAAAGGATTAAAAATTATGTCTCTCGCAGTGATCACTCACGGTATGTCCCTTTCTGTACTGTACAGGTTAAATGAACATGACACTTTATTTAAATTTCGGTTCATGGAGAATTCTGTTTTATTCGGGGTTCAGTTTAGTCAGGTTTCACAGTATAAGTATTTGAGAACGAAATTAGCATTATAACATGCAACATAAAACCACTTAAAGATTGAGATTCCATAGTTTCACACACAAAAGTGTATTTTTTCAGAATTAATTTTTGAACTCTTTGTTATCAGGAACAAAGCCAGAGTAGTTCAGGAGGATATCCTGGAGGATTCCCTGGTGGTTTTCCTGGATGTTTCCCAGGAGCTGGTGGTGGAGGTTTCCCTGGTGAGTACTGAGAACAAGTGCAAGAAATATTAAAAAAAAAACACTTATTTGATCGATGTATCACAAGTTTTGGTGATATTTCCCCAATTTTCTGGTCAAAATGTAAATAAAAACAAAACAATACTTTATGAAATCATGAGGTCATCCTCTGTAGCATCATAGTTTTATAGGGCTGTCGTGGTCGTGGCGGTGATCGTATTTACAACTACCTATGCAATCAGTGCCTATCACCACTAACGTTGTGAGTTCGAATCCTGCTCAGGCGAGGTGTACTCGATATAACATCATGTGATAAAGTTTGTCAGTGATTTGCGACAGGTCGTTGGTTTTCTCCGGTTTCCTCCACCAATAAAGCTGACTGCCAGGATATAACTGAAATATTGTTGAAAGTGGCATTAAACACGATAAACCCAACCCATATTTTTCTAAAGTACCTGTTTCTGATTAATTTTTTTTGTAATTTGTTTATTTTTGAAAAGGAATAAACATGTAATATGTACATTCATTTACACTAATCAATCAAATATTATTTTGACATCCATCACACATACTTAAGTTCATTTTCATTTTTAAATACATCTCTACTATCACAATTTTACTGAAAAGTTACAACATTTAATTTGCCATGTGTAAAACAAATATATCTGTTGATCAAACGTTTGTTAAATTCTAATAGACAAACCTTGATACATTGTATGTAGAACTCAGATAATTCTTTTTCCATGGATAAATAGAAGCAAATATTTGACCTGATCTAGGTAGATTTCAGCTTTGATTATCTCTGAAAACTTCCAAGTACAACCACTTTGACACAATCAGATTTGGCTATGTTATATCATTGGAAAGCTTCATTTTTTGCCTAATATTTATATCCAAAACAGTAAAAAGAATATTGTCCACTATAAATCTATGCTATATAGTTTTAGGCTTGATTGAATACCTGTTTACCCGGTTCTTTATTCTCATCTGTGAATTTTTTGTTTCTTTCAAGTCGATTTATACCGATTATGTAAATTAGACATAATTTGAATCTTTTCTAAAACCAACTTAAACCAAATTTGGCTGGGATGGTCCTTGGATGAAATTTCTTCAATTCCATTGCTGCTTTATTATAAATCAAAATGAGCTGAAATTTTAACTGTGGCTACATGAGTAATTTAACATATAACATGGACAACGTTCAAAATTATTTGTGTCACTCCCATTTCCTATATACTTTAGAAGTCAAATTGAAAACCATGTGAGCGATTACCTGTTCTTGGGAGCCTCTAGTTTCATTGATTATTTTCGATTAGTCTTATTTAGATAATTTCTGTCATGTACGTATTAATAGAAAATTTAGGGAAAGTAAAATTACACTGTTTAGGTGCCATCTTATTTGTTAGTGCCACCAATTAATTCCTATTTAATTTTCTGTCAGATATGGAAGTCTAAATGTGACCGTTTTCATATCGAATAATTTGATTGACCGTTACCGGTACATTGAATTGCTTGTCTGCCCTGTCATGTATTCACAGTTTTGTTGATAAATCTTTCAATTGTTGACTGTATTTTTATCTCACCTAGCCAAAGAATGTCTTCTTTAGCTCTTACCATTTTAAATTTCTCTTTATAACCAAGAGGCAAAATTAAACCAAATCTGGCTGGGATGGTCTTTAAGTAGTCCCCTTTCAGAAAAACATAATTTCTAATATATTTGAAAAATTGTTTATTTTGATTATATTGTGTATTTTTTCAGGGGGTATGCCTGGTGGCATGGGAGGAGGAATGCCTGGTGGCATGGGAGGAGGAATGCCTGGTGGCATGGGAGGAAGTATGCCTGGTGGCATGGGAGGAGGTATGCCTGGTGGCATGGGAGGTGGCATGCCTGGTGGTGGAGCTGGAATGCCTGATTTATCAAAGCTGCTTAGTGATCCAGAAATTCTAACTGCATTCCAGGTATAGTCTCAAAAGATAGTAGTAAAAAAATATCAAGTTGTCGGAGAGCTAAATACAGCCTAGTGCACTCATAATGAAATATTAGGGATACAGAAAATCTATTCATTATAACCGAACTTCAAAATAACAGTCCTGGAAATGAACATTTTAATTTACTGGTCCGAATCAAATTCTTTAATTTATTTTTATATAGTTCTTAAAAAAATTGGAAAATTGATTAGTCCAATTAAAATTTTACTGGTCTTGGGCCGTGGATCGGTGCTGATCGTGAGGACTGATATAACCAGACTTGATATATACTCAAAGGAGTAGATGGGGATAAATCATCTGTTCAATATCATCAAATTTTCATTAATATCAATTTCATTTTAAGTAGACTTGAAATGTAAATTTTATTTGATCACATTACAGCTGGGAGTTGTTTTTTATACATTTTTTGCAAGGTTGCATGTAGCAAAAATTGTGAAATGGCTGGTGGATAGAAAGTCAGATGACAGTAAAAGAGAACAAAATTCTTCTACAGTTCACAACCAAATGATTTCAAACATATCAACAGTTGTATAATCTATAAAGAAAATTTATGAAAATGTATAAATTCATCTAAAAATATACTTCATAAGACATATTTTTTCTAGTTTATGGTTTTTTAAGGGGCCCTTGCAATCAGTGCCTATCACCACTAATGCTGTGAGTTCGAACCCCGCTCAGGTGAGGTGTATTCGATACAACATTATGTGATAAAGTTTGTCTGTGACTTACGACAGGTCTGTGGTTTTCTCTGAGTAATCCAGTTTCCTCCAACAATAAAACTGACTGCCACGATATAACTGAAATATTGCTGAAAGTGGCATTAAACACCACAACCCTAACCCTAATCTAAAAAAATATACTTCAAAGTTTTTTTAACAGGACCCAGAAGTAGCAGAAGCATTCCAGGACATCAGTAGTAACCCAGCCAATATTTCTAAATATCAGAATAATCCTAAAGTACAGGCACTGATCAATAAAATGGCTGGAAAGTTTGGACAGGCACCTTCTGAATAATTAACATTGTAAGTACAAGCTATGTTCAAAAGGCAAGTAAGTAGTATGAAAGGATATGGCTGTAAATGAACATGACAGACTCTCCGACATTACACATAAGACACAAGTTAAAGGAATAATACCTCTATTGTTGTTCTACATTTCACAGTCACTGTAGTACAATGTACTCCTCACTCTATTATGACAGGTTTGCATTGTCAAAAGGTATAAGAACTGATCAATAATTATCTTCGTTTATTGCTTAACGTCTAACGAGCAGTATTTCAGCTATATTCAGGACGAGAACAAGTTCAACAATATATAAAATCTATATAGTCATGAGAGAAGAACAGGCCAACTCAAAAAGTAGGGGGAGTTGGGTAGGGAGAATAAATTATGGGGAGTTGGGTAGGGAGAAAAAATTATGGGGAGTTGGGTAGGGAGAAAAAAGTATGGGGAGTTGGGAGAAAAAGTAGGGGGAGTTGGGTAGGGAGAAAAAGGTATGGGGAGTTGGGAGAAAAAGTATGGGGAGTTGGGTAGGGAGAAAAAATTATGGGGAGTTGGGTAGGGAGAAAAAAGTATGTGGAGTTGGGTAGGGAGAAAAAGGTATGGGGAGTTGGGTATGGAGAAAAAAGTAGGGAGAGTTGGGTAGGGAGAAAAAAGTATGGGGAGTTGGGTAGGGAGAAAAAAGTATGGGGAGTTGGGTATGGAGAAAAAAGTAGGGGGAGTTGGGTAGGGAGAAAAAAGTAGGGGGAGTTGGGTAGGGAGAAAAAGGTAGGGGGAGTTGGGTAGGTAGACAAAAGAAGGGGGAGTTGGGTAGGGAGAACAAGTATGGGGAGTTGGGGAGGGACAAAACGTATGGGGAGTTGGGTAGGGAGAAAAAAGTATGGAGAGTTGGGCAGGGACAAAAAGTGTGGGGAGTTGGGTAGGGACAAAAAGTATGGGGAGTTGGGTAGGGAGAAAAAGTATGGGGAGTTGGGTAGGGAGAACAAGTATGGGGAGTTGGGTAGAGAGAAAAAGTATGGGGAGTTGGGTAGGGAGAAAAAGTAGGGGGAGTTGGGTAGGGAGAACAAGTTATGGGGAATAGGGCAGGGAGAAAACGTATGGGGAGTTGGGTAGGGAGAAAAAGTATGGGGAGTTGGGTAGGGAGAAAAAGTATGGGGAGTTGGGTAGGGAGAAAAAAGTATGGGGAGTTGGGTAGGGAGAAAAAAGTATGGGGAGTTGGGAGAAAAAGTATGGGGAGTTGGGAGAAAAAGTATGGGGAGTTGGGTAGGGAGAAAAAGTAGGGGGAGTTGGGTAGGGAGAAAAAAGTATGGGGAGTTGGGTAGGGAGAAAAAGTTATGGGGAGTTGGGTAGGGAGAAAAAAGTATGGGGAGTTGGGTAGGGAGAAAAAAGTATGGGGAGTTGGGAGAAAAAGTAGGGGGAGTTGGGTAGGGAGAAAAAAGTATGGGGAGTTGGGTAGGGACAAAAAAGTATGGGGAGTTGGGTAGGGAGAAAAAAGTATGGGGAGTTGGGAGTTGGGTAGGGAGAAAAAGTAGGGGGGGTTGGGTAGGGAGAAAAAGTATGGGGAGTTGGGTAGGGAGAAAAAAGTATGGGGAGTTGGGAGTTGGGTAGGGAGAAAAAGTAGGGGGGGGTTGGGTAGGGAGAAAAAGTATGGGGAGTTGGGTAGGGAGAAAAAAGTAGGGGGAGTTGGGTAGGGAGAAACAAGTATGGGGAGTTGGGAGAAACAAGTATGGGGAGTTGGGAGAAAAAGTATGGGGAGTTGGGTAGGGAGAAAAAAGTAGGGGGAGTTGGGTAGGTAGAAAAAAGTAGGGGGAGTTGGGGAGGGACAAAACGTATGGGGAGTTAGGTAGGGAGAAAAAAGTATGGAGAGTTGGGTAGGGGCAAAAAGTATGGGGAGTTGGGTAGGGACAAAAAGTATGGGGAATTGGGTAGGGAGAAAAAGTATGGGGAGTTGGGTAGGGAGAACAAGTATGGGGAGTTGGGTAGAGAGAAAAAGTATGGGGAGTTGGGTAGGGAGAAAAAGTATGGGGAGTTGGGTAGGGAGAACAAGTATGGGGAATTGGGTAGGGAGAAAAAGTATGGGGAGTTGGGTAGGGAGAAAAAGTATGGGGAGTTGGGTAGGGAGAAAAAAGTATGGGGAGTTGGGTAGGGAGAACAAGTATGGGGAGTTGGGTAGGGAGAAAAAAGTATGGGGAGTTGGGTAGGGAGAAAAAAGTAGGGGGAGTTGGGTAGGGAGAAAAAAGTATGGGGTGTTGGGTAGGGACAAAAAAGTATGGGGAGTTGGGTAGGGAGAAAAAAGTATGGGGAGTTGGGAGTTGGGTAGGGAGAAAAAGTAGGGGGGGGTTGGGTAGGGAGAAAAAGTATGGGGAGTTGGGTAGGGAGAAAAAAGTATGGGGAGTTGGGTAGGGAGAAAAAATAGTGGGGGTTGGGTAGGGAGAAAAAGTATGGGGAGTTGGGTAGGGAGAAAAAAGTAGGGGGAGTTGGGTAGGGAGAAACAAGTATGGGGAGTTGGGAGAAAAAGTATGGGGAGTTGGGTAGGGAGAAAAAAGTAGGGGGAGTTGGGTAGGTAGAAAAAAGTAGGGGGAGTTGGGGAGGGACAAAACGTATGGGGAGTTGGGTAGGGAGAAAAAAGTATGGAGAGTTGGGTAGGGGCAAAAAGTATGGGGAGTTGGGTAGGGACAAAAAGTATGGGGAATTGGGTAGGGAGAAAAAGTATGGGGAGTTGGGTAGGGAGAACAAGTATGGGGAGTTGGGTAGAGAGAAAAAGTATGGGGAGTTGGGTAGGGAGAAAAAGTATGGGGAGTTGGGTAGGGAGAACAAGTATGGGGAATTGGGTAGGGAGAAAAAGTATGGGGAGTTGGGTAGGGAGAAAAAGTATGGGGAGTTGGGTAGGGAGAAAAAAGTATGGGGAGTTGGGTAGGGAGAACAAGTATGGGGAGTTGGGTAGGGAGAAAAAAGTATGGGGAGTTGGGTAGGGAGAACAAGTATGGGGAATTGGGTAGGGAGAAAAAGTATGGGGAGTTGGGTAGGGGGAAAAGTATGGGGAGTTGGGTAGGGAGAAAAAAGTATGGGGAGTTGGGTAGGGAGAAAAAGTATGGGGAGTTGGGTAGGGAGAAAAAAGTATGGGGAGTTGGGTAGGGAGAAAAAAAGTATGGGGAGTTGGGTAGGGAGAAAAAGTAGGGGGAGTTGGGTAGGGAGAAAAAAGTAGGGGGAGTTGGGTAGGGAGAAAAAGTTATGGGGAGTTGGGTAGGGAGAAAAAAGTATGGGGAGTTGGGAGAAAAAAGTATGGGGAGTTGGGAGAAAAAGTATGGGGAGTTGGGTAGGGACAAAAAAGTATGGGGAGTTGGGTAGGGAGAAAAAAGTATGGGGAGTTGGGTAGGGAGAAAAAGTAGGGGGAGTTGGGTAGGGAGAAACAAGTATGGGGAGTTGGGTAGGGACAAAAAGTATGGGGAGTTGGGTAGGGAGAAAAAGAATGGGGAGTTGGGTAGGGACAAAAAGTATGGGGAGTTGGTAGGGAGAAAAAAGTATGGAGAGTTGGGTAGGGACAAAAAGTATGGGGAGTTGGGTAGGGAGAAAAAATTCAGTCTTTTGTATGGTTACAAGGCACCTACTCTTTTCCGAAATCTACAAAAAGAGGTCTTTAATTTGCAATGAGTGTGGCACTCTCCAAACACGTTGCTCAATATGATCTATTATTGTCAGGCTTTCCCTAATATAACCTGACACCTCCCAGTCAAAAAACACCCCCTTTCAGGCACCTGTGTGATGCCCTGAGCAGCTCTGTGGGTTTGAGCCCAAAAGGTCTTCACTAGTACCCGGTGAAAATTATAAATAACCACAGACCTTGGTTGTATTATACACAAAATTGATTACTCATCTTTCTCTAGTTTTTTTTAAATATCTTGTGACCGTTTATTCTCCGAAGAAATTATCAATGAATGTCATTTAAAACAATTCACTAAAGTTGTGAGTTTGAACCCAGTACATGGCGAAGTGTACTCGATACAACATTATGTGATAAAGTCTGTCAGTGGCTTGCGACAGGTTGGTTGTTTTCTCTGGGTACTCCGGTTTCCTCCACCAATAAAACTCAACACCACGATATAGCTGAAATATTGTTGAAAGTGGCATTAAGCACCATAAAACAACCAAACCTAACATTACACTTAGATACAAATTAAAGTAGGGGTCGTCATGGCTGTGATCGTATGGTAGTTGGATTTACAACTACCTGTGTAATCAGTGCCTATCACCACTAAAGTTGTGAGTTCGAACCCTGTTCATGGCAAGGTGTACTCGATACAACATTATGTGATAAAGTTTGTCAGTGACTTGCGGAATGTCAGTGGTTTTCTCCGGGTACTCCGATTTTCTCCACCAATAAAACTGGGTGCCACAATATAACTAAAATATTGTTGAACACCAAAACCCTGAACCCAAATCCAAGTAAAGGAACAGTGCTATTATTGCTGTTCTGCAGAGATATAATTTAATATTTAACTTTTTAATTATCTTGACAGGTATAAGGATCCCATCAGTATCATCATTTTAATGAAAGACATCTCCATATTATAACTTTTTTAGTATATCCAAGTACTGTTTAATAAACATTTATTTTGTTTCAATGTTATGTTAGTTTTTTGTGTTTGTTTCTGAAAGATTTATGAATGAATGCATTACGATTTTTTTTTTTTTTTTTTTTTTTTTTTTTTGCATCATGCCATGATTTGTTCGGCAGAATTTTGACACTGGTAAATATTTTTTTAGTCTGACAAAAATTCTATAATTATTAGTGGTGTACCGATCATCGGAAACATCGACTAATCAGTCGGACGTCATCATACGATCCGATGATCGATTCTTAAACCTTGTGGTCGATTCTGATTCTATAGTGTCTAAAATATATATGCTTAACTTTGTTCTTTGGTTGGTTTTTTTTTCTGTCTCCATACTGACAAAAATATTGCAGTTTTATCCCAGCTGATTTTTTTTTGCCCTCAATACTGATAAACATCTGGCAATTTTGTCCAAGTGTACTTTTGACACTCAGTCAATACACATATTTGGACTAGTCTATTATTTATCTACTTCCCGGAATAGTCCATTTTATATCAGGTGTTGCACATATGGAAAACGATCTTTTGTTTTATTCTAAGTTAATGTTTACAAATGGAAATATTGTAGTTTGTAAATATATTATTTGATTTTATTCAAATCTTTACTTTTGTCAAAAACATATTTGGACTAGTCTATTATTTATCTATCTATATCAGGTGTTACACATATGGAAAACAATCTTTTGTTTTGTTCTATTTTAAAGTTAATGTTTACTAATGGAAAAATTATAGTTTATAAATTTATGATACAATTTTATTCATATCTTTACTTTTGTCAATCATACTCTTGAAATAAAGGCTATTTGATTAATTATAGTCAGTAAATACATTTAGCAGGCAATTGTCACCGATGATCGATCATCGGTCGATGTTGATATAACGATCATCGATCTTGAAAATATTACCGATTCCCATCACTAATAATTATGCCTCATTTCATGACGTCATCTACCAGACGGTTCGGCTCAAATTGTTGAGAGCTGTTCCATAGAAATACACACACATATATATATATATATATATACATAGCACCCAGGAAGGCGCTTTTAATTTGACTTTCAATTTTTTAACTTTGGGCGTACCTGATGAAGATTATTTCAGAATGTTGTGCTCACTAGGTTAGATATATACATTTTTATTCCAAAACATGCCTAAACATTTTTACCAGGTGAGTAAAAATAGTAAAATTGATACTATGGGTAATAACTGTACTTTCATTGTGCATTGGGCTTGATACTATTATGTATGTGTAGATGGAACAGCCCATAGAGCTAAAGATTATTTTGTCATTGTAAATATTGACATTTGCCATACAGTGGTATTCTTCAATAAAATGGTACATGAGCAAAATAGTAACATACATTTTCGGATTATCTCCCTTTCCTCTATCTTGCATATACATACAATTAGTATACAGTTGTATAAGAAATGGACATTTATGTTGAAGTACTATTTCAAGCTTGAAAGAATGATGATGGGGTCGTCATGGTCGTGATCGTATGATAGTTGCAATCACTACCCATCATCACTAAAGTTGTGAGTTCGAACCCGCTCATGGTTTTCTCCGGTTTCCTTCATCAATAAAACTGGTTGGCACAATATTGTTGAAAAGTGGTATTAAACATCATTACCCTAACCCCTTTGAAAGAATGATAAGATATTGCAAACTGTAGGCCATAGAAACAAATAATGAATATCACAACCAACTCTATAGTGGTATTGACAAACATGAAATTGAAATTCCGAAAGAAATAAGATTACTACAGCCACTCTCACCAAAGGCCACCCTGGATTTACAATTACCTGTACAATCAGTGCCTATCACCACTAAAGTTGTATGTTCTAACCCCGTTTATGGTGAGGTATACTTGATACAAACATTATGTTATGAAGTTTGTCAGTGACTTCCCACAGGTCGGTGGTTTTCCCTGGGTACTCTGGTTACCGCCACGATATAACTGAATATATATATATATGTTGAAAGTGGCGCTAAGCACCATAAACCCCATAAAATATACTACTAAATTGTCTTCTTCAAGGGAGACCACCTTTTCATTGCAGAAGGGGAGGCCTTATGACAAGGGGGACTACTGTGCTATGTATAAGGATTGACAGACTTGTCAGCGATTCAAACTCTTACGTGATAATGTAGTATGTAGTCGATTTCAAATTAAAATTCCATAATTTCATTTTTGCACGATGTGATCATTATCATTCACATTTCTTATATTGTCTGTTTTACAACATGATGTATAACACTGATATATCCTGGATATTAAACTTTATTTATTTATTGAGTTGAACACAATTTGTATCAAATATTTGTAGTTAGATATTTAATATCAAGTGTGTAGGAACTAGGGTTTTACTTAATGTTCACTGATTTAAATTTATTAATATGTAATATGTTAAAACACCTGTATCTTTAGAAACTTTTATTATTAAAGGACTATAGGTATATTAAGGGTCATACATGACCTTCAATTGCAACAGGGGGTCGTCGTGATCATATGGTAGTTGTGAGTTCGAACCACGTTTGTGGTGAGGTTTTACTTGAAACAATATTATGTGATAAAGTTTGTCAGTGACTTGCGACAGGTCTGTGGTTTTCTGTAAGTACTCCGGTTTCTTCACCAATGAAAACTGACCGCTACAATATAAATGAAATATTGTTGAAAGTTACGTTAAACACTTTAAACATGACCCATTTTTCTCTCTAATTTTATGAGGGCTAAATTCTGCATTATGGGTTTGACATTTTTCAAAAGAAATCACTTAATTTATAGGATTTCGAGATAAATAAGATATTGTGACGTAATTCTGTTTTACCATACCTACAGATAATCCTCCTTACCATTCCTACAGTCTTTTTGATAGTATCATATTTACTTTGGTTCCATAGTTTCATGTATTTTATCTCAATAGCTGTAATCTAGACTGTATTTAATTTATAATATTTATTGTATCATGTTGTCATAAACTTCTACAGTCAAACCTCTCTTCAAAGAGTCAAAATCTGGTCTCTAAGCACAAGTGGTCTCTTAATACAGATAAAATTTATATAGGATGTACCGGTACTACAGTGGTTCTTGAAAAGGGTGATCTTTTAACATAGGCGGCAGCTTAATACATGAATGATTCTGGTTAGAAAATGTTTTTCAACAATATTTCAGCTATATCATGGCGACCAGTTTTAGTGGTGGAGGAAGCCGGAGAGAACCACCGACCATGGGCAAGCAACTGGTAAACTTTATCACATGCGAGTCGAGTGCACCCTTTTTTGTAATTTACAAAGCCGGGGGCGAACCCACGCTGTATTGGTGATAGGCTCTGGTTAGAAAATGAAATAACTGAAAATCATTTAAAATAGCTGAAACCATCTACACCCCCTTTCAAACCCTCCATATTTGACCTGTTCAGATCATGTCCAGCAACTTTCAGAAAAAAAAATTCAGAGGAAAATAACTGAACAAAAATCATCCCTGTTAATATAGGTCACAGGTGGTATTTCAGGCAGGTTTGACTGTAATTTAGAATATCTCATTCATTTTTAGATATCCTGTATTTCTTTCTACTAATTGAATTTGAAAGCCGACTTACCGTAGTTGGTTGTTGATAGTATGCCTCGGTGTGTAATCGGGGCCGTCTGAACAGTATTATAGGCCCCTGGGCAAAGCAGTGAACTGGGACCCCTACCTACACAATCACTCACAGGAATAAAACTAAATGTTGATCAAATTAAACATATATTTATTGTTTTGGTACTTCCAACAAAATCAGTGTTTAACATAAAAAAACATGCTGTACACAACATACACAGATTAGCATGGGGCCCCAGCATGCCCATGCGTTAAGACGACACTGTTTGTAATATACATCCCTATCATAGTTCTTTGATATTTTGTTTTAATAGAAGAAAATAACCTTTCTGGTAAATGTCCTGGGTGACCAAGTACTAGGTGGTTGACTTTGACCACAATAACTCCACTGTTACTCGGGTACTCCGGTTTCCTCCACCAATAAAACTGACCACCATGATATGACTGAAATATTGTTAAAAGTGACGTTAAACACCACAATAACTCCTCTGTTACCCATCACAAGTGTTAAAGTTTCCAGATAACTACCCATGGATGGGGATGTAACTGGTCAGTTCTTTGTACATGTCTTGGCTTTCCTCCCCCAATAAGTCTTACAGCAACAACAAAAAATGCTGAAAGTGACGATTAAAGACCAATAACTCAATAAACTTTCTGATAATCTGATTTATTAAAACTCGTTCTGGCTAGCCAAAATGGTGATCATTATACAAAACCAAATACGGTACTTTGAATTGTATTCAAATGTTTATTTTTACTTGGAGAAACCCAATCATCTCTTTTTAAAAAACTTGCATACTTCAGATACTTTAAATACTTGTTGTAACATGAATCCATTCTTTTCCTTTGATCTTTTTGGGTTTATATACCAGAATGTAAGCAA
The DNA here is from genome assembly GCA_963680875.1 of Bathymodiolus brooksi. Lineage (NCBI taxonomy): Eukaryota > Metazoa > Mollusca > Bivalvia > Mytilida > Modiolidae > Bathymodiolus > Bathymodiolus brooksi. The sequence continues at coordinate 96,640,327 of OY804582.1, read as the reverse complement.
CAGCTAAGAAGTTAGAATTATGAAATAATACACACACATAAAAGAAATTGCACACTTTAAATCTGGGCTATTGTTTTATTACTCTCAGAGAGCTGTGCAGTAATCAATGACCTAGATGTGATATTGCACATGGCTTCATGTTACAAATCATTTATACCTCAGTGTTCCAAGTTGATCAATCTGACGTTTTGTGTTCGATTGTTTAACGGTTTAACTTAACTTAGAAAACCGTGGTATAATTATTACTAAAACCAATAATCCTGTTAAATTGGTGTAAAAATGATAGCACTACTTTTAAATATATTTCTGCCTTTAGACTTAACTTATGTGTAGCATATTTTAAGGTCATCTCTTTGCAGGTTTGTTACTTAGGATCGATCAATTCTAAGAAATATTAATGTGTGTACAGTCTTCACGCTAACCCACTTGCCCGAAGCCCGTGACAAGTAAAACTGGATTCGGACAAGTGAAAATTATGAAAGAATTTGTTTGAATAAATAGAAAATTATTCTAAACTTGGCTTTCGGGCGAGTAGGTGAAAAAATTTAAGACAAAGACTGTGTGTGTTTTGTGAAATGGTTTATTTTGACAAAAGTTTGTATATTTTTCATACCATACATATTGAAGCCCTTAAATAACTATATAGATGGTAGAATAACTTATGGCATGTGCAAATATGATTTAATGGTATTCTATATATGTAAACAAGAATGATTATCCATCTTTATTTAAATAAAGACAAGTATGATAAATGTTTCTGGTTTTTTTTAGCTCAACAGAGCAATAGTCACATTTTGACCTACTTCTGACCTTACGTATCATGCACCAGTGTCACTTTGGAATCAACTCATCTTATGAGCAATTTTGTTACATGACAAGATCAAATAATTTTATATTGTTCTTGTTGCGACAAGTACAATTCTGGCCAGTCACTACATCAAACAACTAGAGGGGTTCGAACCCTGTTCATGGCGAGGTGTACTTGATACAACATTATGTGATGAAGTTTGTCAGCGACTTGCGACAGGTCGGTTCTTTTCTCCGGGTACTCCGCTTTCCTCCACCAATAGAATTGACCTCCAGATATAACTGAAATATTGGTGAAAGTGGTCTTTAAACACCATAAACCAAACCAGTGCCACTTGGGAATCAACTCAGCTTATGATAAATGTTGTTCCATGACAAGATCAAATATTGTTCTTGTTACGACAATGCAAGCACAATTCTGGCCTGTCACTATGTCAAACAACTAGACCTTAAATATGCAGAGTGCAAAGGACATGGGCGACCCTAAATGTGGTAATGTGGTAGCTAGGGTCTATCAACACTGGTGGATGGTGATATTGTAATAGCTAGGAGTCTCTTGATGTTGAATGAAATTGGAATAACTTTTGGCTGAATATTTAAAACCCCCAAAATACATTTTCCCTTTGATGTGTGCCACTGATAAAGTCTGGATCACTGAACTGACCTTGATCAACAAAAATAGTAGGTCAAGTGTGATGTCGCACACATTTTGAGGTCACCAATAAAAGCAATAATGCCAGTTTTGAAGATCTCGACATACATTATCACTAGTATCACAGCTCGTCGTGGTCGGACTTGCTGGGATACTAGCGATGATGTCTGTCTCAACCTTCAAAACTGACATTATTCTATATTTACAACCACAATGTAGCAGCATTAACAAATGTTCATGGTTAAGATAGAGATGAACTAAGTATGTGTGATGGGTGTCAAAAGAATAATAGTTAAGTGATTAGTGTAAATGAATGTACACATTACATGTTTATTCCTTTACAAAAATAAACAAATTACCAAAAAAATAATATAACCACAATTTGTTTCCATTTGTATGAAAACCTCATCAAAACAGATGCTCCACATACAAAAAAAAACCCACCCTTTTTGCACCTTGGCCAAGTTGGGATCTCTTGTTTGGAAATTGATACGACTAAAATCATCAGAAGAATCTGTCAATTAGAATAATATGAGACAGGCAACCTGTTTGAAGGACGAAGTCCTAAAATTTCAATAATACGATGATCCGTACACGTTAGCCTCACCGCCACCGGACGCAATTACGAACAATTTCGATGATATTGACCGTGGCATTTGATAATAATTTATAAATTTGACCAAATTGATGAAGCTGATTGCATGTTCATATTTCAGATTAAACACCAATATTCCTTTTGAATCATAGCCCATATATTATTCAATGCATTGTTACGGGTTTTAACTTGGAACAGATTTTCATGACCCCGTTCTAGTCACTCTGACCTAGATCCGGACACAATTTCGAACGACATCATAATAACCTTTCTAGTGTAAATTATTTAATGACAACTGTTAAAATTGAAAGAGCATTCATTCATTTACGTTCACATATCTATTTGTATATAATACACATGACATAAAAACCTTTCCTGTATTCATACCATAAATGTGTGCCAGTTTGCATTCGGAATTCCTTGGACTCTTCAATGAATAAGGTACATCACGGATTTTGACATTTTGGGATAGATCAAGGTAAGGAAAATGTATTATATTGACTGTTTTTGTTTTAATTTCAATGTGTTCTACATATGCATAGAACCAGGAGATCATATTCTTTCCAATTACAGGCATAAGATAACAAAATATGCGAACCTCAATGAATTTTAGCGATAGATTCCAAGTGCAATTGTCGATCGTTTTCTGTTTACAAATATGAAAACCCGTCGTCTGCAACATTCAACAACTGCGCATGAATAATTTTCTCCCAAAACACGAGTAATTTAGCGGGGTATCTATTTATAAAAGCATTTTTTTAATTCATGTTTTGAAGGAACAATTAGGGGACATACTTTGTTCGTAATTGCGTCCGGTGAGGCTATTATCTTTTATTTTGAATGAATTGTGTAGCCGATTTGTTATGGCGTTCATTTTACCTACGCCGCTTTTCCATCGGTAAACTGACGAGTTCTGTCCCCTGGCTCGTACCTCGGCTAGATTGAGACAGATTGAGTCAGTCTATTCCATCGGGAGTTTCGTAGAAAGAGATTTTTTTATTAGAATTTTATTAAAAGTTTATTTCGATTTTGCATAGAGTAAATAATCAAAGAATTGGGAATTTTTCATTGAAATAGATTTCTTTTGCGTTTCTAAATTATCAATTGATCTATTTTTTAAACTTCCGGTGAGCAGATTTTTAGCTATCAATATAGAAGGAAAAATCGGACAGCTTACCGTTAGAAGGACTTCGTCCTTTAAGGCTTTAATATGAGACAGGCAACCTGTTTGAAGGACGAAGTCCTAAATTTTCAATAATACGATGATCCGTACACGTTAGCCTCACCGCCACCGGACGCAATTACGAACAATTTCGATGATATTGACCGTGGCATTTGATAATAATTTATAAATTTGACCAAATTAATGAAGCTGATTGCATGTTCATATTTCAGATTAAACACCAATATTCCTTTTGAATCATAGCCCATATATTATTCAATGCATTGTTACGGGTTTTAACTTGGAACAGATTTTCATGACCCCGTTCTAGTCACTCTGACCTAGATCCGGACACAATTTCGAACGACATCATAATAACCTTTCTAGTGTAAATTATTTAATGACAACTGTTAAAATTGAAAGAGCATTCATTCATTTACGTTCACATATCTATTTGTATATAATACACATGACATAAAAACCTTTCCTGTATTCATACCATAAATGTGTGCCAGTTTGCATTCGGAATTCCTTGGACTCTTCAATGAATAAGGTACATCACGGATTTTGACATTTTGGGATAGATCAAGGTAAGGAAAATGTATTATATTGACTGTTTTTGTTTTAATTTCAATGTGTTCTACATATGCATAGAACCAGGAGATCATATTCTTTCCAATTACAGGCATAAGATAACAAAATATGCGAACCTCAGTGAATTTTAGCGATAGATTCCAAGTGCAAATGTCGATCGTTTTCTGTTTACAAATATGAAAACCCGTCGTCTGCAACATTCAACAACTGCGCATGAATCACAGGGCCTTGTCACTATCCAGGTAAATATACTATCAATGTATAAACATATACAAGGGCGGACATCTTTTTTTACCCCCGCTCGCTTCAAGTCGTGTTTGTTTTTTAAATTCCTTCTAATATATTCAAAACCCTGTTTGGTTCAACTCCCAAGACCTTATTCTTTTCAAAAAATATCATGACCCCCCCCCTCGACTACCTCTTGTGAAGGCGCAGCGGTCGTTTTTGTCAGGAATTCGCCTGAGTAGAGAACAACATGGACCCAAAGTGGCATCTCCTGAAAGTGGACAGAGAATAGTTTATTTTGATTAGAGTATTTATCAGTTTTGTGTTTAAAAGTGTCAATTTATCAATTTTGCAGAAAACAATTAACAAAACTAGCAAATCTCCTCATGCATTCGCAATGTGCTCTATCAGAACCGATCTCCTCAAGCAGGAAAAGGAGAAAATTGACAGTTTGTAGATTTATCTAGACTTCAATTTACTTCTGACGAATCGGAATTTATCCCCGATTACATTTAGACTCCCATGATGAAAAAATATTGAAATTTTAACTTGCATCTTTGTCCAGAACAACTTATAAATGTAAGAGTTTCACAATTTTTTCATGTTTTTCGTGGGACGATTGATTTTGCGAGAGTTACACTTCATATACAAGAATAAACTATACATGTTTCTAATCGTGTAAGCATTCGCCACAGCATAGCATTCTCTGATTTTGCAATATTCGAGCAGCAAAAAAGACAATTTCAATTTTTGACATGTACATACCTTGCGAAGCGTCTTCGTGAACTCTCCTCCACCAAAACCGGAAGTTATCCTCACGAATTTCTTTGCAGAACCAACTGTTCTGCTTGTGCCGATTACCAGCCGTGTTATATAATAAATTATTTTCAACTTGAACGATTCCCACTTTTAACACATGTTCATATTCGTTCCCTTCAGTGATGTTTAATAATCCATTGAAAGCCAAGTGTTTAATTTATTTAATTTTTGACCGATTTTTCTACCCATCCCCTACTCATATCCGTTACAAAGACTAGATCTTGTTTTGATAATTAGATAATCAAATAAAAACACTTGTAACCTAAAACATACAATTTTGTTATTAGGGTGTTCTGATTCATTTATTTTATGACATAGAAAGTCGGGTCACACACAAGAACGAAGCATAACCGTTTGAAAATAGAGTTAGAAAAACGTAGATCTTTATCAAGATTAGTGCACCGTGACTACGCGTTTCTGGAATAACCTTCATCAGGTACGCTCAAAATCGAAAGATTAGAAAGACAAATAATTTAAAAGTCTTTGGGAGCAAGAAAACCAAAAGAAACCAAATCGGTTAAGATCACCTATGTCTGAGGGAGGAGTACCTTAGTTTTAATAAAAATTACATGATTTTATGCAAATTGCCGTTTAAAGTGTGAACATGTGCGTTTCCAGTGAGAAATATACCGCGTTTGTCTAATATGATGATGCATTCATTGTAAGAAGAGTTTGAAGATACCAAAGGTGGCAACCAAAAGCCGTATATCGAAGATGGACAGACAACACAATGGCCAAAAGAAAAAAATACAATAAATGATCTACAAAATACTACACATAAAACTAAAGATAGGGCAACGCGAACCCCAGTTGAATAAACAATTACCAATGTAATTAGTGCCCACCAGGGCCTCATGGGAGATAAGCTTTTATTATTGCTAACTGTGTTATCCTCTTCAAACAAAGAACTTCCTTCCTTCCCTCTCCCTCGCCCACTCACTTACTAAAGTGTGAGTTCGATTCCTGCCCGTGTCGAGGTAGACTTAATTTAACTTTATGTGATAAAATGATAATAAAAAAATATCAGTCGGAACTGTTCCACAATCCAAATGGAAAAATCGTAGACACGGACAAAATCGATATACCCTAACACACATTTTCACGAGTTCTCACTTTCTTGGCTTGGTACATACTTGTATTTCAATAAAAGTGACGGGGTCAAACTAGTTTTCATGATCCAAACCTCCCCTCATAGTGAAATGTGATCATGTTTGTCAGTAGCTTGCAGCAGGTCTGAGGTTTATTCTGCCACTTATCATGTTTGTCAGTAGCTTGCAGCAGGTCTGAGATTTATTCTGCCACTTATCATGTTTGTCAGTAGCTTGCAGCAGGTCTGAGGTTTATTCTGCCACTCAGGATACCTATAACAATAAAGCTGATCACTACGATGTCATACCTAAAATATTGCTGTCGGTGGCCTTGAACACCCATGACGGTAATCCCAGCTTAGTGTTCTGTGTTGTTTGTCTTTGTTCCGTGTCTTGTGACCAATGTTACCCGTGTCTCTGGATTGTCTTATCTTGATTGTCCCTTCGGTAATAACTCTAAACGTTTATTTAAAAGGCGATTGTATCAAATTGTACCTAAAAACGAACAATTGTATATATTTTAAAAAATGTATTTGTGCAAAAATAAACAGGAAAACTGCATAAAATGTATCATAAAATGTGCATATACTTAATCATAATCCATAACCTTGATTTGTGGCATTGTATCGATATAAGACGAATCAATGGCACCAAAGCTTGGATCTGGAAGCATGGATGCCGATGCTATGGATTCCGTTGATCCATGCATTTGCCAAGGTACCGATGTCTCTGCAACACTGAAGTCGACAAACAAATCGACCAGATTATCATCTGGTATTGAATTCCGTAGCAGATCACCATTGTTTAACCCATTACCCTCCTTTCCGTCTTTGTTTTTTCTCTCTGCATTTTCTTTCATATATTTTTCTAAAATATTTTCTTTTGGTTTTTCCTTCTCTTCACCCTTTCCATCTAAATTTGATTCGCAACTTTGTTTCCGTTTCAACTCGGGACTTCCTACTTTTTCACCGTCTTTTTCCGTGACATTTTCGGAAGTTTCACCTTCTTCTTTTTTCGGTTCTGGTTCGTCCTTTTCGAAAAAGAGGTCACATATTGGCCAATTTTGTTTAAATTCGCATATAACTTCATCAATCTGTCCCTTAAAACTTAAGGTTTTAAGATTAAGTTTTACAGACTTTCTTGGCAATATATTTTTCAACAACATTGGGACAAAACCCCCTGCTAATGTAGCTAACGTTTGATTGGTTGATGAAATTTGGTGGACGTTTCCGAACGCCATTACTACTATCATGACAAAGAATAAAAATACAACAATAATGAAAAATTTCCCTGTTGCCCGAAGCAGATTTATATAAACAGGTCCTGGTGCACCATGAACTCTTACCTCACACAGTTTTTTGAAGAGACGAAGTGGTATCCTTGGTGTATCGTACGAATCCAGAAACAACAGCAGATGACCAATCCGCCATCTTGGCGTGGTTTTTTCGAACGTAAAAGTTGTTGGAATTTGATCAACAGCTTCTACAGGCTTGACGGTAAAGCCAATATTTTCTTGCATACTAGATGGTAAACTAGCCACCTTTTTTAAATCCTCAACTCTGTCCATGATATCTTCAATCACAGCTTTGTTGAATGTCAAGTAACTTTCGTAGACATTACTATAACAATCATGCATGTACACCAACACCAGTAATGCCATGGACACATACCTCAAAGTACTCCCGGCATTCACAATAATTCCCATCATAGTAAATGCCATTATTTCAACCAAAATACCGGTTGCTTCTACAGCCAGCAAAATCATGGAATACAGACATGCTACACAAAACGCACCTACAAAAAACTGAACGATAAGTCTTCTGATGTTGTAAAACGTTCCACTCCCCCATGTACAAGGAAACATTTGTTCCTCGTTTTCAGAAATTGACATTAATCTTCTGTGTATAGTTTTATCAATATTTGTAATATTTTTTTTTATTTTTTTAATTTTAAGAGTATTTTGTTTTTTATTTATCAATGGAGATTCATCATCCACAATTTGTTCTTTATAATCTATTTTATTTCGAGCGTGATAGAAAAGTCGGTATGTTAGATATACAGTCGGTAAACAATACACTGCAAATATCAATGAACATACTGGTGCCATTACACATGCGTATACTGGGGCAACTACCAATGCCAACAAGCCCCAGTTTTTAAATGGCCATAACCCTATGCGGAGCAAAACTTGAAGAACACTTGTCCTTTCAACATTAAACATGTCTTGCAACGAACAACGTGCGATAGACTTAAATTTACCACTCACATTTTTGCTAGCTAATCCAACAATGAAAAATGCCAAGAAATAGAACACGTAGGCTGCTATAAATATTCCATGTGTCGGAGATAAAAATTGAATTATATTTGTTCTATGAAAATCATAATACTCCTTTATATGGAGAGATTTTGTAAATTCACGTCTCGAGTAGATTTCTTCTTCTTCAAACTGATAATACAAGAAAACACGCAAATAAAATGGAATAGGTATCAAAAATACCATTACAATTCTTATAAATGCCTGAGCGCACATATGCCAGGTACATGTATGCTTAATTTGTGGTTCAAAATTGGCATAGACACTTCGATCACAGCATTCTGTAAACGGATCCAAAGCCTTTATTTTACAACGAACAATATTATCATAAAGGGTTCTTAAAAGACCCGTTGGTGGCTCATTTTCAGGTATAATACGTTTTCCTTTAACTTTAATTCTTAACTCTGGAACTTGAATAGGAATAATTTCATCCATTGGAAACTCTCCCAAACTTTCTTGAAATTTTTTCCATTCCGATATATCTTGAATTGTGAGACGTGTTTTGTATCTTACCGACGTTTGTGCACTCTCAGTAACAAATAACTTCAACTTCAGTTGCTTTTGTAACTTTACAACGTATTGAGAGGCCATGTATGAAACATCATACGTATGACTCGGAATCATGATAGGTCCAAAAAGAAACACCATTATTTTAACCAGTGATATACACACATATAATAAAGTAATCCATGCATCTTCCGGTTGATCGATACACAGAAGCTGTCCACTAGATTCCAAGTTACAACAACGGTTAATAAACTTGGCATATCCATTGATGTCTTTGACAACAGAGTTACAAGCATATACTATCCTAGCCGTATGAGATTCGTATTCTATCTGAGAACTTGTTTTCATGGTAACGTAAAAATCATTCAATATAAGTTCTCTGATCAAATTTGCCTTCGATTCGGTTGTAATGTTACTAAAACAACCAAACGGAACGTCTTGAAGTAAAACTTCAGAAGGTTCAACTCCAATCGTTAAGATTGTCATTGAAAGAACATCATAGTGAAACGACAGCATAAGCAATGTTCGGCCATGTTGTGTTCTAGTCCTATGCCATCTCCCCAGTTTATAATTTTCAGCAGTGTCATGGCTGAAGGGGTCAACAGAATAATTTTGCATTTTAAAAAAGAATTCGTTTAATGTGATTGATGGATTGTCCATATATTTGGCAAAACTTTCATCGATCGGTTTTAGTTTGCAATTTGTCTTCTCTGGTGGAAAAATGGTAGCATTTGAACTTGATATCAGAGTAGCTATGCACATAAGTGTTATGATGTATGCGACAGGTAGAGCTTTAGTCTTCATGTCTGACCTAAAATAAGATAAAATGAAAATAATAAGTGATGCATAATGTATGACGGGTTGAGCTTTTATAATCATATCTGACCAATATTCAGCGGTAAAACGAATTTTTACTCGAACATAACGTATATGACAGACGGAACTCATAACGTATATGACAGGTGGAACGTTAGACTTCATGTCTGACCTACAATAAGATGCAATGAGAATATTAAGTGATACATAACGTATATGACGGGTTGAGCTTTAATGAAATGTAAATGTAACTAAGCGTGCTGTCTGGTACAAAGCGAACATCATCATCATCTCGATCGTCGAATCTAACCTGTTCTCGCCATGATATAGCTGAAGATTGACGTTTGCAACAATCACGACAGGTGCCACATGTGGAGCAGGAACCGCTTACCCCTACGGAGCAACTGAGTTCACTCCCGGTCTTTGGTAGGGTTCGTATCGCTCGATCTTTAGTTTGCTGTGTAATGTTTTGTAGATCGTTGTTTGTCCCTTTGTCTTTTATCTTTTGGGTCATTGTGTTGTCTGTTCTTCTTCGATTTACGGATTCTGATTAACCCTTTGGTATATTCAAACTCTTCTTACTTTTAACGTTATAGGATTTTTCTTACCTTTTACCTTTTTATTGTGTGAACCGCGGATAAAAAAATAATGTTTAAAAATGCAAAATCAAACGATTGGAAGCGTACGGAGCCGTGTATTGTATACCATGATTTAGCTGAAAAATTGCGCATTGTGTGCTATGCAACAACCAATCACTTATTCACACGTATATTGCAGAACTAGCTGATGTGCAGGTGTTTTAAAATAAATGATTTTTTTCCTTTTAAGTTTTGGATTTATATATTGTAAACCAAAAGAACAATAGACACATGTTGAAACCAATATCATTTAATATTTATGTGACAGATTTCAACTTAATCTATGGTCGTTTTAATTTCAAATAATAATATTACAAATTAAAATATACAATTCCACGATATTTAATAACACTCAACTAGAAATGTGCATTATATATGGAAATAAATAATAATAATAATAAGATTTTGTATTAAATATCATATTTAATGCGAAGTCTAAATATTTAGATTTATCAAATATACACAGATGTCCCTGTGATAGGTATTCATGTGGACATAATTGATAAAAAATGTTTTACTTATTAGTTATATACTACTGGCATATTGCGACGATGTCATACACGGTACATGTACCTATATGGACGAGTGTCATTAAATGTGAAAAAACCCAGATCTATGAATTAAAGATATTATTGTCCATAAATTGACAAATAGATAAGATATTTCTGTTTACCATCTCTCCTACGGCAATATTCACATGCAAAGCGCAACCGTAAAGGTCATATCAAGGTTAGCTTTTTGCAGTGAGCCGGAGTTGTCAGAGGAGAGCCGAACTTACCAAGCGAGTAGCCCAACATTTATTCATTAAATACCACTTCTATAATCTCCAAAATATATTTATATACAAGTACATGATTTTGCTTTCAAATTATACTGACTTATAGTCGTTCTTAGACTGTTTAGAATTCTTCAATGTAACGTTCTAAAACCTACCTGTTTACCTGGCTTTGTTCTTGATAAGTGGTTCCAGAAAATCTCTCACCTCAAGAATTAGTTATAATGAGATTTTATTCATTTTTGAAGCGTAGGGGTAGTAAAAATATGTATTTACAAATTTTGTGAAAAGCAGGCGTTTGAACATCAATCAATTTGAAAGATGATGCAAATGTCCTCTGAATACGAACTCGTATACCTAATATCGTAAAATATCAACCTGCTCGACCGAATATGCAGTTCGCTCGCCTCAAAACATCATATTCTAACTCCTATGCAAGCTGATATTTTACCGTATCCACATCCAGGTAGCATTTACATATTTCCGTGGAAATTTGTAATTATTGTGTCGCCTTATTATAGTAACAGTAGCACGACTGGTGCCACTAGTGGAGCAGGAACTGCTTACTCTTCAGAAGCACATGAATTCAACCCAGTTTTTATTGGTGGTTCGTGTTACTCCATCTTCAGTTTTCAGTGTAGTGTTTTATTTATCATTGTTTGTCTTTTTGTTATATTTATTTTGGCCATTGTATTGTCTACGGCTCTTCTTGCGGTTTCTGATCATACCCTTGTCGTCTTGGTATCTTCAAAAACATTTCTTATTATAATGTTATGATGTTAATCAATGAAAATACGAGAAAATAACAATATGCAGCCAAATTCTTTTACAACTGACTTTATTTTGATTTGTTAAATCAAAATTATTTTTGGTGGGTCAGAACGTACATAATATTTTTATTACATTCTGATTTTCCGTTGAAAATAACTCAGCATTAGTCATAACCCTTAGAAGTATGGGATTATTTTCTTAAGATCCGTTTTTAATTTGTCAAAAATGTTTTAAAACATGAGAGAGGTGGTATTTCATCTAGTGTAAACAATATGTTATCGAGAAAAGAAGTCATAAACAAAATATATAAACATACAATTAGAGGATTTGACAACAAGTGATTTAACACTTATACAAATTCCTTTACTAAGATGGAATATATCCAACTGGGATTTCGTTTGGTTTTATGGTGTTTAACGCCACTTTCATCAATATTTCAGTTATATCGTGGCGGTCAGTTTTCTTGGTGGAGGAAACTGGAGGACCCAGAGAAAACCACAGACCTGTCGCAAGTCACTGACAAACTTTATCACATAATGTTGTACACCTCGCCCTGATCGAGATTCGAACTCACATCATCAGTGGTGATAGTTGTAAATCCAATTATCATATGATCATGGCCAGGACGCCACCTCCAAATGGGGTATATCATCTGCTGATAGAACAATTCGTTCTACTTTTGGATGTGTAGATAAGTACACGATACCATCACATACATGGTAGATAAAATAAATATGATGACAATAATTTATTTTCCGTAAAGAATGTTCGAATTGTGATATTCCCTAGTTGAGAGGGGTACTCCTGCTTTTTAACTAAAAATGTCGTCAAGTTTTGCAACAAATAAATCTGTAGAATCAGTAGATGGAATTCATCTTTGATTACGTGTAATAAATAAAAATGGCCACTTTTTTTTCCCGAGTTGACCATAATGTTAGGGAGCAATCATTTTCACACCGGGGGAGGAGGCAGTGTTTTTATTTTGGTCGGACCGATTTTTTTCCCTCTGAGTCGATGCGTCATTGGTTTTCAAAGTTTACAAAGCGTATGTGTTTCAAAATCGCCCAGTGCATAAAAATCTTTTATTGAGAGTTTTTTTTCTACTCCTTAATAAATGCTAAAACTGAAGACTGCAATATGCAAGCTTGAAATACGGTCAAATTTAGTTTTCAAAAAGAGTTCAGATACGAACAATTTAAACATAACAGTCCTGCAGTGTAGAATAATTTAATATTTTTTTATTATTATTATGGTTCAACTTTTGTCATTGTGTAAAAATAAAGTATTAACTTACCTTGTTTAGATTACATTCAACGAAGTTACCTATTTGAGTTTGTTTGAAAGAATTTATCAGTTTAAATGTTTAAAAGTTGACTGTTAGTGGTTTTTCTTTGTACATTCCATTTTATATAACAGGTAAAATTTGTATTAAAATATTGAAAAGATATAAATTCACTTATTAACAAAGTTGAAAGTAAATTTAAATAAGTCAACTCAAAATGAAAAAAATCTGCATGTCACAGTGTATACCTGATGTGACTTATTTCAATCTATTAAATAAAGCCATTCTCCGTATCCTTTTCCGAAAATGATTATGTCCAATTTAACTAATGGCGTTCCTTTCTTCATATCCACAATCCATCAAATCGATAACATGTAAATTATGTCTCTTCTTTTACCGTAACGGTTACCCGGTGCCTTTAGTGTAGGAGGGGGGTCCTGACAACTTCAAATATAGTGTCCTGTATACACAAACAGTGTAGTAAAACGTTTTAGTTATACCGAGAAATCAAAAAAATTTGAGATTCTAGGCGAGTCCTTTCCGGGTAGACCAATATCAAATATCAACGTAACCTTCTAAAGCATGATTTTAGAGTAGTGCTCTAGTCTATTATGTTGGGGTTTTTTTTATCAAATAATCAGGAGTGGGTGTGAGAATGATTCATGAAAATAAATAAAGGCAAGGTATTATCGGTGATTGTCGCATGTTAACATGCCCATGTACATACAGGCTAGCGAATCTAGCACACCCATGGAACCTTGCGCACCCTTTCTTCGGATTAAAAAAAAATCATTTAAAAATAAACATAACTAAGACTGGAATCCCCTTTCCCAAGGTGTAACACACAGAACCCTCATTTTCAAACGTTGCTGGATCCACCACCACCAGTCCACGGCACCTTTTCAACTATATCCGAACTTATTGAGCTAAAAAAAAAACATGGACAGTTATATTAATAACGAACTAATTGGTGAACCCCCGGTCTCTTGAGGTGGATATCGGGAGGAGAGCTCAGAAGTCGGCCATCTAGTAGGGAAATCTCGGGTGACAAGTGGCGGCCACCTTGGCCCCACCATTGCAATATCAATTTGCGATGTACCAGGGATTAATTTATCATTTATTCCTGATATATAGTTATAAGGTTATAAGTTATAACGTCATTGCTGTACAAGTTAGATACATTACTATTGAAACATAAGAAGTCGCCCGTATTGGATATAAACGGATTTCTTTTTCTGCATTCATGTACATTGTATCGCTATGTGGTTATACTACAGCTGCTTGTTACGATTTTTTTCCACTCTACTCTAAAAAACCATTAGAGTAGAGTGAAGAAAAAAAAATCGTAACAAGCCCTGCGATTATACTTACACCAGGTTACTTTCACTTTAGTGCACCAAATAACATAACCATACTCATAAAATGGCAGTAAAATGACACCCACTCTTCATCCGCATATATTATTTATAGTTCTTAATTTAAACTTTATCTTAAATTGTCAAAATATTTCAAAGTGATATAGACAGATACAAGTTATCACAAGTTACAAAGATCATTCTATTTGATAAAATTAATATGTTATTTTTAAATTATATAAAATAAATAATAATTATTCTACAATAAACGCCATTAACGAAACCACACCACAAATCTTCAAGTAAACAAAAGAAAAGTCGATTTTCACTCTCGAAGTACATGTACTTGTATAGTACTATTAAACTACGGATAAGAAAAAAATCTATGAATTTAAATATGTCAATCTATATATAATCTAATTTAATTAGATATTTAATTGCTCTCACCTTTTGAAGTATATGACGCGCGACGGGGATTTTTACGAAATTTGGCATCAAAAACGCAGATTTTTTTTATGTTATGCGTTTAAAGCGTGGATTTGGATGAATCAAAAACGCGACATGTCATAAAAATGGGGAATAAAGATCTAATTTTAATTATGATAATGAAATTTGTCAGTGACTTGCCACAGGCCGGTGGTTTTCTCCGGTTTGCTCCACCAATAAAACTGACCGCCATGATATAACTGAAATATTGTTGAAAATGGCGCTAAACACCACAAACCAACCATAAACCAATTATGATAATCACCATTTTATGACAGTTTTTTTTAGACCTACATTGTCAGATTGTTCGTATATACATCTATGTTAGTTTTGTTATTATATATTAAAAAAAAAGGAATTTTCGTGATTTTGTGAAATAAGTGTATCATATATATACCAAATTGGACGTTTGGTTCCCTCCTTTTCAGGTATGACGCGTATCGGGAGTTTTATGAAAGCGCGGATTGGCATATGTCAAAAGTTCGGATTTTTTGTTACTAAAGCGCGGATTTGGATAAATCAAAAATATATCATAAAAATGGGAGTTAAATATATACATTTTAATTTTAATTAAATTGGTATTAATCACTATTTTATGACAACTTTTTTAGATCTACATTGGTCGTATATATAGAGTTTTGTCATTATACAAAAAGGAATTTTCGTGATTTTATGAAATAAGCGTATCAATTTATCCAACAACAAAAAAACTATACCAAATTGGGCCTTTGGCTACGATATATTTCAATAAATCGATTTTATTCATTGACGCATTTGCTAATTCATCAGACACCTATAAATGTTTACTGATAGTTTGTACAAGATTCTTGTTATATTTTATGACTATAATCAAGAGAAATCGGAATGAAGGCAATACATGTATGTAATTGGCCACTTCAATGACAATGTGTCTGTTTGATACGATTGAGTGAGAGTTGTACATGTTCAACGCCAGATGAAAAATGTTCACCTATATCATGGCGAAAACACGTTAATTTTGTTCGATGAATTGGTAATGATATCCGCTATGTGCTAGACAAACACACTTAATTGGATTTGCATAGTGCTAGGCTGCTAGCTCACTGAAACAACTGTCCGTGGGTAGACATGTCGCTCTGTTGACACTCGGACACATTATCCTCAATCCGAGCCAACCACTCCTTAATGCTGCGTGCTTATATTAGCGAAGAAGCTAAAACAAATTTCATGCTCTTTGGTTTGACCCAACCAGGACCCAAACCCACGATCTACCGCACTCGATGTGAGCACTCTACCAAACCCACGATCTACCGCACTCGATGTGAGCACTCTACCGCACTCGATGCGAGCACTCTACCAAACCCACGATCTACCGCACTCGATGTGAGCACTCTACCAAACCCACGATCTACCGCACTCGATGTGAGCACTCTACCGCACTCGATGCGAGCACTCTACCAAACCCACGATCTACCGCACTCGATGTGAGCACTCTACCAAACCCACGATCTACCGCACTCGATGTGAGCTCTCTACCAAACCCACGATCTACCACACTCGATGTGAGCACTCTACCAAACCCACGATCTACCACACTCGATGCGAACACTCTACCAAACCCACGATCTACGCACTCGATGTGAGCACTCTACCAAACCCACGATCTACCACACTCGATGTGAGCTCTCTACCAAACCCACGATCTACCGCACTCGATGCGAGCACTCTACCAAACCCACGATCTACCGCACTCGATGTGAGCACTCTACCAAACCCACGATCTACCGCACTCGATGCTAGCACTCTACCAAACCTACGATCTACCGCACTCGATGCGAGCACTCTACCAAATCCACGATCTACCGCACTCGATGCTAGCACTCTACCAAACCTACGATCTACCGCACTCGATGCGAGCACTCTACCAAACCCACGATCTACCGCACTCGATGCGAGCACTCTACCAAACCCACGATCTACCGCACTCGATGCGAGCACTCTACCAAACCCACGATCTACCGCACTCGATGCGAGCACTCTACCAAACCCACGATCTACCGCACTCGATGTGAGCACTCTACCAAACCCACGATCTACCGCACTCGATGCGAGCACTCTACCAAACCCACGATCTACCGCACTCGATGCGAGCACTCTACCAAACCCACGATCTACCGCACTCGATGTGAGCACTCTACCAAACCCACGATCTACCGCACTCGATGTGAGCACTCTACCAAACCCACGATCTACCGCACTCGATGTGAGCACTCTACCAAACCCACGATCTACCGCACTCGATGTGAGCACTCTACCAAACCCACGATCTACCGCACTCGATGCGAGCATTCTACCAAACCCACGATCTACCGCACTCGATGCGAACACTCTACCAAACCCACGATCTACCGCACTCGATGTGAGCACTCTACCAAACCCACGATCTACCGCACTCGATGCGAGCACTCTACCAAACCCACGATCTACCGCACTCGATGCGAGCACTCTACCAAACCCACGATCTACCGCACTCGATGTGAGCACTCTACCAAACACAGGATCTACCACACTCGATGTGATCACTCTACCAAACCCACGATCTACCACACTCGATGTGAGCACTCTACCAAACATACGATCTACCGCACTCGATGTGAGCACTCTACCAAACCCACGATCTACCGCACGCGATGTGAACACTCTACCAAACCCACGATCTACCGCACTCGATGTGAGCACTCTACCAAACCCACGATCTACCGCACTCGATGCGAGCACTCTACCAAACCCACGATCTACCGCACTCGATGCGAGCACTCTACCAAACCCACGATCTACCGCACTCGATGTGAGCACTCTACCAAACCCACGATCTACCGCACTCGATGTGAGCACTCTACCAAACCCACGATATACCGCACTCGATGTGAGCACTCTACCAAACCCACGATCTACCGCACTCGATGTGAGCACTCTACCAAACCCACGATCTACCGCACTCGATGCGAGCATTCTACCAAACCCACGATCTACCGCACTCGATGCGAACACTCTACCAAACCCACGATCTACCGCACTCGATGTGAGCACTCTACCAAACCCACGATCTACCGCACTCGATGCGAGCACTCTACCAAACCCACGATCTACCGCACTCGATGTGAGAAATCTACCAAACCCACGATCTACCACACTCGATGTGAGCACTCTACCAAACCCACGATCTACCGCATTCGATGTGAGCACTCTACCAAACCCACGATCTACCACACTCGATGTGAGCACTCTACCAAGCCCACGATCTACCACACTCGATGTGATCACTCTACCAAACCCACGATCTACCGCACTCGATGTGAGCACTCTACCAAGCCCACGATCTACCACACTCGATGTGAGCACTCTACCAAACCCACGATCTACCGCACTCGATGTGAGCACTCTACAAAACCCACGATCTACCGCACTCGATGTGAGCACTCTACCAAACCCACGATCTACCACACTCGATGCGAACACTCTACCAAACCCACGATCTACCACACTCGATGCGAACACTCTACCAAACCCACGATCTACCGCACTCGATGCGAACACTCTACCAAACCCACGATCTACCGCACTCGATGCGAGCACTCTACCAAACCCACGATCTACCGCACTCGATGTGAGCACTCTACCAAACCCACGATCTACCGCACTCGATGTGAGCACTCTACCAAACCCACGATCTACCACACTCGATGTGAGCACTCTACCAAACCCACGATCTACCACACTCGATGTGATCACTCTACCAAACCCACGATCTACCGCACTCGATGTGAGCAATCTACCAAACCCACGATCTACCACACTCGATGTGAGCACTCTACCAAACCTACGATCTACCACACTCGATGTGAGCACTCTACCAAACCTACGATCTACCGCACTCGATGTGAGCACTCTACCAAACCCACGATCTACCGCACGCGATGTGAGCACTCTACCAAACCCACGATCTACCGCACGCGATGTGAGCACTCTACCAAACACAGAAGTTGTCATACGTGAAACAATAGTTCCACAAAAGAGAGCCAATGGCACTAACCATCACCTAAAGACATGGAAGACCATCGGAGGAATAGTAATGGTCATTATCATCTCTATCCAGAAGACAGAACACCTTTCAAAAAAACTATGTCTACATCTTACGATTCTTGTTCAATCTTTAGTTTTGTGTGGTGTTTTGTACTGTTGTCCTTATTACTTTTGACCATTGTATTATCTGTCCTTCTTCTTTTGACCATTGTATTATCTGTCCTTCTTCTTTTGACCATTGTATTGTCTGTCCTTCTTTTGGCCATTGTATTGTCTGTTCTTCTTCTTTTGACCATTGTATTGTCTGTTCGTCTTCTTTTGACCATTGTATTGTCTGTCCTTCTTCTTTTGGCCATTGTATTGTCTGTTCTTCTTCTGTTGACCATTGTATTGTCTGTCCATCTTCTTTTGACCATTGTATTGACTGTCCTTCTTCTTTTGACCATTGTATTGTCTGTTCTTCTTCTTTTGACCATTGTATTATCTGTCCTTCTTCCTTTGGTCATTGTATTGTCTGTCCTTCTTCTTTTGGCCATTGTATTGTCTGTCCTTCTTCTTTTGACCATTGTATTGTCTGTTCTTCTTCTTTTGACCATTGTATTGACTGTCCTTCTTCTTTTGACCATTGTATTGTCTGTTCTTCTTCTTTTGACCATTGTATTATCTGTCTTTCTTCTTTTGGTCATTGCATTGTCTGTCCTTCTTTTGGACATTGTATTGTCTGTTCTTCTTCTTTTGACCATTGTATTGTCTGTCCTTCTTCTTTTGACCATTGTATTGTCTGTCCTTCTTCTTTTGACCATTGTATTGTTTGTCCTTCTTCTTTTGACCATTGTATTGTCTGTCCTTCTTTTGACCATTGTATTGTCTGTTCTTCTTCCTTTGGCCATTGTATTGTCTGTTTTTCTTCTTTTGACCATTGTATTGTCTGTCCTTCTTCTTTTGACCATTGTATTGTCTGTTCCTTTTCTTTTGACCATTGTATTGTCTGTTCTTCTTCTTTTGACCATTGTATTGTCTGTTCTTCTTTTGACCATTGTATTGTCTGTCCTTCTTCTTTTGACCATTGTATTGTCTGTTCCTTTTCTTTTGACCATTGTATTGTCTGTTCTTCTTCTTTTGACCATTGTATCATCTGTTCTTCTTCTTTTGACCATTGTATTGTCTGTTCTTCTTTTGGTCATTGTATTGTCTGTCCTTCTTCTTTTGACCATTGTATTGTCTGTTCTTCTTCCTTTGACCATTGTATTGACTGTCCGTCTTCTTTTGACCATTGTATTGTCTGTTCTTCTTCTTTTGACCATTGTATTATCTGTCCTTCTTCTTTTGGTCATTGCATTGTCTGTCCTTCTTTTGGACATTGTATTGTCTGTTCTTCTTCTTTTGACCATTGTATTGTCTGTTCTTCTTCTTTTGACCATTGTATTATCTGTCCTTCTTCTTTTGACCATTGTATTGTTTGTCCTTCTTCTTTTGACCATTGTATTGTCTGTCCTTCTTTTGACCATTGTATTGTCTGTTCTTCTTCCTTTGGCCATTGTATTGTCTGTTTTTCTTCTTTTGACCATTGTATTGTCTGTCCTTCTTCTTTTGACCATTGTATTGACTGTCCTTCTTCTTTTGACCATTGCATTGTCTGTCCTTCTTTTGGCCATTGTATTGTCTGTCCTTCTTCTTTTGACCATTGTATCGTCTGTTCTTCTTCTTTTGACCATTGTATTGTCTGTTCTTCTTCTTTTGACCATTGTATTGTCTGTTCTTCTCCTTTTGACCATTGTATTGTCTGTTCTTCTTCTTTTGACCATTGTATTGTTTGTTCTTCTTCTTTTGACCATTGTATTGTCTATCCTTCTTCTTTTGACCATTGTGTTGTCTGTCCTTCTTCTTTTGACCATTGTATTGTCTGTCCATCTTCTTTTGACCATTGTATTGTCTGTCCTTCTTCTTTTGACCATTGTATTGTTTGTTCTTCTTCTTTTGGCCATTGTATTGTCTGTTCTTCTTTTGACCATTGTATTGTCTGTCCTTCTTTTGACCATTGTATTGACTGTCCTTCTTCTTTTGACCATTGTATTGTCTGTTCTTCTTCTTTTGACCATTGTATTATCTGTCCTTCTTCCTTTGGTCATTGTATTGTCTGTCCTTCTTCTTTTGGCCATTGTATTGTCTGTCCTTCTTCTTTTGACCATTGTATTGTCTGTTCTTCTTCTTTTGACCATTGTATTGACTGTCCTTCTTCTTTTGACCATTGTATTGTCTGTTCTTCTTCTTTTGACCATTGTATTATCTGTCCTTCTTCTTTTGGTCATTGCATTGTCTGTCCTTCTTTTGGACATTGTATTGTCTGTTCTTCTTCTTTTGACCATTGTATTGTCTGTCCTTCTTCTTTTGACCATTGTATTGTCTGTCCTTCTTCTTTTGACCATTGTATTGTTTGACCTTCTTCTTTTGACCATTGTATTGTCTGTCCTTCTTTTGACCATTGTATTGTCTGTTCTTCTTCCTTTGGCCATTGTATTGTCTGTTTTTCTTCTTTTGACCATTGTATTGTCTGTCCTTCTTCTTTTGACCATTGTATTGTCTGTTCCTTTTCTTTTGACCATTGTATTGTCTGTTCTTCTTCTTTTGACCATTGTATTGTCTGTTCTTCTTCTTTTGATCATTGTATTGTCTGTCCTTCTTCTTTTGGCCATTGCATTGTCTGTCCTTCTTCTTTTGACCATTGTATTGTCTGTTCTTCTTCTTTTGACCATTGTATCATCTGTTCTTCTTCTTTTGACCATTGTATTGTCTGTTCTTCTTTTGGTCATTGTATTGTCTGTCCTTCTTCTTTTGACCATTGTATTGTCTGTTCTTCTTCCTTTGACCATTGTATTGACTGTCCGTCTTCTTTTGACCATTGTATTGTCTGTTCTTCTTCTTTTGACCATTGTATTATCTGTCCTTCTTCTTTTGGTCATTGCATTGTCTGTCCTTCTTTTGGACATTGTATTGTCTGTTCTTCTTCTTTTGACCATTGTATTGTCTGTTCTTCTTCTTTTGACCATTGTATTATCTGTCCTTCTTCTTTTGACCATTGTATTGTTTGTCCTTCTTCTTTTGACCATTGTATTGTCTGTCCTTCTTTTGACCATTGTATTGTCTGTTCTTCTTCCTTTGGCCATTGTATTGTCTGTTTTTCTTCTTTTGACCATTGTATTGTCTGTCCTTCTTCTTTTGACCATTGTATTGTCTGTTCCTTTTCTTTTGACCATTGTATTGTCTGTTCTTCTTCTTTTGACCATTGTATTGTCTGTTCTTCTTCTTTTGATCATTGTATTGTCTGTCCTTCTTCTTTAGGCCATTGCATTGTCTGTCCTTCTTCTTTTGACCATTGTATTGTCTGTTCTTCTTCTTTTGACCATTGTATTATCTGTTCTTCTTCTTTTGACCATTGTATTGTCTGTTCTTCTTTTGGTCATTGTATTGTCTGTCCTTCTTCTTTTGACCATTGTATTGTCTGTTCTTCTTCATTTGGTCATTGTATTGTCTGTCCTTCTTCTTTTTACCATTGTATTGTCCGTTCTTCTTCTTTTGGACATTGTATTATCTGTCCTTCTTCTTTCGACCATTGTATTGTCTGTTCTTCTTCTTTTGACCATTGTATTGTCTGTCCTTCTTCTTTTGGCCATTGCATTGTCTGTCCTTCTTCTTTTGGTCATTGTATTGTCTGTCCTTCTTTTGACCATTGTATTGACTGTTCTTCTTCTTTTGACCATTGTATTGTCTGTTCTTCTTCTTTTGACCATTGTATTGTCTGTCCTTCTTTTGACCATTGTATTGACTGTTCTTCTTCTTTTGGACATTGTATTGTCTGTCCTTCTTCTTTTGACCATTGTATTGTTTGTTCTTCTTCTTTTGACCATTGTATTGTCTATCCTTCTTCTTTTGACCATTGTGTTGTCTGTCCTTCTTCTTTTGACCATTGTATTGTCTGTCCATCTTCTTTTGACCATTGTATTGTCTGTCCTTCTTCTTTTGACCATTGTATTGTTTGTTCTTCTTCTTTTGGCCATTGTATTGTCTGTTCTTCTTCTTTCGACCATTGTATTGTCTGTCCTTCTTTTGGTCATTGTATTGTCTGTCCATCTTCTTTTGACCATTGTATTATCTGTTCTTCTTCTTTTGACCATTGTATTGACTGTCCTTCTTCTTTTGACCATTGCATTGTCTGTCCTTCTTTTGGCCATTGTATTGTCTGTCCTTCTTCTTTTGACCATTGTATCGTCTGTTCTTCTTCTTTTGACCATTGTATTGTCTGTTCTTCTTCTTTTGACCATTGTATTGTCTGTTCTTCTCCTTTTGACCATTGTATTGTCTGTTCTTCTTCTTTTGACCATTGTATTGTTTGTTCTTCTTCTTTTGACCATTGTATTGTCTATCCTTCTTCTTTTGACCATTGTGTTGTCTGTCCTTCTTCTTTTGACCATTGTATTGTCTGTCCATCTTCTTTTGACCATTGTATTGTCTGTCCTTCTTCTTTTGACCATTGTATTGTTTGTTCTTCTTCTTTTGGCCATTGTATTGTCTGTTCTTCTTTTGACCATTGTATTGTCTGTCCTTCTTTTGACCATTGTATTGTCTGTCCTTCTTCTTTTGACCATTGTATTGTCTGTCCTTCTTCTTTTGACCATTGTATTGTCTGTTCTTCTTCTTTTGACCATTGTATTGTCTGTCCTTCTTTTGACCATTGTATTGTTTGTTCTTCTTCTTTTGACCATTGTATTGTCTGTCCTTCTTCCTTTGGCCATTGTATTGTCAGTCCTTCTTCTTTTGACCATTGTATTGTCTGTTCCTTTTCTTTTGACCATTGTATTGACTGTCCTTCTTCTTTTGACCATTGTATTGTCTGTCCATCTTCTTTTGGACATTGTATTGTCTGTTCTTCTCCTTTTGACCATTGTATTGTCTGTTCTTCTTCTTTTGACCATTGTATTGTCTGTCTTTCTTCTTTTGATCATTGTATTGTCTGTCCTTCTTTTGACCATTGTATTGTTTGTCCTTCTTCTTTTGACCATTGTGTTGTCTGTTCTTCTTCTTTTGACCATTGTATTGTCTGTTCTTCTTTTTTGGATCATTGTATTGTCTGTCCTTCGATTTACAGCTTCTGGTTACCCCACTGGTACCATCAAGCTTTTCTTTGAAGAGAAGATGAAACGATTCTTTAATAATCTTTGATTCAATAGCTTAGTACTCAGAACACATGAGGTTATGGATAGGGTTATGGCGTTTAACGCCACTTTCAACAACGCTTCAGTTATATCGTGGCGGTCAGTTTTATTGGTGGAGGAAACCGGAGTATCCGGAGAAAACCACCGAGCTGCCGCAAGTCACTGACAAACTTTATTACAGTCAACTCACAACGTTAGTGGTGATAGGTAAATTGTAAATATGTACCATGCGATCATGACACCCGCATTCATTATGTAATTGTTTGCTTTTGGAGTTTAGTTATATATCAGAGAGACATCTCTCTGATTATATATCACTTTACTTTAAAGAAAAAATGTAAACTTATAGCCAGAACGTCTCAGATGGTGTTAATTTCGACATAAATCGCACATGCTATATGAAAATAGACGTTCATTTTTTCGTTTACTATCAGTCGACTCCATGTACTTGAAAATATACAAGTACCTGTATTTATGATATTGACAATTCAAATATGTTTATTTAAAGTCGCATTTCTGTGTGTTAATTTGGACGTATGAAATATAGCCATCAATAAAATATTAAAAATAGATTAAAAGGTTGTGTCCAACAGATAACCTCAGTAAAATAATTCGTTTTCTTTTGTCAAGTTAGTTAAGATTTTAATAAAGCAATACTGTCATGTGGTCTCACAAATATGATTTTTCCATCAAAATATTTATCAATTATGGACTTTTTACGAGAACAAAGTTAAAAGTCATTAATTTTTATATTACATATGTTTTTCAATATTATTATTTAGATATTAAAATTTTGAAATTTTATGAAAACTGAAATTTTTTATTTTTTTTTTAATTTTGAAATCTGATGAAAATTTAGAAATCTTATGAAAAATTTGAATTTTTTTGAAATTTTTGAAATTTTGAAATTTTGAAGTTTTTTGAAAAATTTGAAATCTTATGAAATTTTTGAATACTGATAAATTAACAAATTTTCTTTTCGTCTGCTGAGGAACTGGCGCTTCTAAATTTAGTAACATAGCGTCAATATACGTAAAAATAGAAACATAGCGTCAAAAACAAAAAGTCTGGTTTCTTCACAGTGGAAAAAATACATTAAATATTCTGTATATCACGTGACTGATTTAGCCAATGAAATTGTACGAAAACCACACAATATGTAATATTAGAGATTATTTATACTTTAGATAAGATTTTAATAAAGCAATATGGTCATGTGGTCTCGCAAATATGAATTTTTCCATCTAAATATTAAAGATTATTTATTACACCAGAAAACCCTTTCGGATACCAGGTTACATCAATTATGTTTTTGAATGATATTTACATATTGATGTATATCATTCTAATTTCTGTTCAGTATTTTGACACGACCTGAATGAATTCCATAGCTCGTATACAGTATCCTCACTATGATACCGTCAATCGTTTTAAAACTTTCAGTTGTTTGTTTCTTTATACAAAACTAAATTCTAAAACCGAAGAATAAAATAAACAGTGAGAATTTAAGCATTAACTAAGGTCAACTTTCTTCTTTTTATACGACGGAGAAAATTTTGCGGTCGCATTATATGTTATGGGCTTGTCGTCATCGTTGTTGTCTGTCCGTCTGTAGACAACGTTTTCGGTGCAATAAATCTTGTTCCGTAGTTGACCGACAGTTTTAGCAATCTGACCCTTATCACAGAATAAAAGTTGGAATTGATTTTGGAGACTAACTTACTTAACCCTTTCCAAAGACCAAACTTCGAGATTTAAAAAGTTGAAATATCGAGATAAAAAAAATCGAAATTTTGATATTTAAAAAGTCGTCATTTTGAATTTAAGTCGGACATTTTGAGATTTAAAAAGTCGTTATTTTGAGTTTTAAGTCCATTTTTATGAAGCTCCCTAATACGCTTCCTCACGCATATAAGCTAGTTTGGTTGATAAATAGACTTACGTTCTTCAGATAATACCTAGACTTTTTCATCCCTTAGCCGTGTTTATATATGGAAACAATAGCTTAATTCTGATAAAGTAGCTTATCCTATCTCTACACAAGATTATAGTGTCAATTTAAATGTGAATTGAACTGATTTATATTTTAAATTTTATGTTTAAAATTTGCATTGGTCTATCTATGTAGTGATGTAGAAAAATGTAATGGCAAAGTTGTAATAAATTTAATTTGTCAAAATTAGTCAGAAAAGATATATTTCAGAGATAAGTATTTTAATAGATCAATCTTCATTCATGTTTCCACTGTTGCCAGGATAAATTGAATGATCATAGTGACATAGCATTAAGATTTATGTAAATATTGAAAGCGTCATTTTACAGAAATTATATTGATTATTATTATTATTATTATTATCATTATTTTTTGCTTGTTTGTTTGTATTTTGTTACTGTTTTGCTTCTTTGGGGGAGGAGGGGGGGGGGGGGGGGGGGGGGGTACATCGTCATCATTCAACATTTCTTGCTCTTTGCTCTTTTAGATAGATTGTCTACAGGATATGGTAATCATACATTTCAAAAGAAGGGGGTGAAAATAAAACACTAATTTATTCGTTTTGTAACACAACTATTACACAATCGGAAAGTGGCAACCTTTGTGTTTACATTGATCAATTTGTTTACAAAAAATCAAAGGATATTTCCAGTTTTCGTCTGGTTTAACATTTTTCTAATATATTTATGATATTATCTCAATTTTCTTTTGACAATTTTATTTATTTCATTTTATATATTTATTTGGAAAAAGGGAAAATTCACTCCTAAAAGGTTGAAAATATAATTACAAATGTATATGTATATTTGTATTCGACCTTTATATTATACCCGTCTGATGTCATTTATCAAAATCTAAGTCTGCTGCCAAAATAAATCTTTCACAATTGAATTCCTCAAAATCTAGGTCTGGTGCCAAACATTTCATACTTGGCATCTCTTAAAATCTAGGTCTGATATCAAATATTTTACATTTGGAGTCCCTTAAAATCTAGGTCTGATGCCAAATATCTTACATTTGGAATTCCTCAGAATCTATGTATGATGCCAAACATCTTACATTTGGAATACCTCAGAGTCTATGTCTGATGCCAAACATCTTACATTTGGAATTCCTCAGTCTATGTCTGATGCCAAACATCTTACATTTGGAATTCCTCAGAATTTAGGTATGATGCCAAACATCTTACATTTGGAATTCCCCAGAATCTATGTCTGATGCCAAACATCTTACATTTGGAATTCCCCAGAATCTATGTCTGATGCCAAGCATCTTACATTTGGAATTCCTCAGAGTCTATGTCTGATGCCAAGCATCTTACATTTGGAATTCCTCAGAATTTAGGTATGATGCCAAACATCTTACATTTGGAATTCCCCAGAATATATGTCTGATGCTAAACATCTTACATTTGGAATTCTCCAGAATCTATGTCGGATGCCAAACATCTTACATTTGGAATTCCCCAGAATCTATGGCTGATGCCAAACATCTTACATTTGGAATTCCCCAGAATCTATGTCTGATGCCAAACATCTTACATTTGGAATTCCCCAGAATCTGGGTCTGATCTTAAATATTTTACATTTGGAATTCTTCATAATCTAGGTCTGATGACAAACATTTTAGATTTCTAATTCCGGTTTGTGCGCCACTCGATTAAGAAATGGGTGTTCAACATGGATCCCATGGTTTCAAAGCAAATTACTGTATACGTGACTTACAATAGCTGAAGACAAAAATGAACCGTACAAATGAGATAAGACTGGAAACCCATTCGTGACTTATCTTGATGGTGTCATATTTTGCAAAGATTTCCAACAAAATGCATGCAAATAAAAAAAAAAAATATAACTAGTTAGTGTATCTAAAAATATATATTCACAAATATAAAGTAGTTATTTGAAAATGTTTGCTTAGACTGCAATTTTGACGGGGATTGTACAAGTTTTTATTATCACAACTGAAGAGGGAAAGAGCTTGAAATAACCTCCTCTAAAACAAATTCAGTATATTACAACAATTATTATGTCTCACAGTGTGCTCAAAATATATATAATAATTATAGACCAATTTGAAAGCCCAAGTTACCCGCTAGGGTTTACTGTCTACCTATACTATATAATAGTGTCATGTATCGCCACACTCCTTGGTGAGCTATGTGTGATAATAATATCGTTCTTGACTGATGGCAGATTGCTAAACGTCCAGCGGAAAATATACCAATACATGAAATAGTTTTCTTTTAAAATTTGCATATTTTGTTTTGTTTGACCAACATTCATGTTGTAAATACTGCAGTCCTCAAGATGAGAACCGGTCCTGGGGCACAAGACCAGTAAAACTTTGTTCGGACCAGTCAGTTTTAAATGTTTTTTTAAGAACTATATAAAAATAAATTAAAAAATTTGATTCGGACCAGTAAATTCAAATTTTCATTTCGAGGACTTCTACTGAGATTTCTGGATGCCATCACTAGCGTCACGATTGTGGTTACCCCCGATATAAGAGGGTATTTTTCTAAATAATATATGTATTAAAATAGTTGCTGTTCATCGGTAAGATCCACTATTTTAAATATATAACAATACTACAAATCAGGTGGTACAAACTTAGCCTACTCGTACGTGTATTGTTGGAGACTGGTTCTAAAACCTACGGTGTTCAAGTCTGTACATAGTATTCTGTGTAGTCCACTATTTTAAATATATAACAATACTACAAATCAGGTGGTACAAACTTAGCCTACTCGTACGTGTATTGTTGGAGACTGGTTCTAAAACCTACGGTGTTCAAGTCTGTACATAGTATTCTGTGTAGTGTTCGTAGAGCATTGTTTGTTCTTTTGTATTTGTCCATTTTGTCCTTCAATTTACGGCTTCTGATTTTCGGATTACATTCTTTGACATCTTCAGACTTTTCTTATTACATTGTGTATTAGAGGGCTGAATTTGATTTGTTTTGTAATATGATTGTTTCCTTCAAAACTTACGATTTTATGTTCGGTCTAATAAAAATATTTTTTTAACCACAAACAAATATTTTATTATATTATTGTTATGTACATCTCATAAATTGTACCTAGTTAACATATTTGAACAGATTATTAGATTATTTTTTGTAAAGTCATTATTCTTTTTAAATATCGCAGGTTTCTCCGTTTAAAAAAATGATTGATGTCTTAAATAGGGTTAATTGGTTAGTTGGTCTCTCAATTACGATCTCGGAATTATTTTAATTACATGTGCATATCAATACTTCCACTCTTTGAACATGTTTTTCTTCATTTCATTCCATTAGAATCCCTCCTCTTTCTGTCTCTTGCTTAAACAAATGTTGCGTAATATTGAATATATTATAAGTCAATGTTTGTCTTCAAGCTTAGATTTTGAGTTTATAAATATAGGACAGCTCTCACTTTACATTTCCCCGTAGTAAGATATTCGTTTTTCCCCTTTTTTTTATAGTGATTTAATGATTTAATTGTAGCAAGTTTCGTAGTTTTTTTTTTAAATATATTTAACTTTTTCACGATACAAATTTGCCTTATCAAGTAAAATAACGACTTACCTTCGAAAATCGAATGCTAAACCCTTTTGGTATTGCTAATATTATAACAGAAGCAGTGTGCATGGTTTCGTATTCCTCAGTTATAAAAAGTGAACGTTAAGTTAATACCACTTCAAATATACTAGGGTATAACTCAATAAAAAAAGATTTGGTTGAGAACATCCTACGATGACATGACGTAAACATTACACCTGGTTCACTCACCTGTCAGGTAAAAAACTTCAGACACTTTTGATAGATCGAATTATGATGGTTTGATAATAATGTTCTGTTCTCGTTTGTTTTGTAATCTTCAAATGAAAAATACAATATTGTAACTAAATATGTGGTTTTTTTTTAAATATAGATCTAATCTATGTTATAATAGTATAAAAGCAAATTCATTTTCTTATGATATACTTTTTATCATATACTTGTACTATAGTTGATAAAGCTAGAATTTTACCCTGTAATAAAACTTTGAGTTTTGTTTAGAATAATAAGAGGAGTCATGTTTATTTCACCCAGTTTCACAAAAATGCTCTAAGCGGGCTGATAAAGCAAGTTTATTAACTGCTTCCGGAATGTTATTACATGCCTTTCCGTCAATGTCCGTAAGTTCACTTCGTGAATTTCCGGAAAACTGTGTTTACAGACACGGCGGATTCAACTGTTTTTATAAACAATTTGCACAGAAAATTATTAACTACCAATTTCTCTCCTATGATATTGAAAGTGGTTAAAAAACGTGCATTTATTAGATTTGTATATTAAAACAATAATTTTCTTGTTCTATAACTATATATACATGTATTTAATTCTAGCCAAAATGACTAATATACATTTTGGTACAAATCAGTTATTTCCTCTGTTGAAATATATGATAAACATATCTTAAGGTGTCAAACCACCAATTAATTTCTTTAAGGTTTTCTACTAAATTTGTGTTTTTTCGAGCCTACCTGGTCATTTTATCTTAAGTTTAACCTTTCCAAGACCACATATTTTCTGAAACGTACATGATTCCTCTACGTTCTGTCAAAATATCAGGGCATGTTTAAAATCTTGCAGTGAAATGCCATGCTACGGAAAGCACCTACTCTAAAAATAGCTCGGTCATCCCCAAGAAATTCAGTATTTATAGGTCATGCATCAAATCCTTCATAGAGGTATTAAAATACAACTAAATCCATCAAAATTGGGCTCAAAATAATCCCTATTTATTTAACTTCAATTATCAATTTTAATTAGTCCATTCCATTCAGTAGTTTTCACAATACTACAAAGTGAAAGGAACTTTTTTCTTGAAAAGGGACTTTCCCCGGTAGTCACCCTCAAAAACACACGTTGGAATGGATTCGTTAAAAACCTTTTTAGAGAGATTTTTCTGACTGAGGATTACGTTATCGTATCTATCCAGATCCCTGCACCTACTAACTGCAACACTAACATAAATTGTTGTTCAAGCTGAGATATACAGCCTCATCAGGGATTTTTTGTTTTTCTTGTTAATTATCCGGCATCTGGAAAATACAATTCTATGCACCAAATAAAACCGGAACGAAAAAGTTGCCCAGATGTAGCATTTATTGACAGAAGTAAAGAGTATCTTAAAGTCTAGGCTAGGGGTTGCTTCATACTCATTTTAGCCCGGCAGGGTAGTAGTTACCCCACTGTCTCTGTGAAATAAAAGCGCTGTTCATTGAGTCTTTAATTGGTGTCTGTGTGTAATGTTGGACAGTCTCTGATGTTCATCTACATCAATATTTTTCCATAATACATGTAATATATTTAATGTCATTGAACTCCGCTATTATGCAACCACAATGGGTGTTTGGTTGTAGTCATGATAAAAATGTTTGAAAAAAGATATAATTTGTTTTGATTCATGCAGATCGCTCGTTTGTTCTAGTCCAGTCTTGCCTAGTCCGAGATTCCTCTGCCGTCCGACGGCTTTTTGTTCGACTTGCTGGAGCCGTGGAACGTCAGAGTGCTCTCCATAAGGAAAACAGCGGATTTCCCGCTCCAACTCCTGGGTCGGAATATTTCCACGTTTCGTGGCTATCGGATTTTATTTTCTATCCGAAACCCTTATATAAATCGCTTCACCAATCATTTTTCTATTCATTCATAACCATCTTACCCTCAGAAAGTGGTGTTTACACTCGATTACTACACGATTTTGACGTAGACCCTCTCATTTCGCCATTTCACTTTCACTTTCAAACATTTGTCACGTGACTTCGAGAAAACTACGATTACCGCAATGTATCATGGGAGATGATTTGCATATATGATCTTACCTTGTCCAAAATGCTCTGATTTGAGCTGTAGATGGAACTGTTTGTCCTGCATAATACGCTTTATATCGTCTTCCATGTGATTTGTATGTTGCTTACGTATGCAAATAATTTGGCGCGCTGCATTAAATAGCTCTCATCATGCAATGCGTTGCTGTCATCATTCAGTTAGTATCGCGAGATCTGAGGGTAAGATGGTTATGAATGAATAGAAAATTGATTGGTGAAGCGATTTATATAAGGGTTTCGGATAGAAAATAAAATCCGATAGCCACGAAACGTGGAAATTTGCCGACCCGGAGTTGGAGCACAGGGGCTTGTTTATCACTCGACTACTCTAAAAAAAACAAGAAGGGAGGAATCTCAAATGTCAAATTTTCATACAACACTTTTTCAAAATAGTTTTGTATTGGTGTCTTGACCTGATTCCTTTTTGTCATCATCTTTACCTATCTGCAACTTTAAAGCAATGCTTCACAGAATTTGCGGAATCCAGTACTGTCTTCCATCATCAATTCTACGTGCGATTTTATTGGTCGGTTATTTCTTTGCAATCCTGACCCTAAAAATAACCGACCAATCAAATCGCACGTAGGAATTCGGCCTCGTACTGACATGCAAACATGATAGAAGACAGTACTGCATTCTGCAAATTCTGTGAAGCATTGCTTTAAAGTTGCAGATAGGTAAAGATGATGACAAAAAGGAATCGAAATATCATAAATATATTTATTATGCTTCAAATGGGTACCAATATTATGGCGAATCAGGTGAAGACACCAATACAAAACTATTTTGAAAAAGTGTTGTGTGAAAATTTGACATTTGAGATTCTTCCCTTGTGGTTTTTAGCTCGACTTTTCGAAGAAAAAAGTCGAGCTATTGTCGTCACTCCGGCGTCAGCGTCAGCGTCTGGGTCGGTTAAGTTTTTGGTTAAGTTTTAAGTTAAGTTTTCGCTTAAGTTTTTTGTCAGGGTCCATTTCTCAAAAACTATCAAAGGTATCCATTTGAAACTTGGAATACTTGTTCACTATCAAAAGAGGAACCAATTACAAGGCAGATGACCCTGTGATTTGCATATCCAGAGTTATCTACCCTTGTTTCGACATAGTACATAGACATTTGGGATATATTTTTAGTATAATTAAAATTTCTCAATAACTATCAAAGCTATTAACTTGAAACTCAATAAACTTGTAGAAAGTGTTGACCCCAATCTGTTGACAAGAGAAGACAACTCCATCTAGCATTTAATTTGAGTTATTCCCCCTGTTTGACTTCTAGAATTTCTTCATAGCCAGAAATTATGGGTACTTTGCTCATTTGCATATCTAAGATGGCGACGCCTGGACGTCTGCAATTTTCATATGATCTATATAGACGATATCATTCATAATTGCATGTGTGTCATTTTCTGAACTAATGATACATTGAATCAAGCTGAATTAAATGAAATAAAATTAATGAAAACAATTAAATATTCGAGGTTCCTGGATGGACTAAATGAAAATCCGAGGCGACGAACCCTTTTTTTGGCCTTAAGAGTCTATGTAAAAATGTCTGAAATACATGAAACTGGTGGCGTGTGACACAAAATTTAACAATGAATGACATTTGGCGACATATTTTCTGAAATTAATTTAGATTCCTCAATAATACCGTGATATCTGCTCGGTCATGCAATAAAGTCGATCACTTGTTTTGATTTACAATTCTCGCGCAGCACGAGACCAATGACGTCATTCTGTATATTCATAGCGTACATAAACACAGAGGGAATACTTTTCAACGTCAAAATTACAAGATGAGATTAAAACAGAGAAGTTTGAATTGAATAAATTCCATGCAAGTGAAAAAGATCCTTTTTACTAATGTCTTTTTTTCCTGATCATTATGCTTGTTAAATATGTTTCCATCGATGGTATTCCCCAAACATTTGTATTTTTCCGGTTTGTTGACATAACCGTCATCACAGTTCATGACCGTTTCTGGAATGTAGGCCAAGCAAATTGTATTTTAAAATACTTTGAAAATATGATGATTGATCATTCAGATTCCACCATTTTCTAGAAAATGGCCGATTTTACCGGGAAAATACATGCAAGTGCTCTCCATTAGTCACAAAATGGCAGATTATTTTGCATTTCCACTGCTGCTTTAATAACAAATATACCCCTTACTTCTTGGGGTATTGAAATGAAATTCATAGAGAAGATAGAAAAGGAATTAATTTAACAGCAATAATCAAAATTTATAGCATAAATTGAACAGAGAATTAAATTAAACCAGACAGAAAAATGAGATTATCTGGGTTAAAAAAAACCTGTCATTATTACAAATAGCATCAACAAAACTGTATTGTTACCACTCTGTGATAATAAATGTGATTAAAATAAATTGAAATCAGTCATTAATTGTTTTACCAAAATATGTCGGTCTAATAGATTGTATTGACAAAAGCAAAAACACAAAATTCACTGGATTAAATACTTTTTACGTGGGTAAGCAAGTTTAATTTTTGCATCAAATAATTAATTTTTAATACTTAAATTTCAAACTATTTAAAAAAAAACATCTTTTGAAATTTTTCAGACAAATCAATTACACTAAAAAAGCTAAAATACTGTACTTTCTTAATCTGGTTTACTTTTTAAGTTTGGTTGGCCTATGACAAAATCATGTGCTTTATTGAACTTTGATCGGCTTTATGTGACGTCATACGACGCCATTTGGAAAATGGATGGTAAACAAATACAGGTCAGTGTGTTATTATTATCGATCTTTTTTCCATGGAACTTTACACATGTGAGCAAGAATAGATGAGGAACGTTCGACTTTTTCGTATCTGATATTAAACTGCATTAAGCAATTTACAAAGTTATACATACTTCTAACTATGATGGTCATATAAGCAAATATGTTTGCAAGATTGGTAAATATAATCAATAGTGAACAGGTATGGCAAGCACTAAAATTGCGTTTTACATTTATTATTTATCAATAATTTCTCCAGGTAGTCGTGTCTATGTGTATTACATGGTTTTTGCAAAATTATTTAAAAAATCTTTTTGAGGACGTTCCCATATGGGAACATTAGGCGCTAAGACCTCTCAGTGGCGGCCCCTTCAAGTGGCGCCCAGGGCACGTGTCCTACTTGCCATACCCTAGATACGCCACTGATTGTATTGTGTTTCCTTCTTCGATTACGGCTTCTAATTACCCCTTTGGTATCTTCAAACTTTTCTCACAAGATATGGAGTTGTATATCTCACCAAAGACATATGCCTCCGATCACTCTGTCACAGATAGGGGCCGGTAGCACGAACGGACAAAAATCCCGATACATATACATGTATATTATATAATATAATACCAAACATTTGGGTCATGTCGTGCGATGATTGTTACCGCTCCGTGTGTTCTCTGTCTTGCAATTGTCTTTTTGACTGAGAAAAGCTGTCAGATTCAAACAAACACTCTAAGCTAATTAACCGGTTACATCGAAAAAGGATACAACGAAACTTTTCTATCGATTAATATTCAAACAGTATAAGCTGTTTAGTTCGTACACGAACTGCGTTCACATCCATATAGTGCTCGTATATATTCAATG
Organism: Bathymodiolus brooksi; assembly: GCA_963680875.1. Lineage (NCBI taxonomy): Eukaryota > Metazoa > Mollusca > Bivalvia > Mytilida > Modiolidae > Bathymodiolus > Bathymodiolus brooksi. The sequence continues at coordinate 96,604,714 of OY804582.1, read as the reverse complement.
GAAGGGAACTAAACGTTATTATTTAAAAGCTCACTAGAGCTTATGTTATGTGTTATAGATATTTCGACTTTAAATAAAACTTATTTGATTTGATTTGCCATAGGCGCTATTTTCCGTAGATACGCCCCTGAATACAATAGTCAAAATAAAAAGGACAAAAGGACAAACAATAATCTACAAAAGACTACACAGAAAACCAACCATCGACATATATCCCTATATCCCAATTAACCCGACGGCGATATTTGCCAGTCTCGTAAATTATAATACAGTAATTTGTAAGAATAATGTTATTATTATTAGTATATTAAGCGTCTCGTTGATTATTTTTAAGAATCTATGTACAGTTGGAGTGTATTCTCCATTACTTTTTTTAATGACAACTGAAAATATTATTGACACAATCTGACAATTATCAAAAGATCTACAAAGGTATTATTTTTCAGTAAGCACAAAGACAAATTATTTAATTTTCAGAATATGTTAAATTTATAAATGTTTATTTACTTTTGCTTGTTGATGGTGGAATTAACCATTTACTAAAAAAATCTACCTCGATAAATTAATATGATGTTTAATGAATGTGATATTAGCCATTGTTATTAACATGAATTGTTACTTTAGATACTTAGAGCATTTGGAAAACAAAATGCACCTAAATGTGCCAAAATATAATAATAATAACAATAATAATAATAATAATAATAATAATAATAATAATAATGAAATAATAATAATAATAATTATTATTATACTTTACTATAGAAACCAAGCAAGAAATAATTAAGATATTTTAAAGTTTTATTCCATGGAACAAGAAATAACTCATTATTCCCGCGCCAAACTGCACGTAGGTCAAATAACTCACTCGTCGCAACTTCGGCTGATTCCGTACCTTCATCATACCTCGTCCGTATTACGATAGCTCCCATTGGAACTACTTTCGGAAATCTTCAATGAAGGAGGTATTAAAATAATTTCACTTTCGAATATTCGTCCAATAATAATATATTTTCATTCGTCGCAATGTCGGCTGATTCCGTACCTTCATCAAAGACCAATATTTTTCAAAGCAAACTCATCTATTGTCGCCATTTTAGAGCTTATTCGCGGTGCGCAATGTTTGATTGAAGTGACACGGTCTTCCGGCGAAGAAATGTGACGCGTAGACGCATATCAAATACCTTATTACAGCCGAGGTATTGAGGGAGAGAAGCGGACTCACCCGAGGTTTGCCGATTGTCAAATAACTGTGAGGGAATCTGCACGTAGCACAAAATAACTGTTTGAAATTGGCGCGCATTTGCACGTCGAACCAATAACTAGTTATTTCCCTCATATTAGTTCAGTATAATAATACAGTCATGTCCTTCATGAGAAGTTAATATCCATAATTATTAAATCTCGAAAGGATTATTTTCCCTCGGTCCATCGGACCTCGGAAAAATAACCCTTTCTCAATTTAATAATTATGGATATTAACTTCTCATGAAGGCTATAATTGTATATTATTATACTTTACTATAGAAACCAAGCAAGAAATAATTAAGATATTTTAAGGTTTATTCCATGGAACAAGAAATAACTCATTATTCCCGCGGCAAACTGCACGTAGGTCAAATAACTGTGAGGGAATCTGCACGTAGCACAAAATAACTGTTTGAAATTGGCGCGCTTTTGCACGTCGAACCAATAACTAGTTATTTCCCTCAGCATGTCGAACCAATAACTAGTTATTTCCCTCATATTAGTTCAGTATAATAATTCAGTTATGTCCTTCATGAGAAGTTAATATCCATAATTATTACCTAATTGTAATTTTTTTCTTGTTTATTAAGTAACTACATATTTTTAGATATGTTTGCGTTTTTGTCTCCCCTGTGATCGATTGACGCGTCAATAGTCTTCAAGAGACTATTGCACGACAGACTATTGAACTGACCTTTGAACCTTTTTTTCATTGGACAAAAAATTTCAAAACTTAAAAAATTTCGAAATTTCTAAAATTTCGAAATATTTCAAAATTTCTAAAATTTTCAAAAAATTTCAAAATTCTAAAATAAAAAAAAAATTAAAAAAATTTAAAGTTCAAAATTTTCAAAAAATGTGAAAACTTCAAAATATTCAAAAATTTCAAATTTCAAAAAAATTCTAAATTTTCATAAGATTTCAAAATTTTCAAAAAATTTCAAACATTTCAGTTTTCATAAAATTTCAAAATTTCAATATTTAAATAATAATATTGAAAAACATGTAATAAAAATTTAGGACTTTTTACTCTGTATTCCACTTGTTTATTGTTATCTAATTCAACAAATAAATCATTTTCATCAGTTTTTCTACAATATATGGATGAATATATTTAAGTCATGTCCGCTACCTTGCTTCTGTTTAATTAGGAAATAAAACAGTTATTTAATGGGTGTGGATGCAATAGACCAATCTATTTGTCCTGAGGTGCTGGGAATGACCAAGTGTTCTATTGCATGAGGCCAACGGCCGAATCTATTGCATCCACACCCATTAAATAACTGTATATTATTAAATCTCGATTTAATAATTATGGATATTAACTTCTCATGAACGCCACAATTGTATATAATAATAATAATAATAATAATAATAATAATAATAATAATAATAAAATACTACTACTACTACTACTAATAATAATAACTCTCTCTCTCTCTCTCTCTCTCTCTCTCTCTCTCTCTCTCTCTCTCTCAAATATTTTTTTTACTTATAGGAAAGATATTTTATCATATTAATCAATCATAAATTGTAAGAACACATTTTTTTTGTAGTTGACTTGAGCATTTCCCATTTATTGGAATGCATCTGAAATATGTCAACTGCCAAGTAATAATTTGTAGTAAACAATATTATCTATGCAGTAACACTAGACTATAAATATCTACTAGGATTTCTACAATAAACAAAATTTGTTACAGTAAAATAGTGAGCGAGCGATTGTTGCTTAACGCCAATTCAGCATGTTTTCCCCTGCTATGTCATGGCGAGAACAACTTTATTTTCAGTGAGATGATGACGAGGTCCGCTTTGTACCCGACCAACACGCTTAGTTGGATTTTTATAGTGCTAGCTCGCTGAAACACGCGGGTAGACATGTCGCTCCACTCGGACACATTATTCTGATTCCCAGCCAACCAGTCTTTGCTCTTTCTCCTTAAGTTAATGCTGCGTGCTTAGCGGAGAAGCAACAAATATCAATTTAATAGCTTTGGTTTGACCCGACCGGGGTTCGAACCCATGATTTACCGCACTGGAGGCGAGAACGCTAACCATTACGCCATCGATGCGGTTAATAGTAAAATACAAATGTTATTTGAATTATGGTTTGAAATTAAAACTTAAGAAGGAAAAATAATTTAAACAAAATCCACAGAATATTTTTCTAATACCATGTGTAAGTAAAACACACAAAAAAGTTTCATATTTTAAGTCTATAAAATCAAATTTGTCCTAAACTTTAATTCAAATATGGCAAAACTGCTCGTTTTAAAACGAAAAAAAGTGTTGCATTTCTTAAAATGTCGGTGGCTTCTCAGACCCACCTGCCTCGGTCATATTTGACACCATGCTACGCCGTGTCGAGCAACACAAACAGACAAAATCAGTCAACAACCGGAAAACTGGGAAAACCGCAATGGCCTTGACTTGGCACAGGCATTTCCAAAGAAATGGTGGGTTGAATCAGATTTTACGGTGCCAAACCTCCCGCTTCCATTACAGAAAAAAGGGTCCGGTTGTCACTATAACAGCATTTTTAACAATACTGGGACAAAATAGGTATAATAGTAGTCAACGCAATACTTTATGAAAATCCATCGTTTATTATCGTCTCTGCAAAACGGTTTAATTAAACGGTCATCTTCTTACACAATATGATTTCAAATGAGATGTTGTATGACGTCATGTCTAAACCACGATTACTTAATCCTTATCTTTATACATTTTCCATATTTACTTTATGAAAATCCATCGTTTATTATCGTCTCTGCAGAGACAGAATATTTTTCGACAAGATCTTGGTATCGGAATATAAACTTTTTAAGAGATCGAATAAGACGAATCTTTTCATAGCCCTGGTCCAGTATCCACTGTTTCTCAGATAAAGATGACGTTTCAAGAAATCAGAATAATTGCTACTGGCCCTTGCATAACGAATCAATTGCGAGATGTATTTCTGTTTCTGTTTCTGCCATATGATTGCCTCCTTCATCATATTGAAGATTATGCAATTTTGATTTTTGTGCGGCATGCCCAACGAATAGTGAAGCCAAAATTTAAATCAGTTTCCAAATAGATGATAATAAATAATAACAAAATTTGAATTTACAATTTACAATTAAAACTATATACAGTTGTCACTATCTGGACTATAGGGACACGATCCTTGCCTTAAAGGCCTCATGTGTGTCCATCTCAACAATGTATGGAGCTAGTAGGTTCCAGTCTCGTACTGTTCTTAGAAAGAATGACATTTTCCTGGTGTCAATACGGGAGGATGGTATATGGAATGACCTGTTGTGTGCTTGTCTGGTTTTTCGACCTCGTGGAATTAACCTGTTTTCCTTGTTGATGACTACAAGTTCTCTGTCGATTTTATACAGCATCACAAGTCTAGCGTCCTTTCTTCTGTCTGCAAGTGGTTTCCATTTTAGTCTTTGGATGATGTTGCTTACACTAGATCTATTCCTGTGATTGTTTGCTACATATCTAGCCGCTCTTCTCTATACTTCCTCCACCTTGTTTATATCAGTTTGTGTAAATGGGTCCCAGACTGTACTAGCATATTCTACTAGTGGACGTGCAAGAGTGAAATATGCTTGTTCTTTTATCCTGATTGATGAGATTTTCAGGTTTCTACGCAGAAAGCCAAGAGGTTTATTTGCTTTGCAGGTAATAGAATTTATGTGCTGGTCCCATTGTAATTTGTTTGTGAACGTGAGGCCTAAATATTTGGCGGATGTAACTGACTCTAGCGTATGCCCGTGGAGTTGGTATTTGGCATCAATTGTTTTCTTTTTGTTGGTTACTCTGAGTACTGTGCATTTATCAGGGTGGAATTTCATGCACCATTCATTTTCCCAATGTCCCAGCTTATCTAGATCTTTTTGTAGAGTGTCAGCATCGTTGTTGTTGGATATTGTCAGGTACGCTATTGTGTCATCGGCGAAGAGTCTTACTGTTGATGTTAGTCTTGGTTGGAGGTCGTTTATGTAGTAGAGGAAGAGCCCTGGACCTATGACGGATCCTTGGGGAACTCCTGAGTCCACACTGACTGCATCAGAGGTAGATCCATCAATTACTACAGATTGTTTTCTGTTTGCAAGCCAGTTTTGTATCCACCTGACTGATTTTCCTATGATACCATAATGCTGCAGTTTGTGTATGAGTAGGCTATGGTTGACTTTGTCAAAAGCCTTAGCAAAGTCCAATATGAGGATATCTGTTTGTTGGCCTTTTTGTAAGTTCTTGGAGATGTCATCCACGATTTCAATGAGTTGCGTTTCACAGGAGTGGTCCTTTCGAAATCTATGTTGTAGCGGATACAGGATATTACTTTCTTCTCCATGCTTCATGATTTTACTGGCCAATATATGCTCCATAATTTTACAACAGACTGATGTTAAGAATATTGGTCTGTAGTTTTCAGCCAACGACTTTTGACCTTTCTTGTAGACAGGCGAGACGCCAGTCATCCGGGACTACACCAGTGTCTAGTGATTTCTGGAATATAAGCTGCAGTAGTGGTGAAATATCTGTAGCTAGTTCTTTAAGAATCCTAGGTGATATGTTATCAGGTCCTGGTGCCTTGTATGGACTTAGCTGTTTTAGTAATTTTGAAATACCGTTGCAGGTGATGTCAAAAGATTTCATATTTGGATGTTGTGTGTTTATGGAGTTCATACGGTTTGAATTCAGGAATTCCTCAGTGGTATAGGATGTTTTCTCAGAGAAGGCTGATTTAAACTGTAAACACCATATGCAGGAGAAGCTGGTATATTGCTGAACATATTTGGAACATTTATGATTTTAAAATTGAAGTCATCCCGTTTATCATAAATTTTAGTTCTGAGTTGACCACTGTCGTCAAATTCGAGGTATAGTTCCAAAAATGATGCGGACGAAGCTGTATCTGTGGTCTTTTTAATTTCCAGCTCTGGAGGATATATCAATGGAAGAAATTCTGCAAATCTAGGATTATTGATAGATAAAACGTCATCAATATACCTGTATGTGAAATTAAAGGCAAAGACCGGAGTGAACCTAGCGTGTTCTTTCTAATTTAGGGAATAATTCTTGTAACAAAATGGCAACATTGCTTTAGTCAGGCTAGTTTTAAAATAAAGTATGTTTTATGACATAAATCTTGCAAAAATCCATGGCCAGCTTTGAATAAAAACAGTAAAATAAATACACGCCAGGGGCGGATCCAGGATTTCAAGTTAGGGGGGTGGGCGCACTTAAAAAAATTGCGCCGAGCGGAGGGAGGCGCGAAAATTTTTGGGGATTTCGTGTGAAAAATCACGATTTTACGCCAAAAAATCATATTTTATCCAATTTTAGGGGGGGGGGGGGGGGGCGGGTGCGCCCCCTGGATCCGCCCCTGCACGCGAATACCTTGGACCAAGGATTTGGAATTTGTATAGTAATAGATCTAAACTATACAAATCCTTGCTTGCACCGCTTTTCAAAGATAATGGCATCAATAAGAATGCTCCCATCCCGCCTCGCCTGTCGCCAGATAGAGAAATAAAAAGAAAAGAAAAAAGAATATATATATATGCTCCTGATATTCCCCTACGATCAAAATCTATGTCATAGATAATGCATTTGGGGATATGCTGAAGACGTAAACCAACACTTCTGATAAGTTCCGGAGATATTTCCGACATTGTATAATATATTAAAACTACATATGTTAACACAAATTTCATTGGCTTATATTTTTCTTATAATATCCAATGAAAACGTTTTTTGTATTTGACCTCATAAAAAATTTCGTATTTTTGTTCGAAACATTAATATTAATAATAATACAGAAGAATATTATGACAGAAAAACAGTTTAATTAACGTTATCAGAAACGAAACAAGGTAAACTGTTCAACATTCTATTCACATACTGTACATTAGAATGCATTTATCTTATTCGACACATGTAGAAAAATGTATTAGCAGACGAATTTTTGAAAATGAGATCCACCCCCTTTTTATTAATGAAGAAATAAAAAGTTTCAAAACAAAGGCGGTATAAGTGAAATAAAGCATTAATTGAAAATATTAGCTATCAAAGAATAGACGCATATGACGATCGCCAAAAATATCCCTAGTTAAAAAGATATTCAATATCTTTGACTGAGTAAGTTTGACTCCGCTGATGCACAGGAACTTGTCTCTATCAATGACAATGGGAGGATCCACATTAATAATTCTTCCATTTATTGAAACAAGTACCAGTAGTTTGATACTCCATGTGTTGTCGACTGTCAACTCATTTGGCTTCATGTCTTTTTTTTACCCACACAGCACATTTTTATTTAATTTCTATTGTTTAGATGGATCGTCAAAAACCATGGAATTGTGCCTCTCTGAAATTATCCATTAAACCCAATGCTAGCAAATCTTCTTCTTTCGTAATTTCCTCCTGTCTGGGAGCACTCGGACTGAACCGATAAAATATATATTTTATCTGTACACATTAAAAACACATAAAATCCTTTATAAAATATGAATTGACACTATCCGCCACCATAATGTCCAGTGTACATTTGTATATACATCAAGTCGTGATTTTAAATATTTAATCAGGGATATTTGAATTAAAAGTTCTGTTTAGTGCTTTACTTGGTACGAGTAGCAGCGTCTTAAAATAACTTAATGTTCGTATAAAAATGCTATGAAAAATGTATGCGGTCGGCTTTGAGTAGCATTATATTAAAATAACTTTAAAATAACTTTAAAATGTTTGTTCAGGATGCTACTTTAAAAACCTAAAAATATGTACACTATCGGTTTGAGTAGCCTTATTTTAGTAGTGTTCATATATAATGCTACTTTTAAAATCTAAAATGTATATATATATATATACGGCAGTATTGTTTAAGGCTGATTGCCCATACACAGAGATTTACCCCTTATCACTCACACACTAACTAGACACTAGTAATGTTCATCCTTTTCATGTGTATTAGATGGCAGTAATCTCTAGATTGTGTTTCGATTGTTCTAAGTAATTCTTTGTCATCTGGGAGAATGTTTAACAAGACATTGACAGTCTATCAATAGTTCTGTGATGGTCTTTTTGTTATTGAAATAGTTAGTCCACACTCTACTTCCAATTTTGTCAATCACGTATTCTTTAATATTTTGAAAATGAGATTTCCTAATGTTTCTGTATGCCGGACAGCTTGTAAGAAGGTGTTGAAGGTCTTCAGTTTCAAGTTTGCATATACATGTAGGGCATGTAGGGTCTACAATGTACCTCTGCTTGGTTGAATTTAACTTTTAAGGTCTGAAGCATGTATGTTCCAATTAGCATGCATACTTTTGTTGCAGCTTTCCTGACATCCTTTACAGAATTTGAAATAGTATCCCAAACATTGTGAGTTTTTCCAATATTTAGATTTTCTAGATCTGTTGAGAGTAAATTTAGTGTTGATTTTTCTTTGCAATCTGATCTGAGTTTATTAGATCAATAATATGAAATAGTTCTTCGTACTTTATTTTTCCACTCTATTTTATTGTAATGACAATTCATTATTTCGATAAATGACGGGAGTTGATACATGTCTAGTGTGTAAGTTATTCTAACAAAGAAGCTGGTTGGTTGACCCGCTGTATGTTGTCTCCATGCGATCTCTCACATTGAGTTAATTTGACTCATTGCTATTGAGTGTAGAAGACTCAACTGTCTTTTGTGGAGCTTGGCATTTATTGGCAGTACTCCTAGAAGCAAGTAGATTGCTGATGTTGCTGTTCTGTTTGGAAGAGATTGAATATGTTTAATGTTTAAATGTGCTTAGATGAAAACTGCGCAATGCCGTTAAATCTTTGTTTTGAAGATTTAAAGTTTCTAGTCCATATAGAAGGCGTGGGACAACATAAACTTGGTATATCTTACAAGATGTTCTTGGGTTGAGTCCATTTGTGCTATGTACGCCGGTTTTGATCAGAGAGCATAGTGTCCTTCTTGCTAGTTATATCCTGTCGTTAACATTAATCTTGTTTTCTTCAAACGTTGTTCTTCTTAGACCAAGATGTGTGGTTTCAAATTTAAATTCCAGTGTTATTTCCCAAAGTAAAATTTTCGGTTGTTTCTTGTATTCTTTCTGCATTTCGCTTGTTGATACTTTGACTATTGTAATGCTTTTTATTGGATGAATCAGGAATCTGTGGTCACTAGAGTAATCATAAACAGTGTTAAACATTTCTTGCGTTTCGTTTCGGTCGTTTGATAAAAGTATTGCAAATATCACAGGCAATTCTATCTATCAATGAGCGTGTTGACTACCAGGTACATTAATTATATTAGGCCAAATAAAAAAATATGTGTAGTTCCGGTTACCCTACCTACCCTAATATTTAGCCCCTACCCTAAAGATTTGTTTACCATTTTGCAATAAGCACTGTTAAAGTCACAATGTCTCTCCCATAGAATCAATGTAAAAAAAATATATAAAATAAAATAAAATCCCTACCTACCTACCCTGTTTTTTATTTTAATGTAACTGGAACCACATATATATTTTTATTTGGCCTTACATGGATAGTTGACCTTCCCATTGATAAAAACAAATGCCTGTGGGGAAAGTCTTTGTGGGTTTCCCTTTAAATAGCTTTTAAAATATGTCATTTTGAATGCAGTTATATACTTTTTTCGTGAATAAAAAAAATTGGGATTAATTAAACCTTCCTAGGCCCCCCCCCCCCCCCCCCCAAAAAAAATACCTGTGTTTCCACTAACCCAGCTGACCCTAATATTTTTTTCGAGAAATTTTTATTTCAAATTCGGAATTCATGGTGATTTCCGTCCCCGGTTTTTCACTTTATACAAATCATGCCCAATTTCCTTGACAATAAGTTAAAATGCTTTACTGATTAAGATTCCGATTCCAGGTATCAAGTGTTTGACTTCGAACAGCATGGCTTCCGTTTTGGCAATTAAATTACATAAATGTAGCCATAAAGATGATGGAAAAAAGATTGTTCGATCAGTTTCACACAGAAGTACTTTGTTCGAACTGTTCGAAGAAGTGCATGGGCCTGTTGACTTCAAAACCGTAAGAGTATCTGTGGCTGTGGGCAAAAATGTGGACGGTGCATCAACTTTCCAAAGGGAAGGACACATTTGTATCGGCAATTTATACGAAAGCTTGGGAATGAAGTATGTGGAATTTTCATGCAAACAGAACGAAGACATACATCTTGGGGGGGGGGGGGGGGGGGGGTGTACATCTACATGACTACCGATCCTAATTTTTTTCAAGCCGTTAGCGGAAACACACATATTTTTTTGGGGGGGGCCTTGTGCCATTCAACGCAATGCAATTTTAGATTTTTAAAAATGTATTAAAACTTAAATATTTAACTTTTCTTTCATTTGCAGAAATTACTTAAGATGAGTAATTATCACAGATTTGACAGAATTCCTCATACTATATAATTTATCTTTCATTTCAGAAATTACTTAAAATGAGTAATTATGAAAGGTTTGGGGAAGACCAAGAATCAAATGGTCACACAACAGTTGATTTACAAGCTGTCGGTGATCAGCAATCAAACTTGGAAGATGTTCACATTAAATTGGACAAGGAAGAAGATGAAGGAAATCTGAAGATATATTCCTCAGAAACCAAATCAGGTGTAGAATACATTGATGATCCATCAGCAAAACGCCAACTTACACTCTATGAGTAAGTACATCTGTAAACCAATATTTTATGAAATCAGATAAATTAAAACTTCAATATACTGTGACATGATTTGAAGAAGAAGGCTTAGAAGGCAGTCATATACAATATTAAACAATCAATATTCATATGTTGTAATAAATTCAATGTTAAAAGCCTCAGAAGAAATAAGTAAAATACCTACAACATAATGTATCACTGGTATTAAACTGATGTTCGTAACTTTAGTTACCTACATCCCAACATGACGGACACGGAAAATGGTAAATTAGAATATCCTTGGTTTCTCTTTATCAGTAGTGTTTATTAGTAAGTCCATACGGTATGATTACAGGTGGGAATATTAGACACTCGAATGCATACATAAAAATGACGAAACTCTTATGAGAACATTGAAATATTAACTTGAAAAAAATTGAAGGATGTACGTAACTCTTTGAAGTGATGTTCGTAACGTTAGAAAGATATTTAAAGAGATGTCCGTAACTGCAGATTTCCATAACTATTAAATAATAAGAACGTGTTTAATTGCTCATGAAGAAACAGTTTGAGAGATTGAATCCACAGCCACTCGAATTCCGGACCCCCCTTTTTCCTCATTTGGTCCCTCCCACGATTATGGTATGGATCTTTGTCTGGAAGTATATCTTTGAACCATTTATCCATATTTTACAACATTTCGTATTACAACTCTCTCGTTCTACTAACTTTTGTTTCTAGGTCCAGCTGCCGTTTTACTTATATATACGTTACAACTCTCTCGTTCTACTAACTTTTGTTTCTAGGTCCAGCTGCCATTTTACTTATATAAGTAAAACGGCAGCTGGACCTAGAAACATATATAAGTAAAACGGCAGCTGGACCTAGAAACAAAAGTTAGTAGAACGAGAGAGTTGTAACACGAAATGTTGTAAAATATGGATAAATGGTTCAAAGATATACTTCCAGACAAAGATCCATACCATAATCGCGGGAGGGACCAAATGAGGAAAAAGGGGGGTCCAGAATTCGAGTGCCTGTGATTGAATCTAGTTTCTGCATGACTGATCAAATGATGGTCTTTCATAAATTTTATTTTTAGTACTGGTTTTAAGTAGATTTTATTGGTCCTCTCTCATGATCAAATATGCAATAGTTTGTGGTGTATGTTTTAGTTTCGTCTACAAAAAACCAATGTCTGTTCGTTCGATTACAAGAATATATTTTCATTATTGCAGATAGCTTCAATCTAAGAAGAATGTTGGTTTCAATTTCAAAGCAAAATTAAGCATGCAAACAACTTAAAAGTAAAAAGAACAACAAACAACGAAACGAAAGCATATAGAACGAGTATTAAGAAGGAAAAACAATTCAGGGTCACATACATGTACAGTATTCTACCTTTCTCACATTTTTAGGATGTTGATTTGTTTTAGCGTCACATGCGACTTATTGACAGTTGAAGACTTGTTGATCCATGAAACATCGTAATCATGTCAATGTAAACAATTATAGACTTGCTACAATAAGTCCCTTTCTAACCTATTTGTATCTTGTGCGTACCCCTTTAATAAGTTTGCTGCTGAAAGCAATGTATCTGTACTACATAAATATTGTCGGAAAAGATATATTACCTATAGCAACATATTTACTAAAGTATACAAGAATATAGATAAGGGACTTGTAGGAAATCTATGTGTATAATTATATTTAACATGGGTGAAGGAAATTCATGTATGCGATCCCGATTTAAAAAACTATTGATATTAAACTAATTCGTTTATATACCATCAAGACTGTCCAGACTAACATCCTGTCAATTTCAATGCATATTTATAAATATATATGTATTTGTAAAACTTGAAATGGTATGATATAAAAAAAATGAACTTTTCGAAAACAGCTTTACCATAGATTAATCCAATTTTAATACTTACAAATTATAGATTCGTTAAAAAGTATTATAAATCTTTATTTATCTGTATTTAGTACAATAGTCTAACAAATTAATAATAAATTAATCTGGTTTCATTTCAGCATTAAAGGGAAATAATTAGATGTGTCATTCTTAACATACTTGATCTGGTGTGTCCATTTTTATTAAAATAAGCAAAAAACACAAAGGACAATTAATTTGGTAATAATTCACGGCATATTTACACATAGAACTGTTAATTTACATACAAATATACTTTGTTAGAATGTATATATGAGACCCAGAATGGCCCTCATTGAATTTAATGATGATGTCGGAGGTCGCCATCCATGGGAGGTCCTAAACACCCAAAGGTCGGAAGTCAAAACGCCCTATTGCAAGGTCGTAGTTGATGAAAGACGCTTCTAGAGCACACAGTCCAAGACCAAATAGAAATATCAAAATAATACTTACAACTACATATGTTGAATCGACTGCCGCATCGGCCTCAACAGTATTAATTATCTGGTCATTCTCGATATCCATCGCTGTAAGATTGCAAAAGATTACAGGAAACGCAAAGCCACGTGTTTATTATTGCTAATTGGAAACAAGCGTTGGGCAAGGTGTTCTTCTCCCGCTACCCTCATCTTTCGTTCATCTCACTCATTCGTAACCCTCTCATCCTCCGCTCTGTATTTTTTTTCCCTCGTGCATTATATAATCTCTCCCACCCCTATTACCCTCTCTATCACTTCAGGGATGTTTTTCCTTGTTTTCAAATTTTATTCATTACAAAAGCGTTGTTCTTTAAATGTTTTAAACATGATTTTAGAAACACCAAACTTTAAAGTTACCAACATCATATTTGAAAGTTACGAACATCGTTCAAAAATAATTCTACAGTTACTTACATCATTTGTACTCCTTAAAGTAGGTTTTGTGCCACATAGGAGAATTTACAGTTGATTTAAGCATATCACTACAGTTCATTGTTAAAATATCTATACATTTGAAATGACAATATTTGAAAATAAACTAAAAACAAAGAGAAAACAAGGATATTCTAATTTACCATTTTCCGTGTCCGCCATGTTGGGATGTTGGTAACTAAAGTTACGAACATCAGTTTAATACCAGTGATGTATCAACACTTGCATTTCTTTGTGTTGTTAACTTGTTATTGTTAACCTGTTTAATAGGAATATGTAATTACTAATATTTTCTATAAAATTGGTAATTTTTACAAGTATATACATGCATATTATGTTTATTTTGAAAACATCTCTTAACTCTTTTGAAATCAAACTGTAATGATGATTTATTGGTCCACTAGCTAAGTTTTATCTGATAGCCCAACCCTGGAGTGAAGATGGTTGACATTATTAAAAGTAGAAGCTTTGACTGTTGTTTCAGTGAGAAAGCACTATGAATATATTAAGCTTAGTGTGTTGGTCTAGTACAAAGACATCATCATCATCTCATCAAAACTTGTTTTCGCCATGAGATATCTAAAAAAAAAACATACTCACTATAGTATTAAACAACAATCACACACTCACTCTAAAACACTCATGTAAAACCAAAACTAACAGAAATCTAACAATGAGTTTTTCATTTAAAGGAATTTTAAGAGATTGTATAGTGTATACTGATTAATTCACCTCCAAATATTATATAATATAAGTGGACAAATAAACTCACAAGATGGACACAACTGTTTTAATCTTAAAAAATTGGCTCTCGTCTAAAACAATTCCTGGAAATATTTAATATACACTTGAAACTAAAATATTTCTATTGGAAAATGAACGGAAAACCATGAATATGGGAAAGATATTAATTATTTAATGTATTTTTCTTTATTTACAGATCTTTACAGAATTCCGTCAAGTCTATGATAGAACATGTTGTGTTCCGTATTGTATTGATGTTGTTAATATTACTAGACTTTACGTTGGTTGTTATAGACTTATCTGATTCAAGTTGTAACAGTAATGATGTCTTAGAAAACATCTCCCACTTTATCATTAGTCTATTTCTGCTGGAAGTCTTTGCTAGATTATTCTATCAAGGGTAAGTGTATCAAATCTTATTAAATTGATAAATTTGTTGTTATTGTAGCATCTTCGCTAGCCAAGGGTTACAATCCACTTCTCCCCATTTGAAGTTGACGGGAGTTGGATCATAACCATTGGCAAGGGAATATGTTGTACTGGTAAATAGTGGTGTTTCTGTTGTTCTTTTTCGTTATTGTTTTTCACATTTATGTGACAAATGTATTTTAAACCTTCATTAGCACTTGCTTATCAACCCATTTTTAAGTCCTACGCTAGAATAGATATAGAGAGAGGGTCTAGTAAATTGAAGTGATATCTAGCCATGAAAGGGGAACTATATATTAAGACAAGGACCACTAAAATTAGAAAGGGGACTAACATATTTTGAGTGTTATCGCTCTGAAGAATACCTTGTAATTTTTGCCAGGTGCCAATCTCTGGATTTATTTAAGAATTGAATGCAATCTTTTGTAGTTTTTTTAGCATGTAAAAGTGTTGTCCGAAGTACATTAAAACAAAAATATTGACAATTTTGTAGAAAATGTACTTTAGTCAACACATTTACAACTCTATAAAACTACAAGAATTACATTCAATACTACTAAGTCATAATCAAAATGTTACATTATTGAAATTGAAAATTGAAATTACATGTATTATTATTTGTTTTAATATTCTACATTTTTAACCTTTGTTATTGTGTGTTGTTGTTAGTTTTCATGATGTTTGAAAATAGTTGCTGGAAGTGTGTGTAGTTGAGTGGTTATGCACTTCATTGACTGATGAAGTTTAAATTCCGAAGTCACATGTCAACCCTTTGGCCAATCACATTGGGCTTTCTAAATGAAATGAACACATAATGTAATTATATCCAAATAATAAAAAAACCGTCAGCAGTTTCTTGATAAATGTCGACAATTTTAAGAGATTTGATTTATATTAGACTCCAACTTGTCAGACACAAAGCTGAACATGGCTGTTAGAACTAAGAACGTTTGTGAACTATTGATCACCAAGTATTATCTGAAGCTGTATAAGTATGATAAATTATAAAACTAGCTATACAATTGTTAAATTACAGGTCAAGTTAAATCTTAATTAAATTTGGAAGATTTTTAATAATAAATGGCAGCATAAAATGATCAACTCACTTTAGTTCCTCTGGTCAAATTACAAAATCTATATATTATCTTTGGTAATTTCTTGTACATTATGAAAAGATAATATTGTTAACTTTTCATATACATGTATTGATACAATGGTTTTAGAAGCCACTTGGTCAATGTAAACCAAGATTTAATGGGATTGTCTTTGGGTGTTTTTTTTCCCTGCAAATACTGTTATATATCTAACGGCTTTACCTTCCATCTGAAATTCTTACCTGCACATAAAATAAAGAAAAATATTCAAGTGGTCAAGCATTGACATTTTAAGCTGTATATATGGAATGAAATTTAATACTACTGCTAAATAATACTAGGTTGATTGCTGTAACATACAGTCTTTGCCTTAATTTTTTTTCACCTACTTGCCTGATAACCAAATTTAGAAAAAAATTATATTTATTCAAACAAATTGTTTCATAATTTTCACTCGTCCGAATCCAGTTTTACTTGTCCCAGGTTTTGGGCAAGTGGGTTAGCACGAAGAATGACATACATATCAGGCCAAGGAAATAAGTACCTTTACTCTAACATTCATGAAAGAATAGGGTAGTAAGGGTAGGTACAATTGTAGGTAAGCAAAACTTTTTTTCACAGTTTTTAGTTAGGTTAAAGATGACCAGAATTTGGTTTTTACCAGTGCTTGTCCAATAATAGCAATGAAAATTTAAGAGTATGTACTAAAAACAGTCATTCCCAAGGTCTGTCAGACATGTGGCAATGTACAGTAAAAATTGGTTTGGTCCCGTGAAAGGTTATTCGTTAGCAATGAAAATTTAAGGGTATGTACTAAAAACAGTCATTCCCAAGGTCCGTCAGACATGTGGCAATGTACAGTAAAAATTGGTTTGGTCCAGTGAAAGGTTATTCGTTACTGGACCAAATGACCAGTTAGTACTCTGAGCACCTCCTCTGTGGAGCTTGTGAATGTCCTGTAAACTTGATGGTGGGTCCTGAAATCCGTACTCCTTTACTGGACTAAATGTCAATTCAACTTCAATTTACCCTGGGAAACACTGCAGTTAAAACTAGGGTGATATTGTCAATTATTTAAATAAGGTACATATGCTGCATTTTTTTGTTTTATTTTGACCAAAATCAGTCTTAGAAAAAATATTTTCCTGAAAGCACTGGTATGACAATTTTAACCAATGTTTATGTGAATATAAAGAAATAGTTCGTTTTAATAGTTTATCTTCAATTAAAAACATATCAAATTTTAGTACACAAATGTAAAAGAGTATGTTTTATCCCCAGGGATGATTTGTTTCAGTTATTTAACTGATTTCAGCTATTTTTTTTGTGAAAAAGAAATTCGGAAAAATTGCAGGATTGTCAGAACAGGTCAAAAATGACCTTTTGAAAGGGGGTGTAGATGGTTTTAGCTATTTTCATTGATTTTCAATTAATTTATTTTCTATACAGAATCCTCCCAGTGTATTCCATTCAATATGTTTTCTTTTGCATTAGTATAATAGAATTTTGGGGGTGATTTTTTTTAAATCCTTGCAAATTTTGATACACAAATGTAAAAAGAGTATAACTTTAATAATCTAGTTTTATTCCATTCTATATGTTTTCTGTAGTATTATTAATATTTAATTTTGGTGGTGATTTTGCAATTTAAAGCTTGTTATCTGTATAACCAAAGGTACGAGTATTATGATAAAAGGATTTGCAGAAAGCCCCGATTATAGATGACTACCTTATATAAACTGCTATGACAGTCTTTATTTACATAATTTCAAGTTGAATTTGAATTAATAGATAAATAATGGTCTTCCTTTCAAACCCTCTAAGTCTAATGCAAATAGAATTGAAGATTTTTGTACAAAAGGTATTTCATAAAGATGTATAAATACCGATGTACAGACATTGAGAATTTATCACTTGTCTTATATTATATAATTAATCAAATCCATCTTTGCATTAAAAATGTTGAAGTAGAGTTTTAACTTTAAATGATTGAAATGGGTGTCTTCTACTTGTCACTTTACAAACAACAATATGAGTGAATAAGCATAGAACAATGGTTGTCCTGCATATTAAATGCAGAGCTTATATATTGATCTTGATTTATTGTTAAGTCAAAGTGTGTTAATGTTTAGAAATGGTTGTTTATGTTAGCAAAATTATTAGCTTGTAGGAGGCTAAGTTAACAAAGTAGAACGAGGACAATTTTAACCTGCACGATGCACCGCCAATGGTTGTTTAAGAGAAAACTTACGCATATGTTATGGCCACTGTTGATAGTGCATGTACTACAAAGAGAACGGTTTTCAAATTGCCAAAACTTCTACCGGTATATTTTATGCCTGAATGGTTATTATTGGTGTAATTTGTTATTTTGGTATTTTAGCAGATTATGCATTTTAGGCTTGTTTTAACAAAAATTAATAAAAGTCTTCTCTAAAACCATAAAGCCAATTTAACCAAACTGTTTGTGTGGTCCTTGGATAACCTTTCATACTTGTATCCGATAGTTCAACAATCAACTCAAAATTATAGGTTAATATAGAAATAGGACATAGTTTCTTTGCTGCCGGGTACAACCTGAGTTGACTGGTAATGCAGAACAAATAAAATACACAAGTCGCCTATAGGACAGGACATAATTGAGTGCCTTGTTTATGGAACAATAGCTTATGGTTGTTTTTGGCTTGTTGCAAGGTAAAAAATTTCGACCTTATCAAAGCAGGGCAATCTATTTCTGTCTGCAGGCAAAAATCCCAGTGCCATATTTTTTACCTGCATGATTTATTGTTTGTTAACTTATTCTTATCATGGATATAAAAGAAATACATGTACTGCTCACATGATGTTAAGCAATCAGAATTCAAAATTGATATTTAAATATTATATTTGACCTTATTGAAAATAAAATAGAAATGTCTACAATTTTCTATATTGTATGTACACTGTAACTTTTGATAATGAGTTGTTCTACATCTCTTCTGTTTAATTATAATGAAAAGAAAGTTTATTTAAACGGTGATGGTCAAACATTCCAATAGACTTAGTATCAACAACAAAAAAAACCTTCTCTGACACCTCAAACCATTGAACATAAAATGCATTGG
The DNA here is from genome assembly GCA_963680875.1 of Bathymodiolus brooksi. NCBI lineage: Eukaryota > Metazoa > Mollusca > Bivalvia > Mytilida > Modiolidae > Bathymodiolus > Bathymodiolus brooksi. The sequence goes on along the minus strand of OY804582.1, from coordinate 96,585,578 downwards.
AAATCTGGTTATACAAATTTTGCTTACATTGACTGTCAAGATTCATTTAAAAATATTTTCCTTGGAAGCCACTTTAAACAAGATTTGGCTCTGGTTTATATATAGTTTATTTTCACGATGCATTCCTCTAATTTTGTTATTTCATGTAGAGAACAATATGGTTATTTGGGAAGAATCAGTCTGTTCAACAGGCTCCGCCTTGTGTGTTTTAAACTTTGTGGTTGATACTTGATACATTGTGTAAATATTTGAATTTGTTATTTTCAGAAAGCAGTTTTTCCACAGTATAATAGACATTATAGATGCTACAGTAGTTATAGCCTCCTTTATTGTAGACATGGTCTTTGTTATACTAGCAGATACTAGTTCATGTAAATCTAGTTATGCAAAGTAAGTACAGTCATACCTGCCCATGTGGTCACCTCTATTAAGCATTCACCTGTCTTATAAGGTCACCCTTTTCTCATCCTGTCATAAAAAATTTCATATGAATAACAAACAGAATTTACCTCTTTTAAGAGGTCACCTGTCTTATAAGGCACAAAGGTGACCTCTTAATACAGGTTTAACTGTGTATTGTATTGTATACTGACTATGCTCTCCTAAAAGGAGAGACTATACAGCAGCTTTTCCCAACAACTATCAGGGAGGTAACATAGCAAGGACCAAGTAGTGCAAGATCATTAAAATTTGGCATGGACTCCTGAAAATTTTCACATAGTAGCCAAGCTAGCTACTGATGTTTTGAATGTTACATGTGCCAAGTCAGTTTCTGGGTCCCAAGAATTTTGGCTGGGGTACTAAAATTGTTATCTTGGGTAGCCCAGCTGGCAACTACAGCAAAAGTGCTAAGATTTGTCCCTGGGCTATATTTGTATAGATTTATGTTATAATTACCGGTACAGGTTTTAGTTTGTATAATGTGAGATGCCCATCACTAAATTTTCCATGGAAATCGATTGAAATAGTGAATAGAATTTTATGGAATTCCATGGAGTATTGGAACCTTTTTTCCATGGATTTCAATCAATGAAAAATGGAATTCCACGGAAATCTATGGAAAATAAGATATGGCCTAATTTTAGAGGATCAGGTCAAGTTTTGATCATACCTGTGAATGACTTATTAGAATACACCTGCAAATTTACCTCATCACCTGTGAAGTTATGTACATAACCCAAGTAATTGATATGTAAAATATTAAGACCTTGAATTAAGTGCTTTCAAAATAGTGAATTTTATAAAACATGTATTTATATCACAAACTTTTCAATAAGAAATTAAAATTAAATTTGTCAATTTTGTAAAATTTCAAATTTAATAATACATAAGACAATTCAACATAGCTTGAATTTGAAAAATCTTGCTTTAAATAAATTTTGGTAGAAACATTACAGAAGTTTTGAATCCCAAGTTTTCATGAGCCTAAAAGAAATGCCTGTAAGTTGCTTGGCTTCCGAATTTTCCTGTTTTGTATTAATGAAGGCCAAGCTTGTTTCTTCTTTGATATTAAAGCTAATTTTGCTGTCGGGACAAGTTACAACAGAAATATTGTAGATGAAAGGGGTACTTAATACCCAAAATAATCCTCAATGAAAAAATTATGCTTTAAAACATTGAAATTGGAGGTATTGGAATACAATGAAAATATTTTCTCACCCCTTGGATAAAGTAGTCCGTTAGTTTAGGTGAAAAAGATTTTTCTATCTTACCCCGGCTCCAGGGTAAGACAAGCTACACACTGCTTTTCCCGCAAAATTGTTTTCCATTGTTGAATTAAATTGTCGATTTATAGTGTCTTGACAGTATTTTAAATGTATTTCACGATAAAATACAATGTATTTTATTTATAAATATATTATAAATGCTACTACAACAGCGATAAATGCCTGTAAATTTTGTTATTTGACGTTGGTCAAAGGGAGGTTATTGTTTTTATTTATGTTAGTTACCTAACAAGGGAGAGTACTCTATATTTTCTCAACATAAACAAATATTGAAAGAGATGAGAAAAAGGGCAAACATCGTAAAAGGTGCAAGATTTTGTTATTGTAGAATCTATCACAAGTTTGTTAACTTTATTATTTTGAACCTCTTTAAAGTTGTAAAATGAACATCTTGTTTTATTTTATTACGTGGCATTTTGGTCCTGTGGCTGTGATACGGTTTGCAAATTAATGCACCAAACTACACAACAAGTAAACAAACATTGACACGGTAGAAAGGGGTGAGAAAAAGAGTCAAACACCGCAAAAGGTGCAAGATAGTAAAATCTGTGACACCCTCGGGTAAGATTTAAATCGTATTGGACTCGGACAAGCCTTGTCCGATACGATTTAAATCTTACCCTCGGGTGTCACAGATTTTACTATCTTGCACCTCTCCCGGTGTTAGACCCTATATATCTGAGCCTCTGGATTTATTGTAATACATTTATACAGGTAGATAATACAGAATATGTCAAAACTCACTTACTCAACAATTCTTCATATACATCCCAATATTGGAGTATATCACTGACATATTACATTGTAAAGCCAAAATACATGTTATGCTTAGATAAGTACATTAAAGACATCTTTTGAAATAACTGATTATTTAAGACAGAAAGCTTATTGTACATGTATGCTCAAAGAGTTACGTGTACCAAATACTGACCGCCTTCAAGAAGTTTAATATTATGTCCGAGGTTGCACATGACAATCGAAAAAGGTTAAGACTATTTAAGAAATAAATCATGGAAGCCAGAATGTGTTTTGAGTTTTAACATACTCAAAGCACATTCTGGCTTCCATGAATTATTTCGATTCTGATATGTCTAAGAGTACAAATACGGTAGTATACTTTGATTGGAAGACGGTAATTTATATTTACATTTGTGGACAGTGTCGCACACAATTTATGCTGCCAAGTTCGAGGAGACGATAATTCATCAACTTGTACATTTACGGAAAAGTCAGTCACATGCAGCGGCGCATGTGCTAATGAGTTTATACCCAATCGATAAATCGCTTGTTTGTTCACAAAGCGAAAGAAGGATGTCATGTTAGAATTACAGGTTTAATAGATTAGTGTTTGATAGAAGAGACAACTTTTTTAATTAAGTTAATAAACATTAAATTTCAGACTTGTGGTGATGGGACGAGTTTTCCGATTCATCAGAATCATGAGGATATTATATATAATGGTACAACAGAGAAGACACGTAGCTACAGCTTCTAGAAGAATTGTATCACAAAATAAAAGAAGATATCAGAAAGATGGCTTTGACCTTGATCTCTGTTATATTACAGGTAACATTATATCATTTAAATGATATAAATTAGGTTAATGATCCAAATATGGTTGATTTTTCAATACAGTATTCCCCATCTTATAAGGCAAATCTCAACAAAGGTGGCACTTCTTATCAGGAGAGATTTTAGATACATTGAGATAGTATAATACTACTAAATGGTCCCTTTTCAGAGAGGCCACTTTTTCATTGCAGAAGGTGTGGCTTTATAATTTTTTTTCTAGAAATTCGCTTGTTGATGTGATATTGCTCTGAGAAATCATTCTTGCAAAACAAATCAGTGATAGTATATGTATATTATGTATGTACAATTAAACATTATTATATGTATAGCATATTTGTTTTCAGTAGAAAACAGAATATTTGTCACTACAGTAACTGCTTGATTGTTTATTTTATTTCAGAGAGAGTTATAGCAATGTCTTTTCCTTCTAAAGGAATGATGTCCATGTACAGAAATCCTGTAGAGGTAAATAATTATATTACAGTAGTCTCCCTCTTATAAGGCCACTCCCAACAAAGGCCACTCCTCCTATCAGGCCACTCCCAACAAAGGCCACTCCTCCTATCAGGCCAGATTTCACATGCACTGAGATAGTAAAACACTACTAGATTGTCTCCATCTAGAGAGGAATGCCACAATGCTGAAATATTGTTAAAGTTGGCCTTAAGTGCCAATCAGTCAATGAATCAATCATCTAGAGAGGCCACTCCTTTTATAAGACCACTTTTTCATTGCAGAAAGGTTGGCCTTCTATGATTGGGGCTACTGTGCATGGTGAAAACCTAGAGGATACATATGTGTTTTGTAAGCTCTCCTGTGCCACAAGATAAAATAAGTTATTGTCTTTACTTTAATGCATATGCATGTATGTTATCTTTTCACATTGTTATTTTCTCCGTTTAAACAGGTGGACCATTTGCAAACAAAACAAGCATTTTAATGTTTTAAAAAAATATATTTTTCATGAATACACCAAAGCTCTGTATAAATACATTAAAATCACCCAGGAATGATGTCGATTATTTGTTCGGCAATTCCCATGTGCAAAATAAAATAAATTGGAAATTTTATCACAGCATTGTTTATATAGCCAATGAGGGATGTCGTATTAGAATTCTAAATAATTTTGTTTCGTAAATTTATGGCCTTTTCAACTTTGTATTACATTAGCTATAGACCTCAACAAAGATAGATGACAATTTTTACTTTACTTTATTAGTTTAATTGGTATTGTTTGAGTTAATAATTACATTACTTCTGTTTTTCATTGAAATGTTACAATATGATTGGTTATGAAGTGGTCACATGATTATAAAAGAGATGTTTCACATCCCAATGAAACTCAAATCGGAACTTGCACGTGCCTCCATGATGACGTCAGATGTAAACAATCAATGGCGTAGTAATTTCCAACAGCAAATAATCTAACACAAATAAAATTCACAACGAAAAATTCAACTATATTAAATTTTGGTGTGATTTAAATATAATTATAAGAATTGAATGCATTCTTTTGAAGTTTCATTGGGGTATGAAAGCATTGATCAAACTACATTTTCAACATGAAGCGCTACCACGCTTCGTTGAAAATGTACTTCGGTCAACGCTTTCATACCCCAATGAAACTTCAAAAGAATGCATTCAATTCTTAAATGTACCATATCCTTTTTGCAAATGCTATTTATTATGGAAAAAATTCCAATTTTCATAGCTTTAATTTTGGTATTGTTTTATTCTAATTTCCCACTGAAATCTTTACAGGAAGTAGCCAGATTTTTCAACACAAAGCATAAAGACCACTACAGGATATACAACTTGTGTAGTAAGTTACTAATTATGAGAAGAAAGTGTAAATAGTGATAGTCAACAATTCCACCAATATCAACAAAAAAAAACAGCCACCTCTCACCTCAAATTGTTGAATACAAAAAGACCATGAGTGTGGCGATTGTGAGTTTGATCCCCAATCAAGTCAAACTAAAGACTATGAAGTGGATCTTTGTTGCTTCTCCACCAAGCACGCATCATTTAGAAAGACCAAAGACTTGTTGGCTCGGAATCAGGATAATGTGTCAGTGTGGGGCGACATGTCTATCTGCAGACTGTTGTTTCAGTGAGCTAGCACTAGAAAAATCCAACTATGCGTGTTGGTCTAGTACAAAGCGGACCTCATCATAATCTCATTGAAAATTTACTTGTTCTCTCCATGATATAGCTGAAAAATTGCTGAGCTAGTGTTAAACAACAATTACTCACTCATTCACCACAACATTCGTCTATGGAAAGCCAGATCCTAACTTGGGACAGGCACATGATTGGATTCCAACCCTTCCCATCTTGATAATTGGATTTCTAACGGTAATACAGATATTAAGAAACAACTAAAAAATGACACATATTCACTTCCAGTAAAAAAAGCAATACACTATTACAAAAATGAAGAACAACATAGATATGGAGAGTACAAAAAAAGGTAGAATCTGCCCATTAAAGACAAAAAAAATCATAACTGATAGTTATACTACGAACAAATTTAATATCAATTCAGTTTAAATAATTTATTTTACAGGTGAAAGAGATTATGATGAAACATTATTCCATAATAGGGTGGAGAGAGTTTTTATTGATGATCATAATGTTCCGAGATTGAGGTAAAATTAGCTATTTTTGTCTTATTGGTGACAAATGTTTCTTTTGGCAAGTGTATAGGTATAAGAATTTCGGTCATTAAGAACAGATTTATACATACATGATTTTGTACACACAATGTTTCAGTACACAAAAGTTACAATGTAAATTACAAGTTTGGTTTTACAATAGATCTTTATATAACATACTTTTTTCTAAATAGCTTTCAAAATTCATAGTAAACAATTTAATTTAAAGATTTGTTTTAATATCAACCTCGCAATCCTCAAGATCGAACCATTTTGTTTTTGTGTGTTCCGTTTATACTGGGGACAGATATATCATATCATTCATGTCTTTACAATATATATAGAATATTTCATAAATTCAAGACCACCTTCTAGATTAAGAACATCTGCAGACATCTATATATAATTTTTCAAAATAATTAAAATGTTGTTAATTTTTGTCCTGAGGTCACTGAACTAATTTCTTTTTTCTTTTTCATTCTTTAAAGTTTGTCAAACAAATTGTCTTGTGACACTTGTGTACATTAATTTAACCTGTCTTTCTTCAAGCTGTGGATAGTTTAGTTACACAATAATACATGCTGTTATATGTTTAAAAAAATGAAATTTGAGCTAGTGTGACCTTTTATGAGTTTATAGTGACATATTTGGAAAATAAATTTCACTTTATGGATAAATTATACAGGAACATTTATAAGCTTTAATTTAATTTCTTCAATATCTTTTATGACTAAGGGATGATTTTTTTCAGTTATTTAACTGATTTCAGCTATTTTCCGTTGAAAAAAATATTCAAAGAAGTAGGACACAGTTAGAACAAGTAAAAAATGAACTTCTTAAGATTGGGTGTAGATGGTTTCAGTCAGTTTTCATTTATTTTCAGTTATTTTATTTTCTAACCAGAATCATCCCTGATAAATCAATTAAGAAGTGCACACTGACTTGTCATGTACAATACACATACATCAACTAAGAAGTGCACACTGACTTGTCATGTACAATACACAATACACATAAATCAATTAAGAAGTGCACACTGAATTGTCATGTACAATACACAATACACATACATCAACTAAGAAGTGCACACTGACTTGTCATGTACAATACACAATACACATAAATCAACTAAGAAGTGCACACTGACTTGTCATGTACAATACACATACATCAACTAAGAAGTGCACACTGACTTGTCATGTACAATACACAATACACATAAATCAATTAAGAAGTGCACACTGAATTGTCATGTACAATACACAATACACATACATCAACTAAGAAGTGCACACTGACTTGTCATGTACAATACACAATACACATAAATCAACTAAGAAGTGCACACTGACTTGTCATGTACAATACACATACATCAACTAAGAAGTGCACACTGACTTGTCATGTACAATACACAATACACATAAATCAACTAAGAAGTGCACACTGAATTGTCATGTACAATACACAATACACATACATCAACTAAGAAGTGCACACTGACTTGTCATGTACAATACACAATACACATAAATCAACTAAGAAGTGCACACTGACTTGTCATGTACAATACACAATACACATACATCAACTAAGAAGTGCACACTGACTTGTCATGTACAATACACAATACACATAAATCAACTAAGAAGTGCACACTGAATTGTCATGTACAATACACAATACACATACATCAACTAAGAAGTGCACACTGACTTGTCATGTACAATACACAATACACATAAATCAACTAAGAAGTGCACACTGACTTGTCATGTACAATACACAATACACATACATCAACTAAGAAGTGCACACTGACTTGTCATGTACAATACACAATACACATAAATCAACTAAGAAGTGCACACTGACTTGTCATGTACAATACACAATACACATACATCAACTAAGAAGTGCACACTGACTTGTCATGTACAATACACAATACACATAAATCAACTAAGAAGTGCACACTGAATTGTCATGTACAATACACAATACACATAAATCAACTAAGAAGTGCACACTGACTTGTCATGTACAATACACAATACACTGAATTGTCATGTACAATACACAATACACATAAATCAACTAAGAAGTGCACACTGACTTGTCATGTACAATACACAATACACATAAATCAACTAAGAAGTGCACACTGACTTGTCATGTACAATGCACATTAAATCAACTAAGAAGTGCACACTGACTTGTCATGTACAATGCACAATACACTGAATTGTCATGTACAATACACAATACACATAAATCAACTAAGAAGTGCACACTGACTTGTCATGTACAATACACAATACACGTAAATCAAGTAAGAAGTGCACACTGACTTGTCATGTACAATACACAATACACATATAGTAGTCCCCCTCTTATAAGACTACACATTTTGCAAGTGAAATTGTGGTCGTATAAAAAGGGTGACCTCTCTTGAGGGGGCAATTATGTCATATTTCACTATCTCAGTGGATCTGAAATCTGGATTGATAAAATAGGTAGTTTTTGATCAGAGAGGCCTTATAAGAGGGGCACTACTGTAATGTTCATAGCAAAATTAAAGCAAGATTAGATAATGGGTAAAATGTTAAAATTTTCAACTACAACATGATTTATATCAAACTACATAAATCATCATTGGGTCATTTAAAAGCTCAGTCAACATCTAGTTTTTAATATCAATTCTTATACCAGTATTATGTTGTGCTTTGAATTAAACTCTGCCTTTTTCAAATCAAATATTGCCTGAATATGAATAAAAAAAATTGCAAAAGCTATGATCACGACTGGGTATGTTCCTTCTGCAAGAATAAAAATGCAAAAGATTTTTTTTGTTTTTTTGTTAACTTAAATCCAAAAGGCATAATATCGAGTATCAGTACATTAATTTGAATGTAATCACCTCAACACTTGTGTGATTGTTTCTTAATACCAAATGATCTATTTACAATCGACTGTCAAATTCTTGATTGAAACAGGTGGACAGATAATGTCTGAAGCAAATTTGAAGGAAAAATTCGATCGTGTAAACACCTTTACTTAATCAAATAAAACTGACTTCATATTAACCCTATATCTATACATTTCAGAGAGATGGTTGATTTCTGTAGCAATGTGAGAGAATTCATGGCCCAAGATAAACAGAATGTGATTTCAATACATTGTAAAGGTGGAAAAGGTAGAACTGGTACAATGATATGTGTATGGCTTATAGACTGTGGACTGTTTGGTGATGCTGAGGTAGGTACAGGCATATATGACATGGGTTGTAGACTGTTTCAGTCCTCGAAATGAAAATTTGAATTTACTGGTCCGAATCAAATTCTTAATTTATTTTTATATAGTTCTTAAAAAAAAACTGAAAAAAGTTTTACTGGTCTTGGGCCAGAGGATCGATGATCATCGTGAGGACTGCTGTTTGAAGATATAGAGGTAGCTACATTCTTATGGAATGTAAATCAGTGCCGTATTATTGAATGATGGATTATTTTTAACGTCAAGAGAGCAATATTTCAGCAATATTCAGGACGAAGGGCTGTTTTGAAGGTGCTTGGGTAGGTACATGCATATATGTACATGGTTTGTAGACTGTGGTCTGTCTGAAGATGCAGAGGTTTGTACATGCAGATATGACATGATTTGTAGACCTTGAACTGTTTGAAAATATTGAGGTAGGTACATTCAGATGAACTGTAAGTCAATCCCACATGTGTGGAGAATGTCACACTATTTGCCTGTAAAACACATTGCATTAGCTTCTTACAGGCAATAGGTTGTTAAGAGTGGCCGTTTGTGGCTCATTGTAAGGCCTTGTTTTCCTATCCGATCCATAATATCCTTGTTTTCTTGTGCCAATCTTAACTTCCTCCCAGAGTTCCATCTCAGTGCCACTTTTATAATCTACATGATTTACTGTTTGTTTAACTTGTTGTCATGAATATAACTGAAATACTGTTCATTTAATATCAAAAAGCAATCGATCAATCATGCCTAGGGACAGTTCTAATTAGGAAAAGAAAGTTTAAACAGTGATGGTCAACAATTCCACCAATTATAACCAAATTTATAATCGCTTCTGACCTCATATCACTAAGTATATAAGAGACCACGACGTGATGATGGAAATACAGGTCCTGACTTGAGACTAGCACAAAAATTTGGGGGTTAAACCCATTAATGGAATCCGAACGTTCACCTCTTGATAAGTCATGGCTTTAACTGTTATCATAAATTATATTGATCCTTAAAATTGATTGAAATACATGTAGTTATATTATATTTTACTGTTGAGAATAATGAAATATAAGTTGGAAAAATATGAATTTTTTTTTCCAATCTAATAATTTCTTAAACTTTGTTTTTATTTGATATTCAGTTTTATAACATAATTTTATATTGTAACAGACAACAAATTCCACCTTTAATACCAGGCTTGTAAAGTTGTAGTTTACAGTTCTGACCAATTGTTAAACAAGAAAAAACCCATGACTTCAGTGTCTTATCTGTCCATTTATCATACATTTATAGGAGAGTTTAGAATACTTTGGTGATAGAAGAACAGATTTAGCAGTTGGTAAAAAGTTTCAAGGTGTTGAAACTCCAAGTCAGGTATTTATTTAATCAATTAGTTATAAATTTTCAAATTATATTAATTAAATATATTCTGGATTATGATTTAACCTTGATTTTTTGAAAATTGATATTGAAATTCATAGTTGGTTGAAAGACAGAAAATGAATGAGAATTAACTTTTGTATCTGTTGTTCATATAATAATCATAGTGAAGTCTCCAATACTGAGTTTTACTTCTATCTGATGTGTGTTGTGTGTGAATAAAAGTCAGAGAAAACTGAAAGGGAAATCAAGAATGGACAATGGCAACATTAGGCACACAAGACACAGGACGAAGACAAAAAAAAACACAAAACAACACAGAAAGCTAAAAAGATGATTAACACAGACTCCAACAAAAACCGCAGGGAGAACTTTAGGAAAGGGTTAGCAGGTGGCTTGTAACTGAAGTTACTATGTCAATAAAGGCTATTTATAGGTATATTGTTATGGTCTATATACTCTATGGTTGTCTAGTGAATTTTAGCCATAGCTGCCAGTATATGAACTTCTCTCTAATTTTGAATTTGAAATCTGGTTATTGCTTGTGTTGGATTGTTTATGTAGTAAAGAGCTTACCAAATGTTGCCATATTTGTCAAGTTTTTAAGAGATTGAATTAACATTCTACATCTATGGTATATCATTCAAACAAAATGCTATTAACACTTTGATATTTCTAAAATTGAAAACAAATCTCACGTGATGACATTATTAAGACATGTCATGTGTGAAATAGAATTATATTAAGCATTTGTTCGCTAACCTGACCAAAGGCCATGCGAGGTTTTTTCATCACTTGGCATCCGTCTTCTGTTAACTTTTCACATTTGAATCTTCTCCTCTGAAACCGCTTGGCCAAATAAACCGAAACATGGTAGGAGGCATGTATAGCAGGTCCTCTATATAGATTGACCTCTGAGCCTCTAAGTTTTTTTCTTAATTTTTAAAATATTGCAAAGTACGATGTTTTGACTGCCATAAAGAAATCACAAATAAAATCTAACAATACCATAAATTAGAGAACACACACAAATATCACTAGACAATTAAAAGAAGAACCATTCTTTTCTTGTATCACATTTTATCTTTTGTTTTTGACTGTTTTTTAATAGAGTAGATATGTTGGATATTATGACAAGGTGAAGAAGAATATGGATGGCAAGATACCTGTTCAAGTGCCCAAGTTGATGACCACCGTAAAGATCTACAATTTAACAGGTTAGCTGTAAAATCATGTTCTGTGACAAGGATTATCAATTTCCTCTCAAAATAACAAAGCTAGTAGTTTCACCCATCACATTTTGACAACAATTGCTGACAGTTTTGATATTTTTAAAAGGTAAAATATGTTTTTGTGAATTTTATAGCATCTTTTAAGGAAGCTTAATTTTAACCCAAATTTAACTCAAATTAACTTGAGTGAGTGATTGTTGTTTAACACCAACTCAGCAATTTTTCAGCTATATCATGGCATCAATTATCCTGAAAATGAATTCTTAAAAAGATGTCTAATTCCATTCTCAGGATTTTCTTTTACAGGTACCACTTGTATTGTTGTTTGTGAATTACTCAAATTTTTACTCTAATAAAACATTTGACCAATTAATCTGTGTGTGTATTTTATAAAAGAAATCACTGGATGGATTAACATAAGCTTGCATACTTGTTTCAGATTCCACATTTTGTAATGATTGTATATTAAGTATTATTTATGTCTTTCTGAATTAAATGTTGTTTAAATCAAATGAAATCACTATGGTTGTATCCTTATATTAAATCACATAAAAACATAAAATAGCAAGCTTGTTTCCAAATCCCCATTTTGTAATGATTTTACGTGTGTAATATGGATCATTTATGTTTTTCTAGAATAAATATTTTTAAGCCAAAAGAAATCACTATGGTTGTATACTTATATTACAATGCATTTTTGGATTAGTGTTAGGGTTATGGTGTTTAATGCCACTTTCAACAATTTTTCAGTTATATCGTGGCGGTCAGTTTTATTGATGGAGGAAACCAGAGTACCCGTAGAAAACCACTGTCCTGCTGCAAGTCACTGACAAATTTTATCACATAAAGTATCGAGTATACCTCACCATGAAAGGGATTCGAACTCACAACTCAGTAATTTTGTTGAAATGACCATGTAAGAGGTGCATATTATACATTGATGCATACTATACATGATAATTTATGGTAATTATTTATTTGTAGGTATGGGTGATAATGATGGTAAAGACCTCAGTATGGAATTAAGAATGGATGGTTTACTCATTTATGAATGTAATTTTGGTAAAAATATAAATTGTGAGGTAAGGAAGATCGCATTGATGATGTAATGGTTAGCATACTCGCCTCGAGTGCAGCAGATCGTGGGTTCAAGCCCTGCTTAGGTCAAACCAAAGACTATAAAATTGGTATTTGTTACTCCTCTGCTAAGCATGCAGCATTAAGGAGTAAAAGCAAAGACTGGCTGGCTCGGAATCCGAATAATGTGTCTTGAGTAGAGAGACATGTCTACACAAAGGTTGATTGAATACTTTTATTTTTAAATTGTGTATTGTTGTTCAGCAATACAACTAGAACTTTAATTCTTCCTCAGTATAAATAACTCCCACTAGTGTAAATGCCAATTTCATTATCAATGTTGCAATATTCATTGACCAGTTTAACATAAAATATCCCTGTTAAGCAGTTACCTGTATTTAAAGGTAATTTTTTTCTTGTCCTTTCATAGAAAATTTCATATGAATTGAACCTCTTTTTAGATGTCACCTGTCTTGTAAGGACCCTTTTTCTTGGTCTCAAAGGTGACCTCATAATACATGTTTGACTAGTTATTTTGATATTTTATTACAAGTCATGTGATGTTATGATGTATACAGATATATAAAATTAGAAAGATATGGATATGGATGTAATTGAGAGACTATTCAACACTACACCTCAACACAAACAGCACTTTTATTGCTGCTTTAACTTGTATATTTCACTGTCTCATTAGAGTCTTCAACAGTCAGCTTAACACATACTCTAAAATAAGTGTGAAATGGCTCTTAGTCTGTAGTTTAGTGGTATTCTTTACTTTTGCCGATAAACGCTACACTTGAAAGTAAGAAAGGACATGGATGTAAAAGAACAGGAGAGACTTTCCAACATTACACATATACAATTTCAATAAAGGAACAGTGATTTTATTGCTGTTCTGCATTTCCTTATCGTTTTCATGTTATTTGGTGTATAAAATTACATTTCCTAAATGCAATGCTATCAACAAGATTGTTACAAATCGTTTACCCTTATTTTATAGCTGTGTAAACTGCCTGACAGTGATAGCATTGAAGTCAAATTACAGAATTGTCCTGTTCTTACAGAAGATATTAAAGTCAGATTCTTCTCTACTGCAGTATGTAATATGGATTTAGGTTTCCTGGATGAATTATTATAATATTTTAGCTTATTAAATAGTTTATAAAAAACACAATATGAAAGTAATTGTCCAACAGCTTCTGTTGTTTTTGTAAGCCATAATATTGTCCTGTGAAAATGTGTCCGATTGTATCTTTTTCAAATGAAAAATCCACAACAGACCAAAAGAAGTCACCTCTGCGCTTTATTCCGTCCTCGGATTTTATCATAGAAAACAATTGTAACATAGAACACTATTTCACGGCGGACACTATTTAATCCTACAATTTTCCTGCTCCCATTCGTTGTGGTCCTGCATTTGTAAGATTATTTCCACATTCCTAACTTTAAAAAAAAAACAAAAAAAACAAGAGTTATTTCCCTTGAGTCTGCAAAATGTTTTTATGATATTGTGTTTGTCATAAAGACGATGCAACCACAATTTTTATACTCCAGCAATGTTTTTCTTAAGTAGTATGTTCTGATGATGCTGTGAAGCATGTCAAAATAAATAAAGCCCAAAATTAATATGTTCTGATGATGCTGTGAAGCATGTCAAAATAAATAAAGCCCAAAATTAATGTGGCAATGATGCATGTTGTTGTCTTTTCTTAGAGATAATGATTTATGTATGTTTAAGACAAACACAGTATAGTTCAGGGTATCCTATCTTGTTGCTCTATCTAAAGTTATTAAATACAAATGTTGGTTCACTTATTGATTTTTAATTTAAAAAAAAAGTTAATTTTTTTTTATTAGTATTAATTTTCATTACAGAAAAATGTACCAAAGATTTATGACCATTGTGCCTTCTTCTTCTGGTTTCATACTGCATTTATAGAAGATGACAGGTATGACTAGTAGTTATGGGAATCGGTCACATTAATTTAGAACAAAACAAAACATCGCTTTCCACATGTGTAACACTTGACATAAAATGGACTAGTTTGGACAGTGGATAAATAATAGACTAGTCCATGTGTGTGTGTATTGACCGAGTGCCTGAAGACAGTAGTGAAGTACATGATAAAACAGTTTTCCCATAGCATTCTCCGAGTATCTTCTTTCAAAATGTTTGTTAAACATATTAATTTTTTTCAACACTAGGAATCAGAATCGAACACAAGGTTTAAAAATCGATCATTGGATCACGCTGACGTCCGACTGATTAGTTGATGTTTCCGATTGATTTTTTTTTCTTGGACAGTACACTCGCAATTATCTATTTTTTTTTATAATTTGATCAATAATATCTCTAATTATGGTTCTTGTTAATTGACTCATTTAACATATACACTGGGGCCTTCATTTGTAAAATATTGAATCTGCAATCACAATGATGATTCCTACTATATATAATAATATTTCCTATAATTCCCCTTTTCAGGCCCTCCACATGAATGATCAAAATCATATTTACAGATCTGAATTTAATCCTAAGGGTTATCCCTTCTCACTTTGGATCCATTTGGTTGGGCCATTTTGCATGTAAAAAAATTATGTGTTAGATTTTGTTCACTTGATTAAAAGATCCATAGAACTTCAAAATATCAAATGGTCTAAGTTTGCATAGAATTTTGTTTAAAGTTTTTTTTGTCATTGTTATTACCCAAACATGCTTGCTTAATAATTGTTGTTTTATTTTAACATTTTTGTATGATACAACATTAGGTAATAATGTTTGCTAGTGACTTGCAGCAGTTTGATGGTTTTCTCTCTGTTACCTCTACCAATAAAACTGACTGCCACCATATAACTGAAATATTATTGAAAGTGTGTTAAACACCATAACCCTAACATTTTTGTACTGTTTTTACCTAGGAATTTTATGATTTTAGGTTGTATCTGTGCAGAGAGGAAATAGATAATCCCCACAAGAAAGAAGGGAAGAAGTTTTATAGTGAAGAATTTGCTGTTGAAGTGTTATTTCAAGATCCTGAGAAAGAATTATAGTTATATGAAGTTTTCAAAAGAGAAGGCGGAAACTAGAAGATTGTGTATTTTTTAAGGAAAATTTATCTTCATGTAAAAATAACATTCCTAATTAGATTATCAATAGAAATCTTTGAAATATTTAAATCTTTACTCTCTTAAATGAGATATTTGTTATTGCTGTAAAAATGTATACCAGCAAGTGCTAAAAGTTTTAGAATAATATTAATATTGAATATTGAACAATACTATCATATATTTTTTTAAATTGATAAAATATATTTTGTATAATTTCTACTATATTATTAGCGGCTTTGTTAGCAGGGTGTTTCACTTTTGAATGCAATCATGTGGGTTTATACCCTGATACCCATTTCGAATGTCAATATTTCCAGATGTCTTCCCAAAGCCAAGGTTTTACTAGTCAGTTTGCTATATCTGTCCATGCTTTCCTACCTAACAAGTCTGGTAGTCATTATATAGCAAAAATAAGAAATGTAGAAAGTGACATTAAATACCAATACCTCTATGTTATATTATTACAATGATAATGTCTTCCAGATCAGTTATGCATGAAAAATATTTAACGGTTCGGCAACACAGCAACATTTGTTATAAATATCATTAATTGATTCACTCATATTATACATTGTAGTATAACATTATGTGATAAAGTTTGTCAGTCACTTGCGGCAGGTCGATGGTTTTCTCCGGGTGCTCTGGTTTCCTCCACCATTAAAACTGACCACCACGATATAACTCAAATATTGTTGAAAGTGGCATTAAACACCATAAACCAAAACCATACCTATACATTGTAGTAACAACTGGAAAATCATACTTCTTGATTTATAAAGGCTGCTTTGTCATAAAAGTTTATGTAAATTAAAGAGAATCATTGGTAACCCACAGCTGATCATGCTCCAATTATTATCCACTCCTCACCTGTGGGTTAATTGGGACAGAAATCTTTGTAGTCATGTGGTCATTTTAAAACACTGGCGACCGTCATTATAGTCTATCAAATCACAGCTTTTAAATGTATCTAAATTAAGAAAAGACATCCTTGCAAATTATGGGAGCTGCCATTTTTCTGTATAGCTTTTTCACCTCACAGAAGGAGATTAACAATATCAAGCAATAATTTTGATTGGTAACTATTTATACCATTTTTTTCTATGAAACAAGGATTTTTCTGGCAGTTCATCCACGGGCGATGAGTGGAGAGCAATAGGAGCATGATCAGCTGTGGGGTACCGATGATGATTAAAGAGTTTTTGAAGTGTATATTCAGCAAACTTGTATTGTTATAATCAAAGTGTGAAAGTATTTTTTTTCTTTTTTACTGTTACAAAATATATGTTGTATTGAAAGATTTATTTAAAAGATTGTGCAATATTGATTGAGATTAAAAATTTGTTTATTTGTTTATTTTTTACAAGATTTATTTAGTGCTATCAGATGGTTGTTAAAGTTTAAGAGAATGAGGGCAATGTTATTGTTTTATAAATCCTCAAGAAATGAAACAATTTAATATATCTAGTCATATATCAAAACAAAGAGAAATTTCGTAATTGTTTTATAAATCCTCAAGAAATGAAATAATTTAATATATCTAGTCATATATCAAAACAAAGTGAAATTTCGTAATTGTTTTATAAATCCTCAAAAAATGAAATAATTTAAAATATCTAGTCATATATCAAAACAGAAAGTAAAATTTCTACATTTTACAGTTAATATTTTATAATGTCATTTTTTTGGTCAGGTTACACTATCTATTACAAATCAAGTTAAATATAGTATTGTGAAATGGTGGGCATAGGTACTTTGTGTTTAGGTGCATTTACACAGTCAGATTTTACCTGTGCACTGTTTCAAACACAAATTCGACCCTGTAAACAGTCAAATATATTTGATGGTTCCAACAAATATTGGAAGGGAATTTGATAGGTTTGTGTTTCAGATAAATTTTGAAGGAAAAATGTTATTATGTAAAAGCACCTTAATCAACTCCTCACACTGTTTATTATCAAATGATTTCAAACCTATGCACATCAGGACTTATTGAAGATATGCATGTGACTTTTTAATGTTGTTAGTCAATTTTATACAGAAATTTACAAAAAATGTTATGACTTTAATTTGTATTTTGCAATTTTTTCAGTAAATGGTATCGGGGCTTATTGAAGATATGCATGTGACTTTTTAATGTTGTTAAGTCAGTTTTATACAGAAATTTTTACAAAAAATATTATGACTTTGTACTTGAGGAATTTTTTTTTCAGTAAATGGTACTTATTTTGTGTAATCAAGTCCTATTATAATTACTGATATTTTGTACATTCCATATGTTAATGTCTTTCAGATATACGACTATTTTGCCAATTTTTTTACAACAGTTTAAGTATTAAAACATTTAGCAGAATTTTGCAAAGCAACATATGTATCTGTATGGAGA
The DNA here is from genome assembly GCA_963680875.1 of Bathymodiolus brooksi. NCBI lineage: Eukaryota > Metazoa > Mollusca > Bivalvia > Mytilida > Modiolidae > Bathymodiolus > Bathymodiolus brooksi. The sequence goes on along the minus strand of OY804582.1, from coordinate 96,567,187 downwards.
GCTTCCACCTTGTAGAAATTTAGATAATATATACACAAATAAAAAAAATTATATTTTAACATTGATTTAGTTTTTCCTTTAATCAAGGTGACTGCCATTGTATTAATCAACCAGTGTAAAAAGGATACTGTGGTGTTGTAGTGAAGCGTGTTCAACATTTTTGAGTGATTTGTTGACTATTTTTCAGCTAACCCGACCTCAAGGGCCATATTAGCATTTGCCACGACTTGGTATCTGTTGTTTTTTTCATTAAACTATAGGTCCAGCTTAATCGAAAATTGAGCTGAACAATCCTTTTAACATCTACTTTAAAATTGAATGTGATGATCATACATATAATCCAACTTTGCTGCTGTTACTATAAATAGATCATAGGCAGTAAAACACATCTATTGAGCAAATAAAGCAATTTTTCCCACCAAATTCTCCTCTGAAACCAATAAGCAAATTAAATTCGTACAAGGGTAGTCCTTAGGTGGTCTTCTTTCAAAATTGTATACAAAAATATGGCTGCTATTACCGGGGTACTAGAATTTAGAAAAATATAATTTTCTTCAAATCGCCAAGTCTGCTACATATTAAAACTAAAGCTTTATGATAATTGATTGTATAACATACAATGTATTAGAGTTTTCAGTGAAATTTGTAATAATATTTTTTTGGGCGTAATATGCAAATTATGTCTTTTACCAAAAATTTATTTCAAAATCTTTTCCTCTGAACCTCTAGACTACATTAAACCAAATTTAACTTAAATTTTTACATGGTCTCCTTCCAAAAATAGTTTGTGTGTTTATATGTTGATTTGGAGAACCAAAATGGGTGCCAGCACTGGACATAGGTCAACATATGCTCCAAAAAATATGAAAAAGTCTTCTCTGAAAATTTCTAACTACCGGTAATGAAATAATCTGTACATGATTGATAATTGCATGGGCCGATATAGGATTTCTTTAATAGACAAAAATTCTTAATTAACTCATTGCTATATAATTCAATGTAAGATCTTACAAGAAAGGGGCTGTTGTGGTAATGATCGTATGGTAGTTGGATTTACAACTACCACCACTAAAGTGAGTTTAAATCCCGCTCATGGCGAGGTGTACTTGATATGACATTATGTGATTAAGTTTGTCAGTGACTTGCAGCAGGTCGGTGATTTCACCAATAAAGCTCATCTTTATGATATAATTGAAATATTGTTGAAAATGGTATTTAAACACTAACCATAACCCATCCTACAAGAAATGTAGAAACAAATTGTTTTAGAAACTGCATAACTGATTTTTGTTAATGAATCTTTACTAATTAACTGCATACAGTATTTTATAGATTTTTTTTCATCCAATAATTGGCCAGTTTAAAACGATTATAATAAAGTAGAGCAATACATGCTACTGGGAATGTCTGGTTTTCTTTGGAATCACAAGTAGATGTTTAATTTGTTGGCATACAATGGTAAACCTGCATGAAACATTTTGTCTTGTTTTCCTTGGCAGGAATTAATTTAGGTAAAACCAGCAAATAAACTAGGGTACAAAAATGTTCAGGGTTATTCTCTTGAATGCAAAATGGAGGCTCGAAACATTTTATATTCATTTTAAGCATAGTGGGTATATGCAAAAAATTATATAAAGAATATCATATGAAAACCAATGATCGGCCAAGTCTGAGAAAGTCTCTTAAGTCTAATCACTTTCATCCAAATTCTTTGATTTTATACATAAGATTCTGACAGTTTTTCTTTCATGTTCACTTACACCCAAATCCTTCACTTTTTTACATGACATGCATGAAGTTCAGACAGCTAATCTTTCATATTCACTAACATTCAGAGCCTTTGATTTTCACATGAGTTTCAGACAATTTTTCTATCAGTTTCAGGCTTTCCTTTCATGTTCACTTTTATCCAAATCCTTTCTTATTTCAACATATTAAACAAGATAGGGACAAAAAATTGCATGCTACAATGTATTTGAGGCCTGGAAAAAACAGATTGATAAAATTTTTGGCAATATCAATGTAGGGCACATTCGAAATTCCACCAAACTCACACTGTGGTCACCAATATAAAATTAAAGTGTATGCCCATAGTCAATATTTTCGATCGTGGGTACCCAATGTGATTCAATTAGCCTTCTCTGTCCATATGCAAAAACTATTCTTATTTATGAGTTGTATAAAGGAAATTCAGATCAATACGGTTGTTTTGAATCATGTCAATTCCGACCACGTTCCGTCTTTTTCGTGTCTTGACGTCTGAAATGTTCGGCAGACGACTTCCCGTGTTTATGCTATTACTGTGACAACATCAGCATATCATAGTCGTAGATGCAGTAGATTATAAATAATTGTAATATGTTGACACCAAGGAAACGGCTGAATAAATACTGGTGTTCGGTACCCCACTATCTGTCTGATAGCAGCAAATAAAGAAAAAACAAATTTAATTTTAAAGAAGTAATTGTCTCTGCATTGAAGTCTTTGATACAAATAAAATACTTTAATTGATATCTGTCTTTTACAGAAAATGTTAAGATTGTTTTAAAGTTGAGGATCGAACGTTAAAACGGCACATATCGATTGGAGTTTTTGTTGTGTACATTGACACCGGAAGTTCATTGTCTAACATTCCATTGAAATCACGTGATCTGGCATACGAAAATAACAAAATTTTGACAGAATGGAAATGATTCGAAACAACCGTATTATTAAATTTCTTTTCCAATGACAGAAGGGAAAGCATATTAAAAAAGTCATTAAATCATAGAAACTCTTCCAAGATTTACAGATGTATGATTTTCAGTCTCAGTATTTGAAGTAGCTATAATGAATAAGTAGTTTTGATTGGGTGAACTTGGTAGTTGGTAGTTAATATAACTTCACCAGAGGCTAGTAATTTATAATTTTGATTATTTTCACCCATGGGAAATAATTGCAACTTTGTTGACCCAACCGTAAGCTTGGTGGAATTCTGAACACGGCAATAGACTTGTCTTAAATGATCTTTGAAAGGCATGGGTAAAAAAAAAAAAACTTATTTTTTTTTTATTTATTTACTAATTGTCCCATCCATGTGCATTAGAAACCTCATTAACATTATCTCTGACTGTCCTGTCAAGTACAGTATAAACATCCTTACAGCTTTTTACTGCTAAGTCAATAACTTTGCTGAGATTGTCTTCATGTAATCTAGAATTCATTTCTAAAAACACGATCTGATCCGATTTTGGCAATGTTGCAACAATTATTTCTGGTCCTCCCGATGATTCTTCCAGATAATTTATATCAGCTATAGGATTGTCATTTACAAAACTTGCAGAACAAGCACAAACAAAGTCTTTCATTGGAATGCCAGCATCAATGAGTGCAAGAGTTGCTGCATTTACACTGGCACAATAATTACCTCCATCAGATTGCAGAACTTCAACAAAAATGTCAATCTGTGAACGTGGATATAAATTTGTCAAAATTGCTGCATCAAAGGTTTGTTTCAAGTGCATTGTCATTTCTTGAGATTTCCTATCTCCTCTTGGTCGACGCTTTCTTTCCCCTGTGCTGAAAGTTGCCATGCTGTATTGACAATTTACTAACACCCTATCTTGTAAAAGTTTGGCCCTACTGCCTCTGATTTCATGGGGGCCATAAACAGCAGCTAAAACTTTTGTATTTCCTTGCTCAATGTAGGCTGATCCATCTGCTTGCTTAAAAACACCTAAAAAGAAAAAAATCTTCTATTTATCTTGTGTGGCTTAAAAATGGAAAATATAACATTTGATTGACTGGCAACATATTCTTATTATAATAGAGATTACAATAAAGGGCTACACCCAGTCTTTGCCTTAATTTTTTTGCACCTACATGTACTTGCCCGAAAGCCAAATTTAGAAAAAAAACTTCTATTTATTCAAACAAATTCTTTGATAATTTTCACTTGTCTGATTCCAGTTTTACTTGTCCAGGACTTCGGGCAAGTGGGTTAGCATGAAGACTGGCTACACCAAGCAAAACAAGTCGTCAAGGGAAGTTCAAAAGGTGTATCTTAAAAGTAAGTGTGGACACAGTATATTGTTGGGCCCACTGTAATTTGGGCATTTATCTCATTTTACTTTTCAAGAGTTGTTCCTCCTCTCCTATTGGAAACCATAAGCAGCTAGGTCAAATCTGATAGAAAAACATGGGGGTTTAGGGTTATGGTGTTCAATGCCACTTTCAACTATATTTCAATGGCGGCCAGTTTTATTGGTGGAGGAAACCGGAGTATCCTGAGAAAACCAAGACCTGCCGCAAGTCACTGACAAACTTTATCACATAATGATGTATCTAGTACACCTTGCATGAGTGGGATTCGAACTCACAAGAATAACATATGCAGGGAATGTTATAAGGAATATAATTGAAAATAATTAAACAATCAATTCGAAGAAAATAAGCAACAAACATGTCAAAATTAAATGAAAAATATAAATTGTGTATATCTTCCACAATAGACAGTTTCTGACTCGATTTTAAAATTACATGCATTTGACATTTTTTTTATCTTGGTTATCTCCCTGATGGAGGAGAGAATGTTTCACATGGATATACTTTGTACAACATTAAAAGAAATAAATATAAAACGGTTTGTGCAATCTGCAGAATTGTCATTCGAAAAAGTCATCTTCGATAGGAAAGCTGTAATTTTTCCTATATTTGCTATGCAGTTGTATTTTAATTTTTTGTTTTACATTTGTCATTTGAATAACATTATACATTACTGGGAGTCCCTATGCTACACCATAAATATCATGTTGTGCTATTCATTTTTACAATTTGTTACTTAAAACAAATTATCCAAATTCTATAAAAAAAAAAGAACAAGAAATATGTGCATCACAAAATACGCCTGTCTATATAAATTATCAAACGGTATAATGGTAATGACCCCAAAATAAATAGGGTTTTTCCCCTTCCACAGGGGAATCATGTGGCCAAGTTTGGTAAAGATCCAATGTACAGAACTAAAGTTATCGTGCGGAAACGATCCTTTGTCAAAAATTATCTTTATAGTAATGGTAACCTTGACCTTTGGCCTAATGACCCAAAGATAAATAGGGTTCTTCCCCTTCCACAGGGGAATCATGTGGCCAAGTTTGTTAAAGAACCAATATACAGAACTAAAGTTATCGTGTGGAAACGACCCTGTTGTCAATATATTTATAGTAACAGTGACCTAATGACCCCAAAATAAATAGGGTTCTTCCCCTTCCACATGGGAATCATGTGGTCAAGTGTGGTAAAGATCCAATATAAATAACTAAAGTTATCATGTGGAAATGACCCTGTTGTCAAAAATTCTATTTATAGTAACAGTGACCTTTGACCTAATGACCCCAAAATAAATAGGATTCTTCCCCTTCCACAGGGCAATCATGTGGTGAAGTTTGGTAAAGATCCAATATACAGAACTAAAGTTATCATGTGGAAACGACCCTGTTGTCAAAAATTATATTTATAGTAATGGCGACCTTAACCTTTTACCTAATGACCCCAAAATAAATAGGGTTCTTCCCCTTCAACAGGGGAATCATGTGGCCAAGTTTGGTAAAGATCTGATATACAGAACTAAAGTAATTGTGCGGAAACCTGTGTGGACGCCCGCCCGCCCGCCATACCCAATCACATAATACAGAGACGGGCGTATAAAAAGTGATGTTGCATAATGAAAAACCAAAAATTTACAATCCATTATTAATAGTGTCTGATGTCTTTGTGAAAACAGCATCTTATATAAATATCAAGAAACTCTTATTGTTTCTTTCAAGTAAAATATTGATTGATTAGATTTTTGGTGTTTAATGCCACTTTCAGCAATATCATGGCGACCAGTTTTAATGGTGGAAGAACCACCGACCATGGGCAAGCAACTGGTAAACTTTATCACTTGCAACTGCGAGTCAAGTGCACCCTTTTTTTTAATTTACAACGCCGGGCACGAACCCACGCCGTATTGGTGATAGGCTTGTACGAGTTGTTAGGTAATCCAACTACCTAACTCTTTCAGTCACCAGGGGCCCTCTAAAGTATTGAAAGACACTGATACATTTAGATAAAAACAGTTCAAATTTGGCATGTCAAGTGTTATAATGAACCCGACTTGTAATTTGATAAAAGAAAAAAACACAAATTTATCTTTAAAATATAGAAATGCAAAAACACCTTTGACATTTTTTGTAGTCAACATATTCTACATGGGGATACTTTGTATAACATTAAAAGATAGAAATATAAAACGGTTTGTGCAAAATTGGCATTCACCAAAGTCACCTTCAGCTTCAACAGAATGATACTTTTTTATGGAATTTGTAGCGAGTGATTGTTGTTTAATGCCAACACAGCAATTTTTCAGCTACAGTTGTATATCATGGCGAGAACAAGTTAATTGGCAATGAGATGATGATGTGGTCCACTTTGTACTAGACCAACACGCTTAGTTGGATTTTTATAGTGCTAGTTCACTGAAACAACAGCCCTCGGATAAATTATCCCGATTCCGAGCCAACCAGTCTTTGCTCTTTCTCCTTAATGCTGCTAAGCAACAAATACCAATTTTATAGTCTTAGGCTTGACCTGATCAGGATTCGAACCCACGATACAAATGTATACCGCACTCGAAGCGAGCACGCTAACCATTATTATGCATTACACAACCGGAGTGGTTGGAATTTGTAAGTTTTGCTTTACTTGCTATACAGTTGAATTATTGCAATTTTTAAAGACTGCTTGATCCCACTGTTTTCAGAAGTTGTATTTTAATGACTTAAAATGGTAAAAAATTGCCAAATGTACGATGTTTTCAAGTTCAGAGGTACCTTTACAGCATTTGCAAATTAAACAAGGGCAACGCAAATTGCCTAAAAATTAAGATTCTCTTAAGGACTAAGTATGTACCAAGTTTGGTCAAAATCCATTGAAGGATATTGATTCTAGAGTGTTCACAATCTCGTTGAGATTAGATTCCGAAGAAATTTTCTGTCTGTATCTTCATCCTAATCTCGTTTCAAGCCCTATCAAGGGTATTCTGGAAATTTAAAATTTGGCCCTCTGGTGCATTCCGATGGATATTTTGGCATGAACGGATTGTGTCAGATCAAGTGCAGTTAAGATTTCATATATAGACATATTTTCTAGTTCAAATCTACAAAAATATTGATATTTCCTTACCTTTTACAGCATATATCTGATAAAATAATCCAAAATCCACTTCGAACTGTCCGCCATTTTAGTGAACTCATGAAGTTGAACTACACCATGTGATCAAAATCGTCACAGATTTTGTTACAGCCTATTTCTAAATTAAAGGTCTATGTCAAATATTTATTGTGTATATGCAAGCATATCCTTTATGGGCCGTTGATTGGTTTTAATAAAATATTTATAACAAAATTAAAAAAGTTCAAGCCGTGTATATGGGATTTTTATATTATAATAAAATATTTGACATCGACATCTTGAATCTAGAAACAGGCTGTAACAAAATCCGTGACGATTTTGATCATGTGGTGTAGTTCATGAGTTCCCTAAAATGGCGGACAGTTCGAAGTGGATTTTGGATTATTTTATCGGATATACGATGTAAAAGGTAAGGCAATATCAATATTTTTGCAGATTTGAACTAGAAAATATGTCTATATATGAAATCTTACCTGCACTTGATGTGACACAATCCGTCCATGCCAAAATATCCATCAGAATGCACCAGGGGGGCAAATTTGAATAGCTTGATTAATGTGTGTGAAAAGTTGGTTTTTTCGAGAAATTCATAAAAGTGGTGCAAGACCCCCATACATTGATATCTGTAAATTAAAATCAGATAGATCTTTGCTGAGAAAATTTCGGCTTAGTGCTCATTCTCTTGCCATTGAAAAAGGTCGTTACTCAAATATAGAGAGACAGAATCGTGTCTGCCTGTCATGTGATACGGGAGAAGTTGAGAACAAATATCATTTCTTTTCAACTTGTCCACATTATATATCTTTAAGAAAAACATTCTTACAAAACGTTAACATTAAAATAGTTAACTCAAATATTTCATTAAGACACATGTCTTTACTTTTTAATAGCAGTTTGCCAGTCACTCTTAAAATTACAGTCAATATTTTAAATGATTGTTCCTTAATGAGAAAGGCCATTTAGAAACTGGCTATTTTAATATAGCACTAAATACCACTGTAATTCCATGAGTCTGTCATTCTATATTGTTTCAGTTTATGCCATAACCATTTATTGTAAATGTGTTCGTGCAAATAAAATATTGTCTATTGTCTTAAAACAAAATATCTGAATTCTAAAAAAAATTTAAATGATATACCGGTATTTGACTATGTGAAAACAGCATTTAGCACGCTTTCGAATAAGTGCACATAAACTTGAACTTGAAAGGGGCAGATACACAATTTCAAAAACTGCAGTTGAAAATAGAATATGCAAACAATGTAACTGTGAGGCAGTTGAGGATGAAGAACACTTATTAATTAAATGTAACAAATATTCCTTTGCTAGAAATATGTTCTTTTCTAATATAAATAACATTTTTTTTTTGGAATTATCAGATAGAAATAAGTTTATAATATGGTTATTAAGTAACGAAGACAGAGAAATCTGTAAAAATCTTGCAAATTTTATAGCAACTTGCATTTCAATAAGAGATTTATCAGATAAGTAACTGAATATATTTATGTTCTATAACCAACAGTGCTGATTCATGTTTATATATATATGTATACCAGTGTATTGTTTATATATAGTCTACAAATATTTGGGTATGACTCCCTCTGGTACAACTGTAGTATTGTTATTATTTTTTTTTATATTTCCTTGTTTTATTCTTTTTGTTTGTTCTACTTCTAGTCATTTGTGCATTCTTTCATACATTCATGTTCCTTATGCCTTATGTTATGGACCTTTCTTTATTAATAAAGAATTTGAATATATAAATATCAAGGAACTGAAGGACACTAAGAGATGTTAATAAAAACAAATTGACTTTGGAATATCGAGTGCACAGAGTTGCAGATAAAAAAAAATTCCTGTCAGACAATAGGTCCTGCAAGTAAGAGATTTTTGTCAGACCTATCAACTTTTTGCCAGACTTACTTTTTTTTTTTTTTTTAGAAATTTTTTAATATTTCACTTTCAATACAGTATGATTAAATGGACAATCTTAAAGCCTTGACACAGCTAACGACTACTACGACCAGAATCAGATTAAGGATATTGCCAAAGGGGGGTTAGTGACTGAGACCACATTCAATTTAGATAGCCCTGCAACATCAAATAATCAATACTTCATATTAGTAAGATTTTATTATTCCTCTAATGAGTATTTTGATATCAAGTCGTCATTTGTTTGTTCATTTTGTCCTTCCATTTTCGATTAAAGGACCGCCCCGGTCGCCTCTCCTTTTCATATGCCGACCTTTTGACTTTTTTATTCTCTGTAGATAAATCGATAGGTAGTGGGTGCTTTTTTCCAGATTTAGACCCCTCCGTAAACTTAATTGGACATGCAGCCATAATGGAAATGATCAAATTACAATTTACAACGATTACCGATAGGATACGAAATAAAATCCGGAATGGGAACTGGTTCCCGAAATTTAGCATAAACAGAAAGGAACAGAAATTTTTACCGATTTGTTTACGACTTTTGACCTTATTAACGTTAATCAAAGACCCTTCGCTTAGGGGTCTAAGAGGTAACCAGGACCGACACAAATTTGATTTTTGAATTTGACAGCCCCAAGCAGTAAAAATGTTTGCGGTCATTAGGTCTGACACAAAGACGTCATTTGCCGGACCCTCTAAAATTCTGCCCCCTAGGTCCGACAGGGCCGGCGGTTAGCTGCATCTCTGGTGCACCGTTTCGGCGTTTGATATTAAAGTGTTAATGTTATAATGGACATAAATTTGAAGAAAAATAAAATTATCTTTCAATCTTTGTAGTTTGTATTCTTTCTTTCGAATAAACAATCCAAGAGAAAAGGCTTTGCAGTAAGAGTGGTCTGCAAATAATATTAACCTAATTTGCACTGAATTCTTCTGAGCTCGTGTGGTTTTCTACCATCAATTCTAAATCCTTGGTCTGAGAGCAAATTTAAACCAGCCATGTTTCAGAATTTATTGACATTACATGTGTTTCCGGTTTAAAAATAATTTAAAACGAGCATTTTCATTGGTTGATGACTTACTATTCCTCGATATTAACTAATCAAGGATCGTCTTATAAATTGTTGTAGGCTTTTCTCCCAAAATGGCAGGAGGTGAAAAGTTTTTATTCCCTCATGAAATTTCAAGTTATAACGCTGTTGATTGGTCAGAAGATGCAAATATAGCGATTGCAACAGATGGAGGGATATTAATTCTGGTATTTAGGCAATACAACCCGATATTCTCTGGCTGCCTTTAAATTTTCTATACTCACTATATCATATTAGGGTGGTCAAGCCAAAAATTGAAATGCTAATAAATCATCCAATTATAGTTTAATATGACAGTACATACAAAATGGGAAATTTTGGTACAAAAATTATTAAAATCGGTTGAGCTGTTCAAAAGTTATGGCCTTTTCGGTGAGCCAAAAGTGGTCGATTTTCTGTTTTTTGGAAAAATGTTAAAAAAAAATGACATTTTTGGACCAAAATATATTATTTTCACTACCTAATAGGTTATCATGCTTTCTTCTATAGTAATGCATCCTCCTTATGCTTCAAAAAGAGGTATTATACACACCTGTAGGTGTTATATGAAAAAAATGTCACAGAATTTAAAACATTGAAAATAGCCTTTGGACTTAGTTTTTTTAATTTATGTGTCAGCTGTCTGCTTGTTCAAACTACCAGGTTTGTGGTCAAATATCTTCAAAAACTTTTAACTTGCAAGGCTGAAACATGCAGCACTGTCCACAAAGTGCCCAGTCTCTAGGTAAAAATATCAAGAATATCATTTATTCAATTAATATATATATTTTTTTAATATTATTTCCTTTGCGCAGGCCTCCATAATTTTAACGTCAAATTTTATTCGAAAAATCAAGTTTTTGGTCATAAAAAATCTGAAAAAAGTACTAGAATTTTTCTGAATACTGATTTTGGTAGGGAAAAGAACCCTCTAACAGGGAACACCTATATTTATCAGCAAAAAAATTTCTCAAAGTCTGTAGTGCCAGAATTATATACGCTGCAGCTTAATATTTTGAGCTCCGTAAAGTGTAAAAATAAGCTATTTTAGGGAATTAATTATATTTTGTATGTTCAAATTGATATTTTTATGGTAAACAACCTCAATATCCATACATCAATGAAGTTATTATTACAGTTTGTGTAAAAACTGCCATTTTTTCCATTGAAAAGGTCAATTTTCTTTGTTCAATCAAAATTTCAGATAATTCCCGAAATTGATACAATTTCAATAATTGTTGAATATTATAATATTAAATGTTCAAGTGTTTGGTATTATTTTGATCCTATAACTGTATACTACAAGGTGAAAACTATCAGCAACCCCAATTCTGACACTGGTATGAACTATGTCCTGGTTCATTAGCCCTCTACCTGGAAATTTAGTATAAATAATATTTCAATTATGGCCCCGTATTCCATGAAAAGTCTTATTTGGATTATCAGATATGTTCTCTGTACAATTTATAAGCCAGCCTTGAAGTTATTTTATCTTTTAAACATTTAATTAGCACATTTTATACATTATTTTCATTTTTTTGTCTGAGAAAAACCTAAAATTTGACAATTTTAGCTGATTTAAGCTAACAGTTCATGCGATTAGAAAGTCCCAAATTTTCAAAGTTATCATTTTTATTGTCACAAATCAATAAACTGTTATCTTCTACTATTATCTTAATTCATAACAGTTTTCAATGTCACTCTCTTTTCCTTTATATACTATAATTTTACATTTGACGACTACAAATAGTGCTGTGTCCCAGTTCATGACCAACTTATTCCAAATGAAATCTTTGTGATTTCTTTAAATTGTGTGTTTTGTGATCCTATGCATATCCAATGCATATTTGATTAACTGAATCATAATCAACAGCATCAACTTTCAGAAGTGTCATTTTAATGATTTAAAACTCTTAATGATCTACTGAGATGCCACGATCACACCTGTAAAATAAAAATAAACATTTAAAATATGTTATACAGAATAAAAATAAAGAATTAAAAATAATTTATCTTTTCCAGAAATAGTTTATCATACATGTACAAATGAAAAAAAGCTTTAATACAATGCACTCTTCCGACTATAAATTATCTTTATGCATATATGCTTGGTGGCAAATAGATTCTATATGAAAAATAGCATTATTGCTGCATGCATCATAAATGTTCTGTCATACCAAACAAGTTTGCATACAGTAATGGTGTAATGAAAAAAATGTAATTAATTAAACTTAGCATATCACATGCACTGCCACTGATTACATTGTATATAGCCAGAATGTTAATACATTCACATACTGTAATGTATGCATTAAGCATATATTTCATAAAGCTTCCCTAATAGCACTGAAACATAATAATTATGTTTTATAACAATTTTAATAAATTGTTCAAAAATGTTGCATGGAAATTCATGTTACTATTTTAGTATTTAAAAACAATTGTCCTATGTATTGCTACAATATACACTAGGAACTTAATGAGAAATGCATAAAAAGTTTTCATGTAGACAAATTTCATTTAAAACCAAAAAATATAAAAAATCTTGAACATTTCACAAAAGATCCCCCCTTTTCTAAAAATATCAAAGAATACCGGAACAACTCCTTTATATAGATGTATTAATAAATCCCGATAATTTCCGAACAGCCATGATTACGTCACCAAAGCTCTGCTTGGATAAAGTTATTTATAGATTGGGAGAATTTGACAACTTTATATTGATGCTTGCCGTTTTCGCCATTTTTCGAGTAAAATAATAAAATCGTGAATTAAATCCCATCTCTTTTTCACTTATCGAAGCAAAGATATATATTTATTCAGTTCGTGTAAAGTTTCTGTGCGATTTTTGTGCATCTTTTGTTTTCAAAATTAACCCCCATTTGATCCGGTTGAAAACGATATTTCTTTTGAGAATAAAACTATATTTTAGAAGAAGTTTTGTTACTTACCGTGCATGATTGACCTCCGTGGTCTGAATACATCAATGCTAGATAATTATTGTATCAATTGGTAGAACAATACGTCGGTAAATTCCATTTTTCTTTGGTACAACTCTGAAATTGTCCTGGCCAAGATGGCGGAAGACATACATTTCGGTCATGCGCCACACAACGTCCGATAACTCTTCCCGCTCAACTCTGATTGCAAAATCGGAAAATATGGACCGAACATCCAATGATTTCCGGGAGCTATTACTGCTTATCCATTGAAACCTTGGCGGCATATCTTTAGAGGAAGGTTCAGATTATTGATATCTGACTGTTAACTTTTTGCGGAAAAGCGGTAAACGAGTTTGGATGCTGTTGAAGATTATGCCAGAAGGTGGATAAAGAGAGAAGTAGACCAAGATCCTGAGTTAGAGTCCTTGTCAGACTGGGTTAGAACAATTAGGTCTCTAGTACAAGGTCGGATTCACAAACTCAAAAATTGTGTTAATAGTCGACCTAAGTCTGTATTTAAAGACCAAGAAGCTGTTAAGTGTCTTTCCTCTCTTCATGACAAATATGTTATCGTTCCTGCGGACAAGGCTTCCAACAATATCGTGTTTGTATGTAAATCATATTACTTCGAATGCCTAATCAAGGAATTAGGTATAAATAGCAACACCTCTAGTAATACCACATACAAACCAACTTCGTTCGACAAAGATGAAATCCTAGCTAACCACAGATCATTCATGACCTCTTTAAACATTCCCTCTGGTAAAAAGTCTGAGGATTTACCCTATTTATATTGGATACCTAAACTCCATAAGACACCATACAAAGAAAGGTACATAGCGGGATCATCAACTTGTTCGACGAAAGAATTGTCTATTCACCTAACAAAGATTCTGTCTGCAGTAAAAGAGGGACAACAGAAATATTGTGAAACTGTTTACTCGCGTAGTGGCATAAATCACATGTGGATTTTGAAAAACTCTAAAGATCTTTTGGATAACCTGAAATCAAGATCTTTCTCTCAGGTATCCTCCATCAAAACCTTTGATTTTTCAACTCTATATACCACCCTACCGCATGACAAATTAAAAACCCGCTTAAAAGAAACAATTCATAAAGCTTTTAGTCATAGAAACTATGGCTCAAAATTTGTTGTGTTAGGCTACAATTCCACATATTTTTCAAACAAAATTCATAAAGGTAAAACATGCTACTCCGAGGAACAAGTGATCAGTATGCTGGAGTTCCTCATCGATAACATATTTGTCTCCTTTGGAGGGACACTGTTTCAGCAGGTCGTCGGCATACCAATGGGTACGAATTGTGCCCCTCTTCTAGCCGATTTATTTTTATACTCATATGAGTCGGAGTTTCTTCAAAAGCTTGTAAAAGATAAGAAGATTCATGAGGCTAGAGCCTTTAATTTCACATACAGGTATATTGATGACGTATTATCTATCAATAATTCTAGATTTGCAGAATTTCTTCCATTGATATATCCTCCAGAGCTGGAAGTTAAAGAGACCACCGATACAGCTTCGTCCGCATCATTTTTGGACTTATACCTCGTATTTGACGACAGTGGTCAACTCAGTACTAAAATTTATGATAAGCGGGACGACTTCAATTTTAAAATCATAAATTTTCCAAATATGTGCAGCAATATACCAGCTTCTCCTGCATATGGTGTTTACATCTCGCAATTGATTCGCTATGCAAGGGGCAGTAGCAATTATTCTGATTTCCTGAAACGTCATCTTCATCTGAGAAACAGGCTACTGGACCAGGGCTATAAAAAGATTCGCCTTATTCGATCTCTTAAAAAGTTTATATTCCGATACCAATATCTTGTCGAAATATATTCCGTCTCTGCAGAAAAAATTATAGGCGATGCATTTTCATATAGTGAAAATGTATAAAGATAAAGAGTCAAATATGTCAAGAATTTTTTTTGTCAATGTGTGACGTAAAAGTATTTTTGACATTTACGTCACCAAATATGGTACTGCTTTGACAACTATTTTACCTATTTTGTTCCTGTATTTAAATACTGTTACAGTGACAGCCGGAACCTTTGAACCGTAATGAGAGCGGGAGGTTTGGCGCCTTAAAATCTGATTCAACCCACCATTTCTTTAGAAATGCCTGTACCAAGTCAGGGTCATTACGGTTTTCACAGTTTTCCGGTTGTTGACTGATTTTGTCTGTTTATATAATTATGAGTTTTGACTTTCCCTTTGTAAGATTGTTCGGAGTTCGGTAATTTTGTTATTACCTTTATTTAAAACAATGTTTGTAAACTTTTATATTTTACGTTACGATTTGACTTTTAAAAAATTCTTAACAATCGGATTGGTAAAATTGAAGACTTTCTGCAAATTTTAAGCCATGCATGAAGAATATTGGTCCAGGGATAGCTCCCGGAATTATTTTTGAAAATGGGCTGTTCGTTGACACATAAATCAAGATGGCGTCCGATTTTCTCGAAACGACTTCACTTTGGACGTTCAGTAGTAGTACCCAATCATATTTTTAATGCTTATAACTACCAAATTAATAAAGATCTAGTTTTCAAGTTTTATCTGATATATTTTTTATCACGAAATAATAAATTTTAGGTGTTTTTCTAATGAAATGAAAAAGGTGAAAATTCGGGTTTTTCTACTTCGACAGAAAATAATAACGCTATCGACGACTACGTTTGTCCTCCCTACTATATCCTCGTCTGACAATAAGTCGGTCAGTCATTGGATAATGTTTGATTATTTTTTTCATGTTTGAAAAGTAAACATTTTTTTCTTTTTAATTATGTTCCTCATCTATTCTTGCTCACATGTGTAAAGTTCCATGGAAAAAAGATCGATAATAATTACATACTGACCCATATTTGTTTACCACCCCTTTTCCAAATGGCGTCGTATGACGTCACATAAAGTCGGTCAAAGTTCAATAAAGCACATGATTTTGTCATAGGCCAACCAAACTTAAAAAGTAAACCAGATTAAGAAAGTACAGTATTTTAGCTTTTTCAGTGTAATTGATTTGTCTGAAAAATTTCAAAAGATGTTTTTTTTTAAATAGTTTGAAATTGAAGTATTAAAAATTAATTATTTGATGCAAATATTAAACTTGCTTACCCACATAAAAAGTATTTAATCCAGTGAATTTGGTGTTTTTGCTTTTGTCAATACAATCTATTAGACCGACATATTTTGGTAAAACAATTAATGACTGATTTCAATTTATTTTAATCACATTTATTATCACAGAGTGGTAACAATACAGTTTTGTTGATGCTATTTGTAATAATGACAGGTTTTTTTTACCCAGACAATCTCAGTTTTCTGTCTGGTTTAATTTAATTCTCTGTTCAATTTATGCTATAAATTTTGATTATTGCTGTTAAATTAATTCTTTTTTTTATCTTCTCTGTGAATTTCATTTCAATACCCCAAGAAGTAAGGGGTATATTTGTTATTAAAGCAGCAGTGGAAATGCAAAATAATCTGCCATTTTGTGACTAATGGAGAGCACTTGCATGTATTTTCCCGGTAAAATCAGCCATTTTCTAGAAAATGGTGGAATCTGAATGATCACTCATCATATTTTCAAAGTATTTTAAAATACAATTTGTTTGGCCTACATTCCAGAAAAGGTCATGAACTGTGATGTTGATTATGTCAACAAACCGGAAAAATACAAATGTTTGGGGAATACCATCGATGGAAACATATTTAACAAGCATAATGATCAGGAAAAAAAGACATTAGTAAAAAGGATCTTTTTTACTTGCATGGAATTTATTCAATTCAAACTTCTCTGTTTTAATCTCATCTTGTAATTTTGACGTTGAAAAGTATTCCCTCTGTGTTTATGTACGCTATGAATATACAGAATGACGTCATTGGTCTCGTGCTGCGCGAGAATTGTAAATAAAAACAAATGACCGAGTAGATGTCATGGTAGGATACTTGAATGAATCCGGGTCGTTTCGCCCCATGAGTCGGTTCGCCCCTATTCCTGTTCGCCCCAGGTCGTTTCGCCCTCATTTATTAATAGTGCTTTAAAAAACGAAATATGGAAAATACCATTGCAAATATTCGTATTTTGGATGTTGTAAGGCTTGTTCATGGGTACTTTATTTTTGTCTTCCTGATAATTAACATGCTTTCTTGACGTGTTTGATATTATTTACACACTAGTTCTATTGTTATCGATACATAAATGTAGGTATTCAAATTTTGGAAATACCTATGTCAAAAGAATTCGCACGTGTCTTAGGCCCAGGACAAATAGTGACATCACTTGAACACCTCGGCACTGTGCCAGGTCTTCAAGCTTGAACCACTTCGGCACCGTGCCAGGTGTTCAAGTGACTTGTCGATGACAAAAACGGCTGCATTTAATGGACCCATTTAATTGGCTAAATATGTACAAGTAAATTCAATATTTTTTATAAACAATATCACTAGAGTGTATGTCAGTTACCGACTTCGATCTCTGGTTCAAGCTAGGTACTCGCCCGTGCTTTGAGCACAGGCTCAGGTGTTCATCTAGCTTGAACACCTCGATCTCAGTCGGTAACTATTACGTATGGCTTCACTTTTTGACACCTGATTAAATGTGTAAAATTTCTTTGTTCACTTTCATTGTTTGACACCTGATTAAATTTGTAAAATTTCTTTGAACAATACAGTAATAAATTAGTATGTATGTATTGTTTGTTCTGCATTATCTCCAATAATTATCAAATATTATAATATAACATCATGATAATGTTAACTCCGTTGTTTATCATATATTTTTATTATTTTGATTTTATTTTTATGTTATTATTTTTTAAATAATAAATAAATAATTACCAAAAAATTGTCGAAAAAGACTTCATCTATTATTATATAATAGCGATTAGGTGGGGCGAATCGACTCACTTTGCGGGGCGAAACGACCCGGTACCACTTGAATCCATCTATAAACAATCTTCTTCATTTATATGATCATACTATACAACCCATTGCAACTTATGGTGGAGAGTTATGGGGTTTAGCAAATTTTACAGAAAAGTCAAAAGGCTCCCATTTATATAATATATATAAGGATTGGGAATTTGAAAAAATTAATATTAAGTTCTATAAATATATTCTGGGAGTGAATAAAAGAACAACTAATTTGGCTGTTCTTGCGGAACTGGGTAAATTTCCTGCTTATATTTCGGTTGTATGTTCAATCTTTATGTATTGGCACAGAGTACAGTCCAATCCCACCAGTTTACTGAGGTCTGCTTATGAAGAGTATAAAGAATTAAACAAAAAATATGGGATATCTTGGTACAAAAGTATAGTATATCTTGCTGAAAAACTAAAAATAGATTTAGAAAAGATCAAGAATTTTAGTAGAGATAAACTCAAATCCAATTTAAAAGATTGTCTCAAAAAAAACTTTATAAGTTTTTGGCGTGAAGAGAGGACATCGTCATTGGGTCTTAATGAGGGTAAACTAACCACTTTTTATAAAATTAAGGAAACATTTTCAAGAGAATTTTATTTAGATAGCCTTTGCTTCAAACAGAGAAGCATTCCTACTAAATTTAGACTTAGTGCTCATTCCTTACGAATAGAGACTGGCAGATATGAAAAATGTTGGAATGAAGGTGGGAATGTAAAAAAAAACTGGATAGGGAACAGAGAAAATGCTTATTTTGTAATCTTGATAAGGTAGAGGATGAATTACACTTTCTGTTTGAATGTCCCTTATACATTAAAGAAAGATGTCTTTTTGTAAATGAAATACAGATTTTATGTAGTAATTTCCCATACTTGAATAATTGCGATAAACTATATTGGTTATTTAACAATGAAGAACCTAAAATATATATGGCGATTTCAACTTTTTTACAAAAAAGTTTTGAAACAAGAAAGGCAGTCAATTGTAAAGACAAATCCACCTCATCTCCTTCAATTTAGATGGTACTGTAATATACAATGTAAGAAATATTGTAATTGTATGACAGTAATGACATTATCATTATCATTATTATTTATTTATGTAAAATTCTATCTATATTTGGATTCTTTCTGTCTCTTATGTAAAACTATCTGTATGCCTCAAGTGGGTCCGAATTGGAAATACAGATATTGTATTGTATTGTATACTAGGCCTAAATAGCTATATTGTATTGACACTATTGTCCACAAAATACATGACAGTCAAACTGGGACCACTTTTTTCACATACAGTACCGAGGGTGACTATGACAGCACGAACCACTTTTTAGATCACCTTGCCAAGGGCAATGTAAGCTTTTGCCATCACTTGGCATCCGTCGTCTGTTAAATTTTCACATTTTAATCTTCTCTAAATTTAAACTGCAAAGCCAAATGAACGAAACTTGGTATGAATCATCTATCCTATGGAAGGTCCTCTATAGTGATTGCTCATTTCGTCCCGATTCGCCAACAAACATGGCCACCATAGGCAATTCTTGTTTCTGGTTGGTCGATTCCTTAACAATCTTCTCCACTGAAACCGTTTATCCAAAAGAACCAACACTTGGTAGGAAACATCTCTGAAAGGTCCTATGTAAAGATTGCTCATTTCACCCAGATCCATTAACAAACAATTTCTAAAAAAATATCCTCTGAAACCGCTTAGCCTGTACAAAATTTCCAAGGCCACCATTGACATTTCTTGTTTGTGTCTGATTGGCCAATTAAAAAAATCTATAAAATGATTTGGCCAAATTAATGAAATTTGGTAGGAAGCACCTATGGGAGGTTCTACATAAAGTTTCCTCAAAACAGAATGAAAGGTGAGCAACACAGGGTCAGCCCAGTGAGCCTCTGGTTTGCATACCGGCGGTAACTCTACTACTCATAGAGGAAAGAAAGATGCAAAAAATAATTAATCAGTTATCCAATTTTTGAGAGAAAAATATCTACTGTCAGTGTCAGATCATATGGGTTCAAGACCTGGCCAGCTCACACCAAAGACTATAAAACTGGTATTTGTTGCTTCTGTGCTAAGCACAAAGCATTAGGAGTAGACTGGGTGAAGACTTAAGTTGTTTAATTTGTGTCTTATCCTTTTGTCTCTTTGAGTTTGATACATAAGATATGTTTAAAGTATTAAGGAGAAAGAGCAATAACATGTTAGATCGGAATCATAATAATACGTCAGCGTGGAGGGACATGGCTACCAGCATACTGTTGTTTCAGTTAGCCAGCACTACAAAAATCCAACTAAGTGTGTTGGTCTATTACAAAGCAGACATCATTTCATCAAAATGTAACTGTTCTTACCATTGTACATGTATACCTGAAAAATTGCTCACTGGGCATTAAACCGCAATCACTCAGTAAAAAAAATGGCTTGTTGGCTCCAATTGCTTTGTCATTAAAATGGTGATGCAACCCCTTCAACATCATTGTTACTGGAAGAAGTTCCATGACAGTATATCCCGTAGTACATATGATGTCATACATGTACTTTTGACATATGTGACGAGATATATATATATACTTTGTCCACAATGTAAGATATGATCATCTCTTATTTCTCATTTCAGACTTTGCAATGGTCACCAACATCTTTGGATTCTAAACCAATGTTTTACCAGTCTGTCTTGCCATGTCCATTTGAACCAAATAATATGTTGGGTGTGACTTCTAGGCAGTATTATCAACTAAAGAAAGAATCAACTATCGACGAATCACAAGAACTAGCATTAGATAGAACTATTTGTCCCATTATTAAAAGCACAACTTCATTTACTACTTATAAAGCTGCTAAATGGTCTCCACGTGGTGGAAATGAATATGGAAAATGTATTTTGGCAACTCTTACTTTAGATCATAGATTGTGTATTCATTCAATGGGGAAAATGAATTCCAACTTCAAATTACTCTTTGAATTATCTGATATATATGCCAAAAATGTAAAATTGAAAGATTTGAACTTTGGCTGTTTGAAAGAAGCAATTTATAGAATTTCTGCCGTTGAAATGTCTTGGTCCCCTGTCATCACAGTAAAAGATGCCAAATTTTCAATATTGTCCGTCGGCATGGCTAATGGTGGTGTTGTTTTATGGAAAATCAGGTTTCCTTGTACAGGACAAGATGACTGTGAGCTTATCACACAAATTGAGTTGAAATCTGGCTTACCGTCAGCCATGACTTGGAGTAATAAGATTTTGAGTGGAAATGTTGCATGTTGTATCGTTGGGTTTGATTCAGGGATAATCAAAGCTATTTCTGTCAACATAAATATGCCAAATAAGACAACAACGTTAGATTTATGTGACAAGTCTGATTATATGAAAGTTACAACTCTAAGTGCACAAGCCGTCGAAGATGACAAAATTACCATTATAGCAACAAAAGAAATTTTTATTCTGACTTACGAAGTTGAAGTGATTTATAAAATTCTTCGTCTTTTTTCATCTTCTCATACTACTGGTGATTACAATTATTTTGCTTCAGGTCTTAGCTACAACAGTGGAAATTATGCCCTAAGTAGCTGTGACGGAACTATCCTCACTTTTACAAAAGATACAACCTCACAATGTAAACAATTGTCTCTTAAGCATACTGGTGATTTTGAAACAACGTGGTCATGTTATGGGGTTTCATTGTCAAACTGTGGTCTGTTCAGTGCAGCTGCATTTAAACCATCAAATATCTGCGAAGACAGGCAACTGAGACCTGGAACTTTGGAAATTCAGATTTTACCCATGAACACTGACAATCAAGCTGACTGTTTGCAAAAATTTCTATTAAATAACCAAGGTCAGGATGAAATTCCAGAGTGCATGGAAGTTTTCAGAGAAAATCTTTGGGAAGGAAAAAATCCACTCCCGGAAATAAATGAGCTATTTAGTCAGGAAGAAAAATGGTTTGATTTCTTGCCGAAAGTTCTACGTATTCTGCGATATTTCTTACTTGCCGTTCAAGTACGCATTCCACGTTCAGATAAGGAAAAGAGTGAAGAGTTAGTTTTATCTGAACGTAACATCAGTAAAATCACTGACATACTTATTTGTAAGCATATAAGTACATGTCTTAATAAAGTTATACAAATAAAATCGCAGTTACAAAATAATGATTTGATAGCTCTTTTTGCAATGATAAAATGGATGGAGCATAATCAAGAACTATTTAAATCAACTTCATTGGAACAGATTGTTAAGAAAATAAAGGCAGTATTAAAAAACTTGAATCACAAATTTCTATGTTGTATTTGTGATGAGGAATTTGCAGTTGAAGATGGGATCTATAAATGTAAACATGGACATATTTTTGGAGTGTGTTGTCAGACTACATTACCATGTTTATATAATGTCAGGACTTGTACCGTGTGTAAGGCTGTTGCTGTAAGTGTAGAAGATGTCAGCGTCCTTTCATGGCTGGATATTAAACCATCACAATGTGTTCTGTGTAATGGCTTTCTTGTGTAGTTAGTTTATATATTTATAGAAATCTACTTGAATAAATAAACAATACACTACATACTTTGATAAATTTTGATTTGATATCAGTGGATGAATATAAGGTTAGGGTTATGGTGTTTAACGCCACCCTCAACAACATTTCAGTCATATCGTGGCGGTAAGTTTTATTGGTGGAGGAAACTTGATAAAACCACAGACCTGCCGCATGTTACTGACAAACTTTATCACATAATGTTGCATAGAGTACACCTTGCCATGAGCTGGATTTGAACTCACAACTTACGTGGTGATCGGCAATGATTGCTTAGGTAGTTGTAAATCCAACTACCATACGATCACGACCATGACAGCCCCTTGGATGAATATATTTTTGGTAGATACAGGATATTAGATGAAATACAAACAAATGTTTCAGTTGTATTATTTAAGGATTGATCGCAATTTTTGTTCAGTTCATGAAGAAATAACCTCAATCAGGTTGTACACACCGTGTAATCCGTGTAGGGGGTTATGCAAGGGTGTGTACAATCTGATTGAGGTTATTTTGAATGAACCGAACAAATAATTTCGATCAATCCTTATAAATTAATTCAAACTTTTTTTGCTATGATATTGAAAAATATATTTATTTTTTCAAAATAAGGCAAATAATCAGAATTTAATTTAAATAACCCCAAAGGTGCCTCATTTAAAGAAAATCACCTGATGACAACGGCACGCGACGCCTTGAAAATGATGTCTATTTTTTAAATTCAGTACATTTACAAATAACCTCAACTTTTTAAACCAATCAAAACACGTATAAAATGACATGTGACTCTAAAATTAATTTATATATGTAATGGCAATCAGGTTGTTTGGAAAATCTCTTTAAACATATACACAGGTACTATGATATCATGACCACATCTGTGATGTAATGGTTTAGCGTGATCAACTCAAGTGTGGTACATGTAGATAGTGGGTTCAATCAAAACCAAAATTGTAATATTGGTATTTGCTGCTTCTATGCCAAGCAGCATTAAGGAGCAAAGGCCGAAAGGCACAAAATTGGGAGATCGAGTCGGAACATTGTAGTGTCTATCCATGGACTGGTGTTTCGGTGAGCTAGCACTATAAAATTCAACTATATAAAGCCTGTTAGTCTATTACAGAGTGGACATCATTATCATCTCATTGAAATGTAACTTTTTTTGCCATAATATAGCTAACAAATTGCTAATTTGGCATTAAACAACCACAGGGGCTGGAAACAATCATTGCACAAAATTACCCACATCTACTATAAATACTACCGGTGCTATTTGGTCCCTTTCGGATAAGTTTATCTTTGAAACCATAAGAGATAGAGAGAATCAATCTTCATTGTATACAATACTGCAAGGTCTTGACACAATTGAAAAAAAAAAGCATAAAAAATTGGATGCATAATAAAAATTCTGTCTACCTTTCAAATATGTAAAATTTTGGTATTTAAGCACCTTTTCCACAATAAGACGGGTTATTTTCTTTATTGACTCATCATATATTAGTAGGTGAGCAAATTGAACAATGTGTCTATAGGACACAGATACCCTCACTTGCAGCTAAACTGACAGGCACAACACTGGAATCTATAAAGGGACAAATCCCATCTTGGGCTGTGTATTGTGGTAAAAACATTATGCAAAAATCCCAGAGTACCAGCAGAAAACCACTGACCTGCTGCAAATCAATGACAAACAAGAAACTTGATTACATAAAGTTGTATCGAGTACACCTCGACATATGAATGGGATTCGAACTCACAACTTTAGTGGTGATAGGCACTGATTGCATAGGTAGTTGTAAATCCAACCACCATACGACCACGACAGCATAACTATAGAATCATAATAAGAATAATAGCCGAATTGGAAATTGACCTGTGTACTGTGGTAAAACATAGTTTAATTTTTTTAAATGATTTGCTTGTGCAAACAACATGAGTTATTTAGCAGAAACATGAGAAATGATTTTTTTCAGCAAATCAAACGGCATATCGATCTCCAGAACGGAAAAAGTAGAAATGTCCAAAATCAAAAATCGTCTGCCTTTTATGGTCCCTGTAGCATTTAATTGTGTCCTCTAGTTCAAAGTGTCTGCCTGACACTTTTACATACATGTATGTTATAGTGTTCAGCAGACACTATTTCATATCACAATCTATAAAATTTTGTCCGGGGGGACACTTTAACATAGGACATTATTATGTCTTACCCTAACCCTATACTAGGACACAATTTCATATCGCAATCTCTGTAATATATTGTCCGGGGGGACACTTTAACATAGGACATTATTATGTCTTACCCTATACTAGGACACAATTTCATAGCACCGGACACTATTTCATATCGCAATCTCTATAAAATATTGTCCGGGGGGACACTTTAACATAGGACATTATTATGTCTTACCCTAACCCTATACTAGGACACAATTTCATATCGCAATCTCTATAATATATTGTCCGGGGGGACACTTTAACATAGGACATTATTATGTCTTACCCTAACCCTAACCCTATACTAGGACACAATTTCATATCGCAATCTCTATAAAATATTGTCCGGGGGGACACTTTAACATAGGACATTATTATGTCTTACCCCAACCCTAACCCTATACTAGGACACAATTTCATAGCACCGGACATTATTTCATATCGCAATCTCTATAAAATATTGTCTGGGCGGACACTTTAACATAGGACATTATTATGTCTTACCCTAACCCTAACCCTATACTAGGACACAATTTCATAGCACCGGACACTATTTCATATCGCAATCTCTATAAAATATTGTCCGGGGGGACACTTTAACATAGGACATTATTATGTCTTACCCTAACCCTATACTAGGACACAATTTCATAGCACCGGACACTTTCATATCGCAATCTCTATAAAATATTGTCCGGGGGGACACTTTAACATAGGACATTATTATGTCTTACCCTAACCCTATACTAGCTAGGACACAATTTCATAGCACCGGACACTATTTCATATCGGAATCTCTATAAAATATTGTTCGGGCGGAAACTTTAACATAGGACATTATTGTCTTACCCTAACCCTATACTAGGACACAATTTCATATCGCAATCTCTATAAAATATTGTCTGGGGGGACACTTTAACATAGGACATTATTAAGTCTCACCCTAACCCTAACCCTATACTAGGACACAATTTCATAGCATCAGACACTATTTCATATCGCAATCTCTATAAAATATTGTCCGGGGGGACACTTTAACATAGGACATTATTATGTCTTTCACCTGCATATGCCATTGTGTATAAATATGAAATTATTTAGTAAATGGAAACTTATGTTGTTGAATGATACAAACATATGTATATTTTGGCAAACCAAGGAGCACAACTCCAGAATGGAGCAAGTGGTAAAGTCCAAAGTAGATCTTGGTCTGCCTTTTATGGTCCCTGACCTTGTATATAAATTTCAAATGATTTGCTTAAGGGAAACTTAAGTTATTGAGGAGAAACCAATTGCAGAAGGCACAGGTAAAATATCTTTTCCGAAACAAATGAACAATACATTCTCCACATACAAAAAAAAAATGACCTTTTGACACCTTTGGGCCTCTTGTTTAGAAACAGGTACGGATAAAATCCACCTAATCGATCCAAAACTGTATTATGTGCCAAGGATCACTGTTTTCAAATTTCAGGAGGATCGGTTAACTAGCTATATATACATGTAGAACAAAAGTGATCGCACAGTATCCATTTTCTAGACAGACAACAATGAATACTGCAAACCCATAACAAAATATACAAGAGGAAATGAAAATCCAAGTTTAGAGACAAGCACAAAAATGTGACTGGGTTAGTTTACCCATGTTTCAATTGGTATTGTGTTAGGAGTTTAAAAAACTGCAATTGGAACTGATTTATTGAAGGAATACAATTGGCGAATTGCCTTTGTTTACAGGTGAATCCTATTGTTGGACATTTAAACTTCTTATTGTATGACTGGAAGAGAGAAGTCAATCACCCATTGATTAAAACTCCCCGAAAAAAATTCAACTCATCTTATATATGTATGGATGTACATGACCTATAGAAAGAAATCAGTCCATTTTTGACATTAGAGAAAAAGGAAAAACATTAATTCAACTCATCTGGTTTAGGACTTGAAGTAAAACATTGATCTCCTTTAGTGTATTATCATTAGAAAGTTGATGAGAAATACAATTAGAATCCAGTCTGTCTGATTGTTCATAATTTCTTGTATAAGAAAATATGTAAAAAAATCCTTTCTGGTTCCTCTTGTATGATATTTGAACTAACAATCAAGCAAATGTTTTTTTTCTTCTGAAATTATCTTCCCTGTGTTTATTTTTTACGATGAGGCTAGGTCAAGAAATCAGTTCATGTTGTACATGGTCTTCTGGAACACCTTGTGGAGATGTTTGTGATGGAATCATTGTTGTTTTTTTTTATCTAGATTGTCCCTTTTCTGAATATTACTTGAAACATGGGTGCTCTGTGTTTGCCTAATCAGCATTTATAATGATGGGAGACAATAAACCAATTAGAAGATGACATATTTAAGCTTGCTTATAATTTTTGTGGTTGATACTCTGCTGTTGAACACACTTGTAATGATATATATTATATCTGTAATTTTTTTTTACCTTAATCCTTTTAAACTATTTTGTGGTACCGTGAGCAATATCAATATTTGAAATTATGGGACACTAATTTGAAAATTTTACAGTCACTACAAATAACCACAGATACATGTATATTATGTTTGTTGTAATCACAATCCGGACCTTTCCTCATTCATGACATATCACCGGGTATGTGACAAGACTGACAAGACTGGTTGCCACCAGTGGAACAGGAACTGCTTATCCTTCCAGAGTACCTGAGTTCACTCCCAATTTTTAGTGGGGTTCGTGTTGCTCAACCTTTAGTTTTCTATGTAGTATTTTGTAGATCATTGTTAGTCCCTTTGTCCTTTTTCTTTTTGACATTGTATTGTGTATCCTTCTACAATTTACAGTTTCTGATTACCCCTTTGGTATCTTCACACTTTTGGACATTGTAATGTGTATCCTTCTTCAATTTACAGTTTCTGATTACCCCTTTGGTATCTTCAAACTTTTGGACATTGTAATGTGTATCCTTCTTCAATTTACAGTTTCTGATTACCCCTTTGGTATCTTCAAACTTTTGGACATTGTAATGTGTATCCTTCTTCAATTTACAGTCTCTGATTACCCCTTTGGTATCTTCACACTTTTGGACATTGTAATGTGCATCCTTCTTCAATTTACAGTTTCTGATTACCCCTTTGGTATCTTCACACGTTTGGACATTGTAATGTGTATCCTTCTACAATTTACAGTCTCTGATTACCCCTTTGGTATCTTCAAACTTTTTGTACTTTTCATTATATTTATTTTCAATAAGGATTCCAAGTATCAAAATTGTTTTTCTCAAATGATAAAATTTGTTGGCTTCATATAAATGTTTATCAAATGACAAAGTGGGATTGAGTATTATGCATAATATGTACCAATTTATCCAAAAAGCAGTATGCAAATAACATCTAATTAGGGCCCGGGTGGCTCAATGAGTTAGGTAGTTGGATTACCTAACAACTCTTACAAGCTATCACCAATATGGCGTGGGTTCACGCCCGGCTTTGTAAATTACAAAAAAGGATGCACTTGACTCTTAAGTGATAAAGTTTACCAGTTGCTTGCCCTAGATGGGGTGCACATTATGCACCAATGCACTTTATGCAACGGTAATGACAGTATTTCTTTCTATAGGTCATGTACATATACATCTATACATATATAAGATGAGTTGAATTTTTTTCTAGGGAGTTTTAATCAATGGGTGATTGACTTCTCTCTTCCAGTCATACAATAAGAAGTTTAAATGTCCAACAATAGGATTCACCTGTAAACAAAGGCAATTGTATTCCTTCAATAAATCAGTTCCAATTGCAGTTTTTTAAACTCCTAACACAATACCAATTGAAACATGGGTAAACTAACAGCGGGTCTGCTATAATAAGATTTCAACTCTCTAGCTAACTCGTCTAAAAAAAATTATCTGTAGCAACAAAAATATGTACCAAACAGATATATCGAAAACAAACAACAAATAACTGTTGTATCAGATATGTATTGTATTAAAATAGGTAACTATAATACTGGAACAATATAATTGATTGTATCATCTAATCTTATGTCATCGCTAATAAAGTGAAAACATTTTGCAAGATTCCATTAAATGTTTTTTACACTTGATTTATGAAGCAAATATACTGGGTTAGGGCTATGGTGTTTAACACCAATTTCAACAATATTTCAGTTTTGTATCGTGGCACTCAGTTTTATTGGTGGAGGAAACCAGAGTACCCAGAGAAAACCACTGACCTGCCGTAAGTCACTGACTGCACAGGTAGTTGTAAATCTAACTGCCATACGATCACGACCACGACTGTTCCACAAATATATCGGATAAAATGGATAGTTGCAGTCAACGAGCACACTGCATAACAAAATAATAACTCACAATGCAGGAAATATGACAGGTTTAAAAATGTAAAATTCTGATATATAAATCACTCTACATGTATGTTATTTCATTATAAACACTCAGTATGTTATTTTATCATAAACACTCTATGTTATTTTATACTAAAATATTAAGACATTAAACATTTTTAAGAATCATCTGCTGCCTGATTTGAAAGATATTCACGAGGTACAAACGTTGCATCAGTTGACACATTAGATGCATGTGATGTTTGTATATATGCAATATGGTCCAAATTTTCACCGATTTTCTTTAAAACTGGTCCTACACCAGAGCCCTGAAAAAGATAAAAGAAGATTCCTTAACTATTGTATCATCAATGACCTTGATTTCAATTAGTAGTAAATCTGGTGAGACATTTTCAGCACAGCCAGATTTATTGATCGTCAAGTACTTAAAGGGATGATTCTGAATAGAAAATAATTGAAACTTCAATGAAAAACAGGAGAAAACATCTGCACTCTCGTTTAAAAGTTTTTCATCTGATCTTACCCTGTCCTTCAATTTTCTGGGAAAAAAATTCAGAGGTAAATAGCTGAAACCGGTAAATAACCCCAAAAAATCATCCCTGTATTTAAAATAATTTGGTAAAAAAATGAAAACTTTGCAAAGGACAATCAAATGATTATTCATGTGCAGTATCCTTGAAGTTTCAATCAAGTTTGTAATTTCATAGTTTTAAAACAAATATTAATTATTTTTCTGATATGGTTCTTTGTTCAATATGCTAAAAAAAAATTCTTGCAGTGGTGATCATCTTGGAATACAGGTACATACAGAATAAATTGAATACAACACATAAGATGTTTTGCAAAGGACCCTCCAGCAACAAATTTTTCTTTTAAATGGTTGTGGTTTCAGATAAGAATAATTTTGAAATAATTTACCCATAAACAGCGATGAAATTCTTTTTTTTTTGTCTATTATTCATATCTTACATTATCTATCGTTGTCATTGTCACTATTTTACATTGTATTCTTTAACCATCTTATTTTCTGGTTAAATTATCTATTGAAAAACTGTTGTCCCTTAACATGTTAATTAATTACAATTTACATGCTAACCTGTGGTTGTTAAATTCAAAATATTGTCTGTTAATTATATAATTACATGTACTACTTACATGTACCTGTGGTTATTAAATTCAAAAATATTGTGTCCCTGAAGTTAATTACAGTACACATACTTACCTGTGTATTTTTTGTTCTGTCAGTGTGGAATTTAATTCTAATCATTATACCCTTATTCAAGTATTTAATCATCTGTTTTATTTTCACTTCTAGGTCATGGTCCTCTATATTTTCTCCAACTTTAAACATTTTCTCAGATTTCCTTTTTTCTTTCTTTCCATCTCTTTTCAAATTCTCAAAATCTTTCATCATTTTACCAGTAACAAGTTTATAAGACAGAGGTAAACTGACAGTATTACCTTGTAATTTGACCAATTTATAACCTTCTTTACTAGCATATTCTCTAGCATCACTTAACGTAAACTTTCCAACAAGCAAATCTTCATGAGAAAATAACTGTACTAAGTCACTTTCTTTAACAGTAACTATCTGTATTTTTTCTGTTCCTACGTTTTGTGTTTCATTGTCAGTTTTAAACTCCTTCTTGACTTTTACATGTCTTACATGATTGTAGTCTTTTGCACTTGTGGCTTTGGATCGGACACTATTTTGTGATCTAATACATGCATTCCCTTTTTCGAATTTGTCAAATTTCGTATGACAACCGGTATTTATTTGGTAATGATTACCTGTATGTAAAGCTGTAACAACTTTAATGTTTCCTAAGAGGACTGTGTTTGTTATAAAGCCACGTTTACATGGTATAGAACCATAAGAAATTCCAATTCCATGAAATGTTTTTAAAATCCTGAATGGTGACATCAGACGCATCATGCAGACTTGATTTCTATCCTCTTAAATATTAATATCTACCATTTATATTAGTTCCAAATATCCAAAAACCTGGAAAATAAAAAATAAGAAATAATAAAGCGTTTCTCAACAGCTGAACATGCAGTATTTATATAGTCCTTGGGTTTGATCCGACTGGGCTCGAACCAACGATCTACTGAACTTCACCACAGCATGCAAACCATTACACCACTAATGCAGTTCATAAGAAGATAGATTGTTTATCAAATTCAGCGGAGCAAGAGTTTCAGCTATACATGTACATGTATATTCATTTGATGAGAACAAGTATATGGTAAATCAATTAATTATAATAATGTAGGTCAAATGGTGTCATTGTGATGGGCATATTGGCCGAACGTTAATTTGCCACAGGAAAAAAGGAGGATGTAATTGATAATGTCAGGAATAATTGCCTAGCAATTAAGTGGCTATCAATATTAATAACCATAGTGCTTGCCCATTAATAAGGAGGGGCCGTTGTGGTCGTGATCGTACGGTAGGCAATGGACTTACAACTACCTGTGAAATCAGTGCCTATCACCACTAAAGTTGTGAGTTCGAACCCCGTTCATGATGAGGTACTTGATACAACATTATGTGATAAAGTTTGTCAGCGACTTGCGGGTACTCCGGTTTCCTCCACCAATAAAACTGACTGCCACGATATAACTGAAATATTGTTGAAAATGGCATTAAACACTATAAACCAACCAACCAACCAACCATTAATAAGGAGCTAGTTGCAAGTTGTCTTTTATGCGTAAGTAGCATGGAATTCTATAAACTCAGTCTCAAGGCACTCATTTACATTTCTTTCAAAGGACAAGTTGCATATTTGATTTGTCCTGTTCAATCTTTCGCAGGGATTTCATCCCACAGCTGACAAACTAGGCTACTGTTACTAGGTCCTATTTCTATACCCTGGGCCCAGGTTTCCCTAGAGTTGTATAATGACTGGAAAAATACCTATATTGTGAAAAATAAAATGACCATGATTCTGATATTGAGTAAATCAGAACAACAATTTCATTGACACAGCCACATGTGATGCTAATATTGAATTTTGGATCTTAGCACGGTCTATGAAATATAGGGGCTGTCATGGTCGTGCTTGTATGGTAGTTGGATTAACAACTACCTGTGCAATCAGTGCCTATCACCACTAAAGTTGTGAGTTCGAATCCCACTCATGGCAAGGTGTACTCAATACTACTTTATGTAATAAAGTTTGTCAGTGACTTGCGGTAGCTCTCTGTACTCCGGTTTCCTTCAGTAACAAAAAACAAAACTAACCGCCCTGATAAAACTGAATATTGTTGAAAGTGGCGTTAAACACCCGAACCCTAACACCCTTATGAAATATAGGGACTGTCATTGTCATGATCATATGGCAATGGTAGTTGGATTTACAACTACCCATGCCATCAGTGCCTATAACCACTAAAGTTATGAGTTCGAATCCCGTTCAGGCGAGGTGTACCCGATACATCATTATGTAATAAAGTTTGTTGAAGTAACTTATGGCAGGTCAGTGGTTTTCTCTGGTTTTTTTCGGTTCCCTCAACCAATAAAACTGATTGCCACAATATAACTTAAAGTGGGGTTATACACCATAATCCCTCTCTTATGAAATAAATACACTTTGTTAGCCTGTATGAGGTTGTATACAAATACATTGTGCTGATTGACAAAGAACAAATAAACCCAGGACGAATGGATCTGATGCCATTCTGTAATAAGGAATAGGGGTTGGACCATTGCATGAAACAAGTGCTTGTTTGTGACTGGGTCATTGAACTAGTTTCAAAATTTGAGTCAGATCAGGAGTGGTTCATTATATTATCAACCATCACTGATATAATTTTTGATCTGCAATAGTAAAATCACAATGATTCGCTACGAAAAAAAACCTACACAACAGTAGTAATAGGAGGGTCAGACTTTTTTTGAAAATGTGTTAAAATATCTTAAATTACACACCAATGATCAGATCTCCTGAAGATATTTACAGTGGTGTTTAGTTTTTTAAAATCTGTTAAGCGGTTCAAAAGTTATGACAATTTGAAGTTCGGAAAATGACCACTTATATTTTATATTATAATGGTGGCCATTTTGAATTTTATCTGTCTTTACCAAGAAATAGAATATCAGAAATTATTTGAAAACAATAATGAAATCTAATGAAACTGTACTTGATAAATGTAGTTTAGACATTGTTCTAAAAGAAATTGCATAGTTGTAGTCTTTGTTTCGTCAGCAACATGTGTTTCCAAACACATTTTTAAAATTATTTTTTACCATGCATTTCAATGGGAAAATTGAAAACGGCACCAAAATTGAATAAATTTTACCCATAAAAGTGAACATATAAATAAAAATTTTGAATTTTCTCATCAAACTGTATGAGATTATTAAAACCTAGCCTACTATCCACTACTGAAGAGTTTTACTTTCAGTCTAACTGGTCAGCAACATGTGTTTAAGGGAAGAAATAGTTTCAAAATAGCGGTGCCATTTCCAAAGTTTCCATTCAATTTTGGTCGCTTCTGTCCAGTTTAAATATAAAAAAATTGTGACATATGAAGAATTTTCTCCAAACATGTGCATTATTTATTTATTTCAACATGTCACCTTTTAAATAATTCACTTTAAATAATAGTGTTCTAGTGCATTGTCACTGCAGCTGTCTTCAAATGTAAGACAGAATTACAGAATTTGCCATTGTGTAAATAAAACTGAAAAATGTCTGACCTCCCTACTAGTAGTAATAGTAAAGTATGTACTTTTGCTCTTCACATATTTGTCCGTTTTCTCTTTTGATGACCGCTTTTCGGTATTTTGCTGTATCGTGTTATCAAAGTAATTTTCGGATATGAATTCATATTGTTTTTATGTAGACATTAACAAAAATAAGATTAAAAAAATCCTTCTTTAATTTGTTTAATATTATCCTAACTAACCCCTAAATCCGAAACTAAGAAATAGGTAAAAATATAAAGATGGCAGCTGCCGGAGTGGCCGCTCCACAGACTGCAGCAGAAGACGACGAAGCTTGGCTGTATGGAGGTAATACTACAATATTGTATATACTTGCAATCCTCTGATTTTCTATTCACAAAGAATTAGCATTGACAACAATTTGTGAATAAAATTGGATCCAAAATTAGTTAATTTAAATTACAGTAAAGAAAAGGCCATGTTCTTAAAGTCGCGCATCAATGATGTGGATTTAGAGGCGGACATAGTGGCAACAAGCCAGCGTCCACTGTAGTTCCTATGGTATCCTATGGTAAAAGGCCATGTTCTTCAGTCAGTCTGCTATTCTAAATTTGGCTTAGGACATACATAACAATAACCTCAAAAGCCAGGAAGATCTTAAGATTTTTGACACCTAATTTACAGGTACCATGCATTCACAGTTACTGTACGTGTGGACAGGATACTCTTTGGTGTCTCCCCTTTTTTGCAGAATACAGAATTTGTTTGACAGATCGAAAATATAAAGGGTTTATGCAATGCACTACTACTAGTATACCATAATGTAATGTTACTGTTTTATAATTATTTCAGACGATAATAAAGAATCACAAGGCCAAGCAAGTGGGTAAGTTGAGTAAAATTACCTACATGCACAGGCACTAGACGTTGTGTCAATATGAATATAACATAAGCAATGGCAATGGGCAGAAAATGGTGTCCAATATATATAATAATAATTATTATCAATATGAAACAGGCATGGCCATGAATGCTCGCGAATCTGAAAATTATCTGGCAATTTCACGCTCATCCAGTGCATCAAAAAGTGTCAAGATTTTTTGAGCCGAGATATATCGGTGACAACTTTTATAAATTTGAAAACATTTTACCAGGCATGCGCCGGAAAGTAAACATCAGTACGTTGATGGTTTTCCGTAACCAAAAAGAAAGGCAGAATCTAGTCTCATTCAATCGAACTGTCGTTCCTTACGAAATCTCAAAAGTTAACTTCCGCGTAGAAGCAAAAATTCTTGTCAGTAAGTCAGAAGAGATTTAATAGATATAAAAATATCAATATAAGTAAAACAAGCTAACAAAATGACTTTTATTACACACAGGTTCCGGGTTTCAGTGGTATCGGACGTACAAGAGAGGGTATGAGACTTAGGATCACCTTTGCGCTTTATGTTAAGAAGATCTTCATTAGTTGAGTGTGTTACACGGAACGTGTTTACAATGCGTCAAGATTTTTTTTGTCCATTAGTATGTGCAGCCATGTTTGTCAAAAAATCCTAAGTACACATTTTATACCATAAAGAGCTCGCTGACACTCGCATATTATATATATTATTATTATATATATTGGACACTATTTTCTGCCCATTGCTTATGTTATATTCATATTGACACAACGTCTAGTGCCTGTGCTACATGTCTGTGATATTGTTGTAACTTGTAAATGCAGGTATTTGACTTTGAATGGAAAACCATTTCTTCAATATTTCTGTGGTGAATACCCAACTGGAGACAGTATTTGAGGGGTTGCAATCTCCCTCTTTTCTTTCCAATATTCTCTCGATTGTTTGAAATTTTCATTTTGTGTAGATCTGAATCTATTGTTGTACCTCACGATAAAATGTGACAAAAGTGTTAAGTGTGAAGTTATGTTCTCTTTTGTTGTTCAAGAGTTATGGAATTTTATACTGGTGTTTCATGTCCATTATGAAGTAGATGTTTATTTAGCTATATTGTGTTGTGACTACCACAATTTTTAAGGCAGGATAAAGTATGAACAGATACAAAATGTATAACAAACTGACCATGGTCAGTGAAACCCCCAGCAATGGGTACAAGGTAGGTTTCCTGATACTTTAACTCTTGAGGTGTTATAAGGACCCGAAACCCAACCAGTGAGGTTGAGCATGTTGTCGTAACTCTTGAGGTAGTATAAGGACTCAAAACCCAATCTAGTGAGATTGAGTTTGTTGTCAGAAGACAAAGACCTTAAGTATTCGACCTAATCTATAGTTTTGAACATCTTAATTCCTTTCTATGATTTTAACTTGACTTTTCTACTGTTTTGTAGGACTGCTGAACCACAGAAATCACACAACAGATCTGATAAAAAAGATGACAGAGAAGCTGGAGAACTGGTATAACACAAAGATTTTAAATATATACAGTCAAGCCTGTACATAATTTTTTATTAAGAGGTCACCTTTTTGAAGAAGATGAGGGTTAGAGGTTATAGTGTTTAACGCCACTTTTATCAATGTTTCAATTATATCGTGGCAGTCAGTTTTATCCATGGAGGTAACCGGAGAAAACCACAGACCTGCTGCAAGTCACCAACAAACTTTATCACATAATGTTGTACCAAGTACACCCTCTTAACAGGACAGGACAAGACATAGGTTACCTTTTAATACAGATGACTGCTTAATAGAGGTGACCACTTGGGCCATTTTAACTGTATAAAATATTGACGATTGGTTAATGCGAGTTTAGATTTCTGAATAGCTGTCTGAATTCCATGTCGAGCAAAACATATCAACAATAGTATGTTTATCGACGATATCTTGAAGTGACGTCAGTGACATCAATATAACGTCATGTTAGAAATCAACAATAATGTTTGTATCACACATATTGCTTGATGATAGATATTGTTGATAATAAATGGAAAATTTACAAATCATTGATAAATATGCATATGGCTAAACTATAGGATCAGGACTATAGGTGTTTGGTGCTTTTTTCAACACCATTTTAGTGATAATGTTGTAATCAATGCATTATACTGATGGAGGAAGTTATGAAGTGCTCAGTCAAAATACCTGAGTAACTGGAAAACTTTATTACAAAGATGTATCCACATATATTTTTCTGAATTTTTTTCTCAAAATCACTATAATTTTCCTTTTAAAAAAAAAGATAGTCTTTATTTTTCAGTAAGCTACATGTTTATCTTGTTAAAAACAAAATATTATGTTATGTTTTATCCATTTGGCGTTTAAATGATTTTCTCTTCTAAAGCTGTTTAGTTTAGACAGGTTCAGATTTTGTCTCAGCTGTCCAATTTAGACATGGGCTGTACTGTCTATTGCAATGTGAAAGTAAAATAGAAGTGACAATGATAGATCTAATTATTTCAGAGCGGAGAAGAAGAACCACAAGGAAAGGAAAATGCTACAGAACAAGATTCTGAGGATGATGACGATGATTCAGATGATGATGTCCAGGTTACCATTGGTGATATACAAACATTTCCCATGAACGAGTAAGTCACAAGGACAGTGAAAACATGTTTATTTGAGCTACTGTTGGTGTATACATACAACTCCACCTCACAAGATGGAGCTTTCTGATGTGTAATTATTATGAAATATTGATCAAATATCATATCGCTGATGTATTGCTATAAACTAAATAAGAAATAAAAAGTTATTTTACGGGGGTTAGGATTATGGTGTTTAACGTCACTTTCAATAATATTTCAGTTATATTGTGGCGGTCAGTTTTATTGTTGGAAGCAACCGGAGTACCTGGAGAAAACCACTGACAAACTTTATCACATAATGTTATATCGAGTACACCTCGCCATGAGCGACATTCGAACGCACAACCATTTTGTATGAATCTAGCTTTCCATGGCTATGTTAAATATGAATGATTACCGTGAAAATATGGTGCTGTGAAATTGTAACAATTCATTGTCCATATTTTGCCTGTAATGTATTCATGTTAAAATCTATGGTTTTATTGTTGACTAGAGTTTATAACTACAGTAGCAATATTAATGGAAAAAAAGCTTGAACTGCAATATTTTTATGTTTTTGTTTTTCTTTATTTCCCTCTTTCTGATAATAATTATTTTCTTTTTCAGTGCTTCCAGAAATTTATTTAAAACACAAGGTGGATACCACAAATCTGCAGGAGCAAGTAAGATTGTCTATAGTTAATGTGATATTTTGAGCTCACCTGGTTCAATGGACTATTGTCATTATTGTCTTTATCGTTTTCACCACCCTATATTAACCTCTTTTTTTCTGAAACTAAAGTTTACATGTATGTTCCTTTGGAGGTTCTCATCATATTTTGTGATTTTGGTGCTATCTACACTTCAACATGGCTGCCTGAGCCAACAATGTGATTTGATTGGTTACGCCCTTAAGCTCTATTGATCAAAAGTTACTTAGTGGTTTGAAATCTGATATGGTGTAAATGATCCTGAAGTGGTTCTTTACAAATTTTTTTTAAGGCAGATCAGAAATCCTAGAATGGCAATCATCGCAGAACAGTTTAACACAGAACCCATTATGGGAAAATGAAAAAAATAATTCTTTGAAACCATTGAAATAGTTTATATGAATCTTGGCTAGAAAGTTCCTTTGATTGGACTCACTCTACAATGTGAACTGATTGAAAATCCAAGAAGGCCACCACCGCAAGACAAATTTCACAAAGGTTCATTGAGATTGAAAAAATTGTCAGAATACAGCAGAGTTTACTGCTCGACATGCTCAACAAAAGAGATTGTATTTAATATAAAAGTTTTGGATAATATGAAGCAGCCGGCCGCGATACTGGTACACAATACTGGTAATACCAGTATTTTACCAGTATCTTCCAGTATCTGCAATACTGGTACAGATACTAGTATCCCAGTATCTTCCAGAATTTTCCAGTATCTGCAATACTAGAAGATACTGGTCATTGCCAAAATATGAGTATTGTAGATACCGGACGATTCTGGGAAATACTGGTAATACCAGTATTGCAGATACTGGAAGATTCTGGAAAATACTGGTAATACCAGTATTGCAGATTCTGGAAAATACTGGTTATACCAGTATTGGAAGATTAGGTAGAATTCCGGTTAACCCGAGTTTTTATGTCTACATTATACTAAAAGAATTGAATATAATTCATACTCATACGTCATTTCTGCTGTACATAACATAAGAGGCAAAAGCCCTGCAATGTCAAAATATTTTGTATGGTCCCTTAGAGTTTGATATATATTGGTAAGGTAATTTGACATGACTGGGCGGAGCTTAATACTAACGGTAAATACAATGAGCTGTGATTTACAGTTAGAATTAGGCTCTGCCCACTCGTGTCAAATTACCAGATACTAGAGTTTCCAGTATTGTGTGTTTTACAATACTAGTATTACCAGTATTGTGTGCTTTACAATACTAGTATTACCAGTATTGTTGGATGAAGAATACTGGAGCTTCCAGTATCGTGTGTTTTACAATACTAGTATTACCAGTATTGCTGGATGAAGAATACTGGAGCTTCCAGTATTGTGTGTTTTACAATACTAGTATTACCAGTATTGTGTGCTTTACAATACTAGTATTACCAGTATTGTTGGATGAAGAATACTGGAGCTTCCAGTATCGTGTGTTTTACAATACTAGTATTACCAGTATTGCTGGATGAAGAATACTGGAGCTTCCAGTATTGTGTGTTTTACAATACTAGTATTACCAGTATTGTGTGCTTTACAATACTAGTATTACCAGTATTGTTGGATGAAGAATACTGGAGCTTCCAGTATCGTGTGTTTTACAATACTAGTATTACCAGTATTGCTGGATGAAGAATACTGGAGCTTCCAGTATTGTATGTTTTACAATACTAGTATTACCAGTATTGTGTGCTTTACAATACTAGTATTACCAGTATTGTTGGATGAAGAATACTGGAGCTTCCAGTATCGTGTGTTTTACAATACTAGTATTACCAGTATTGCTGGATGAAGAATACTGGAGCTTCCAGTATTGTGTGTTTTACAATACTAGTATTACCAGTATTGTGTGCTTTACAATACTAGTATTACCAGTATTGTTGGATGAAGAATACTGGAGCTTCCGGTATTGTGTATAGATCAACGATTCTGGTATTCCAGTATTGTAAATGCACGATACTGGTACATCCAGTATTGTATATGTACGATACTGGTATTACCAGTATTGTAACATTACAATACTGGTATTTCTAGTATTGTACAGTGTTACAATACTGGTATTACCAGTATTGTAATATTTACAATACTGGTATTTCCAGTATTGTGAATATTATAATACTGGTAATACCAGTATTGTAAATATTACAATACTGGTAATACCAGTATCGTGGCCGGCTGCTTCATATTATCCAAAGTTTTTAATGAACAAACCAAATTCTATTGGATTTTGGAAGTGCACAAAACTCGTTGAAACAACTAAAAGTAAAAAAAAGATAGGAGAAAGGAAATGTAACCATAATAAGCATTTTTTCCCAAAAAAGGAACCAGTATTCTACAATGTAATATTTAATATAGTCAATTTATTTTCAACAATTAAAAAGTATGCACAAAATTTTTAAATTAAGCAATACACAAGGGAGATAATTCTTTATAATTTCTATTATGATAAATCATGATGCTTATAACGACCACATGTATTTGATTCCAGAACAGTTTATTATAAGGAAACTTATAAAGGACACATTGATTTAAACAAACATCTCTAGATTTGAATTTGTTTTGAAATTTTTTTGTTTTGCCATTCTCAGAAATCAAATTTACTATTATGTGGCAAAAGTAACATAATATTATATAAAAATTTTAATTTTTTTTTATTATTATTTTTTCATGATTTAGTAAAGTAAAGATAATATAATCGTTATATTTTAATGTAAATTTTGTAGTCAGAAAGACAATATCACATGTAGGGTAGGAGGAGAGTTTCATGCAAAATAAGTCCTCCATTGTCTTTCATACTAAATATATATAGTTAAATATGTAGCCAGTTCTATAATGTATACCTATGATTTGTTGTAACAGGTGGTGGTTCAAGACCAACAATGTCCTCAGGAACAACTAAAGGTGTTGATGTAGATGCTGTAGGAACTATAAATGGTGTATCCACATATGACTTTGATCTAGATGGTATACAGGCTGACGATAAGCCTTGGAGAAAACCAGGTCAGTAACAACAAAATATGATTTTAGCAAGAAAAGATATTGATGTAAGAGAATGTAAACAAAATTCATCTGCAACTCAGATAAAAAAGCAAAAGTTAAAGAATTTGTTTTCTTCATCTATTTTTTTATAACAGTAGTCTAGTTATTTTTGGATCTGGTAAACCAAATAGTCAAAAAGTATTTGGATGTAAATGAACATGAGATACTGTCCACCTTTCTTTAGCTCACATTTTAAGCTTCTCCCCTGAAACCCGTCAGCCAAAATTAAGTGAAACTTGGTAGGAAGCATCAATAATCTATGGAAGGTCCTCACTAAAGATTGCTCATTTTGTCCCGATCCATTAACAAACATGGCCACCATAGTCAATTCTTGTTTCTGATTGACCGATTTTTAAAAATCTTCTCCTCTGAAACCGCTTGGCCAAATGAATCGAAACTTGGAAGGAAGCATCTATGCTAGGTCCTCTATACACGTTGCTCATTTCGTCCCGATCCGTTGACAAACATGGCCGCCACAGGCAATTCTTGTTTCTGATTGGTTAATTTCTAATAAAAACTTCTCCTCTGAAACCGCTTGGCCAAATGAATCGAAACTTGGTAGGAAGCATCCTTGGAAGATCCTCTATAAAGAATGCTCATTTAGTTCCGATCTGTTAACAAACATGGCCGCCACAGATAATTCTTGTTTCTGATTGGCTGATTTCTAAAAAATCATCTCCTTTAAAACCCCTTTGTCAAATGAATCGGAACTTGGTAGGAAGCATCCTTGGAAGGTTCTCTATAAAGATTGCTCATTTGGTTCCGATCCGTCAACAAACATGGCCACCATAGGCAATTCTTGTTTCTGATTGGCCGATTTTTTTTAAAAATTTTCCTCTGAAACCGCTTGGCCAAATGAACCGAAATTTGGTAGGAAGCATCTATGGAAGGTCCTCTATAAAGATCGCTAATTTCGTACCGATCCGTTAACAAACATGGCCACCACAGGCAATTCTTGTTTCTGATTGGTTGATATCTAAAGAATCTTCTCCTCTGTAACCGCTTGGCCAAATGAATCGAAATTTGGTAGGAAGCATCCTTGGAAGGTCCTCTATAAAGAGTGCTCATTTAGTTTGGATCCGTCTACATACATGGCTGCCACAGGCCATTCTTGTTTCTGATTGGTCGATTTCTAAAAATCTTCTCTGTAACTGCTTACCCAAATGAACCGAAACTTGGTGGGAAGCACCTATGGAAGGCTCTGTATTAAGTTTCCTAAAAGCAAAATGAAAGATGAGCGACACAGGCTCAGGGGGCTAAGCCTCTAGTTACACTTTAACTGCAAATTAAAGAAAAGGAACAGCACTTTTATTGCTGTTCTACATTTCACAATCACATTTGAGTCTTCAATAATGAGCATAACTTATATGCCAAACTCTACGTATTTTTTGCCTATAAACACAGCATCTTGGCATCTTTGTTGTTTCAATGTTAGATAGTGTATAGTATTTCATTTCCCAGATGGGTTGTCGTGATCGTATCATAGTTGGATTTACAGCTACCTGCGCAATCAGTGCCTATCACCACTAAAGTTGTGAGTTCGAACCCAGTTCATGGCGAGGTGTACTCAATACAACATTATTTGATAAAGTTTGTCAGTGACTTGCAACAGGTCAGTGGTTATCTCCGGTTTCCTCCACCAATAAAACTGACTGCCATGATATAACTGAAATATTGTTGAAAGTGATGTTAAACACCATAAACCAACCAACCATTTCCCAGATGCAATGTTATCAACAAGGAAAGTTTAATTGGACATGATAAGTATTTAAAAGTAGCTGATTCAGTCTTTCTAATGATACATATGTATTGCAACTGTGTACTTATATTAATTTTTCCCTTAATGGAGAAAACATACATGTACTAAAACTGAGTAATAACTTAGGAAATTAAAAAAAAAAATTGAAATACATGTATGAGAAAATGTTATAAATTGATTTTGGTTTCTTTTAAATGTTGTATTTCAGTTTTATAATATTTCTTTTAAGCAGCAATTTTATACTGGTAACTGTACTCAGTAATGATTATATTCCAATTTTTTTCCCCTACCTGTATAATTTCCATATATTTCTCCAGTTTTATGGATAGATACAAGTTTTTCATTTTTTGTAAATTAAAATAAGAATTTGACTAACAGAAATTCTTGTTTATGTTTTTATCCAGAAAATAAGAATGTTTTAGATTTTGTTCACTCT
Organism: Bathymodiolus brooksi; assembly: GCA_963680875.1. NCBI lineage: Eukaryota > Metazoa > Mollusca > Bivalvia > Mytilida > Modiolidae > Bathymodiolus > Bathymodiolus brooksi. The sequence continues at coordinate 96,523,850 of OY804582.1, read as the reverse complement.
TGTTCTTGATGTTAATTTTAATGGAATATGTCAGGGTTTTTTTTATGCCTTGTTTTGATTTTTATTGGTGCACATTATCACCGAAGAAAATCTTTCTATTCTGACTCGTTGGCTCATAATCAGGATAATGTGTCAAGAGTGGGGCGACATGTCTATCCATGGACTATTGTTTCAGTGAGCTGGCACTATAAAAATCCAACTCAGCATGTTGGTCTAGTACAAAGCGGACCTCAACATCTCATTTAAAATTAACTTGTTCTTTCCATGATGTAGCTGAAAAATTGCTGAGTTGGCGTTAAGCAACAATCACTCTTTCACTCTTTCTATTCTAGCTGCTGATATCACAGATTATTTTATCTATGGTTTTAATGAAAGTCTTTCTATTCTAGGTGCTGATATCACAGATTATTTTATCTATGGTTTTAATGAAAGTCTTCCTATTCTAGGTGCTGATATCACAGATTATTTTAACTATGGTTTTAATAAAAGTCTTTCTATTCTAGGTGCTGATATCACAGATTATTTTAACTATGATTTTAATGAAAGTCTTTCTATTCTAGGTGCTGATATCACAGATTATTTTAACTATGATTTTAATGAAAGTCTTTCTATTCTAGGTGCTGATATCACAGATTATTTTAACTATGATTTTAATGAAAGTCTTTCTATTCTAAGTGCTGATATCACAGATTATTTTATCTATGGTTTTAATGAAAGTCTTCCTATTCTAGGTGCTGATATCACAGATTATTTTAACTATGGTTTAAATGAAAGTCTTTCTATTCTATTCTATATCACAGATTATTTTAACTATGGTTTAAATGAAAGTCTTTCTATTCTAGGTGCGGATATCACAGATTATTTTAACTATGGTTTTGATGAAAGTCTTTCTATTCTAGGTGCTGATATCACAGATTATTTTAACTATGGTTTTAATGAAGAAACCTGGAGAATGTATTGTGAAAGACAAAGACGAATGAGGAATGACAGCACTGGGTCAAGTGGAAGAATATATGTAAGAAAAATGCAGCCCGAAATTATTTTACATTATGTTGTCCTTTAAAAAATAACTTGCAAGGTTGTTCTTAACCTTTGTACACAATTTATCCTGAATACTAAATTTCTAGTTTTCAGCTTTTATCAATATTTATAGTCTAGAAGAAATTGATTAAATTTGCATAAAACACATTCATTCTGTACCCTATGATCACAACCCATTCTACCATTTAAATTAAATGTCCTTAAAATTTGTATGTGCGATCGTTTCTATATTGAGATAGTATTACCACAAACATTTTTCTCCCCAACAATATAGCACTTTTTTCTTTCTGTCATGTTTGTATCATAAGTTATTTATCTAATATAACACATGAATTGATGTTTATTAACTGATACTCTAAGACGCCTAGATACTGCAGTAGCACCATGCATCAGTGCCAAAAGACCTTATGCACTTAGCATAATGAGGATATAGACCTTATGAGAAATTTTTTACGGCTTTTGGGAAAAAAATGTTTTACTGATTTTGAATGTAATTTTTTTCTGGTAATTCAGATGATTTATGTTATTTCAGACAACAGTAAGAACTACAGGTGATCCTAAGAAAGATTTAACAGGTAATATTATAATATTGTCAATACTCATAGCTTTATAGTTCCTCTTACTGTAAAAACACACCAGATGACCCAGAGGGGAAGTTCCTATTATGAACATTAACCAGATGAGCCAAGGGAGGTGTTCATGTTGTTGTTAATAAGATTGTTAGTTTTTGAGATTTCATTAATTCACAAATTAATATTGGTAGACATTTTTCTCACCTTTATTGTGACAGTCTCAGTGTTGTAATAGTTAGCATGCTCACATTGAGCAGTAAATCGTGGGTTTGATCACAGAATTGTTCTAACCAATGGTTAGTATGCTCACATTGAGCAGTAGATCGTGGGTTTGATCACAGAATTGTTCTAACCAATGTCTATGATATTGGCATTTCTTGCTTCTCCACTAGGCCTGCATCATATTAGAGTAAGAATAAAGATTGATTGGCTTAGAGTCAGGATAATTTGTTCGAGTGGACTATTGTTTCTGTGAACGAACACTTTAAAATCCAAATTAGTATGTTGGTCTAGAACAAAACGGACATTATCATCTTCATCATCATATCATCAAAAGGTAATTGTTCCTTCATGATATTGCTGAAAAAAATTCTTACTTTGCTTTATAAAGCAATCATTCATTAACACATACAAAAAAAAGACCAAGTTCAATTTCAGAGTTTGTCAATATATCCGTTCTGGAGTTATGCCCCTGTTTACTTTAGCTGGAAGCGGGGGCATCCATGTTCTGGAGTTATGCCCCTGTTTACTTTAGCTAGAAGTGGGGCATCCATGTCCTATGAGTTATGCCCCTGTTTACTTTAGCTGGAAGCGGGGCATCCATGTCCTATGAGTTATGCCCCTGTTTACTTTAGCTGGAAGCGGGGTATCCATGTCCTATGAGTTATGCCCCTGTTTACTTTAGCTGGAAGTGGGGCATCCATGTCCTATGAGTTATGCCCCTGTTTACTTTAGCTGGAAGCGGGGCATCCATGTCGTATGTACACATTCTTCCATATATTTTTTATCTGAGGTCTTGTTTGTTAATGTTTTAAATAATATTTTTAATGAAAGAACTGTCAGTATGTTGATATAAAAATGAACAACCTTTTAGGAAAAACTTTTGGACCATGAAAGTATTTTAATAGCATACTGTAAGTTGAGAAAATTGTTTTTCTTTTATTTAAGGTGATTCTGTTAGAACTGTACCAGTGTTAGATAACAGAAAACCTGTCACCACTAGAAAAACAGCTGGCACCATTGATGTAATCGGAAGTACAGCTAGAGACTCTAGACGGCCTGACGCTGCTGGAGATCCAATTCCTACTACTGGGTAAGTACAGCTACATATTCTAGGTCATCTGTTACTGATGAAGGCACTGATGACGACTTTGTGGCAAAAAACGTTTGAAACTCAGTTGAAATATACTATCATATAACGGGTTAGATAGAATGATACACAATGATGAAAGCCTTGTGGCAGAAACATTTGAATAAAGAAAAGGATTTTGTTATTATTTAAATATGATATTGATTTTTTTCATTGTTACAGGAAATCCTACCCTACAGTACCACCCACAGGAATACCTGGTATGCCTCCAGGGGTACCACCTCCAGATTATACATTACCACCCCCAGGGCTACCTCCTCCAGGATATCCACCACCAGGTAAGATCTTTTAGTTTATTTTTTTCATTTTTATGATGTTGCTATGCGGTTGTTTCGAATCATTACTGTGACAATGTCAGCATATCATAGTCATAGATGCGGTAGATTATAAGTAATTGTAATATGGAGACGCCAAGGAAACGGCTGAATAAATACTGGTGTTTGGTACCCCACTATCTGTCAGATATCAGAAATATATAAAGGCAGATCATTATCCTTTTATGATGCTGACAGCTGCAAATAAAGAAAGAAAACAAATTTAATTTTAAAGAAGTAATTGTCTCTGCATTGAAGTCTTTGATACAAATAAAATACTTTAATTGATATCTGTCTTTTACAGAAAATGTTAAGATTTTTTAAAGTTGAGGATCTAACGTTAAAACAGCACATATCGATTGGAGTTTTTGTTGTGTACATTGACACCGGAAGTTCAGTGTCTAACATTCCATCGAAATCACGTGATCTGGCATACGAAAATAACAAAATTTTGACGGAATGGAAATGATTCGAAACAACCGTATTGTGACGTCACACAATGAAATAAATGTTTTTATTTCACTAGGTGAAATAATGATATATCTTCCACTGGGAAATCTCAGTATTTCTCAGCATCTATGTAATGAATCTAGTTATTTGTTGGTAGTATGACATACCAGAACATCATTTGAGAGTAAATATTAATAAATCATAATCATATTATAGTCAACTTCTTGGAAAGCTCCAAATAAAATATGATCCATTTTGGTCCAACATTGACAGAATGAGGCTCTACTGTAATATATTTTCATTTCATCAAAATGTCATCTTGTATTTCAGGTGTTCCATTAACAAGTGTTCCTCCACCAGGAGTAGTGCCCCCTGGTTATGAACGTAAGTTTTTATATGTTCAAATTGGAATGGAAAACAGACACTTAAATTATAGTAAAAAAAACTATGCTGAAAACAATTTTTTAAATTTTAGAAGATATTTTAAATATGTATAATTTTCACCTTTTCCGTAAGAAATATATAAATTTGATCTGATCCCAAATTTTATTTTAGAATTTTCATTTTAAATCTTCGAATATTTTTTTTTATCTCATGTAGGGATATTATCAGTTTCAATGGACTAAATCTGATACAGAAAATGATCAATCAGTGTGAAGTAAAACACATTAGGATGTTAAGGATAAAACATTAACTTCAGTTTTTCAAGGTTTCACAGCTCACCCTTGACAGAATTGTTGTGATACTAGCGATAATTTCTATCTCTACCTTCATAAATATAGTATAACTAATCGTAGATTTTGAATATCAAAATAAGACCACGAGTGACCGAAGTACGCATAAGGATTAAACGAGTGGGCGGAACTTGTTCCGTCCACAAGTTTAATCATTATTGCGTATTCGGTCACGAGTGGTCTTATTTTGATATTCAAAATGTATACTGTTTATTATATAGACTTTCAAAATTTCTTATATATTATTTTTTTATTTGTATATTTCATTCCACGCTTATAAATCTACGAGCAATGATACTAAGGATTCAGCTGGAAGGATCTGCCATCTTGAAAATGTGAAATCCTACATGTCATATTTACAACAATACACAAAAATAATTAAAATGCTTACCTTGAAAACTTATTTTAGTTAAATTGTATCAAAATTGAAGCGTACCTGAAGCCAAATAACGTCTAATCTTTACGTTTCAAATGAAGTCTTCATATGACGTCAATGAGGTCATGTTGGTTATGCTCCAAAGTCGTCAATAACATTTTGAGGAATTTTTTCAATTTACAATTGTGTGTGTATTCACCGTAACACAAGGGATGTAACCACCACACTTATAGTTGGGTAAAAGTAGTACCGGTGGGAAAAAACTGATATTTCACATGTGAGATATCAGAATTTATTTCACGGATAAATCCCCATAATTCACACCTATCTATATAATAACTGCCATTATTATGTCTTCCCTTCGAACGAAGGGAGACATATTGTTTTAGTCTGATTTTTTCTTCCACTTCTTCTCAGCGAAGCTTGTCCAGACCATAACTTTTTTGTCTTTCGAGATAGGTCAATGATATTTCGTATGTGGGTGCATGACCATAAGGCGGTGTGTCGCGAACCGTAATGACCTTCGTGGGACTTTGACCTCAAGGTCAAATAATTGTTTTTTATATAGTATTTTCTTGTCCGGGCCATAACATTTTTGTCTTTCGAGGTAGATCAATGATAATTGGTATGTGGGTGCATGACCATAAGGCGGTGTGTCGCGTACCGTAATAACCTTCGTGGGACCTTGACCTTTGACCTCCAGGTAAAATAATTCAAATAAATCCAACAAAACTGTTCATTGGAAGATAGTTCGTATGTGCATGACCATAAGGCAGTGTGTTGTGTACCGTAATGACCTTCGTGGGACCTTGATCTTTGACCTCAAGATCAAATAATTGTTTTTTAAATAGTATTTTCTTTTCCGGGCCATAACATTTTTGTCTCGAGATAGGTCAATGATATTTGGTATGTGGGTGCATGACCATAAGGCGGTATGTTGCGTACCGTAATGACCTTCATGGGACCTTGACCTTTGACCTCAAGGTCAAATAATTGTTTTTTTATATAGTATCATTCAACTCATAATGTGTAACTTATTGTTGTACAGATGGCCGCATTAAGGGGAGACATAAGTTTTAGGTATCTAAAACAGTTCTTCCTAGTTCTATATTATTTTATAACTTATAGTAGTATTTACCTGAACCACTATTATTATTTATAATGGAGAAATATTTTTTTATAATGTATTATACCAAATATTTTTTTCTTGCAGATTTTTATCCCCCTCCTGCAACAAGGTAGGTACAATTATTTAAAAACCTTGAAACCCGCTCAAAAATTGCATTAGAATGTGTGTTAATACAGTCCTTGTTTGGAACAGTTCTAGAGTTTCATTGTAGCCTGGTACATCTTGTGATTTTTATTTTGCAAAAAATGTTTTTTGAAACGCCTCTTAATGGTTGCATATACTCATTCATTAGTTACTCTACTCTTTTTTCATCGTAACCATATTTGGTTATGTATAATACACACTTTTTTACCCTGAGAAACGATTTAGTAGAGGGGTATGTGTATTATACACTCGAACATGACCAGTGGTATTTTTTTCTCAACAATAATTTGATCACAGGAATTTCGAAAGATGCGAGCTTACTCCGCAATTTTTAGACAAAATTTGAATGTTTCCAACATTTGATATATAATTTGTAACCTATTATTGTTATGTATTGTTGTATTATTAATTAGAAAGAAAAAAACATGGAGCAAAAAGATGTTATATCCAATCACTATACAAATGTAGTTTCAACTAATTTAATTGATGTTAAAAACTATTCAAGCCAAAAATATTTTGATCAGCTGTAGATTAAGGTGTGATTTACTTAGATCTTTGTTGTTGCCTTCAAATTTGTACTTTAAATTACTGATAACAAAGAAAATAAAGAATATATTTAAAAAATTGGAGACATTTGCTTCAAAATTGACTCCAATCTATTGTCTTACAGAAGTTCTCGAAGGTGAGGTTTTTTTTCTACATTTTATTATCAATTAAAAATACAAAAAATAAAATTGTAATAAAGGAAAGAATTAAGAATGCAATCTTCCAGTCATGAGATCGGTATAATTCTGGTTGAGGAAATATTACCCTTGGTGATGGTGTGTCATTACAGGACATATTTCTACTTTAATGCATGCTACTTCCAGTCTACATTAGATATGCTATTTGTACTGTGAAAATAAAACTTGACTTTCAATATCATTTATGGAACAGACAAGACAGTAAAACAGATAAACACATAGATACCTAAATTAGGTCACACGACATGTTTCTGAAATAACATTCGTCAGGTATGCTTTCTCATAGTCAAAAGATTAGAAAGCCAAATAATTTAAATGTCTGGGAGCAAAGTAAACTAAATAATGATCAAATTGATGAAAGAAATATTTGGAATGATGACTATTTCCTGCATTTTTGTTTTGTTTTTGGCAAAGACAAAAAAAGTATGAATAAGAATGTTTTAGTTGCAATCAAAGCTCTTTAAGGTGGGAACTGATGACACAGAGACAACAAATACATTTAAGATATGTATATTTTTTTAAAGAGGCACACATGGATACACTATGCATACTTAAGTAGAAATGTGTTTCTAACATGTCTCTTCAGTATGGTCATTTTTTAACATATATTTGAAAAGTAGAAGTAGCGATGATTATAGAACCAGAATATGAAATCTAATTTCTAATGGTTAAAATAATGTACAGATTGAACCGTCTGTCCGTCCATGTACCTTGTAAGCGCAACTCCTACTAAACTGCTTATTGAATTTTTATGAAACTTTACACAGTTGTAGTACACAACCTGCAGATGTGCATGAAGGAATACCGGGATGTTGTCTCCATATCCGTTCATTTTTCATAGGTAACTTGCTAATACAGAGCTCCAGATAATTTTCAAGTTCAAAGGGTAATTACCCCCTACTTTTGAAAATGATGGGTATTTGCATATTTCCTTTGCACTGTACTGTTGTACTCTCTACTTCAGAAAAGATTGCTTACATGTACACTTTTAAAATTATGGTTGACACAAGTGATATTCAATAAACGCAGGATGCAAGTGAAATGTATATCTCTGTTTAATTTGACACGATTGTGTCATGTTTATCAATAAAATGTTGTAAATATTTTGTTTTTTGCTCGTCGACTTCGGCAGTTTTCACAGTCGTTTTGATAATGTCATCAATGATTCCTTTAACTATACTGTCACTAGATACAGATGAAACTGTCAGGAACTTAAGTATAGAATTTTCCGTAGCGCTCTTGCGCTTAGTAGCGCGCTTATTCATGTTCTTGCTCATTTTCGGTAATCCCTCATTTTCAACGAACAACGTGTTCCCAAATTTACTTTCGTTTTAGTTCTTACTTATTACGTAAACCACATTTATTTGTAATATTGACCGCGATTGGATGATTTATCGTAAACATCCAATCAGATCTCTTTTGATATCGATGCTTAGAAAGGCAAACATTCGGTACCCCTCGGATGTATACGCTCTCTCCTTCGAAAAGTATGGAGGGAAGTAATTACGGGGAATTTCTCAAAGACAAAAATGTATTGTTATGTACACGACTGTACAAGTACGCTCCGAATTTGGAAAGTTTGCTTACACAGCAATATGTATGCGTAATGTGTACACTGATCTGATAATACATGCATTTTTACTCGTTTTCATAGTGTAAAAAACGCAAATACACAGCTTATCTGGAGCTCTGTAATATACCTGTATTCCAAAGTTTGAACATCATAGTATTGCAAGCGGGGGGTATCACTCAGTGAGGTCACTCACAGTTCTAGTTATTATTTATTCATGGACCTAATAAAGCATTTCTGGTACCTGAACACTGTAGAGCTACAGAAAGAAACAGTAACAGTATAAGCACTAACGTCACAGATGACACCATTGAAAATGATTAGAACGACGTTTGTTTCAGCTATTTTTAGACAATTTGGCAGTTGTTTTGGACTTTTTGATATTGCAGGATAAACACAATATACATGTACATGCATTGTCATTAAATATAAAATTAATTTGCATTCGTTTCGAAACAGGCTAGAAAAGCTCATCCAAGGCTCTGTTTCTAAAGCTCATACATATAAATTTTATATTTTCAACAATGTATGTATATTTTATATTTATCAGGTAATTTTAAAAAAAACTCTAAACTTCCAATGTCAGAATTTAAAAAAAAAAAAAACAGCATTGGTTGTTATGTTTCAACAACTTATATTTGAACAAGTTTTTGTATTATTAATATCTGCATCTGCATATGATATCCTGGTAAAAAAACAAAGACAATGATTTGCAGTGTATGTAGAAACATTTGATCTAACTTAATCTTGTGATGTTCATTGGTCTATTATTTTAAGAATTGCTCAGTGGTCCAGCTAGAATTTGAAAGGGACAGGATTCCAGCACAGGACAGGGTATATTTTATTGATAAAAAGGGAATTTTGAGAACTCTTTAATTTGTTGCACTTTTGTTTTAAATTGTATTGATCTTTTAGATAGATATGTATACTTTTACACTACTGTACTTAACATGTGAAATCTTTGTTTCCAAGATCAAAATAATATCTTTAGCTTAAGCAAAAAAAATATATATAATTTACTTAATCATTAATTCTATTTATAGATATGATGAGAGAGGGGCCGGTTATTATGATGCACAAACTTATGGATCATCTTACAACGAATCTCATACATCGTGGGATAACAGGTAACACGTTTAATTGTACACGAAGACAGGACAATAATAATTACTAAAATCTTTAAAATTACTCTTTATGTGTGGAAATATATATGTACATTGCAGCCAAAGTTGTGTAAATAACAGTACTATAATTTACCCAAAAAATTAAACCAGAACAACAAAGATGGTCAGATATTGTAGCTTAGATGCAGACCAGGGGCAAGTTCTATTAAATTTACAACTCACGACTTAAAAAAAGACTATTAGACCTCTAAGACTATCACTTTCAGGACAGTATCATCTATTTGAAAAATTCTCAAAAATGTATTTTGGACCTGTGGGCCAAAAAAAAAATATCATGACTTATCAATTGTTTTTAAATGGACCCTATATATATTTTTTTCTCTTGATTTTTATCAGTTGATCAACGATGAGCTTTGACTGCATTTTTCATGCATAACCATATACCTACACAACATTTATCTCTAGAAGAAGGACTTCACTAATGTTGTAATAACTTGTGTCTAATCCCAGTAGCTCTTTTACATGTATATAAAATATATTTAAACTAATTATCTCAATATATTGAGAAGGTTATATATAGGCACTGTATTATTGTTTTTAATTTGCACTTATTAGTCTAATCGATAATAAAATTAAATGCTAAATAATACTTCTTAAAGGTTATTGTGTCGTGTTATATACAATATGTGAGGATATTGTACAAGTCTGTATTGTATTGAAAACCTGTATTGTATGAGGCCTGTGCATCCAGTCTAATAACAGTCTTCAATACAATATGGACGAATACGGTATCTTTCGACGAACATTTATCCATGAATCCATACTCACGATTACATATCATAAATTAACATAGGACCCAATTAAAAAAAAGTTTAATTCAGTATTTTTAAATGTGTATAGCTAATTGATATTAAATCTTTTAGAAGTATAAATTCTAAGTAACAGTCTACAACCAGCATATTCTACTTTCTTAGTTAGTCTTCCCTGATATTGTACTCCCACTGCTTATGTTACTCATCATTTTTTTTATGAAAGTATGTGAGATAAAGAGCTGGTTAGGGAGGGTGTTGATTTCCATTAAATGGTGTGGGTCTGGCATATATTTGTCCCAATCTCAACAAGGAGCTATGTATTATATAGAGTTCTGTCGTCATTTCTATGTTCAGGAGTATGAGGTTTGTTCTGTAAGAGTAGTGGTTTTACATGTTTTTTTTATGCATACTTGCATTATCAATCATCAACAATTTGTTTTCATTCTGAATTTGGAATAGTCTCTAAACTTCTGAGTCAATTGAAAGGATTTGGAATAGTCTCTAAACTTCTGAGTCAATTGAAAGGATTTGGAATAGTCTCCAAACTTCTGAGTCAATTGAAAGGATTTGGAATAGTCTCCAAACTTCTGACTCAATTGAAAGGATTTGGAATAGTCTCCAAACTTCTGACTCAATTGAAAGGATTTGGAATAGTCTCTAAACTTCTGACTCAATTGAAAGGATTTGGAAGGAATGTTCTTTTGATGGTATTCTACAAAGTTTATGTTTACCAGTATAGTATATATCGAATATCTCAAATGGTCACCCCATAGGTTGGAAATAAGAACTTGTAGCAAAATGCTGAAAATGTCCTTTCTTTTCATGAGTTACAAAAGTGATTGAATGTAAAATGATGTCTATAAAGGGCTTTGTTTAATGTTAGATTCTATGGAAATATGCTTTGCAAATCAGGAAATTCCTTAGTATTTTTTCATCTCAAAAATGTTCATATATTTTCCAGTCAATTTATTGCTTTAAAAAAACGTCCATTAACAATCTTAATACTATATATTACACATATATACATGTATATGGTTTGTGATTTGTTGCAAGATTAATCACAAAACTATGGAAATGAAAGGGAACGAAAACCACCACTCACCCACTTTATAATGCCAATTTCTTTTAGAAGTCATATCGTAACCTTTTAATGTGATCAATACTACAGGTTAGACAATTTTATGCTCTTTAGTGTTAAACAAATCTTCTGTAAACATTATTTTGAAAGTTGTTGTTTCTTTTTTGAAACAGAAAGAAGAAGTAAGTATCTGGTTAAATACAGCATTTTTTTTTTCATTTAAAAAATCATTAAAGGTATTGGTTCCCTTCATCTATCAAGTTGTGCATGGCAGTACATTACCATATACAGTTGACTCTCGTTGTCTCGAACTCGGTTGACTCGAATTTCCGGTTGAGTCGAATTTTTATCGAAGTCCCGAACTTCGTTGTGTATAAATATATATAATTTGACTCCTGTTGAGTCGACATTTCGGTTGTCTCGAATAAAAGTTTTGGTCCCGAAATGTAGAAAACCATATTATTTACATTCGTTAAGTCAAATTTATCTGTCAAAACATGTGTATTACCTTGGGATTAAAATCGGATCACAGGTGAAACATCCGGTCATTGACTTTGACATTTTTACCTTATGCTATTTCACATGTTTATTTTAACAATCTGTCTAATTAATTAGTGATAATATTTGAATTGGCTTGGTATAATCTATTATGACACAGGTTAAATGTGTACAATAACAAATTATCGATTTATAATAAATGCGCTTGGGTCGGCATACATCAATGATTGTGAAAAGTACACAACGGAAGCGTTTTATCTATTGATTTATTTGTCGGAAATTAATTTTCATTAAAGATGTATAATTTCTCAATTTTGAGAGATTTGATTAACTGTTGTAATAAAAGTGGAAATCACGCTATTTCTCAGAATTGGCGTTATTTTCGGTCGAGAAAAGTTTTATTTTACACTTTATGGAATCAATACAACACAACAGATAAACATAATCATACACACACAAAAAAAAGGATATCTAGCAGTTATCAGTCATTCCACAAGATTCAAAGAATTTAACAGAAAAAAAACCAGCAACAAAAACATCGAATAAGTTTTAAATCGTTCCGAGAATCTAGACATGCGATGCTGGTTTTAGCTCTTCAAAATTTTGCTCGAGTTGTCTCCCTTTCGTTGTTAAACAAACTACACTTCCGGTATTTTCATAGCTCCTCTTGAGTCGAACTACGGTTGACTCGAATTTTTTCCATGGTCCCATCGAATTCGAGATAACGAGAGTCAACTGTATATATGTAGTTTAGGAGCCTAATGTCGGTGATGTTGGTGTATGGCATGAAAAAGATCCTGAATTATATTCTATGTCTAATATATATTTGTTTACAGCTGCAGCTTATTTACCAGCTACATTGATGATTAAAGAGCAAAGAAAATAGTTTCTCCTATTTTGTGTGTGTTTAACCAGTTTATTAATTAACCAATTTTTGTAATATTTGTAATCACCGCAGCAGTTAAATTTCGGCATCAAAATTCCTGCCAATTTCCTTTCGATGGCAGAAGTTAACAACTTAAACATATTTTTGATGTTTTGGTCATAGGAGAAACAGATTCTCCTTTTACTGGTAATAGGAGAAACAGATTCTCCTTTTACTGGTCATAGGAGAAACAGATTCTCCTTTTACTGGTCATAGGAGAAACAGATTCTCCTTTTACTGGTCATAGGAGAAACAGATTCTCCTTTTACTGGTCATAGGAGAAACAGATTCTCCTTTTACTGGTCATAGGAGAAACAGATTCTCCTTTTACTGGTCATAGGAGAAATAGATTCTCCTTTTACTGGTCATAGGAGAAACAGATTCTCCTTTTACTGGTCATAGGAGAAACAGATTCTCCTTTTGCTGGTCATAGGAGAAACAGATTCTCCTTTTACTGGTGATAGGAGAAACAGATTCTCCTTTTACTGGTCATAGCAGAAACATATTCTCCTTTTACTGGTGATAGGAGAAACAGATTCTCCTTTTACTGGTCATAGGAGAAACAGATTCTCCTTTTACTGGTGATAGGAGAAACAGATTCTCCTTTTACTGGTGATAGGAGAAACAGATTCTCCTTTTACTGGTCATAGGAGAAACAGATTTTCCTTTTACTGGTCATAGGAGAAACAGATTCTCCTTTTACTGGTCATAGGAGAAACAGATTCTCCTTTTACTGGTCATAGGAGAAACAGATTCTCCTTTTACTGGTCATAGGAGAAACAGATTCTCCTTTTACTGGTCATTGGAGAAACAGATTCTCCTTTTACTGGTGATAGGAGAAACAGATTCTCCTTTTACTGGTGATAGGAGAAACAGATTCTCCTTTTACTGGTCATAGCAGAAACAGATTCTCCTTTTACTGGTGATAGGAGAAACAGATTCTGCTTTTACTGGTGATAGGAGAAACAGATTCTCCTTTTACTGGTGATAGGAGAAACAGATTCTCCTTTTACTGGTCATAGGAGAAACAGATTCTCCTTTTACTGGTCATAGGAGAAACAGATTCTCCTTTTACTGGTCATAGGAGAAATAAATTCTCCTTTTACTGGTCATAGGAGAAACAGATTCTCCTTTTACTGGTGATAGGAGAAACAGATTCTCCTTTTACTGGTGATAGGAGAAACAGATTCTCCTTTTACTGGTCATAGGAGAAACAGATTCTCCTTTTACTGGTCATAGGAGAAACAGATTCTCCTTTTACTGGTCATAGGAGAAACAGATTCTCCTTTTACTGGTCATAGGAGAAACATATTCTCCTTTTACTGGTGATAGCAGAAACAGATTCTCCTTTTACTGGTCATAGCAGAAACAGATTCTCCTTTTACTGGTCATAGGAGAAACAGATTCTCCTTTTACTGGTGATAGGAGAAACAGATTCTCCTTTTACTGGTCATAGGAGAAACAGATTCTCCTTTTACTGGTCATAGGAGAAACAGATTCTCCTTTTACTGGTCATAGGAGAAACAGATTCTCCTTTTACTGGTCATAGCAGAAACAGATTCCCCTTTTGCTGGTCATAGGAGAAACAGATTCTCCTTTTACTGGTCATAGGAGAAACAGATTCTCCTTTTACTGGTCATAGCAGAAACATATTCTCCTTTTACTGGTCATAGGAGAAACAGATTCTCCTTTTACTGGTGATAGGAGAAACATTCTGCTTTTACTGGTCATAGGAGAAACAGATTCTCCTTTTACTGGTCATAGCAGAAATATATTCTCCTTTTGCTGGTCATAGGAGAAACATATTCTCCTTTTGCTGGTCATAGGAGAAACATTCTGCTTTTACTGGTGATAGGAGAAACAGATTCTCCTTTTACTGGTCATAGCAGAAACAGATTCTCCTTTTGCTGGTGATAGGAGAAACAGATTCTCCTTTTACTGGTCATAGCAGAAACAGATTCTCCTTTTGCTGGTGATAGGAGAAACAGATTCTCCTTTTACTGGTGATAGGAGAAACAGATTCTCCTTTTACTGGTCATAGGAGAAACAGATTCTCCTTTTACTGGTGATAGGAGAAACAGATTCTCCTTTTACTGGTCATAGGAGAAACAGATTCTCCTTTTACTGGTCATAGGAGAAACAGATTCTCCTTTTACTGGTCATAGGAGAAACAGATTCTCCTTTTACTGGTCATAGGAGAAACAGATTCTCCTTTTACTGGTCATAGGAGAAACAGATTCTCCTTTTACTGGTCATAGGAGAAACAGATTCTCCTTTTACTGGTCATAGGAGAAACAGATTCTCCTTTTACTGGTGATAGGAGAAACAGATTCTCCTTTTACTGGTGATAGGAGAAACAGATTCTGCTTTTACTGGTGATAGGAGAAACAGATTATCCTTTTACTGGTGATAGGAGAAACAGATTATCCTTTTACTGGTGATAGGAGAAACAGATTCTCCTTTTACTGGTCATAGGAGAAACAGATTCTCCTTTTACTGGTGATAGGAGAAACAGATTCTCCTTTTACTGGTCATAGGAGAAACAGATTCTCCTTTCACTGGTCATAGGAGAAACAGATTCTCCTTTTACTGGTCATAGGAGAAACAGATTCTCCTTTTACTGGTCATAGGAGAAACAGATTCTCCTTTTACTGGTCATAGGAGAAACAGATTCTCCTTTTACTGGTCATAGGAGAAACAGATACTCCTTTTACTGGTCATAGGAGAAACAGATTCTCCTTTTACTGGTCATAGGAGAAACAGATTCTCCTTTTACTGGTCATAGGAGAAATAGATTCTCCTTTTACTGGTCATAGGAGAAACAGATTCTCCTTTTACTGCTCATAGGAGAAACAGATTCTCCTTTTACTGGTCATAGGAGAAACAGATTCTCCTTTTACTGGTGATAGCAGAAACAGATTCTCCTTTTGCTGGTCATAGGAGAAACAGATTCTCCTTTTACTGGTCATAGGAGAAACAGATTCTCCTTTTACTGGTCATAGGAGAAACAGATTCTCCTTTTACTGGTCATAGGAGAAACAGATTCTCCTTTTACTGGTCATAGGAGAAACAGATTCTCCTTTTGCTGGTCATAGGAGAAACATTCTGCTTTTACTGGTCATAGGAGAAACAGATTCTCCTTTTACTGGTGATAGGAGAAACAGATTCTCCTTTTACTGGTCATAGCAGAAACAGATTCTCCTTTTACTGGTGATAGGAGAAACATTCTGCTTTTACTGGTCATAGGAGAAACAGATTCTCCTTTTACTGGTCATAGCAGAAACATATTCTCCTTTTGCTGGTCATAGGAGAGACATATTCTCCTTTTGCTGGTCATAGGAGAAACACATTCTGCTTTTACTGGTGATAGGAGAAACAGATTCTCCTTTTACTGGTCATAGCAGAAACAGATTCTCCTTTTACTGGTCATAGCAGAAACAGATTCTCCTTTTACTGGTGATAGGAGAAACAGATTCTCCTTTTACTGGTCATAGGAGAAACAGATTCTCCTTTTACTGGTCATAGGAGAAACATATTCTCCTTTTACTGGTCATAGGAGAAACAGATTCTCCTTTTACTGGTCATAGGAGAAACAGATTCTCCTTTTATTGGTCATAGGAGAAACAGATTCTCTTTTTGCTGGTCATAGGAGAAACATTCTGCTTTTATTGGTCATAGGAGAAACAGATTCTCCTTTTACTGGTGATAGGAGAAACAGATTCTCCTTTTACTGGTCATAGGAGAAACAGATTCTCCTTTTACTGGTCATAGGAGAAACATATTCTCCTTTTACTGGTCATAGGAGAAACAGATTCTCCTTTTACTGGTCATAGGAGAAACAGATTCTCCTTTTACTGGTCATAGGAGAAACATATTCTCCTTTTACTGGTCATAGGAGAAATAGATTCTCCTTTTGCTGGTCATAGGAGAAACATTCTGCTTTTACTGGTCATAGGAGAAACAGATTCTCCTTTTACTGGTCATAGGAGAAACAGATTCTCCTTTTACTGGCACTTAATTTCATTATTGAAACTTCATTTTTTTGTACTATTTTTCTCACATTTTCAGCAATTGTTCAAGATAAAAGACCCTTTTTTACTACTTTTGATTATATTGTGGCAGTGATTCAGGCACTTCAATTTGTTGACTACAAAGATGTATTAAGATTTTATTTCTTCAATGCAATTTAACTTTAAAAACAGAGCCGCCATAGCGTGTTTGATAAGGGTGCTCCTGTATAGGAGAAACGTTTATAATTTTGTAAAGCGTCATTCAGAACTCATCGCAATATTCCTAAAAAAAAAAGAAAAAAAACGAGAATATGTAACCCGGATATATACCGATAATTCAGTCCCTCTCCGTCTACGATTTCATCTCCGATGAGCGGAAAATAACGACTGATATTATTCGGGTTAGAGGATATATAGCGATGTTTATTTGTAAAGATCTGCAAACGTAAACATGCTGATCAGTAGATACACGCACTGTACGTTGTATTGCTGATACTAGATAAATTTTCTCTCTTATAATTTTTTTTAAAGAGAAAAAGTAACCGGCTGTGACAGCTAGAGTTACCAGAGATTTTCGTCGGTTGTCTGCTTCTAATGACATCCCTGGGTACATTCTATAAATGAGAAGTATTGTTACCCCAGTACTCAGAACTCAGAACTAGATTTTGTTATTCCTCTGATTATTAATAACTGAAATTTTTATAAGTCCATGTGATTAATAAAAAAACAAAAATAAGCAGTGGTTTGTATTTCCACAATTTGATATGTCTTTTCGTTTTAGAAATATTGCTTTTTCGCATTAAAAATTACTTTTCTGCAATTTTCAAAATTTTCTATTCAAATCATAGAATTGAAAGCACTAAGATGTTCAAGTCCAATATTTAAACCAATAAAACCATAAACTTTTCATTACTATTGTATCTTAAATATTGACTGGAAGATACTTGTAACCAATAAAAACTTTAATTTGATGGTAAATCGACTAGAATGTAACTAATATAAAGCTGCCTTTTTCACCGTAACTTGCTTCAGCGATTTTGTTTGTCTCGCTAAATTTGAAACCATACACCATTTTATGGATTGGATGCCACCGTGACAAGTTTGATATGCAATGTCAATTAGCCATAACAACAATATAATATTAGTATTTTGTGTCGTTGTTTGCTTTTGCATGTAGCATGATATAATTTTAAAATATTTCATCTTGTGTCTATGGTACAAGAGAATAGTTGAGTTTTTTTTTCAAAATAATTAAATTTTATTACATGTGTTGAAAGTTTTGAAATGAAATTTTAAAACCCTTCCCTGGAGAAGATAGAACCAAATTAATTAAAATTTTCTTAAAATATTTAGAACTGTCGGTCTGTCTGTTTAATTAGAATAAATCTGAATAAAATTATATAAAAAAAAAATGTAAATTAGGATAATAATCTAAAAATTAGCCGTTGGGTTTCAAATTGAGAATTATATTACTACAGTAAATACTGGTAATTGAAAAAGTTATATTTTATTTTTGTATGTAAAAGTTATTAATATTTCAATGGATATTATACATGTGCATTGCTCACCATATCTAATAATATATAGTAAAAAAGGTATTAAATAGTGGAATATCCAGTATATAGTGTTGCATACATAGTTATAATTTTCATTCCTGTTTTAGGGGTGGAGGTTACAGGTGGGACTCTGGACGAGACAGGAGTCCGGCAAGATCTGAATCAGATTTCAGCAGGTAAAAATAACACTAGTGTGAACCACATTGGTGGTGTAATAATACGGTTGTTTCGAAATTTTGTTATTTTCGTCCGCCAGATCACGTGATTTCGATGGAACTCCTGGCACTGAACTTCCAGTGTCAATGTACACAACAAAAACTCCCAATCGATATGTGCCGTTTTAACGTTCGATCCTCAACTTAAAAAAATCTTAATATTTTCTGTAAAAGACAGATATCAATTAAAGTATTTTATTTGTATCAAAGACTTCAATGCAGAGACAAGTACTTCTTTAAAATTAAATTTGTTTTCTTTCTTTATTTGCGGCTGTCGGCATCATCAAAGGAAAATGATCTGCCTTTATGTATATATTTCTGATATCAGACAGATAGTGGGGTACCGAACACCAGTATTTATTCAGCGGTTTCCTTGGCATCTCCATATTACAATTACTTATAATCTACTGCATCTATGACTATGATATGCTGACGTTGTCACAGTAATAGCGTAAACACCGGAAGTCGCCTGCCGATTTGTTCAGACATCAAGACAAGAAAAAGACGGAACGTGGTCGGAATTGACGTGATTTGAAACAACCGTATTAGCATGCTTGCCTTAAGTGGGGTTAATCGTGGCTGTGAGCCACAGTCATGTTAAACCAAAGACTATAAAATTGGTAATTGCTGCTTCTCCACTAAGCACACAGCATTAAGGAGAAAGAGCAAAGGCTCTGAATCAGTAAAGTGTGGCCAGGTGAAACGATATGTCTTCCTGTGGATTGTTGTTTCAGTGAGCTACCACTATAAAAATCCAACTAAGCATGTTATTCTAGAACAAAGCGGACATCATCATCATATTATTGAAATGAATGTAACTTGTTCTCACCATTATATACAGGGTAGCTAAAAAATTGTTCTTTAGGCATTAAACAGCAATCACCCACTCATCTTTGGTTTAGGTGTATATATTATATTCTTTGATCATTTATCTGTAGTATCAAATTTTTGCCTGGATATCAATTAAAAATGTTGATAAATAATTACAGTTCAGGAAGTGAAAGAGACTTCAGATTCAACAGAGACAGAAGATTTGACAGAGATCGTGATAGAGACAGGGACAGGTTGGTCTTTACCGAAAGGTTCATGTGAGCTCTTGCCATCACTTAGCCTCCGTCATCCGTTGTTCCTTCTTGTCGTGATCATTAACATTTCACAATTTGATCATCTCTTCTGCAACTACGGGCAATTGTAACCAAGCTTTGCAGGAATGGTGTTCCTGTACAACAATTCCTCAGTTCAACTTAATCAGGCAAAAAACATCGTTTCCGATTGGCTGAAACTTTAAAAATCTTCCCCTCTGAAACTGCAAGCTAAAATGATTTGTTTGTTCAATGTTTGTATGTACACCCGCCACAGTTATTTCCCATTTCGTATGAACCTGGCTAAAATAACATAGCTGGCAAAAGCAATTCTTGTCTTTGATTCGTTGTAATGAGTAGTTTAACATACATTTAGAATATCGTCAATAGCTTTTCTGTTTGCCGAATATTCAATTCCAGAAATATTTTTTCTAAAAAAAATATTTAAAAAAATTCTTCTCAAACCCTCTGGACCAGTTTAAGCTTAAGTTAGCATTGAATGATCCTTGAGGAGTGTTCTATTAACATTATGTCTGAAGACCCTGTCAAAAACCCATCTAGGCTATCATGAAAAATAGGATTTAACCACAGCTTAAATGCAAATAGTAAGTGCATTATAATGAGTTGCTTAACTTTAATACAGTATATCACAAAATTGTGTAACTTATATTTCTTCTTATTGCTGAAAGAATTTCAGTTTTGACTGAATATTCAAATTGGCCATACTTTCACAGAAAATACTTAAAACATATTCATCCTCATCCTGTATATAAAGTAAATAAACTACCTGTGCAATCAGTGTCTAATCACAACTAACATTGTGAGTTCGAATTCCCACTCAGGCGAGGTGTACTCGATACAACATAATGTAATAAAGTTTGTCAGTGACTTGCAGCAGGTCGATGGTTTCCTCCACCAATAAAACTGACTCACTATATAGCAGAAATATTGTTTAAAGTGGCGTTAAACACCATAATCCTTACCCATCCTGTAAGCATATATTAGATTATGACACTATGTACATTATTAATCAATTTCAGGAGTCCATATAGACGTGAAAGGGGGACAGACAGATTTAGAGATAGGGACAGAGACCGTGATCGTGATAGAGATCGTGATCGTGATAGAGACAGAGATCGTGATCGTGACAGAGATAGGGATAGGGATCGCTATAAAGACAGAGATTCATCCCGTACCAGGGACGGCTCTAAAGATGTCAGGATTAAAGAAGAGAAGCATAAATCTAGAAGGTATAACTAAAGCTTTTGGTTAAAATGATTTATTTCAGAAATGTTATGTTTAATGTCACATAAAACTATTTTCTGGGCTGGAAAAATAAACTTATGTAAATACAGTCAAATCTGCTTTAAAGGGCACCTCTATATAACAAATCACTGTCTATAAAGGGCAGACTGTTATTTCCCATTTATGAATGAATAGTGCATATTATTTTAACCACTCATAAAGGGCACATTTTCAGGTTCCTTTGAATGCCCCTTTTTGACTATACTGTTGACAGTATTTTTAATAAATCAAACTACTCGCTCAATCTTGACACAGAAATTAAAACTTGCAGTTCTAATTATTGACACGGGAGAAGAATATTTACCAAGAAAAAAAAAGATCAGGTATTGATCAGTGCTTTCAAGTATTAATTCCAAGTGAGAGATATGAACCTCAATTTTGTTTATATTTACATCATTTTATACAAAAAGTGTTTAAACCAATGAAAGAAAAATGAAAAAAGCACATATTTACAAAATATTTAAACTCAGAAAATAGATGATCCATTGGAACTAAGTACAGTCAAAATTACCTTAATGGTCGCCTTGAATACGTTGTCGTCTGCTGTAAGTGGGCGGTTTAAAAGAATCTTGAGTAGATTTACTTTTTATTTTAACTGAAATAAGCGGCCACTCCACTCCACTACCACTGTCAGCGGTTGCTCAATTTTTATTCCATCATATCAGTTTTAGCTGGTCACTTTTCTTTCTAGTCTTAGAAAAAATCATCGGTAATTAACTACCAAGGTGTTCTCAATATATGATTGTACTAATTAAGTTATCAAAGTATTTAATAATTAATTAATTAACTGAAAATCGTTACAAAAACAGTGGAGCATTACAAAATGGCTTCCATGTATTCCAATAGATTACCTTCAGGTAACAGTAATATGTGATCCATTATGTACCAGAACTGACTATCCAGATCAACCAATCTTAAATAAGGGGTAAAATGTCATATGCAGTTCTTTTTCCTTTTTCCTCTACAGTGACCGTTGAATTTGAATGATTTGAATTATTGTGTTAAACATCACTTTCAGCTATATCATGGCGACCAGTTTTAGTGGTGGAAGAAGCCAGAGTACCCGGAGATAACCACCGACCATGGGCAAGCAACTGGTAAACTTTATCACTTGCGGCTGCGAGTCGAGTGCACCCTTTTTTGTAATTTACAAAGCCGGGCGCGAACCCACGCCATATTGGTGATAGGCTTGTATGAGTTGTTAGGTAATCCAACTACCTAACTCATTGAGCCACCCGGTCCCTATTAGTGACCGTTGAATACAAGTTTGACTGAACAGAAAATATATAGTAAATTTTTTAATAATTCCATCTAATCACACGTAATAATGTATTTCAGGAAAAAAGATGATGAAGATTCAGATCACCATAAAAGTAAGCACAAGAAGAAGAAGATTAAAAAAGAGAGAGACGATGATGACCAGTATCCTCCCGTCCTTCAACAAGAAATACCCACCATCAAATCTGAACCTTCTTCATGATACATGTGTCATCCACATTTCATTGTCATGTACCATCTTGTTGATAAAGTGTCACTCATATGTCATTGTCATGTACAATGTACTGTGAAATTACTTTTATTCATTGGCATTAACGTGGTTTCTACAAAATGCAGTGTCCTTGGGTTCTTGAATTCTTGGTTTCAAACACTACAGGCAGCAGTCAATGGAAAATTGTATTTTTTTAATTTTTAATTTACGTGGTTTAAGTGAACAACGAAATCCACGAAAATTAGAACCCCACGAATAGTAATGATTTCACAGTACTTGATAACGTGTCATTCATATGTCACTGGAATATACCATACAGTAGAGTAGTTGTATGGCATGACTAAAATTATTTATGTAGTTGAAGTTGAATGATATACATTTTGAAAATGAAATTAACACAAATTAATATTTATATTTCTTCAAATAATGAAGATATACACTTAAGGAAAGAAATCTGCTGTCATTAAACGTGAAAAAAGAATTTTTTATTATCAAAAAACTAAGATATGTAACTTATTTTTTAAGTTAAAAAATATAAATGAAATACCAATTTGACACATTTTTAAAGTTTTCTTTTGTACAAGGAACAAAAATATTCTGAAACAAAATGTGTGCACGTTGTTATTTTCTCTGAAATTGCCATATTATTTTATTATAATTTAATTTGATTTGAATACTGCAATCTGATTAGCTAATCCGCCTGGAGAAAATTTTGGTTATACTCGATAACCTGGGTTAGTATTGTGACGTCACCAATGTGTTCATCCGCCAATGACAAATTCAAATAGTCACACGAAATAATCGTAATTAAAATCGAGGAATCATTAAATTTTGTTGTAAAAATTAGATTATAAGGAATATTTGAAATTGTTGAACAGGTTATACTTGTATAACCTGGTTTGGGTCAGTTTACGCTTTTCATAAACTGCAAAAGCGTAAACTGACCCAAATCAGTTTATATCATATAACCTGTTCAACATTTTCAAATATTCCTTAAATGAATGAAATATATACTTAGGAGACATTTTTTAATTGTTTTAGCGACAAAAACTTAATAATGAAATCTGTTGATGTTCTTCTAGTTGATATTATGCTGTCTATTGTTGACATCTGACTTGATATGTTTTATGTATAAAATAAACATGAGGAATATTTAAATATTGTTTAATAATTTTTTCTACATTCACAGCTAATAGCTTTCTTTAGTTTTCTGTGTAGTGTTTTGTAGATCATTGTTTGTTCTTTTGTCCTTTTTTCTTGTAGTCATTGTATTATCAGTCTTCAATTTACAGCTTCAGATTACCCCTTTGGTATCTTCAAACTTTTGTAGCATCATATTATTATTATCATTAGTGTTTAGTGCCACTTTTAAAAATTTTTCATTTCTATCGGTAATTTGGACATATTTTCTTTGATTCCATCGAGTGATGTTGTCAATATCAACAAACTGGCTCCAGATACTGGAAATTATCGGTCAGTGTAACGTCAAACACATTATGATGTTTTACCAATAAAACAATAATGTTGTTTACGTCAAAGCTTCCCGTTATTTTATATATATTGAGGCAGTGAGATTTTATCGATGGAGGATGTGGGAGTACTAAGAGAAAACCACTGACTGGTCACAAATCTCTGACTGGTTACAAACCACTGACTGGTCACAAATCTCTGACTGGTCACAAATCTCTGACTGGTCACAAATCTGACAAACTTTAACTATGCATTTCATGTATTAAAAAAACCTGTATTTTGCAACCACCTGTCTTATGGACGGTCACATTAGACAGGTTGTATTTGGCTCATATCTATCCCTGGAATGTAAATAAAACAAATTTAAACAATATAAGCAGCAATGAAGACATATTTTATATATAACAACCTGTTGACCTTGTATTCTCTGCCAAATTTATATAGAAACTATATATGGGCAAAGTCTCAGTTGAGTGTGAGGTTGGTAAGTGTTATGGTGTTTAACGCCACTTTCAACAATATTTCATTTATATCGTGGCAGTCAGTTTTTTGGTGGAGGAAAGCAGAGTACCCAGAGTAAACCACCGACCTGTCACAAGTCACTGATAAACTTTATCACATAATGTTGTATCAAGTACACCCGCCATTAGTGGGGTTCGAACTCACAACTTTAGTGGTGATAGGTACTGATTGCACAGGTAATTGTAAATCCAACTAACATAAGATCACGGCCCCTCGGTTAAGTTTGAAGACCTTAATTAACAGTGAGTGCATTGAAGATGTTAACAATGTGTGAAAACATTCTTATAAGAGCAATTGTAAACTCAAATTTATACAATGCTATAAACAGGTTATATCTAAGTGGAGTTTGACTTTTAATATTAAAAGGCTACTCAGCTTGTGTATCTCTGATGCCTTTATGATTAATAAAAATAATGACTATATGCTGGTACATGTTTGTGTTTTTGACAATTGCTCTTCTTCTCGAAATGACTTCAGTCCAAATGCCCGATTCTGTATGTTCAAATAATGCTGGTTTTCCCCTATCTTCCTTATATTTATCTTCATCAGAATTAAATTCTTCGTTTGACAAATTATCATGATCATAAAATTTCATATTTGTAGTTTTGCCAGTACACAAGTCTATAAGTGGGAAGCAAACTCACATTATTAGTAATGATATCCACTGATTGTTTAAGAAGATGTAAAATTACACCAACTACAAACTTCGGCCTCTCAATTTTAGACATGCTATCCAAGAGGAATGAATCCTTCATGATGGATATGTGATTCTAACATGACTTCCTTCTTTTCGCTTTGTATAGACAAACGAGCGATTTATCGATGGTATAATCTCATTCGCACATGCGCTGGTGAATGTGACTGACTTTTCCATTAGCAGCATAAATTGTGTGCGACATTTTATGCAAACGTAAATATAAATTACCGTCTTCCAATCAAAGTATACTACCGTATTTATACTCTTAGACATATCTGAATCGAAATAAATCATGGAAGCCAGAATGTGTTGGGAGTTTTAACATGGGTTGGCAGATATTAGTAATTGAGTTTTAACATGGGTTGGCGGATATTAGTAAATACTAATATCCGCCAACCCATGTTAAAACTCCCAACACCTTCTGGCCTCCATGATTTATTTCTTAATTATATAAATGTGTTAAATTACGTTATTTCAAAGCATATGGCTTAAACATTTTGCACTTTGCTAGATGTGTATCCTCATCTAATGCGCCATTTTGGGAAGCTGTTGTGGACACTACAGAAGTCGCCAGGACATCCTTCAATACCGGTGCTATGATCAAAGCCGTTAATTTTCAAGTCCTAAATTTAGGATAAAGTCCCAGATTTTACCATTCACAGATTCAAATGAATGAATAAATGAGGTATAAATCGAATGTGTTTTCAGCACACCTGATAGGTTCGTATTCAACATTTTTCTTGTCATGAACGTGTAATGAATGAATGGAGATTACCAATCTTATACTCTGAAGCAATAAAAAAAACTATAATAAATATTCATTCAAAAGACTAATGTGTACTACGTGTAGTACTTCATTCTTGAATATTATGACAAATTTTGTAAGAAGTTATTTTGGAGTTATTTCCCTTTTGCCATACGACATTAATTTTAATACATTTTGAACTGGTGTAGTATTATGATTTTGTCATTTCGTCAGAACCATAAAGATATTTGTCATAATTGTTGTTGTTGCAGTAAAACTACACAAAAATGTAAGCCATCTAATTGAAAAAAAAAAAGAAAGAAACGGATTGCAAGGCACCAAACAGATTTAAGGGTTCACAAACCGTTCCTCTCGAACTTAAACAATAAGAGAAAATAACATGCTGGTATATACATGTAGTTGAATAACAAATAGTCTCTTTTGCAAGAAATAATTAATGCCCAATAAAAACGTAGATATCTAATTTAGTAAACACGGCACGTTACCGGAAAAACCTTCATCTAATAGCTCAGTCAAAAGATTGGAAAGCCAAATAATTTAGGAGCAAGTAAACCAAAAGACCTTGTGGTCGTGATCATATGGTAGTTTGATTTACAACTACCTGTGCAATAAGTGCCTATCACCACTGCAGTTGTGAGTTAGAATACCACTCATGGAGAGGTGTACTCGATACAACATTATGTGATAAAAGTTTGTCATTGACTTGCGACAGGTTTGTGGTTTTCTCCGATACTCCGGTTTCCTCCACAAATAAAACTGACTGCCACGATATAACTGAAATATTTTTGAAAATGGCGTTAAACACCATAACCCTTAATTAATTTGATATGGAAGTTATTAGTCCAAAATTGTTAGTTTGTCAGTGACATATATATTCTCGTTTTATCAGAATTCTATTTACTCCACACGACACAGTTTCTGTATTGCAGACCATGCACGTTTCTGGTTGAACGAGATTATTACATGACAAGTATTACGACTCAAAACAGGAAGTGGAATATCTTTTAATCATACTTATTTAAGAGATAGTATCTAATACACGAATGCATAACGCTGACGATTATAATTAGTGATAAAATTACAGGGTAATTAACGAAATTAAAAGGGTAGATTGGGATCATAGCAGTGGTAATTATTCAAAATAGGAAAATAATACTCTGGCATTTAAAGATAGCTCCTTTATATAGCTTATTAAAAGTGCACGCACTGGAGGTTGTTCCCTCCAAGGTATAGGGGTACCGTATATTTTAAAAGTTTGATATATAGATAGCAGGAAAATCTATTTAAAACTACTTTTAATATCCTTTAATCATTTTAATAATGTAATGGATGGTTACAAACAACCACGCAGAAAGCAGTTTTCTTTGTCTGGTATTATTAAATACGACTGCATCCAATGGGAGCTGAATGTCTCTGTGAATATACAGCAATGCCAAGGCTATTAGTCTTTCCTGTCACATTGTGGCGCGTAAATATGTCTTTACACGTTTCAAAACGCTGAAAGATCGTTCGGTTGTTGCTGTAGAGGGTGGCATTGTAAGGTAAATTTTCAAATTACAATAGAGATGCGGATACCATTTTTTGCTTACAAGTTCCAACGTCTCACAAAGATGGCTTGGTCTTACCTGGTCTGTGGGATATAATTCGAACCTTGCTTTCCATCTTTTGTGTAAACTCTTGCTGAGTTTTCAAATCTGCACTATAAGCATCATATATATTCAATTCATCCTCCCGTTTTAGTTTATTTAAATTGATCGGTATCAATAACTGTGCCAGAAATTGATCTCCGTTTTTCACCAAACGACACCTTAACTCGATTAACAAAGTGATCTAGGAACCAGTAACCCTTGGTGTCTGCTACCTGTGGATTGGCACGATTTCGTTGTCTACCGGTTGTGTGCGCCTTAGACGAGACAACACCAAATTGCACCGCTAAATCTACAGCTTCATCATATTAAGTGTTGTAAACACTAATGACATTTCTCTGTCTCAAAATGTCGAATCAATGTTTGACATTCACTTAAAGCCTCTATTAAATCACAGGAGATCATCTGTAACATTGTTGTTATTGAAACAACAGCGTGCTAAATATGACTGTAAACCACTAGTGGCAAAATAAAGTAAAATCGCAAAATCACCATTGGTTTGTAATTACTGTAGGTTACTAACTATAACAGGAGGAAATGTAGCTTTAAAAGTTGCTAATGCATTTGCACGAATACACCAACGAGTTTCACACGAGGTGTTCAGTTTACTTTCCCCGTCGTTCCCACATAATTCTTACTCAAATTTATCCATTTTTAGAAGAGTATTGGAAGGCGAATTCAATTACTTGCATAGTAGCCATCATGATCCTTACTGATACATCTGATGAGAATGTACAATAGCTAAGCTTAAAACATATGCTTAAATTAACTTTAGAATGTACGTATTGCGCTATTAGAATCCGTTCCCTAATACTGGCTTGAACACCTCTATGAATACCCGACATGTTTGCTGTTCCATCATACCCTTATGCTCTCGTACTATCAATAAATTATATGCCGAAATTCACAAGACTAGTTAAAACAGCTCAGTAAGATTTTCATCGATAGTTTCGCTTGCACTCACAGAACCAAGAAATTCCTCACAAAGTATGACTTTACCGCCAGTACATTCAACAAACCTTACACACACGGAGACTTGTTCATGTGTTGAAACCCCAGTTGCTTCATCGCCAATTAAACCAAAGTATTCAAAGTCATTACACGCTCACATACCATTTCACCGCTAATTTTAATTATCTTGATATCTGGAGATGTGTATTTTATCCTCGAATTAGGTTCTGTGTTATACGGGTGAGACTGTAGGATTTCGTCTTGTTTGGACACATGACGCAAAATTGCCATGGAATAACTTTTGTCTTCGGTATGCCCACTCCTAATTATAATATTTTGATGACCGCAAATAATCAATAGATCGATTATCTCCCTCAAAATATATCTGTTTCTGGCAATATCCTCTTTTTCCTAAGACGATAGCATTGAATAAATGGACTCCGACTTTGACGTTTTGGACTTAACATCAAGCAAATGGGTGGCTGACTAACTGTATGAAAACTCAGTACTTCGTGACGTTTTATATAGTTATGAATGTTTGACCATCGTTTAAGGGAGCCTTTTTAAGCCACTGAATAGAACATTTCCTTTTGACTGCACAGATTTACAGCAATTGATTAAACTCGTACAATTAGTTAAAAAAAAGGTTTATTTTTAGTCTTACTACAAAATGTAACAATATTTTTTTGGGCTGATTTGTTTGTGCACGCAAGTGCGTTGTTGCGTCAATGGTAGCTACGCCACTGACATCTAGCAAAGACATTGTTCCATCGTATAAACGCACTAAGTTTTTATTGGGCTTAGGGTTCTGGTTTAAACGCCACTTTCAACAATGTTTCAGTTATATCGTGGCCGTCAGTTTCATTGGTGGAGGAAACCAGCGAACCCGGAGAAAACTACCGACATGTCGCAAGATTTATCATATAATGTCGTATAGTCTACGTTTTTATTACATCCAGTTACTTTACGTTACGTTAAGAATAGAAAATCATGAATAAACGAAAAGTCTTTGAACAAGAATTACTCCGTGGATAAATTTGTTGTTCTTTAAAGGAAACCTTACATTTGAAAGAAAATTAAATATATATAACAAAGTTTGACTATACATATATATATATATATATATATATGTATATCTGGCATCATTTTATTCATAACATTTGTTGGAATATCAAAAACATTTTATACAGTAATTGTATGATAATCTACCGGTTGTGCAAAGTACTTTCATTTACATGAAGAATGACACTATCTATTACCATTTGATTCTGAATATTGAAGACGTTTAGTCAACAATTGCATGATAAGCTACCCACTTGAAAATATATCTCTACTTTTTTCTACAGAAAACAAAGATACAATAAAACATGTAGAAATCGAGCCTCTATGTACGTCTACTGAGGAAACCGTATATCATACTTTTTCACAATGCACAGAATCTACCAATACGGCACACATGAGTTCATCCTTTTTTATTGGCTTCGTGTTACTTAATCTTTAGTTTTCTATGCAATATTTTGTAGATAATTGTGCGTCTTTTTGTCTTTTTTTTTTAATTTCTTTTGTAAAATGTAGTATCTTCCCTTCTTTAATACAAGATTCATAGTTAAACATGTAAGAAAAAACTAACCACTGAGTGTTATAGAAGAAACGGCCACAGTTTTATAACGAAAACAAGATCTGGCAAGAGGAAACAAACCGCCGATAATTTGAAGTTTTGGCAAGTCTGCGCTTCATTGGTAACAATGAAAGCATAAGAATCTCAATGAAAATAGAGAGCTCTAGGGACACGAACCCTGATACGCAAGCAGTGCCGTCTTAACGCATGGGCACGATGGGCAGTTGCATGGGAGCCCCAACGAGCATAGGGGGCCCCCATGCTAATCTAGGTATGTTGTGTATGGCATGTTGTTTAATGCTTAAACACTGAGTTTATTGGACGTATCAATACAATACAAATACGATTAATTTTATCGACCATTTACATTTTTATTTCTGTGAGTGGTTGTGTAGGTATGGTCCCAGTGGACTGCTTTGCCTCCCTCGTCTATAATGCTGTTAAGACGGCATTGCACAGCTTTGATGTGGATGAAGTCCTATATGAATAACCGAACTCAACGTGTCGCTGTTGGCAGGTACGTAACCAGAATAATGGACAAGAATAGGCACAATGTTTCGGCGAGGGCCAGGACTGGGGCCGATCAATGGGGTCCATGGGGTTATACAACAGAAAGGGTGACGTTTTTGGTCATTTTGGAAGTGCTTTTAACAACATAAAATTCAGATTATTTTCATATTTTGTCCCTTTTTGACAATGCCACTACGGACTAACTAGAACTAGCCCATCTGATTTTCCAACGCTCAACCTCATCCATAAAATCGACTTTCCTTGGTAAATCTCTCTGATAGGTGTTCATGTGTTAGGTTTAAAAGACTTGCAGGGTTGTTGTAAGATAACCCCTTCCCTCCACACCATAAAAACCCCGCTCCTTGTTGATTACTACCCCCTTTGATATCTCTTCCACGAAATAATCAAAGAAGACGAGGCATAGGGACATTTTCCAGTAGTCCGATGGGTTGTCTACAGGATAATTCGCTATGTACATTTATATTATATACATTATAGATTTAATCATGGAACATATTTACATGCGTATTCCAGTAGGAAAGTGGAGCATTGATTTATAAAAAAAAATGTCAAATTTATGTATAGGCACGTGCCTAATTGAGCCTAATGTAGCTATGCCACTGGTTGGTTCAGTAGTGTCAAATACAATGCATCTTCAATGCGGCGTGTCGCAAAGTTCTGTCTTAGGGCCCAGATTGTACTGTATTCTTGCAAAACCAATCATTGAAATTTGCAAACGCCATAATTTTAGTCATCACAGTTATGCCGATGACATCCAAGTGTACCTTGTAATAAAATCACTTGATAACTGGAATTAAAAATATATCCAGACGCCTGGAGACTTGTTTATCAGACGTTAGTGTGTGGATGAGCTCAACTATGTTCAAATTAAACAAAGACAAAACAGAACTTATTGTATTTGCACGAAACACCGTGAGAAGGAATTTTCAGAATGTTGTCTCTCTTTCGACGGAACTATAGTAACCAATGCTTCATTTGTTAAAAACCTCGGCATATTTTTCGACAGGGCATTATGCATGCAAAAACAAGAAAGTGCAATTACAAAGTCATAATACTTTCAAACTCGCAACATCGGACGTATTCGATCGTACGCCACAGAAGATGCGTGCAAGAAATTAGTTTACTCGCTTGTAACGTCACGTTTGAACTATGGCAACGCTTTGTTGTATGGAGTAAATACCGAACATAACCTCGAAGCTACAGCGTGTTCAAAATACAGCAGCTAGATTGATAACCCGTGGCAAGAAACATGATCACATTACATCAGTTCTCATGTCTCTTCACTGGCTTCCGGTGCAGTATCGTCTCCAATACAAATTATCATTATAAACTTTCAAAGCTCTTCATGGCCAAGATCCGATATATCTTAGGGAACTTGTCAGTTTTTATCAACCATAAAGGTCGCTACGGTAAGAGAACGCCATGATAATTCAACAACCACGTGTAAGGACACAAGCTTATGGTGATAAACGATTTGACAAGACAGCTTCCACACTTTGGAATAACCTGCCTAGTGAAACCCGAAATGACCAGTCCCTTGAAATTTTTAAGAAAAATGTTAATACTTATCTTTTTAGAATTGCTTATTATGATTTTATGTAAACTTCCTACACTGACAGTTTTACATGTTTTCTAAGAACTTCTAAATTTATATTTATCATTTGTAATGTGTGTTAATTTTTTTTTATCTCTCTTTTAGTTAATTTAAACATATTTTATTGTCTGAATAATGACAAAAGGATCAGACACAAGTTTTTCAACTTAATATTATCTTCTCCATATACACACAATATACAATATGCAATATGATATGCATTATTATTACATAATTTCGCTAAAATTTTAACATGAAGACATGAAACAATAAATGTAGCAATAAAGCAGAATGCGACAATGGAATACCATTAAAAGTAACCAATCAAACAGACCCGAGTATAGAAAAGCTGTGACATAGACAGTAACACGTGTTGTTAGTTATTGGATTAATAATGCATTATTTCGCCAAATGTAAGTACTTTTAGTTCACTTTGTGTATTATAATATTGTATTAAAGATGAGTTATCCATTATCGCATACTGTTGTAAACAAAAAGAAAAAAAGAACAATAGAAATAAGCTTTCGAGGTCAGTCGCGAACGGTAAACAATTAAAACATCAAAACACCTTATCATACAGTAGTCAATTTATGGTGAAGCGACCTGTGTCTTGAATGAATTTTTGAACTTGCAAAAAAAAATGGTGTATTTTTTTCATCGTTGAGAATTTCATTGCCAAATAATAAAGTAAGCTCATCTATTGGTAAATCATTGTTAATTTCTCGAATTCCTATAAGAAAAATATTTCTTTTTTAATTAATTATTTTGTTGTTATACATGTATTCTATGTTCAGTTGTATTGTACGATTTGCTTACCATGTTAAGCGCTTAGAGTAATTTTAATTAGATAATGGGCTATATAAATATTGTAAATAGTAATTTATTACATTTCACACTATCGTAATGTGATGATAGGTCGATGTAATTTGTCATCACATCTTCCAAGTGACAACTCGACCATCTTTACTTGGTGTAGAGAATAACTATAAGTGGTGACTGGTGTCAGACCAATACTTGGTGTAGAGAATAACTATAACTGGTGTCAGACCAATACTTGTTTAGAGAATAACTACAATTGGTATCAGACCAATACTTGGTGTAGAGAATAACTATAATTGGCATCAGACCAATACTCGGCTTAGAGAATAACTATAACTGGTGTTAGACCAATACTTGTTTTAGAGAATAACTATAACTAGTGCCAGACCAATACTTGGTGTAGAGAATAACTATTACTGGTGTCAGACCAATGCTTGTTTAGAGAATAACTACAATTGGTATCAGACCAATACTTGGTGTAGAGAATAACTATAATTGGCATCAGACCAATACTTGGCTTAGAGAATAACTATAACTGGTGTTAGACCAATACTTGTTTTAGAAAATAACTATAACTAGTGCCAGACCAATACTTGGTGTAGAGAATAACTATTACTGGTGTCAGACCAATGCTTGTTTAGAGAATAACTACAATTGGTATCAGACCAATACTTGGTGTAGAGAATAACTATAATTGGCATCAGACCAATACTTGGCTTAGAGAATAACTATAACTGGTGTTAGACCAATACTTGTTTTAGAAAATAACTATAACTAGTGCCAGACCAATACTTGGTGTAGAGAATAACTATTACTGGTGTCAGACCAATACTTGTTTAGAGAATAACTACAATTGTTATCAGACCAATACTTGGTGTAGAGAATAACTATAATTGGCATCAGACCAATACTTGGCTTAGAGAATAACTATAACTAGTGCCAGACCGATACTTGATGTAGATAATAACTATAACTGGTGTCAGACCAATACTTGGATTGGAGAATAACTATAACTAGTGTCAGACCAATACTTGGTGTAGATTAACTGGTGTCATACCAATACTTGGTGTAGAGAATAACTATAACTGGTGTCAGACCAATACTTGGCTTAGAGAATAACTATAGCTAGGGAAAGACAAATACTTGGTGTAGAGAATAACTATAATTGGAGTCAGACCAATACTTGGTGTAGATAATAACTATTATTGGTACCAGACCAATACTTGGATTGGAGAATAATTATAATTAGTGTCTGACCAATATTTGGTGCAGATAATAACTATTATTGGTATCAGA
This sequence comes from Bathymodiolus brooksi, assembly GCA_963680875.1. Classification (NCBI taxonomy): domain Eukaryota; kingdom Metazoa; phylum Mollusca; class Bivalvia; order Mytilida; family Modiolidae; genus Bathymodiolus; species Bathymodiolus brooksi. The sequence continues at coordinate 96,489,404 of OY804582.1, read as the reverse complement.
TCAATACTTGGATTGGAGAGTAACTATTATTGGTATAAGACCAATACTTGGTGTAGAGAATAACTATAATTGGTATCAGACCAATACTTGGTGTAAAGAATAACTATAATTGGTATCAGACCAATACTTGGTGTAAAGAATAACTATAACTGGTGTCAGACCAATACTTGGTGTAGAGAATAACTATAACTGGTGTCAGACCAATACTTGGTATAGAGAATAACTATAATTGGTGTCAGTAGGTACTTGACCTACATTTTGTATGTGTTCACTTGTAAAGAAAACAAATGACATGACATAGATGTGAATTCTAAAAATAAATAAGATCACTTACTCATTTGCATACCTTTTTATAATGCATCAAACTTTTTTTTAAATTGTTTTCATCTTTTTAATCTCAGTTAATTGATTATTTTCCTTTTAATATTAACCTGCATGAAAGGGGGTGACTGATTCACTTTTGACAAAATAATGGATTCTGCGAATCAAAAAGATCACGTAAGTGTTGGTATAAAAGTGAAAAAGTTCTAGGCCTAAAGATCTTATTTTGATTCTCTACAGAATGACAGAAATCTGACCTCATTAATATCAGCAGCAGATTGTGCTTCTGGACATTGACATTATTAATTCACACTAAAGTTTACCTCTTGGTATCATTTGTCTTTAACCAACAATGTGTACCCTTTTCCATTTTTTCGTGAATTTCCGCTAAATAAGTATCAAATAACGATAAACGTGCGTGTATCAATCTCGCACTTGGCTCCATTCAGGAAAAGTGTAGCACTCCATGAAATCACAAACTGAACACATAAACATCCATTGTTTCCATCTTATTTCAGAAATGTTTACAATATATTTACCTTTTAATACTGCAAGAAAATTAGCATTGAATTTATGTTATTATCAAAGTGAGTATAAATTACCTAACTGTATACATGCCCTACAGCAAAGCAAAGACAGTGCATGTACATGTATACCTATTAATTACTGCCCTTATTTAGAAATAGTATTTCGAAAATTCTAGCTTAGCATTCTTTCAAGACATCTTTGTCAAAAGTTGAAATATGAAAAAAATTGATAATGACAACCTAAACATATTAAACTAATTTTTGTTGTAATGGCCTTTTAAATAATAGTTTCTTTGCTAAAATGGTTTGCCACGTTTACCTCTTCTATACAAATATAATGAATTTTATAATATCTTATATTACATTTCTTCCTTTGCAATTCCAGTTCATTATAGATGTTATGGGTTCATTGCACATTGGTCTTTATAGCACTCTGTGTGCATCTGGTCCCCTGAATAAGGGACGATCCCTGGAATGGGGATTAAGGGAGGAAAAGGAGGATGGTACAAGGGAGGAAAAGGGGGATGGGACAAGGGAAGAAAAGGGGATGGGACAAGGGAGGAAAAGGGGGATGTGATAAGGGTTAAGGATTGGGGAAAGGGAAAAGAAAAGGGGGAGGGTTAATGGTGGGAAAAGAGGAAGGGTGAGGAAAGGGGAGAGGGATAAGGATGGAAAAAGGGGGAAGGGTTAAGGATGGGAAAAGGGAGAGGGTTAATGGTAGGAAAAGGGGGAAGGGCTAAGGATGGGGAAGGGCTAAGAATGGGAAAAGGGCTAAGGATGGCAAAAGGGTTAAGGATGGGAAAAGGGAGAGTGTTTAGGGTGGCAAAAGGGAAAAGGATGGAAAAAGGAGGGAAAAGGCCGGAGGTTTAAGGATGGGAAAAGAATGAGAGGATTAAGGGTGGGGTAAGGGGGAAAAGGGGAGGATTGAGGGTGGCAAAAGGGGGAGTGTTAATGGTGGGAAAAGGGAGAGGGTAAAAGCTGATGAAAACATTCTTTCTTCATATACCGACGAACACACATGAAGGAGAGCAGAATAATGCAATTTAAAACCAAATTTTAAACCACTAATTAAGTCATTGTCGATTTTTGTAGACGGGTAATATAACAAAGCAGTTTCTACCTCAATTATACAAATAGACGATAGACCTAAAGAATACAATTGCGAAGCTTGCAACATTTGCTCACTTGCACATAGTAAGGAGGTGATTTCCGAAAATACAGATATATTCAAAAGCGAAATATCAATAAAGTACCAAATTTGACGTGTATTAAATTAGTTTATCCAACTAGTCCAATAACAGTGTTTAAATATTATACACCTTGACCGGAGGTCCCCTACATCTTGAGACCCTATGCTTCAGCCTATCGAGCCTATAGGTAAATCTGGCACGGTTTAGATGTGTTTCATTGTATTAAAATTTACTGCCAGGTCTACGAACGACAAGATACCAAATTCTTGATTCTTCCAACAATAATTCATTATTCAAATGTTTTAATAACACCGTAGATATCTATGGTAAAGGTTTTGGTGTTTATTTCCACTTTCAACAAAATTTCAGTTATATCGATCAGTTTTATTTGTGGAGGAAACCGGAGTACACTGCCACAAGTCACTGACAAACTTTATCACAAAATGTTGTATCGAATACACCTTGCTATGAGCGGGATTCGAACTCACAATTTGGTAGGGATAAGCACTGATTGCATAGTGCGCACGACATATTATTTTTAGAATAACCTTCATGGTCAAAAGACTGGAAAGCCAACTATTTCGGAGCAAGTAAATCAAAAGGCCTAAACAGCATAGCCCGAAAACCGGTGACGGTTACATAGCAAGTAAATCAAAAGGCCTAAAGAGAATAGCCCGAACATCGGCGACGGTTACATAGAAAGTAAATCAAAAGGCCTAAACAGCATAGCGCGAATATCGGCGACGGTTACATAGCAAGTAAATCAAAAGGCCTAAACAGCATAGCCCGAAAATCGGCGACGGTTACATAGCAAGTAAATCAAAAGGCCTAAACAGCATAGCCCGAAAATCGGCGACGGCTACATAGCAAGTAAATCAAAAGGCCTAAACAGCATAGCCCGAAAATCGGCGACGGCTACATAGCAAGTAAATCAAAAGGCCTAAACAGCATAGCCCGAAAATCGGCGACAATTACATATGTATGAGGGAGATTGACCTTAGTTTAAATAAATTATATTATTTAGGAAATTGTGAATTTCAAATATTAATATATCTAATCAGATACATGGATCTTATTGTTGAGTAACGTAAGATACTAATATAACTTAGTGTTTGCAAAATACAAAACTGATTAAAAAATAACAAAAATAAGCCTGTGTAATGATATAGCAGGACACAACAACGCGTGCCCTGCAACATTAACAAATTATATTATCAAGAAAAACACGTCTGCTGTCATTTCTTAACCGAGCCAGATAAAACATGAAACAAACCCGGACAAAGTACAAACGGAGACAACTTTTAAACAAACTTACGAGACCATAGAAACAACTACACAACACCTGATATTTTCAAATTCAATCCTAATGTTAAAAACTATATTCCTGTGACCAATCTCCGACACAATGGCCGTCATCTCACATTCCGAATATCACACGATTTACCACACTTGAAGGAGAACAAAATGACACAACTCAATGATATAGCAATCCTCAATATTTCTTTACAAACATTTACTTTTTCTTTCAAGATAAATTGCAAGTCATATATTTTTTGTAAGAAAATATTAAAAAGATAGCAATCAGATTACATTAAATCTTCAATTAATCTGAAAACGTTGATCCTTGTTATCGCTGTATCAGTTTGAAATGTCAAAAACGTTTAGAAATTAATTCTAAAAATTAGTATGTATGACCTCAAAAAAATAATTGAGATAAAAAAAAACCAACAACATGTCAGTGGTTTTATTTTAAATGTGACTTTTGTAATACTGTTAACTGACACCCACCTAATGCAATATATGCCTACACATGTCTATTGTTAGTTAACATGTATAGTTCTCAGGTTATTCCCAAGCAGTTATTATTCATAAAGTTAATTTGAATAAATTGTTAAAGATGAGACATGAACACAACAAAAAATGTACTCTTGAAATATAAACACAAGTTCATAATACATTTGTATGTAAAAACTTTCAAAATTTTATTTTTACCTGAAATGACTTCAGTTCGGTATCATTCAAGGAAAAACCATAAAGCACAATAATTTGGAATCACCAAATAACCGAAAGAACTTCAGTAAATAAACGTTAGAGAATACCGAAGTGGCAATTAAAAATGGACAGTCCAGAGAAACTGGCAACATAGGATACACAAGACGAGGAAAACAAATCAAACACAACACAATATGTGTTGGACACCACAATACGTAAGCAAACACAAACAACGTAAATAAGACATGATAACTCCTACAAACTACTGCTGCTATTATAGCAGAATTACAGGCTGACTTCATAAATTCATTAAAGACTTTTTTTTGCCGACTTTGCTTCCCAATAAAAGTACACGAACATATTTATTATGCGTTATCGTGCTAGGTATAATTACACCCATCTTTTAATATTGAAAAATAAGCAATATCTTAAAGAAGTTAAACTGTTCATTGCGTGATCTAAGTTCTTATATTTCATAATAATTAGAATTTTTCATGTAGAAAATGTTGTCGTATTTGCTTAATATATCACCTGACTTTTTGTGTAAACTACTGATAGAAGCAACGTACAGGAAATATAATTTCATTTAGAAAGGAAATTACCGGAAGTTAAACAGGTAATTAGTTGTTTGTTACATAAATGGACTCATCAAAAACAATGATGAAAGAGCTCTTTCGGTTAAAAAAGAATTTCGTTTTAAAATCTCATTAGAAAACCCTTTGTTCTTATAATATATTTAGATATGGTTTCTATGTAATGGATCATTTTTGAAAATTTTAACAGTCATGTGCCATAATGGGTAACCATCATGTTTCAATATGGCCGTTCATTCATTCAAGTGTTGAATTTGCTGATATTTGAACTCATTCCAGTATCATTCTTATTAGACATTCGTATCTCATTCAACAGTGTAACTTATTTGACATTTGTCACTCATTCAACAGTTGAACTTTTTGACATTTGCTACTCATTCCAGTATTATGCTTATTTGACATTTGTAACTCATTCAACTGTTTAACTCATTTGACATTTGAAACTCATTCAAGCGTTGGATTTCCTGACATATGAACTCATTCCACTATTGTACTTATTTGACATTTGTAATTCATTTAAATGTTGGACTTATTTGACATTTGTAACTCATCCCAGTATTATTCTTATTTGACATTTGTAACTTGTTCAACAGGTTAACTGGTTTGACATTTGCTACTCATTCAAGTGTTGTACTTATTTGACATTTGTAACTCATTCCAGGTTTATTCTTATTTGACATTTGCAACTCATTCCAGTATTATTATTATTTGACATGTGTAGCTCATTCCAGTATTATTCTTATTTGACATTTGTAACTCACTCCAGTATTATTCTTATTTAACATTTGTAACTCATTCAACAGTTTAGCTGGTTTGACATTTGTAACTCGTTCAAGTGTTGTACTTATTTGACATTTGTTACTCATTTCAGTATTATTTTTATTTGACATTTGTAGCTCATTCAACAGTTTAACGTATTTGACATTAGTAACTCATTCAAGTGTCGTACTTATTTGACATGTGTTGTTTATTCCAGCATTGTACTCATTTGACATTTGTAACTCATTCTAGGATTGTACTTACAAATTTATATGACATTTGTAGCTCATTCAACAGTTTAGCTTATTTGATATTTGTTACTCATTTAAATGTTGGACTTGCTTACATTTGAACGAATTCCAGAATTGTACTTGTTTGACGTTTGCATGATCTAGATTACCATTTAGTTTAACGTTTTCAATAAAAAAAAACCTCCTTTGTGGCAGTGCTACTTATTTTAAACTAGTTTTTGAACTTGCTATTTGTTCCTTCTACACAATTCTAATTGCTTATTTTAGTGTAAAATAAATAGCATTCCCAAACATCTGTATGTAGTTACCTTTGAGATACCAAAACGAAACATCTGCAATTGTAATAATTTGTAATAAGAAAATAGAAATCATTCGTAGAAACGTTTGATCTCAGTATTATGTAATTGTCCCGATAATAAGTGTCTTCCTGTTATCTCGTCAGAGTGCTGACAATTATCTTACAGTTAATTCATGTCTCTCTCCATATTTTCTACAAATCAATGACTGCAATGCCTATAATGGAATGTTTCATTTTAAGGTTGATAAAACTTTATCATTATGAAAAGAAAGTTTGAACAGTGATGGTCAACAATTCTAACAATATTAACACAAAGAACAATCACCGCTCACCTCAAATCATTGAATACAAAAATACCACGACATATGCCACAGATAATCACGGTCCTGGCCTAGGTCAGGTAAAGATATGACGTGACTATACAGGTTAATTGGATTTTGTGTGGCTAAAACTTCAACATCACATAGCATATGATACCACGGTTTAATGATGAAAAACATGTTTCTATGTTGCTTATCGTTTTAGTTTTCTGTTTTCCTGTGTTTTTTTGTCTTGTTTGTCTTTGTCCTGTTTCTTAGGCCCAATGTTGCCGGTGTATTGTCACTGAATGAACACACTGAGCACACGTATTGGAAAACAAAATATTACTCTTAAGGAAAACAATGAATACAAACACATATAACAATTAAAGACCATGGGCACCATATATGACTCAGAAAGTAATACAATATATACATAGTGACGAACGTGTATCAATTGTTCTAATATTTGTTTCTCTTCTATGAGGTTTGTAAAAGACACTCTGTCATATTAATGTTAGAGTACATTGTTAACTATTTTCTATTTCTGGTAAACCGCATTGGTGGTGTAATGGTCAGCGTGTTCGAGTCCCGGTTGGGTCAAACCAAATGTTCTAAAATTGGTATTAGTCGCACCTTTGCTAAGAACACAGAATTAAGGAATCAGAGCAAAGACTGGTTGGCTCAGAATCAGGATTATGTGTCCGAATTGAGCGACACGTCTAGTCACAGCGTGTTGGGTTAGTGCAAAGTGGACATCATCATCATCTTGTCGACTAACATGTTCTCACCATGATGAAATAAAAAAAAAATCTTTTTTGGCATTAAACGCTCACCAACACCATTATGTGAATTGATAAAAATATGTTCTTTTGGCATTTAACACTCACTCACTCACTCTATTTTTTGTACATTGAACTTAAAACCCACGTATCACTTTATAAACAAAAGTTCTTTGATTTTAAGACATTGAAGACAATAATGTTTTTCCAACATCACAATAGTTTTTATCACGTTTAATTAAATGCATATAATCACCTACCAAACAAACCACACATAATAATTATCAAATTGAAACTAACTGAATGGGATAATTATATTTTAGTGTTCACTATTTTACTGCCAATATGTGTTGGTTATAATTGAGATAAATCTATTCACAAGAAATTGATCACTTTGTCTAATTAAAACACCAATCAACGGTCTAGTGCTGTTTGCATTTGATAAACATACAATTGTTTACTATATGAAGGTCACCTTTGATAACATGGAGATTTGGCATTTTGATCATATACTGTTAGATTTTGCAATACCTGTTTTATGGTTTAAAAGCATGATTTGATGTAGATATCACATGAGATGATGTGTCTGAAAATCAAGACGGAATTGTAGATTTAATGAATCTGAATATTGTTGATGTTAACGATATTAAGTTAGTTCGATAGAAATCTTTTATAGACGTATGGCTGATTTAATATATGTAATAATAGAATTAAGTTTATATTTACAGGTATCGGAGCTTACCATCAGATTTGTTACGAGGGTAACACAACGGGTGCCACTAGTTGAGCAGGAACTGCTTCCCTTAATAAGCACATGAGTTCACTGCCACTTTGCTTTGTGGGGTTCGTGTTGTTCTATTTTTAATTTTCTGTGTAGTGTTTTGTCTGTCGCATTGTCCTTTTCTTATGACCATTATCTGTCCTACGATGTCTGCGGCTTCAAACAGTACAATGGCTTATATATGCCAAATTATCTCTAACGACAATATCCATTGTCCTGCACTTAATCATTTCATAAATATTCCTTAAATAATACAAATTATTTCTAAATATAGACTCAAAATGTCATAATGTTCTGACCATTTATTTTAAACAAAATGAAAAGCAATAAATCATGACATACAAGATAAAATGAGATTTAAAAACAAACAACAGTGTTATAGTAATCCCTCTAATACCATATCAAGTAGTGCGTTGTTAAATGTCTGTGCATCTACAAAATATAAATGTTTCATAAATTATCAGCGAAAGACACAATGTCTGCCTGTTGCCTTGTGAAGTTCCCATTAGTAAACGTATGATTAATAATTAGAAATATACACCTATCTTTATAAGTTTTTTTTTTAACAACAATAATATTTTATTCAAGCGCTTGTTACAACCAGCTTCATAAGCCCAAGCTTCTTATGAAGCAATATATATATATACTATAAATATTAAGAAATTTGCGACACAATTATATTAAAATAATTCATATTCAAATAGTTTACAAATAATTCTGTAGTCTTTTCAGAAATGAACTTTTCTGAATTATTTCATTTCCTCTATATATTTGAAGGTATTCCCTAACAAATCTTTATAAGGTTAACATAGTCTCATCACATTCCAGTGTAACATTTTGACACATGTGTTCATTAATGTTTATCAACAAGATTAAAAAAGAAATATTACCGTTTCCGAGCAGCATGCTTACTCGAACAGCTCCGTTCACACGTGATTTAGTATTCGAGTTGAATGTGCTTGATATAATATATTTGCCCAGCTGTAATCACCAAAAATGTCTGAACCAAGAAAGGTTTCAGGTAGATATATCATGAAAAGATTGTCGACAAATAATCAATTTATCTTCTTATTCTAGAGAGGCTGTCGACTTCTAGAATGTCCCAACAGTTTTGGTTGTGACAAACGGTTGCAAGGAGATATTGTTATTATTTACAAGTATGATAATGTTTTTAGTAATTCCCTAATTTATGTGATCATAGCTGATTTTGGTTATACTGTTTAGGCCTTTAAGTTTCATTGCTTCCAAAGCTTTAAATTATTTGGCTTTCCAATCTTTCGATTTTGAGCGTACCCGATGAAGATTATTCTAGAAACGCATTGTGCGTACTAAATTTGATATCTACGATTTTACTATTCCAGTATAGTGTTCATTAGCTATTAAGGTGAGGTAACTTAAAATGGTGTATGCCATTCTTTTACATTTTCTACTTGAGAAACTATGTATTTCAACAAAAGAATCAGATTATACCGTTCATTAAGTAAGAAAAGTTATAGAATATGAACATCTTATGCCACAATACATGTTGTTTATGTTGACAAACATTATCTAAATAAAGTTAATGAAGCGGAATTCATAAACAAGACTATTGACGCACAATTGTACCATCAGTTGTGTTATTACAATGACTCAAAGTCACAGACTACCAAAATAAATATGAAAGATAGTTATATTAATGGAAATGAACAATATGATACTTAACTTCTACTGTGGTGGTTGATCCCAAGGTTGGAAAACCAAAGTGAAAACACTTGAAGGCAAGACAAAAATTTACTCCCCAAAGATGATGATTTCATTGAGTGATTAAGGGTTATGCTAAGGGCTATGGTGTTTAAGGCCACTTTCAACAATATTTCAGTTATATCGTGGCGGTCAGGTTTATTGGTGGAGAAAAGCACCGACCTGCCGCAAGTCACTTACAAACATTATTACATAATGCTGTATCGAGTACACCTCGTCTGAGCAGCATTCGAATTCACAACGTTAGTGCTGATAGGCACTGATTGCAAAGGTAGTTGTAAATCAAACTACCATGCGATCACGCCTACGACGGCCACTCTTATTGAGTAATCGATGCTACTTTATTAACAAAAATTTCCTGAAAGAAAAGGCATTTAATGTTGATAATATCTTTCAATCTTATCCTTCGCGAGCATCTGGGTTCACCCCGTTTTTTGTTGGGTCCATGTTGCTCACATTTTTAGTGTTTTTTGTTTTATTTGTCTTTGTTCTGTATCCTGTGGCCAATGTTGGCTGTGTCTCTAGATTGTCCATTTATGATGCTCATCATTATGTATCCACATTCAATTATATCGACAACAAAGAGAATACATTGGCGCTTTAAAATCTGATTCAATCCACCATTTCTTTAGAAATGCCTTTACCAAGTCAGGGTCATTACGGTTTTCAGTTTTCCAGTTGTTGACTGATTTTGTCTGTTTATATACTTATGAGGTTTGACTTTCCCTTTGTAAGATTGTTCGGAGTTCGGTAATTTTGTTATTACCCTTATTGTTAATATAAAGGACACCTTGGCTCCTTTGGGATCCGTCGTGGTCGTGATCGTATGGTAGTTGGACTTATATCTACTTATGCAATCAGTACCTATCACCATTAAAGTTGTGAGTTCGAATCACGTTCATTGCAAGGTGTACTCGATACAACATAATGTGATACAGTTTGTCAGTGACTTGCGACAGGTCGGTGGTTTTCTCCGGGTACTTGGCTTTCCTCCACCAATTAAACTGACCGCTACGATATTACTGAAATACTGTTAAACGTGGCGTTAAGCACTATACAACCTAAAACCAAAAAGCATAGTCATGAGTCCACTCGTTAGACTATGGTATTTTGTATTTGAGGAGTTAAATTTCTCAGAATTAATAGTGGATATACGAGGTCTATGCACTACCTGCGTTATTGTTATAGATTGATGTTTCGTGCTAGATGATACATTTACCATTACATTAAATATTTTTATTAAGAAATGCTTAAATAAAACACAAATTAAACATTCAACAACATTTAAACGATACGTTTATTGCCTATATAATACAGACAAACGACTGCAGGTGACGATTCTCGTATTTTTAAAACATTGAGTATTAATAATTAATAAGCTAAGACACATTTATATGTTAAAAGTGTTGAACAAACACTACAAGTTTGTTTGAAATGGTTTAATTTGAAGAGTTTAGCTAATTGTGACTCAGCAAGCCATCCTTGAGTTTATCGTCACTTTCAGGACGTTGCAGCTATATTGTGACTTCCACACTTACTGGAGAAAGAAGGCACGGACAATAATAGGGAACTGACAGCCTTTGAATAGTTGTCTGGAACCATAGCACTTTATATTGGTATCTGGGCGTTATCTTACGTTATTGGTGGTGTTAGGCCCGTGGTCAGAAGCCAACGACCCGTCGGCCAGCCAGTCACTTGGCTTACCATAAACTTCAAAACACAACGAGTAAAGTACAACAACCGATGGAGCTATAAACCATTGGTTGAGAAAGGAACAGAAATGAAACATGTTCAAACCAGTTAATTGAACTCTAAGCCCTTTGTGTTATCTACATTTCAATTTTCCATACAAATGTAAATGTTTTAGAAAGGTCAATAAATAAGGCTATTATTGAATCTTTTTATTTTACATTCTATATTATTTGTATGGCCTGTACCGTAAGGATGTCCCAGAGTCCGGATAATGCAATGTTTGACAACTGTGTTCTAATGAAATATCGTGTAAAATGAGAAATTGTATTAATACTGTATTTTGTCATTCTACTACTTATATTTTTTTTACTGGCAGGTATACTGTTTAAAGTACGAAACATATCTTCAGTGGGTCACTTGCACCATAATCTAACGAAATAAAAAAAAAACCGTTATACGTTGGCCTCGGTCAGGTCAGGTTACATCAAGTCACAGGCCTCTGGTCCAAATATTCTGCTATTGACCTCACAAAGAGTATTTAATTGTTTTATTATAACTCTTTTTATAAAATAATGCTACAAGATTATTGGAGAACCATCAAATATAAATTTTAAAGTCTATTTTGATTGAACTTCGACTGAACCTATGACATATCGTGCTTTTTGACATTCAAGCGATGAAAGCAGCCATTTTGTTTTTGGATGAAGTCAATATTGCTAGGTCCTATCTATCATATTATCAATAATGACTCTATCACAGGTCATACTGTCAAAAATAATCGCATGTCACGTGAGTTTAATGAGCCAATAGGAAACGCGTATTAAGCAATGCATATTAATGAGGTATAATAATAATAAATATTAGCATAGATCAGTAGACTTAGATTCACGATAATGTGTCCGAGTGGGGCAACATGTCTGTTGTTTCAGCGAGATAGCATTGTGTGAATGAGAGATTGTTGTTATAAGCAAAATGAACATTTTAAAAGTTATTTCAAAGCTATACAAGTTAGCAAGGTAGCTCTAATGGAAAGTGATGTTGTCCACTTTGCATAGAATCAACACAATGAGTTGGAGTTTTATTGTGTTTTCTCACTGAAACAATTATTAACAGGAAACATGTAGCGCCAATCGGACACAGTATCCGGACTCAGAATCAAACAGTCTTAACTATTATTCCTTAATGCTGCGTATCTTTATTGCCTTTGATTTAACAATATTGAGATTCGAACCCACGATCTACCTCACTTGATGGTAGCACTATGACCCCAAACACAACAAATTCGGTAAGCTGAAATTGACTAATTATATTATTCATTACGAAGTTATCAATGTATGTTTGTACACCCGGCAGTTGTAATGGGATTAGTATATGTGAAGCGTTAGATTAAGGTTATAATAGTCATACAAGTGTGTTCCTATCATTTTTCAATTATTTTGTACTTGTTAATCTAATAAAGATAAGTATATCTAGATAATTATGATACTCTCTTTTGTATTATCACAGCAACATCCAAACATCTTTCAGAAACATCTTAGTCGGTGTTATAATCGATGAACACAAAATACCAAATACGAACTTCTATAATAGCATTCATTGGGTGAGTACACGAATAAATTATCTAATTACATTTTCTTGTTATCTTTCGATAGTTATTTGTATTTTTCGTCTAACTCTTTAGTCTGATATTTCCTCTTATATAGGTTTCGAATGATACAAATAATAAAGCTGCTCCACTTCAATAGAGCAAAGGGCAATTACTTTAAACATCAATCATGCAACAGACAGAAAGAGTCAAAATCAGAAAAGTCAATACTAGTAGTATTTGTACTAATGTTGTCATCAATGAATGTATATTTGTTTGCCTTACTCAAGGTCGGACAGTTTCTAAATAGGTTTTCTCCCGTATTGAATAAACGTAGACACTTTTGACAGGATTGTCAATAAATAGATTAAAAATGTTTCCATTAATTGATGTTTTGTAAAAAAAAGATATTTATAGATAAGATCCTTCTCTTTTTCATAACTGTTAACATTTATAATTGAGATCTTTATTTTGAGAAGGTTTGAAAAAAGATTATATTGTCATTGTAAAGACACGAATAAAGAAAGGAAGCATTGTTTGATGTCGTTACTTTAGTTTCAAAAAATATTTAAAAAAATAAATATAAAATCTGATTCGTTGATAAATGATGTCTTTCGATTTAAAATCAACGCGAAGAAATGAAAAATAAAAATAATGCCAATTAAAAATGGGGAGTGTAACCCAGGTGTTCGAGAAGAGTTAATAAGCCAGTATGAACGGAAAGTTAGCTAGCGATTACCATGGGCATGGACGGATTAGATTACATCTTCCAGTTAAGCCAGGGAAATGACTTTAATATTATTCGTGATATTCAAATTTTCGTGGATTTCGTGAATAATATGAAACCACGAAATTAAGAATTCAACGAATATTTGTCACCATTTACATTTTGTATATATTCACGGACTATCAGCAGAGAATCTACGAACTTACGTGTCCACGAAAATACAATTTTTCCTCAGACCACAAAAATTGGTATCCACAGTATGAGAGTTTGAGATAGATGAGGTTTGACAGTGTATTGTCGGAACCAACCTTTATTGAGAAGTTAGTCATGTAACAAGAGGAACTAAGAGAAAAAAAATTAAGAAAATATTAAAATGCCCGCACCCACAGAGGATAAGTATATATGGACTACCTTCTCACGGTAAATGTAGAAGTTTATGATTGAAACATATATCACACTGAACTAAAATCACTGATAGTAAAACAAAGTTGAACAATAGAAATTCTATTTGAAAAACTAGAAACACTTAGATAGATATAAGAAAAATTGCATTGCTTGTACATGTATAATCATTTGTATACTAAAAGTCGATACCTCTGATATGATGGACTACTAGTCCCCCGGAGTACCACCTGCCTCTGTCATGATAGACTACTTGACCCAGGAGTATAGTAATAGACTTCCACTCATCAGGGGTACCACCTGCTTCTGTCATGATAGACTGATAGTCCTCAGGAATATTGACAGCTTCTTTCATGAGAGGCTGATATCCTCTGCAGTATCGATAGCTTCTGTCAATATAAACTGTTAGCCCTCAAGTAACGCTATCCTCTGTCATTATAGACTGTAAGTCCCCCAGTACATTGCCAGAAGTAGTGGACTATTTACGACATGTTCCCCTGTTTTTAGGTTGTTAATGGGGTTGGTGATTCTCGATCTTGTGTTTTGTAGGTCATTGTGTGACCTTTTGATCTCTTTCTTTTGAGCCATTGTATTGTCTGACATTCGATTCACGGCTTTTGATTACCCCTTTAGAGATTCACAACTTTAAAACATATTTGCAATCAAATATGCCATACAGATATAACGTGACTCTGTAAAATGTGATACTTGTATATCGAGAGTGCTTATTAAAAAAAACATTTTATTAGAATTTGTTGGTGGTTAATGTCGTACGGTAGGAAGATTTGTTTTTATTATTATTTAAATCATATAGGGCCTATATAATTCACTATATTATTGATTCTGTTTCGCTGAAAAGGTTAAACCATTGACATACATATACATGACATGTCATTGTATTCATTTATATAATCTGAAAAATTAGAGATGGGAAATAATGTTTTTAAAAATATTACAAAGCGTTTCAGATTACATAGATAACAGCTTTTTAAAAAACAATTAATTGAGTGAACATAAAATTGAGTTTAAATAATTTGATCTAGACATAATTTTGTCATTTATTGGTGATCTCCATTTATATATTTTTGTATGAATGTCAATTGACACATACACTTCAACAATTTTTATGCAATTAAACTCATCCTGGTAAAAGGAATTTCATAAGTAATTTTTCATATTTCTGTAATATACATTCTATTACAGACAGTATAATTGGTCACCGTTACTTAATCTACATTTTGATTCTTTTATTTGAGACTAATAGCGCATATTCACTTTACCATTAATTGAAATGTGAGTATTTTATCAACTTATGCTTTATATACCACACATTTAAGTGTTAAGGAATTCATACCATAGGAGAGAATACTTTAACAACTAGTACTTAATGTACCACATTTGTACGTATGCAGGAATTATTACCATGGGATAACAATAGCAATATTCAAAAACAAGATGACATAAAATTTGTTTCATTCGGAATGCTGTACTTTGTGTTGCATGTTATAACATGATTCTTATAGACACATATATGTTCGTTAAGTACTATATAAGAAAATGATACATAGATATTGACTACAAGTGATTCAACAAATATCTAGATAATGTGAGTATGGATATTTAACTAATTTCATATATTTTTGTTGGTCAAAACCAATGTTTGTAGACGAAAATACTGATATATCAGAATTGACAGGAGAAAAAATTAGAAGATATACAAAATGTAGGTCATCTCTTACTTCTTGTATATTTAGGTAAACGGAAAGTAATCCAATAACAGATGGCGGCAGGTACATGTTACACTGACACAAAATAGGAAATGGTTCCACAACTTTTGGGACGTAATATTGGACGAAGTCCCAACTATGTTAGAAATAGCAATATTTTGATTCCAGATCCATATCACTAATGGATTAAATTCCTTGCACCGGAAATGACACACCGGAAACCAATACAGGGTTAAATTTGCAGAAAGTCGGATGCGCAGTAATCTGGAACTACTTCCGGTTATGAATGTTAAAAAATGACTCAAAATCGCAGTGTGTTCTAGCCCATTAAACATATACCATGGGACTGACAATATCATTAAGCAGAGTTTCATTTCTTCCACCTCCTGTCCGAAATAATATTTGCTATGCAATTGAGACGTCGAGTACCGGATTAGACAACACCGGACTGGCGAAAAACCTATAAAAACGACGGAAAATTTGGGTTTGGGTCCCCCTATTTGCCCCCTCTTTTGAGAAAGTCTGGATCCGCCCACGGTCTACTTTGAAAAAAAATATAGATCCAAATATCTGAGTTAATAGTGTTTAAAAAAACATATTGGACTTCGTCTCAAGTTAGGTATCACCTATTATCATATTACTAGGGTTAAGCTTGATCATGGGTGTCATGCAACCAGAAGGGTTTCTGATCATTTCTAAAAAAGTGTCATTACCTCTAGCATGTAAAATCTGATACTGACCATTGTTTACTTTAATTGTAATTTTTGCCTTGGGAGTTTATTTTTATTCTGGTTTTTGATGTTGTTAACCATTGTACTTTCCTTCACAACAAACGTCAAGAAGGCATGTATTTTCAATTCAGAAGTAGCTATTTTAGTTTTTTGTATTATCCTATTAGGTGTCTTTACGTTCCGAGTTCCGTGTTGTGATGTCTGCAACGATTTCCACTGTATACGTAGATCACTATCAATTATATTACAAAGGAAACAACACATTATATGTTCATTTTGCAATGTTTCTGAAATTAAATTGAAACAAGCAAAAATTTTAGTGAAGAACTATCATTTACTTTGAATTAAAACATGGGATTTTCCCTCACCCATATTCATTTATATCTGTACGAACCCGTATAGCCTATAGGAAATATAGTGCAGCTAAGAAATAATTTATTTTCACATTATTGTAGTTAACCATGGTTAAACCATAATAATGCAATGTATATCCATGTATTGCAATATAGGACAGGGAGACACGTATAACATACATACATCTTTATTGTGCGTGTCACATACATACATCTTTATTGTGCGTGTCACATACATACATCTTTATTGTGCGTGTCACATACATACATCTTTATTGTGCGTGTCACATACAACTCTTCTTTAAATGTTAATATCAAATGGTGTCTAACAACTCAGTTTTGCTTTATTAATCGCTCCTATGGTTTTCGAGCTCGCAAAGATTTGTATATTATTTTGTCTTCCAATCTTTTGTCTTTGAGTGTACATGATGAAGGTTATTGCAGACACACGTCTTTGAGTGTACATGATGAAGGTTATTGCAGACACACGTCGTGTGCAATGCTAAATTAGATGAGATATCTATAACGAATAAACGTTAGAGAATACCGAAGGGGCAACCAGCAATGGATAATCCAGAGAAACTGGAAACATTGGGAACACAAGACGAAGACAAACAAAACACAAATGTCTTTTAAGAACAACCAAATGATCTATTCGTTGATCATACTCTCTATTAAAGACTGTGGACTGTAATTTTCTTAAAAAATATAATAAACATGTTCCCATTCGTCTCACTATCTTAAATGCAATCATTTTGAACTATTTTTCCTAATTTCTTTTACTTTCACTTTGACGCAAGTTTAATACATTTTTCATTATTCAAATTAACCTTTATTAAATTTGTAATGGCGTATTTAGGGATAAATTAAGTAGAATTTAACAAATCAGAAATTTTATGAGAAATAAATTATTATTTATATCATATAAATTGTGTGAACGTTACTTTGATGTATACCTACACATTGATATATCTTTTATTACCACCCATCTAGCTGCGCTAATAACGTTTTCGTGTTGGAACGTTTATTTCCTTATCTTGATATGTTTGTCTATGTTTTGTATTACTGTAGCGTTATGCCTAATTGCAGCAGTCTTTGCAAACTACATAGCGTTTTATTTTGCAAAGTAAATTACATTAATTACGTCTTTATTATTTTATGTAGAGTTAATTAAAGTTGTTATTCTATTTATAGGCAATTGTTCGGAAGTAAATTTTGTTTGAATTTCGTTCAAATATTGATTTCCATAAGATAAAAACATGTTTTTCTTTATCTCTACTTCCGTTGTGTTTTAACCCGGCAGTTTTGGGGCTGTTCCAAACCATGACCTCGATTTCCAATGACATATGTCGTGGTTTTCTTTTTTGTGATCAGTGAATGAAGGTGAGCGGTGCTTGCTTGTTTTGTTAATATAGGTGGAATTATTGTCATCACTGCTTAAACTTTCTTTACATAACATCTCTCTATAAACATTCTTAAGACAGTTGGTTCTTTATCAAATCACGAGAGGCCAAATAAATGTGACTCCAAAAATATAAATTTTACATCTTGTAGACGAAAATACTGATATAATATTAGAATTGAGTTTTCTTCAAACTTGCAGTCCAAAAGAGGAGAACATTTAGCGGATATACAAAATGTATTTTCAGGTGAAGGGAAAGTAAATTCACCAATATCATATGGCAGCAGATATACGTTATGCTGACACCTATTTCTTAAATGTGACACATAAGGATAATTGATAATGCATTGTAAACTTGATTAAGTTTCTCAGTGACTTGCGACAGGTCGGTGGTTTACTCAGGGTACTACGGTTTCCTCTACCAATAAAACTGACGGATACGATATACTAGTAGCTGAAATATTGTTGAAAGTGGCGCTAAGCACCATAACCATAACCCTAATCACTGCATTGCAAATTTGCTAACATTCCAATATGTGATCTGTATATTCAAGTTGATATTCTAAGCCATGGACAGCATCTGTCCAATAAATGCCTTTACCCAGAGATACTAGCTATCTAAAACTTAGAAAAAGTCATCGCTCAAAATGTATTTTGGTCATCATCATGAATTGGTTTCCTCCATATCTAAGCTGTTCCCGAATGTAGCTTTCGAAACCTTTCCCCTGTTAACCATATTTGTACTATACACGACTTTTTGTAAACAAGTATTAAACGATGGTAGTCTTACCGTATTTGACTGTATATATGAGTAACATGACAGGTGTCTTATAAGAAGCAGGAACTCCTTACCCCTACCCATCTGAGTTCATCCCCGGTTGTTTGGTGGGGTTCAAAACTAGTCCTTAAAGTGAGTTTCCCGGTGATAAAAATAACAGTTGATAAACAAATACAATTTTCTATCACAGGTTAACGCATAAAGTCTATGGTCTACAATGTAGAGGGGCGTCTAGAATGTTTTAATTTTAGTTCTCAAGTTATTGTAGGCCATGTATATCTAGACGACACTTGAGAACATGAAATCTACACGTGCATGTATTAACAGTGACAGGTTTTAGGTACAATATCCAAATAAAATTGTTGTTCATTTTTTATCAAAGGAGTTTGATACAATATTAAGAATTCTTTTGTCAGTACGTTTGTTCACATGATTTAAATCGAAGTTTTCTCTCATTGTATTTAGAAGATGAGTACCACACATTCCCGTTTGGTTAAAGTGAATAAAGTAATTTCAGACATGCACAATTGAAAATGCAGTATCTCGATTAAAGATCTTAATTAGGCAAAAACCCATTAACTATTGGTTTATATGTTTGACACTTAATTTGAAATATTATATAACATTATTATCAAGGAAGAAAAAAGGGTTTAAATAGGCGAAAGCTTACACTGAGAAGTTGAATAAACTTTTTTTTTTATTAACAACAGTATATTTTTATCCAAAATGCTTGTTACATTCTTACTTCAAAAGCCCAAGCTACTTATGAAGTATTTCATATTAATATTTTCTTATATAAACTTCATGGAAAGATAATCACAAAAACAGACAAATACATAAGTGAATTGTGCTTTCAGCAAAAACATGTGTCTAGACATTTATATAGCAACCAAGACAAAAACATGCACCTTTATTGGAGATATAATGGAACCGACCATATTTCAGCAAAAGATTCATCTTTTACAAAGCAACAATTTGACAGAAAAGCAAAAAAAAGAAAGAAAAAGGATAAAAAAAAGTACACAAAGAGATTTATAGCCATCTTTAGCCATGAAAGACGATATTTGAGTCAATTAACAGACGGTTGTCATTATTGGAGCAGCAACTGCTAACACGTCCGGAGCACACGTGTTCACCAACTGGTTTTTAGTGGTGTTCGTGTTTCTAAATCTTTACTGTTCTGTACAGTGTTTTGTAGATCATTGTTTATGATTGTTTTGTAGATCATTGTTTATGATTGTTTTGTAGATCATTGTTTATCATTGTTTTGTAGATCATTGTTTATCATTGTTTATCACTGTTTATCATTGTTTTGTAGATCATTGTTTATCATTGTTTTGTAGATCATTGTTTATCATTGTTTATCATTTTGTCATTTTTTCTTTTGGCCATTGCATTGTCTGTTCTTCTGCTATTTACGACTTTTGATTATAGCTTTAGTATCTTCAAAATGTTCGTAAGCATTATAATTAGCTATAACATACATTATATGATTGATTGATTTGTTGGTTAGATTAACACGATGGGTGACACTAGTGGAGTAGACAGGAACTGCTTACCCTTCTGGAGCACCTGGGTGTCACTCTATCTTCAGTTATATGTGTCTGTTTTGTAATTGTTGTTTATCCTTTTGTACATTTTCTTTTGGCCATTGTGTTGTCTGTTCTTCTGCGATATACCGATTCTGATTACAACTTTGGTATCTTCAAACTCTTCTTGGTGTTCTACGCCAACTTTAGCAATATTGCAGCTATATTGATGCGCACACATACATTGCATCATATGGACCAATTCTTTCTATATACATTAATCAAAGGAGAATCAAAAAGACATAGTAGTAATTAAAATATAAAGCGCATTACTATAGGATTAAACGCATTTTTCCGGAGTTTATTTATGTATAACCTGGACCAATTCACTCACAAACAAATAAAAGTCCGAAGGACAGGACTTTTTATGTAAATTTGTGAGTGACTTGGTCCAGGTTATACATCAATAAACTCCGGAAAAAATGCGTTTAATCCTTATAATTCTGTAGCTAAGTTTTATTTTTCATTTGTTTGGAAAATTTACCTTTGGGGATCCCCAGTACGCACACATAGATACATTCCATTGGCATTGATGTGTGTGGGCCATGAATAACAAAATGAACTAACCTGCTTGTTTTCCTACTTTAAACTAGACGTGATGTAATTAAGTTACTGATATTTTCCAATTTGATGGCATCTTGCATTTAGCTACTCAAACAAATAAAATGCCCACAAAATCGTAAAATAAATCAGTAACCAGCTTGTGTCAATCAGCGTCCCTTGTAAACAACGTCACAGGATGACGATATATTACAAAAGTCAAAGTCGATAGATGGTTGTCTTAAGTATTTTTCCGGAATTTTTTTATATGTCAACAATACAAGCTTTTTTTTCCATTGGCATTTATTTATTTATTTCATATCTAACAATAATTGTCGATTATTAACAATACACATTGTTTCTTTTATCTTTTTTTATTATCGGGAATCCAAGCCGCCATTTTATTTACATTACGAAAAAAGTAGTCCGGTGAACATCGTCTATCGAAAAATAAACTGACAAAACCCAGCCTCCATAAGCGCTTATACCCAATCAGAGTATAGGATTTCTAATTATGTAAATCATTTAAGAATTATAAACACGTAAGATATTAATTAATATTAAAAATCATGAATATTTATGTCAACTGAAAAATAGCGACATCTGTTTAAAAATTAACTATTTAATCTAAAGGTAAACATGAATATTATTTCTTCAATTCAATACGCCAAAAAAGATACTTTAGCCTGTTTTAAAAAAGCAATGTGTTTGCATGTAGAAACATGGATGAATTTTGAGAAACCCAGGGTTTTATTTTACGATAGCGTTGTTTACGATATGAACCTTAGTTTATTTTCTAATATTCATTGACTTCGAATAGTACATCTCTTTAAAGACGAGAAGAGCATTGACATAATAAATATTTTATGACAGAAATATTTATCAATAATAATATCAAATTACTTTCGTTTAACAACTGAAAAATATAAATGTTTATTTTGCACTTGTATATGTTGATGCTAGGATCAAGATATCATATTTGTAAAGAGTGTATCTTAAATCTACCCTTTTAAATAAATCAGAATTCAGCCTTGATCTATAAGGTGTGAAGATAATACTCCTAGTAACTTTTATAGTCTATAAGAAAATATAATAGGGATTAGTTTTGTGTGTAGTATTTTGTAGATCTTTTTCATTTTTGTCATTGTATTGTCACATTCCCAGTTTGTATAGAATGTAGCGATTTCCGAACTTTTGTTCTTGTGTGCTTGTACTGATGTTTACATGCAGCGGGACCGTTTTTTATTAGAATATCTCTACGAAATCGAAATTTATTGGAATCCAGCAATATTTTTGCAATGTTAACTGGAACCTCTGCCACGAAGTTCTTGTTGAAACGTCGCTACGACTTGTGTCGATCACTCCACAAAAAAAACCGAGAGTGCACTCATGTGCCCCGGCATAGTAGGCAGTTCTTGCTTCACTGGAATCACCCATCGTGCTGCTCTTGTCAACAACCCGGTGTTAAGCCATCAATATCTAATCAATTAGCGTTTACGATCATCTTCCTGCTGAACCAGTACCTTTCAACGTTAATGAATCTGTTTGATCATTACCCATCACTAATATTCTACGAGTACAATCAATGAATATCATCATAATAAATGCCTTTCACCACTATCGTTGTGAGTTCGAATCCTGCTCATGGCGAGGTGTACTCAATGCAACATTATGTGATAAAGTTTGTCAGTGACTTACGGCAGGTCGGTGGTTTTTTGCGAGTACAAATGTACCTCTGTTTCCTTCACCAATAAAGCTGAGCGTCCACGATATAACTGAAATATTGTTGAAAGTGGTATTTATTACCAAATCCCACCCGAACATACTATCTTAGGTCTACCTGTTAAATCAGTTTCTAATAGTTTGAATTAATCCCTATCGCTGTCAATGACAAACTTTATAACGTTTTACGGTCGCCGCCATGACGTGCTTGGCCTTTATGTAATATCTGTGTCACAAATGACCACTGATATGTTCCGTTTGTCGTAATCACAACCCAAAGAGTAACACGACAAGCGACACTAGTGGAACCTGAACTACTTCTGGAGCACCTGAGTTCACCCCTTGTATTTGTGGGTGTGGTTTGCTCAATCTTGAGTGTTCTGTGTAGTGGTTCGTATATCATTGTTTGTTCTTTTGTCTCTTTTCTTTTGACCTTTGCATTGTCTGTCCTTACAGCGCTAAAATCACGGTTTTAGAGGGTTCGCAATCTTCGATCTAAGTTTTCTGTGTAATGTTTTGTAGATCGGTGTTTGTCCTTTTGTCCTTTTTCTTTTGGCCATTGTGTTTTCTGGCCTTCGATTTACGAATTCTGAGTACTCCTCTAGCATCTTCAACCTCTTCCTGTACAGCCATCAATGGATATTATATATTTTATTGACTACAATTTTCGCTTTCTTGTAGAACGAGACCAGTCTTGTCCGTCCACTTTTCCCCTCCTACAAAGAAACCGATTTTTTTTAAAATTAGATTGGACATTATTTTTTCCCGCCTTTTTATAGATTGTTGTTAATGGTTGATTTGTGTAAATTTTATAAAATAAAAACGTAGACATAAAAGGTATAAGATATCTGAATGTTAGATAAAAAAAATCAGTTTTATATTTTACAGGTTCTCCTTAAAATTGTATTTCTGGATAAATATATGTTGAATAAATTTTGATAAAAATTAAACACGTCAGTGTTGTATAACTTACAATTCTAAATAATTGTCATAAATTGTATATAGTTTAGTTTTTTTTAGCTTAATAATATTTATTGTACATAAACAATAAGATTGGACAGCAAGTTATACCAACTTTTATTAATTAACTTTGATTTATTATCCTTTATATGATCAAATCTGTCAACACAATATAAAAACTTTCATTGGGCCAATACGGCAAACACCAGTCCAATACGGATATTTTCGGTATTGGCCCAATTCCAGTCAGTCCAATAACAACTAGATCGGAATCCGCTAGACATTCCGACAATTGCAAGGAAAAATCCCGAGAGATATTGGACTGGTTAATTAATAAAGGTATCATTACGTGATGTTTTTCATATTGGCCTAGTTATAGGTCCTCGGTCTGCTGTATTGGCGTTCGGCTGCGCCTCAGGCCAATACAGCAGGCCTCGGACCTATAACTAGGCCAATATGAAAAAACATCACGTAATAATACTATAATATGAAGTCCTCTCCTTACAAAAATATACACATGAAATAACATAAAAAACAAAAACACTAACAATAGACAGTTAAAATGTTGACACTGATAAGAAGAAAGTATTAAGAAGTACAGGTGAAAAATATATAGTTTAATCAAAATACGAAACTAAAAAATGGTGAAAATATGTGTATACTTCATAACCTTTATTGCAATACCAGCAGCTATATGTTGATAATTTTCGTTCGACTCCATTTTAAGGAAGATTTCAATTGTTCTCTTTTTGTTGTTGTTGAATATTGTCGGATTTTATTGGTTTTTATGGTCCATGAGATAGTGAAATACAAAATAATGGTTCACCGTCCATGTCCCAACTCAAGGGTTGATATTATTGTGAATGAAAAAATATTAAGAGAAAAATATTTGCTAGATTCTTCGTATTGGTTAGAAAAATTCCATATTGAAAACTTTTCATTGGTTACTGAACATAGAACTGAACAAGATACTGTATATTTAAATATACTTCCCCAAATTGATGTATTATAAAATAAACGTGATTTTAATACATTGAGGTGAAAATAATTATTAAGATAATCTGTTAAGATTAACGTACATTAAGAACATTAAATTTGAATTTACAGAATACTATAGAAATAAAAGTAATTTAAACATCAACATTAAAATAAATTATGATATTTTTCCTATGTAATAATGTATAGATACAGTATATTTAATGTATGTTATAAATTAGAAGATAATTAGAGCTGGTTAACCATTATAATTAAATATCTATTAAAATTACACTAATATTCTTCTGGAATGTTCCTCCATTATGTTCAGTCTTATACAGCATTGTTCTGGTTGGTAATATCATTAATGATATGGATATATTTGACAAATATTTAAGAAAAAATGTTTAAAAATTGTGATTTACTTTTTAAAATGTCAAAATAATCACAAAAATGGTCAGAAAAACACGTATGATTCTAATTTACCACGCACGACTCATTCATGCAATTACCTTCATCACGTGCGCTCAAAAAAATTAATATCATTATTATACTGAGTGTCTAATTGTCCAGGGAATATGCCAAATTATTACCCAGGTATTATGCCAAAATATTACAGTACCAAATATCACTACAGAAACTTACACGAAGTATAATAATTTAAAATATAACAGATATAAGCAAAATATGTTAGTTTTATAAAGATCATAACATATAAAGACAATTGAAATTGCTTCACGTCTCCCAATGTTTGTGTTCTTCAGTTGTCTGTGTGGTATATTGCCATGATTGTTTGTCTGAGGTTTGTGTTCTTCAGTTGTCTGTGTGGTATATTGCCATCATTGTTTGTCTGAGGTTTGTGTTCTTCAGTTGTCTGTGTGGTATATTGCCATGGTTGTTGTCTGAGGTTTGTGTTCTTCAGTTGTCTGTGTGGTATATTGCCATGATTGTTTGTCTGAGGTTTGTGTTCTTCAGTTGTCTGTGTGGTATATTGCCATGATTGTTTGTCTGAGGTTTGTGTTCTTCAGTTGTCTGTATGGTATATTGCCATCATTGTTTGTCTGAGGTTTGTGTTCTTCAGTTGTCTGTGTGGTATATTACCATGATTGTTTGTCTGAGGTTTGTGTTCTTCAGTTATCTGTGTGGTATATTGCCATGATTGTTGTCTGAGGTTTGTGTTCTTCAGTTGTCTGTGTGGTATATTGCCATGATTGTTTGTCTGAGGTTTGTGTTCTTCAGTTGTCTGTGTGGTATATTGCCATGGTTGTTGTCTGAGGTTTGTGTTCTTCAGTTGTCTGTGTGGTATATTGCCATGATTGTTTGTCTGAGGTTTGTGTTCTTCAGTTGTCTGTGTGGTATATTGCCATCATTGTTTGTCTGAGGTTTGTGTTCTTCAGTTGTCTGTGTGGTATATTACCATGATTGTTTGTCTGAGGTTTGTGTTCTTCAGTTATCTGTGTGGTATATTGCCATGATTGTTGTCTGAGGTTTGTGTTCTTCAGTTGTCTGTGTGGTATATTGCCATGATTGTTTGTCTGAGGTTTGTGTTCTTCAGTTGTCTGTGTGGTATATTGCCATGATTGTTTGTCTGAGGTTTGTGTTCTTCAGTTGTCTGTGTGGTATATTGCCATCATTGTTTGTCTGAGGTTTGTGTTCTTCAGTTGTCTGTGTGGTATATTGCCATCATTGTTTGTCTGAGGTTTGTGTTCTTCAGTTGTCTGTATGGTATATTGCCATCATTGTTTGTCTGAGGTTTGTGTTCTTCAGTTGTCTGTGTGGTATATTGCCATCATTGTTTGTCTGAGGTTTGTGTTCTTCAGTTGTCTGTATGGTATATTGCCATCATTGTTTGTCTGAGGTTTGTGTTCTTCAGTTGTCTGTGTGGTATATTGCCATGATTGTTTGTCTGAGGTTTGTGTTCTTCAGTTGTCTGTATGGTATATTGCCATCATTGTTTGTCTGAGGTTTGTGTTCTTCAGTTGTCTGTGTGGTATTTTGCCATCATTGTTTGTCTGACAAAGAAATGTCCACAAAACACTACACAGAAAGCTAAAGATTCAGCAACAAGAAACCCACTATATACGGGGATGAATTCAGGTGCTCCAGAAGGGTTAGCAGTTTCTGCTCCACTGGTAGCACCCGTTGTGTTACTGTTTAACGACACGACCATCGACGTTTTGATAAATAAAAAATATGCAATGTTGGCAATAAATTAAAAGATACATATGATTTCTTGTAATAACATATTTGTTTACATGCACATTGATTTGTTTGTCCTTAGTGTGTTCTAACAGTTCAGAATTCAAACTCTTTATTCAGTTATTGTCAGTTACACGCATAAACTGTTTGGATGATGTTCTACATGATGAAGGTTATTTCTGAAAAGCGTCGTGCGCACTTATTTTGATATCTACTTTTTAGTATTACTATCACTGATTCGATACCTATGCTGGTATGCTATTAGTCTCCGAGGGTATCATCCGCCCATTAGTCAGTGTTTCGGCACTGACATGGCTTGTGATTGAAATTCACAGTACCTAAATAATGTAATTTATTATAAAAACCAAGGTTCTACTCCCAGGAATATGTGACTTTGGCCGATTTTAGATATCCTGTTTAGGTCCTTTGGTGTTATTGCTCCCAAACACGTTTAGATCATTTGATCCGAAGGGTCAATCAAGAATGGATAATCCAGAGAAACAGGCAACATTGGATACACAAAACACAAGACGAAGAAAAAAACAAAAACAAAAAACAAAAACAAAAAACAAAAAACAAAAACAAAAACAAAAAACAAAAAACAAAAACAAAAACAAAAAACAAAAAACAAAAACAAAAAACAAAAACAAAAACAAAAAACAAAAAACAAAAACAAAAAACAAAAACAAAAACAAAAAACAAAAACAAAAACAAAAAAACCATGAAAACACAAATAACATAAATAAGACATGAGCCCTTTTAAATTTTTATTAGATTACGCTTAGCATTTTCATACATGCATCAGCCAATATATCAACACTTTGTTATAATAAATGCATGTAATAATCATATATGTTTATTTGATCTTTTAGAAGTGCACTTGTAATCGAATAATACATATTCTTGATAATATTGATAAAAAAAAAGGGTACAAACTTCATTAACAAAAAGAAAAAACAAATGACTTTATAGTACTTATGTTTGAGACATATGCGTATTCCATGCACCAAATATTTGAATTTTCTGAAAGAAGTAGACTGACGATATTACTCTAATGTTCTTTTTTAGTTCAGAAAAGTCACTTCATTTATAAATACATCCTGGATTGAAATGTAACATTAAAGCAGCAAAATCTAAATGTAGTTTTACTTTGTATTAAAAAACGTCTTTGCAATTCTTTGAAGAAAAAGCTGTCACATCAATTACATTTTTGGATTGTTACAAAAATATAGCAATACTATATCATTCAATTTTTAAAGAATATACTATTGATGCATCTTCATATACCAGGCTCACTTTTGTGCGTTAGTTTTTCATCAAATTAAAAACATATATATGTACAACATGGAACCTTATGGCATAAATCAAAGACATGTATATGAAAATATATGCATATTACCCACCCCCCCAATAAAAAATAGAAATGATGCATTATAAAAATTGACAATTTAGTGGACTTAAATGAGAACCTGCATGCATATATGTGGATGTTTGTTGTGCGGTTTCACCCAGTATGTTAGGATACAAGGAGTGCTATAAGACAATTAACAAGCTTGTAAAACATTGTCGTGCTTGGTAGTAGTATCTACCAGACGTTTACGTCATAGTCATGTGATCTCTACTGTAGTTTGTAGATTTTATATTTCTGCCTTATCGCGATGTCCCTTTCAAAAGTTGGAATCGGAGTGCTTGAGCTTTCAAAATGGAGTTTTATCATTGTCCTTTTAAAATGGTTTCTTCATTTGGTTGTACCTACATTTATTTAAAAGACTACGATTCTATTTAGATAAACTGTTACCATTGCAACTGGAGTAGACCGTGTTATTATTGTAATTCAGTCCTATCCTACTGTGTTGTTTACTACATACTGTACACGACATCAGAGCAAATATACCTTTAATACCTGTAGCTTACAATTAAAGCGAATCAACATCTCGTTTTCATTCCAAAGACATCGGTGGTGTAATAGTTGGCGTGTCCACCTTGAGTGTGGTAGATCGTGGGTTCGAGCACCGATCGGGTCAACCCAATGACTATGAACTTGGTATTTGTTGCTGCTCCGCGAAGCACGCAGCAATAATGAGCAACAACAAAGACTGTTTGGCTCGGATAATGTGTCCGAGTGGGGTGACATGTCTATCTGCGGACTGTTGTTTCAGTGAGCTAGCACTATAACAATCCAGATAAGCGTGTTGGTCTAGTACAAAGTGGACCTCATCTACATCATCTCATTGAAAATTAATTTGTTCTCGCCATGATATAGCTGTAAAATTACTGAGTTGTCGTAAAATAAAACCACTCACTCACTCATTTACTCGTTTTCATTCCCAAATTTGAAATCTACCGAATGACTTTGACCTACATATTCGTGAATTTTAATTCCCGCGAAATTTACCAGCTGTACAATATGTCATATATTTCGTGATTTAAAAGTACAGATCAATCGCTAAAAGAGGATTTTAAAATGTAATTCTACTTCCGTTAATATTAATCAGTAGCAATATAACGTGTGTTCGAAATACTTTAACACATATTTTATTTAAATATAATAACCAACAACTTTTGCAAATCCTGAATACAAAATATAAATAGGAAACATTTTCCGTTTGGTAAAGAAGTATCATTTATGATATTTTAATTAATTTGGTTCATTTCTTAATATTGTATTCATAGTTGTGTCTTTTTACAGTACGTTTCCGCAATACAATGTTTTTATTCACTACATGAAATAAAGTTAAATCACAGCATAATTATTGTGGTTAAAGATGAATTTCCTGCCAGTATCTTTCAGTCATCAACTGTTATAAGACAAGACCCAGAACATGTGTTTTCTATGCAATATTTCATCTGCCGAAGGTGGATGTAGAATAAACTTTATTGGAAGAAACTGTCGTCTGCTATCTATTTTTTATAATTAATGAAACTATGTTGGTGGTTAGAGGGGTTATGCTTTATAACGCCACTTTCAACAACATTTCAACTATATCGTGGATATAAGCTTTATTGGTTGAGGAAACCGGAGAAAACCATCGACCTGCCGTAAGTTACTGACAAACTTTATCACATAATGTTATATCGATTACACCTCGCCATGAGCGGGATTCGAACTCACAACTTTAGTGGTGATAGACACTGATTGCATAGGTAGTTGTAAATCCAACTACCATACGATCATGACCACGATGACCCCCTATTATTATGGTGGTTCAATTGCACAAAAATACAAGTTTTATGTAGTCATCAGTAATAATCTAAATTTATAAACATGATACAAAAGAAGGACAGACAATACAATGGCCAAAAGAAAACGGACAGACAATACAATGACCAAAAGAAGAAGGACAGACAATACAATGGTCAAAAGAAAAAGGACAGACAATACAATGGCCAAAAGAAAAAGGACAGACAATACAATGGTCAAGAGAAGGACAGACAATACAATGGTCAAAAGAAGAAGGACAGACAATAAAATGGCCAAAAGAAAAAGGACAGACAATATAATGGCCAAAAGAAGAAGGACAGACAATACAATGGTCAAGAGAAGAAGGAGGACAGATAATACAATGGTCAAGAGAAGAAGGACAGACAATACAATGATCAAGAGAAGGACAGACAATACAATGGTCAAAAGAAAAAGGACAGACAATACAATGGCCAAAAGAAGGACAGACAATACAATGGTCAAGAGAAGGACAGACAATACAATGGTCAAAAGAAGAAGGACAGACATTAGAATGGCCAAAAGAAGAAGGACAGACAATACAATGACCAAAAGAAGAAGGACAGACAATACAATGGTCAAAAGAAAAAGGACAGACAATACAATGGCCAAAAGAAAAAGGACAGACAATACAATGGTCAAGAGAAGGACAGACAATACAATGGTCAAAAGAAGAAGGACAGACAATAAAATGGCCAAAAGAAAAAGGACAGACAATACAATGGCCAAAAGAAGAAGGACAGACAATACAATGGTCAAGAGAAGAAGGAGAGACAATACAATGATCAAGAGAAGGACAGACGATACAATGGTCAAAAGAAAAAGGACAGACAATACAATGGCCAAAAGAAGGACAGACAATACAATGGTCAAGAGAAGGACAGACAATACAATGGTCAAAAGAAGAAGGACAGACATTAAAATGGCCAAAAGAAGAAGGACAGAAAATACAATGGTCAAAAGAAGAAGGACAGACAATGCAATGGTCAAAAGAAGAAGGACAGACAATACAATGGTCAAGAGAAGAAGGACAGACAATAAAATGGCCAAAATAAAAAGGACAAAAGGACAAGCAATGATATACAAAACAATACACAGAAAGCACCAGATCGAGCAAAACAAACACCATTTAGTATCACTTTTACTTGTGTCAACACTGACAAACTTAATACATGTACTTTAATATGCAAAAATTGTAAGATATTTTATATTATATTTTAATATTAAACAACCATCTGATATTATTAAAGTGCTTGGTCAGACGTGAAGGTTTCAAATCAGCATTCACCGAATATCTGTACTGATTCCTTAAGACCGATAATTCAGTTATTAAAAAACGTACTATCAAAAAATAACTATTACCATTCAGTATTTTTTAGTCTACATTGTAAGAATATGTTCCAGTCAGTAAGAAATTACCAACGTCATATTTAACCAAACCAACAATAAATAAATATATAAATAGAAATGAGATATTAACACACCAGCACAGTTCAAAAGCAAAATTTCCCATCTCATCTTATCTAATTGTGATTAAACGCATGGTATATACTAATTGTGATTAAACGCATGGTATATACTAATTGTGATTAAACGCATGGTATATACTAATTGTGATTAAACGCATGGTATATACTAATTGTGATTAAACGCATGGTATAGCAAAAACGCAGATATCAAATTTAGTACGCACATGTTTCTGGAATAACCTTCATCAGGTATGATCAAAGTCGAAAGATTTGAAGGTCAAATGATTTAAAGTTTTGAGAGAAATAAAACCAAAGGGCCAAAGATAGCCAAAAATGTTTGGAGCAATAAATTATCTGATCCACCAAAGATCAAAAAATAAAAAGAGATGATATTAAAGATATTTGATGATTTCATACGATCTTCAAGATTATCATCATAATTTTAAGGTGAGAAAAGGTACATAAATGGCTACTTTCCATTACACTCTATTGTGAAATAGCCAATTTACTTTTACTGGTAAAATTAACAGCCATGCAGTACTGGCTGAAGAAAATTTCTGTTTATGGACCTTGTATTAATGAAATGTCATTAGGTTCAACTACGGAAAAGATCAAATAGCAGTTAATAGGAATTTAAAATTTCATATTTTAATGTGAAAATTCAAGGTTGCACATAGCTGTAGCTTGTAAAAAGTATCAAATACACGTGTTTAATATAAATATAAAAATTACTGAACCAAGACTTCTTAGTGGTTAAGTTGAAGTCATCACTTATAATGTCTTACGATCGCCATCATCACTATGATGGCCATTGCGTTGTCTGTCCTTCTTCGATTGACGGGTTCTGATTACCCCTCTGGTATCTTCAAACTCTTCATAGCAGTTTCGGAATATCTGTGTCACAGGTGACAACGGATGTTATTCCCCTTGTCTACTTATGCTGATTCTTAATAAAAGTAACAAGATGGATGCCACTAGTTTAGCTGGAAATGATTACCCTAGTATACAGATGTTTGTTTGTGATATTCGTGTTGCTCAGTCTTGAGCTTTGTGGAACATTGCTTGTCTTTCTGTTCTTTTTCTTTTGGTCATTTCATTGTCTGTCTTTCTTCGATTTACCGCTTCTGATTACCACTTTGTGCAAAATGGCTACAAACTGTAATTTTCGTGAAAAAGGATACACGAGACAAAACAATCTAATACTATTCTTAGAATTGCAATGTAATACATTAATATCAATTAATTACATGACATGCATTTTGTGGTCTAAGGAAAGCTTTATGGATATTAAGTTAAACACATGCTTAAAAACAGGACCGGATTATCCTATAGGCTAGTATAGAATGTAGTCTAGGACCCCTCAAGCTGGGGGGTCTCAAAGATGTAAATGTCGCTACAATATATATCTCGAGTAAAATAATTCAAGACGGATGCGGGCGAGTTAGATGATGACGCCTTCTGAGTGTGTGTGGGGGGGGGGGGGGGGGGAGATAATGTCATTTACCCAAGGTCACTAAGAGGTCATAGTCCGTCCCTGCTTAAAAGTACGCATTTTAAAACTATTTGGTTCCGTTGTTAACCAATCATGGTACAGAGATTAAACTATTTGGTTTCGTTGTTAACCAATCATGGTACAGAGATTATACTATTTGGTTCCGTTGTTAGCCAATCATGGTACAGAGATTAAACTATTTGGTTCCGTTGTTAACCAATCATGGTACAGAGATTAAACTATTTGGTTCCGTTGTTAACCAATCATGGTACAGAGATTAAACTATTTGGTTCCGTTGTTAACCAATCATGGTACAGAGATTAAACTATTTGGTTCCGTTGTTAACCAATCATGGTACAGAGATTAAACTATTTGGTTCCGTTGTTAACCAATCATGGTACAGAGATTAAACTATTTGGTTCCGTTGTTAACCAATCATGGTACAGAGATTAAACTATTTGGTTCCGTTGTTAACCAATCATGGTACAGAGATTAAACTATTTGGTTCCGTTGTTAACCAATCATGGTACAGAGATTAAACTATTTGGTTCCGTTGTTAACCAATCATGGTACAGAGATTAAACTATTTGGTTCCGTTGTTAACCAATCATGGTACAGAGATTAAACTATTTGGTTCCGTTGTTAACCAATCATGGTACAGAGATTAAACTATTTGGTTCCGTTGTTAACCAATCATGGTACAGAGATTAAACTATTTGGTTCCGTTGTTAACCAATCATGGTACAGAGATTAAACTATTTGGTTCCGTTGTTAACCAATCATGGTACAGAGATTCATTTTTTAATGTTTTCTCTTATCTTTCATAAGTCACCACGGTTCATTAGACTAGAATTGCAAAAAATGTTAGCATTGACGTTTCTTAAGACTTTTTGACAGACTTTTTTTTATTTGTTTTTAATTTTCACTGTTTATCTATTTATTTATTTACGTAATGTTCAACATTTTCCCTTCATTCTGTTTTATTTTTCATGTATAATATGTATTCGACGATGTTTTCGTCACGTAGTCTGTTGCTTATTATTATGAAATCACTCACTTATGACAATAAAATTAATAATTTATTCGAAGTTATCATATACTTTTCCTCTGTAATTGTTAGGGAGAATTCTGTATAATTGTTGTTTAAAGCATCTTTTAATTTGTTTTCAAAGCTACCGGGATAATTAATCCACATTAACAAGGAAAAAAAGTAATAAAAATGCGCGATTAATGAATATTCAAACATTTTTAAATGTTTTGACATAAATAATCATATAAATACTGCATAAATTTGAATAATATTTTTTTCTGATTTCCTGGACAAAATACTTTTTAAAGGTTTATTTTTACTCATTATTTCTGTTGCTTTACATTTTCTTAAAATATGCTTTTGGTTTTTAGATAAAACATGGATCAACCCTATTTAAATGGATTTTTTGGGTAATTTTCATACATTTCAAACGTTTAATCCTTTTTCTTAAAATTACATTTTTTGTATCTTACCATTTTAATTGAGACTTTGTGTAAATAATTGAATTATTTTTATTAGGCCAAACCCAATGATCTAATCGGTATGAATTCCAAACAAAATATAATCTGAAATGAATGTAACAATAATTTGAAAGATTTACGCATATCAATATTAACGTTATTTGACTTTTAACAGCATTAGGGCAATGAACTTTGTCAAATGAACTTTTATTTCCATAATTTTCTGAATTTATTTTCAAATTCTATAATAATATGGCTCAAACACTTCCATTAGCTTTTTGCATTGTCTTTTCCATATGCTATGATGTTCGAGTCGTATAACAGGTTCGTGACGACGGATGTCAGTAGTGAAGCAGGAACTTCCCTTCCGTAGCACCTGAGTTCACTACCGGTTTTTGTAGTGTTCGTGTTGCCCACTCTTTCGATTTCTGTGTAGTGTTTTGTAGATCAGTGTTTGTCTTTTTGTTCCTTTACTTTTGACTATTGTGTTATCTATCCTTCCTCGATTTACGTGAGGACCCCTTTGGTATCTCCAAACGTTTCTTAAGATCTTACGAACGACGAACAAGTAGAACTGTTAACACTTGTTGCTAGAACACTAAAGGATTTATCTTTCCTTATAACATTATCAGTATGCTAAATAATACTATATAATACAAATTAAAGAATAAAAGTGCGCCTGCTATCTAATCTGTTTTGAGTTGGACTTCAATATATAAAGACAACATATATGTAAATGGACATTAATAATTTATGAAATTTGTCACACAATTAACTGTTTTGCAGTATTTTTTTAAAAATTTTTTTTTAATTATTTTGGCTTAATATAGATATCTAGTTTTAGAACAAATAGTGGATAATATGAAGCAGCCGGCCGCGATACTGGTATTACCAGTATTGTAATATTTACAATACTGGTATTACCAGTATTATAATATTTACAATACTGGAAATACCAGTATTGTAATGTTACAATACTGGTAATACCAGTATCGTACATATACAATACTGGATGTACCAGTATCGTGCATTTACAATACTGGAATACCAGAATCGTTGATCTATACACAATACCGGAAGCTCCAGTATTCTTCATCCAACAATACTGGTAATACTAGTATTGTAAAACACACGATACTGGAAGCTCCAGTATTCTTCATCCAGCAATACTGGTAATACTAGTATTGTAAAGCACACAATACTGGAAACTCTAGTATTCTTCATCCAGCAATACTGGTAATACTAGTATTGTAAAACACATAATACTGGAAGCTCCAGTATTCTTCATCCAGCAATACTGGTAATACGAGTATTGTAAAACACACAATACTGGAAACTCTAGTATCTAGCAATTTGACACGAGTGGGCAGAGCCTAATTCTAACTGTAAATCACAGCTCATTGTATTTACCGTTAGTATTAGGCTTCGCCCAGTCATGTCAAATTACCTTACCAATATATATCAAACTCTAATGGACCATACAAAATATTTTGACATTACAGGGCTTTTGCCTCTTATGTTATGTACAGCAGAAATGACGTATGAGTATGAATTATATTCAATTCTTTTAGTATAATGTAGACATAAAAACTCGGGTTAACCGGAATTCTACCTAATCTTCCAGTATCTGCAATACTGGTATAACCAGTATTTTCCAGAATCTTCCAATATCTGCAATAATGGTATTACCAGTATATTCCAGAATCTTCCAGTATCTGCAATACTGGTATTACCAGTATTTTCCAGAATCTCCCAGTATCTGCAATACTGGTATTACCAGTATTTCCCAGAAT
Source organism: Bathymodiolus brooksi (assembly GCA_963680875.1). Taxonomy (NCBI): domain Eukaryota; kingdom Metazoa; phylum Mollusca; class Bivalvia; order Mytilida; family Modiolidae; genus Bathymodiolus; species Bathymodiolus brooksi. Next base: position 96,453,024 of record OY804582.1, on the reverse strand, counting down.
CTTCCGGTATCTACAATACTCATATTTTGGCAATGACCAGTATCTTCTAGTATTGCAGATACTGGAAAATTCTGGAAGATACTGGGATAGTAGTATTTACCAGTATCTGTACCAGTATTGCAGATACTGGAAGATACTGGTAAAATACTGGTATTACCAGTATTGTGTACCAGTATTGTAGAACCAGTATCGCGGCCGGTTGCTTCATATTATCCCAAATAGTTGAAGATAAAAGATAAACCATTACTGTTGACAATTTCGTCAGCAATAATAAAAGGAGCGGTTACTCCAGCTAACATTAAACATCAATGTGCTAAAACAAAGACAACGACATAGATTATGGCAATATATGCCCTGTGACTGACGGGCATATATTTAGTGCACACATAGATGCTAAACTAGTTAATTACATCCCAAACACATCATCTTTGCAACCAGATTTTCAGAAATAAAATAATATAACATATTCTCTTCAGAACGACCATGCAACTAATTTAATGTCTCCACGTTTTATTGAAGTGTCTGTCCCAAGCCAGAGAAGTGAATTGAGCGGCCATCTGTATGTGTGTTAGGAGTATCTATTTTGCCTCAGCTGTACAGTTTTCTGTTTGGATATTGGAACTGTTCTGACAGAGTGGTATTAATAAAAATGTAGATAGATATCAAAGTTAGTTCGCACGACGCGTTTCTGGAATAACCGTGATCGGGTACGCTCTCAAAGACACAATATTTGAAAGCCAAATAATCTTAAAATATTTGGGTGCAAGATTTCCAAAGGGATTATACAGAACAGCCAAAATGGTATATGGCCACCTATACTTGAGGGGGAGTATGTTTTTCATTTTATTATTTCAACTTAAGATGACCATGCACATATAATATCATATGGACAGTACAAGCCAGTGTTAGTAAAACAAAATATCGTAATGGACTAACTACAAGCTAAAGAAAAGTACAAAATGCTTGCTGTAAACTATCTATTAGTAATACAAATAATTATAATATTACTCCAAACGTACTGAAGCATATTTTTAGACCTTATAAATAAGCTCAAATAACAACAGTGAAAATTCTACTTACAATTCAATTTCTTTATATCATGTTAGGAAAAATATGATCATACAGGAACAAAGTTTTAAGATATCAAAAGGGATAATCAGAAGCCGTAAATCAAAGAATGACAGGCAATGCAATTTTCAAAAAGACAAACACTGTTGGACATAACACTACAGATAAAGTTAAAGAATGAGCAACACGAAGAAGAGTTATATCTATTTGTTTCATGACATGCATTCCAAATCTATATTGGGCCATATAGAGAGAAATGTTTTATCACAAGTAACTGCCATTGGTATCTAAAGTTAAATTCTTCAGTATTGGATTAGTACATGCGACAAACTCAAGATCATTGATATTTTACCGTTGCAGTTAAATTAATATAAGGTTGTTTTCTTAAAACTGTATACGAATAAATCATCACTTTACAAGATTTTTTATTTTTTTAAATATATAATTAATGTTTGATTGTTGATCTAATAACGTAACTACCGGTGAAGTCAAGCTTTGCTAATGTTTCAGTGGTTTCTTCATGTCATTTTTGACAAAATGCTGACTTCATTATTTATTGCTCCTTATTTTTTCTCTCTTTCATCCTGTAATGCAGATTCAGTGTGTACATTGTATATACTTTGAATAAAATACATCTTAATCTTATCTGAACTTTTAATCTTGACATTAGCTATAAATTATGATTAATGGACGTTTTCTTTTCTCCAAAGATAGCAAAGTTTTGAACATTGATGAATTACATGTACATTTTATTATCGGGTATTGTGATCAGGTGAACGAACGCTGTATATCTATCTACGATGTCATTCTTAAAAAAATGTAATTGAATTTTCGGGATATATTGAAAGAAGAAATCACAATTTTAATAATAACAACCGTTCCTATGGCATGATGGCATGAAGTTTTCTCTCTTATGATCATTAAAACATTGTCAATATATTAAAGGTACAACTTAATATGACAAAGTGTGTGACTGGCGGCAGGTCGGTGACTTTATTTCTGGAATTCCGGTTTCCTTCAATACTAACGTTAACCATCACGATGCAACTGAAATTTTCCTGGAAAAAACGTGAAACACACATAGCATAACCTAACCTTTATGTTTGTGTTGTTGTTTTTAACACATAGCATAACCTAACCTTTATGTTTGTGTTGTTGTTTTTAACACATAGCATAACCTAACCTTTATGTTTGTGTTGTTGTTTTTAACACATAGCATAACCTAACCTTTATGTTTGTGTTGTTGTTTTTAACACATAGCATAACCTAACCTTTATGTTTGTGTTGTTGTTTTTAACACATAGCATAACCTAACCTTTATGTTTGTGTTGTTGTTTTTAACACATAGCATAACCTAACCTTTATGTTTGTGTTGTTGTTTTTAACACATAGCATAACCTAACCTTTATGTTTGTGTTGTTGTTTTTAACACATAGCATAACCTAACCTTCATGTTTGTGTTGTTGTTTTTAACACATAGCATAACCTAACCGTTATGTTTGTGTTGTTGTTTTTAACACATAGCATAACCTAACCTTTATGTTTGTGTTGTTGTTTTTAACACACATAGCATAACCTAACCTTTATGTTTGTGTTGTTGTTTTTAACACACATAGCATAACCTAACCTTTATGTTTGTGTTGTTGTTTTTAACACACATAGCATAACCTAACCGTTATGTTTGTGTTGTTGTTTTTAACACACATAGCATAACATAACCTTTATGTTTGTGTTGTTGTTTTTAACACACATAGCATAACCTAACCTTTATGTTTGTGTTGTTGTTTTTAACACATAGCATAACCTAACCGTTATGTTTGTGTTGTTGTTTTTAACACATAGCATAACCTAACCTTTATGTTTGTGTTGTTGTTTTTAACACATAGCATAACCTAACCGTTATGTTTGTGTTGTTGTTTTTAACACATAGCATAACCTAACCGTTATGTTTGTGTTGTTGTTTTTAACACATAGCATAACCTAACCTTTATGTTTGTGTTGTTGTTTTTAACACACATAGCATAACCTAACCTTTATGTTTGTGTTGTTGTTTTTAACACACATAGCATAACCTAACCTTTATGTTTGTGTTGTTGTTTTTAACACACATAGCATAACCTAACCATTATGTTTGTGTTGTTGTTTTTAACACACATAGCATAACATAACCTTTATGTTTGTGTTGTTGTTTTTAACACACATAGCATAACCTAACCTTTATGTTTGTGTTGTTGTTTTTAACACATAGCATAACCTAACCGTTATGTTTGTGTTGTTGTCTTTAACACACATAGCATAACCTAACCTTTATGTTTGTGTTGTTGTCTTTAACACACATAGCATAACCTAACCTTTATGTTTGTGTTGTTGTCTTTAACACACATAGCATAACCTAACCTTTATGTTTGTGTTGTTGTTTTTAACACACATAGCATAACCTAACCTTTATGTTTGTGTTGTTGTTTTTAACACACATAGCATAACCTAACCGTTATGTTTGTGTTGTTGTTTTTAACACACATAGCATAACCTAACCTTTATGTTTGTGTTGTTGTTTTTAACACACATAGCATAACCTAACCTTTATGTTTGTGTTGTTGTTTTTTTAATCTACATCTCTATCGCCCCCGACACTCGATTTCTATTTGAACAGTTAAATTGCATTGATTAAATAAATGCTTTGTTTTATACGGTCATTGACCAAAATATAGCTTTCTGGTACATGATTCCTGAAAGATGCGATAACAGTATAAACTCCGACGTGATATGGCACACAATGAAAATTATTGGAAAGACGCTTGTTTCTGCTCTTTTGCATTTGTTTTGCAGTTTTTATGGATAAACACAACGTACGTACATTGTCAGTAAAAATAAAATTTATTTTCACTCGCTCCGAAACGGGACAGAAAATATCGCTTACATACTGTCTTGTTACTACAGCTTATACAATTAAATAAAATAAAATGTTCATATATTTTCCGACAATATATATATTGTATACATCCCTCGGCACTTATATACTGTGAGGTCGTCTTGTCTTTATCACTTATATACTGTGAGGTCGTCTTGTCTTTATGGATACACCATTTGCTAATGTTTATCATTACTTGTATAATGTTTCTTTCAGAATTGTGTTATTGAATTACAATTTCAATAGTATTTTTGATAAATGGTCGATTAGTAACGTAGATTATAACCGTTGTCATCATTACAATAATAGTGCTTAAATGTATATCTTAATTTCCTCAAATAGACCATTTATGATTAACAATTTGTTATCTTCTATAAACTTTTCAACAATGAAATCAAATATCACTTACTTAAAAAAGAAATCATTTTACCAAATAACTACCCACATTACAAAGACACCCCTGACGTTAATTATAGTCAACTTAACATAAATTAAAAAAAGATTTATTTTCTAGTTTTTGCTGATTATATCACCCAATTTGTAAAATTATTCTTAAAGCGTTTATGTTATCATTAATGTTTTGTGATACTATGTGGTCTTTGTGATACTATGTGGTCTTTGTGATACGATGTGGTCTTTGTGATACGATGTGGTCTTTGTGATACGATGTGGTCTTTGTGATACGATGTGGTCTTTGTGATACTATGTGGTCTTTGTGATACGATGTGGTCTTTGTGATACTATGTGGTCTTTGTGATACTATGCGGTCTTTTCGAGTGGTAGCGAATCTCTCCTGGTTTTTATCGTTTGCTTATATCTGCATTGCTATTGGAGATCCAATTACCAAGAAAGTAGGGTTAGGATCCCATTAACAGGTGTTACTGCCGCCACATTGTGTGCCTGTCCCTAGCTAGGATCTGTATATCTAATGTTATATGTCGTGGTCTTTTTTCTGTTGAATGATTTGAGATGAGAGGTGATTTTTGTTGATATTGGTAGAATTGTTGACCATCTTGTTCATCTGATATAAAGACAATAATTGTATAATGTTATAAAGTTATTGGTACTACCATATCACTTTATGAAAATTGATACTGCAAGAAAATTAAAGAATTCTGGTTTATATGTCAAATTATTTGAATTGACAGGAGAAAAATTTAGAAGATATGCAAAATATTACTTCTTGTATATTTAGGTGAACGGAAATTAATCCAATAACAGATGGCGGGAGGTACATGTTACACTGACACAAAATAGGAAATGGTTCTTCCAACAAAATGCTTTTGGGACGTAATATGGGACGAAGTCCCAACTATGGTAGAAATAGCAATATATTGATTCCAGATCCATATCACTAATGGCTTAAATTTCATGCACCGGAAATGACACACCGGAAACCAATACATGGTTAAATCTGCAGAAAATCGTATGCGCAGTAATCTGAAACTACTTCCGGTTATTAATGTTAAAAGTCGTCCCCGATATATCTCGGCCCAAAAAATCTCGACACTATTTTGATGCACTGAATGAGCGTGAAATTGGCAGATAATTTTCAGATTCGCGAGCATTCATGGCCGTGCCTGTTTCAATAAATGGAAAGAGCATCCTTACATTGTACTACAGTACATTCCAAAAAGTACACAAAAGTAAGTAAAATTTTTATTTCAGTCATCCCAAGGACTCACATGATTTAAATATTAGATAATGTGGATACTGCTTCGCTGTCACTACAGGTAGCACTGTCTCATATTATTGTTTAATTATTTTTATTGGACTTCGTCCCAAGTTAGGTAACACCTATTATCATATTATGGGACGAAGTCCCAACTATGGTAGAAATAGCAATATTTTGATTCCAGATCCATATCACTAATGGATTAAATTCCTTGCACCGGAAATGACACACCGAAAACCAAATCTGCTGACAATCGGATGCGCAGTAATCTGGAACTACTTCCGGTTATGAATGTTAAAAAATGATTCAAAATCGCAGTGTGTTCTAGTCCATTAAACATATTCCATGGGACTGACAATATCATTAAACAGAGTTTCATTTCTTCCTCCTGTCCGAAATAATATTTGCTATGAAATTGAGACGTCGAGTACCGGATTATACAACACTGGACTGGGTGCACAGTCTACAGTTTTGGCGGAAAACCTTTGAAAACGACGGAAAATTTGGGTTTGGGTCCCCCTATTTGCCCCCTCTTTTGAGAAAGTCTGGATCCGCCCAGGTCTACTTTGAAAAAAAATATAGGTACATATATCTGAGTTAATACTGTTTAAAAAAAAATATTGAACTTCGTCTCAAGTTAGATAACACCTATTATTACTAGGGTTAAGCTTGATCATGGGTGTCATGCAACCAGAAGGGTTTCTGATCATTTCTAAAAAAGTGTCATTACCTCTAGCATGTATAATCTGATACTGACCATTGTTTACTTTAATTGTAATTTTTGCCTTGGGAGTTTATTTTTATTCTGGTCTTTGATGTTGTTAACCATTGTACTTTCCTTCACAACAAACGTCAAGAAGGCATGTATGTTCAATTCAGAAGTAGCTATTTTAGTTTTTTGTGTTGTCCTATTACGTGTCTTTACGTTCCGAGTTCCGTGTTGTGATGTCTGCAACGATTTCCACTGTATACGTAGATCACCTAAATTTGAAATTTACCGCTTCTGATTACCACTTTGTGCAAAATGGCTACAAACTGTAATTTTCGTGAAAAAGGATACATGAGACAACACAACCCAATACTATTTTTAGAATTGCAATGCAAAACATTAATAATGTTTATCAATTAATTACATGACATGCATTTTGTGGTCTAAGGAAAGCTTTATGGATATTAAGTTAAACACATGCTTAAAAACAGGGCCGGATTATCCTATAGGCTAGTATAGGATGTTGTTGTCTAGGACCCCTCAAGCTTGGGGGTCTCAAAGATGTAAATGTCGCTACAATATATCACGGGTGAAAAAATGTAAGACGGGTGCGGGCTCCGTCTGAGGGGGACCTATAATAGCATTAACCTAGGGCCCCAAAGAGTCATAATCCGGCCCTGCTTAAAAGTACGCATTATAAAACTATTTGGTTCCGTTGTTAACCAATCATATTCATTTTTTAATATTTCCTCTTGCCTTTCAAATGTCACCACGGTTCACTAAACTAGAATTCCAAAAATGTTAGCATTGACGTTTCTTAAGAATTTTTGACAGATTATTTTTTATTTGTTTTTAATTTTCACTGTTTATCTATTTATTTATTTACGTAATGTCCCATATTTTCCCTTCATTCTGTTCTATTTTTCATGTATACTATGTATTTGATGATGTCTTCGTGACGTAATTTGTTGCTTATTATTATGAAATCGCTCATTTATGACAATATAATTAATAATTTATTCGAAGTGATCATATATTTTTCCTCTGTAATTTTTAGGGCGAATTTTGTATAACTGCTGTTTAAAGCATCTTTTAGTTTGTTTTCAAAGCTACTTGGGATAATTAATCCACATTAAAAAGAAAAAAAAGTAATAAAAAAGCGCGATTAATAAATATGTAAACATTTGTATGGTTTGAATTAAGTAATCATGTGTATACTGCATAAATTTGAATAATAATTTTCCCTCATTTCCTGGATCAAATACTTTTTAAATGTTTATTTTCACTAATTATATCATTTGAATTATATCTGATGCTTAATATCTTATTAAAATATTTTTTCGGTTTTTATGTAAAACAAGGATTAAACATATTTAACATTCATATATTTGAATAAAAAAAAAACAATTCTTTACATTTTCAAGCTCAATGATCAGAAAACGTTTAATCTTTTTTTTAATTACAGTTACATCTTACCATTTTAATTGCGACTTAATGTAAATAATAAAGTTATTTTGTTTATTATGGCAAACCTAATTATCTATTCAGCATAAATTCCAAACAAACAAAAATAATCTGAAATTAATGCTATTATAGTTTAAAAGATTTACGTATAATAATATTGACGCTTCCTGACTTTTAGCAAAATTAGGGCAATGAACTTCGTTAACAAAAGTTTGAAGGTACTGAAAGGATAGATAGTTCTTTCCAATAGTGGTTTGTCGATGTATTTATGTAATAAATGAAATAAAACAGTTGAATATCCAATCGCAAAATCATAGATACAGAGACAAAATTGTTTTATTAAACATTTTTGGGCAAAGATAGTTTGCTTTAAGCCTCTCTTTGAAAACATCTAATACCAATAGTGAACTAATATTTCCATTATTTTGCGGAATTTATAATCAAATGTATCATATTTTACGCTATAGCAATGCGGTCCAAGCTTTTTGTATTTTCTTTGTGTGCAAATAGCTTACGATGACCCAGTCTTAAGGAAAAACATGTGTCCGCTGTTGGTGGTTGTTTTGTTTGGTTTTTGTCACATGATGAGTTCCAGTACATTCAATAATATAACCCCAAAAAGCAATAAAACAAATTATTACATTTTGTCAGTATACATAACAACAATGAAAAGATATATTTACAATCAAATTTCTTTTTTTCGTGTTAGGGGAAATATAGTTATACGGGAAAAAAAGGTTTGAGAATACCAAAGGGTTAATCAGAAGTCAGAAATCTAAGAGGGATAGGCAATACAATTTTCAAAAAGACAAACACTGTTCGATAGAACACTATACAAAAACTATAGATTGAACAAGAAGAAGAAGAGTAATATCTATTTGCTTCATAAACATGCATTTCAAATCTATATTGGGCCATAGAGAGAGAGAAATGTCTTGTGACAAGTAACTGGCGTTGGCATTTAAAGTTAAATTCTTCAGTATTCGATTAATACATGCGACAAATTCAAGATCATTGATATATTACCGTTGCAGTTAAATAAATGTAAGGTTGGTTTTTTTTTAAAACTGTATACGAATAAATCATCACTTTACAATTTTTTTTATTTTTTAAGATATATAATAAATGTTTGACTGTTGATCTAATAACGTAACTACTGGTGAAGTCAAGCTTTGCCGTAATATATTTTTACTGTTTTAGCGGTTTCTTAATGTGATCATTTTTGCCAAAATGTTGACTTCGTTATTTATTGGTCGTTATTTTTTTCCTTTCATACTGTAATGCAGATTCAGCCTGTACATAATTTGGTATATAATTTGAATAAATACATGTTAATCTTATCTGAACTTTTAATCTTAACATTAACTATAAATTATGATTAATGGACGTTTCCTTTTCTCTATGTATGACAAAGTTTTGAACATTGATGAATTACATGTACATTTTATTATCAGTTATTGTGATCAGGTGAACGAACGCGATATATCTACATTAAAAATGTAATTGAAGTTTTGGATATTGAACAAGCAAAACATAATATAATTAACAGCAGCTGTTCCTTTGCCATGAGGTTGTTTCCTCTTACAATCATTGCAAATATTGTCATTATATTAAAGGTACAACTAAGTAAGATAAAGTTCGTGGCTGATGGCAGGCCAGTGACTTTATTTTTGGTATTCCGGTTTCCTTCAATAATAACGTTTACCATCACGTTGTAACTGAAATATTTCTGAAAATGCTGATAGGCATAACATAGCATAACAGAGCATAACATAACATAACATAGCATAACATAACATAACATAACATAACATAACATAACATAACATAACATAACATAACATAACATAACATAACAAAGCATAACATAACATAACATAACATAACATAACATAACATAACATAACATAATATAATATAACATAACATAACATAACATAACAACATAACATAGCAACATAACATAGCAACATACAATAGCATAGCATAACATAACATAACATAACATAACATAACCATTAAGTTTGCACTGTTGTTGTTTTTGTATCCGTTCTCTCATTATATTCGATTATCCTTTCGCCATGGATACACTTTGTTCGTCTTGTTGTTTTGGATATCCCCATTTATTGATTCTTCACGTTATTTTAATATTTTACCCTCATTTTTGTGGGACTCGTGTTGCTAAATATTCTATTTTCTCTGTAATGTTATGTCGACCATTGTTTGTCTTTCTATTATTTGTTTTGGCCATTGTATTGTCTGTCTTTCTTCTGATTACCCCTTTGATATCTTAAAATTCTTCTTGTATAATGTATTTATTGGAATTCTTTGTAAAATAATAATGTCAAAAGCATTAATGATACATGTTCTATTAACAACGTAAATTATAAGCGTTGTCATCATTACAAAGATAGTATATCTTAATTTCCTTAATAGACCATTTATGATTAAAAGCTTGTTGGTTTCTATAAACCTTCAACAATAAAATCAAATATCACTTACACAGTTAACTAAAAACGGGAATCGTTTTACTGAGTTACTACCCACACTACAAAGAGACCATTGACGCTAATTATAGTCAATTTAACATAAATTAAGATTTACTTTCTAGTAATTACTGATTATATCACCCAATTTGTAAAATTATTCTTAAATCGTTTATTTTATCATTCATTTTTGTGTTACTATGTGGTCTTTTCGAATTGGGGAGAATCTGTGCAGGGTTTTTGCTATCGCTGTTATCGCTTATATCTAAATATTGTCATTCAAATTATCACCAGGGGACGGTTGGGATCCAATTTACCGGTTTAATCCTACCACATGCTTGTGCATGACTCAATAAAAGCGCAGATATCAAATATAGTGCGCACGACGCTTTTCTGGGTTGAATCAGAAAATGTATAAAGATAAGTGGTCAAAAACAAAAATGTCAAAGATATTTTTTTATCAATGTGTGACGTAAAAAAGTTTTTGACATTCACTTCACTGAGTTTGGTACTGTTATGACAACTGTTTTACCTGTTTTGCTCAAGTATTGTTATAAATACTGTTATAGTGACAACCGGAAACCTTGAGCCGTAATGAAAGGGGGGGGAGGGGTTTGGCGCTTTAAAATCTGATTCAATCCACCATTTCTTTAGAAATGCCTGTACCAAGTCAGGGTCATTACGGTTTTCACAGTTTTCCGGTTGTTGACTGATTTTGTCTGTTTATATACTTATGAGTTTTGACTTTCCCTTTGTAAGATTGCTCGGAGTTCGGTAATTTTGTTATTACCCTTATTTTAAAGCGCCAAACCTCCCGCTTTCATTACGGCTCAAAGGTTCCGGCTGTCACTTATGTCTACGGGAGGAGAACCTTAGTTTTAATTTAAAAAAAATTACATGATTTATTAAGAACTGTAACTTTCGATGAAATATTTATATAGTAATTACTGATATGGAGGGCAATATCAGAATATATAGACTACCCAAGGGACGTTGTACGGACCAGTGGAAATTATATTACCCGAGCCGCGGGCGATTGACATTAATTTAAAGAGAACAGAATGTTATTTAAATAATCTGATATGGTATATAAAAAAACCACAGGTACCCTTTAAAAATACTGGTTGTTACCTTCTAAACATGCACACAATACAAAGAGAAACAGTAATTAGGGTAATTAACCATACATTTAGTTATTGCTTTCTGATTTAATTACAAATAAAATGCAGTTTAAATCTGGAATGGCATAGATAATACCGTATTTCATTTCGGCAATTTGCATTCTTATGAACATCTGATAAACGGCAATTCATATTTAGCACACAATTAACATTTAATGAACACTCTATGGGAGCGCCTATGATCGTTGTATTTGAACTACCACCTTCATACGTGTTCATATATAGTTGACGATGGAATGAAACCCAATGATAATTCCAGTATGATTTTCTTAGTGTCGAAAATTACAAATATAAGCAGGACGTACTGAAAAAAAAACCGGATCTTTAAATCGAAGGTGAACAGATAATACAATTGCAAACAACGCCATCTATAGTGCGTCATTTTAGCTGTTTTCCACTGGCCATTGTCTTGTCTGTCCTTCGATCTACAGAATCTGATTACTCCTTTTGTATCTTCAAACTCTTCATGCATAAGTGATAAACAAATACACAGTCAATGTCTTCCAACATAAATGTAAATGTGTGCCAGTATTTGAAGATGTCACATTCTGAGTACGTGAAAGAACCCCTTTCTGTTGGATAAAAACCTGCTTGAAGTGTTCTAGGAGTAGGTGAAATTGTCTACATATTTTATCTCTCCTTTTACCTATAATAGTGAAAAAATATCAATCAGCTTAAACTTTCGGTCTACTATCAACTTGATCTCGATATACATGTATATCTGAAGTACCGTTAATTTCAGGTTTAACAGCAATTAATTAATTAATTAATTTTTGAGGAACATCATTATATGTCACGAATAACGGACAATATTACACTGTTGGTATCCAATAGAAAAATCATAGAAATATGCAAAATTGATACCACCAACACACAGATACATGATCATCCACTGTCCAGGCTTGGTACAGGCACTTCAATTAGAAGTGACGGGGTTAAATTAGTTTGATGAGCCCAAGCAAATATATTGTTTAATATAGATATAAATGCTTTGAAATAACATAAACAACTTCCTTGTCTCATTTCATGACATTTAATTCGAATCTGACATCAATGGCCATCTTTCTACCAAACTCTATGACAAAAAGAGACGACTTCAATTTTGCCATTGTAAGTTTAAGAAAAATAAATAAAAACAAAATTTAGGTAAAAACCACATTATCTTTAATCAAATAACTAAAACATACAATTCATTATTCAAGTAATAGAATGTTAAATAAGCCTTGTCCAAACATAGCAAAATGTCTACAAATACCCCCTACGACTGTGCGAGAAGAATTCAGACAAACGGAAAACATTTTCATAAACTAGTGTATGAATAATGAATTGTATGACGAAACTTATCCTTGCATAAAAGTAACATTTCACTGTAAGGGGCTTTGGCCCATAAAATAACTTTAAACCTTCCATTTTTAATGAGTTTTCCTAACCAGGAAATCAAGTGGTCATGTATATGTATATTATGGGTGTCGATTTTTTCTCTTTCTACGATATCTAACTGTTTTGACAGTGTGGCATTTTTTTCCCCCTTATATTGGTACAAAATATTGCTGATGCTAAAATGGGTATAATCGGTAAATATTGTGTGTAGTATTTTCAATAATTTGAAATTGAGATATTTTAAAAAAATATATATATAACATTATAGAGAACGTTTTACATTAAAATGTAAATTAAGAAATAATTCATGGAAGCCATATGTATATATTGTTTTTACCACGGGTAGGCCTTTATGTCACGAAGTTTTACCCCGAGCGTAAGCGAGGGGTAAAAAACTGACATAAAGGCCTACGCGTGGTTAAAAACAATATATACATATGGCTTCCATGAATTATTTCGATTCTAATGTGTAAAAATTTGTAAAATATCGCTATAAATTGTCGATGACGTCATAAATTTAATCGGTCATAGATTAATATTATTTTTACCACGGGTTTGGACTCAAAGCGTTTGAAGAACGTCATATTAGAATATGATTTTGATCACAGCCTTTGAATTAGTTTATTTCAATTTTTTATGTCAAGTAAATATGTTAAAAGATGTCAGCATTTATTCACCATGAATAGAGCTTACAGTCAGATAACATATTAAAATATTTTAAATTATGAATTTATTATAGCTTGATGTTAATAAATGAACCATAGAATCGTTCGTAAATGTGTCTACATTTTCACTTCTTAAAGACTTCGTTTATCCTTAAAGTTACAAATAAATTAGTGGAAGTCGTAATTATAATTTGTAAACACTCGTGTAATTGATGTTTATGAAAAGTAAATTAATGTGTTTTTAATTTTGAGAAGTTGTGCATCATAAATATTTGTAGTAAAGAATGTTACTCCCCAAAAAAGTCAACAGTTAAGTGAAATAAAAACGTAGATATCTAATTTAGTGCGCACGACGTATTTCTGGAATACCTCTCATCAGGTACGCCCATAGTCAAAATATTGGAAAACCAAATAATTTAAATGTCCGTGAGGGCAAGTAAGCTAAAAAGTCTAAACAGAATAGCTAAATTTGCATAAGATTAAATATGGCTGATGTAGATAGATTTTATTTTAGATAACTTACATTATTTAGCAACTGTTAACTTCACACATGGTAAATATATCTAATTAACCATGAAATAAACAGGAAAAACATCAAAGTAAATCGTCTTGTTAGAAGGTCGAAACGAGCAGTTGGGCTTGGAAAATCCAAGAGGTTAAATTATAAGTCTAACGTTTGTAAAAAAAACCAACGTAGATATAATATTTACAGCACACAACGCGTTTCTGGAATAAACTTCATCAGGTACGCTCAAAGTCAAAATATTTAAAAGCTAAATAATTTAAAAGTCTTTGGGAGCAAGAAAGCTAAAGGGTATAAAACGGATAGCCTCAGTCAGACAAGGTTGGATATGCAATATTGAGATTGATCTCAGTTTTAATAAATTACATGATTTAGTAACTCTAAATGTAAAACATAAATATATCTAATAAACCACGAATAATAGAGATGAAAATCAAAGTAAATCGTCTTGTTAGAGAGTCGAAACGCGTTGAATGATGGAAAAACCAAGAGAAGTCTAAAGATTATAGGCGTTGATTCCATTGATGAAACTACTGTACACAGGGAAATTATTCGCGGCCGCTTTATTTTCGCGGTTGAATGTCATCCGCGAAAATAAAACTGCCGCTAATATTTGACAGTATTTAAAACTTTGTTTTTAGCATTACAGAAGATTCAATCCCGAGACAAACATGTATTTGATTCCACATAAACCTAGACCAAATAGGGACTCCAGATATCCATTATGTGTTTATTACGGACAACAAATCTATAACATTGATACGACTATATTAAAATATGACAGTGTTAACTTACTTAACTTACATAAGAATTTTTTCAAATTTTCTAATCTTCCTTTCAAGTAAAAATAACACAATTTCGTTTTCTTAAAGCTGTATGAAATTCTAAGTATATCGTGTATTTTGGTATTCTATCCTAATGTCTTTCATTGGATGACTTTCTGGAAACGTGTCAGAGGGGTATTTCATGAACGAAATATGAGAGGAATACATTTTGTTGAGACGGTTATTTACAGATTCTGATTAGCCTATTAATATCTTCATACTTTTCTTCGATGTTTATTTAGTTTTTGTTTGTTATTCCGTAATTTTGTCTTGTCCGTCGTCATTACGATTTTCTATTTATCCGTTGATTTCGATATTGAAAATAGCTATTACGGTTATAAGAAAAGTCGTTGGGTGCTGTAGATTACAAGTTGTGCCTTACTGAGTATATAGATATATCCCCTGGTATAATACGAATGTTTGGAAATACAAGTCCGTCCCCATCAGATTTCACTCATTTGTGTAATCACACAGACCTGATAGCAATTTCTCGGAAAATATTTAAGATTTTTGATATACATTGGTATATGGAAAGCCATGCATTATTTTTGGCAGTTTACATGTAAATAGCACTGCTATTATCCAAGGAAAGAACACACACGATCTATTATTAATTATTAAGCAGCATTCCAGTAGCACCTGATTATGGAGTATAAATCTCTCAGTTTAGCGAAATTCCCGAGGTTGTGCTTCCGATTTCTTTCATATACTGTACCAGTGGTAAAGTTAAAGGCGTCACTTGGAAACTTTTACGATCACAAACATATCTTTGTCAGCCATTACGAAATACCTGTGTCACAGATGACCATGAATATGTTCCGTTTGTCGAAATCACAATCCCAACCTTCTTTCCCGTTCACGAATTATCACCAACTATGTTTATCACCGAATTATCAACATGAGTAACAGACCGGAGCCCAATAGTGGAGCAGGAACAGGTTGTTCTTCCAAAGTACCTGTGTTCACCACTTTACTTTTACTGGGATTCGTGCTGTTCAATCTTTAGCTTTCTGTTTAGTATTCTTATGACTGTTTTTTCTTGTTCTTTTGTCAATTATGCTGTTTGTCTTTCCATTTGCGACATCTGATTACCCCATTGGTATCTTCAAACTATTCTTAGCAGATCAGCATAATACTTGAGGACTACCTACCTCTATAGGTAGCTGTATAGATTAAATATATTGTCTTATCTTCAAGATTAGGACTCATCGTTGTTTACACAAAAGCTGCTTTAGATTAGGAATTAACGGCTTTGCAACAACATTGATCACACAGTTATATGCTGCGGTTTGCATTTTACTTACATGTGAAAAAAACTTCTATAAAACTACCTTAACCCCGCCACATTTGAGTGAAGTGCTTGTACCAAGCCAGGAAAGTGAGCGGTCATGTATATGTATGTTGCAGACATCGATTTTGCCAGTGTTTCTGCTATTTTCTATTTCATTTTGGAACTGTTCTGACTGTGGAATATTTTTCGTATTCATTAAAAAATAAATATAAAAACACCAGCGTCCATAAATGTATGCAAAACGCAGTTTGTTATATCAGCAAGAGCAACAATAATGTTACCCGATATGCGTATTAAAGCGAGGTTAGGTATTTCATAGTCTGTACGTAGCTGTTCTCCTTTTCTTAGGACATTCACCGAAGCACCAATTCGTGTAATAGAGCACTCACTCTACCGCATAAATTTATGTTCAATCCTTACAGGGATAATTTGTCCGTTCTGAAATGACAGAAATCAATCGATAGTTGTTTTTTTCGTTGCAAATTCAGAATTTCTATTAATTGATGTAACCCATTATAAAATATATCAAATTAAAAATGAATAAATTTTCTAGCTGAATTATTATTATTCAAGTCGTCAACATTGAAGCACATAGTATTAGTGATCCTTACACGAAACATTACCGAAGACACTTAAATATAGGTCAATATGACCCAATAATGTCTGTGTCTGTGTGTGTTGTAAGTCAAAATGGAACAGCATTTTCTACATTAAGTACAGTAACATAGGATTTGGAAATGAATAAATAGTTAATCAACGATTCATTATTTGGCAAAACAAAACACACAAACAAAAAACGACAATCACAATACGCAATGTGGATACTAACGGCCACACTTTTCCACTGAGCAATATTACAGGATCTGGTAAGATTAACCAGAATGTCGATTAAAGGTTTGGACAAGTCTGTGCCCCACTGGTAGCAATGAATGCTCAAGTTCCCCCAAATTAATCCTAGAGAAAACGATAGATACGATCTCTTTATACTCCGACTCATATTCGCATCACCCCATGGTTAAGTTAACCAGGGGTGTGAAGATTAACAATTTACATGAATATAAGCACTACCAGTTCAGCACCATCCACTCATGGTAGACATAGGCTGGTCTAAGCGCAATTTTCTGGGTAACACAGGAAAGTAAATGCATATAATGATCCGGGTTACAATACAGGAAAGGGTCATCCCCTCTTTTATCTTTCTAGATCCTGCAACTGTATACCTTCTGATAAAATATGCACGGATAAAATCACCAGTCAAGATTACATGATATTTGAAATCTATAAATGATTTGGAGGAACAGATATGAACCTTCCAAAACTGCACCAAGAGCTGTTCCTCCAAGGGAAATTCATGTCATTTGAATCCCAAAGAAACAAATCTAAATCATGATTATACAAATTGATTAATTTAAGATTTTTCAGGGAATATCACTGGCTGACATAAACAGCATAGCCCTAACCCTAGACTTCTTAGGACCAAATTCATCCTCTACTGTAATATAGTGGACAATAATTGCTGAATAAATTGTTTTTCAGTATTGCAATTTTAAATGATATTAATGCTGTATTCAATAAGAATGACACATTTCTAAAAACATTGACATTTTGTGTGTGGTTTGATATGATAAAATAAAATGAAAACTAAAAAAATACTAATGTCGGAACCTTTCCAAAATCGAATAGAAAGATCGTAGAGAGGTAAAATCGATATATCTAATACAACTGTGTTCGAAACACAAACTGTAAAAAAAATCAAAGTAAAGTGTTTTATAAGGTTATTGACTTTAATAATGAAGACTATCTAAATTCTCTGAAATTAAAATGTTGTATAGCTATCTACTTGAGGACAAATAACACAAAACTATATAATTAGAGCATAACGCTTATCTCTATATCTTGTGGAATATGCTGTTTTATGATTTAACACATCAAATCAATTAAAACATCACGGTAGTAGCTTTTACTTCACTGATACATTTATGGGTTTTAAAGTACGCGCCATATGTAATGAAAGGTTAATATAATAATAATAATATTCTTTTTAAATGTGTAATTTTTTTTTAGAATATATTAATTGTGATGAACTTTTTAAAATTTGCGTATATGTGTATGTTTATTACACAATTTGCCGAAACATGTACTCTCATAAATTTTTTTCACGCCACGATAAAGCTGAAATATTGCTCAATATTGCTAAAGTTGGCGTTAAACACCAATAGATAAATAAATAAATCAATCAATCAATCAATCAATCAATGTACTCTCTCATGTCTCGATTAAGAAATAATTAATAGTTTGTAAGATATTCTATCATTAAAATTTATTTTAAAAACGCATAAAAAATAATGCTACTCATGTTAAAATGTCATACTAACTATGGATTCCACGAATTATTTCTATTCTATTTGGAAAAATCCAGACTTTTTGAAGAAGGAGGCAGAAAGGGAAATCGATCTCATAATAAAATTCACTAACAAATGTCCGAAGAAACCAAAGGGGTAATCAGAAAAAGGACAAAAAGACAGCAATAATTCACCAGTCCTACACAGAAAACAAGATTGGGTAACATCAAATTCACTTCAAAGCGGAAGTGAACTCATATGTCCCGGAGGTTAAAGTAGTTCTTGCTCCACCAGTGATACTCGTCGTATTACTCATGTTAAAACTTCGATGATAAGCCAGGAACGAATAACGAAAGATGGAATTGTGAATACGACAAACGAGAACATATCCGTTGTCATGTGTGACACACATAGTACCATAGTGTCAAGATTTAGACCCTCAAACTTTCGAAGTGATTACTAGAAATCAGTACTCCTTGTCCTTTAGGACTCCTTGGTTCAGTAGATCCTTGTTAGCAGCAACCATTTATCAAGGAAATAATGAAAGGAAGCAGAAGCTCTCGAATATCATATAAACTAAAATGAAATATACTCCATATGCAAAGGCTATACAGTTTTTACCTATGAATCGAAAGTTCACAATGGGAAAATCGAGGTGATATATTTTGTTGTAAAGCATATTTCTGTACCGACCTTCACTGTCAAACTCTGTATCTGCAGCAAAAATACAACACTTGCGTAGTAGGACACATAACATAATACAAAATTACAGCATATAGGAATTGTGCATTTCAATAATATATGTTATATAAACCATGTCAGTGTAGAGACACAGACTACTGGCGAAAGATACCCACTTGGACTAATAGTCCACCAGCAGAGGTGTTAAATCAGTGATAGTAATAAAATCGTAGAGCAGACGACGCGAAAGGCAAAGTTTTGAAAAGCAGAACATCTTGGATAATTTTATGATTTTTTAAGATGTTTTACCTGTTGGCGAACACTTATTGGAATTGCTTTTATTTGCTAGATTATCATTAGAAAACTATAAATACACATTTTCGTATGTATAGCTAAACAACATGCAGCATTGACCTGTACGAGCTTTAGTATCAAGAAGAAAAGTCAGTCTCTGGTGAGCTTTTCTGGCCTATTTCGCAGCTAGTGCAAATACATTTTATATATACCGACAATGTACGTATATTGTGTTTTCCTACATTGTCAAAAACAACTTCCAATTTATCTGAATATAGCAGAAATAAGCAATAAGTTTTTCAGGACGATCAAATAAGCCTACGATATTTTAAGCAAAAGAAGAAAAAAAGTAACTTGTATCAATCGAAATTATGTATTTAAAGAGGGAGAGGCGTTAAGGTGCAAAATTGGCCCCACATTGTATCAAAATATAATGCTTGACATAGAATAGAAACAATTTACTAATTTAATTGTTATATTTACAAATTTTCAAAAAATATATCTTTCCGTGAAATTGGGTACGCTATGACGTCATAATGACATCATGCTTTGACGGATAATGCTAAAAATGGACTATAAACGACATATTCAATGTACATTTTAGCTATTTTATATACCTCCACAGTCTTCCACCAACACCAAATTGAGCAGTTGTTTTGAGTATAGAGGGTTAATGATTGTATCAAAATATTTTGCTGGTGGAGGATTGTGGAGGTTGTTAAGTATTAATTTATTTATAACCTCGGCCAGAACCTTAAAATCAATATTTTCACTCTTCTGATTGTATATATGATACCATTATGTATATATACACAATCTCTGTACATTTTATGATTCATTTCAAGTAATGAAATTCATCAGTAAATAACTTGTTTCTGTAAATTATTGTATTTATTTTAAATACAGTTTGTATACATTGAAACCAGGAGAAAAACTCAGTGCATACAGTCCGGCGTCAACGCGATAAAAAGAACTGGGGACTATAAGTTTCATATATGGCCCCATATTTAATGAATCATTATCTTAGAAAATACTTGATTAAAATTTGATGTGTTTTATTTTATAGACGACATCATACTTTTGATGTTAAAACTTGTTTCCAACAAAATCGATACGTATTTGACGTCATTGTGACGTCATGAGCGTTATTTGTTTTCTGTATTTCCTGGAATTTTGCCCGCGATATTTCGACGGTTTTCGAAGAAATTAAGTACCTCCGTAGTCGTGCACCAGACAATATTTTACCAGATTATTAAAATAAATAAAACACAACTGCTGTTAAAGTATTTTTTTTGTTGCACGAGGTGTTAAATTTCTTGAAAAACCACGGGAAAATGTTCAAATATTACAAGCGCTTAGATGACGTTTTGATGTTTGAGAAGCAATATTTGCCGTAAAAAACGATGGTATGTCGGCACGTAACAGTTATATAACATAAAAATAAAATAAACACCACTTCATCCAAAATAGTTTTTTTTCATAAGCCCCCAATTATTGATTATATATTTTCTTCCGGGATACTGAAATAGTTATTACTACCGGGATACTGAGGTAGGTTTTAATGGTCTATCGATATTACTTCTAAAATGAAGTAAAATAGTTTGATCCAAAAGGAGTAGATATGTTTTGGGCACAATCCAACATATCCTTAAGAAGAGTTTGAAGATACCACAGGGGCAATCAGAATCCGTATATGCGTTCTTTCATGTGCATAAGTTATTGTTTGCATGATTGACAGACAATATTCATCATATTGTTTTCTAGCTTCTGAACTGTCGATCGAGAAAAAAATTAAATATTCTAGACAGGCAGCATATAGCCAGTCAATGAGGTTTGCAATTAATATTTCGCATGCACAATAGTCCTTTAACTAGAACAGAATTTTGTTTACCCTTGAGTGAAATTGTGTTGTAATAAAATATCGTGAACGTGATGTAAAAGTATGAAAGCATTTCAAGGTATATTTTAAATGAGGTTGAAACATGTCGCCATTTGATATCAATTCGGTTGTATTTCATTTTGACGATTTTAATTACGGAAGACGATCACAACCATATTTTTTTTAACAATTGCAACTCAGCTGGGTTTTTTTCATAACATATAATAAAATGAAAAAATATATATCACACTGTCGGAACAGTTCCAACATTCAATAGAAAAATCGTAGAAATAATATCATTTAGTGTCCGTCGTCTGTTATCCATAACTTTTCATATTGATATTTAATCTTTTTCTTAGAAACTGCAAAACCAAATGCTTTATTTTACGCTATCAAGAACTATCAAGTTCTCTCAACCCGCACCTTGGCATATTTTTTTTTATAGATTTATGATGGTTGTCCGTAAAAATGTACTGGAATATATCATAACATTGGTTGTCTTTAAGAATAAAGTACGGTTAAAAAAGTGTTTAAAAAAATTTCAAATATGACAAAGTTCTATTCCTCAAATAAATCTATCTATTACTTCTTTAAGGTTAATACCAAAATTTCGACCAGTTTTCGACAATCAATGTTAATAAGTTTCTGAATTGATATGATCTCAATATGTACATTATCAATGTCATAGCAGACGATGAAACCAAAATTGGTCTGTATGAGATATATTTATTAAATGATTAAAGCTTTGTTAAGGTGACGAAAAAATGAATTACGAAAAAATACAATTTGAACGTGAAATAATAGATGTGGTACGTAGTTCTTACAAGATGACATTTTTAGATCAGATTTCTTGAGATCATTCATGCAATTTCAGCATCATAATATAACCTCTGACAAATAAAGCGATCAAAATAATGAGAGATTTTATCACGTGAAACAAACCGTCGAAAACAGGAGACCGTCGAAAATGGGTGACGTTGCGACATTACTATTCGTTCACTTTAATTTCATAATACAGTTTCAGAACATGTTTTTATTCCTGAAATCAATCCACATTGAATATTAAGTCAAATTTATGCTTTGTTTATTGAGTTTTATTATGCTTTGTTTTTCTTTTTCTTTTTCTTTTTTAAAGATATGCATTATAATACAATGATACGTACATTCTGTATTCTGAAAAAAATGACGTTCAGTGCTTTTCATTACCTGACTTTGTCGGTCCGCTGTGAGGAATTGGATGCACATATTAACTAACTGTATTTATTTATGACAAGCACATATGGTGAATACATTTTGGAGAAAATTTTATCGACATCTGAGGTGGGGCCGATTTTGGCCCTTATAGCTCCCAGTCCTTTCTGAATATTTTTTTCATATTTTTTTTTTCCTTGTTTCAAAAAGCTTGGACACCTCACAGTTTAAGGAATAAAGCACGAGACATTTATAAAATTTCAAATTGAAAAAAGTATAAGAGTTATTTTACAGTATGAAATTCAACATCATATTTTAAGACTTTTAAATTATTTGGTTTTCCAATTTTGTATTTTATTTGATCGTATCTGATGAAGCTATTCAAGGAACGCGTCATGCGCACTAGATTATATATCTACGTTTTCATTAATGCAAATTGAAAATAAATAATTTAAAGATGCAAAAATCTAAAGCAATATTCTTTCAACATTATTATAGATATACGACGAACGTATGTTGAACAATCAGCCATTTCATCTATGAAATGCGCAAAATACATGCATAAATATTCTACCTTGTCAATTATCAGGTAAAAATTCAATTGGAATCTAGACTCATCTGCATTAAAAAAACATCTCATCAGTATGAAGATAAATAATATCTGTAGATTTGTAACTAAATTATAAAAAAAAAATGTCAGTATGATGGACGTAAATCAAATAGAATATAACAGCAACCATTCAATTTAAACGAAAGTTATAAATTTATTGCGCATTAGAATGAAACACACTTAAAATATTTATTGGTAACTGTAATAAAGGAGATAGTTTATACCGTATTTATTAAAGATTACTGTCAGATAGAAGGATGAGATGTCTATGATCACGACACTTATATATATTAATAAGTTGTCGTAAAGTTAAATCTATTGATATTAGATATGATGCCTACATTGATATATAAATATTGATGATGAATACAAATATATTTGATGTTGTTGATTGTATCTTTTATTGCAGTGTGGGAAGGATATTACTATGCACCATGATGCAAATAGCGTTTTAAAGTCTATCAAATTAGTAGACAATGTTAATGAAATATTTATGTTTGAATAAATTGCATGAGGTATACTCTTAATCAATAGATTAAAAATAATTTCACAGTACTTAAATAATAAAATGTAATGAAACTAATGCCCATTATACTGAGGCATGGAAAACATTAGCCTAGTTTGGCTAGACTGGAAAGGCCCCTTTGGCTTACTTGCCCCCAGCCACTTTATTTTGCTTCCATTCTTTTTACTATGAGAGTAGCTGGTGAATGTTATTCCAGAAACGCACAGTGTGCACTAAATTAGATATGTACATTTATATCATTAAATTCCACATAGTTCAGAAATAGATACCAAATTAAATTTTGAACTGCCACAAGAGTAAAATCAAAATAACCAAAAAATCTGATCCGAATATGTTGCTCCATTTTTGTTTTTGTTTCTGCTATTGCTTTAATTTCTTCTTTTTTTATCCGGATTGTCCCCTCAGTCGAAAATATCCTCGGCTGTCCGAACTCTGCAAACTCTGCAAAACACAAACGATTGACACTACAACCTTCCTCTGAATCCTTATGACCTTTGCATATGTTATATTAAATATCATTTGGGAGGTCAAAATAATATGCTGATTGAATCGCTTGACTATGTATTATTAACTAAGAATTTCTTATTTTCTGTCAGTTTTTCTGTTACGATTTCCGCATAAAAACGATGTTCGGTTTGTCTTCACCTTCAGTTGTTTGTAGGAGAGCTCATGTCTTATTGTGTTCGTATGCGCATAGTGGTGTCCAACACATGTTGTGTTGTGTTTTTGCTTTGTTTGTCTTCGTTTTGTGTCTTGTGTGTCCAATGTTGCCAGCTTCTCTGGATTGTCCATTCTTGATTGTACCTTCGTTATTTTCCGACGTTTCTTTAAATTGGTTTTGGAGTTAATTGTCATTTTCACTTCCTAGCGGGTTGTGTTTATAATTCTAGTTATCTAGTTCATCCAAGTTTTCCATTTTCCACCTGTGTGCTGTATTTTCTGAAGAACATTGAATTACACTGGATTGTCTCGGCGTATTTAAAAAAATTAAATTAAATCTTACAGTGCATATATAAAATAGTGTTTTTTTTAGGCTTATTAATACAGTTCGTTTTCGAAACAGCGATTGCTTCTGGTCTTATTTCATTAAAGAAATAATAAACTCTATTTTCAATTTTTAGAAAGCATAAAAATATTATTAACGTGTTCCTGGTATTAAGGAGTGAGTTGTTTACGTGGTACTAAATGCTTTCAGTACCAAATGTTTGACAACACATTTCACAAACTACAAGTAACTTGTAAACACCGACAGCTTTCAAATAAGTACAATAATATTATTTGAGGGGAAGAAGAAATTGAATAGCCATGTCCATAATATATACATGTTAAGCCAAATTATGTATTTTGAGAAATAAATATTGATAGAAATTTTGCGCCCATTAAACGATAAATGAAAACCTTATTGACATACATGATAATCCCCTAACCTTTCAATATGTTTTATTAATGTTATAGTGGGTTAATTATGAATGCCATATTTTATAATATAATACACGAGTCCATTTTAACTAATGGACTTAGATTGTTGTAGAGATATCTGGTGTTGACATCATTCGGAAATATTTTATATATCTAGCAATCCAGGTTAGTAGTGATTTATTTCTTCAAATTATTATTTTAATCTGTCAGTGAATGTTAATATTTATCAATTGTTCGTTTCTTTATCATTTATATGATACTAGCATTAATAAAAATATAGATGAGAGGGGATTGTTCGTTTTGTTGATATTGGTGGAATTGATGATCATCACTGTTTGAACTTTAATTTCATAAATATCCAGTTTAGTGTTCACCATGCGTTTCTGAAGTAGCATAAATATATAGTATTGCCTTGGTTTTGATTCAGGTATGTACATTTAGAAATGCTTTTCTGCTTTAATGGGGTGTATTTAATTTGGCGTTCAAGTTGTCTGTGGCTGAGTACTTTTGATTCAAAGCATGAATGTAGAGATGTCCAGATTTAATTATATCGACAGATCTAAATGGTACCACTCAACTGCAGGTTATGACCTGTATCACACTTATTTTAGGGTATGATTTCTGCTTATTATTGAAAACCCTACTATGACTGTAAAATGTAGAACAGTAATAAAAGCGCTGTTCCTTCACTTTAATTTGTGTCTAAGTGTAACGTTGGACAGTTTTCTATCTTCATTTATATCTATATCCTTTCTTACTAAATGCACATCACATCAGGTGCAGTACGTCATCATATATAGCGTTGACGTTTGTATTATTTTCAACTTAACTCATCTTTTCAGGTAAGACATAACTTCTATGTTTTTTTAATTGTCAGAATGAAAATATAGTGAGAAATGTTCATATGAAGTGTCTACGTGCGAGAATGTTATTTTTAATATATGGAGATAATCATATTATTGTTAGAAATGATATAACAAAGATTTCTTGATAGAAGCTATATATGAATATATTTGATAGTAATTAAGACGCGTCGTTGAATTTTCATCGCTTTGTAGAACGTTTTTGCAATTTTAACTGTAAATTATGTTATCAATGTGTCGCCTGGTAAATAATGAACACATTTATTTCACAGTGGCTACAATACGATCATGTAATCTTTATCAGATTTTTAGCAAATTACAAAATGTGGTTTTTCGGTGTATTTTGACAAAGATTGAATTTCGGCGCGATGTATTGATATAAAGTACAATTCGGGAACAATTTACCATTAAGACTAGCAAAAAAGACAAATAACACCGAAATGACAGCCTCCTTGTAAAAATAAGGTTTGCTTTGTTCTGGTGTTGTATCTGGGTTTAGCTGCACTTTGGGATGTTTTAGTTCTTTGATGTTGACATTCGGCATTGCACCTGTTTACGACTAAATGCACTTCTGTTTTCTTGTTGCACTTCAAACAATATTCTTGATCACAAAAATAAATTTGAATATGGTCATTTTATTTGTTTAACAAATAAATGATGTATGACATATATAGTGCTAGTTTTCCTTCTATTAAGATGCTATAAAATATAATTTTGTAATACAAGTGAATGTGATCATATTTAAATATGCATTTGTCATGTAGTTTACTTTCGAAAACGATAATCCCATTGATTAAAGGGCAAAACCCTTTATGTATGATATGTATATGTCCCTTTAAGAACATAATTGTTATAGGGAACTTTTGTTGAAAAAGAAAGAGGTTTTCGTATTCAAATTACATTTGTTGTTATCTCTAATGAGAATAGTTTGTGTTTACTTAAGAATGTTTTACAGCATAAACTACGATTTCCATATAATACGATGTTCGTGTCGCTTAACAGTAACACGACATGTGCCACTAGTGAAACCGAAACTACTTTCCCCTTCCGTAGCACCTGAGTTCATCTTAGTTTGTTTTATGTTGTTCTTTTGTTTTTGCTCAGTCTTTAGTTTTCTGTGTAGTGTTTTGTAGATCATTGCTTGTCTTTTTATTCTTTGTTGCTTGGGCATTGTATTGTCTTTCTTTGATTTATGACTTCTTAATGCCCCCTTTCGTATCTTTGAACTTTGCTTTAAAAAAATACGTTTTGTTGGTGATTTTGTGACTGCTGCCAGGCATCCACTACGAAAAAAGTGTATTATATATATATATATATATATATATATATATATATATATATATATATATTATATACAAACACTATGCTTTGTGTTTAATTTGACTTCATGTATTGAAATACTCCATCAAAAATGTCTCTATTGTAATCATAAATCTATATTTATAATGTTTAACACTAAACATTCGTTTTCAGAAATATCTATTGTACTTATTTAAATACTAAACAACTTCGAATTGAATATTTTAAGATTAGTTTTTGTTGTGAGTTAATGTAAAAAAATTGATTTAGCAATAATTGACTTCCGGAACTTCTCGTTCCCAACATTTACTTAACACTTTATAAAACGGTAACTATTGAACTAACTGTTAAGTTCATTTGTTCGAACCAACAGTCACTGTATGTATCAGTCTCTGATAATTGTAAGTATACAAAATTCCATGAAAAGCTTTTAATATTTACTGATCAAAGCAAACATAAAAATTATACTGTTCAAATTAGTGGGTGTTATGATTTGGCAGTAAATAAATATTTATATATTTTACTCTTTCTCTGGGGATTATACTTATTTTAAATATACATGTAATTCTAACTTTATGTTGTGGTTTGTAGAAGTATAAAGGAAATAAGTGATATCTGACCACATATAACTATATACCTCAAAATATATTATTAATATATAAAAGACCTTGCATTATCTAGGTATGATTTACTTCTTCTAATTTTCCCTACCTTGCCATTTAAATTACTAACAAAATGAAAAGAGATTAGAAATTATATAAAGATGATGGATGTGTCAGAACATGATAATCCGTGCTTAATTCTAATTCTTGTTTTTGTTGATTTTAAGCTGGTCTGTTTTTCTACCTTTGTACACACGGTTTTATTATTATCACCTCATATTTGTAAACTTTTTGGGCTTCTTCTAGCATTGGCATAGTTAACGATGAGGATCTTCGTTATATTCAACATGAACGTCTTGGTATGAATTTCATTGAAACAAAATCAAATTACTGTTTGTTCTGTAAGGTAATATTTTGTATCAAGCGCTAATACAGAAACTCAGCTATAGGTAGTCGCTTTTTTAAATAGGAATTATAATTTAAGAAATGCAAAAAAAGAAAAAAACAATAACATTTTAAGAAGAGGTAACACACATTCCAACAATATAGGAGGGTAAAGATGGATGACACTTGTAGTGCAACATCTCATGACAGAGCAAACAAAAAGTCTATTTTTGGAAACAATGATGTCAACATGATGACAACAATAGTCTTTGCCTGTATTTAAACTTCATATTACTTTTTCGTAAAGGCTATTGTACACCCTTCCTTACTTTTGTAACGGATTTGTTGTCTAGACATGTCAGCATTCAGTATAAAATTTATTGATATTCCTAATTGAATAAAAGGTCCTCTTCTCTTTGACACTTTTTGTAATTGACTTAAGACATGCCATCGCTGACCATTCAGCTATTTAAAACTATTTAAATATTTCGAATGTAACAAGTTTTATATTATTGTGTTACTTGTCATAAATTGTATTTACACAATATTAAGAGTGACTTAAACCATGTTTACATTTTCAAATAATGAACTATTGCGAATGTATTTATTAATCGTCGTGTGAATGCTGATTAATTTTAAAGCCACCATTAACATTACGGTTAGAGGAGAGTTACTTGTAGCCATTGTCTGTTAGTAATCATAGTTAAATACATACCTACATTTATAGTTCTATAAATGCATTTTTGGCACGAGCTGCCCCCTTTTGTAATTATCCAAGTGTTTAAGATAATGACAGTTAAAAAAGTTTGAGTTTGAAGATAGCAAAGGGTAATCAGAAGTCGTAAGTCGAAGGACAGACAATGCAATGGCCAAAAACAAAAATGACAAAAGGAGAAAACAATTATCTACATTTTTACTAAGCAGAAAACTAAAAATTGAACTACAAAAACCCACTAAAAACGGAGGTGAAGTCAGATGCTCCAGAAGAAGTACATTTTACTTTGTTTTACTGATGAAGATTTATTCATACCATCAATGTTTCTAACACGGAGTTCACTGGAGATATGATGAGCGAGACATTGTTTCGGCAATGACATGGTTCATTAGATATATTAATTGAAATTTAGAGTTTCTATATCTTGTAATTATTATTAAAACTAAGGTTTTCACCCTTCAGGCATAGATGATCATAGCCACTTTTGGCTATCCTGTTTATGCCCTTTGGGTTTATTGCTCCCAACGAATTTTAACTTCTTTAGATTTCAAACCTTTCGAGTTTGAGCGTACCTGGTGAAGGTTATTCCATAAACCCGTCATGTGCACTAAATTTGATGTCTACGTTTTTATTTGAATGTGTTTCCTGTTATTGCTATCTGATCCAGTGTAATTATGCTTTTTCATTCAATCTTGAACATCTGTATTTCATCAAGACGATTGGCTTTTGTCGTTTTTTTCTTTCTGTTAGTTGGGGTTGGTCATGTTTGTTGTCATTGTCAATGTATCGACCAGTGCAATTTGAGAAAATAGTAACACCCAGTATTAAATGGTAGTCAATATATCCAACCACAATACCACGAACCATTACACTGTCAAAATTCAAACCCGTACACTCAGAGATGATGACAATGACAGAAGCCAATGGTAATGTATGTCCTAGTTTGGGACAGATACGTAAACGTGACGGGATTATACTGATTTTGAAATCCCCCGAACCTTCGTTCTTGATATCTAGAAGTTAAACATAAATAGACATTCACTGTTAAAATGCAGGGATTTGCTTCAACTCAAATGACAACACAGTTGTTCACTACAAAGACAATGCTTCCTCTCAAATGATGCTCTCTATATGTCTTGTTTAATCATCTCTGATATAAAATGACAATCATTTTTAAAATGGCCAAAAACACTATTAGACAGTATCTTCTCAGGCGGTAATACTTCATGGTTACCATGCAATAAAATACAAACTAATATTTATTTATTATTTCTAATATGATTATTTACTGCAATTATATGCAAATAAAGATAAATATAATGTAAAGCGATTATTTGATTTTTTTCATAGTTTTTTTCAATGTTAATGTTCCCATATATCTTCCTTTCCGTATCGTCGGTTTACAATGTAATGAAATGTTAATGTAATGTTATGGTTTTTTTTTTTTAATATTAAAGCCATTTATGTCTGTATATTGCATGCGATGACAAAGCTCAACTTAGGAGGCATTGATTTTTTATGTAAATTTAGATTCATTACAAGCAAAATGTAAGAGTACCTGGGTTCACTCAAGTTTTTTGGTGGGTCCGTGTTGTTAATCTTTTCAGCTTTCTGTGTTGTATTTTTGCTTGTTTGTCTTCGTACTATGTTTCATGTCAAGTGTTATCTATGTTTCTGGATTGTCCATTCTTGATTGTCTCTCAGTTTTTATCTAACGTTTATTTAGATAAAGATGGGAACATTATGTTTTGCAGTCATGAATACAAATAACTACATTTGTGTATCTCACATTTTTACGATACTTCTTCTGATATCCCCGAGGGTATTTTGTTGTGTTTGTCGTCGTTCTGTGTTTTGAGCCCAATGTTGTCTGTGTCTTTGGTTTGTCCATTCTTGGTTGCTTTTCTACTTTTAGCTCACTGTTCTAAGCGTAACATCTTCCTATATTAACATGTCGTCTAACGCACTGTGTTAGTTATATGTATGTTTTGTAGATCGTTGTTTGTCCTTTTGTACTTTTTCTGTTGGCCATTGTGTTGTCTGTTCTTCTTCGATATACGGATTCTGATTACCCCTTTGGTATCTGCAAACTCTTCTTGAAGTGATCACGAGTATGAAAAAGTCAAAATATCGGATATGTTTATATTATTCTTCTGTAGTCCTTTATTAAATATCTTCCGATATTTCTTAGGTCGCCTGTTTTCGTATTTTTGTCTGATAAAAACGTAGATATCTAATTTAGTGCACAGGACGCGTATCTGGAATAACCTTATATTTCTTTATAATACTTATGAAAGGAAAGTTTAAATAGTGATGGTCAACATATCCACCAAT
The DNA here is from genome assembly GCA_963680875.1 of Bathymodiolus brooksi. Classification (NCBI taxonomy): domain Eukaryota; kingdom Metazoa; phylum Mollusca; class Bivalvia; order Mytilida; family Modiolidae; genus Bathymodiolus; species Bathymodiolus brooksi. The sequence goes on along the minus strand of OY804582.1, from coordinate 96,421,708 downwards.
ATCAACAAAACGAACAATCACCTCTCAACTCAAATCATTGAACATAAAAATACAATAACATGTTATTTTTATATTTATGTCTATAGTCTTTTTGCATTCAAACCGTCGCCCCTATTTTACATAGATATATTTTTCCTTCCCTAACAATATTTATTCAGTCAATGTTGATTCCGCTTATGAGTAGTAGAAAACAACTATATCGCACCCTAAGGTAAAACAAAGCAAAAAAAACCAAAAGCACGGACAACAAGCATTCCGACAAAAACGGGAATTGTTGACAAATTTAAGGATTTTACGTAGGGAAAGTACAATATTATCAATCATGCTTATTTTATTTTAAAATTATGAAGAGATTTAGACCCATAAAACTAGCTTAACCCCACCACTTTTTATTGAAGTGCACGTACCAAGCCAGGAATGTGATCGGGTATGTATTAGTTTCTGACGGGTATCGATTTGGCCTCTTTCAGCGATATTTTTATTGGATTTTGGAACTGTACCGACAGTATGTATTTTTTTTATTCTATATAATCTTCACAACATTTTAAAATCTCCTGATTATTTCTAGAACAAAGATTGTTTACTATAGAAAAATCACGAACATCTATGAAGGATGCTTATCAATAAATAAGTCATCACCTTTCGCGACTTTAAATTATTCCACAATAAATACTCGGTAAAGCACTGCAAATGAGAGGAATCACGATACTTTTGAAGTATGGATATAAAAGTTTAATACCATTTTCACCAATAATTCAGTTTTTTCGTGGAAGTCAGTTTTATTGGTGCAGTCAACATCAGCTCGCAGAGAAAACTACAGACTTCTTCCGCAGGTCACTGACAAACTATTCCACATGAGGTTTTATTAAAATCTACAATGCTCGCGCGGAAATCGAACACACAGTATGGTCTTCAATAATGAGCATAATTCATGCCCTAAGATGAGTGTGAAACAGCCCCTTCTGTAGGTGAGTGGATCTCTTTACTTCTGTCCATTAAAGCTACATATGGGCATCTTTATTTTTCCGATATCATTTGGTGTATAGAATTTTATTTCTATATTGGGATTTTGTCTTTTGCTTCAGTTCTTTGCAGCTGACGGAGCTGTATCTGACATGTGTCATTTCTATATCATCGTGTTCTAGTGGAGCTCGCGTTGTTCAATCTTTAGTTTTCTGTGCAGTGTTATGTCGAATATTGTTTGGTCCTTTTGTCCTTTTTCTTTTGGCCATTGTTCATTGTATTATATGTCCTTTATACATTCTGGTTACCCATCTGGTATCTTCAATCTTTTTTTCATGAAGAATAAAATATTTTTATATTATAAAATGTTGACCTTGAATTTTCGTTTCTCATTTGTTACTTTCACCGACACGTTCTATGATGAACTATTTCTTGACATTCTATATGTATTTGTATAGAGGAAGTTGACATTAATGATTATCTTATTATTGCAAAATCAAATTATTGATACCATATTTCACCTGAGAACATTTTATCTCGTTTGTTCGACAATACTGATCTTTAAGAACTAGAGCACAACATTTTTACAAAAAATGAGCTGACACCGCTGTCACTATTTTGTAATTAACAATCATAAATAGATTATATTTTCTATAATAGACTTTTGATAATTGTTAAAATTTTGTAATTTAAAATTGTTATTGTGGAATACGTTTTCATTTAATTATTAATGATAGTATTAGATTATTTATCAGGGTGATAAATCATGCTAAATTCTAGTTTCGTAATATAAAATACAATTTCTTCGTATGCCTATTGAACATTGTGAAATACCTTAAAATGACTGTAGATAATATCAGTTTTACTTGAATTCCAAAGTTTTCATCTATACAATAAGATGATGGTGTTTAAGACAAAAACCACGTTGACCAAAAGAAAATGTTAGTTTATGTATAAAGAATTTTTTTTTTTTTTTTTTTTCACTATCACAGATTTTATTTAGTAAATATCTTGTTACATTTTTACTTCAGAGTCCAAGTTCCTCTGAAGTATCCCTGTGAAATTCTGTTTTGAATATCCAGGGAAATACTCAAAACTATAATTACATATGAAACTATTTTATTCTAATATATTCTTTTGCATAAGTTATGATCACAGTTTATTTAATATATGATTGAACAATGAATTCATTCCTAGTAATTTATTTTCCTTCATTTTTCTTTGAAATTCATTTTTAAATAACAGATAAACATCAATTGTCTTTGTCTTTTGTTCGGATACATAATAGGATTTGTAAATTGTAAATGCCAGTATAGTTAAAAAATAATTTAGGTGAAAATATTCTTTGTCGAAAATTTTGTACCCAAATACTAAATGTTGAAGTCTGATATTGTTTTCAAATTGGACCTTTTTTAACATTTCATTTATTTTATTCCAAAATATGTCTAAATATTTACACGACATAAAAAAGTGATCATAATCTTCTTCTACTTTACAAACATTACATAAACTGTCAGTTGATATTTTCCATTTGAACAGATGTGATTTGGTTGGAATAATAAATTGCAATAGTTTCCATCTAAATATTTTCAATTTGTTTTCTAACAAAATTTTAAAAATAAATTCATATAAGTCTGTTATATTTTGAAAATCTTGGATATCCAAGTAAGTTGTCCAAAAATGTATACCTATAGGTTTGATAAAAACTTGTTTTTGATAATATTGTAAAAATCTTTGTTAACTAATTTATCCATATCAATCACCCTACCAGCAGAAATAATATTTTCTTTTTTTATATTAATAGTAGTTTTCACAGATTTTTCTTCTGATAATTGTACATACCACTCTTTAGTAATTGCCTTTTTTAGTCGACTAAATTCACTAAAAAAATTAATTTTATTTTTTAATATAAAGAATTTTTCTTATATAATAATTTTGCATTAAACCAATGTACCCCTCGTATATGACAGAACTCGGGTGAAAGAGATATGATAAAAATGTCATTGGTGATATGATTATTGTTGTTTAATGTCACGTTCAGCAATATTTCAGTAATATTGTAGCGGTCAGTTTGGTTTGCTGAGGAAACCGGACCACACGGAGAAAGCCATCGACCTTCCATAGGTCACGGACAAACTTTATCACGTCAGGTTGTATTAAGTATTTCCCAGGATGAGTGGGAATCGAACTCTCCTCGGCATTGGTGGTGCTTAATGGGCACTGGTTGTATATATAGAGGTAGATCCCGCTACCATACGATCATATTCACAGTAGTTACTTTCTGAATTGTGAAAGACAACGACAACAATATTCCATTAACACAGTTATCATGCAGGAAATAAAGATAGCATGTCAACATAATCGTGAAAAAGATGTTTACCAATCCTCATGTCAAAATAATCGTGAAAAAGATGTTTATCAATCCCCATGTTAAAATAATCGTGAAATCAATCCTTAGAAAATTAATATATACGAGTTTATAATGTGCTATAATCTGCTAATAATGTATGCCCCATTGTCATGACTGAAATAACTGATAATAGTTCCAATTTACAGCTGTATTGAATAATTTTCTAAATGATCGTTTTAAGTATAAGTATTTTATTTGACAGCACGTGTCACCCAGATATATCTTGACTATTTTTGCTGTATTATTTTTTTTTTTTATTTTTTTTTTTTTAAATTTCAGATCATTTTATTCAAAAACCCTGCTATATAATTACCCTATGTAGCCCAGGGGAGCTAAATAGGGGCCCCTGTGGTTTACATAACTTGCTGTATTATTCATAATACAAAGAAATGGCAGCACAATTACAAAAACCACAAAACTTTTTCATTTTAAATAAATATGTAAGAGAGTGAAGTCTATACAATCTTAATCTAAACTGTGAAGCACTTGTTCAACTATTTTCATTCAATAAATAAATATTAAGAAACATTTTTCGCTTATTAAAAAGATCAATACATTGAAAAGTTGATATAAATGATCAGGAGTTTACCTTTTTAAGACATTTTAGTAGATTATTATGTAGTAGTGAATGTGGGATTTCACTGTTGGGGACATTTGTAATTACACTTGAAGTGTTAAATGATATATATAATTTACATGTATATACTATTGGAGCATGTTCTTTAATGCACTTATTGTGTATTAGACATCTCCGGTGTATTTAATAAACATGTTGTCATTCCATAGGAATAACAGGTAGACAATTTGCAGGTCAGTTATTTATTAGAATTTTTTTTTTTTTATCAAAAGTCACTTGATGCATTTATGGTTTTGATGATAACTTTGATATCTTTTTATTTAAAATAAAATGTAATAAGTAGTGGTGATCACCTTACTTTGTTCATATAGCTAACTGGCATTGTAATCATATCAAATCGAAGACGGACAGACAACACAATGATGAAATGAAAAAGGACCGTACCCCCCTCACCCCCAATAAAAAATCAAGCGATGTTCTACATAATAGAATGCTGAAAACTAAAGAATATTGAGCAACACTGATGAAAACTTTGGTATCTTTTGTATTTAGAAAGTAATACATCACTTTACTTTATTTATTAAATAACTGTCACTATAGTTTTATTGTTTTATGGACTGTATCTTATTTTTATAATCAACTGGCATTATAATCATACAATACACGCTCATTTTGCATACCCGACTTAAAACCAATAACTATCATTGAATGGATGATAACGAGAGAGAAAAAATATGTCATGCTGCACATTGGCTTACCTGTAACATGATTTAAATATCAATAAAAACGCATACATCAAACCCAGAGCGTACGATGCACCTGGAACATCCACCACCAGGAACGCCAAACGCCAAAATATCTCAAATTGTTTACGTCAGTTAATTGTGTGTGTATGTGTGCTTTGTTTTTGTTTTTGTTTTATAATAGAAAGAATATATACATACATACTGCATGCAATTCCTATTGACACGCAATATTCATAGAAATATTTTCAGACTGCATAAAATACATAAAGTGATCTGAAATTAAAATAAGTAATGATGTGAACTTTATATATATGTCTTGACTGGCAACTGGACCTGTAAAACGGTTGGGCGTTTGGGCCTCATCATTGAACAGGTCTAAAGCGCTATAACTGATAATGTATAATGTTATTACAATATATCTCTATCTGTTACAGACAAACAAATTAGATTGTTTCATGTTATTTTAGATTCTTTATTTCTCTTAAACCATAATACATACAGGTATAGAGATATGAAAATATGTACACTATTTACAATATATACAGACATTATTGAAATGACTTCGTATTCTGTCTAAAATGGGTAAATTAAATCGAATTAATTAAGTCGCTGTATCTTGAATGCGAGATAATTCACCCCTTCCATGCACTACTTACATTTTGTACACGATAAAAGTTTAATGAATAGGAATGACTGTATTGCCTACAGATGTTTGAATCGAACTCATTTACTCGTCCAGGGTAGACATTTTAATTAATCTACCTGTTATAGGTGAGATATAATAGACTGGTACTAATGAGATATTCCTTCAAACCTTTTGATGATATTTTTTTAAATTTCAAATGTCAAGTGTCGAGTAAATTTGTTCATCGTGTTACGCTCAAGTAGAACATTTCTTTGATTGGATGACATGCTTTATTTTTAGATTTAGACATCTCTATCCGCAGATTAATGTTTCAGTGATATAGCACTATAAGGATCCACCTAAGTGTGTTGGTCTTGTGCAAGGGAGATCTCATCATCATTGGAAATTAACTTGTTCTCGCCACCATGATATAGCTGCAAAAATTGCTGATTTTGCTTTTAAAAACAATCACTCGCTCACTCCTTTTGCCCCATCATATAGTGTTTATATTTCTCAGCTGGCTCTTTGTGTACGTATTTGCAATGTTATAAGGTTTCTGACCGTAATCCCGTGATCAAGTAAAAAAAACTTTTACACCAAGGATATCGTTTTCATAAATGATTGAAAACACTAACTAAATGTTATGTCCTCTGCACAGATTTTGTATATAAGTACACTTTTACATGGAGACATTTAATTTTCCCATCCATGTTTCTATGGCGGCGTAATTGATAAAACTAAAACGTTTAAATCTGACAAGTTTAAACTTGTAAAAATCATTGAAAGTCTTATTCGTTAGGACTATGATTTAGCAGCCATCGTTTGACTCTTTGGGACGGGTTTTCTTTGCTAAAATATAGACAATCTGCCCGTACAACTAGTAGGTCCAACTAGCAATTACATCAGCATATTTGTATTTCATTCCATATCATATTACTATCTTTTGTTCCACATTTTATTCCAATAAATTGATGTCCTATTCATTCTGATCTCCAATAAAGATCATTAATATTTTCAGATGTCTGTGACTATTCGATATTAAATTATATAGTAATATCAGCTATTTTTGTCCGAACAGTAATAGTCTTTAATCAACCTTCTTGGCAAGTAATCAGTTGACTACAAGCAATCACTGACTCTGCTATTGTACTATTTATGTTTGTGTTGCTGTTCATTTTTGAGCTTTGTGATAGTGTAAGGTTGTTTTTTTAGTGGAAGCGAATCTGTGTAGGTTGTGTACTGTTGGTTTATCTTTTTATTGTCGTTGGATATCTAATTATCTAGAGGGAAGGGGACGATAGTAATCCCTTTTACTTATTTTTTTGCTTACATTTAGTGGATGTCCCAAGTCAGAACCTGTATTTCCAACGTCATATGTCATGGTGTTTTTATGTATTCAATTTTGTTTTTGATTTGAGGTGACGGGTGATTGTTCGTTTTGTTGCTAGTGATAAAATTGTTTACCATTGCTACTTCAGCTTTCTTTTCATAATTAATCATACTTTTCTATATATTTTGCTATTTGTGACAATTTGCTTACATTTTCTAAAATACTTGTATTTACTTCCGTGTAGATAATAAAACTGATTGATTTGAAAGAAATTAAGTCTCCAATCTCTACATTTGATGCCTTATCATTTCAATTATGATGAAAACATACATTAATTCTTTGATCATTATTATCTCGTCTTTTGCATTGTTTTAAACCATAAATAAGCTTCTACTCGTAATATGCCTTATTCGTGGATTGATTCTTTTGATAATTATAATCATAGGTAACTGATTGTACAAGTAGGAATATAATAATAATAATCTTTTATCATTACACTACATTCTTAGATTTATTGATAAAGGAGACATTGTAAAAATTAAATTTGAAATGACTTCGTTTATATAATGTACTTAGCTGCTCTTCCTGGATATTTAGTGAGATAATCGATATTTAGTGAGATAAGGGATGCTTTTTGAAGTATAAGCCACTAATCCTCTTTTGTTTTGTTTTTTTAAATAATAAATGTCAATATGAAGAGCTTGAAGATACCAAAGGGGTAATCAGAATCCGTAAGTCGAAGGACAGACAACACAATGGCCAAAGGACAAAAAACGATCCACAAAAAATACACGGGTTTAACCTGCCACATTGCTAATCCTGTTAAAGGACCTGGATTTCCAACGTCATATTTCGTGTTCCCCTTTTTGCATTCATTGAGTTAAGGTGAGATGTAATTTTTCGATCTGTTGATATTGGTGTAATGGTGGTTATCCGTCACTGTTTAAACTTTCTTTACATAATTATTGTCGTACTGTCATAATGCTACGTATTGACTGTATATATCCCGTGAATGGGGAACAGATCAGCACAAAATGAGACATTTTTTGTTCGTGTCAATTAAAGACGAGAATTCAAACAGGTCATTTTAAGAATTTTTATTTCAAATGTATATATAAGTCCTTGTTTAAATATAATATCTGACTTGATTTAAATCCCACCTCATAAATGCCAATATATTATACTGATACTACCATTATTGTGAAGTATTTTCTTAAAAGTAATTTGAGTTAAAATATTTAATAGCAATATTTGTATTGCGACTTAATGTTTTACTTTTAAAAAAGTATCATAATACATAAGAATTATAATTAATAAATTTTAAATACTTACATTTGTGAAAGATGAGATTTAAACTTTTGTGGTGTTCCGTTATTTGTGTAATAGTACGAAAAGTGTGAAGATACCAAAGGTGTAATCAGAAGCCGTAAATCTAAGATACCAAAGGGGTAATCAGAAGCCGTAAATCTAAGATACCAAAGGGGTAATCAGAAGCCGTAAATCTAAGATACCAAAGGGGTAATCAGAAGCCGTAAATCTAAGATACCAAAGGGGTAATCAGAAACCGTAAATCTAAGATACCAAAGGGGTAATCAGAAACCGTAAATCTAAGATACCAAAGGGGTAATCAGAAGCCGTAAATCTAAGATACCAAAGGGGTAATCAGAAGCCGTAAATCTAAGATACCACAGGGGTAATCAGAAACCGTAAATCTAAGATACCACAGGGGTAATCAGAAACCGTAAATCTAAGATACCACAGGGGTAATCAGAAACCGTAAATCTAAGATACCACAGGGGTAATCAGAAGCCGTAAATCTAAGATACCAAAGGGGTAATCAGAATCCGTAAATCGAAGAAGGACAGACAATACAATGGTCAAATGAAAAAGGACAAAATTACAAACAATAATCTACAAAACACTACACACAAAACTAAAGATCGGGCAACAGAAACCCCCATTAAAATCGTGGGTGAACTCATGCGAAAATGTAAATAATATTGTAAAAAATGTAAATATCTAATTTATAGCACATGATGCGCTTCTGGTATAATATTCACCAGTATTCTTAGTAAAAAGATTGGAAAGCCAAATAGTTCAAAAGTCTGTTGGAACAATAAACAAAATGTCCTAAACAGAACAGTACGAAATAATCATCTAAGGTAACCTAATGTCTGAAGGAGTAAGTGGTTGGCGTTAATATTGCTTAACGCCAAATTAGCAATTCTTTAGCTATATCATGGCGAGAACAAGTTATATTTGAGGAGATGATGCTAGTGATGTCCGTTTTGTACTAGACCAACACACTTAGTTGGATTTTTTTTATAGTGCATCTCAATAAAATTAGCTTGTTTTCCCAATGATTTAGCTGAACAATTGCTGAGTTGGTATTAAACAACAATCACTCACTCGCTCACTCCACTAAAGATCTACATATTGCGATGGGAATATTGGGGTCCATCAGAAGTATGCTGGTTGCTAGGTAGTGCCGGTTGCTAGGCAGAAAATATATTTCCTTTGACTATAGACTTGTTATGTTGTCATTTTTCTGTGATTGAAAGTTATAGAGTCACGAAGGGAGTATTTCTTGTAATCGTCAACCATTACACACAATAAACAGGGTCTCCTCCAAACATTTAATAGTTGTTTGTTAATTTTTGCTTCGCTTTGAATTTTGCTTTGTTCTTATTGTTTTGTTGTTGCTGCTGTTTTTGTGTTAGGATTGTAATAATATATTATTATTTTTTCTTTGTATCAATTTAGACTATAAATATGAACATGGACGTTCTAAGAATTGTCATACATCAAAATAATGCCTAAAAAGTTCTTTATTTAACAATGTAAATGTCAAACCAAGTCAAACGATGAACAATTCGGTTTTATCTTGCAGTATGTCATGACATGAATAATCTAGTTTATTTCCGATTATTGATGCCTTTTATCGTTTAATCCTCATTTTGATGCTAAATGTCACATTCAAATGAAGACAATGATATGATATCCTAAGCGGAGGTAAAATGTGTGAAATGGTCATGGGAACTTGTAACGAAAGTCGTGTCTTGACAACATACTTTTCTATGACATATATTTTTAATTTAAAATGTATTCTTACAACAGAATGACGTTCCCTTTTTATACCTTTCAATTAAACAAAGCAAATTTATTTTATCTAATCTCAATATAAACAACTGTTGTTGGGAAAAATATTTCATAAACATAGCAAATATTGAAAACTTCTTGTGGGATAAAATCGGGGTCACACAAACAAAGTGCGTTAGCTAATCCTATCACTTCATACGTATTGTACAACAAAATGAACGTTTTTATTTCGCTTTGATATAAATTTTACTATTTAATATAAGATGCCATCTATGGATATTGTTTTCTTTCTACGCTCATTGCATAGTGTGTGTTGATTGAAGTGAGTGATATGTTGGATTTAGATCTTCTGTAGTTTTCAATCTGAATAAATTATTAATGTTTTTATTAATTTTTAAAAGCATCATAATAACAAAGAAATAAAACAAAATCTACCGGTATTTCTTATACAAATTCTTTACCTCTATTCGATGGCCCATGGGGTTGGGGGGGGGGGGGGGGCAAGATGAGCAAATACAAGTATAAAACAGTAAAATAGTTGCTGATTGGCAAAGGGACATATTTCATGCACAATATAAACAAACATATAACAATATTATATGAATATTAATATGATAGGACATAACTAATTCATCGTCTTGTCGGTATTGTTTTGAGGTTCATTTTGTGATATTGTGCTGTAATTAATCTTTGAGTCTGGAAATTCCTCCGAAAACCTTTAGCTACACCAGGACAGGGCATCGACTGAAAAGTCCTGTGGATACCTTTCACTACCCCCAGGACATTCTAACTCCTTATCTGGCCAAGCATCTGGGCACAATTTTCTACACCAAAACACGTCATTCTGATTCCTACTCTCATTAGTCCTGCAGAGACCTTACATTTCAAAAGGACACATTATTTTGACTCCTAGTCTTTCCAGTTTTACGGACACCGTTCACTACATCAGAACACGTCAATCTGTCTCTCGGTGTGGATAATCTTCATGAGATCTTTCCACTACATGTTTCTGACTTCGAGTTTGGCCAGTCCTCTGGGGACCTCTAACTACAAATGAACACTTTATTCTAATTTCTAGTCCCGTCAGTTCGCCACACAATTTGCACTTTACCAGGACAGGGTATTTAGATTTTTTGTCAGTCCTCCAAAAACCTTTCACAACACAGACACGTTATTCTTACTCCTAGTGTGGAGACCTTTCACTACACCAAGACACGTTATTCTTACTCCTAGTGTGGAGACATTTCATTACACCAAGACACGTTATTCTTACTCCTAGTGTAGAGACCTTTCATTACACCAAGACAAGTTATTCTTACTCCTAGTGTAGAGACCTTTCATTACATCAAGACAAGTTATTCTTACTCCTAGTGTGGAGACCTTTCATTACACCAAGACAAGGTATTCTTACTCCTAGTGTGGAGACCTTTCATTACACTAAGACAAGTTATTCTTACTCCTAGTGTGGAGACATTTCAATACACCAAGACAAGTTATTCTTACTCCTAGTGTAGAGACCTTTCATTACACCAAGACAAGTTATTCTTACTCTTCGTGTGAAGACCTTTCAATACACCAAGACAAGTTATTCTTACTCCTAGTGTGGAGACCTTTCATTACACCAAGACAAGTTATTCTTACTCCTAGTGTAGAGACCTTTCATTACACCAAGACAAGTTATTCTTACTCCTAGTGTGGAGACATTTCATTACACCAAGACAAGTTATTCTTACTCCTAGTGTGGAGACCTTTCATTACACCAAGACAAGTTATTCTTACTCCTAGTGTGGAGACCATTCATTACACCAAGACAAGTTATTCTTACTCCTAGTGTAGAGACCTTTCACAACACAAAGACAAGTTATTCTTACTCCTAGTGTAGAGACCTTTCACAACACAAAGACAAGTTATTCTTACTCCTAGTGTGGAGACCTTTCATTACACAAAGACAAGTTATTCTTACTCCTAGTGTGGAGACCTTTCAATACACCAAGACAAGTTATTCTTACTCCTAGTGTGGAGACCTTTCAATACACCAAGACAAGTTATTCTTACTCCTAGTGTGGAGACCTTTCAATACACCAAGACAAGTTATTCTTACTCCTAGTGTGGAGACCTTTCATTACACCAAGACAAGTTATTCTTACTCCTAGTGTGGAGACCTTTCAATACACCAAGACAAGTTATTCTTACTCCTAGTGTGGAGACCTTTCATTACACCAAGACACGTTATTCTGACTCCCAATCTTTCCGGTCCTGCTGATGCGTTCCACTGGACACATCATTCTGACAGCTAATCTTGGCAAGTGTTTGCTCTGTCACCTAAAAGCTCCACCATAAAAATATTCACAGCCTCATGTATTACACCAATGATACTAGAACTAAAATTAACCAAACTCCGTGAGAGCACTATATCCGTTTAATATTTTTAATATCAATATAAAGTGTAGACGTATAGATAATGATAAATGCTCTTTTAGACATCAACATGAAAGCCTTCTTGTGTTTGCTTTCGAATGAACATGTCATTTCCGGAAAGGTGTTAATTAAAGCAGTTTCCTGTTGTTTCTCCTTGGCATGATATTTAATGGGAAATTAATTTCTGCTTCAATGTCTTAATTTCATAGTATTTACATATTTGACAATTATTATTATATCTAATTAGCCAATGTCGTGTTGTGGCGTTCACTTGGCTCACCAGGTCGATAGCACATTGCTTCCGGTTGCCTACGCTCTATGAACAAGATATCAAAGCTAAAATGATTAATATCCTCCTACATTGCATCAATTGTGGACCTCCTCCTAAGTATTGCGCCAGAACTTCATCTTGCTGTGTCTCATGATTTAATATGGAGGTTTTTAGTAATGTATAGAGGTGTTAATTTTGCCTCTTTATATGATTTTCCGATTGGATTTTGGAACTTTTTGTTCATGTCATTTTCTTATATAACTTTGGAAGGCAATTTAGATATTAAAATCTATTTTCTTGTACCATGTATTTAAGCCTGCCATTGTACTGATTCTCTCGTCACACGTAGCTTTATTTCGTATTCCATTGTTTACGGCATATTTAAATTTAAAATTGTTTTTTCAATAATTTGCGTGTGCAACTGTTGTGAAATAAACCAACTTTTAAACCATAATGTTCATATTAATTTCACCTCAAGTTGATAACAAATGCAAAATTGCCTCCACCTGTATAACAACTTTGGCAGGAAAATAAATTCTACAACAATCAAAATAGTCAAAACGTTCCTTAAGTATTCAAAATATAAAAGGTGTAAATCTCCTGTGTAAGATACGTTTCGTGTTCTATCCGAGTTACCAGTTATTGAAATGTTGACCCTCATCAGGTTTCGTAGATAACTAGACTAATAGCACTTCAAGTAGTCAAATAATACAACAAAAAGTGTCAAATATTATCGTCATTTGTCACTGGTATGCTCTATTTCATGTTTGTTTTTCATTTCATTCGTCTTTAAATAACTTAGTCGAATAACTTACTTCATAACGTTAAATTTAGTAGATCATCTAACAAAATCATTTTCCGCATACACTTTCTGTCTGGCTGGATGTAACATTTTTCGAGAACTACAAAGGTACGGAACACTTTGCAATATTTCTCTAATGCTTTGCAAGGAAACTTTTATGGTGCATTTTATTGTAGCGTTGTACAGCGTCATGATCATTTTACATTGAAAGTTCAATTACATAAAGATAAACTGCAAAATATTTTATCAATGGTTACATAAATACAAGTATTCATTTTAAAGGAGACTGTTCCATTTTCATATACAAAAATGTATTTGCGACCAAATTTTCTACTTATAAGTTAAATACTTTGAGAAATTTTGCTTCTTGACTCTGTGACACATAAAAGTTTATATGCTGGTATTGTTAATTCGTTTTCTTAATTATTGTAATTAAATGAAAAACAAAAAAATAAGACAATTTCGGAACTGGTCCAAAATCTAATCGAAAAATCGTGGAAACAGATGCAAAATCAATACCCCTAGCAGACATATACATGACCCCTTGCACACATATACATGACCGTTCACTTTCTTGGCTTGATACAATTAAAAAAAAGTGGTGGCGTCCCACTTGTTTTATATGCCAAACTCTTTCAATTCCCTATTAATCATAACGTAGATATCAAATTACAATGCGCTATATTTTAGTTTTGATCATACCTGATGAAGGTTAATCCAGAAACACTTCGTACGTCCTACATTTGATATCCACGTTTGTATTACTATCACTGGGTCGATACCTCTTCTGGTGGACTATTAGTCCCCGAGGTTATCATCCACCCAGTAGTCAGTGCTTAGGAACTCTATATTTTTTTTTATCGAAGTTTATAGTTCTTAAATCATGTAATTATTATTACAACTAAGGTTCTCTTCCCTCAGGCATAGGTGACCTTACCCGATTTTTTGGCTATTCTGTGTATACCTTTTTTTTTAATTTTGCTTCCAAAGACTTATAAATTATTTGGTTTCCAAATAGTTTGGCTTTGAGCATACATGATGCAGGTCAGTCCAGAAACGCGTCGTGCCCAATAAATCTACGTTTCTATTACAATTGTAAATGAGGATTTGATGTAGATTTACAAGTCGTAGTTTACATTAAATCCTACAACGTTGTAGACACATCGTGTCGACAGTATATGGTTGCTTAGGGCAACCAAGCAGTAACAGGGGTCGTGTCCCGGTTGGGTCAAACCAATAATAATAAAATTGGTGTCTGTTGTTTCTCCTTCAAGCATGCAACATTAAGGAGTAAATGCAAAGACTGCTTGGTTCGTAATCAGGAAAATATATACAAGTGTGGAACGACATGTCTACCCGCCGACTGTTGTTTCAGTGAGCTAGCACTATAAACATCCAACTAAGCGTGTAGTATAAAGCCGACATCAATATTGCTTCATCTAATATAACTTGTTCTCGCCATCATATAGCTGAAAATAATATTGTGGTTTTGTTGTGGCAACAAAAAAAATATAATGTAATAGAAAGAGAGAACAAAAATAATTGAAAATCATGACATTACGTCTTTGCTGGGGCAACAACAAAAAGCTGTTTTAACGGAAAAAGAAATAACTAATTATTGAAACATACTTGTAATATGTTATGCTTTGCCGTTGTAACAACAACAAAAAATATATAATTTTACAGAAAAGGAAACACATTATTGGCTGACGTCAGTTTGTTACCGGTTTAAACTTTTAATACATATATGTGCATTCAAATGGTATGTAATGAGCCTTTTAATTCCAATTAGTAATTTTTAATTGTTGAATTTTTTTTTTTTTTTTTTGTAATGATGTCTTTCTATGATAGCTTTAACAAAATAGCACTTACATAGCAACGGGAGTAATTAATAATACAATCGTGGAATATTTTGATAACTTTATAATTAGTCTTATTACGTATTAAAGGGCAATGCTACTTGGTTATGTATTATGTTTTATGATCAAAGAACTCATATTTTCACATTTACATATGTAATAAAGCAATCTTGATTTTACACCTATTTAAGTATAAAATCGTTCTGATTTTTCGAACTGGCAATGTCGATAATGTTTTGAAGTCCTGTAACAGAGACTGATATCATCGACTTTCGGTTGAAAGGTCGTTTCTATGTTTAAGTGTTTATGAGCTATCTTCCATATTGGGAATAAATTATAAAACGGCTTGCCATACATCTCGTATGAATAATGGGTTTATCCTCATTTTCGTTTATATACTAGTAATTATATCTCTCCTTCTGGGGGGAGATATACTGTTCTTATCCTGTCCGTCCGTCCATTCGTCCGTTCGTTCATCACAACAAGCTTATACGCACAACTCCTTCATTTAAAAAAAGAATTCCTCAAAGCTTATCACCATATTGCAAAGATTCGCATATTGTCACTGATTTTTGATCGGCAGACGTTATTGCATTTTTTATTTAAATTATTTCATAAAAAAAAACTTGTAAGTACACCACCTCCTACATCTTAAATGGGCATTCCTAAAACTATCGCATTGATGCTTATTATCATATGAAAATCTACATATATTAATGGCAGTTTATTCGCCCATTTTTGAAGGAGATTAAAATATTTCATCAAAGAGAATTTGGAAGAGACATTTGTTTTTGTGCAAAAAAATAACCGTGTTCCCTTCTTTTTTTTATATACATACACTAAGGTCTTTACTCCAGGAATGCGTTATCGCATCACTAGTGAAATGAAATTGAAAGATGTTTTCCTTATATTTGACAATTACAATTGACAAAACAGATCAGAACTAGTAATCAGTTCTTGTTTGATATGGCTTCTTCATAGTATCTATGGGTTGCATCAACTGCAATATCTACAAATAATGTGCAATGATGCTGATAGCAGAATATGGATGTTTGGAAAACGAATGGTTTTTATTGTATTGTCATCTGTTGATTACATGCGAAGTTCCATGGCGATACATGTGTTTTAATTAGATATAACTGTTATTAGCAGGATGTTAAACAAACTTGTAAAGCAAAAAGTCGTTAATAAAACAATATGTATGCAGCGTTAGAGTAATGTAATAGAACTCGTACATTAATATCATAAGATTCATCATCGTATTTGTGATTTGTGTCATGGTATATACAATTTTGGAGATGGCTGCGCGTTGGTTCATATAACCTGTAATCAATCGACGACCTTCACTATTTAGGTTTTCACAAAAAATTAATGACAGCAAGAGCATGTTTACGAAATGATATGCGTCATGTCATCTCCCTGACACCCATCGTAGAAATGGTTAAAATCGAGGAATATAGACATACGTTTACCACAACAGCAACACTTTGTTCGCAGAATCGTGGAAACCCCGCAAGGAATTACTGAAAGAGGACGTTTTAGTCCATATAACTAGTTTAGCCTCACTACTTTTATTGAAGTGCCTGTGCCAATCTAGGAAAGTGAACGGTCGTTTATTTGCGTGTTAGGTGTATCGGTCGTTTATTTGCGTGTTAGGTGTATCGGTCGTTTATTTGCGTGTTAGGTGTATCGGTCGTTTATTTGCGTGTTAGGTGTAACGGTCGTTTATTTGCGCGTTAGGTGTATCGGTCGTTTATTTGCGTTAGGTGTATCGGTCGTTTATTTGTGTGTTAGGTGTATCGGTCGTTTATTTGCGCGTTAGGTGTATCGGTCGTTTATTTGCGTGCTAGGTGTATCGGTCGTTTATTTGCGTGTTAGGTGTATCGGTCGTTTATTTGTGTGTTAGGTGTATCGGTCGTTTATTTGCGTGTTAGGTGTATCGGTCGTTTATTTGCGTGTTAGGTGTATCGGTCGTTTATTTGCGTGTTAGGTGTATCGGTCGTTTATTTTGCGTGTTAGGTGTATCGGTCGTTTATTTGCGTGTTAGGTGTATCGGTCGTTTATTTGCGTGTTAGGTGTATCGGTCGTTTATTTGCGTGTTAGGTGTATCGGTCGTTTATTTGTGTGTTAGGTGTATCGGTCGTTTATTTGTGTGTTAGGTGTATCGGTCGTTTATTTGTGTGTTAGGTGTATCGCTTGTGTCTTTTTATATGATTTTTCTATTGAATTTTTGAAATATTCCGACGGTGGCATTTTTTGTTTTTTCATTTTTTTTACTTATTTAGTTCATGTCATCCATTCATACATATTCTATCATGTAACCAATGGTATGCAAAAATGGGTAAAAGTGCAGATATTTAAATATGCACCAGCTGTGTTTACATCCTGTATTCTGTTTCAATTAATTTTATTTGATTACAAAACGTCTTTTTATAATATCATATCCTTTGGAATACAAGTAATATTATATCCTGCCAAATAAACTTGTTTCTAATAGAATACAGAGCTAAATTTGTCTTTTTTCATTATATTATAACAGCTATGTTAATATCTTTATGATTACTTTATCTATCACAGTTAATTACATAATCAACGGGAGCAAAATTAAGTTTCATTTATTGTATATTATGAGAAAGTGGTAACAAGAAATCGTCTGTGGAAAAATGTAGGTCGAATGAATTTGTTATCTATTTTTTTTTCCTGTATTGAGATGGAAATATACTATTCAAATACATTACATACATCCTTTAAATCGTAATAAATGTTTCATTCACATATAAGAACTGTAAATCTCATTAAAGGGATAATCATTTTTATATGCATTTTGTAGTTTTGATCATCAAATATTTCCATTAAAAGCATACCGGAATGTTAATGATATAAAAACTGTATATATTTGGGTTATATAAATGTATATAAAAGTGCAAATACTAATTACATGCAAAATGACAGTAGCTTTAAAAAAAAAAAGCAAACCAGACGTAGTCGGCTATAATACCAATACAACAACACGAACTACGGCTCTGTCTAACTTTAAACCACCTAAATATAGACATGATCACGATAGACATCGATGTAAATAGTGTCCTTGTTTTTGGACAGACGCAAATGAAGAACCATGGGTAAAACCGGTTCACGGGATCCCAAATATGTCCCTCTTGTCATCAAGATCATCAGTAGCCAGGCAGATATAACGAACTAATCTCAATACTCTACACATTCGCTATAGCCCAAAAGGACCCCATATGTACTGAACTGACACCATTATGAACATGGACAGTACAAATGTATGTTCAGTGAATGTTCATAGTTAGCTAAGAAGTTATAATTATTTGTTGTACACAATTAGAATAACATTTTTTAAAACAATCGCGATTGATACTCTTTGTGCCCGTCCCAACCCAAGACCTTGACTTCTAACACCATATGTCGTGGGTTTGTTTTGTGTTCTGCAGGGATTTGAGTTCAGAGGTGACTGTCCGTTTCGTTGATATGAGTGGAATGGACTTAGTCATCAACATACAAGATAAATAGTCTTCCTTAAAGACCAAAACTGTGAAAAACATGTAATCCAAATGTTGCAATTATATCTGCTCACATAACAATAAACAGTATATCCGCAAGTTGCATGATAGACTTTAATCGGTCATCAATTACGTTAACAATTTCTTAGCACTGTTTTTCAAAGATCTGACTTGCAGACTTAACTACTGAATGAATATAATGTACAATTAAGATGTAGAATAAAATGGTTCACTTCCGGATAATATCTTATTGACGCAAGTCATAATGTGATCAAACGATTATCAACTCGTTGTATGCAGTAAAATGTCTTTATAATTCGACGTTGCATTGGAATGGAATTAAGAAAATTGAAATGGACCATTTACATAACAAGAAGACGGTTTAAAGAAGTAAAATTTACAAGGTGTCTGCAGTACTGTCTTCAGATTGGTTACAATCTTACCCATTATGACCGTTAGATGCAGCAGACGATAGTAGTAATATAAAATACCCGGATCAATTTGTCTTTATGACCGTTGGGTGCAGCAGACGACATTTATAATATAAATACATGTATCAATATGACTTTATGACCGATAAGTGTAACAGAAGATAGTCTTAACGCAAATTACATTTCTCCAATTCTTAGCGTGTCTAACCAAATGGTTAAATGTTCTTTATATTTTTAATTACCACGGTAGTTAAGAAGAGTTTGAAGATACCAAAGGGGCAATCAGAATCCGTATATCGAAGAAGAACAGACAACACAATGGTCAAAAGAAAAAAGTATAAAAGGACAAATAACAATCTACAAAACATACACATAAAACTAAGTGTCTGCATGAGTATTTCCGAAAATTTCCTTTCGATGGTCATCAACGGCGGTAATTAACAACTTTAAGAATGTCTGCGACTTTCTGTCATGTCTGCGACTTTCTGTCATAGGAGAAACAAATTCTCCTTCCGCTACCAATGCTATTTCTCCACTCTCGGTTGTAAAATTGTCAAACTTTAACCATCTTAAGTGAACAAATTTGGTAATCCACTGGCAGGAGAAGGAGAATCTATGGATGTAACAATTTGTCTTTATTGTTATTAGTGCACCAGACGACAGTTAGAATATAAATACATGTATCAATTTGCAGTTTCAAATAGATAAAGTAACATTGGTTGTTTACCGAGTGATCAAATTACGAGAATGCGTGATAAATGTCCATTATTTACTATGTTATAGTGCTACATATTACATTTAAAGTTTCCATTGAATGAACCCGTTAAATAAATTAGATAGATATTTTAACTATCAACATTGCTACAGTTACATACAAATTTGGTCACATTTAAAAAAAAAGGTGATTATTGGGCGTGTTTTCTTTGAAAGTATGCGAGGCCATGGATTCTCGATTTGATTCGATTATAATTCTGTGTACGTCATAAACAATTTGTTTCACTTACATTTTTTCTGTGTCTCATATTTCTATATAATTTCATTTGTAAGCCATTTAAAACTATTGACAATAATGTGTAAGGTATATTCACTAACGGCTGGTATAACTAATATTTAAGGTAAGAAGATAGTATTTGACTGTTGTAACTTAATCACTATACTAACTTTACATTTTGTGAATATTTTCGCATTTAAGAGTATGTATATTTTGCACTTACGTTATTTGTTTTAGATCTAAGCTGTGAATGTTGGCGTATTTGAGCATAATATTTATGTTATTTGTTTTAGATCTAAGCTGTGAATGTTGGCGTATTTGAGCATAATATTTATGTTATTTGCTTTAGATCTAAGCTGTGAATGTTGGCGTATTTGAGCATAATATTTATGTTATTTGCTTTAGATTTAAGCTGTGAATGTTGGCGTATTTGAGCATAATATTTATGTTATTTGCTTTAGATCTAAGCTGTGAACATTGGCGTATTTGAGCATAATATTTATGTTATTTGCTTTAAATCTAAGGTGTGCATTTTTTGTCGCATTTGAGCATAAGATTTACGTTATTTGTTTTTTTGTTTTTGTTTTGTTTTAGATTACTCAGTACTATATGTACCGTCTATATATAAATCAAATGAGGGTTAGGGTTCTCATTAAAGAAATCATTTAGAAATATATTTTCAGTGGATGTTTTCTATTCTATAAATAAGACATGCATTTCTATGTCAAGAACATATATGTAGTCTACAATAGAAAGCACAAGAAACGACAGAACATAAGTCAACAATATGAGAACCACAGTATTAACTGTTAGAAATGGAATATTAGTGACGATGAATTAAAAACTAGCAATAGGCTTGATAGACATTCACTAAAAAGGCATGGTGCTACAGTAATTTACTGTATAATATAGAAATTGTGTTCGTCTTTATCTCCGGTTGTTTGTAGGAGGGCCCATGTCTTATTTATGTTATTAGGGTTTGTTTGTGCATAGTGGTGATCAACGCATATTGTGTTATGTTTTTGTTTTGTTTGTCTTCGTCTTATATTCCCTATGTTGGCAGTTTTTCTGGATTGTCCATTTTTGATTGCCCTTCGGTGTTCTCTATCGTTTATTTACACTTGCTCTATGATAATGTCAGACATTTACAATGAAGCCTAAATTTTATTTTCGTGATAGTGAAGTACAATAGAGTGAAAGTTAGTATTCGTAATTATTTTCGTAATTTTATTTTCAAATTGACTTATTAATTTTTTGTATTCTAATTGTAGTTGTCGTCCATATAATGTTTAGTATTATATAAAAAAAAACCAAACAAATGTGATAGAAAATTAATGGAAAAATAGACAAAAATGGTTCGGGTAAGTGACGATATTAATTTGTTCTTGTCAATAATTAGAAAAAATTAGATTGCTTTTTCCGTTAAGGGAAATTGCTTATCAAAGCGACAATAATTTAATTAATTAGCAGTTAAATATTAATTTGAAGATTTCAAAAAATTTCTAGCTTAACTTTGATTAATTGGTTTCTAATTGGAAGTTGCATATCAAACTAATTAATTTCACTTAAAGATGATGCATTGATAAATTGCATTCATTTTATTTTTAAACATTATTAAATTATTATCAAAACGGAAATGATTAATATTCAAATTTTATCAATTGGGTCATCTTTAATTCTTGACATTAATAGATTGCAAGCCATTGAAAGGAACAATTATAGTGAAATGATCGTTTTAAGGCTATACAAACATATCTATAATATTTCACTCATATTTAAGGGTTGTCATTACCCCCTTTAGAACTGATGTAGAGATATCGTATTCAATGTTGTTGCATGACAAGCACCTTCCCTAAACACACGTTGGGCTCTTTAATACTGCAGTGAACAGATGCCCTTTGTCTTTATTCGACGCGCCACCTCATCTGACATCAGTACATAACTGGGTACACCGCTATAATACGCGTTAACCCTAGTACGTTAAATAACTACATCAATTTAAACGTCCTCATGCAGAAAATCAGTTTATTTATTAGTAACAAATGTTTCAATATTTTATTTCCCTGTTACAGTGACTTGTGGTTTCTCTGGGTACTCCGGTTTCCTCCACCAATAAAACTGACCGCCACGATATAACTGAAATATTGTTGATGGTGGCGTTTAACACCATAAACCAAATCACCCTGTTACATCAGATAAACAGATATTTCTCCCTTTATCGAAATACAATTTGTCAAAATAGAGCGTTACAGTTGGTAAATAAATGTTAGAAACATTCATGACTTTGATATAAAAAAAAAATAAAAATAAAAAAAACAACAGAATATACAATTTAATATATATTTGAATATACAATTTAATATATCTATTTTGCACATGCAAGAGTCATGAGAGTGCGATTTTCAATACGTGTCGCCGAAGACATTCCTTTAAATTAACTTTTTATACAATTCACAACTTTATTGCATTGTTTCATGCAGAAAACTCCCACTCCGTTTAAAATCATATTATATAAACATTTGTACATTGCGTGACAATAAAACATTAATAAGGGTAGTTTATTTTCAACAAGCGATGTTTTCATATATTACGACAAAACCTTCATAGTTCGACTTATTTTTCAGAGGTTCGTCATTACTTTTTATACAATGGATTATTGACGTGTTTTACAGATATTATTGTTTAAAGATTGAAAGTGACAAGACAAGCCCAACAATAACATCTCAATGACAGTTTTAACGCCAGGTAACAACAATAATTCAATGGCACCAAACAAGTATCCATTCAGAAAGAGTATGTTTGGATTGAAAACGCCAATATCAAAGTGTAGGAGACGTAATAACCTAGAAGATTTTGATGGAATAAGAAGTATACTATCATACAGGTATGTTATAATTTATTTACCTATTTTGATGAAATAAGAAGTATACTATCATACAGGTATGTCATACCTATTTTGATTGAATAAGAAGAAAACAAATGTATTGTCATACAACTATGTCATAATTTTTTTTAGCCTATCTTAGTACAACTTGATATAATTTTCTTTATAAAAAAATCTACAATTGTTGAACTTTTCTCTATGTAATCAGTAGGTTATACAACCATTTCTACTGATTATTAGAACCCTGTACACATTTTTCAAGTCCTCCTTCAATTTACGGCGTCTGTTTATTATCCCTTTGGTGTCTTCAATCTGTGATTGTTCACCCCCGGTTTTTAGTGGGGTTCGTGTTACTCGATCTGTAGTTTTATATGTATGTTTTGTAGATCGTTGTTTGTCCTTTTTGTTTTGGCCATTGTGATGTCTGTTCGTCTTCGATATACGGATCCTGATTACCTCCCTTTGGTATCTTCAAACTGTACTTGTATTTTATGTGATATTCTCCATACGTGAGACACTTATTCCTTCCTAAGGGAGAGGTACAACAAACAAGACTTATTTCCAATTTTTGCTTACAAAATTCTATATGGTGTAATTCAGCTATCATTAAATACATGATAAAACACCAATCTAAACTGTAGTTTCAAAAGTATGATCGGGATGCAATACACGTTCAAACCAACAAACCATGTATATTGTAAAATGTATGTCTAACATCTGAGTTTCACGTTGTTCTAGATTTTACCTAAGCTTAATATTTTCCGGTGAAAGTCTTATGTTGAAAACATACCATGAATATCAAAATAAAGAATCTAAATTCATCTTCCCAAAACCAGTTTGGTTGAATAAAAAGGTAGAAGCAAAATTCAGATGCGCCATATGTCAAAACATAATGTGTACAGCCAATATTAGATTTCATTATAGGCTTAAACATTTCTATGTGTCACATCCAAAATCATCAGGACCGTCGTGATCGTATGGTAGTTGGATTTACTACTTCCTGTGCAATCAGTGCCTATCACCACTAACGTTCTAAATTCGAATCCCGACCAGCCGAGGTGTACTCGACACAACAGTATGCGATAAAGTTTGTCAGTGACTTGCGACAGGTCGATGGTTTTCTCGTTTCCACTACCAATAAAACTGACCACCACGATATAGCTGATATATTGTTGAAAGTGGTGCTAAACATCATAACCCTCCAAAATCAACAACCACTTTACCAGATGACAGAATCACACCAAATGGGGGAGCACTTAATCTTTTTGAAACTGCTTAAAAAAGAAATTCTATCCTTGACTTTAGTGAAAGCATCATACCGAGTCGGATGTTTAATGTCTGAAACTGTTTAAGAACTGAAACTATATACACATGCACTTTAATGAAAGATTCATACAGAGCGAGGTGTAATCTTTGAAACTGTATATTTATTTTTGAAATTTAGTTCCTAAATAATGTAATTTATTAAAACTAAAGTAATTCTCCCTCATGCATTGGTAATCTTAGTCTATTTTAGCTATCCTGGTAAGACGCTTTCATTTACTTGCTCCAAAGCACTTTTAAATGTTTATCTTTCCATTTTGCTTTACTATGAGCGTACAAAAATGTACCTGATGAAGTTTATTCCAGAAACGCTTCGTGCGCACTAAATTGGATATCTACGTGTTTATTTTAATGGAATTCTACACTTAGCTTTCACGAGCACCTGGGTTCACTTCCGGGTATTTGTGGGGTCCGTGCTCTTTTTGTTTGTTTGTCTGCGAACTGTGTCTTGCTTCCCACTTTGTTGCCTGTGTATCTGGGTTGTCCATTCTTAATTGCTCCTTCGTTTTTCTCTAACTTTTACTTACCGAGTTGCATGTTGTAAAATCTTTAAAACTGTTTTAAAATGGGTAAAATGAAATTCTAAGCTTAATATTATGTCAATATGTCAATTTGTTATTTATTCATTTATCACGTTCTTCTAATAAAACACAAAACACACTTCATTTACCTTGATATCTAGAATGTTACCTTTTGTACAATCCTTAGTTAGAATCCACTTTTTATGTTATCTTTAAACAAATATCACATTGTATCTTCAAAGCAGGTGATGTAATTTCTCTATAAGTACACTCCAATAACCTTGTAAGGAATGTTACTTCATATTCAATCGTTTAATAGACGTTCAAAATTATGATTTGATTTTCAACCGTTGTATTGAATGAGCAGACAAGGGAAGTAATTTAGTCATAGAACCAAAAAATAGAAAGACTTCTTAAGTTCCATTTTTAATTTTCTCGTCTCAAAGCTTAACATGGTAAATTTTTTTAAAGGATTTCGGTGGTCTGAATTTAGATCAGTATACTTACGTTATAAATCTACAAATGTTTGTTAAGGGATACCAAGCTGTGGTTATATGTGAGAGTTGGCATTTTACTCACATGTTGAAATCACTCGCATGACCGCATAATTTCACTAAAAGATGGTTTGCAGGGGCGGATACAGGGGGCGCACCCGGCGCGTGTTACCCCCCCCCCCCCCCCCCCCCTAAAATTGGAAAAAAAATGATTTTTTGGGGTAAAATCGTGATTTTTCACACGAAAAACCCCCAAAAATGTTCGCGCCTCCCTCCGCTCGGCGCAATTTTTTTTAAGTGCGCCCCCCCCCCCCTAACTTGAAATCCTGGAACCGCCCCTGGTTTGTGCCCTTAACATTAGTTGAACCACCATGTTCCCCCTACAGTTTTTATTGAAGTATCTGTATCGAACCAGGAATGATTTGTGTGCTAGGGGTATCGATTTTGTCCCTTTCTACGAGTTTTTCTATTGGATTTTAGAACTATATATCTGCACAGATTCGCTTCCACTAAGCAAATTGTATATATGTACCATTAAAACATGAATGACTACATGGACAGTACAATAACAGTGTCGGTGAATGGTCGTAGTTAACTTAATACTACCTTATTAGGTAGATACCACTACATTTAGGACAAAAAATCCTAAATTATAATATTTAACAGATATAATATAAAAAAGTCATAAACATCTAAAGAAATTAATGGACTTCGTCAGAGACCAGATTAAATACGTCATCAATTAGCTGGAAGTAAATTTTGAATATATACATGTACTACTGATTTATAAAATACAAAAAGTGCTGAGTTAATCACCTGTTGGATTTGCTAGTTCTACCAGCTGATCTGACTCAAAGTTAACTATAGATGTCTTTACGGATATGATTTTATAAGTTTAGATGTGTTAGATTTTAACTGCTTGTCTTAGTTAATAACGTTACCATAGAAATGTGGATGGAATATACCCTTTTTTGTAAAATCTCTGCATGTAGAATTGTATTTATATGCAATGTATTTATGTTTAATCAAAGACTTTTAATATGGAAAGTCTTAAGATACCAAATGGGTATTCAGAAGACGTAAATAGAAGACGAAGAGACAATGCAATGACCAAGAAAAAAAAGGACAAAAGGACAAACAATGATCTACGAATCACTACACAGAAAACGTAAGATGGAGGAACGCGATAGTATATGAAAATGCATGCAAATATAAATAAATAGATATTTATATATCTGAATACTAAGCATAATAAAAACAAATAACTATTCTATATTATATCCCAGCTTTGCATAATTATTTTGATTAAAAGTCGATATATTTCAATATTTTTCTTATTCTTATAATTTCCCCAAACAAATCAAGAAAAGGATGTCCGTGAATTCGATATAATGTTTTGAGATTTTTAGACCATCTGATTAATATAATAAAAATTAACAGAAGTACTCGATCAAATTTACAAGAAACACTTACTTAATTAAGTAATTAGTGGTCTTCATCATAATATATATATGGCACATAAGGAGTTATAGTGTCTCAATTCATTGAATACCATCCATTCCGTTAAGACCAGTTTGAAGATACCAAAGAGGTAATCAGAAATCCTAAATCGTTTGGACAGAAAGCACATGCAATGATCCACAAAAAATTATACAGAAAACTAAAGATTCGGCAAAAGCGAACCCCAGTAAAAACAGAGAAGTAATCGGGTGCACCGGTATGTTTAACTGTCCATACTCCACTAGTGACTACACGAACATCATTTGATATTGAATCCATATTGGACACCAGAATCGGTTAATAAATGCATACAAAACAAACATTACATGAATTCCTTACAAAACAACGGAGAGTAAGGACGAACCGTAATTCATTTTAAGCGAAAATCATTCAGGACACTCAGTCTTGTCCTCAGATATTTGTGGATTTCATGTTGGTCGACCTTTTGTTCTATTGTCTTACTTTAAAATTGAATTGTTTGTCTCAAAATGGTTAACCTCTTATGCTTCGTGTGTTACATCCTCCGTAAAATCATTCTTTACAAAGTTGGTGTAAAGTACAGATTCTGTCAAAGTTCACAATGTTTTCCTAGTTACAACTACATCGCAACAATGTCTAGATATGCAATTTAGACATGGCAATCATGGAATGGTCGATCAACTCTCCATATCTGTTTTTTTAGAGTTGAATTCGTCTATGACTTGACTTTGTTTTGTCTATATAGGGTGGGTTCAATATATCATACACTATTACAAGACATTCAATCTTGTGTGTTTTTAATAATAAGTTCATCACATTTTATGCACGGGATTTCAAATTCAAAGTCAATGAGATTTTCTAGTAAGGTGACGATATGGAGACAAAAAGATTTTTATTTGTAAATCTTTGTACAATACATTTTTGTATTTATATTTTCTAACCCTTTATAACCATAGGTGTCGGTAACGAAATGCACCAATCCCCTATATATACTGTTATACCAGGTACATTTGTATATATAGAGATTTTGGGGACGATTGTTATCGACTCCTATGGTCATGGCTATGTATATATCCTGTTCATTTCCTTATTATATCACTTTTCAGTTGTTATATCATTATTATTTTTGTAATATAAACTTTTAAGGTCATCAGGGCCGTAACTAGGGGTTTAAAACAGGCGAGGCAAGGGTATGAGACCGCCGCTTGAGACTCACATGACCCATGTAAGGGGACGAAGTCTCCGGCCGAAAATTGTGACTTAACGGTCAAAATAACGCTTTTTTTTTTCTCTTTTTTTTTACATTTCTATATTACCAAAGTTTAATATCAGGGTTCCGCTGTTGAACTTGTGATTAAGCTAATCATATGATTAGCCATAATTACATGATTCATTCCTAATCACATAATTAGCTAATTCAATGATTAAATATGATTAGTTAGTGCATTGATTAAAAAAGAGTTCAGCAACAAAACTTAATCATTGCATTAGCTAAGTATGTGATTAGGAATGAATCATGTAATTGGCTAATCATATCATTAGCTTAATCACAAGTTCAACAACAGACCCCAGCCCATTAGTATTTTCGCAACTTCAGAATACAACAAATACTGTATATGGAACTATGATCGTTTTCAAAACAATTCAAAGTCATATTGTGTTCATGTCATTATAATGAAAACTTGTTTGTTGCAAATTTTTGTATAATTTATTGTGATAATAGTTTACAGTGTAAGTTTAATAATAACGGTATATCTATCTGCTGCACGTGAATTCAATCGAAATTTAATCACAATAATTTAATTATATTCTAAATTTTTGGAAGACTCATCTGATAGATCCCAATTCAAACCTTACCGTAATGGGTGTCTTCAATCTATGCCAACATTTTGAAATACAAAATGTATCATATTCAAGGAATGCCAACAAACATATTACTACAGGTGTTTGTTTAACAATTAATGATAATTACAGGTAAGTAAATTTGGAAATGCAGGTCTCAAAAGTGAAATATTGAAATTAACCCAAAAAATATAAAAGATACGACAAAAACTTTGTAAATAAAAAAAGATATGACAAAGAAAATTTGTATATAAGAAAATAGTGATTGTACGTATTTACTGGAAAACAATCGAAAAATGTTAGAATAAGTTTGTTAAAATCAAACAAAATGTAAAGACATGTTTAATTCTGGCACATGTCTGAGTTTGGTCTAGATTATATGAAAATGGTACATTTTCTTACAATTTCGAATTTTGTTATGTGGAAACACTTATGTAGAAACATTCATTTGTCCCAACCGTAAAACTGTATACAATACAGCTTGGAAACGAAAATTTTAATTTATAGTTAGGTTTAATCACAAATACCCTTGCTCATCACATTGCCATTATATATGTGGAAATATTTCACGTTGTTTTCCTAGCTCGTAGTTGAAAATTTTTTCCTACTGGGAAAATGATATGGGAATTAGACATTGTCGCAAAATAGAACTAGGAGGTGTTGCGAATATTTGCGGAATGATGGAGGGACAGACGTCGTGAACAGTTACACTATACATCTAAAGCTCCAATAGCCCAACGGGTATAACATGTTGATATCATCTGAAGAAATTTAGTTGAAGTATGTACGTGTTCTTTTTGAAAGCAACGTGAAAATTACCATTTTTAATGTGCAGGAGAAGCCTATCTCTATGTAATTTTTTTCTAAGCATTTTGCATGTAGTACATGTATATAATGGTCTATTATATATTGTTTATTCGGGAAATAAAAGATATTATACTAAACTCTAAGGAAAGTCTTAGACTCAGAGACCTACTAAATCGGATCACTTGCAAAATAGAGAAAGCAAAGATGGATCCAGCGGGTCTAAATTAACGGAACCAAACTCTGGAAAAAATTCCGGGACCCCCTTTCATAGTTCTCTCTCTCTCTCTCTCTCTCTCTGTTATTTTCTTTTTCTCTTTTTCTTTTTTTTTGTTATTGAGAAAATCAGACGAGACAAATGGTCATCAAACTAATTTAGTTAAAACTGTGTGTTGACGATAACCGCCACATTCTACATCTTGTACAGATAATGTTATGGTATAAGGGAGATAATTCAATGTGGTTTGATAATCACAATGGTTTAACTTGCCATGAAGAAGAAACACTAATCAGCAAAATCGGGATCAAATTATATGAGGGGAGATTTTTTCAGTGTTTCAGAATCGTCTTTCCTGTGCTTTAAATATCAACCTTTATCTTTTATGCATGGATGCAAATGTGTTTTAACATTTAATTAGCATTAATTAATGATAAATTCAGGTTGTTTTAAACTGTCGATCCTACAAATATATTGATGAAAATAATTGTATGTCGTTGAGTCAGTATCGACAGTTTAAATCTTGCCCGCTTGATTACTATTTGATTTTAAAAAAAAGTCTCAGTAACATTGTATCTAATTTAAAAATAAGAATTAAATGTATTTATAAGTAGACGTCCATACGAAAGTGATTGTTGTTTAATGCCAACTCAACAATTTATTAGCTATATCATGGCGAGAACATGTTACATTTCGATGAGATACTGATGATGTCAACTTTATGCTAAACTACACACCTTAGTTGGATCTGAATAGTTATATTAAAGCTCACTGAAACAACAGTCCGCGGGTAGACATGTCGCCCCTCTCGGATACATTAATTTTTATTCCGTGCCAGCCAGTCACGCCAATTTCAGTTATATCATATAGCGAGGACTAGTTGCATTCACCGAAATGATGACGAAGTTCGCTTTGTACAATGCCAACGACCAATTGAAGCTCACCAATACAACAGCTCGTGAGTAGACATGTCGCTCCATTCAGACAATCCCGATTCCGAGCCAACATGATGAGGAGAGAGAGAGAGAGAGAGAATTGAGGCTCACCAATACAACAGCTCGTGAGTAGGCATGTCGCTCCATTCAGACAATCCCGATTCCAAGCTAACATGATGAGGAGAAGCAACGAGAGAGAGAGAGAGAGAGAGTAATAATGAATACCAGGTATTTTAGCTTTTTTTTTTTGGATATCCATTTTAACTTGTTTGTCATGTTTAGCTTCATGTGTAATTTTAACTTTATTTTTTTTTTGTATTGCTCCTGTTAAATGTTATGCATGTTGTTTTTAATGGTAGCATGCTAAATTTCACAGCCTATGTTATAAAAAATATTCAAAGTTGTATATTTACTTTTTACATCATGATTTTTTCTCTAAAATTTATTTAGTAAATGAGTTAATTGCAATGAGAAATTCTCAAGTGACATGTCATCCACTACATGTACTCCGGCACTTTATTTTGGCTCCACCCTTGTCATACAATTCCTCCGAGTCGTCACTGTGTGTATCTAGAGTAAATAAATGTTGTGAAAAAAATTTGTAAAATAATCATGAGAGAAGATTCGATGATGAGTGATTGTTGTTTAACGCCAACTCAGAAATTTTATCATGGCGAGAACAAATTAATTTTCGATGATATTATGATGAGCTCCGCTTTGTACTAGACCAACACGATTAGATGGTGTGATACATATTCCACAATATGGTTTTCATTTTTCAAATTTTTGTGAATCTAATTAACTTACAATTTTAAAAACTTTAACAATTTTAAAAACTGATATGAAAAAAATCGCTGTACTACCATTACATTTTTGAAACCATTCGTTGCTTCTGATCTAAAAATTTAAAAATAATTCTAAATAAATATAACACTAAATAATTTTCTAAACATTTTATTTTTAGACTTTTAATTATTTCCAGTTGTCTTTAGTTGACACAATTAAAATTTAACCTTTGAAATATTTTTGCTTGTTAACATTGGACTAAGTAAAGTTCGATAACACCGATATTTAACCTACATATATGTCTTTGAATTCGGCTTTATTCTTGTTTTTAAATCTATTGAAATGCCTTGTAAGCAATATTGTACACCGCCAAAAGAGCACCTGTAAATGGAAGTCTTTTGTGTAAGAGATAAATAACTTATCCTTAACATTCAAAGCCCCGGATGTAAACAAAATGGAGGAAAGAATTTTACGATCTTGAAAAATTTGGAACAAAATCTAAAAAATATCATAATATGGCTCATTTTCAAAGCAACAGTCCCTTCTATAACCCAAACATTGGCACCGGATTGACAAGTACACCTATGAGAGGTGTTAATTCTTACAATGACGAAGTACAAGACGAACCTCCTATCCCAAATAGGTCACAAGTGCACAACAATGAACTATCATTTGCCAAGCCATCGTAAGTTCTCGTATTCTTGTTAAAGTAATTAGCAACTGTCTTTACAATGTAACCGCAGTTTTAATTCTAATTTTAATATGAAACAGGCACAGCCATGAATGCTCACGAATCTGAAAATTATCTTGTCAATTTCACGCTCATCCAGTGCATCAAAAAAGTGGGACGACTTTTTTTAGGGCCGAATCTAGTCTCATTCAATCGAACTCTCGTTCCTTGCGAAATCTCAAAGTTAACTTCAGAAAAAAAAATTCTTGTCAGTATGTCAGAAGAGATTTAATGAATTAAAAAATATCAATATAAGTAAACAAGCTAACAAAATGACTTTTATTACACACGGGTTCCGGGTTTCAGATGTATCGGACGTACGAGAAAGGGTACAAGATTTAGGATCGCCTTTGCACTTTATGTTAAGAAGATCGTCATTGAAAAGTAGCAGGCAAATTGATGCGGTCGGCCACGCCGAGCAAGCTTGCTCGGCGCCCTTTACGGTCTGGGGGCCGCTCAAGGCCCCTAGAAGCTCTGGGATAAATGGTGCAAAATCCTGCATTCTAGCTATAGGCCTCTCCTGGCACTTAATTTCATTATTGAAACTTCATTTTTTTGTACTATTTTTCTCATATATATTTTTTTACATTTTTCTAATTACCTGCATCACTGTCTATTCTTTGCTTTTTGAAAAGGCCGTCCAGTGAACCTTGTTTACATCTTTGTTTGCTTGGCACCACCATAGCGTGTTTGATAAGGGTGCCCCGTATAGGAGAAACGTTTATAATTTTGTAAGACGTCATTCGGAACTCATCGTAATATTCCTAAAAAATTAGAAAAAACAGAGAATATGTAACCCGGATAATTCAGTCCCTCTCCGTCTACGATGAGCAGAAAATAACGACTGATATTATTCGGATTAGAGGATATGTAACGATGTTTATTTGTAAAGATCTGCAAACGTAAACATGCTGATCAGTAGATACACGCACTGTACGTTGTAAAAGAAAAAAAGAAAAAAAAGAGCTCACTTACGCTCGCATAATAAATCTCCCAAATATTAAAAATGGGTGACTATAGACAGAACTGCAGAGGCATAAACTTAAACTGTGTTAAATATTATGTATGACATCTTTACAGCATACACATCCAATAGTAAAGATGGAAAGTCATAGCAAAAACATGATGTAATAGTAAAGATACAAATGTAACAAGTCATATGCTTGTTTCCACACTACAAATTTCGAATCTCGAATCGATTTGTCAAAATTAAATTCTTCTGCACTCTCCAAAGGATTTTACTAAATAATTTATTAATCAAATACAAACTTTCTTATTTTTATTTTTTTTTAGAAGTGGAAGTTATCTCTATTTTTTTGTGTACATAAAATATGGCAAATAGAATTCCACTTTCCAGTTACAACGGATAATTTGTTTCCATGATATTAAACTCTATTTTTGTTTAGCCATATTTCTACCGTTAAGAGTGAGCTATTGCTGCTTTATTAAAATAATGAACGGTGTTGTAGACCATGTAGGTTGAACCAGTGAAACTTGTAACTTCTTATTTGCATGACCAAAAACCAAGATTGAATGACCTGGTTATCAGATATGAGTATGGAGTGTGATAAATGAATTGTGAAGCTTTCGACTGCCATTTTTCAAATTTAACTTCTTTTTTCATTTTCATGATCTAACTCATGCAGTATGTGCCAAAAACCCTGTCTAGTAAAAATTGGTTCAGGCTATTAAAAATTGCATAAAATTTGCTTAATCAAATAGAAAACATTCTTCTAAAATGCTGTTCAGGATAGCTTGTCAAAATGTTTTTGGCAGACTGCTCGTTCATAAGCATATGTGATCCCTAAAATTCTTGATTGTTGGGTTTTGATCATAATCATCATTACACAAAGAAAATTTACAAAGTCAAGTGCTTGCACAAAAAATAGCGGAGTTATATGTAGCAGTCACACAAATATTTTGCAAGAGCTATGCAATAACTATCATGATTGACACTGTTTCAAGAACCTATAGTGTGTTGTATTTTAATTCCAACGGAACCTAATTTTTACAAGATCGATGCTATTTGCCATGGTTTTAGTTTCTCTGAAATTAGATTTAGAGTGAAATTTAAAATGGTTCCATACACGTTTTTTCAGTTCACCAGAAACATCATTGCAAACCTTTTAATATGAAGTTATCAATTTTGTTTCTATTCATAAATCAAATGAAAATGCTCAAAAGATCAGCGAACAAAAGTTTCACTTTGAAATTTGAGTCTTGTTCATAAGTAATTTCTTCATGTACCTACTATGCATACTGTACACTATATAGTACATGTATTCTGTAAACCTGGTATCTATAGACATAATTATATTGACTCTACCTTGTACTCATTTATATATAAATGTGAATTAATCTTATGTCATTTTATAGAGAACACTGAAGGGAGACTTTTTGCTGTTACTGTCTACCATAATAAGTAAAACTGTTGTAGTGTTTTCATTGGGGAAATGTTATGTTACAGACCTGTAGCCCTTTTCACAAAAATTCGTAACTATAGTCCTAACTTTTTCACTTAAGATTATCTTACGACAAATTTTAATCTTACGACTAAAATTACACTTACGATAAAAAATTCTTCCTTAGGTGTACTCGATACAAATTTATGTGATAAAGTTTGTCAGTGATTTGCGACAGGTCAATGGTTTTCTCCGAGTACTCCAGTTTTCTCCACGAATAAAACTGACCGATATATTGTTGAAAGGGGCGTTAAACACCATAAACCATCTTCCTTAGCAACTTAGTTTCATTTCCATAGCACAACAAAGCATTTTTTTTAATAAAATTATTCTATAAAATATCCCCGGCACTAATTTATAAGCAGTTTTTATGCTATGATGTGTTTGTATGTTTATATTGAATTGTTATCTAATACAAAACAATGTATATGAATCGGTCACCAATAACTGCACAACATATGAACGGTTATGATTTTCGTATAGAGGAACATTTCTAATGCATGTAAATTAAAATGATCTATAATAATTATCATTACTTGGAGTTGTGCGTCATCATCCACGCGTGGTTACTTTTGGTAGAAGTATTTTTTAAGGGAGTGCATCTGAAGTGTGAAAAAAAACCTATTCATATAATTCATTTTATCGGTTATTTGTCAGCAAAATATTGACCCCTTTTTTCCAATTAATCCCATCCCACATAAAATTAAACGCTTGTTCTTTTACTGATGAAAATTTATCCCGATTTTTCTGAGATAACCCAAATTAAGATGTGTTTATCGTCTATCAATCATGAAGACGAATAAATATCCCTGTTATATATTAATGTTAATATAACAGAAGAATGTACACAAGTTTATGTATTGCCAGGTTGTTCGATGATCATCGAAGTTGCCAGAAATTAATAAATTATATTACTAATATAATATAAAGGCAAAAATCAAAACGATATCATTGGATCCAGAAAATTCCAGTCCTAAAGCGGCTGTTCATACAAAACTTGTGTAAGCGAAGTAGATTCTAGAAGAAAATCCCGTATTCCTGTTTTTATCAAAAAAAAAAAAAAATGAAAAAAAGAATTCTCCCCAAGTTTGCAAGTAGTCTTTTCGATTGTCGATCGTTCCCAATTTGAAATCTAAAATTAATGAGAATTATCCTGATTGTTTTGGTCATGTAAACGATACACTGCTGCATTGAAAAGGTAAATGTACGGAATGCATCGTTATAGACAGACTCTGTTATTAGTCACGCCAGAAAAAGGAGTAAACAACAATGCCATTTGTAGCGTCTGTTTGTATTAAACCATATTCATTTCAATAAACATTTATCAATATGTTTAAATAGGTTTGTCATACGGTCAGAGAAAATGCGCTAACGATGAATTGCTCTCTTATTTTCAAGTCGAAGCGCCAATACATCGTCCATCTTTTTTTCTATTTTTTTCACTTAAGATAAAAGATAAGACCAAAATTTCTCTTACGATCAAAATTTTACACTTAGGACAGGGTAGTTTTACACGTAAAGTTAGGACTATTTTTACACTTAAGATTATCGTAAGTATTTTTGTGAAACTCTTTTTAATCTTAGTTTTACACTTACGACAATTTTTTATCGTAAGAATTTTTGTGAAAAGGGCTACTGGTCTATGTTCCAATATATGTACATAAATTGATAAGCTTATATTTATAGAAACAAACTATTTGAGCAGGATCTTTTACGTTCATTTTGGTTTTTAGAATGCACGGTAAATGTATATCCTCTCTTTCTAATATAAATTGGTAATTCTTCTACTAAATTATGGCAAATACTCATACTTGGCTGCCTCCAACTAGTTGAAGATTATGTCAGAAAATACAAATACATTTTTTGAAATTATTAATAATTAATATTTGATACATATTGGAACATAGATTCTTACCATTGTATTACTGTGGTGGAGTGCAATGTATTTTAAAGTATTTAAAATTGGTTCATGTGGTGCACAAAATAAACACTCTCCCAACACGCAATATATATATATATACACCTATATTTATGGAAGAATATTGCACTTGAACACAATTATATAGGTGTCACATGATGTGATGGTTGTTTTTATATGTATATACAAGAATTGATTTTGGGTATTTTTTGTCTGTTTGTTTTAAAATTTTATATGGTCTCTGACCACTAGACTTAAATTCCCATGCTTTGTGAATGTCACTAATATATAAGCAGTCCTTATGATGAGCACTGGTCCTTGGCCCCAGACCAATAAAACTTTGTTGGAACCAGTAATTTTTTCAGTTTTTATTTAGAAATATATAAAAATAAATTCAAGACTGTGATTCGGACGAGTAAATACAAATTTTCATTTCGAGGACTGTATAAGTACAAATTATTTTTTTTACAATGTATCAGGTATGTTCAGAAATCTAAACACTCGTGTATATGTGCTGAACATGTTGCTGTTGAGAAAATAAACAATTGAAGTATTTACCTTTATGTGGTTGATTTATTTTAATGAAATAACTATTTGTTATTAACATATTATCAAAACTTTGAATGTTAGGATGAATATTTAGTTTAGCATTTTAATTCTTTACGGATATAGAGATCTTCATTTATTATTGTGAGTTACATTAGTACGTTCATGATCAGTTCAGTTAGAAACATCAGCTTGTATTATCACTGTAATAGACTCGTCCCTCTTCTCAGTCGTACTGATATATATCTTTTGCTCCGTTAACTATAGTTACTTACTTTCTTATGTATTTTCAGTGATTGCAACTAGCACTCTAAATATAAAAGAAAATGTTGACGATGTAACAGGTATTAAGCAAAATAAAAGATAAAACCATATCACCGAGATGTGTGATACGTCTATCACAGTGATTTATCATGCTATGTCCCTGACTGTACTGTAGCTAAAGTTTGTTCATATATCAGATTAATTAATTGTACTTGTAGTTTTGAAATACATGTTACTTTCATTATTGATATTCAATATTCATAAAATCTTAAATTAACATTTGAGTGTAATTTAAGGCATGACTTCAATTTTTCTTTAACCTTCTTTGAACATATGCATTTTTCTTTTGCAGTAAAGTGAAAGATAACTGGACTCCCTATGTTCAAAAACAGGGTGATCTATTCTATGTGCAAGTGAAGGATTCTCCACAACCGGGCCAATCAAGGAGAGTTAGTCAAGACAGATATTACTATCATTCAGATACACCTGAACCAGTTCATAGGTCATCACCTAATGATTCCCCGTCCGTAGAGAAACAAAGAGACTCTCAGTCTCAATACAAGGAAAAGTGCCATGAAAAACACGTCAGTTATGATACATCTCAGGATTATAATAATTTTTATGAAAAAATTGGACACAACAAATACAGTCATAATTTATACGGACATCGGATAGAGGATCAAAATAGTTCACGGTCCAGCGGATATTCCGAAAGTTCGCCACCCCATAACGAAAACTACAACGGTGACATTAATCATAATTTAATTAACAGAAATGTACATTCAACACATTTGAATAATTATGGTTACGATAGTGATTTTTATGACAAACATAGTGACGTCAGCGTTGATCGGTCTTCCGTGGAGAGTACGCCCACAAAACCTGCAAAAATAAAACATGTTTACATAACGCCCAATCCTTACAGTTGTAGGAATGGAGAAAATTTATCCAGTATTGCACTGTGTGAAAAACTATTTGGTATAACTCTTTATCAGTATAATAATAAACAATGTAAAAACTCCATAGAGACAACATACAAAGACAGGAAGTTACTTGTACAACATGTATTATTGTCAAGTCCTGCTGGTAGATCTCAACAAGTACACAGAGGTAAA
This sequence comes from Bathymodiolus brooksi, assembly GCA_963680875.1. Lineage (NCBI taxonomy): Eukaryota > Metazoa > Mollusca > Bivalvia > Mytilida > Modiolidae > Bathymodiolus > Bathymodiolus brooksi. Next base: position 96,383,342 of record OY804582.1, on the reverse strand, counting down.
TAATATTTTTTTAGCAATAACACGCCTTTAAACGATATTGCTATCCTATTTAGTTCCATTATTTACATATGTGTAAAAGAATACGTTTATTTGATGGTTGGTTTATAGTGTTTAACGCCACTTTCAACAATATTTCAGTTATATCGTGGCTGTCAGTTTTATTGATGGAGAAAACCAGAGTACCAGAAGAAAACCACAGACTTGTCGCAAGTTACTGACAAACTTTATCACATAATGTTGTATCAAGTACGCCTCACCATGAAGGGAGTTTGAACTCGCAACTTCACCACCACAACGACTCCTTGTAAATATAAATCGTAACAAAGTTAAAATATATTTTTAATCAATATATTTTAAACAACAAAATTGATCTTACGCTCACAATATGGATTGTCATGATCTCTGTATTGATTTGTGTCCGATTTTGCTTAATTTTACTATTAAATTTCTGTTTCAGGTGATATGATGGTAGCTATTAATGATATAACTGTTACCTGTGAAAACTTGCAGGTTGTTTGTCATAAATTATCTAGTAAAGTAGTAAGTATGTAACTACTCATAGATTATTTGAAACACATCAATATAAAGCTGTAATTATAAGCAGTTTATGACACTGGCACCAATACACATGGCATGAGATGAAATTTAATCATGTGAATAAATAATTTGAAAAAAATTTCTTAAAGTATTTTTTTTTTAATATTGAGGAAATATGGATAAAAACAGTTTTTGTGCAGAAAAAAGTTTTTTTTGGTGATTTGTACGAAAAACTAGCCGAAATAAGAATTCATGACAATTGCAGCATATTAAACTTAAAATTGACTTAAAGTTTGTTGAGGTAAAGCAGTTGAGCTCTTTTAGAGTTAAATAACATTTGGTTTCACTTGAATGTCAATAACTTAATACTATTTTCCATTACAGGTAAAACTGTCCTTTCAAGTACCAAATGTTGTGGGGCCAAAGCCAAGCCCTCCTCCTCCAGTTAATCCTCAGTTTGCTTTGACTTCACCCCGTCCTGTGACAACACCATCACCACGCCCACGGCATCATCGTAAACCAGGAGAAAATCTTTCTGATCTTGTGTTTGGTGATGGTATACAGAATCATCTGTCATATCTACAGGGTACATCTTGTTGTGTGATGTATCTGACACTGGAAGGAGATGGCAGTGCTGATACAGAGAGTGTCAGGGTAAATTATTTGTCAAGAGACTAGACTGTAGTCAGGCTTCCTAATTTTATATATTTAAAGCCAATCCAAAGACAATAACTACTGGCCAAGAATACGGAAAATTACTACTCTTTATAAATTTTTTTTACTTCAGGCTAGTATACAATGTATCACTTGTCTTCAACTTATGTGCTGTAATTTAAAACTTGTGTTGACTTTGTGAACTTTGATATTTCATGGAGCACTTTACATATGACAAAAATTCTATTACTAAAATAATTTAATTTATTAAAACTAAGGTCAGTCTCCCTCAGGAATAGTTAACCTTAGCTGATGTTGGCTATCCTGTTTAGATTCTTTGGTTTACATACTCACAAATTTTTTTAAATTATCTTACGTTCCAATCTTTTGACTTTGAGCGCATTCCTGATGAAGAAGGTTACTCCAGAAATGTATCGTGTACAATAACTAGGATATTTACGTTTTAATTAGTGGTATGTAAAATTATACATTCAAAGCGATGACCAAAAGTATTAAGAGTTGAACATAAAAAAATGACATGACAAAAATAATACTGTCATAAAGTATTCTTGCTTGATAACTTCATCATTTACATATACAACAATAGTGTTACCGAAGTTGATATTTCTCATATTTTGTTGAATTATTGATGACGTACGGTCGGAATTGAGGGAGGTAATATATGGATATTAGAAATATTTACTGAAGACAATAATGAATTGTATGTTTACAGGAAGATATAGTATACCAGTACCCTCCAGGGGACAGTAAATTATTGGAGGTTAGAGGCTTGTTTCTAACATTATGTAGTGTTTTACCAGAGGTAGCATCAAGTTCTGCCAGGAGGTTAGTAGATTTATTTGCAGGATAATAGTCAAAATATAGTGTCTAGCAGCCATACCGATATACCTTAGAGTATGTAGATTTTGACATTTACTAAATTTTAATATATTTTGTAAACTTTGTAATAATTTAATGTAATGCAACTATGGTAATCCTAGCTAAAATACAATATATTTGAATGAAATATTCTGTATAATGTATCTGGGTTTAATGAATATAAAGAATTTTAACCTACGCCAAATAAAATAAAAGTTCTGGTTCTCAGACAACACCGCCCCCTCAAAATTTCGGTCGATGGGACGTTTTTATTGCCGTACAGAAAAATAATAGCCGCCGCACCGTATTTTTGAAGAAATGTTTTTTCAAATTTACCGCCAAATTTAAGTTTTCAAGCGTGGCACGGACTAGTTTTGACAAACATTTGAATGACTGACCAGTCGAAAACGAAAGTAAAAATTCAGCATGGCTGCGAGTGAAAACACTGTCCTCATCAGTTTTAATGTACAGTTACATTCCAAACAAATAGTTCCGTGGACTATCCTGCCTGTTGACAGAGTAAACACTATTGTGTTGTTTGTTTGCCAAAATAGTAGAATTGAACTGGTTTGCGTTATGTTTTTAAACCGCTGAAAATAAAAACAATATATAAAAACCCTTCCCATGTTGGATTGGAAATAAAAACAAAAAATAAAAACCCTACTTACCTTGCCCTTTTTTTGAAATCCATTGTCTGAGAACCAGAACATTTTTTTTAGATGGCCCTATAGAACTGTTCTTCCAAATGTTATTTTTGAATTATTTACAAGTAATTTATATACAGAAGAAAAATGACATGAAAATAAATTGCAGTGAACAAAGTACATGGAAATATGAGAGAACACCATCATAAAGCTGTTAATTACATCATACATGTAATAAGTACGAAAGGATATGGATTATGGATGTAAATTAACATGAGAGACTATCAAACTTTTACACATAGACACAAATTAAAGTAAAGAAACAACATCTCTATTGCTGTTCTACATTTCACAGTCACATAGTAAGAAAGGATATAGATGTAAATGAACACTATAGACTATCTAACATTACACTTAGACACAACTTAAAGTAAAGGAATAGCTCCTTTATTGTAATTCTACATTTCTGTCACTGTAGGGTCTTCAGCAATGAGCACAACTCATACAATGTTAATATTTATTGTTTCAGTTTTAGCAATTTGATAACCATGTTATTTGCATTTTTAGTTCAACACTTGTTCACCAAAGACAGAAGATACATATAGCTTACCAAAGAGATGGTCGGGATGTTCTGGTTATAGGATTACCTGCTGATAAGTATGTGTGTTACTTTACTTCTGTGGAATAATTTCTCCCATTTTTCATTGATTATTACCTTTTGCAAACCAGTCTGGCAGGGTTCACCACACATAGTAAAAACAGGGCGACTTGACTTCTCTCTCTCTTGACTTAAGGGCGAAGTGAGGGAAAATCTGGGAGACTTCCGAAAATCAATCCAAATTTTAACGTTTCTTTCCCCTCTACCGCATGATCCCCTACCTTTCACAAAAACGAACAATGATCTTAAAAGGATGCAATTAACGAGTTTGGAATAAAATATTGAACATCAAGCCCTGTATGGATCACATTTCAGGAACATGGGAGCTCCTTTTATGTGAATATTGAAGAAAAAGTACGATTATTGGTGAAAAAAATACGGACTTGAAAAGACTGACAAGGCGACTAAAACTTCGCTTTTTGACAGAAATTGGGCGACTTCATTGAAACCAAGGCAAAGAAGTCGCCCACTTCGCCTGGTTTGGTGAGCCCTGGTCTGGGTAGTTCAGGGATAGAGCTTAGCAAGGGCCCAGTAGCCCAAGACCACTAAAATTTTGACTGGCCCCCTGAAAATCTTCAAGTCAATAGCCAAGGTGGCTACTGAAATACTGAGTATTTCATGTCCGAAGTTGATTTCTTCTACAGTAATCTTCTTCTACTTTCTATGTATTTACTTTACATATGAAATATATATTGCCATTTTGAAATACGTACAATAAAAATCCTTTGAAGTTTGACCATGCAAGAATTCTTTAGCTGTATTAGTCTTGATTATGAGTGCCATATTATATAATATTTGTGCATTGTTTATTTTACAGAGTTTCTAAGACATGTGTAGAAAGAATTTTACAACAACTACATCATCTGATATTAGTATCATATGGTCCATTACACGGGTTAGTCATATTGCATTTTTATACGAACTCTTATACATCCAGTGCATTATCCGGGTAATGATTAAGTTGTTATATAAAAATAATTCTCCAGTTTCATGGAAGAAGTTTTTTACCTTTGTATTGAAACACTAAGAATGTTACTATTGAAAGTTAACTCTTACATGCATGTTTCAAAGCTTTGATCTCAATTCATTTCAAATTAATGTAAGAATTGGAACAATGCACATATAATAGTTGTGCTCAGTTTCTTCATTTGCTAATTGCAGAGTGAAAATAGACAAGATGTTAGTTACATTACATTTTGGTTATGGTTTGTGGTGTTTTAATGCCACTTTTAACAATATTTCAGTTATATTGTTGCGGGCAGTTTATTGGTGGAGGAAACCGGAGAAAACCACTGACATGCCGTATGACACTGACAAACTTGATCACATAATGCTATATTGAGTACACCACGCCATGAGCGGGATTCGAACTCACAACTCATTACATTTTGAATTTTAAGGAATATTAGATATCTATAAATATGGTAGTTCATGTACAGTCATAAAGTTACTATTACAGTCATTGAAATGGAAAATTTGAATTTACTGGTCCAAATCATATTCTTGAATTTATTTTTATATAGTTCTAAATAAAACTGAAAAATTTACAGGTCCGAACAAAGTTTTACTGGTCTTGAGGACTGCTATTGTATACTTGAAATGGAAATAAAAAATTAAAATTCCGAACACCCCTTAAAAATTGACACTATTGAATTAACATTTTTGTTTAAGAATATTAGAACTTAAGTATAATTAAATTTGTTTTATTTATCAGTGCCTTTAGAGATCTTAAAAACAGAAGCCAGTTAGACCAGTTATTTTCACTGTCCTTGTATAATTTACATGATATTACTCAGAGTGCCATGTTATCTAGTCAGTCATCAAAGATCTTTACAGAGTTGATACCAGGTCCTAAAGCTATCAACTTCACAGATGATACAAAGGTTAGTGTCATGATATAGCACTTCTTGCATTTGTGTGTGTCTTTTTGTGGAGTTACAAAAAAATTAATGAAAAATGCTATAAACTATTCACAGTGTTTGATGATAGAAAAAAAGCATGCAATATAGAACTGTCATCCATTTTTTTGGGGTGAAAATTCATATAACTTCAGTAGCTAATTGGAAGTACTATTGCATTTCTACTATTGGAACATTGAACAAATATAAATACTATTTTTTTCAATGTTATTTTATATATTTTTGCAATCCTAATGGAATTCACATGAATATAAAGGAGAAGTTTAAAGTTCAAAAGTTCTATTTAAAGTCAGTACATATTTCACAAAACAACATCAGGTTTCAGGAGCTTTCAAACAGACGTGCATGATAATAGGATCAAAAATCAATAAAGCAGTCGCGACAGCACACATACACCAAAAAATAAGCAAAATGAAAGAAGTTGGAAAGTTGAAACTTTTAAATAAGTGATATGAATGTAAATATTATTTTATCTGACACTTAGATGACTACTTGTACAATTGAATAAGTATCTTCATCTATATTTTAATATTAACACTGTATAGTATCATATTTACAAACTTGTAGTAATAATTCTAAATTTTAACCTAATTTCTAAATTGTTCACAGAGTTTGGAAATAAATAAATCATTAAACAGTACATTAGTATTGATTAGTAATTTGGGCATTTTTCCTTTGATCCAACTGAGTGATATTGTCAGTATTCATACTGGAAAATATTGGTCGGTGTAACGTCACATTATGACATTTAATGCCAATATAAACAATAATGTTAGTTTTGGAGGTGTCAACATATATCATCATTAGTATCACAGCTCGTCCTATTGGACCCACTGTGATACTAGTGATGATGTTTGTCCCGACCATCAAATCTGCTAGAGGGCCCTGGTGGCTCAATGAGTTAGGTAGTTGAATTGCCTAACAACTCATTCAAGCCTATCACCAATATGGCGTGGGTTCGCACCCGGCTTTGTAAATTACAAAAAAGGGTGCACTCGACTCGCAGCTGCAAGTGATAAAGTTTACCAGTTGCTTGCCCATGGTCGGTGGTTCTCTGCAGGTACTCCGGCTTATTCCACCACTAAAACTGGTTGCCATGATATAGCTAGAATATTGCTGAAAGTGGCGTTAAAACACAAAAAATCAAAATCAAATCCAATCTGCTGTTATTCTATATATATTACATTGCATAGCTTTATTTAAGAATGATATTGTGTTTGTATTACAGTTATTATGTGATGAAATCCTCAGTGAGTTTGAAGCTTCTGACTTTGATGATCTTGTAAGTAGAATTAATGTCACTAGATAAGCAGTTATAGACATTAAGTGGGAATTGAATATTTTTATACCCAGAGTTATGTCCCTTTTTTCAGCTTTATCATATTGAGACTATTCTACCAACAGTTTGAATTGGTTGCCTTGCTTTTTTGCAAACATATTGAAATATGCATATTTTTTTTAATTTTGGGATCAGTTTCTTCCAAAGTTGAAATACTAAATCAAGTTTGTTATATTAGGGGAAAGGCTAAAGACAGCTCTTTGTCGTTGCAAAAGCCCAATTTCTAACTAACTTGTCAATTCATTTAAATTTGCGGATACCAATTTTTGTGGATTGAGGAAAAATTTCATTTTCCTGGATACGTATAATCGTGGATCCCCTGCAGTTCGTGTGTATTTGGTGACAGATATTCATTGAATTCTTCATTTCGTAGATTGATACTATCTGCCAAACTTGGTCAACCACGAATTATAATGAATTTACTCCACCAAACTTGGTCAACCACGAATTATAATGAATTTACTCCACCAAACTTGGTAAACCACGAATTATAATGAATTTACTCCACCAAACTTGGTCAACCATGAATTATAATGAATTTACTCCACCAAACTTGGTCAACCACAAATTATAATGAATTTACTCCACCAAACTTGGTCAACCACGAATTATAATGAATTTACTCCACCAAACTTGGTAAACCACGAATTATAATGAATTTACTCCACCAAACTTGGTAAACCACGAATTATAATGAATTTACTCCACCAAACTTGGTAAACCACGAATTATAATGAATTTACTCCACCAAACTTGGTAAACCACGAATTATAATGAAATCACTGTATAACCAAATGATTATCATGAAAATAATCAAGTTTTGATGGATGTTTCCTCATAAAGATTCTCACTATTGATTGAAGACAATTGTTTTTGTGGACCTCCTTGCTTGAATATCTACTTATAATATTGTGGTTTTTTTATTTAGCTGGATCAAGTGTCAAGAGAAGGAAGAAGAGAATACTCTGTTCTTGGAACTTGTGCATTTTATAAGGTAATTATGCTTGTTATGTGAGTTTTTGGTGACTTCACAGTTTCACATGCTGTTTCAACCAATTTTTTGAAAATTAGATTACTATTGAACAAGAGCAACCCAATTTTTTTTGGGAGAGTTGTGTAAATTTTGTTTACCTTTAAATATTTACATGAATACAAAGGTATAAAGCATAAAAAAATATAAATGTGTGTAAAGTATTTCACCTTAAAGTACAAATAGCTACAATTATTTGTTCTAATTTTAATTTGGTATGTGTCAAAAAGAGAAAAAATGATACAGAGAAACCTGGCAAACAGTTGGAAATAGACAGATGTTTTGTTTATAGAGGTCAAATTAAAGATTTCTGACATTGGGACTTTTTTTAAAGTTTATTTATGCAGGATTCTGTTTTATTCAGGGTATGGTTTAGCAGTTTAGACATGTTTCACATTATATACATGTATTATGTCAAAAATATCTTTAACATTTTAATATTAATTACTGTTACTTCATATCTTGTACTATTTAAATAAAATTTTCTTTAATTTTCTTTTCAGGAATATTTAATATGTAATCATTTTTGCCGGTCAGATTTACAGGACGTCCATTTGTTTCTTAAACACCATTGTATACTTAAAATGTTGGCTAAGAAGTCTGTAGAAGAATTAGTAGTATGGAGAGAAATGTTCCCCTCACAGTATTGTCACCAGGGTCAGTCTTGTCCTCCAGGATATCAACATCCTAATGGTAGATGGTTCTTACTGGTAGTCGGCATGGTGAGTTGGATAAAGGACAGTAAAACCTGCCTTAAAGGGCTTCTGTATGACAGTTTGATTTTCTCCATTTAATGAAAAATACATGTAATTTGAACCTGTGTTAATAAGAAAGGATATGGATGTAAATGAACATGAAATACTATCCAACGTAACAGACAAATTAGAGTTAAGAAACAGTCTTTATATTGCTGTCTACGGTAGCATCTTCAATAATGAACATAACTCATATCCTAAGATGAGTATGAAACATTCCCCTAGACTGCAGTTGAGTGGCATTCTTTACTATTGATATAAACACTACATATGATACCATAAACATTGCAAAAATTAAGTTTCTCAATTTACTTTTAGAAACATTTTTTGCTGTGTACATTACTGGAGGCTGGTGGTTGTTCTAAATCACAGAAAGGAAATCCTGGGCCACACCCATTTTATGTCAGTCAAGCTAAGGCCACTCTGTTACAGTTTGAAGCAGATGAAGTCACCATGACACAAAGTATTGAACACAGGTAGGTTAAGGTGTAACCTGTCAGTACACTAATAAGGTGGGAATATTGTTACACAGAACATATTTTTTTTGATGGGACAATGCCAACATAAAAGGGGCCGTCATAGTCGTGATCGTATGGTAGTTGGATTTACAACTACCTGTGCAATCAGTGTCTATCACCACTAACATTGGGAGTTTGAATCCTGCGGTTTTCTCCGGGTACTTCGGTTTCCTCCATCAATAAAACTAACCACCATGATATGGCTGAATTATTGTTGAAAGTGGTGTTAAACATCATAACCCTAACCCCTGCAAACATAAAAAAAAACTGAGAGCCATTATAGGCAAAACAATTAATGGATTGGTATAGAATGAATTAGAAACATGTTAATTAATTTTAATTCAATTTGTTCTGAAACATAAACATAAACATATAGGTTTAAGGTTATATATGATTCAGAGAAATTCACAGATATTGAGACTTATTTTACAGTTTTATTTATAATTTTCATGATTTAAACCATGAACAAATGTACTTAAATACATTGACAAATTCAATGTGACTATTGCACATTTATAACACATGTATAGTGGAACCTGTATACACCAAACCCTGTATAAACCTGAATCCTGTATAAATCACACTTTATATAAAGTACCAATGTAGGAATAATCTTTGTTATATTATCAGCCAAACACATGTCTATTTTAAACACAAAAATTGGTCCCAAGGAGGTTTCGTTTAGACAGGCTGCACTGTATCATGTGAATTTTGCTTGAATATCACACAAGTAAAACAAACATCTAAAAACACTTACCATATGTGTACTTTTTGTCTCATATACATGTATATACAGTAGGTTACAAGTACCAAGTGTCGTATTTTGCTGGTTAATCAATAATAAGAACCATATGTTTTTGCAGGTTATCAAAAATATCAAAAGGACCATGTTTGTCAGGTGCTGATTCTGTTATCACTGGACATAAACAAAAGAAAGATGAAAATATTACCATAACACCTCAGAAATCTAGAATATCTTCCAGAAATCGTAAGTTTTACTGTGTATTTTTTCCATTATATTTTTTTGTTTATAAACATTATGCATTGCATTATCTCCCCTTGATTAAAGCACATTTATTAGCTAATTGAATGCATTATGTCCCCTTGATTAAAGTATATTTATTAGCTAATTGAGAGCATTATCTCCCCTTGATTAAAGTACATTTATTGGCTAATTGAATGCATTATCTCCCCTTGATTAAAGTACGTATATTAGCTAATTGAATGCATTATCTCCCCTTGATTAAAATACATTTATTGGCTAATTGAATGCATTATCTCCCCTAGATTAAAGTACATCTATTGGGTAATTGAATATTCTGGATAATTGAATAATATTATCTGATATTTACTGTATGCAAATAGACCAAGTTAACTATACACATTATTCAGTATATGCCCATAATGTTATAATATTTAAAAAAAAATTGATGTTAATGTTTTTATGTGATATAATTGTTGTATTTTCAAGATGTTTTTGTCTATTTTTATTAATATGTTGTTCAACTAAAAATAAAATACCACTGGAAAATTTTCCTCTATAAAGATGAATTTTCTTTAAATACCATTGATAAAATTTGATTGTGTTTACAGCTCATGACACAGACCATGACAGTAAAGGTACCCCATCTCATGGTGGTAGTGGAAACTCAACTCCCGTTATGAAAAGACAAGGCAGCAAATTATCTTATGGGTCAAATGATTCAGGAGAAAGTACTAATAGTAATAATAAGGTAATATACTTGAGTCACACACCCCCCCCCCCCCCCCCCCCCATTAATACAAAACTGGGGGGGAGGTCATATAATGTGTTCTATACATCGGAAGAAATTGTTGCACAGTTCTCCTTTTATATGGTCAGTACCACCAATGGCCATTTTCCTTATCAGGCCAGATTTTAGATGCATCGAGATAATAAAATAACTAGTGAACTATACACACTAAGAGAGACCACCCTTCTTATAAGACCAAATTTTAGATGCATTGAGATAATAAAATAACTAGTGAACTATACACACCAAGGGAGACCACCCTTCTTATAAGGCCAAATTTTCTTTCCAGAAGGGATGACTCTATAAGAGAGGAACTACTGTATTAAAATAATTGTAGGTAAAGTAATTACTGCACTTATGTAATTTATATGCAAAAGGTACAATCAACATCTATACATATGATATTTTTTACAAATTGGAAAAAAAAGACTAGACAATTTTTTTGGTTAGAAATTTGAATATTAATGAGATTTTTGCTTTAAATTGCCTGTATGTTAAAAGTGTTTGTACATGTTCATGTCTTTTACATACTGATTTATAAATCTGTATTTTTCAGGCAAAAGTAGGACTAACTAAAGCAGGATCAGTGTTTGATATTCCCAGTTTTCAACATGTTGTATTGTCTCAGGGGGATGACATTTCACATATCAAGTAAGTACATGTATTAACATAGATCCTATCGCTTAACAAACAATCTTTTTCTCCCCTTAAGGGCCATTTGAACTTCTGATTCGATATAGCCAACTTGATAGGGAGTCCTTGTTATGTTAGACATTCATGTCACACATATGATCACAAATCTGTCTAAAGTTTAAATTGTAGGACCTTTTAATTTGACATGCTTGATTGTCACCAACTAGAGATGGATTGAATTTTTTTCTGGAGTTATGTCCCTTTATTTACATTTAATTTTAAAATAGCAGATCGTTCAGGTTGCTTCTCCTAGTGTAGATAGAATCTGATGACTCTCTCATTTAGCAGCGTTAGTTACTACCACATGGACACATTTATAAGTTTTAAGGGAAAAAAAGAATACCACTATATGGATTTAAGAGGAAATATCAATTAGATAGTTACATTTTTATTGAACAGTACAAAATTTAAATTATTAAGATATTGTGTGAATATTTTTTTTGCATCTAGTTCATGCATTGACTGTTTTTAGCTCACCTGACCCAAAGGGTCAGGTGAGCTATTGTCACCACTGAGCGTTCGTCCGTCCGTCCGTTAACTTTTCACATTTTAATCAACTCCTCTGAAACCACTGGGCCAATTTGAACCAAACTTTGGTGGAATGGTCCTTGGATGGCCCCCTTCCAAAATTGTGTCCGGTGATCCCGACTTCCAACCAAGATGGCCGCCAAGCTAAAAATAGAAAAAAGGGGGGATGAAATTTTAATTGTTCATTGCTGCTTTAGTAGAAGTCAAAATGAGCTCAAATTTTAACTGCAGCTACATGGCAAGGAGTAGTTTAACATATATTCCGGGTTTTTCTGAGAAATTTTTCTTTCAGCCGATATATACCGATTATGCAAATTAGGCATATTTTGATAAAAGATTACATTTAAATCTTCTCCTCTGAAACCACTGAACCAAATTAAACCAAACCTGGCAGGGATGGTCCCTAGGTGTGCCCCTTTCAAAATTGTGTCCGACAGCTCCGCCCTCCATTCAAGATGGCTGCTGTTACTAAAAATAGAAATTTCTTCAACTGTCCATTGCTGCTTTAGTATAAGTCAAAATGAGCTCAAATTTTAACTGCAGCTACATGGTAAGGAGTAGTTTAACATATATTCTGCGTTTTTCTGTGAAATTTTTCTTTCAGCCGATTTATACCGATTATGCAAATTAGGCATATTTTGATAAAGGATCACATTTAAATCTTCTCCTCTGAAACCGCTGAACCAAGTTACACTAAACCTGGCAGGGATGGTCCTTGGGTGGGTCCCTTTCAAAATTGTGTCTGACAGCCCCACCTTCCATTCAAGATGGCTACTGTTACTAAAAATAGAAATTTCTTCTATTGTCCATTGCTGCTTTAGTATAAACCAAAATGAGCTCAAATTTTAACTGCAGCTACATGGCAATGAGTAGTTTAGCATATATATATTCCGGGGTTTTCTGTGAAATTTTTCTTTCAGCCGATTTATACCGATTATGCAAATTAGGCATATTTTGATAAAAGATCACATTTAAATCTTTTCCTCTGAAACCGCTGAACCAAATTAAACTAAACCTGGCAGGGATAGTCCTTGGGTAGTCCCATTTCAAAATTGTGTCCGACAGCTCCACCCTCCATTCAAGATGGCTGCTGTTACTAAGAATATAAATTTCTTCAATTATCCATTGCTGCTTTATTATCAATCAAAATTAGCTCAAATTTTAGCTGCTGCTACATGACAATGAGTAGATTAACATATATTCTGGGTTTTTCCGTGAATTTTTTCCTTCAACCGATTTATACTGATTATACAATTTAGACATATTTTGATAAAAGATTACATTTAAATCTTTTCCTCTGAAACCGCTGAACCAAATTAAACCAAACCTGGCAGGGATAGTCCTTGGGTAGTCCCATTTCAAAATTGTGTCTGACAGCTCCACCCTCCATGCTGTTACTAAAAATAGAAATTTCTTTAGTTGTCAATTTCCACTCTATTACAAATCAAAATGAACTCAAATTTTAATTGCAGCTATATGGCAATGAGTAGTTTAACATATAATCTGGGTTTTTCTGTGAGATTTTTTCAGCCAGTTTATTTCGTTTAGGAATGTTATATGATAAAAATCACATCAAAATCTTTTGCTCAGAAATTTGAGTTGAAATGATCTTTGGGTGGCCCACTTTCAAAATTATGTGTAACACCCCCATTTTCTATCAACATTAGATGTCAAATTGAAAACCAGGTGAGCGATTACAGGCTCCTGGGAGCCTCTAGTTTACATGCTCAACCAAGTGTATATATAGCTTTCATTATGTCACCAAATATTTTCATCAATGTAATAAATTGAAGGTATTGATGCAGTCTTTCCCAAGGTCTTATCCAAATGTCCTGTAAACCTGCAAAGTTTACCTGACCAGAAGAGAATTTACCTGACCGAAAAAAAAATTCAATTATTTCGTTAACACTATAATGTTGAATGCACAAAACACATGTCATAACTTTATTTTCTTCGTCATATTTCAGCCACTTTCGGTCTTTTGACCAACTGTCACAAAACACTCGTTCTTTTTGTTTCATATTCTTTCGATTTTTGTTTCTTTTTTTCATCGTCAATTTTAACTAATTCTCACTTTCTTTTACCTGGGTTAGCAACCTCATAATATTTTAAGCCAAACATCATGATCTAGGCTTCAATATGAACAATACCATCATCATCAATGACTTTCTGATGAACTACGTAAAATATTTTCTTACCGACAAAGAGCAGATCGTGGCAGTATTAAAACACCCAGATGACGGGATGAGAAATACAGTTGTAGATAATTACCGAGTCGGACTTCCGGTCCGGAGTTCCGGTAAACATTATCGAACCTTGCCGATTTTTACCGGCCATGTCCGACGATCCTTCGGAAAGACTGCTGATGATGTTGCCATGTTTGCAATACTATATAATATACAGCTTTTTAATGCATATTTCATTATTTTGACTCCCAAAAAAAAAGAGTTAAAATTTGGAGAAGAGCACAAGAGATGGCACATTGTTAAAAATATGAAATTGTTATTATAAATTTAAAAAAAATTCTATTGATATGAAGGAGGACAAAATTTTGAAGTTAATTTGTTACTTACACAGAGAGGATTACCAGTATATAGACCCAGTCCTCATGATGAGCACTACTCGAAGACCAGTAAATCTTTGATCGGACCAGTAAATTTTTCAGTTTTTATTTAGAATTACAAAAAAATTAATTCAAGAATTTGATTCGGGCCAGTAAATTCAAATTTTCATTTCAAGGACTGTAGAATCATTACCATATATGTTACTGAATCAACATATTACATATTAAAGAATTTTTTATTTAAATTTTTCTTTGATTTTTGTAGGTTTACAAAAGGGGTAGACAACTGTTTGTTCCATTATGTCAATGTAAATGAGATTGAGGGTGTATTTATATCTCCAACACAACAAGAAATGTCAGTAGTTAACGGGGCATTACAGGAAGTCTTATTAAACCACTTTTATACAGCATGTTTACAGATACGCAACTTCTTCTATCAGTCTATACATAATAAGGTAAGAATTGTCTTTATTAATAGTATAAAAATATCACACAAGATTAACACCACTCAACAACATTTCAGTTATACCAGGGCAGCCATTTGTATTCGTGGATTATCAGGCATTGCGGTTATAAACTTTCCAGTATGAGCAGAAAACTTGAACTCGAAAAACGACCAATGAGAAAGTAGTATCCAATAAATACAGTGGTATGATTGGATAATTATAAAGTATGATAACAAAACTGGTATTGCCCATAGGGTAAGATACTGTTGTGAAAATAAATATTTTAACAAGTATTACAATTAATCAGATTATTTATGGCGATTTTAATCAATTTGGAATATTTATAGTCAAGGGAATGATTTACATATTTGTTTTCTAGACGGAACATTTAGATTATCCAAAGAAATATGGAGAAGATTCCTCCTTCAGTAAAGTAAGAGAACATGGTGTATTATTTACTTGTGTTATACCTCAGCATTCAGAGAACAGTAAAAAGCAGCCACCCACTTTGTCCCTGACTTATTGGGTTGTTGGGTAGGTATAAGATTTATGATTTATTTGTTTTTCTGAAATTAATAAGTTAGAGATCTTGTTTTTTAGTTTCAATTATGATACCATTTAAAAGTCAGTAGACACATTTATAAAATTATCATAAGGGTCAAAAGGTTAAGGTTGTAGACCTAGAAAAATGTTTGTTTGTGATACATGGTAGTTAGGTTTAAAATCCAGGCAGTTTTTATGGTGTTTTTAGTCATTATTTTATGACATGATGTCTGGTGTAAAATCAATACATTGTGCTTTGGTTTTTAAGAGATCCTTGTAGGATAAAACCAATGGAAAAGTCATGAGTTCCACTTGGGCATTCTATGTTATTATTTGTTAAAAAAAACCAAACACAAGTGATGAGTTTAGGACTCGCTCAGATGAGTTGTATATATTTTACATCTTTTACAATATGTGTTTAACTTATTATTTCATTTCTAAATTTCTGGATGAAGACAATATTCCTTAAACATTGACAAACACAAGACACCATCCATATTTTGTCCTTGAGCATACCTAATGAAGGTTATTCCAAAAACGTGTCGTGCACATTTGATATCTACATTTTTATTTATAATCAATCAAATGTTATTGAAACAAATTCAAATTTAGTAATATATTTTAATTTATGTATTTCAGGAGGTTATTTCCTGATGAAAAAGAAATGTATGTGTGTTTCCAAGATGTAATACCTCAAACTACTGTAGAAATAGCATTTAAATTAGACAATGGTTTAACTCTTACGTGAGAGTCGTCTGCTGGCAGAAATAAATTGTATACCAGTATCAGGAAAAATCATTCCCATAGCGAAGTACCATCTGACGATTGAGAAATATATCGTACAAATAACAGGGAAATTCATTCCACTACATTTGTAACGAATTACCGTCTTATGATAGCAAATAAAGCAAAAAGGATCCACCAATTGTAGCTTGTTATGCAGTAGTCAGAACAACGGGAACGGCATAGGCCAATGAAACGTTGGGCCTACGTAGACCAGAAAGACATTGGAACTGTGTGGACCAGAAAAAAACGTTAGAATTGTGTAGACTAGAAAAAGCAATCATAATTTTAAATTTACATCGTTGGAGCCTACTGGGCACTTTATTGGCCAGTAGAATAATTTTGGATATAAGAATATACACATAGAATGGAAGATGCTTAAAGACATTTTTTATGGTAGCTGTTTTTTGTTGATATCAATATGAGGAAGTATAATGTTGTTTTGGAAGAAATATTTATGATTTGATAGCAATAGTGTGAATTGTTTAAACTCACTGCTTTAACGCTCTAGTCACCATATCACAGAATCAAAAACGCAATGTTATAATAATACTAGTATTACATTGAATGTGTGTTTCAGGTAGTTTGTTTAAAAAGTATTTATTATGTTTATGAATGTATGAGAAAAGAAAAAAAGTTATGTAACATTATAAATTCTTACATGAAGATTGGTGAGAAAGACAAAATACAAATGGAACTTTCCCCCCTCCCCTTTTTATGAAGTTTTGAATTTTGGACATTTTGAACAAAAACATGAATTTTCAGAATCAATTTATAAAACAGTTTTCCTTCCAAGCATTCTGTTTTGTGTTGTATCTGGTTCTAAAGTCTTTATTTATTTACAAAACATTGAATTAATACTGAAAATATGCATTTTTTTTTTTTCATCCTTTGTTCTTTTTCAGGGATGTTTTGAATTTTGTAAAAAAAAAAAAAATGGGGGAAAAATGAATTTGCGGAATCAATTTAGTATTAAGCTGTTTCCTTTACAAACGTTCTCTTTTATGTGATATCTTTTCTATGATCTATATTTATTTACAAAACATTGAATTGCTGAAAATATGTATTTTTTTCAGTAATGCCTGTCTTTCCTTAAATTCATACCTGGATGCACATCTCATTAAAGTCATTAGATTTCACCTGTTACAGGTAGAACAAGTCATATTTTACCTGGTTCTGGTAAATTGATTAAAAATAATTTACTAAATCCAGGTAAAATTTATGATTTTATTACTCTGTTAAAGTAAAATTGTATTAAATCTAACATTCATCCATACATTAAAATGTCATGAATGTGAAACAAAAAAGTTTTGATAGGTTTGTATTTGTTTCTTTATGTTGTAGAAAAAGGTTGTGTGTTGGCAGGTTTGTAATTGTCTTTATGTTGTAGAAAAAGGTTGTGTGTTGGCAGGTTTGTAATTGTTTCTTTATGTTGTAGAAAAAGGTTGTGTGTTGGCAGGTTTGTAATTGTGGCTTTGTGTTATAGGGGAAAGGTTGTGTGTTGGTGTTTTTCATTTATCTTGCCATCAAACAGACAGTATTATTATATTTAGTCACATTATTAGGGATCTTTACCTCTTTTTGGTTTCAGAATTCCGTCCCAGTTTTAAAATAGTATTTTATATGCCAATACAAAAACTCTATAACTTTTTTTGATTTTTGGTGTTTTAACACCTCTTTCAGCAATATTTCAGCTATATCATGGCGACCAGTTTTAGTGGTGGAAGAAGCCGGAGAGAACCATCGACCACGGGCAAGCAACTGGTAAACTTTATCACTTGCGGCTGCGAGTCGAGTGCACCCTTTTTTGTAATTTACAAAGCCAGGTGCGAACTCATGCCGTTTTGGGGATAGTCTTGTATGAGTTGTTAGGTAATCCAATTATCTAACTCATTGAGCCACCCAGGCCCTAACTTTCTTTGAGGAAAATTGCAATCTCTGTTGAATAATTAAAGAATTATGTAAAAAAAAAAATAATTAACATTTGTACAAATATAAGTATAAAATTATGTTATCCCTCAGTAATTAATTATCTCTAAGGTTCAGAAGTGTACACGATACAACATTATGTGATAAAGTTTTTCAGTGACTTGCGACAGGTCAGTGGTTTTCTCCAGGTTCTCAGTTTCCAACACCAGTAAAACTGACAGCCACAATTTAACTGAAATATTGTTGAAAGTGGCATTCAACACCATAAACTTATAACCTCTTGTAATTAATTATCTCTTAAGGGAAGTTTTATGCTAGAGTAATAAAATAATGAGGTATGCCTTAGAGATTATGTTAAAAAAGGTTCGAGCATGCTTCTGAACTCATTCTCTCCTTCCCATGAATAATTACAAACCTTTTATTAATATGAAATTATATAGGTTATTAAATCCTCTTTATATTTTTCTCGATGGTGTTTTGCTTTTCAGGTTTATTTTGTCCTTATACTGGTAATAACTCATCTTAATATATTGTATGATAGTGTCATTATTTGTCATTTTAATGAGATTATTTATTTTGTTCATTGCTTTTTCAGTTTGGCAGATACATGCATGTGTGTGTGTTTGAACATGATAACAAATAATGTGTATACATTTTGTAATTGTAAAATTGTATGATAAATAACATTCCTATTTATTATTTATTTTGTACATTTTGATATTAATTTTGTATATATTTATTTAAACATTTTATACTTTATCTGTGATAGACTTTTTATAATTTTCATTCTCTTTTTTTTAATACTTTAAGTCATAATTGAAAAACAAATGTAGATGTTGTGATTTCAGAAACTTATTTCATAGTGCAAATTATTGAACAAAAACTGCTAAAGTCTTCTAATATTGAAAAAAAAATTGCTTTAAACCTTCTAATATAGATTAAAAATTGCTTTAAACCTTCTATTATTGGAGAGAAAAATTTTTTTTTAAACCTTCTATTATTGAACAAAAACTGCTTTAAACCTTCCATTATTGAATAAAAACTGGTAAAGTCATTTAAAATTGAATAAAAACTGGTAAAGTCATTTAATATTGAATAAAAACTGCTAAAGTCTTCTGATATTAAAAAGTGAAATAAATTGCTTTAAGCCTTCTATTATTGAACAAAATTGGCACCATTTTCTATTTCACTTTACAAAAGACTAGAAAGATGTCTGTTTTATCAAATTCAGATCAAAGATCTTAGATATTCCTTTTTGTAAAAATGTTTAATGTTAAAATGATGACCTCCGCTCATACTTACAAAAATACATTCCATGAATATTTATACTAGTAGTTAATCCTTAACTTTATACAAAGTTATAATGTTTGAAATTCATATATTTTTATTACCAGAAATCCTTTCCCTTGAGCTTATTATGAATTTTTTTTATAAAAAAAATTACTAAAATCTTCTCAACCTTGTTTATTTTTACACATATGAATAAAATACCTGTTAAGACATGAACTATTTTCCAATTGTAATTTTGAAAAACTTTTGTCCTTTAAGCTTAAATTTAATTGACATTAAAACACAACAATATAAAAATACATTAATCTGAAACAAGATATACTTGTATTACTTGTCGAGGTCTGTTTTTAATTGGCTCAGGGATATTTATGTAAATGTATTTATAGAGTATAACATGTCATTTTCTGTATCGGCCCTGTTATCATCCCAAGACTTCTATATCCGAGTGAGGACTTTATGATATAAAACCGACTTGTAAGGCTTGTCAGCTATTAAAAAAGTATTCTAAATTTATGTGTACCTAGCTTTATATGATCCAGCGATGATTTTTGTCAATTATATAACTGATTTTAGCTATTTTTGTCTGGCGCTCTGGTGAGAAATTACCGAAAATTGCTGGACACCGTCAGAACAGGTAAAAAATGGACCATTTAAAGGGGAATGTAGATGGTTTCAGCTATTTTTCATTGATTTTCAGTTATTTTATTTTCTAACCAGAATCGCCCCTGTTGATCTTGGGTAAAGCATATATCTTGAATTTTTTTACACTAACCAGACATTTTCTATATCTATGTATTAAGTTTTAATAAGATTTTGAAGTGGCCATATTTAGACATATTGATAGGAGATATTTTATGTTATACATCATTTTCTTGCGGTGCTAATTACATTGGAAAATTTGTACTCAAAATGTGAATATTAAAAATTTAAATACTTTCAATGTTTGTTTTTTTTACTGTTGATTTGGTTATATGGTGTTTAATACCACTTTCAAAATATTTCATTTACACCATAGTGGTCAGTTTTATTGGTGGAGGAAAACGTAGGACCCGGAGAAAACTCAAGTCACTGACAAACTCTATCACATAATGTTGTACTCCTCGCCCTGAGCGAGAAATGTCAACATATTAAGAAAAGTAGACATTAAAGATACAGACTCATTGTTGTTGTTCGTTTATAGCTTCTCACTTTTCAATATTTTTCTCTGAAATCAGTAGACTAAATGGAACCAAAATTAGTGGATATGTTTCTTGGATAATCCTCAACATTTAGTATTTGTCTGATTTTTCAGAGCTATATTGTAGTATGTATAAGATTGTAGGTGTTTAACACCACTTTTAACAATATTTCATTTATAACGTGTTGGTCAGTTATACTGGTGGAGGAAATGGTAGTACCCAGAGAAAACCACAGACACCATAAAAGTCACTGGCAAATGTTTTCACACAGGATTGTGCAAGTTACAAATAGCCATTGGTGGAAATCAAACTCACAACTTAAGAACCGCATCTGTGGTGTAATGATAAGCGTGCAGTAGATCGTGATTCTAGCCCAATCGGGTCAAACCAAAAATTATGAAATTGGTATTTGTTGGTTCTACGCTAAGCACACAGCATTAAGGAGAAGGAGTAAAGACTGGTTGGCTCGGAATCGGGATAATGTGTCGGAGTGGGGCGCCATGTCTATCAGCAGACTTGTTTCAGTGAGCTAGCACTATAAAAATTCAATTAAGTGTGTTGGTCTAGTACAAAGTGGACCTCATGATCATCTCATTGAAAATTAACTTGTTCTCGCCATGATATAGCTGTAAAATTGCTGAGTTGGCGTTAAACAATAATCACTCACTCACTCACAACTTAAGCATCGATAGGCATTTAAATCCAACTACCATTTGATCAGGATCACGACAGGTCCTCCTTGAATTTGCTTTTATTCAGCTAAATTATATTAATCAGTTATTAAGACATCTTCCGTCCTACCAATGTCAAATATTATTTATTTTTACCTTGACTTGCATCTTATAATAATCTGTCTACAACATTTTATATAACCCCTTCAACATACAATGTACAGTTATTAGGCTGTCTGTCTATAATAAGTCTCAGTTTTTGGAGTTAAACACCAATCAATCAAAATGAAATTAATAGAAGCTATGCATTTAAGGAGACAATATTCATTTTTAAACAAAACAATTGTAGCTTTTTATCATACATATGTATTAATAACATTTATTGACAAAGATTTATCAAGACAAAAACTAATCTGAGAAATTTAAACTTTTCAAACAATGTTATCTGCAGTTCATTTAATTGAGTTTGATTTCTTGGTTTCTTGGTATCAGATTGTGCATGTTTATGCAGCTATGAAGCTACAAGTCCACTAGCAGATTATACATGTTGGGTAGATATAGCTTGTCCTATTTCTTTTCGATAGGTTAGTTAAGGAAATAGATTCTATTTTTCATATGTCCTTGTTTTCATGTTGTTCACTTTATCCAATTACACACACGTCTTCACATTTTTAGTTCTGTGTTGTGTCTGGTAGATTTCTGAGTAAGAACGATGTTCTTTTCGTCTTCACTCCCGTTTGTTTAGTAGAAGGTCACGTTTCATTTGTTATTTTGTATTTCATGTATACTGGTCAACACAATTTCTATTTAGTAATGTTTTGTAGATCGTCTTTCTGTCTTTTTTCTTCTGGCCATTGTATTGTCTGTGTTTCTTTGATTTACGGTTTCTGATTAACCTTTTGGTATCTTCTTGCCATTGTATTGTCTGTGTTTCTTTGATTTACGGCTTCTGGTTAACCCTTTGGTATTTTCTGGCCATTGTATTGTCTGTGTTTCTTTGATTTACGGCTTCTGGTTAACACTTTGGTATCTTCTGGCCATTGTATTGTCTGTATTTCTTTGATTTACGGCTTCTGGTTAACCTTTTGGTATCTTCTGGCCATTGTATTGTCTGTATTTCTTTGATTTACGGCTTCTGGTTAACCCTTTGGTATTTTCTGGCCATTGTATTGTCTGTATTTCTTTGATTTACGGCTTCTGGTTAACCTTTTGGTATCTTCTGGCCATTGTATTGTCTGTATTTCTTTGATTTACGGCTTCTGGTTAATCCTTTGGTATCTTCTGGCCATTGTATTTTCTGTATTTCTTTGATTTACGGCTTCTGGTTAACCCTTTGGTATCTTCTGGCCATTGTATTGTCTGTATTTCTTTGATTTACGGCTTCTGGTTAACACTTTGGTATCTTCTGGCCATTGTATTGTCTGTATTTCTTTGATTTGCGGTTTCTGGTTAACCCTTTGGTATCTTCTGGCCATTGTATTGTCTGTATTTCTTTGATTTGCGGTTTCTGGTTAACCCTTTGGTATCTTCTGGCCATTGTATTGTCTGTGTTTCTTTGATTTACGGCTTCTGGTTAACCCTTTGGTATCTTCTTGCCATTGTATTGTTTGTATTTATTTGATTTACGGCTTCTGGTTAACCATTTGGTATCTTCTGGCCATTGTATTGTCTGTGTTTCTTTGATTTACGGCTTCTGGTTAACCCTTTGGTATCTTCTGGCCATTGTATTGTCTGTATTTCTTTGATTTACGGCTTCTGGTTACCCTTTGGTATCTTCTGGCCATTGTATTGTCTGTGTTTCTTTGAATTACGGCTTCTGGTTAACCCTTTGGTATTTTCTGGCCATTGTATTTTCTGTATTTCTTTGATTTACGGCTTCTGGTTAATCCTTTGGTATCTTCTGGCCATTGTATTGTCTGTGTTTCTTTGAATTACGGCTTCTGGTTAACACTTTGGTATCTTCTGGCCATTGTATTGTCTGTATTTCTTTGATTTACGGTTTCTGATTAACCCTTTGGTATCTTCTGGCCATTGTATTGTCTGTATTTCTTTGATTTACGCCTTCTGGTTAACCCTTTGGTATCTTCTGGCCATTGTATTGTCTGTATTTCTTTGATTTACGGCTTCTGGTTAACCCTTTGGTATCTTCTGGCCATTGTATTGTCTGTATTTCTTTGATTTAAGGCTTCTGCTTAACCCTTTGGTATCTTCTGGCCATTGTATTGTCTGTATTTCTTTGATTTAAGGCTTCTGCTTAACCCTTTGGTATCTTCTGGCCATTGTATTGTCTGTATTTCTTTGATTTACGGCTTCTGGTTAACCCTTTGGTATCTTCTGGCCATTGTATTGTCTGTATTTCTTTGATTTAAGGCTTCTGCTTAACCCTTTGGTATCTTCTGGCCATTGTATTGTCTGTATTTCTTTGATTTAAGGCTTCTGCTTAACCCTTTGGTATCTTCTGGCCATTGTATTGTCTGTATTTCTTTGATTTACGGCTTCTGGTTAACCCTTTGGTATCTTCTGGCCATTGTATTGTCTGTATTTCTTTGATTTAAGGCTTCTGCTTAACCCTTTGGTATCTTCTGGCCATTGTATTGTCTGTATTTCTTTGATTTACGGCTTCTGGTTAACCCTTTGGTATCTTCTGGCCATTGTATTGTCTGTATTTCTTTGATTTAAGGCTTCTGCTTAACCCTTTGGTATCTTCTGGCCATTGTATTGTCTGTATTTCTTTGATTTAAGGCTTCTGCTTAACCCTTTGGTATCTTCTGGCCATTGTATTGTCTGTATTTCTTTGATTTACGGCTTCTGGTTAACCCCTTGGAATCTTCTGGCCATTGTATTGTCTGTATTTCTTTGATTTACGGCTTCTGGTTAACCCTTTGGTATCTTCTTGCCATTGTATTGTCTGTATTTCTTTGATTTAAGGCTTCTGGTTAACCATTTGGTATCTTCTTGCCATTGTATTGTCTGTATTTCTTTGATTTAAGGCTTCTGATTAACCCTTTGGTATCTTCTGGCCATTGTATTGTCTGTATTTCTTTGATTTACGGCTTCTGGTTAACCCTTTGGTATCTTCTTGCCATTGTATTGTCTGTATTTCTTTGATTTAAGGCTTCTGGTTAACCCTTTGGTATCTTCTGGCCATTGTATTGTCTGTGTTTCTTTGATTTACGGCTTCTGGTTAACCCCTTGGTATCTTCTGGCCATTGTATTGTCTGTATTTCTTTGATTTACGGCTTCTGGTTAATCCTTTGGTATCTTCTGGCCATTGTATTGTCTGTATTTCTTTGATTTACGGCTTCTGGTTAATCCTTTGGTATCTTCTGGCCATTGTATTGTCTGTATTTCTTTGATTTACGGCTTCTGGTTAACCCTTTGGTATCTTCTGGCCATTGTATTGTCTGTATTTCTTTGATTTACGGCTTCTGGTTAATCCTTTGGTATCTTCTGGCCATTGTATTGTCTGTATTTCTTTGATTTACGGCTTCTGGTTAACCCTTTGGTATCTTCTGGCCATTGTATTGTCTGTATTTATTTGATTTACGGCTTCTGGTTAATCCTTTGGTATCTTCTGGCCATTGTATTGTCTGTATTTCTTTGATTTACGGCTTCTGGTTAACACTTTGGTATCTTCTGGCCATTGTATTGTCTGTGTTTCTTTGATTTACGGCTTCTGGTTAACCCTTTGGTATCTTCTGGCCATTGTATTGTCTGTATTTCTTTGATTTACGGCTTCTGGTTAACCCTTTGGTATCTTCTGGCCATTGTATTGTCTGTATTTCTTTGATTTAAGGCTTCTGGTTAATCCTTTGGTATCTTCTGGCCATTGTATTTTCTGTATTTCTTTGATTTAAGGCTTCTGGTTAATCCTTTGGTATCTTCTGGCCATTGTATTTTCTGTATTTCTTTGATTTACGGCTTCTGGTTAACACTTTGGTATCTTCTGGCCATTGTATTGTCTGTATTTCTTTGATTTACGGCTTCTGGTTAACACTTTGGTATCTTCTGGCCATTGTATTGTCTGTATTTCTTTGATTTGCGGTTTCTGGTTAACCCTTTGGTATCTTCTGGCCATTGTATTGTCTGTATTTCTTTGATTTGCGGTTTCTGGTTAACCCTTTGGTATCTTCTGGCCATTGTATTGTCTGTGTTTCTTTGATTTACGGCTTCTGGTTAACCCTTTGGTATCTTCTTGCCATTGTATTGTTTGTATTTATTTGATTTACGGCTTCTGGTTAACCATTTGGTATCTTCTGGCCATTGTATTGTCTGTGTTTCTTTGATTTACGGCTTCTGGTTAACCCTTTGGTATCTTCTGGCCATTGTATTGTCTGTATTTCTTTGATTTACGGCTTCTGGTTACCCTTTGGTATCTTCTGGCCATTGTATTGTCTGTGTTTCTTTGAATTACGGCTTCTGGTTAACCCTTTGGTATTTTCTGGCCATTGTATTTTCTGTATTTCTTTGATTTACGGCTTCTGGTTAATCCTTTGGTATCTTCTTGCCATTGTATTGTTTGTATTTATTTGATTTACGGCTTCTGGTTAACCATTTGGTATCTTCTGGCCATTGTATTGTCTGTGTTTCTTTGATTTACGGCTTCTGGTTAACCCTTTGGTATCTTCTGGCCATTGTATTGTCTGTATTTCTTTGATTTACGGCTTCTGGTTACCCTTTGGTATCTTCTGGCCATTGTATTGTCTGTGTTTCTTTGAATTACGGCTTCTGGTTAACCCTTTGGTATTTTCTGGCCATTGTATTTTCTGTATTTCTTTGATTTAAGGCTTCTGCTTAACCCTTTGGTATCTTCTGGCCATTGTATTGTCTGTATTTCTTTGATTTACGGCTTCTGGTTAACCCTTTGGAATCTTCTGGCCATTGTATTGTCTGTATTTCTTTGATTTACGGCTTCTGATTAACCCTTTGGTATCTTCTGGCCATTGTATTGTCTGTATTTCTTTGATTTACGCCTTCTGGTTAACCCTTTGGTATCTTCTGGCCATTGTATTGTCTGTATTTCTTTGATTTACGGCTTCTGGTTAACCCTTTGGTATCTTCTGGCCATTGTATTGTCTGTATTTCTTTGATTTAAGGCTTCTGCTTAACCCTTTGGTATCTTCTGGCCATTGTATTGTCTGTATTTCTTTGATTTACGGCTTCTGGTTAACACTTTGGTATCTTCTGGCCATTGTATTGTCTGTATTTCTTTGATTTGCGGTTTCTGGTTAACCCTTTGGTATCTTCTGGCCATTGTATTGTCTGTATTTCTTTGATTTGCGGTTTCTGGTTAACCCTTTGGTATCTTCTGGCCATTGTATTGTCTGTGTTTCTTTGATTTACGGCTTCTGGTTAACCCTTTGGTATCTTCTTGCCATTGTATTGTTTGTATTTATTTGATTTACGGCTTCTGGTTAACCATTTGGTATCTTCTGGCCATTGTATTGTCTGTGTTTCTTTGATTTACGGCTTCTGGTTAACCCTTTGGTATCTTCTGGCCATTGTATTGTCTGTATTTCTTTGATTTACGGCTTCTGGTTACCCTTTGGTATCTTCTGGCCATTGTATTGTCTGTGTTTCTTTGAATTACGGCTTCTGGTTAACCCTTTGGTATTTTCTGGCCATTGTATTTTCTGTATTTCTTTGATTTACGGCTTCTGGTTAATCCTTTGGTATCTTCTGGCCATTGTATTGTCTGTGTTTCTTTGAATTACGGCTTCTGGTTAACACTTTGGTATCTTCTGGCCATTGTATTGTCTGTATTTCTTTGATTTACGGTTTCTGATTAACCCTTTGGTATCTTCTGGCCATTGTATTGTCTGTATTTCTTTGATTTACGCCTTCTGGTTAACCCTTTGGTATCTTCTGGCCATTGTATTGTCTGTATTTCTTTGATTTACGGCTTCTGGTTAACCCTTTGGTATCTTCTGGCCATTGTATTGTCTGTATTTCTTTGATTTAAGGCTTCTGCTTAACCCTTTGGTATCTTCTGGCCATTGTATTGTCTGTATTTCTTTGATTTAAGGCTTCTGCTTAACCCTTTGGTATCTTCTGGCCATTGTATTGTCTGTATTTCTTTGATTTACGGCTTCTGGTTAACCCTTTGGTATCTTCTGGCCATTGTATTGTCTGTATTTCTTTGATTTAAGGCTTCTGCTTAACCCTTTGGTATCTTCTGGCCATTGTATTGTCTGTATTTCTTTGATTTAAGGCTTCTGCTTAACCCTTTGGTATCTTCTGGCCATTGTATTGTCTGTATTTCTTTGATTTACGGCTTCTGGTTAACCCTTTGGTATCTTCTGGCCATTGTATTGTCTGTATTTCTTTGATTTAAGGCTTCTGCTTAACCCTTTGGTATCTTCTGGCCATTGTATTGTCTGTATTTCTTTGATTTACGGCTTCTGGTTAACCCTTTGGTATCTTCTGGCCATTGTATTGTCTGTATTTCTTTGATTTAAGGCTTCTGCTTAACCCTTTGGTATCTTCTGGCCATTGTATTGTCTGTATTTCTTTGATTTAAGGCTTCTGCTTAACCCTTTGGTATCTTCTGGCCATTGTATTGTCTGTATTTCTTTGATTTACGGCTTCTGGTTAACCCCTTGGAATCTTCTGGCCATTGTATTGTCTGTATTTCTTTGATTTACGGCTTCTGGTTAACCCTTTGGTATCTTCTTGCCATTGTATTGTCTGTATTTCTTTGATTTAAGGCTTCTGGTTAACCATTTGGTATCTTCTTGCCATTGTATTGTCTGTATTTCTTTGATTTAAGGCTTCTGATTAACCCTTTGGTATCTTCTGGCCATTGTATTGTCTGTATTTCTTTGATTTACGGCTTCTGGTTAACCCTTTGGTATCTTCTTGCCATTGTATTGTCTGTATTTCTTTGATTTAAGGCTTCTGGTTAACCCTTTGGTATCTTCTGGCCATTGTATTGTCTGTGTTTCTTTGATTTACGGCTTCTGGTTAACCCCTTGGTATCTTCTGGCCATTGTATTGTCTGTATTTCTTTGATTTACGGCTTCTGGTTAATCCTTTGGTATCTTCTGGCCATTGTATTGTCTGTATTTCTTTGATTTACGGCTTCTGGTTAATCCTTTGGTATCTTCTGGCCATTGTATTGTCTGTATTTATTTGATTTACGGCTTCTGGTTAATCCTTTGGTATCTTCTGGCCATTGTATTGTCTGTATTTCTTTGATTTACGGCTTCTGGTTAACACTTTGGTATCTTCTGGCCATTGTATTGTCTGTGTTTCTTTGATTTACGGCTTCTGGTTAACCCTTTGGTATCTTCTGGCCATTGTATTGTCTGTATTTCTTTGATTTACGGCTTCTGGTTAACCCTTTGGTATCTTCTGGCCATTGTATTGTCTGTATTTCTTTGATTTAAGGCTTCTGGTTAATCCTTTGGTATCTTCTGGCCATTGTATTTTCTGTATTTCTTTGATTTAAGGCTTCTGGTTAATCCTTTGGTATCTTCTGGCCATTGTATTTTCTGTATTTCTTTGATTTACGGCTTCTGGTTAACACTTTGGTATCTTCTGGCCATTGTATTGTCTGTATTTCTTTGATTTACGGCTTCTGGTTAACACTTTGGTATCTTCTGGCCATTGTATTGTCTGTATTTCTTTGATTTGCGGTTTCTGGTTAACCCTTTGGTATCTTCTGGCCATTGTATTGTCTGTATTTCTTTGATTTGCGGTTTCTGGTTAACCCTTTGGTATCTTCTGGCCATTGTATTGTCTGTGTTTCTTTGATTTACGGCTTCTGGTTAACCCTTTGGTATCTTCTTGCCATTGTATTGTTTGTATTTATTTGATTTACGGCTTCTGGTTAACCATTTGGTATCTTCTGGCCATTGTATTGTCTGTGTTTCTTTGATTTACGGCTTCTGGTTAACCCTTTGGTATCTTCTGGCCATTGTATTGTCTGTATTTCTTTGATTTACGGCTTCTGGTTACCCTTTGGTATCTTCTGGCCATTGTATTGTCTGTGTTTCTTTGAATTACGGCTTCTGGTTAACCCTTTGGTATTTTCTGGCCATTGTATTTTCTGTATTTCTTTGATTTACGGCTTCTGGTTAATCCTTTGGTATCTTCTTGCCATTGTATTGTTTGTATTTATTTGATTTACGGCTTCTGGTTAACCATTTGGTATCTTCTGGCCATTGTATTGTCTGTGTTTCTTTGATTTACGGCTTCTGGTTAACCCTTTGGTATCTTCTGGCCATTGTATTGTCTGTATTTCTTTGATTTACGGCTTCTGGTTACCCTTTGGTATCTTCTGGCCATTGTATTGTCTGTGTTTCTTTGAATTACGGCTTCTGGTTAACCCTTTGGTATTTTCTGGCCATTGTATTTTCTGTATTTCTTTGATTTAAGGCTTCTGCTTAACCCTTTGGTATCTTCTGGCCATTGTATTGTCTGTATTTCTTTGATTTACGGCTTCTGGTTAACCCTTTGGAATCTTCTGGCCATTGTATTGTCTGTATTTCTTTGATTTACGGCTTCTGATTAACCCTTTGGTATCTTCTGGCCATTGTATTGTCTGTATTTCTTTGATTTACGCCTTCTGGTTAACCCTTTGGTATCTTCTGGCCATTGTATTGTCTGTATTTCTTTGATTTACGGCTTCTGATTAACCCTTTGGTATCTTCTGGCCATTGTATTGTCTGTATTTCTTTGATTTACGGTTTCTGATTAACCCTTTGGTATCTTCTGGCCATTGTATTGTCTGTATTTCTTTGATTTACGCCTTCTGGTTAACCCTTTGGTATCTTCTGGCCATTGTATTGTCTGTATTTCTTTGATTTACGGCTTCTGGTTAACCCTTTGGTATCTTCTGGCCATTGTATTGTCTGTATTTCTTTGATTTAAGGCTTCTGCTTAACCCTTTGGTATCTTCTGGCCATTGTATTGTCTGTATTTCTTTGATTTAAGGCTTCTGCTTAACCCTTTGGTATCTTCTGGCCATTGTATTGTCTGTATTTCTTTGATTTACGGCTTCTGGTTAACCCTTTGGTATCTTCTGGCCATTGTATTGTCTGTATTTCTTTGATTTAAGGCTTCTGCTTAACCCTTTGGTATCTTCTGGCCATTGTATTGTCTGTATTTCTTTGATTTAAGGCTTCTGCTTAACCCTTTGGTATCTTCTGGCCATTGTATTGTCTGTATTTCTTTGATTTACGGCTTCTGGTTAACCCTTTGGTATCTTCTGGCCATTGTATTGTCTGTATTTCTTTGATTTAAGGCTTCTGCTTAACCCTTTGGTATCTTCTGGCCATTGTATTGTCTGTATTTCTTTGATTTACGGCTTCTGGTTAACCCTTTGGTATCTTCTGGCCATTGTATTGTCTGTGTTTCTTTGATTTACGGCTTCTGGTTAACCCCTTGGAATCTTCTGGCCATTGTATTGTCTGTATTTCTTTGATTTACGGCTTCTGGTTAACCCTTTGGTATCTTCTTGCCATTGTATTGTCTGTATTTCTTTGATTTAAGGCTTCTGGTTAACCATTTGGTATCTTCTGGCCATTGTATTGTCTGTATTTCTTTGATTTACGGCTTCTGCCTAACCCTTTGGTATCTTCCGGCCATTGTATTGTTTGTATTTCTTTGATTTACGGCTTCTGGTTAACCATTTGGTATCTTCTGGCCATTGTATTGTCTGTGTTTCTTTGATTTACGGCTTCTGGTTAACCCTTTGGTATCTTCTGGCCATTGTATTGTCTGTATTTCTTTGATTTACGGCTTCTGGTTAACCCTTTGGTATCTTCTGGCCATTGTATTGTTTGTATTTCTTTGATTTACGGCTTCTGGTTAACCCTTTGGTATCTTCTGGCCATTGTATTGTCTGTATTTCTTTGATTTACGGCTTCTGGTTAACCTTTTGGTATCTTCTGGCCATTGTATTGTCTGTATTTCTTTGATTTACGGCTTCTGGTTAACCCTTTGGTATCTTCTTGCCATTGTATTGTTTGTATTTATTTGATTTACGGCTTCTGGTTAACCCTTTGGTATCTTCTTGCCATTGTATTGTCTGTATTTCTTTGATTTAAGGCTTCTGGTTAACCATTTGGTATCTTCTGGCCATTGTATTGTCTGTGTTTCTTTGATTTACAGCTTCTGGTTAACCCTTTGGTATCTTCTTGTGTTGTCTGTATTTCTTTGATTTACGGCTTCTGGTTAACCATTTGGTATCTTCTGGCCATTGTATTGTCTGTATTTCTTTGATTTGCGGTTTCTGGTTAACCCTTTGGTATCTTCTGGCCATTGTATTGTCTGTGTTTCTTTGATTTACGGCTTCTGGTTAACCCCTTGGTATCTTCTGGCCATTGTATTGTCTGTATTTCTTTGATTTACGGCTTCTGGTTAACCCTTTGGTATCTTCTTGCCATTGTATTGTTTGTATTTATTTGATTTACGGCTTCTGGTTAACCATTTGGTATCTTCTGGCCATTGTATTGTCTGTGTTTCTTTGATTTACGGCTTCTGCTTAACCCTTTGGTATCTT
Organism: Bathymodiolus brooksi; assembly: GCA_963680875.1. NCBI lineage: Eukaryota > Metazoa > Mollusca > Bivalvia > Mytilida > Modiolidae > Bathymodiolus > Bathymodiolus brooksi. Next base: position 96,351,506 of record OY804582.1, on the reverse strand, counting down.
CTTGCCATTGTATTGTCTGTATTTCTTTGATTTAAGGCTTCTGGTTAACCATTTGGTATCTTCTGGCCATTGTATTGTCTGTGTTTCTTTGATTTACGGCTTCTGGTTAACCCCTTGGTATCTTCTGGCCATTGTATTGTCTGTATTTCTTTGATTTACGGCTTCTGGTTAACCCTTTGGTATCTTCTTGCCATTGTATTGTTTGTATTTATTTGATTTACGGCTTCTGGTTAACCATTTGGTATCTTCTGGCCATTGTATTGTCTGTGTTTCTTTGATTTACGGCTTCTGCTTAACCCTTTGGTATCTTCTTGCCATTGTATTGTCTGTATTTCTTTGATTTACGGCTTCTGCCTAACCCTTTGGTATCTTCTTGCCATTGTATTGTTTGTATTTATTTGATTTACGGCTTCTGGTTAACCATTTGGTATCTTCTGGCCATTGTATTGTCTGTGTTTCTTTGATTTACGGCTTCTGCTTAACCCTTTGGTATCTTCTTGCCATTGTATTGTCTGTATTTCTTTGATTTACGGCTTCTGCCTAACCCTTTGGTATCTTCTGGCCAGTGTATTGTCTGTATTTCTTTGATTTACGGCTTCTGGTTAACCCCTTGGTATCTTCTGGCCATTGTATTGTCTGTGTTTCTTTGATTTACGGCTTCTGGTTAATCCTTTGGTATCTTCTGGCCATTGTATTTTCTGTATTTCTTTGATTTACGGCTTCTGGTTAATCCTTTGGTATCTTCTGGCCATTGTATTGTCTGTATTTCTTTGATTTACGGCTTCTGGTTAACCCTTTGGTATCTTCTGGCCATTGTATTGTCTGTATTTCTTTGATTTACGGCTTCTGGTTAACCCTTTGGTATCTTCTGGCCATTGTATTTTCTGTATTTCTTTGATTTACGGCTTCTGGTTAACCCTTTGGTATCTTCTGGCCATTGTATTGTCTGTATTTCTTTGATTTACGGCTTCTGGTTAACCCCTTGGTATCTTCTGGCCATTGTATTGTCTGTATTTCTTTGATTTACGGCTTCTGGTTAATCCTTTGGTATCTTCTGGCCATTGTATTTTCTGTATTTCTTTGATTTACGGCTTCTGGTTAATCCTTTGGTATCTTCTGGCCATTGTATTGTCTGTATTTCTTTGATTTACGGCTTCTGGTTAACACTTTGGTATCTTCTGGCCATTGTATTTTCTGTATTTCTTTGATTTAAGGCTTCTGGTTAATCCTTTGGTATCTTCTGGCCATTGTATTGTCTGTATTTCTTTGATTTACGGCTTCTGGTTAACCCTTTGGTATCTTCTGGCCATTGTATTTTCTGTATTTCTTTGATTTACGGCTTCTGGTTAACCCTTTGGTATCTTCTGGCCATTGTATTGTCTGTATTTCTTTGATTTACGGCTTCTGGTTAACACTTTGGTATCTTCTGGCCATTGTATTGTCTGTATTTCTTTGATTTACGGCTTCTGGTTAACACTTTGGTATCTTCTGGCCATTGTATTTTCTGTATTTCTTTGATTTAAGGCTTCTGGTTAATCCTTTGGTATCTTCTGGCCATTGTATTTTCTGTATTTCTTTGATTTACGGCTTCTGGTTAACACTTTGGTATCTTCTGGCCATTGTATTGTCTGTATTTCTTTGATTTACGGCTTCTGGTTAACCTTTTGGTATCTTCTGGCCATTGTATTGTCTGTATTTCTTTGATTTACGGCTTCTGGTTAACACTTTGGTATCTTCTGGCCATTGTATTGTCTGTGTTTCTTTGATTTACGGCTTCTGGTTAATCCTTTGGTATCTTCTGGCCATTGTATTTTCTGTATTTCTTTGATTTACGGCTTCTGGTTAACCCTTTGGTATCTTCTGGCCATTGTATTGTCTGTATTTCTTTGATTTACGGCTTCTGGTTAACACTTTGGTATCTTCTGGCCATTGTATTTTCTGTATTTCTTTGATTTAAGGCTTCTGGTTAATCCTTTGGTATCTTCTGGCCATTGTATTTTCTGTATTTCTTTGATTTAAGGCTTCTGGTTAACCCTTTGGTATCTTCTGGCCATTGTATTGTCTGTATTTCTTTGATTTACGGCTTCTGGTTAACCCTTTGGTATCTTCTGGCCATTGTATTTTCTGTATTTCTTTGATTTACGGCTTCTGGTTAACCCTTTGGTATCTTCTGGCCATTGTATTTTCTGTATTTCTTTGATTTACGGCTTCTGATTAACCCTTTGGTATCTTCTGGCCATTGTATTTTCTGTATTTCTTTGATTTAAGGCTTCTGGTTAATCCTTTGGTATCTTCTGGCCATTGTATTGTCTGTATTTCTTTGATTTACGGCTTCTGGTTAATCCTTTGGTATCTTCTGGCCATTGTATTGTCTGTATTTCTTTGATTTACGGCTTCTGGTTAACACTTTGGTATCTTCTGGCCATTGTATTGTCTGTATTTCTTTGATTTAAGGCTTCTGGTTAACACTTTGGTATCTTCTGGCCATTGTATTTTCTGTATTTCTTTGATTTAAGGCTTCTGGTTAATCCTTTGGTATCTTCTGGCCATTGTATTTTCTGTATTTCTTTGATTTACGGCTTCTGGTTAACCCTTTGGTATCTTCTGGCCATTGTATTGTCTGTATTTCTTTGATTTACGGCTTCTGGTTAACCTTTTGGTATCTTCTGGCCATTGTATTGTCTGTATTTCTTTGATTTACGGCTTCTGGTTAACCATTTGGTATCTTCTGGCCATTGTATTGTCTGTATTTCTTTGATTTACGGCTTCTGGTTAACACTTTGGTATCTTCTGGCCATTGTATTGTCTGTATTTCTTTGATTTACGGCTTCTGGTTAATCCTTTGGTATCTTCTGGCCATTGTATTGTCTGTGTTTCTTTGATTTACGGCTTCTGGTTAACCTTTTGGTATCTTCAAACTTTTTTTTTACATATTTTTGTAAAGTTAAAAACCAGTAATTCATGTACACATTAAGGTGAATTACACAAATGAAAATGAACTGCATTATACAATTATTTTCAAGGCAGATAATCAGTTGAGTCAATGTAATTAAGGGTAGATCACCTTGCCACACTTTCTCAATTGTGTCAGATCAGTAGTATTTACATGACCGAAGTCCACCAGACTGATATACATTTATACAACTACTTATTTTAATCTTTAATTTATTGTATGATATTTATTATGGTCCAACAATGATTAGTTGTAAGGCGACCTCGACTGACACGAACATATCAGTCGAACAGCATACTGAAGGGTTATAATTAAGTGTACTATTAGCAGGGTCGGAATATCCTGTAGGCTGCAAGCTTGCTAAAATATTTGCAAATATATTTAAAAAAATTTATTGTATTATTTTAATATATATTCAAGACAGGTGTGGGTGAGTAAGTGGTTGGCTCCGTCTGAGGAGGCCCATGTTTTCATTAGATTAGGGGCCCCAAAAGGTCATAATCGGCACTGACTATAAGGCATACTGGAGAGCTGTTTTCAGCATAACACGAATAGAGAAATGAAACTTTCGATGCTGTTCACCATTATTGTGCACATGTATATGTTGTATTTGACTCTGGTTATGGGGTACACTCTCATATAATGATAGTCGCCATGATATAGCTGAAATATTGCTGAAAGTGGCGTTAAACACCAAAATTCAAATTCAAATTCAAAATTCTCATATAATGAAAAACAAACAAAATACCACATTGTCGAAACAATTCCAACTTGTATTAAAAATATTGCAATGTAGAAGAAATAAGTACATAAATACGGTAAACTCCAATAACACAAGCAAAATACGGTTCTCCGTTAAAAAGTTCCTTAAAGTAAAACAATATCACTAAATATACAGCGTCCGTACAAAGTGCTTGTTGTTTTCCAACTTATTGTTCTCCATTAAAACACCATCATTTATATCATAGGGCTTGCCGAAAAGAGTAAATACAATTAAATTGACACAATAGGAACAAAGAGTGACAAGTTTCAATATATGTTACATAATTCATGATAATGATATTAGCGCGACAGCTTAGACCATAAATATGTCCCAAATATAATTAAAAGAATAAAGTCCGAATTAAATAAAAACTTATTAATACTTTAGAAAATAATGTTAAAAATATAAAATTTTGCCAAGTCCGTGAAAATAAGAAAAAGTATAATTTGATCACAATTTTACCCGCTCATTTCGTCGGTACAAACTCTTCACTAAAAAGTGACCATTCTTATATATGAAACACAGACGAACTAATTCTTTTTTAATCTGTCTTTTAGTTTGGGGTGAGGAATAGTTGTGTAGAAGATAGAGAAGGCAAATGGTTTAATAATAATTCTTTATTAGCACAACTTACACCCAATATAGGGTCAAAGGCTACAAAAAAAATGGATCAAACACATACACCAACAACAATTATCATGCACAAACAAACAAAAAGCTGTTTCACAATATAACAAATGTAATCAAGTGCCCCCTGTCCTCAGTTCCAAAGACCGTTTAATAAAGGACCCTAAGGATTTCACTTGTTGTGAAGATGCTATTGCTATTGCTCATTGACACAAGACATCACAGCCTTAACCCATTCGGAAAGTATATACATTGTATGTGTCTTCTTTTTCGCGCTTAGCCCATTGTCAGGCATAATCCTATAACATGGCCATCCTCATTATATGAATGGGGATATTGCACAAGGTTTTGACTTGAGATTGTCAATGTTGAGATCCTGCAATACGTTCTATATGTTAGTTGCAATAGATGTGGTATAGGTATACGAGATTACAGTAACAGACTGAACTTTAAAATAGAGAGGAATGCTAGATTTGACTGGCTTGTGATGAAGGATATTACCTATGTTAATGACATCAAGACTTTATTGGGGGCCGCCGTGGCCGTGATCGTATGGTAAGTTGGATTTACAAATACCTATGCAATCATTGCCTATCACCACTGATGTTGTGAGTTCGAATCTATATCAGGGCGAGGTGTACAACATTTTGTGATAAAGTTTGTCAGTGACTTGCAACAGATCGGTGGTTTTCTCTGGGTTTCCTCCACCAATAAAACTTACCACCACGATATAATTGAAATATTGTTGAGAGTGATGTTAAACACCATCAAACAACAAACAAACATAATGACATCAAGACCTTTGTTGGCAAACGAAAGTTTAAGATAGTTGTGATAGGCACTGATTGCATAAGCCCAACTACCATAAGATCACGACCAAGACGTCGCCATATTGTTTCTAAAGAATTAATCATCAACATCTTATGTATTTCTTTACACTTTGTATCTGTAGTTGAAAGTCTGCACCTCATTACAATGTATACCTTTATTATCCAATAGAACATTATTCACACATAATGTCAGGAGTAACCAACCGTATTAAATAACTTCCCGGTCACGATCAATTGTCGTGATAAATAATAATATTGGGCTAAAAATAAACTACAATTTGTATGCTGAAGTTTAACATGTTGTAAAATATGACGCAATGGAAACAATCCACACCAGGCTGAAGTGAAGGTAAGTGTTGTAGATCTATTTAAGTTATCGTATCTATTAGCGGAGAACAATATATACATATTTCAAATAATTAGGATATTTTCATTATAAATTAATGAACAAATTAGAATTATTCACAAATTTAATGATAGTGTATTTTATATTTATGTACAAGATATATCATGACTTTCCAAATTATCTAAAGTAACATACTGAAATATTGTTGAAAGTGGCGTTAAACACCAATAATGATAGCCATAACCCTGAAGTAATATAAAATATTTATAATATTAAACCATAACATATACGGTTCCACAGCTACGATTTTTTAGTTTAAATTCCATCCACATTTATTTCTTTATACAAAATTACATAGCAAGCTCCAGATAGAGAGCTGTTTAAAGGACTATCCCGCGACCGTGTGGCTGCGCCGACGAGTTACCGGCCCACGTGGGAGTCAGGACTCGCACGTTCATCGTCAATACGCCGGACACGTGCGACCGTGGCGGAAGTCACTGGGTGGCGTTTCACTTTCCCCTCGTGGGACCACAGGCGCTCGTGGCACGGACTTACCACCCCCCTTTTTTCTAACTTTCTGTTTACAAATTTATTTTCCATAAAATTTCTTTATTTCTTTATTATTTCATCTCTTTCCTTATTTTAACTTGTTCGTGTCAATATTCATACAATCTTATGTTAACATCAAATTGCATGTGTCGACCCTATAGATACTAATAATACACAAGGCATGCAACTCGGCAGGTTTAGCAATCGTACCCTTGCTCGCTTCGAGTACATTTATTGCACCTTATTTCCATTATGTCATTCAAACTAGGACATGTATCCATTCCTAAAAGACGCATCTTTTTGCCCCTGTTTTTGTTTTGTGCATACGATAACTCAGTTCTCCAGAATTTTAAGATTTTCACACATTTATTGCCAAATTTTTCGTATAAGGACCCACGGCACGTTTCTGACCCTATCGTTGAAGTTAATGCAGTGGTACGTCACTTCCGTCTGCCGTGGGTCCTTATACGAAAAATTTGGCAATAAATGTGTGACTGAAAATCTTAAAATTCTGGAGAACTGAGTTATCGTATGCACAAAACAAAAACAGGGGCAAAAAGATGCGTCTTTTAGGAATGGATACATGTCCTAGTTTGAATGACATAATGGAAATAAGGTGGCAATGAATGTACTCGAAGCGAGCAGGGGTACGATTGTTAAACCTGCCGAGTTGCATGCCTTGTGTATTATTAGTATCTAATATAGGGTCGACACATGCAATTTGATGTTAACATAAGATTGTATGAATATTGACACGAACAATTTAAAATAAGTAAAAAGAGATGAAATAATAAAGAAATAAAGAAATTTTATTGAAAATAAATTTGTAAACAGAAAGTTAGAAAAAAGGGGGGTGGTAAGTCCGTGCCACGTGCGCCTGTGCGTGGGACCCGCCGAATTTTTCGATTCGCTGGGAAACACACCGGAAACGTATCACCACCGTTTTGCCATCGTCCTGATCGTCAACGGACCACAATACTACTACTGTTCGTCTCGAATCCAACCCGACGACACCTGCGGACTGTATTGCCTGTACTACTTTAAACGGAGACATCGAGGAATGGCGCTGCCGGACATAGTGAAAGACTATTCCACCGTTGATTTAAAAGGAAACGAGGACAAAATTTTAAGATCTAACTGTTAACATTGTCTATTGTCATGCATTGTAAACGTCTTTATGATAGAACGTATTGAACTTAATAAACAATCGAACTGTTAAAATTGTATTGTGTCGTGCATTGTCTTGGTAAATGTCCCCATTATAGAATGTATTGTACTTAATAGACGGACGAAATCGTGTTAAAACGACTATTGTATATTGTCAAGTATTGCCGTGTCTTTATTATAGAATTTATTATACGTAATAAATGATACGAACGAAATCGTGTCGTTGTGTTATGCTCAGAGTTACTTCCCTTTGAATACGATTAACCATATTGGAAACGTATAATTACTTCCCTTTGAACATACACATTGAGTTATCTCCCCCACTCTCATCGAACATACACACCGACAGAACTTTCATTGGTCGAAATATGACGCAATACGCTGCACACGTATGCATCGTTATAATCCGGATAAGTAAACGATTTGTCCTTAAACAGATTTGTGTGCAGGGTTGTATATGTCGTTCAATATTAATCTTTTTGTGACAATTTAATCTCGTTAGATTCATTCAAAATAATTCATATTGTAATCATTTGGCATTATAATATCGATGTTTAGATTGATGAAAATTAAATCACATTATTCTAACATTTTTTAGGCATGTGTTTGATAACTAACCAAACTAAAATAATATGTCTTGCTTTATATATGCAAAACTATTGTTGGTCGAAATATGATGCAATGCACTGCAAACGTATGCATCATCTTAATCCGATTAAGTAAACATGTCCTTAAACGGATTTGTGTACAAGGGTGTTTGCAACCTTATTAGGTAATATAATCCTGTTCCTATTTTTCATTGGTCTAAATATGATGCAATGCGCTGCATAGCTTTAATCGGATTATATAAGACACCTTATTAAGACGTCGAATCGGTGGGCGAGGTGTTCTATTTTTAGTTTTGGCCTTTTGGCCGCCATATTGGGCCCTGGGGCCCTATGTTCTTAGGGTGCATAAAATCCCTCACTCCATACTACTATTATTATCTAAATTCTTCTTCCTGTTTAAAAATATATATAGAATTTCCCATCTTTACAATTTCTTGAATTATTCATTTGCGCGTTTTAGATACAGTGACACATGACAACACAATAATTGAAAAGTATGACCTACAAGGGTTGTCTTTCGCGACTAATATCGATAAATCGGGAGTTCGAACCCCGGATATATCAAACCAAAGACTATCAAATTGGTATTTGCTGCCGCTTCTTCGCTGAGCGCGCAGCACTAACACTGGCGTCAATGTGCGGATTCAGGTAAGAATTAATATTATCGTTTTTGTGAAAAAAAAATGGATTATTCATCGGTATTTCATGTTTTAATTGACGTATCATAAAATATGAAACTAAAATCAAAATACAATGAAGCTCTTTCATAGTTTAATCGCTAAATGAAGAAATCAGCCGTTGAAAAAAACGGGGTGATGTGGGTAACTGAAGAATATAATTTATCGCTGATGTCCGTAACTTGAAACATTTGATGTCCGTAATTGGTATTATTCCTAAACGAGACAATAGTTCAGCAGGCTTTGGAATGCACTTTTTAATGAAATAACAGTCTATTTATCGTGATACTGGTAAATCGGAAGCTAGAATATTCAGTCTTGAAAATCTTTATAAATAGTCGAGACTAGTCAATATCAACATGCACTCGACCACTGGACTCTCGGTTAATTGTCGAGTTCATCAGGTTACCAATTCTTTTTTCTATATAGTCAGAAGCATGTCTAGTGGACAAATAGACGAAACCTTGGTTGTGGTAAGCACCAAAAGTATTTGAAATTGACTCACATAGCTGAAGACCGGGTTTGACTCCAGCGAATTTTTCCTTGTGATAATGAAATATGTTTGCAATTATATTAAATTTATCTGTTGGTAAATCTACAGCAATGTTAAATATTTCTAAATAGATTTTGAGACGATCAAAGATTCATTTAGTTCTGAATGTAATGCTACCGCATACTGAGGGAACAGTAATAAATCAGTCATTGAAAATTGAAATTGTTGAAGTGAAAAACAGTTTTCAGCAAAATGAGTGATATATGTTGCCATTCTTTTTTAGGGAAAGTCTTCATAATACAACTATAAAAGGTTCATTACCATATAATGAATAAGAACATTTTTTTTAATTCAAATTTTATTTTCAATTGTGTTTCAACGTATTTTAACCATGTTAACTATGTTTGAATACCTTTGAAATATTATAATAAATAGTAATAATTTTATCATATATAAAACTATTTGAAGAATGTGTCACTCACCTCTGTCCACGGTAACTATGTCTATATCAAAGCCATGATGAAATCTTATCAGAAAAAAGATATATTGTTCCATGAAGTTCACTTCAAATAACATATTCGAAAATTGTTCATGTCATCGTTTTTTAAAATAAGAAAGAAACATACATTTGTAATTATCATGGCTTTCAATAACAAACCAGTTATAAAGACACATGCTAAAATTGTCAGGCCCAGCATGGTTCTTCATAGTATGTTCCAGAATATTGTGAGGATGTGAAGATGTTCTATTACATATGTAACACATGAATTCATCTGAAACAAAACAAAAATAAATAAAAAAATGATTTTTTTTGTTTACTCTTGGAACCCGAACTATACTGTAGCTATAACACGGAATGTGATGTTTGATACAAAAGACTTCCTGTGGTATATTTCACTTAAATGGGCTAGCATTCGATTCGATAGTCATTAAAGCGATTAATAAATTGCTTTATCGACATCTTGTGCATTTTTCCTTGCTGATGATTTCTAGTATCAGGAATAAACTGCCCTGATATTGGAAAATATCGACAATCGTCAGTAGCAACGTCATAGACGTCATGCTGACCGTGAAGCTATCAATAAAAAAGAATAGAGGCAGTTTTGAAGGTCTTTACAGAAATCACTTGTATGACAGCTCTATCACGGGGCGCACTGCAAAACAGTGATAATTGTTGTCTCGACATTAAACTACCTTTATTCTATATATAGTTTGACGTTCTACAAATAGATATTTGTTATATCGAGATGATAAGCACGAATGCTGATACAAAGGAATGAAAATGTGTAGAATGTACTTTTAAAAGATCTTTATCAATTCTCTCTCAGGACATTTTAGGTGTCAGTGTTTTCCGATCTCCAGACTTTTATTTTTATTTTTGCCATTATTTACCTATTAACAAAACTTTTTAAAACTACTCTCCCGTTTCCGATTCCCTGTATGTCCCTCTGGTTTCCATTTTAACCACGTCACCTTATATTTCTCAGCGTGTTCACTTCCCAGTACTTAATTTTGTAACATATAATTTTATGTATGTATTCTGTCTACAATTATTCTCAGTGTTTTGTCGGATACATGTATATAACAGCTTAATAATAAGACGCAGAAAAAGCATAATTCAACAGTTATGGACATCATTATTTAGACTTTCAGACCAGTTACGGACATCCTTTTTTACAGTTACGCACATCACCCCGTTTATTTTAACGGCTGATTTCTTCATTTAGCGATTATACTATGAAAGAGTTTTTTGTATTTTAGTTCCATATTTTATGATACGTCAATTAAAACATGAAATACCGATGAATAATCCATTATTTTCACAAAAACGATAAAATTCATTCTTACCTGAATCCGCATCCTCCGTCTTGGGATGTCCGTAACTGCAGTTACGGACATCACATTGACGCCAGTGACTAAAGAGTAAGAGCAAAGAGTAGTTTCAGTGAACTAGCACCATAAAGATCCAACTCAGCATGTTTGTCTAGTACAAAGCAGACATTATTATCATCTCATTGAATGTAACTTGTTCTCGCCATGATATGGCTGATAAATTACTCATTTGGCGCTAGAACTTATCACTCACTAGATATATCGAGTCACACTCAGCCCTTTCCGTCTGTAGCGATACAGTAATTGTTTTTTTATTAGTTCTTATGCATATATATATATGCTGGGTTACCGATGTTGCAATGACACGATCTAGATTGTGACCCTTGCCCATTAGTTGTATTATTGACCATTCACTTCATAAGCACGTTTGTGTATTGTTTACTAAGCGTCTGCATTATCTATGAATGAATAATTTATACAAATATTTACCTGCCTGTAATCTGTTTACTGAATACTTACCTGCATGATAATACTACATAATAGGGATTTAGGTGTCATTTCTACAACAAACATAAACGAACGAACGAACTAACAAAGAAACCTGTACACGAATAAGCAACTGTGGTGTATCGGATAAAGTAAATTCACCCTGCATGTCGACTGGAACTATAAGGTAAGAGATACAAGATGTCTAGCAGCTTGAATAGGTATGTGAGGTACAACAAGAAATAACTGAAATATTGTTGAAAGTGGCGTTAGACACCGTAAACCTAACCTAAAACCATATGTGAGTTATGAATCGAACTCGAAATATGTAACTCTTTTGTATTTGACATTAGTCCTTCTATCTGTTTTATAGTTTATGATATTTTTCGAACCTTCATGTGTGGACGTTGGTCTCGAGGGACCGCTAATATTACTTCAAAACAGCCGGATAGTCGAGTTATCTTCCGCAATCGTGTTATTTTATGTACCAATAAAGTCGTCAATTAAACTTCCTTGTTATTTAGTCATGAACCTAGTAAATGTTTCTGGGACCTGACTACTGTATAGGGAACGGTAAGAAACAGCTTACACGCGGACGTGATAGAGGACATCATAGAAAACGATTAGAACGACGATTGTTTCTGATCTTTTGAGCAAATATTTGGCAGTTGTTCTGAACGTTTTGTTTTGACATTGCCGGATAAACACAACATACTTAGATTGTCGATAAAAATAAAGTTTATCTGCTCTCCATAGCCAGGTGCTGCTTGAATTTTGCTACATATAAATGGAAATTTCACAATGGGAAAAGTGAAATCATCTCTGTTGTCGTAAAGTTTCGTTCTTAACCGGCCCTCACTGTCCATTTCTAGGTGTAGGTCATGACGTGAAGCAGACTTATCTGTATCTGGTGTATTCTTTATTTCAAAAACAATGTGATAGATGAGATCAAGATAACCACCAAACTAGTAATTATTTAGTAGTGCTAATATTTTTAGCTTTCTGTGTTGTGCTTTTTGTTTTGTTTGTCTTCGTTCTGTGTCTTGTGTACCCAATGTTGCCTTTGTCTCTGGATCGTCCATTCTTGATTGTCCGTCGGTTTTATGCAACGTTTATTCACCACAGAAGACGCAATGTATTGTTAATTTTTTTTTACCTATAGCAATTATATTAATGACATTTTCTATATTTTTGGAGTAGATAAGTCGAATTAATTTACTGCATCCAAAATTTGAAATAATTCAATATATTCAGGTAAAAATTGTAATCGCATAATCAAGTATCATCAGTATGAAATCAATGAGTGTCCATACGGTTTGCAAATATGGCCTATTGGTCAGGTGGTATCACCGGAAATTATTAATCTAAAGTTATAATCCACAATTTGTTGATAAATACATTGTGTCTGTTATCTGTTATGGAGGTATTAGTGGACAGGTAAAGAGCCATCGGACTTAGAATTTTGTCACAGGACGCCATGTTGTTAGTGCTTCTGGCATGTACATTTGTATAATACTTGAGTTTATCTACAATGTGACAATCTCCATTGTACATTTCAGACTTAAATCTGTAAGACCCTGACGATGGAAGCAACATATGGAGAACGAGGAGGGAACGTACTCGACAACTCCTCGCCAGTATCAAATGGAAGTTCTTCGTCTAATGGGAAATCTAATGGAGTAGTGAAACGATTGTCAGGAGATAATTTGAAAACAGAATCAGGACTTCCGTGCAACGAAAATGAATTATTGACTAATAATGGCGAAGATCTTGTCGTTACTACAATAAAACTTAAGAAACAAATAAGTTTGTTCCAAGCAGTGTGTATAATTGTTGGAATAATAATAGGATCTGGTATATTTGTTTCTCCTGTAGGCATTCTACTTAATGTCAAATCTGTTGGAATGTCTATCGTAATGTGGGCTGTATGTGGACTATTTTCAGCTCTTTGTGCATTGTGCTTCGCCGAACTTGGAGCATGTATTCCAGAGTCTGGAGGAGAATATACATATATTCGGAGAGCATTTGGTGACTTTCCAGCGTTCATAGCTATGTGGATTAATTTTATTGTCATTTGTCCAGTTTGCATCGCCGCATCTTGTCTCATATTTGCCACATACATCTTGCGACCACTGTATCCTGACTGTGAACCACCGTCCATAAGTGTAAGATTGTTGGCCGCATTAATCATTAGTAAGTACTTGAACCTGTTAACAGTTGATTAGCTAACAAAATATACATAATAGTTATCGTAAGACTATTTAATACTTTATTTACTGATATGACATGCGCTTAACCCTTCCGTACTTAGCCCCACGACTGATCTATAGGAAGAGTTTGAAGATACCAAATGGTAATCAGAATCCGTAAATCGAAGGACAGACAACACAATGGCCAAAAGGAAAATGAGAAAAGGACAAAGAGCAATCTACAAAACATCACACATAAAACTAAAGATCGAGTAACACGACCCCTTTAAAAATCGGGGGTGAATTCGAGTTCTCTGGAAGGGTAAACAGTTCCGCTTCACTAGTGGCACTATAATGTTTGTGCAAATAATATCTATTCAAACGAAATTGATATATTTTTCACTATTTGTAAACAGAATAAAACATATAAAATAAATCTGTTTTCTTTAAATAAATATATTTAACTGACTAGGAATCAATATACCCCAACTATTTTCTGAATGTTAGCTTTGTCCTGGAAATTTGTTGTTTTGTATCTTCTTTGTACAACTGTTAGCCGTTGTCTATTAAATCTGTATACTCGATGCTATGCGTCATTGGATGGTTCTTGTGTATGCGTTTCCAGATATATGTCTGTATTGTACACGCATAAAAATCTACATTTTCATTATCAGAAAGTTGTATTTATATTTATGTTTTACCACACTCTGTTCTTCACAAGATTTATAAGTCATTATTAATAAGAGTTTGGAGATACCAAAAGGGGTAATCAGAACCCGTGCATCAAAGGACAGACAACACAATAGCCAAAAGGAAAAGGCCAAAAGGTCAAACAACGATCTACAAAACACTATACTTAAAACTAAAGATCGTGCAACACGTTGTTTAACGCCATCTGTGTTAATATTTCAGGCATCACTAAGCACATTAAAATCAAACATGGAAATATATACTGAAACAAAATTTTAGGCTTGGTTTGGTTTATAGTGTTTAACGCCACTTTCAACAATATTTCAGTTATATCGTGGTTGTCAATGTTATTGATGGAGGAAACCGGAGTACCCGGTGAAAACCACCGACCTGTCGCAAGTCATTGACAAACTTTATCACATAATGTTGTATCGAGTGCACCTTGTCATGAACGGGGTTCGAACGCACAACTTTAGTGGTGATAGGCACTGATTGTACATGTAGTTGTAATTGACAAAAAAAAATTAAACTCTATAAACATTGTATATTTGTAGCAGTTTTTGTTCTATCAGTCAATCTACTGGTTTTGTGTCTTTTCAGGTTTACTCATCATTATCAACTGTATTAACGTAAAGTGGGCAACAAAGGTCCAGGTTGTTATTACTGCCAGTAAACTCATAGCATTACTAACCATTATTATCATCGGTTTTGTATATATTGGTAAAGGTATGTTATTTTAACCATCATTTTAGGTATTAATGTTGTTGACCAAAACACCATTTTTACCCGCTAAGAAAAAGTTTGAAGATACCAAAGGGGTAACCAGAAGCCATAAATCAAAGAAGGACCGAGAATACCATGGCCAAAAGAAAAAGGACAAACATTGATCTGCAAAGCACTACACCGAAGACTAAATATTGAGCAACAAAAAACCCACTAAAATCCGGGGGTGAACCCAGGTAGTACGGAAGGATTAGCAGTTCCTACTCCAGTAACTTTGTTTGCACCGTTGAGCACGCTTGTTAGTAGCACTATATAGATCAAGCCTTACAGTCATAACACGTTGGAGTAACGAATTATGTTCTCGAAGACACTTTATAAACAGGATACAGTGTTCCGATTAATCGATCGCGAATATGAGTACAAAATAAAGATGGCCGTAGTATGCAATTGAAGTTTTAGAATTTTGAAAAGACAGTTTAAACAGTGATGGTCAACAATTCCCCCAATATCAACAAAACGAACAATCATCTTTCACCTTAACTCACTGAACACAAAAAGACCATGACATATGGAATTGGAAATACTGGTCCTGACTTGGGACAGGCACTACAAAGCTCCTTTATTTTCTACTCTGAAACTACAAGTACAAATGTGTTATAACTGATGATTCTCAGATCTGTTAAAAAGATGCATCATATCATCATGTTCATCTTAAGTGCAGGCATTAATTGTATAATAATCAGGACGGAACAGTTTTCAACTAAGAATCATTCAAGCTATATGTGAGAGATACAGGCTCTTGCGAACCTCTGGTATCAGTCGTCATGGCACAGTGTGTGTTATTGTTTGTATATGATATTGTAGCAAATGAAAGTAATGTTAGAGCATTTTGAAACCGGAGTGTTATATTTAATTTCTTTGATTAAAACACCTGAGTTGCGTGTACAGAAGAAGTAGTTCGTTTTGTATGTGATTTATTATTTCAATACCATTCCAGAGTATTTGAAGCATGTTAATACATTTGTTTGTTAATAACTTGTGATTGATTGCGACCCTCAAAAATAAATATTGAGTGTCATTATGAATACAAGATTAGCTAAATAGAAAATGTAATTTCCACATTAAAAACAACACTCGATAAATAAATGATTAGAAAGTGGTCTTTAGTGATATCTTCAGCTGACACAGAATCAATTTTTCATCACAACTGGTAATAATTGATAGAGAGATTTATTGTTATCTTCCTCTCCATGTAGGCATGCAATATCATTGGAAAGTGAATTGTTGCTATTCATTTCCTATATAAATCAACTAATAAGTCATTAATGTCAAAACGTTCCAGTTTACTCATTTAGATTTGCATAAATACTTAGAACATTTACAATATTACTGTATATTCAGTACTGTTGGAATGGTTTAAAGAAAACAAAGAGGTCATCAGACAAAATGGTCGACAAAATGCAACACAAAACAACACGAACCACACTAAAACAAGAAGGTGCAGTTCCTGCTCCACTATTGACACCCGTCGTATTATTCCTGTTCAAAATCCGGTGATAAATATAGAATAACGTGTGCTTTGAAGGTCGAGACAGACATTATCAATAATATCGCAGCGAGTCTGACATGACGAGCTGTGATGCTAGTGAAAATGTATATCGATCCATTCAGTTGCTCGATTTAAAAAAAAAAATCCAACTCGCATTGCAACGAAATCTATAAGTATCAGTATTATTTGGTTCTTGGATATATGACATGGTTAGTTTCCCTGATGATACATGCGTCTTTTAATGTTTTAAAACTCGATTGTTATTTTCATGTTACAGGTAGCGTAGAAAATTTCAACGATTCTTTCTCTGGAAGTGATTATAGTGCGGGTGCTATAGCAATCTCATTTTACTCAGGATTCTGGGCATTTGGAGGGTGGTAAGTAAGACAAATAAAATACAAAATGTTCAGACATAAACGTG
Organism: Bathymodiolus brooksi; assembly: GCA_963680875.1. NCBI lineage: Eukaryota > Metazoa > Mollusca > Bivalvia > Mytilida > Modiolidae > Bathymodiolus > Bathymodiolus brooksi. The sequence goes on along the minus strand of OY804582.1, from coordinate 96,334,602 downwards.
CAATTCAACCAGGAAGTTTGAGAATCAAAATCAAAGCCAAATTTTAGAAGTCAACAAAGCATATTTAATATCAAGCGCACGCTATATTACTAGTATCCTCGGTTGCAAATTGGTCGACACGCATGATACAGTAAACATTTCAGCCGACCTATGCCATATATTTTAACACACACACACACACACACACACAAAACCCTGGCTCAAAGAGTCGACTTTAGTTCTTTAATTATAGCAGGTAAAACAAAGATGTTCACATGTACACTGCAATAATAATTATCTCATGCATGTATCAATCTCTCTGTGTCCACACTCTTTGTCTTCTCGTCATTCAGTTAGATATATTATATTTTAGGAGTTACTTGAACTTTCTGACTGATGAGCTGTTGGAACCACACAAGTGAGTATATTAAATTAACAATATAAAGTTTATATTATATTAAATGGTAAGAAAAAAGGCATCTTCTAAAAGACCTCAACATTGAAATTAAAACAGACATACATGTAGAACAGCAATAAAAATGGCCGTTCCATTACTTTGATTTGTATCTACTTTTGGGTATTATGTTTAGACCCTTTGATGTTCTTGTTCGCAAAGATATTTAAATTATTTTGCTTTCAAATATTTTGGCTTTGAACCTACCGTATCTAATGAAGGGTATTTCAGAAACGCGCCGTGCGCACTAAATTTGATATCTACGTTTTTATTTAAAGTTAGATAGTCTCTCTGTTCATTTACATCCGTATCCTTTCTTAAGTAATAGAGAAATCATTTCTTTATGTATATAAAGACCACGGTTTATCTATAAATATATATTACTTTTCATTTTTTGAGTAAAACTGTGCATCATTGCATGTGATTTGATTTTGATTAAAAAATATTGTGTCAGCTGTGTGTTTCCTTTATGGTCATTCAAGTAAATAACTTCCAATACTGCATTATACGTCCGTCATTTCTGTAACATTTAATCACAAAGAACGGTTATCGGATTAAAATAAGATATATCTATATTTAACAACTGGATTGTAAATTTGACATTTCCATTTAGTAATGTCACAATGCTTTTGAAGTCTACATATTATGTAAAAGATGCAGGAGTGAACAGTCAGAAATGGTTAATTACTTTCCTTCTAGAACACTGACTACCCAAATCCATATTTCAAAACGATCGGTGGTTCGAATACCTGCCTACATATTTTCGATGTACTTTTTCGTTCCCTCAGTTTACTTCATTGGTACACTGACTGTGTAATTCAGTGATGTACGATTTATTCCGTGTAGGGCGCCATTTGAGGTCCCTGATTTCACGTTTTGTAGAGGTAGAGAGTTTTTGTTGTCACTTTACATGTTAGTTACTGCCTACCCGTCTGGAGCACCTCCATTCACTCCCGGATGTTAGTGGAGTTCGTGTTACTCGATCTTTAGTTTTATGTGTATGTTTTGTAGATAGTTGTATGTCCCTTTGTCCTTCTTCTTTTGGCCATTGTGTTGTCTGTTCTTCTTCGATATACGGATTCTGATTACCCCTTTGGTATCTTCAAACTCTTCTTATGCCATGTAACCCATTGTGGTGATCAGCAAGATGCTTGGTTCGTCATTCACATTTGTCTTGTGTAACTTAATTTTAAGTAAAGTTTATTGTTTATATGAGTTAATGTAAGCGTTGTATGGTTCCGCAGGAAAAGTATGTTCGTGTCATCATTATTTACGATGGATTGAATGCAGGTTACAGAATTGGTATTGAACCTTTCGAAGCACATTGACTAACTCCGGATTTCATATGGAGGGGAAGTAGAGTTCCTGTTTTTCAGATCTTTCATTTTTCCTCTCATTAAATCTGTGCTTGGTTTTGTTTTTATTTCTATCCTAATTTGTTCTGTGCTGTTCTACCTAATTCTTATTTTGTCAGTGACTTGTGGCAGGTCGGTGGTTTTCTCCGGTTTCCTCCACCAATAAAACTGACTGCCACGATATAGCTGAAATCTTGATGAAAGTGACCTTAAACACCAATCCCCCTTATTTTATATTTGTATCCTCTGATTACATATGTAGTATACTCGTAGCCAATTTTTGACTACTTCTGTATCGATAATGCATGTATTATTTGCTCCAAAACATTTGTTTTTATTTAATGGCTAAATATGTATTTATTAAATTATAGATATTTACTTTAGAAGTTTATGAATACATATTTTTAAGCTTTTGGAATCATGTATGAATTAAATACAGCAAAAACAAAGTTATTTATCAGATATGTGTTAAGAAGAGTTTGAAGATACCAAAGGAGTAATCAGAATCCGTAAATTGAAGAAGAACAGACAACACAATGGTCAAAAGAAAAAGGACAAAAGGACAAACAACAATCTACAAAACATACTCATAAAACTACATGTTAAAGGCATACAGGCTGTCAGAATTGATTTGTTTTGTTTATGTTAAAAGTTGCCAATATTCGATGTTTTTTACTAATAAAATGTTCTGAACAACAAGCCAGGTTTAAAAAATATGTTATAATGTCGTAATTAGTGAAAAGAATTCGAATGTCTGTTGGTAAAATCGCCATTAACACGACCTAATTATAAGTCGGCTGCTTTTCCGAAGTTTGCCGAATACTGATAACTGCTATAAATAACAAGGAAGCATAAGTTGCATGTAAATTCGTTAGAATTAATATAATTTAAGAAATATATCTATGAAATTGGATCCCGGGGTAATCAGTTAATACTATATAATGGTATTTAGTAAGAATGACACTTAAAATCGGAAATACGTGATGAAATCAATAAAAGCAAACCCAAACTCTGCAAAGGGGCCCGATAAAGGGAAAATTGTAAACAAATTGTATTGCATATTATTGACAACACTTGAGTTGTCTTGATTATATTTTTTTTAGAAAAAAACAGACATGAAGTTCATTATTTTAGTCTCTAATTTAAAAGAGATATCACCTAGCGTTTACTCTTGAAAAAAAGACTATATAAAAAACTACGATGCAATTCTACTGTCGATATACGATTCGGCCGAAAAAATATACTAAATTATGCTTACATGTTAAAAATGGAGTAGGTCGGTATAACATGTTTTCTTAATTTTTACACAAATCTTGCTGAATCCTCCTTTTTGTATCGTTTTCGTATAGAATCCGTCAATGTGTTTGTTCTTCCACGATTCGATTTGTGCCATGTGCTTTCTTCATCAACAAACAATTTCGCACATGCGCAAACGCTTTCCCGAATGAGTTCACTGTCAGGTCGTATGAATATTGCGCGGGTAAATATTGGATTCTTTACTGGATTCAAGAAAATAAAACAACGACGTATTTCCTTCGTTCTAGGCTATTTACGTATGATATTATGAAAAATTTCAACTGCAATTAGTATGAAACATCGAATATTGGCAACTTTTAATATTTAAAAAAAATTCAATTCTGACAGCCTGTATGCTTTTAAGCATCCAGATAATATGTATAGATGTCACCTATAAGGGTTTTTTTTTCGTTTTCAGGAATCTCCCACGTGCAATACTTATTTCTATGTCTATAGTAACTGTAGTATATATCGTTGCTAACATAGCTTACTTTTCTGTACTGTCTCCGATAGAGGTCATCAAGTCGTCAGCTGTAGCTGTGGTAAGTTATACTGTAGTATACATCGTTGCTAACATAGCTTACTTTTCTGTACTGTCGCCGATAGAGGTCATCAAATCGTCAGCTGTTGCTGTGGTAAGTTATACTGTAGTATACATCGTTGCTAACATAGCTTACTTTTCTGTACTGTCGCCGATAGAGGTCTTCAAATCGTCAGCTGTTGCTGTGGTAAGAAATATTACATGGATAGTTATACTGTATACAAACCAGCATGACACACATTTCGGCATAGTTACCCATGTATTAGTATTAATTAAACGTTAGAGAAACCCGAAGGTCAATCAAGAATGGACAATCTCCCAGAAACACTAGCAAAATTGGGCACACAAGACACAGGACGAACACAAACAACAACAACAAACACCACAACACAACACAGATATTTAAACAGAAAAGCAACACTGACCCCTCCAAAAAAACCGGTGGTGAACTCAGAAGAGTAAGCAGTTTATGCCTCTTATAAAACACCCGCCACATTACTCATATAGTCAAGACGTATTGGACACCCCTATAGACAAACAAACAAAAAAAAAATATAAAATATAAACTTTCTCGGAAAAATCTAGAGAAATTATATTTAGTTTATATCAGACCAATTTTTGAATATGCTTGTGAAGTATGGGATAATTGTGGGGTAGGGAATTCTAATAAGCTTGACCATTTGCAACTTGAGGCTGCTAGAATCGTTACTGGTCTTCCAATATTTGCTAGTTCAATTTTAATTTATAAAGAATTAGGCTGGGAATCATTGGCAGAAAGAAGAAAAAGGAGAAAATTACAAATGTTTTATAACATACAAAATAATAATGCACCCATGTATCTTTGTGACTTAATTCCACCATCAATTCAAAGTACAACCGTTTATCCATTGCGTAATGGAAGTGATATTATAATGCCATTTTGTAGACTATCGAATACTTATGATTCATTTATTCCTTCAACTATACGTCAATGGAATAGCTTAGATCCATCTCTTCGAAATGTGGATTCTATTGCAAAATTTAAAGCTGAATTAAGAAAGCGGAAAGATATTAGCCAAGTTCCTAAACATTACGAAATTGGACCACGAAAACTGAATATTATTTTAACCCAGCTTCGATGTTTTACTTCTTTTTTGAATTACGATTTGTTCCAAGTAAATATAGTCTCAGATCCGTCTTGTCGTTGTGGTGCCAATCGCGAAGACTCCTATCATTTCTTCTTCGATTGTTCCCATTATTCAAATATAAGACATACATTGTTTCAAAATCTCAACTGGCTACCTAATTATTGTGCTTTAGACCTTACACTTTTGACCTGTGGTAATCCTACACTCCCGTATGAACAGAACGAAATTATTTTTAAGCATGTGTTTGAATATATAAAGAGGTCTGAAAGGTTTCTTATTGTCTAGTTGTTCACCAAAACAACAATCGCACACATCACCACCACTAACCCTCTCTCTCATTCCTTTCTTCATTCTCTGTTTTAGTTCAATCTACACATATTAATGTAAGAAATATTTATATACATGCATGCTCTATCAAATAATGTTGTAACTTATTGTATATAGGAGAAGACTTCATAAGTTTGTTTAACTTGTGTCTTATCCTTTTTGCACATTTGAGCAAATAAAATATGTTTAAACTAAACTAAACTAAACAAACACTAATAACATAAAAAAAAACACGAATCCCCCCTAAAAATTACTCGGGTAAACACGATCCGAATATTAACTAACATAGGAAGTATTAAGTCTATAATCTTAATGGGCGGCATGTCATACGAGCAACCATAGAAATAACCATGTATTTGTAATAGTAATAAAAACGTTGATACCGGTGTCATAGAGTAAACCTCCCCCCATAGTAGATCAACCCCCCCGGAAGATTTACTATATAGTAAACATTCCGGGGGAAGGTTTGCTATGCAGAAGGTTTACTATATAGTAAACATTCCGGGGGAAGGTTTTCTATGCGGAAGGTTTACTATATAGTAAACATTCCGGGGGAAGGTTTTCTATGCGGAAGGTTTACTATATAGTAAACATTCCGGGGGAAGGTTTTCTATGCGGAAGGTTTACTATATAGTAAACATTCCGGGGGAAGGTTTTCTATGCGGAAGGTTTACTATATAGTAAACATTCCGGGGGAAGGTTTTCTATGCGGAAGGTTTACTATATAGTAAACATTCCGGGGGAAGGTTTTCTATGCGGAAGGTTTACTATATAGTAAACATTCCGGGGGAAGGTTTTCTATGCGGAAGGTTTACTATATAGTAAACATTCCGGGGGAAGGTTTTCTATGCGGAAGGTTTACTATACGACACCGGTATACAATTAAATTAGTGTGCACTATGAGTTTCTAGAATAACCTTCATCAGGTACGCTCAAGGTCAAAAGAATGGAAAGCCAAATAATTTAAAAGTCTTTGGGAGCAAGAAAACCACAGGGCCAAAAACAGGACAAGATAGTCAAAATCGGCTACGGTCACTTATGTCTGAGGGGGGAGAATATTAGTTTTAATGATAATTGCATTATTTAGGAAGTGTAACTCTCAGTAACAAATAAACTAATACTAGTAAACCATGCCAGTTCGGAAACACTGACTACTGACTAATAGCATTAGTCCACTTTGAATTATTGTGTTTTACACCTAAGTGAGTATTTTATTCAGCTATACCATGGCCAGTGGTTTTTTTTTTAGGGATGCAAGATATTGTTCTGTACAGCATACAACAATTGCATATTCATCTGCATTCTTCCATGCTTATTATTTTACTTATTTATAACAATGCGCACTGATATGCATCACTTTTGGAAAAAAGACTAAATATCGTTTGCACAAGAAATAAAGCCAATTCGAATTTCGAAAATTCAAATCTTTACGCATATTGATACCACAAAACGATTTTGTTACTACAAGTCAGCAGTTTTATATTGTACTCTCTCTCTCTCTCTCTCTCTCTCTCTCTCTCTCTCTCTCTCATTTTTACATATTGGTCTTTGGTGTGATATAGTTATTTATTTAAAATAAGAGAAAAACAAGCAAAACAACGTGAACAAACACAGATAACTACAAATGGGTAACATGGACCCCTTCAAAAATCGTCAGTGAATTCACGGGCTCCGGAATAGTTAGCATTTCCGGCTCCACATGATGTCACTTGGAGCAATGATGAAAATCCACTGAAATTCTCGTATATTTTTTACTATCTTGTCAATGCTTAAGAAGATAAAGATTAGCAACATAGCATGTGGTACCAAATCGTGTTTTATGTTACTGCTATTGGTTTATCTATCTGGATCGTGATATAAGCAGCGACATAAAAACACGATTTAGTACGACATGTTATGTTGTTAATCTTTATTTTCTTAAGCATTGACAAGACAAGACGGGATACATGAGAATTAAATAGGACTTTCGCCTTTAGCTCAAGTAACACCACGGGTGCCACAAATGGAGCAGGAAATGCTGACTATTCCGGAGCCCATGAATTCATATTTTTGAAGGGATCCATTTTGCTCATTTGTAGTTATCTGTGATTGTTTTGCTTGTTTTTGTTCTTCTTTTTGCCACCTGCTTGTGTTTCTATATTTATTTGCGATTTTTTTATCATGTCTTTGTATCTTATGCCTATCGAATTATTAATAACCAGTTTTAGGGTTAATGTTATTATGTTTAACGCCACTTTCAACAATATTTCAGTTTTATTGATGAAGGAAACCGGAGTACCCAGATAAACCTACCGACAAATGTTGTACCGAGTACACCTCGCCATGAGTGGGGTTCGAAATCACAACTTTAGTGGTGATAGGCACCGATTACACTGGTAGTTAATACGATCGCGACAATGACGACCCCGCCAGTTTTAGTGAACATTAAAATGAAACTTATATCATTATCCTTTATCATGCTATATATTCACTATGAAAAATCTGGAGCATTTAACCCTTAGATTACTAGTCACGTTCGCGTTCGACATATAGCTAACATGATCTACATATTTGGGGAGTAGAAAAACAAAACTATTTATAGCATGGTCCAATTTGGCCTTGGTCTTCATCATGCTCCTTCGTGACGATTGGCTTTTATCAAAGACAAGTTCATTTACATTTTCGTCAATGTTGCATCAATTTACATTATTTTAAGACCCTTTGTGTATGTATTTAAACTGCCTTTTAATATCATAGAAATTCTCCTGAACATTAACAAATAAATAACTAGAGTAAGGGTTAATTCAATTTTAAAGGTACTCAAGTACTGTAACTACAATAGGTGAGAATACATTAAATACACTAGGAGGGAAGGTTTGGTCCCATAAAACCATAGTTTAACGCCGCCACTTTTTATTGAAGTGTGTGTACCAAGCAAGGAAAGCGAGCGATCACGTGTTACTGGTGCCCATTGTGACTCTTTTTACGATTTTTCTGTTGGATTTTAGAACTGTTCTAACAGTGTGGTATTTTAGAAATGTTCTAACAGTGTGGTATTTTAGAACTGTTCTAACAGTGTGGTATTTTAGAACTGTTCTAACAGTGTGGTATTTTAGAACTGTTCTAACAGTGTGGTATTTTAGAACTGTTCTAACAGTGTGGTATTTTAGAACTGTTCTAACAGTGTGGTATTTTAGAACTGTTCAGACAGTGTGGTATTTTAGAACTGTTCTAACAGTGTGGTATTTTAGAACTGTTCTAACAGTGTGGTATTTTAGAACTGTTCTAACAGTGTGGTATTTTAGAACTGTTCTAACAGTGTGGTATTTTAGAACTGTTCTAACAGTGTGGTATTTTAGAACTGTTCTAACAGTGTGGTATTTTAGAACTGTTCTAACAGTGTGGTATTTTAGAACTGTTCTAACAGTGTGGTATTTTAGAACTGTTCTAACAGTGTGGTATTTTAGAACTGTTCTAACAGTGTGGTATTTTAGAACTGTTCTAACAGTGTGGTATTTTAGAACTGTTCTAACAGTGTGGTATTTTAGAACTGTTCTAACAGTGTGGTATTTTAGAACTGTTCTAACAGTGTGGTATTTTAGAACTGTTCTAACAGTGTGGTATTTTAGAACTGTTCTAACAGTGTGGTATTTTAGAACTGTTCTAACAGTGTGGTATATTAGAACTGTTCTAACAGTGTGGTATTTTAGAACTGTTCTAACAGTGTGGTATTTTAGAACTGTTCTAACAGTGTGGTATTTTAGAACTGTTCTAACAGTGTGGTATTTTAGAACTGTTCCGACAGTGTGGCATTTTAGAACTGTTCCGACAGTGTGGCATTTTAGAACTGTTCCGACAGTGTGGCATTTTAGAACTGTTCTGACAGTGTGGCATTTTAGAACTGTTCTGACAGTGTGGCATTTTAGAACTGTTCTGACAGTGTGGCATTTTAGAACTGTTCTGACAGTGTGGCATTTTGTTTTGTTTTTCATTTTATTACAGTCTTATACGATACTTTTCCAAAAAGTCAAAAATATGATTATTATCAAAACTAAGGTTATCCTCATTCAGGCATAGGTGGCTATACTTTTCTTAGGCCCTTTTGTTTTATAGTTCCTAGGCACTTTTAAGGTGTTTAGTTTTCCAATCTTTTAGTTTGGGAGTGCCTGATGGAGTTTGTTCTGGAGGCATAAAATCTACATTTTTATTAGATTGACGGTGTTTAGCTAATTTTGGTGGAAATGCAAATTAGTATTGAGTACTGGTTTCTACCATTGTTTTCCTGGCGTTTATGAGTATTGTCAAAACCAAGCAGTACTAATTTAGATACATAATATATATTCTCTCTCAAGGATGTTGGCAAGATGTCGTGATTATCACTGTGGCAACTTCAGTTCGTCTATTAAGATTTGCATGTCCTATAAATAACATTTTATTTTAATATTGCAGACTTTCGTAGAGCATACTGTAGGAAAAATCACCTGGTTGATGCCGATTCTTATTGCAATATCAGTCATGGGATCAATGAACGGAACTAGTTTATCAATGTCAAGGTAGGTCAAGGACATTATCTTGTGATGAATTCAGTACATCTATGATGACGTCATAAAAATAAAATTATCTTCTGCAAAAGATAGCGATGAGGTGACAGTAACAATGAAGATAACTATTATTAGATTATGTAGAGTACGTAAATTATGAATGAATGAATAATTTACAATAAATTTAATAACTAGCTAGTATGCAAATCATTCATACAAAGTATGACATATTTATTGTATGAACCATTATGTGACTTTATTTCTTAAAATATATAGGGCCCGGGTGGCTCAATGAGTTAGGTAGTTGGATTACCTAACAACTCGTACAAGCCTATCCTCAATACGGCGTGGGTTCGCGCCCGGCTTTGTAAATTACAAAAAAAGGTGAACTCGACTCGCAGCCGCAAGTGATAAAGTTTACCAGTTGCTTGCCCATGGTCGGTGGTTCTCTTCGGGTACTCCGGTTTCTTCCACCACTAAAACTGGTCGCCATGATATAGCTGAAATATTGCTGAAAGTGGCGTTAAACACAGTCAAAATAAAGAAATAAAAATCTTACTATATATCTTCATGTTACTTCATTCAAAATCAAATTATAAAAATATATCGATCTCTAAAACAGAGAGGTAAGGATTATGGTGTTTAACACCACTTTCAACAATATCTCTAGAACACGAAGAGTAATGTGGTAATGTGAATTAAGTAAATATTTCGTTATTGTCCCAGCTGATAAAGCAGCAAATAACTCAATAGAATGTTATTGTTATGTTTTAAAAGAGCCATAGTTTGTATATTCCACATTTAAGCCGTCCCATTACCATTTCCTCAAATTTTTATCGGCCTCCCTTTTTGAGAACCCAGATTAACTAACTAACTAATAGTCAGTCCAGTTGTGGTAATTATTTCGTCTGATTGATTCCTGATGTTTATTCAACAATAACTAGTAAGTTAAACTACCATCGAGTGATGTCCAATGTATATGATTCTGGCCTAGTTTCTCAATAAGGGGTAAAACTGCTGCAAATTGGATATCCGCTGGTTGTGAGAGATGAATCAATTCAAATACACAAATCTCTCTTCAGACGTTACATAAATTGGCGCCTCGTGTTTAGAATATACCAGCTCTCTGTGCATAAAAGACAGCTTGAAACAGCTCTTAAAAGAAGAAAAAACATTGTTAGGAGTGTTTATTGATGGCCCATTGACAATTTGTCTTTTGTTTCCTCTCTCTTTGTGAGAATCGAAACATGTATACTAGTCCTACATTGTACAGAAAGACTTTGTAAGCTTGCATTCGTCATGAAAATAACTGAAATATCGCTTAAATGACGTTTATTGAGAAACAATCAATTACAAAAAGCTAGCACCAAACAGCGAATCGTGTTCCTCTCAAATTTACAAATACCTTTCTCAATGAAAAGATCAATTTAACTTATGGGTTTATGCAGTGCCGGATTTACCTATATCCTCGACAGGCTGAAACCTAGGGCCTCAAGATTAAGGGGGGGGGGGGGGGGCTCCGGCCATGGTGTATCGTATTTTTAACACTGTTATTGGACTTTCACACTTATGCTGTCATAACGTACTGTACTTTCTAAGCAACCCTTCAGTAATTTTCTTTACACAGTTGCACTCCATTTCAGAATATTGCAGAATTTTAAACACCCCTCATCATCTTCGCCTTTATTGAAATTGATTAAAACCCACTTCCATCTTCCTCCAGTCGTGAAGATGGGGAATTGGGAGGGGCCTCACAAGTGGAATAGCCTAGGGCCTCTCTTTATCTAAATCCGGCACTGGGTTTATGACAAAAAGTGATGACGTTTCTTACAATAATAACATCGTAGATATCTAATTTAGTCAGGAAGAACAAGATTGTCAGCTGCATGTGTCATTGTTACTGGTACTTCCGTGTTTAGTAATTAAAGGTTAAAGCGATTTGACAAAGGAGTGACTCACATTCTCGTTGTTGGTTATATTATTGACCATCTTTAGCTTTTTATGTTCAAGAAGAGTTTGAAGATACCAAAAGGGTAAAGTAGTGCCTGTTCATTATGATATGTTACATCGGGCATTGATATAGTTATGCATGTACATGTAATCAACATAGAAGAGCTATGATCAAGAGCACATTGTTATATGTTAGTAGGCCATGGGCCTTTACCTGATTATGGGACTATTTATATTAGGTTTACACAATACACTACAGGACAACAGTGATAATGGACGTGTTCTGAAAATAAGCCGTATCTAGTATTCTTTAATATTATAATTACCGCAGAAATACGATTAAACTGGAAACATGTACATTTTGACAACATATTGACGCCATATAAACGTGCGATCGTTTGGTATTTTGGTTCCTGGTCATTTTAGGCAGAGGTTATGCACTATTTTTGTCAAATTATTCGCTCAAGGTTACCTGTTTTCAGTGCATCAACTGTTTTGAACATGCTTTATTTTGGCATTGGGATTAGGACTACATGACGGGTGTAATTAGTAATACAGGAGATGATAAACCGATATAAAAATGTCCATTGCGATCTTTATACTCGTACGCGATAATCGACCAATCAGAATTCTGTATAATGAACACATCTCCCTCAGACGCAAGGTAAAAAGGATATTGTCATTGTCACAATTGTAAGGAGGAACTTTGCTGTTACATATAGATCCAAGCTGCATGGATAATATTTGGTTAAGAGTGCGAAATTTCTACTCTACCATTAGGTCTTACTTCCAGTTTTTGTGGAGTTCGCGTCGTGCAAGTTTTTTTGTTCTTTTCTTTTGTTTTTCTTTTGTGTCTGTACTAGTTTTTTTTTTTTATTCCGAACGTTCCTTTACTCCAATATATCTTCAGATATTGGAACGTTGTGTTCATCTAGTCCAATAATATGCTTTGTACAATGTACTTTTTTGTGATATTAAGGGAACGACCATTTAACTTGGGGGGGATTATGTTTTTTTTCTAAAAAGAATATTCTGATTCCCAATGTTGCTGAAAAAAATATTCTGATTTTGGTGGAGGAAAAAAAAAATAATCTGATTCAGAGTTTTTGTCATATAACCTAATATTAAATTCTGGAAAAAAAATTTGCGCTTTGCGTGACAAAAAAAAATATTCTACCTCTCGTGTTGTCCGAAAAAAAAATTCTGAACAAAACAAAAAACCATAACCCCCCCCCCCTTCAAGTTAAATGGTCGGTCCCTAAATCGTTGTCAAAAATATGATTGCTCTAGTTGACTGCCAATCCATTTTCATTAAAATATCGCACTAGAAATGGTATATTCGTACAATAAGGCTAAATATTTTAGTTAAAGTTTGATATTAATGTGACGTCATCCACCTCTTATATATAAATATTGTCAAATCTATATATAATATCCATTTTCCAATTCCGAAATAGTAGTCTGTAGTATATAGTTTAAACAGGGAAGATCAACAATTCCACCAATATCATCAAAACGAACAATTACCTCTAACCTTAACTCACTAAACAAACAAAAAACTAAAAAAGAACCACGACTTGTAATGTTTGAAAACCAAGTTCAACCTTGGGGCAGGCATGCAATATCTATAATCACATTTCCAAGAATTCATTGTGTCAATGGATATTTCTTACTTTTAACTATATATATATTAGTGCAAGTGTACAACATATGAATTTATTTAATGTAGTATGAATAACAGAGGTTAGGGTTATGGTGTTTAACGCCACTTTCGACAATATTTCAGTTTTATCGTAGCTGTCTGTTTTATTAGTGGAGGAAACCGGAGTACCAGGAGAAACCCACCGACCTGCCGCAAGCGACTGACAAACTTTATCACATAATGTTGTATCGAGTACACCTGATGAATAGCAGTTATAGTAATAACTACTACACATATGGCGTTTGGCATAATAAAGGGTTACCACAAATGCAATATGCTTTCATTATTAAAATTGCAAACATTTACCAGCAAATGGCAAAGTGCGAACACAGAGTAACCATGGCAACGTAGATATTATTATTACAGGAAGATAACTAAAATTGTCGTTGCAGGTTGTTCTTTGTGGGGGCCAGAAACAACCATCTGCCTAGTGTTATATCAATGATAAACTACCGTTTTCTGACACCAGCCCCATCTCTCCTCATCATTGTAAGTATAAGCCCTTATATTGGTAAATTATAGATACCATGTTTAATTACTTAGGTTATGAGTATTCATAAACGAATAAAAACGACGTTCGGTTCGTCTTTACCTCCCGTTGCTTGTGTTTGTTTGCGTGTGGTGGTGTACAACATATCTTGTTTTGTGTTTTTGTTTTGTTTGTCTTCGTCTTGTGTACCCTGTGTTGCCAGTTTCTCTTAATTGTCCTTTTTTGATTGCTCCTTCTGTATTCTCTAACGTTTATTTATCTTGTGTACCCTGTGTTGCCAGTTTCTCTTAATTTTCTTTTTTGATTGCTCCTTCTGTATTCTCTAACGTTTATTTATCTTGTGTACCCTGTGTTGCCAGTTTCTCTTAATTGTCCTTTTTTGATTGCTCCTTCTGTATTCTCTAACGTTTATTTATCTTGTGTACCCTGTGTTGCCAGTTTCTCTTAATTGTCCTTTTTTGATTGCTCCTTCTGTATTCTCTAACGTTTATTTATCTTGTGTACCCTGTGTCGCCAGTTTCTCTTAATTGTCCATTTTTGATTGCTCCTTCTGTATTCTCTAACGTTTATTTATCTTGTGTACCCTGTGTTGCCAGTTTCTCTTAATTGTCCTTTTTTGATTGCTCCTTCTGTATTCTCTAACGTTTATTTATCTTGTGTACCCTGTGTTGCCAGTTTCTCTTAATTGTCCTTTTTTGATTGCTCCTTCTGTATTCTCTAACGTTTATTTATCTTGTGTACCCTGTGTTGCCAGTTTCTCTTAATTGTCCTTTTTTGATTGCTCCTTCTGTATTCTCTAACGTTTATTTATCTTGTGTACCCTGTGTTGCCAGTTTCTCTTAATTGTCCTTTTTTGATTGCTCCTTCTGTATTCTCTAACGTTTATTTATCACCACTTTCAGCAATTGTGTAATTATATCATGATTACCAGGGTTTATGGTTTAGGAAAATAACCAGACATTTAGAGAGACCTGAACGGTAACATCTCTGGCCTTGGTTAGGAGCCTGGAAACATTAGCAGTGATTTTCAGGGTTTATGGGTTAGGAAAATAACCAGTTAGTTAGAGAGACCTGATCTGTGAAATCTTCGGTCTTCGCTTGCTGCCTGCAAACCTTAACACTTGAGATGTGTGTCGGGTCCCGAACTGATGTCAGTGATGTTTGGCTTATGGTAAGAAATCAACGATCTTAGCCAGTCTGATGACACTGTAATAGTTCGTTACTTGACATTGAAATATATATTATTTAGATAATCAGTTATTAGATAAACACGACAGGTGCCACTTGTGGAGCAGGAACTGCCACTCCTCCGGAGCACCTGAGATCATCCCCGGTTTTAAGTGGGGTTTGTGTCACTCGATCTTTAGTTTTATGTGTAGATCGTTGTTTGTCTTTTTGTACTATTTCTTTTGGCCATTATTTTGTCTGTTCTTCTTCGATTTACGAATTCTGATTACCCCTTTGATATCTTCAAACTCTTCTTATTGGTTTTTAACCCCACTTTCAATAATATTTCATAGTCGTCAGTTTTATTATTTTAAGAAAACGTGGAGATAAAAGAATCTACACCGATCTTCCCGTGTGTCACCGACAAACATCGATCTTCCCGTGTGTCACCGACAAACATTAGTATTACCATAAAAGGTTATTTTGAGAACTACTACGGTGCTTTGGTAGTCAAGTATTGTAGTGTTAATATTTATGTATGTTACAAAAAGAAAAACAATTTAACACCACTGTTGAAAATTTTATTTGACAGATGTTATCTTTACAAATCTGTTTTTGTATATAAATGTGTTCCCACCATTCGTTTTATGCGTGGCTTGTTACATTTGTTTCTTCTATTGCCATTTCCCCCCTTGTGTTTAAATAAAATAACAACCCATTTAGTTTTGCTTTAATGTATGCTTTTGTTTACTAATATTATGCAATACGTGCGTTCAGAAGTACATTTTTGTACTTATTGATTTATTAGTGCATTTAAACAAATAATATTTTGTTTGGATTCAAACATGCATATGTGTATTATTTTTCGTTTGAGACAATGAAAGGGTGCAAAGTTGAAACTTTGCATTTTTTGTAAATAAAATGAAAAACAAAATATACCACACTGTCGGAACAATTCCAAAATCAATTTTCAAAATCGTAGAAAATGGCAAAATCGGTACCCCCTAATACACACATACATTACCACTGATTTTCCTGACTTGGCAGATGCCCTTCAATAAAAAATAATGGGGTTAAACTAGTATTATGGGAAAAGAAGAAAAAGAATAAATTACCTCAATTGGCGTGCGTTTCTTTTGTATTAGCAATTTTCGTTATTTAAACTATTTTGTAATATATTGTTGTATCTTATTTCCTTTACATAGAAGGACTAAATGGAATTCATCTTCAATCGTATCATATGTCCTTTACATAGAAGAAATAAATGGACGTCATCTTCAATCCCATTAAGATTGTGAGATTTACCTAATTACATTTTCTTTTCAGTTGGTTCTTACCTTAATAATGCAGGGATTCGAGAATATATTTTATCTTATTGAAATGATGGGCTTTAGTTTTGCCACCGTTCTGACTTGTGTGTTTGCTGGACAGGTCTATCTAAGATACAAGGAACCAGATTTAAAAAGACCAATCAAGGTGCTTAAATGTTATTTTAGCAAAATAGAATACAGTCAAACTTGCCCATGTGGTCACCTGTATTAAAAGGTCACATTGTTCTTGTTCTGTAATAGAAAATTTCATTTGAATTGAACCTCGTATTAGAGGTCACTTGTCTGAAAGTGCCACTTTTATCTTTGTTTCAAAGATGACCTCTTAATACAGGTTTAACTGTATATCTAGCTTTCACACTGTTGGGATGATTTTTCAGATGTAATATCTTAAATATTTAACACAACCTAGTATCATTTCGGGAGCCAGTAGGATATATACATTGTATGGTTGTCACTTGCTTGGGAAGATTGTAATAGTATTTCCTGTTACTATATGATATTAACAAGTACTCTATGCAAGGGGCGGATCCAGGATTTCAAGTTAGGGGGTGGGTGCACTTAAAAAGATTGGGCCGAGCGGAGGGAGGCGCGAAAATTTTTGGGGTATTTCGTGTGAAAAATCCCGATTTTACGCCAAAAAATCATATTTTTTCCAATTTTAGGGGGGGGGGGGCGCCGGGTGCGCCCCCTGTATCCGCCCCTGTATGCAGTTTGTGATTTAATAGCTTGATTTAGAATGCTACCAAGTCAATAAAATACATGTGTATATACCATCGTCACACGATTAAATACAACTATAATAAAAACGTAGATATTAAACTTAGTACGCATGCTCATTTTCAGAACAACTTTCATCAGGTACACTCAATATAATGTTGGCATTTAAGTGACATGACAAGGTATCAACTAGGTTAATAAAGCTATTTGTTTAATAGTTGCTTTTTTGTGGTAAGTAGATCGTCATTATGCTAAATGAAAAACTGTTGCATTGTACCAAAGGTGTGTATTAAAATCTCACTGATGGAAATTCTAATGTTTAACAATGTTTTCTTACTCTCAAATACTTTTAAAATTATTTAACCTTTAAATAAACCTGATGAAGGTCATTCCAGAAACGCGTCGTTTGCACTAAATTTGATGTCTACGTTTTTTGACAAACAGAAGAAAATATAAACTAACAGTCGGAAAGCAAACTCATTAATGGCGTCGCTGGTAAAACCACGGGTCACGTGATTCTCATTTGAAAACGTTGACATGTTCGTCGGTCATGAAAATTGTAGAACAAAGACCTCGTTTATTTATACCGTAGAAAATATCGAAACGTCTTATATTGTTTTCTTTTCAGCAATAATTACTTCCACGATTTGTTTATTAGATTTGAGTTAAAACGGGAGATTACTATTAAAATTTTGATGATTTAGAGGGTGACCCCCTCGATGGAATGTCGCCATCGCATTGGAATAAAATGCAAATATATTAAGTTTGCAGTAGAGTGACATTCCCAAACTTCACACTGCGCTAGGTTATATATTTATTTAACGAAATGTTTCTCTGGTACACGTTTTTATTCATTAATAAAAAATTGTGTCAGCTTTTAGTGCCGAAAAATTGTCAACCAAGAAAGATAACTCCGTACCATCGCATTGAAATAAAATGCAAATATATTAAGTTTGCAGTAGAATGACATTCCCAAACTTCACACTGCGCTAGGTTATATATTTATTTAACGAAATGTTTCTCTGGTACACGTTTTTATTCATTAATAAGAGTTTCTGTCAGCTTTTAGTGCCGAAAATTATTCAGATTCAGAAAAATTGTCAGTCAAGAAAGATAACTCCGTATGAATTTCCCTATTTCTAAAAATACATTTACTATTTAGAACTAACCTAATGACTTAAAAGCACGCTGTGCACAAATGTTAATGCTGATGCAGGCTGCTATTTTAATAGCATATGCATATAATTAACTACAAATTTAGGAAAATACAAACATTTATATATGGTCTCCTTTCCCCAAAAGAAAGGATAGGCGACTAAAATTTACACGTCCACCGGTTTTATTCTAGCAATTCAAGAAAAAACATTTCTTTATCCTTTTGATGAATCATGAACAGAACTGGTGTATTTTTTTTTCTAGGCATGAAAATAAAATTCAATATAAAGATAAAAAAAATGTATAAATATTTAAAGAAAATGTATACAGTCATCTGTCAAAAGTATTGGGAAATGTAAAATAAATCCCTATATAATCAACCAAAACCATATTTTTAAAAAAAAAAATATTGTGAAGTAATTTCTGGATAGATTTTAACAAATTTTACACCAAAACATTCAGAATTGTCAATATTTTGATTGTTTATTTACTCATTATGTAGTTATGAGTTATTTTTATTTGTACATAATTTAAACACAACAAATAAAAATTGATTTTGATTTTCCTATATATTTCAACTAAAAATAAATCCTAAAAATTAACAATCATGGAAAAATTATGTACAAATAAAAACCACTCGTATAAAGATTTGAGCAAATAAACAAACAAAATATAGACAATTCCGAATGTTTTGGTGTAAAATTTGTTACAATCTATCCAGAAATGATTTCACAATAATTTTTTGAAAAAGATATGGTTTTGGTTGATTATATAGGGATATTTTTTACATTTCCCAATACTTTTGACAGATGACTGTACATATTAGTTTTCAAGTGTATTTCTTTTCCATAAACTATTAACAGTAAAAAGTCCATAAATTTTTATGAAAGTTGAACAAATCCTAAGTACAATAAATTATTAATTTAATAGAAAATGAGATTAAAAAAAAGTATGTGCCAGTCTCCAGGATATGGCAAAACCCAGTTTAATGAACCTCCATATTCTGATTTTAATTTTATTAAATGGTCATAAGATTTCCTGTCCCAACAACAACTTGATACTGAAGCTTTATCCCAATCTGAAACTTTTTGTGAGGAATATTCAAAGTTTTCAAAACTGTGGCTTTTGAATCTGCTGTCTCATCTAAAACTTCAATTGAACAAAACTCAGATTTTTCAGTGTCAGTTTCAGAAAATGAAAGAAAAGTCTTAAGACCTGGGAGATCTACATGTATATCATTTTCCTGTACCAAATATTTCAGAAAACTGTAAGCTGACAATTTCTTCTCAAAACTTTCCCATGCAAAGGTTTCATCACCCGTTTCCTTGAAATCTTCCAAACTTAAATGGGAGAATTTATTGCCTCTAATGGGAGAGGGTTCACCAATTTTGTCTTCTGGTTCTTTCAGTGATTTAATTAAAGCTGTTTTGTCAACTAAATCTTCAATTTTTTTGTACAAATCTGGCAACAATAAAGCTTTGTTGGATAAAAAGTCACTGACTACAAATTCTAAAACAGGATAAAACAGTACATAACGGTCAATATTGTCAGAGTCTACATTGCAATATTCCACCTGATCAAACTGTGAAAACATTTAGTTAACTGGTAGTCTTCAGTTTTTGAAAGTTCATTTAGAGAATCATCAGACCTCACAAATTTGTTAAAATTTTTATAACATGTAAGGCATAAAATGGCTTTGCCTGCAGACAATGAACACAGGGCCCAGGGTCCCTGCCACTGTGGGCTTCAGAACAGTTAAGTTTTTTGGAGGCATTACAACTACTAGTCAACTATGGTAAAATCAGTCTTGCAAATTACAGTTGTTTAATCAATTAAATATCATATATGCAGTTACATACAGATAACAAATTTAGCCTAATTTCTATTTATAACACACACACTGGCTGGTTTTTGTTTTTAGAGTCACATTCATTCAATCATTGTATACCTGTTACACATAAATTCATAATTCATTTGCAGAAGAAAATCAGGTAAAACTTAAAAGTCAGCATTCCTAAATATATTTGATAAACCAATTGCCTTTGAAATAATCGCCACATTAGATATGTACAGCAAACGGGAAAGGAGTCTAAACAAAGTGCATTGACGAGACGGGAGAAAAGGGGGGGGGGGGGGGGGGGGCGTAATCTGATGTAAACAATGCAGTTTTCTTGTAAACTTTCGGTTAAAATATAAAGATATTAATAAATCTAATAAAAGGCAGACATATACACACTACATGGGTGTTTTGGGGGAGAAATGTCCACCCAAATGGGCAAATTTTACTCTAAAACAAGGCGAAAATTAAAAAAAACATGCCTCGTCGAATTTTCTTTCAGTAATGATTTCCATTCAGGGTGACGGAATTTCCAGTTAAGAGAGCATTTACTATTGGTTGATGATGCTATATCACTCCTGTATCATCAATTTCATGTCCTAATATAGAATTGTGTCAGCTTTTTCATTGGCCGAAAAATGTAAACAAACCGAACCTCGTGTTTTTACACATTTTAGAATGCACGATTCGAAACACGTTTTTGACTAATATAAACCTCGGTCGCTTGTCTGATATAGCCAGTCATTGCAAAAAAAATATATATATTTTATAGAAATCACGTTTCTATCACAATTTTGTCTATTTAATACTTTATTTCAGGTTTATCCTACAACGGCGCGAATGAAAAATTTGGCGGGACTTGTAAAGCGGCACCTTGCGGGAATTTTTTGCGGTTATCGCCCCCTGACTGCGTGGTTTTAGAATCACTAGCTATAACGGTCAAATCATGGGTTTGCTTTCCGACTGTAAACCTTAACTAAATAACATTCACCGAAAGGAATGAGTTATTTATTTTGTATTATCTGTTTATTTTAGCTGCCAATAGCCTTGCCAATATTCCTCTTCTTTATAAGTATTGTGCTGATAGCTTTGACCATTGTCCAGAAACCTGCTGAAAGTCTGACAACTGTGCTGATGATGGCTCTAGGGATACCGTTTTATGTAATAGGTGTTGGATGGAAGTCAAAACCCAAAGCATTTGAAGATATCTATTGTTAGTATACACTAATAAATGAGAGTTTGAAGATACCAAGGGGTAATTAGAATCGGTAAATCGAAGAAGGACAGACAACAAAATGGCCAATAAGGACAAACAATGATCTACAAAACATCACACATAAAACTAAAGAGCGAGTAACACGAACCCCACTAAAAACCGAGGGTGAACTCAGGTGCTCCGGAAGGGTAGGCAGTTCCTGCTCCACTGATGTCACCGGTCGTGTTAATCTAGTTTTGATGTCTCTTCTGCTTGCATATTGACATTTTAAATATGCTATGCCAATTGGAATTATGATGCAATCTCCTTAATGAAATATAACATGGTAGTATAATATAAAACAAAAAATACCACATTGTCCAAACAGTTCCAAAATCCAATTAAAAAATTGTAGAAATAGAGTCAAAATTGATACTCCTAACACAAATACATGACTGCTCACTTTTCTAAGTTGGTACAGACAAACATGATATACATACTCAGATAACACGATACTCTCTGTACTTTGTAAGATCAATTAATATTAGCCTGTTCTAGAGTTCGAAATATACACCAGGAACATTTAAAAAAAATAAACGGTAGAGGATACCTAAGGGGCATCCAAAAATGGACAATCCAGAGAAACTGGCAACATTGTGTATACAAGACACAAGACACAAGACAAATAAAACAAAAACAAAAACACAATATGTGTTGGACACCAATACACGCAAACAAACACAAATAACTAAATAAGACAGGAGTCTCAAATTAGGTGAGACATTGCAAATATGTCTTGGACGACCATAAAGCCTCACTATCCTTTGAAAACGTAGTTTTTACTACAGCATTAATTAGTTCACAATTTAGAAAGGCATGATAACCGTAACTGGTTTTAAAATAGTATATAAGCGAAGTACATTATATGTTGACGGAAAATGTAGGACTATTACTACATTTTTTTTATATGTAAATAAAAATTGTAAATTCACAATGGGAAACTAAATTCATCACGTTTGACATAAATATCTTAGAACCTAACTATCCTTTTATTTCAACTTCAAATAGTAGGAGGGGCCCGGGTGGCTCAATGAGTTAGGTAGTTGGATTACCTAACAACTCATACAAGCCTATCACCAATACGGCGTGGGTTCGCACCCGGCTTTGTAGATTACAAAAAAGGGTGCACTCGACTCGCAGCCGAAAGTGATAAAGTTTACCAGTTGCTTGTCCATGGTCGGTGGTTCTCTCCGGGTACTCCGGCACTAAAACTGGTCGCCATGATATAGCTGAAATATTGCTGAAAGTGGCGTTAAAACACCAACAAATCAAATCAAATAAAAAGTAGGTCTTAGTTCAGGTTCTCCTCCTTCATGCATTGGTGACCTTAGCTGATTTTGGCCATACTGTTTAGGTATTTTGGTTTTCCTCCTCCCAAATTTTTTTTTCAATTATTTGGCTTTCAAATATTTTGGCTGAAGAATGTTATTCCAAAAACGCGTCGTGCAAACTAATTTTGATATGAAGAATTTGAAGATACTCGATACCTACGTTTTTGTCTTAATGTCTACCATTAATGTTTTAAAACCTAATTATCATTTTGTGTCAAATTCAAAAAGTATATTCGGCTTCTTCCACCACTAAATCTGGTCGCCATGATATAGCTGAAATATTGCTGAAAGTGGCGTTAAATACCAAAAATCAAATCAAATCAATCAATCAAATCAAAAAGTATGTTTTAATGTTCAGGTGGCCTGAAGGCATATGTTGTGTCTTGTGAATAAACGTAGGGGCAATCAAGAATGGACAATCCAGAGACACTGGCAACTTCATCTGTATATTGTTCGTTTTAGATAAACTAACAGTTATGATTCAGAAGGTAATGATGGTTGTACCGGAAGACCAAGATACCGAATGGTAATTTCAAGGTGTCTACATGATGAATTGGAAATTAGAAATTATAGTATTGCTTGTATATTTCTTGTAAATAAATTGAAAACAAATTATTGCTTGATATTTCTATAGTATTAGTGACAGTTGCGTTTTATTTATCGAATTTGTCAATTAAGTTTTATGTTTGAAGATATCAAAGGGGCTAGCACAAGCCGTAAATCGTAGAAGAACAGACAACACAATAACCAAAGGAAAAAGACAAATAAAACAAACAGTGATCTACAAAACACTGCACGGGAAAGATTGAGCAACACGAAACCGGGAGTGAACTTAGGTGCTGCTGACGGATTATCAGTTCATGCTCCACTAGTGACACCCGTCGTGCTACTGTTAAAGGACACGAACATCATCTGATATGGAAATCGTGTTGTACATCAATATACGTATATAAATACAATGAATAAATACATGACCCTCTACAAAACAAATGGGTGTAAATCTAAAGACGAACAGAACATCGTTTTCACGCGTAAATCGTAGCGGACATCACAAGGAACTTAAAACGTGAAGACATCTAAGTGGAAGACATTAACTACACAAACCCTACTAAAACATGTCAAAAACGGGGCAAACTCATGTGCTCAGGAATGGTAAAGAGTTCCGTCTCCGTCCACTAGTGACACCCATAGTATTTCTCTTAATTACTATAAGGTCATTCATGAAGATAGGACTGGATTGTGATTACGACAAGTGGAATATATCCATGGTCATTTGTCACGTCATCCATGAAGATAGGACTGGATTGTGATTACGACAAGTGGAATATATCCATGGTCATTTGTCACGTCATCCATGAAGATAGGACTGGATTGTGATTACGACAAGTGGAATATATCCATGGTCATTTGTCACGTCATCCATGAAGATAGGACTGGATTGTGATTATGACAAGTGGAATATATCCATGGTCATTTGTCACACAGATATTCCATGGCAGTTAATCGAATCATGGTGGCGATCGTAACAATTTCGAAGTGGTGATTTCAAGTGAACCGATAGGAACTCTTGGTTGAGTAGCTTCCTTGTTAGCAGCAACCCCTTATCGATGAAATCATGATAGGCAGCAAAAGCTCTTGAATATCGACTGAGAGATATGAACTCCATATGCAGGTGCTGCTGGAATGTTGCTACATATAAATGGAAAGTTCACAATGAGAAAATTGAAATCATTTCTTGCTTCCAAAGTCTATTACATTATCTTGCTTGCCAATTTGTTTATTTGTTTGAGTTTAATGAAGGTTATTCCAGAAACCTGTCTTGCGCAGTAATTTCTATGTACATGTAACAAGATCAGACATAAAACATTTTCTTAAGCCAGTACTTCTCTTATATATATTCTTTTTGTGTATATAATTACATAGCATGACCGACGCGTTCTCGTCTTGTTTTGGCTGTAAGTATGAGATTCAGTACTACGCACCTCGACCTTCACCTGATCATAAGTACCCATGCTGAAACAGAAAACCTTTATATTTAATACGGGAAACTTCTTTTGTTTTAATAATGTATCTAACTTGTGAATAATGATGTTATAATTTATCAAATTAAAACGATCGCGAGAACAGTTTTGTTTGTGAACAGTTTACCTAATTTTCCTATTACAACATTGCTCAAATTATTACGCTCGTTCATAAAAAGAATTGCAAAGACACCGACCTGTACCAACGGTCTCTAACAGCGGCATGTAATTGACATTAGAGGCCACATTTACAATAGTATTGCTGGGGGTATTAATGTACAACATCTTTTAAATACGGATTACATATATTGTTCTTTTTGATTAAACACTTATATAATATTCCTGTGCTAGTACTATACCTACCTCTGTTTGATTAAAACAGAATTAATATATAATAGTGATAGAACACATTCCTTTATTAATTTTATTTTAGTCCTACCCTCTATTAACAATTTATCATTTATCTATACAAGGAAAGGGGTTAAAACAGAAATAATATTCACGTTTAATAAGTGTATTCTATATAAGAAACCCGCATCGGTGGTGTAATGATTTGCGTGCTCGCCTCGAGTGCAGTAGATCGTGGGTTCGAGCTCCTGTCGCGATCGGGTCAAAGCAAGGACTCTAATATTTGTATGTGTTGCTTCTTCGCTAAGTATGCAGCATTAAGGAAAAAGGACAAAGACTGGTTGCCTTGGAATCAGCATAATGTACGTGTCTGACTGTAGCGTGGTGGTCTAGTACAAAGCGACAATATTAATATCTCATCAACTGTAACTTGTTTTCTGTATCTGTAGAATACTGGGCTGGTACTTCACTACTGAATATAGTGCCCAGGAAGGGGATTGCGCTTTTGTTGTACTAGTCGCAGGGAGGGACTCCTAGCCCACGGAGTTCTCCATTGAATGTTTCTAATGATGTTGCTCTAGTGCACCTTTCACTTAGGTTGTTCCAATCTATAATTGTCCGTGGAATAAATGAGTGTTTATAAGTGTTTGAATTGTAGCTGTATAGTTTTAGCTTGTTAGTAGTTGATGATCTTGTGATTCCTCTATTCGGTGTGATATGTGTTTCAGCAGGAATTGCTATCAGGTCATTTACAATCTAAGACGCTGTTCTCGTTTGCGTTCTGACAATGGTTTCCAGTCTAACTTTTCATCAATTCCGTTACACTTGTTTTTCTTCTGTAGTCGTTGTAAACGAAACGGGCTGCTCGACGTTGGATTGATTCAAGACGGTCAATGTCCTTTTGCAAGTAGGGATCCCACACTGTGGAACTGTAATCTAGAACTGATTTGACAAGTGATGTGTAGGCTGTTTCCTTGAGTGTTTTGGAACAGTGCTTTAGGTTTCTACGTAGAAATCCTGAAGTGGAGGTTTGTAATTTTGTTGATATGTGATGACCATTTCAAATTGTCGCTGATAAGCAGTCCAAGATATGGGTTTTCGCTTACGTGTTCTGGTAGGTGGTTATCCTGTGAGTAGGTGTAGTTTTTTGCTTTTGTACTTCTGTGTATCGTCATTTTATAACATTTTATGGCATTAAATTTCATTCCCCATGTTGAGGCCCAGTTTTCTAAGGATTTGAGGTTTTTCTGTAATTGAAGTTGGTCTTGTAGGGAACGGATTTTACGGTATAGCAGGCAATCATCTGCAAAGAGTCTTACTTGGGATGATACTACCTCTGGGAGGTCGTTGATATGGATCACAAATAAAAGTGGCCCAAGGACTGTCCCTTGGGGCACCCCAGAGTCCACTGTTACAGATGACGAGAATTCTCCTTCTACTATAACTCGTTGTTCTCATTTTGTTAAAAATGGTGATAACCATTTCAGTAAGTTTCCATCTATTCCATAGTGATTGAGTTTATGCAATAGTTTCCTGTGTGGTACTGTATCAAACGCTTTACTGAAATCAAGTATGATTAGGTCTGTCTGGATTTTGGAATCAAAGTTTTTCATGATGTCATTTAATGTAATGATCAGTTGGTTTTCACACGAGTGACTTGATCTAAAGCCATGTTGTAAGTGTGTGAGTATACTGTTGTTTTCAAAGTGTTTCAGTATATGTCTACATATAATGTGCTCCAGTAATTTACAGCATACGCTAGTCAACGATAGTTACTTGCTTCATGTTTATTGCCTTTCTTGAAAATGGGAGATACGTTTGCATTACGCCAATCACTGGGTAAGGGAACGACCATTTAACTTGAAGGGGGGGGGGGGGGGGGTGGGGTTATGGTTTTTTTCGAAAAAAATATTCTGATTCCCAATATTGCTGAAATAAATATTCTGATTTTGGTGGAGGAAAAAAAAAATAATCTGATTCAGATTTTTGTCATATAATCTAAAGTTGAGTACTGGAAAAAATGTTCACGCTTTGCGCGACATAAAAATTAATATTCTAATTCTCGTGTTGTCCGAAAAAAATTTTTTGAACGAAACAAAAAACCATAACCCCCCCCCCCCTTTCAAGTTAAATGGTTGGTCCCTAAAGTACCTGTAGTTAGGCTACGTTTGTATATATCTGTGATTGCAGGTGCTAGTTCTTCTGCACAAGTTTTCATTATTTTATTCGGTAATCCATCGGGTCCACTCGCTTTGTTGGTATTTAAGTTTGCAAGTAGTTTTTGAACACCAGCAGTAGTTATGTCCAATCTATTTATTTTGGTATATTCTTTTCCCGGTATTTTGGGGAGAGGTTCATCAGTTTTTTCCTGGGTGAAAACGGATTTAAACTGTTTGTTTAAAAGCTCAGCTTTGGTCTGACTATCTGAGTACAATTGTCCTTTGTCTTTGATTGGTGCCACCCCGAAGTTATCTTTCTTTTTCGCTTTAATATATTTCCAGAAGGGTTTACGGTTACCACTTTCTAGTCAATCCTCAATGTGCTTGTCTCAGTGCTTTCTGTGTATGTCTTTGATGTACTTTGTAACAGTCCCAGTCTTCTTTTTTTCTTGGACTGCCTGGCTTTGTTGTAAAGTTTATTTTTCTTTTTAATTAATTGTTTCAGTTTATGGTTTATCCATGATAGGTTGTGTCTATTTGATGTTAGTTTGGATGGTATGTTCTTTTCCATAACTTCATAGATACCATGTTTTAGTTTCTCCCACATGTCGTTTATTGGTCAGTCTACATCGGTGTTGATGATGTTTTCACTTAGTTCGGTCATGTTCAGAGAGTTCTGTTTGTTTGTATTCATGTCAGCACGTTTATAGATGTAAACTTTCCTACGTTTGGGTTTATTATATGTAGGTTTCAAGTGTGAATCGATTACTAGCATGTCATGGTCGGATATTCCGGGTATTGTCTCACATGATTTTACAAGTGAAGTACAAGTCCAATACATTATCTTGGCGAGTTGGATTTGTCTGCATTTGTTCAAGGCCAAAATCGTCTACGATGTCAAGTAGTTCTTGGTGTAATTGTAATTGGTTACCTCCAGGTTTTATTGTGTTGTTTTTCCAGTTTATGTGTGGTAGATTAAAATATCCTGGTAGGATGATAATCTTGTCTTCAGAGTTTTTAGGCAAGTTTTCTAGTGATTTACGAGGTTCTTGTAAGGTTTCTATGCCGGTGTTAGGTGGTCTATAAAATGAGCCTAAGATTATCGATTTCTCATTTTGTGATTGTAGCTCTGTCCATACTATCTCGCAATTGGAGCTTCCTTGGTTGATGTCGCTAGTTGTGTAGCCGTCCCTTACTGATATGAAAACGCCACCGCCATTTTTGTTTCGATCATTGCGATAAACCATGCTATTGAACCCTTCCGGGAAGATCTCGCTGTTTGCATACTCCGGTGCTAACCACGATTCGTTTTCTATTATAATGTGTGGTTTGATGTATTCAGTGGTTGCTTGTAATTCGCATCGTTTATTCTTTATACTTTGACAGTTCATTACTAACGTTCTAATGTTTTTGAATTTTGGTTGTATACCTGTTCTTGTGCTTTGCACAGATGATGTGGATGATAATGTGTTTAACCTCGATTTCATTCTAGCTATATGTGGTTTTGGCTACTATATGTAGTAGGGCTGAACGACGAATCAATAGATGGTATAGTGGAGGTACAACTTGTTGATAGTACACTAAAAAAAGTTAGATATTTCAAACTCAAATGAATGGAATGTAAAGCTATCAATGTTTTGACTATCACATTTACAACATATCCAAGATACGTTACTGCGTTGTAAGAGTTCGACTTTATTTGAGCTGTATTCTAAGCATGTCGAGTGATACCATATATCGCAACAGACTTGGTTATTGGGATTTCACAGTAGCCGCATGGGTATATACTATTCGGCCCTGGATTTAGTTCTATATCCCCGCTTATAAGTATGATAAAGTACATGACATTTCTTGAAGCTGGATTCCATGGTTTTTTACCGAACTAAAATACAATAGCGTTTTCTGAGTTTATCAAGTGTGTTTCTGACTCCTAACACAAACGAATGATGGCTATGTAATTTATTTCCATCTAATAATGGATTTATGTAATCATTTAAGTCTATAGTTCTTGGGTAGTTCATTGATGTGATGAAGTTTGATATGAATATGAATGTCACTATACGATTGTTATGGGCGCCGCCATCTTGGATCTAGCTGGGCGGGAATGACTCCATATACAGGTGTTGCTGGGATGTTTCTACTTATAAATTTTGCAAATAAATCCAACTGAGCTTTTTGGTCTAGTGCAAAACTGACATCATCATAATTTTATAAGAAAAGAATCATCTTATCACCATGACATACATGTAGCTGACAAATTGTTCATTTTGGCGATAAACAACAAACCACTCATCAATCCTCATAATGTTCGTAACATACATGTAGTTCTGTTTTACTGTCAGAAGTGGATGTTATGTTTACCAATCACTCCTTAGAGTACGGTTAATATAGTGTCAGATTTTTGGATTTTATTCTTTACTATTATAGTGGTCTGTTTGTTTGCTTGATGGTGTTTAACGCCACTTTCAACAGGTGGTCAGTTTTATTGGTGGAGGAAACCGGAGGACCCGGAAAAAACCACTGACCTGCCGCAAGTTACTGACAAATTTGACTACATAATATTGTATACCTCTCCCTGATCGAGATTCGAACTCACAACATCAGTGGTGATAGGCACTGATTGCATAGGTAGTTGTAAATCCAACTACCATACGATCATGGCCATGACAGCCCCTATAGTGGTCTGGTCCTGGAACAACAACATATTGCTTTGTATTGTTTTTTTACTTGTTTAAAACAAAAAGCTACGATGTATTGACTAGATACAAAATGCTTACAAAATACACTGACATATAAATTAGATTAGGCCAAAAAAAAAATATGTGTGTTTACGGTCACCCGACCTACCCTAATTTTTGCTAGCGACCCTATGCATTTTTACACAGAATTCGGATAACCATTTTTGTTGTTTAACCAGCAGCAATGTTTTATTTATTCAACTGCTAGCTTTTTGTCGAAATTGAGAGCAAAGAAGGTAGAAAAACTGCATAATTCGTCATTTTACCGGAATTTTCGAAAATTAAATACCGGAATCGGATACGACTATTTCCGGTTTTGTCGATAATAAAAAAAAAAAAAAAAAAAAAATTAATCCCGACCGACCCTAGATTTTTTTGACATGTGACAGTAAACACACATATATTTTTTTTGGGCCTTACACGTGTGTACCCAAATTAGATAAACTTAGACATAAAATAAGAGCTTGCATAGAAAATTGATATAAAGACAACACAAAACATTAATAAATGCTAATGGTACTGAAATATATTGTTATACGAGACAAAGAATTATATATGGTCCATTTTTATGAGCACTATTGAAAACAAAATTCTGAAATTGCTGTATCTCTTATTACAAGTAGAGGGCTTTTCATGAAATATGATAACAATGACAATTTTTTCCATACAACCTAATTACCTATCATATTCTTTCAGAATGAGAGCCCATATTGTATATTGATTGTCTAACAAATATTTTAGAAAGAATATTGAAATTTGTTGATGGGAATTTTTTTTTTCTTTTTATAAAAGTTGAAAGTTGTTAGTGATTTTAATAAATAAATGAATACACAGTTTAAATTTTTGTTCTAAAATGTGGCAATACTACAATTTAGTTCAATCAGATTCAATAAAAAAGTAAACATATCAAATTTAGTGTAAAATTCATATTCATAAAAAATTTGGCAAGCATTCAAAGTATGTTACTTAAAATTAAATTTCAGCCTTCGTCTATTATTAGAAATATGAGAATATGGTTTGAATTTCTTCTTCACTAACCATCAAACTATAAGATACAGATTTTACAATGAAATAAATACAAATAAATATTTTGGATACATATATGCTGTAGTAGTATATTATGCGCTAAATATTTTTATATGAAATATGATATTAAATCATAAATATCTATTGTTTCATATTGAACCTTTCTGTAATTTCACCTGTTATTTTAACTTTTTGTAGTAATTATTGAAAATTTAGATACATTTTCAGAAATCCAATAAATTTCTTATTATCGTATTCACCTTTGATTGATTTTTACCTGTGTATCAAATTGATTTTTTTTAATAGAAATCCACATTTTTTCTTGTTGAATTTGGAAACATGTACAATTGTTTGTAATAGCGTCAAATTTAATCAAGTGAAAATATTAGAAAGTTGTTGGATAAACCTGGTGAGGGATATCGTCAATATTAAATTAACTTAAGTGAAAAAATAACAAAGCTGTTGGATAAACCTCGAGATTCAAAAAAATATTCTTGCGTAATGATATCAAGATCTGGAACACAGCGGAAAATATGATTCAATTTTATAATGGCAAAGCTTAAAAAAACAACAATAATATCTACGTAACTAACAATTATAATAATAATTATACAATACAGTTTTAATACTGGATTTACCTGGCATCTTAAGAAAATAAAAAGTCTTAATCATGACAAAATATCCATAATACATGATAAATAGTTACAATATTTTGATTTAATGAAAATACATATAGAGATGGATTAATTATTGCTTTAAACTCTTCATAAAATGAAATTTCGCTTAATGGATATTCTTTGTGAGAGAGAGAGATGGATTAATTATTGCCTTTATTTCTTCATATAATGAAATTTCGGAATTTCAGTATAAATAATAAATACATACAATGGTGAATAATTCACAAAAAATAATTTCTGATATTTAAATTTAATTTCTATACTTCTTTTTCTTTCTAACTTTTTTCAATAAATGCCATACTTTTCATTAATCTTCATTAAAAGTTCAAATGCATTATTGGTAATAAATGTTCCTTAACATTAACATTTCAAAAGAAATTAAACAAAGAAGAGTCAGTGAGCTATTTTTAACAGCTCTTCTTGACCGAAGACAATTTGTTCGAATAGTAAATCCTAAGTTGCATCAGATACTGACATGTCAAACCAAATAAACCTATGGTGAAGAGTTCCTTTGTTTTCGACCAATCAAATTGGTTCTACACCATCTTCCCCCTTCATCTGTTTTTGACCAATCAAATTGTTTCTAAACCATCTTCCCCCTTAAGTACACTTAAATTTAATTACACAGCACCAATCTGCGAGATTCTACTTCATACCATTAAAAATGTCTTATCTGCCAATGAATACGATATCACTATCATAAAATTGGCGGTTAAATTTTGAAATTGACAGTGAGCAGACGACTCCTGTTTTTAACGTTTTCCTTTCTTTCCCAGAGTAGATGAGTGTTGTTGGTAGGCAATTTTCCTGTCATTGAAAGAATTGATTTCGTCCTCTAATCTCCTCTTACTATCTTCTAATTTCTTCTTTTCTTCTGCATGTTTCTTCTTCAAGGCATCAAACCTGTCATGAAGCTGGAAGAAATGAAAGTCAAGATGTATAGTTACTTTTCTGTCAGTTATCAGGAAATCTAATTAAGGGGTGGTTATGGTGCTTAACTCCACTTTCAACAGTATTTCAGTTTTATCGTGGCGGTCAGTTTTATTGGGGGAGGAAATCGGAGTACCACCGACCTGTTGCAAGTCACTGACAAACTTTATCACATAATGTTGTATGGAGTACACCTCGCCATGAATGGGATTTGAATTCACAACTTTAGTAGTGATAGGCACTGATTGCACAGGTAGTTGTAAATCCAACTACCATACGATCAAGGCCATGACGGCCTCTGTTACTTTTGTGGAAGCTATAAATCTAATTCAAATAAGTTTAAAAAAAGAAAACAACTTTTAACAACGTTCTGTGGGATCACGTCAGAAAAAAGATACAAGCATCTAATTTTAAATGGTAACCAGGTAAAGAGGTGTAAGTAGAGTAGAAAAAAAATCAAAGTATCTGATACAGTTAAGATAAAAATCAAGCACACCTTTAACTCATCAATGAAAGTGGTCTCCAGAAAAAATAATTTGCTTTAAACCAAAAGAGCACTGAACCCCCTTCTTTTGTGGAGCACTTATTAATTTTCAATTGATACTAATCACACAAAAAACAGAAGAAAAGACAAAAACTATCCTCTGTGGTTGATAATGGCTATACATGTACCGTAATTTACGGACGATAGGTCGATATTTTTTTTCCTCAACACGCTGGCTTCGACCTATCGTCCACATCGACCTATACAAGGATGAAGCTAAAAAAATCTGGAATCCCTAAAAAAAAATCTCGATAAAAATGACGATTTTGTTTACAGTATACCTTGAATTTGCTGTAGGTTTTTTTTTCTGAATAAGAAGACTGAAATCATCGATGTTCTTGGGGAATAAAAGTATACTAACAAGGGGTGCAATTCCGGGGAAAAAATGTTCAACATCCGAAAAAAATCAATAATATTCAATGATTGAAGTGTTAGCGAAAATCAGTTCAATATTGAATTGTATAATAAAATATATACTATAAAAAATGTATGTTGTTGAAAAAAAATCACAGGGTGGATCGTTTTACAATATAAAATTATTGTCACAAAATATCTAAATATAGCTATATAGGTTTTCCATCTACCACGAGCATGCGCACAGGGTTTTAGTAAAAAATGGCGGTTGCATTACATCTCACAATAATTTGAATACACGTGGAGAACAAGCTTTTTATACTAAATATACTGGAAAATAATTATCGATTTCGTTAAACTAGAATGTTCTACACTTGAATTGGTCAATTAGGAACAAATAAAATAATCACCATGAGATAATCAACACAGGTGAACATCAGTCGGCACTTAATTATCCTGATCAGCTGATTGAAAATTTACTGGACCGAGACGATCACATAATTTGTGTACTACTAATTAAACACAGTTTATAGGTATGTCAATAAAACTGCACAAGGTGATACATTGTTTTGACAGCTTGATTATTTTATTGTATGAACATCCGTTTACCATCTATTGTGACACCCACAGATGGCCTGATTTGAATGTCATCGATGTCTGGCTTTACAAACCAGACTCCCCATAAAAAACAAGTTTAAAAACAAAATTTTATTTTATTTAATTTTCATAATTATTTCGTTTATGACACATTAGAGTAGTATTCTTGAGTTAATACTTACATATACTTACCGAAGAACATCGTTATAAGACAAATGTTTACCGATGTAAAAAAAAAAAACACAAAAAGTTTGATGTGACGATACTTACCCAAGTTGTCATCGGCATCCTCGACCTATGGAATGCTTCGACCTATCTTAGTATTTACCCAAAAATTTAGCCGAAAAGCAGCAATTCGACCTATCGTCCCCATCGACCTATAGTCCGTAAATTACGGTATCTGTATTGTCACTTCAGATCCAATTATCAGGAGGGGGGATCCCATTAACTGGTTTGATCCTGCCACATTTTTGTGCCTATCCCAAGCCAGAACCTGGATTACCAAATATGTCATTGTCTTTGCTATGTTCAATTGCTTGAGGTGAAAGGTGATTATTCATTTTGTTGTTTTTTTGTTTTTTTTTTTATTTGTTTCTTCAATAGTCAGGAATTTACATTCATATAAAAGCCCATACATTACCACCTGACATGGATGTACAAGGATTTACAACATAATTATTATGTGACTATTGCATTTTTTTAAAGTTAATTAATAAGCAAAATATGACATGAATAAATAAATCAATTGAGCCACATTCATTCTTTCACATTCTCTCTCTCCCTTTCATAAACAAAACACCCATTCCTTTACAATATCTGTCTTCTATTATTTTGTGACTTTAGTAACTTACTCCTAATTGATACAAATAAATACATAAACATAAATAACGTAGTGTACCCAGGTTTTTGTTGTTGATATTGATGGAATTGTCGGCCATCACTGTTTAAATCTTCTTTTCATAATTATACTGCAATTTATCCAGACAATTTCTAAGCTTTCCAAGTATTAATTATATTCTTAAAGTGTTTTAAGACTTATAAAAATTAAGTAAGGAATTTAATTTCAATTAATAAGAAAGGATAGGTATGTAAATAACATGAGAGACTATCCAACTTATAGACACAAATAAAAATAAAGGAACATGACTTTTATTGCTGTTCTACATTTCACAGTCACAGTAGGATCTTCATTAATGAGAATAATTCATACCCTAATATGAGAGTGAAACAGCCCTTAGCCTGCATTTGTGAAACAGCCCCTAGTCTGCATTTGTGAAACAGCCCCTAGCCTGCAGTTGTGAAACAGCCCCTAGCCTGCATTTGTGAAACAGCCCCTAGCCTGCATTTGTGAAACAGCCCCATGCCTGCATTTGTGAAACAGCCCTTAGCCTGCATTTGTGAAACAGCCCCTAGCCTGCAGATGTGAAACAGCCCCTAGCCTGCAGTTGTGAAACAGCCCCATGCCTGCATTTGTGAAACAGCCCCTAGCCTGCATTTGAGCAGTACAAAAGATAAGTCTCATTTTAAATGATGATGTACCTTAATTTACCATTAAATGTTTACTAAATCTTTTGTGTATACTTATTACAATGTATTGTGTAACTTTATATTGTGTACTTTACAATGTATGTCTAAATATGTCATCGAGGGCCTCAGGGAAGATTAGTTATTAACTAACCCTCTATAAATAAAGAATTTATTATTATTATTATTATTACTCTTTACTTCTACGAATCATGTTATTTTTTGGTATGTAGAATTTTATTTCTCAGATACTGTGTTATGGTTGGTTGGTTTTTGGTTCGTTATGGTGTTTAATGCCACTTTCAACAATATTTCAGCTATATAGTGGCGGTCAGTTTTATTGGTGGAGGAAATCGGAGTACCTGTCGCAAGTCACTAACAAACTTGATCACATAACGTTGTATCGAGTACACCTAGCCATGAACAGGGTTCGAACTCAAAACTTTAGTGGTGATAGGCACTGAGTGCACAGGTAGTTGGAAATCCAACTACCATGCGACCACGACCATGACAGTCCCCTGCTGTGTTATCAACAAGATAACAAATACACTGGTAGTGTAATATAATAACTACCTCCTTCTCTGTATCTTTAAGGTGAGCCTCCTTTTCTTTAACCCTGATAACAAAGGCTTGTCTCATATCTTCCTCTTTCTTATTAAGTTCAGTCAAATGTTGTTGTCTCTTCAATTCATATGTTTCTGACAAACTGAAAAAGATAGAACAAACACCTTTAAATGACTTGAACATTTTTTTTCAAAATTTTTCATTTAATGTTTGATGATTTCCTAGGAAACAGACCTTTGAGGTGAGAAGTGATTTTGGTTGAATTGTTGACGACTTTTCATAACTTGATATTTTATAATGGGGTTAGGGTTATGATGTTTAATGCCACTTTCAACAATATTTCAGTTATATCATGGTGGTCAATTTTATTGGTGGAGGAAACCGGAGTACCTGGAGAAAACTACTGACCTCTCGCAAGTCACTGACAAACTTTATCACATAATGTTGTATCAAGTCTGAGCAAGATTTGAACTCACATTAGTGGTGATAGGCACTGATTGCCTAGGTAGTTGCAAATCCAACTACCATACGATCACCCCTTCATAACCTGATATTTGATCATTAAAAAACCCCACAAAACCCCCCCCCCCCCCCCCCCCAAAAAAAAACCAGGAAATTATAAAGTTTGTACCTTTAAACAAGTTATATTTCTAATTAAAATGTATCTGTAATTTGAATTCATTTTTTTCCTTTGATTCTTATCGAGCGATATTGTCAGTATCAACAAAGTGACTCTGATACGAAAAATTATCTGTAAATGTGACGTCAAACACATTATGATGTTATCAATAAAAACACTAACTTCAAATATGAAGGTTTCCACATACGTTATCAGTATTTAACAGCTTGTCCTATTGAATTCCCTGCTATTCAAGCTGCTATTATTCTATTAAAGTCAATTTTGATACAATAACTGCTTATTTGAATGAGTGATTGCTGTTTAATGCCAACTCAGCAATTTTTCTGATATAACATGGCAAGAAGAAGTTAATTTTCAATGAGATGTACAGGACCAACACACTTAGTTGGATTTTTATAGTACTAGCTAACTGAAACAACAGTCCGTGGGTAGACATGTCACCCCACTCTGACACATTATTCTGATTCTGAGTCACCTAGTCTTTGCTCTTTCTCCTAAATGCTGCATGCTTAGAGGAGAAGAAACGAATACCAATTTGATAGTCTTTGGTTTGACCTGATTTGGGCTCGAAACCACGATCTACCGCACTTGATGCGAGCACGCTAACCATTACACCACCGATGCGGTTCTGTCTATTTGAGAGCAGATTCTCATTAATTACCTCTGTGATTCAGATTCAGAGAAGCCCATTTCCTGAAGTTTGTTTCTACGGTACAGTTCGTAGTGAGTTTTGTGGGTTGACTCTCTTAAGTCTTCCATGTTCGTTCTGATCAACATCTCTCTCAGTTTGACAAAGTCGCAGTGATTCTCATTTTCAACTATAATAAATACATATACATAATATTATCTACAGGCAGACGTATGAAAGAAGGTTATAAATGCAAATGAAATAAGGTTATACTGTGAAATAATGGGCTAAAAATAAAGCATTTTCAAACAAATAAAAAAGGAAAAAAAGAGGACAATTTTCCTTCAAGTAAATTGTAAGTCCATGCATGATGAGAAAGTACAATGTTTGCATCTGAAAATAGCATTTGCATAGATACATCTTGACAGTTGTAATACTATAGATATGAAATCAATTGCAAACAAAAGAAAATCCTAAAATGTATCTGATTTACATATCAAAGTAAAGGAAAAGCATTATGATTGCTATTATCCATCTGACAGTCACATTATCAACTAGGAAGAACTGTTTTAGATACCTAAAACTTATGTCTCCCCTTAATGCGGCCATCTGTACAACAATAAGTTACACATTATGAGTTGAATGATACTATTTAAAAAACAATTATTTGACCTTGAGGTCAAAGGTCAAGGTCCCATGAAGGTCACTACGGTACGCGACACACCGCCTTATGGTCATGCACCCACATACCAAATATCATTGACCTATCTCGAAAAACAAAAATGTTATGGCCCGGACAAGAAAATACTATTTAAAAAACAATTATTTGACCTTGAGGTCAAAGGTCAAGGTTCCACGAAGGTCATTATGGTATGCGACACACCGCCTTATGGTCATGCACCCACATACCAAATATAATTGACCTATCTGGAAAGACAAAAAAAGTTATGGTCCGGACAAGCTTCGCTGAGAAGAAGCAGAAGAAAAAATCAGACTAAAACAATATGTCTCCCTTCGTTCGAAGGGGAGACATAATAAAATTCTTAATATAAATACCAAATATATATTTTTTTAAAATACCAACTTAAATTCTTTTTAAACTCAAAACATGTCTGAATTTTGATTTGTTTCTTAAAATGAATATCTAGGTCAGATTAATGTCATCACTTTACAAATATACTATACCTTGGACTGTTCCCCATGGATATTGTC
The DNA here is from genome assembly GCA_963680875.1 of Bathymodiolus brooksi. Classification (NCBI taxonomy): domain Eukaryota; kingdom Metazoa; phylum Mollusca; class Bivalvia; order Mytilida; family Modiolidae; genus Bathymodiolus; species Bathymodiolus brooksi. The sequence continues at coordinate 96,296,106 of OY804582.1, read as the reverse complement.
TGGCCTTCACCATCTTGTTTCCCATCTTAATTTCATCATTACTTCCTACTACAGCAAATGGTAAATGGGACTAAATAAAAAAAAAACATGCAGTGACTATTAGATGATTGTATGGAAAAGTCTGTATTTACCTTTTTTACATAATGACAAGAAATATCCGTATTTTAGCTAAGTAAAGTCTAGAAGTCAATAAATTATGGTATTCACCTGCTGGAAGTAATATTCACTGGATGATGTCATAACACATTATAGTATGTGATAAAACAATTACAGGCTTTTGTATCAGTGAATATTATACAATTGATGACTTTTAAGGAGGTGGATACAAGGATTTATTAACCCAAGAATATTATATTTACCGAGGCAAGCAGCCGAGGTAAATATATTATTCTTGGGTTAATAAATCCTGGTATCCATCGAATTGAAGGTCATTAATTGTTTTATTATATGACACATTTTATATGTTATTTTCACTTTAAAAATAAGCATTTATCACGTTTTCTTGGGTTTAGCTTGGTACGTTACGTCACGCCAGGTGAATAAATGTTATATTCACCTCGAACGAGGTGAATATAACGTTTTATCAAAGAACGTTACTAGGAACGTCAGCCAATCAGAAAAGACATTATCTGAAGTCATATTAGAGTATTTATTGACCTGCAAATCCAATATTGACCTCAGCCTTCGGCTTCGGTCAATATTATTTTACAGGTCAATAAAAATTCATATTCACCTCTACAAAAGTCTGTAATTGTATATTATAGCATACTCCAAGTAATCTAAATTTCTCAATGGAACATATTTTTTCCCTAAATTTAAATTTCAGAAAACATTGAAATTTGTGACACAAATTTTGAAATCAATATATCAATATTTCTCAAAATCTAGCTATACCTGTGGATTCTGCTTGTATTTATTTAAATTGCTAAAGATGTATATCAAAGTAAATATTTCATAGTTTTTTCTGTCAAAGTTTAATTTACACTTAAAAAAAACTTTCCTTGTAATACCAAAATTTAACTGTTTTTAAATTCACTTTTATAACTTTTTTTTATATTAAATACGGAGAGAAAGGTCAAAATTTGATTAACGTTACTTAAAAAAGACACAGATGATTTAATATGTCAGAGATGACAAATAAAGTGAGTAGTGTTTCAGTTTTATCATAGCGAGAACAAGTTATATTTCAATGAGATAATGATGTTCACTATGTACTAGACCAACACACATTGCAGGATTTTAATAATCTACAGGCAAGACATGTCACTCCACTTGGACACATTATCCTGATTCGAACGAAACCAGTCTTTGCTCTTCCTCCTTAATATTGCCTCCTTACCTAAGAAGCAATAAATACCAATATTATAGTCTTTGGTTTGAGCCAACCGAGGTTTGAATGCACAATCTACCACTCAGACATTGACAGAGGTTGATGTAAGATGAAGGAAAGATAACTCTGGTAGAGATTGAAGGGAGGTAACCTACATTCATGGTTTTGTTGGTTTCTGCTACACTCTCATCATCAGTAGGAAAATTGTAAATCTGTACACCATTAGATGTTAGTTCTGACATAATCTTAGCCTTAAATTTCTGTAATTCAGCCTTTGTGATGGTGTCTGCCTTGGCTATCACTGGTATTATGTTAACTTTACTTTCTAATTTCTTCATTGTTACAAGATCTAAGGCTTTCAGTCTGTGAAATAATTAAAATAAAATACTGATAAATACGATAAATTTGTGAATATGAAGTTTTCGAGGAGTTAAGAACACATATAAATGATTTTTATTCAAATTACCATAAATAGCCTTATATTACCCCCATTGGTGCATCTGTACTCTAATTTTCAAGTCAATATCTTCTGAAATATCTGTACCATCACATCAGATATCTTGAAAAAAGTTTCTCAGAACTTATTGTAGTATAAATTCCACACCCACATACCCGAAAATCCCTTTATGTGTAAATTTCTGCTAATACAAGGCTTTTTACGGTACTTATAACATTTTCCAGTATTAGAGGAAGCCAAACTGCCTGTAGGTGAGGAGTTCACTTCTTAGCATTTAGCAGTCTTATATTGGATTGCAGTTGAACACACATCACATTAAGTCTGTGGTAAAAATTGTCATCTACAGGTAAAATCTATGAAAAGTTAAGATAATGGAAATTTATATACATTTTAGTAATTAACACAAGCTGATTGAGATGCAGAACATTTACAACTACCTGTGCAATCAGTGCCTATCACCACTAACGTTGTGAGTTCGAATCCTGCTCAGACGAGGTGTATTTGATACAACATTATAACTGAAATATTGTTGAAAGTAGCATTAAACACCATAAACCTAACACTAACCCTCAACCTCCAGTGAAATAGTAAAATAAAATCATTACTTTACAACTTACAAGTCATGAAACAGATCTGAAAAAAGCCTCCATTTAACACCTTGCTATTAACATACTCCTGATATCTATTCCACATTATTGAAGGTTTAGGGTTATGGTGTTTAATATCACTTTCAACAATATTTCAGCTATATCATGGCGGTTAGTTTTATTGGTAGAGGAAACCAGAGTACCCGGAGAAAACCATTGACCTGCCGCAAGTCACTGACAAACTTTATCACATAATGTTGTATCAAGTACACCTCGCCACGTGTGGGATTCGAACTCACTACGTTAGTGGTGATAGGCACCGATTGCATCAGTAGTTATAAATCCAACTACCATACGATCATGACCACGACATCTCCCACATTATTGAATGATTTTGAACCAATATCTAATCTGCTTTGAAAAAATACTTACGAGTGACCTGTTGGTGCTATAAAGTACAAACAAGCATGAATACGAGTATCATGGAAGTTATGTAACGATCTTTTAATCTTGAGTTCTTCCTGGAGGTATACTTCAAACTGACTGTCAATATAGTCAACTAATGGCTTCCAACTTGCAATATAAATAAAAAACAAAATTTCAAAAATAAAATAACAAAAATGTAATCATTTTCAATAAAACATAATATGACTTCCTTAAATATAAAACCTTTGTACATGAAAATCTTTTACTTGTCGTAAACACTTCCTGGTCCTTTCCTTATTCATGACTTATCACCAGTTTTGTAACTAGATTAACACGATGGGTGCCACTAGTGGAGCAGGAACAGCTTACCTTTCCGGAGCACCTGAGTTCACCCCTGGTATTTAGTTACTAGATTTTTAGTTTTATGTGTATGTTTTGTAGATCGTTGGATTGTCCTTTTGTACTTTTTCTTTTGGCCCTTGTGTTTGTTGTCTTTTAGAGATTCTGATTACCCCTTTGGTATCTTCAAACTCTTCTTACTTAAACTCTATGAAATACGCCATTCAACATATTTTAAAAACATAGTTCTACATTCTTGTAAAGTCAACAACAAAACCTGTCACTGCAAATTGGAGTTAGTGCATGGCATGTTTATAACGGACGAACAATAGTATACCATAATACGTCCCGTCTACAGACAGGTGTATAAAAATTGGTCAGATCCAAATTGTATCATATGAAAATGGAAGAACAAACCAAAGCCTGCAATTAACATTATGTTACATACATGTATCAATTATATAATAACTTATAAAGCTTTAACATAAAATCTTTTATTAAAGCATTCCAATTTAGTCAAGAAAAATAGTTCCGGTCAATATAATAGTATACAAGAAATTTCAGAAAACATACTTTTTTGTATAGTTTTCCATTTTTGCATAGTTTTATAGAATACACAAGAATTCCGAAAACATGTTTCCATTAGTCAAAATCATAGGTGCACATGCAAATACAAGTATGTGCTATACACAACTTATAACAGTTTTCAAAATGAAAATTTGAATTTACTGGTCCGAATCAAATTCTTGAATTTATTTTATATCAAAATAAAAACTGAAAAATTTACTGGTCTAAACAAAGTTTTACTGGTCTTTGGCCGGAGGACTGGTGCTCATCGTGAGGACTGTTATAACATGTAACCATGGAGATTGTTTGTTTACCTGTCCTCTTTGTTTATCTGGTCCCCAAATCCAACACTGTCACAAACGGTCAACTTTAGTCTAACATTGGTCTCCTGTAATTCTACAATGAAATACAAACAAATGTTAATCTTATATAAATAAATTTTCATCTCCGATACTTTTTTTTAAGATTTTTTCAGAATTTTCTTGACCTCACAAAATAATGAAACATACCTAAATGAGAGGAGAGATTGTCAAAACATAATTAGGAGGCAGGATAAAAGAAAATTTCTGCCATTTCAGGAACTAGGAAGGTTGTATTTTGTATTTTGAGATTAAGAATTGTCTTTTTATACACAGAAGAAATACCGAAAACATGTAGCATTTTTTTTTTAATTCCATTAATTAATGATGCAACCTCCCTACCTAAATATTTACAACCATGCTTAAACAATAAAATTGAAATTTTGGAAATACATGTATATTTTGTACACCTATGTCAGTAATCTGAAATAAAATATGTGACTACTTGAGATACCTAAAATCTGAATTAAAAATCCTTGTTGTCTTCCAAAGAAGGGTATGCCGTATTAAAATGCACTCATATTAACCCTTCTCAAAATTTCATTTTTGTCTAAAAAATGCATAAGTCTTACCACATGAATGTGATCGTATTTTACTTTCATCTGTTTCATTTGTAGAAGAATTCTTACCATAAGTACTAGCTTTAAGTTTGACTCCAGGTAGATCATGGGAGCTTGGTGTTGAGTCAAAGTGAGTATTAAACAGTGTATCCATCATGGTAGATTTACCTATACCAGTCTCTCCTGAAAGGCATAGAAAGGATTAGTACAATTAGAAGGAAGAAACTTACTTCAAACAAAAGGTAACATGTATATTTAATAAAAAGTTTCTGTGTATTTTACTGGTATTAATTGTCTCGCGATAACAGCTCTCTTCAAAATACTGTAAACATTTGTTATCTTTAATTTGCTATTTAACCTTAATGATAAAGTTTGTTAGTGACTTGCGACAGGTCGGTGGTTTTCTACGGGTCCTTCGGTTTTCTCCACCAATAAAACTGACCCCAATATAACTAAAATATTGTTGAAAGTGGTGTTAGACACCATAACCCCTATTTATCCTTAAAAATGATTATATATTCATACTGATCAATGCTAAATTAAAATAGGTCTTGGATCTCTAAAAGACATGGCATATTTTTGTGCCGGTCCCAAGTCAGGTCCTGGATTTCCAACATCATGATCTTTTTTTATGTTCAATGATTTGATGCGAGAGGTGATTGTTTGTTTTGTTGATACTGGTGGAATTGTTGACCAACACTGTTTAAACTTTCTTTTCATATCAGATTGATAGAATGGTTACAAGTGAGAGCTGGGTACTAGTTTTGTTGATATTGCTGGAATTGTTGACGAAGCATTTTCATATAGTGAAAATGTATAAAGATAAGGAAGTCAACAAAATGTCAAAAATATTTTTTTATCAATGTGTGACGTAAAAGTGTCTGAAATTTACTTCACTGAATTTGGTACTGCTTTGACAACTATTTTACCTATTTTGTTCCAGTATTGTTATAAATACTGTTATAGTGACAGACGGAAACTTTGAACCGTAATGAAAGCGGGAGGTTTGGCACTTTGAAATCTGATTCAACCCACCATTTCTTTAGAAATGCCTGTACCAAGTCAGGATCATTACAGTTTTCACAGTTTTCCGGTTGTTGACTGATTTTGTCTGTTTATATAATTATGAGTTTTGACTTTCCCTTTGTAAGATTGTTCGGAGTTCGGTAATTTTGTTATTACCCTTATTCACTATCAAAACTGTCTTTTATTAATGGATCTACCATTATGATATACTAACCTAGACATAAAATATTGAAACAGAATCCAGTACTAATGGACTTGTTGACCAACTGATCAGGAAAACTGTCAAATCCAACATGGCCATTCAAGTTCAATGTCCTCATTGGAGCTGATTTAGGCTGAAATCAAATAAAAAGCACTCATCTTAATTCAACTATTACCAGTTGATATATAATAAGACATTTAACAATAGAAATTTTCTGGTTTATAGATTTTTCAGTTTAAAACAATTTGCATTCTGAGATCATGAATATTTTTTTTAACTAACTTTAATAAATCGTTACTAAAACCAGTTACAAAACAACATATATTATACATACAGCCTGTATACCAAACTCGTGAACATTATTTTTAAACTAACTTAAATAAATCGCTAAAATAAAACAACATTTACAGCATTCTGTGAAAATAAAATCTCCAATGTACTGTTTTGTGATTAAACAAATTGTGGAGTAAAAACATATATTTATCAAGTACTATATTTTTCATACTATAAATTTCATTAAATTTTTTTTACTTTCATTCAAGACTTTTTTCAAAACACATTTTTTTTACCATTTCATGTATCAAATAAAAACATAGAAATCTAATTTATTGCTCACAACACATTTGATTTCTAGCATAACATTCATCAATTGGCCTATGGAGACCGAGTAATAACTATAACACAATGACTTAATAACTAAGCTTGCAGTCCATAAAATATGGTCAACTGAAATATAAAAATATCAATAACTAAATCAAAACGGTCACATCAACCTTTATGACTCATAATAATCCTTAACAAATCTACCAGTAAAATCAGTGCCACTCTAGAGTTAATCAAAGTTCATTATTTAGTCATTGTAAATCTAATCACAGATAATTATGGCTCCTACTAAACAAGAAATCAAAGTTGACAACTACAAATTATACTATAATTAAGACAGAGAGCTCTCTCCTATCAATCACTTGTACATATGGTAATTGATCACATAGATATTCCATTTAAGTGTAGGACAGTAGGATTGCTGTTTTAAGATGATTTTGTTGGGCAAATCATAGCTCAAATAATGAGGAATGGTTTTGATTTTTGATAAATATATTACTATTGTTGATTAGTTTTGTGAGAATGGATTCCTCAGAGCAGCCTCACTTTGAAGACGAAGCCCGAGATGTGAGATACGATGAGAAGTCCATTTCTTGCAAAATATTATAACGATAGTATTTTTTCCGAGGATGAGGTAATGTGACATCACTGATATCATTATAACATCACATCAATATTATGTTGATATCACACTAGTTTCTTGATAATGGATATTATTACATTTATGGTTTTATACAGTATTATAAAACCATGTAATTCGTTTTTTTTGTGATAAATCGTCATATTGCACGGCAGGGTTTCATATTGAACGATCAATTTAGCAGTGGGCGAAATCCCGACAAAATTTTAAATTATACTAGCCAAATGTTTCCTACTTCTGTTGCATTGACGTCGACACAAACACAAACAGAAAGTGGCACAGAAGTTTTACAAATGCAGGCAGAATGCATATATAAATTTGCACACACTGAATTAGTGCAAGTATCTATGATATTAAATGAATCAGCTCATGTGCTTTTGAATTTGAAAAAAACCCAACAAACAATAAAAAAAAACAAATTGATCCAGGTACACAAAAAAAACTGGGAATGTTAAATGTAATAAAACAATTACAGCACTTCATTTTGTGCAATATGATGTGTTATGGAGCACTGAAAAGCAATATTGACCTTGGCCTTCAGCATTGGTCAATATTGCTTTTCAGTGCTCCATAACACATCATATCACACTCAATGAATTGCAATAATTGTATATTAATGTATGTAAAGATCAAAGGGGAAATGTACAAATCATTGATAAAAGTTTCTTATTAAACACTTTAATTCTGACTATTTCATTTTTTTTTTTTTAGTTGTACTCCTAATTATATAAGATAGTGATAGAACACGAAAAAAAAGAATTCTGGACTGGGTTGCACAAATCTCAATTACATTTTAGCATCAATTAAAACTTGAGTGTAAATTAATTTCATATACATTTCAAGTAGATTTAAGTGATATTTAAGTTTTAATTGACACTTAAAATTTAATTGAGGTTCTTAGCCTTTTAATTCCATAATTCCAATGAAGGGATATTGATAGATATACCGGTACATGAAGATGAGAGAAAATTTGAAATATTTAAAATTTAGTGGTGATTAAAAAAAGGGCTTTATTTCTAGAAAGCTGTATGTCATAGATTCTTCACTAATAGTCTGTTGTATATATATGTACTAGTTACTGGTTGAGTATGAAAAGCTATGCTCGAGCCTGGATGTCTTTTATATTTTGAGATGACCATATAGGGGCGGGATTAACTATAGAATCATACGAAAAAATCTTACTAACTTCTATTATACGAAGAAATCAATATATGATTGAGTCCAAATGCATATGTCTGACAAAAATACTTTCATATCTAAATAATGGGTCCAGAAAGGATATTTATTTAATTTTGAGTAGCTTATATATGGCTGAAAATAACACATAAAAAAATACATGATTACATTATTTATATCCTTTATACAATACTTCTCACAGTGTAGAAGTAATGATATTTTTTACTTTGCAGAAAAATATGGTAGTTTTCCTCTAACGAGTTTATAGAGAACTTTCCAATTACAAAATCTAGACAAAATATAGTCCACACAGACCTATAAAGTCATGTAGTCCTGGATCACAAATACAGTAAGCCCTAATCTTACCCTTTAATTAGATTTATATAGACTCATCTCATTAATTAATTATTTAACAAGTCCAGAAATTTCCCTAGAGAGAAAGCTAAATAATAAAGAGAATAAAATGTGACAATGTGACAAAATCTTTGGTCAATTTACAATATTACCGGGTAAACTACAAAGGTTTTACAACATGTTGGTCAGTTTGTAAATCACTGGGATGTATCTGAAGAGAACCAACTGAAAACTGGCAATACTGCTATTTTACTGAGAGTTTTTTGTGTAGAATAAAGATAACCTCCCCACTTTTTGTATGCGTACCGGTAGTATAATAGGTACTTTCTATAAATAGTTTCAAAAATTGTAAATTAATTTGTGTACCAGGGGTATATTATATCAAATTTAATGTCTTGATAATCCCAAAAATTATCTTACAACACGTAGTTGAGGCCCCACAGGGGCCTTTTCTGACCTGCAACCTATGAAGAATGATTTCCAATATAAAGGATTATTAAAATATATATAATGTCTAAAATTAAAGCTTGATGGGACCTTCATGCAAAAGAAACTCAAGAGCTCCAAGATAGACCATTCTTGAGCCCTATACATGTACAATGTACATACATATAGCTCTGAAGCTGACTTGCAAGTTTTGGAAAAGTTATAGCCACCTTTCTGATATCTTGGTTAACACAATTACAAATGCATCAGAACATGTAAATGTTTAACTCTTTTCTTTTTTAAACATACTAGTAAAAAAAAACTCAAAATTTTTTTATGATACATAATTCATGTGGGAGAAAAAAAATCTTACCATTTTGCATTAATTCAATGTTAATGATACACACGAAGTGTACAGACAAATATAAAATGGAGACAAAAAAGCTATTTAATAAATATCCATTCTTTACATTATTCTATTTTTACTCATGTTTCTATAATAAATACTCAAAATGAGTAAGACTTTACATTATGTTGATTGGTATATATGTATTAAATATGTTCTCTGGTAATGAATAAAAAATATTAGAAATACTCAAATATTTAATTAATTACCTCAACCTTTCTGTTAATTAGTCTATGTCTTAAATAATGTCCTCTAATTATCAATTAATTTTTTTTCATAGAAATACTCAAATAATTAATTACCTCAAACAGATCAGGAGGTAAATCAGCATGGATGTATTCCATTTTAAGCAGTTTATGAGAGACAAATTAATGAATCCAATGAATTGATTGTAAGCCTTAATTTCAAGTAAAAAATTATTTTTTTAAATCTTTTATAACATTATTTTTTCCTTGTTTTAAAATTTCCTGTTTCATTGTGTAAACCTTTAAAATACTTCCTTAAATTTTATATATGATATCCAGTAACAAAGTATGGACTCATGTGATCTAAATTAAAATATTTTAACATGTAATAATATATCAAGTCTTTGTTATACATATCAATGTGAAGTGAACACTTGGAAAAAGAAGGAAATTAGATACTGTACGAGTCCTTGCCTTACACAAAACATTTTCTGGTAATGAAATTTTGATGTTAAATTATTTTTTGTAAATTGTTATAAAACTAGTTTTCATATTCTAGCCTAGTCAGTGTACATTTGTTAAATCTAAATTTATATACTTAATTAACGAGCAATATGAAATATTGAGGAAATTACATATTTTAACATATTTTCAGTTCTGACAACAATTTAATTATATTTATTTATGAAATATCACTACTTTCATCCTATAATTAATATCCTGTGTGTTAAAATTCTAAAAATGTATGAACAAATGTCCGGTTATATATAGGAGTTGAACTAAATTAGGTGGAAATTAACTTTGCACACATAATTCGAACTAATATTATTCATGAGAATTTTCTCTAAATTGAACTAATGCTTTTCCAAGAGTATTTTCACTCATACTAAAGTGCCTGTGATTTAGGTTTATGGTTCAGGTTTATGGTGTATAATGCCACTTTCCAAAAAATTTCAGTTATATTGGTGGAGGAAACTGGAGTACCCAGAGAAAAACATCGATCTGTCGCAAGTCACCGACAAATTTTATCATATTAAGGTTAAATAGAAAATAAAAGATTTAAACTAGAGGCTCCCAGGAGCCTGTATAGCTCACCTGGGTATAATAACATCAGTCAATAAAACTTGATAACCTCGGTAAAAAAAATTAACAAATGTAGCCTTCGTCATTGCAGACCCCTTTTACAAAAAAATTTGGGCAGGGGTTCCCCCTTTAATGTAAGTTATCAAAATTGCTGTAAAAAAACATATACGGTATGTCAATGATTCTCAAAATTTAGCTTTTCCTACTTCACATTTTGTAATAGAGTTGCTTCCCTTTGATTATTTGAGTAACCAAAAGCAATGAGTCAACAAAAAAATGCATTTCAAGAGGAATAATTTCATCCCCCCTTTTTTCTATTTTTAGCTTGGCGGCCATCTTGGTTGGAAGTCGGGATCACCGGACACAATTTTGGATCATTCCACAAAAGTTTGATTGCAATTGGCCCAGTGGTTTCTGAGGAGAAGATTTTTATGTGAATTTCCCATAGGGTCCTATGTTAAGCTAAGTTCGGCTGTGGCGGCCATCTTGGTCGGTGTTCTGAAATGCTGGACATAATTTTGGAAGAGGACCACCCAAGAATCATTTCAGCAAAGATTGATTGAGATTGGCTCAGTAGTTTCAGAGAAGATTTTTTAAAAATTTCATCCCCCCTTTTTTCTAATTTGCATAATCGGTCAAAATCGGCAAAAGTTCAAAGTTCATAAAAAATCCTGTAATATATGTTAAAAAGCTCATCATTATGCTTATACAGTTCAAATTTGGGCACTTTCTGGCTTAAAATAGAGCAGTTTTGTCCATTTGAAGAAATTTCTATTTTTAGTAATGGCGGCCATCTTGGATACAGGACGGTGCTGACGGACACAATTTTGAAAGGGGACCACCTAAGGATCATTTCAGCATAGTTTGGTTGAAATTGGCTCAGTAGTTTCAGAGGAGAAGATTTTTTTTAAATTTCATCCCCCCTTTTTTTCTAATTTGCATAATCGGTCAAAATGGGTAATGGGATTTACTTCAAAATTGCAGGGTATGTAGATCTTGACATGCTGTACAGACCGACTAATCAAAGACCACTAAATCACATCATCAATCCTGAATTACATAATTGTACCAAAGAATGTAATTGATGAGATACAAGGTCATCCAAGTACATGTATATAAATACACCTCCAGTCTACTGTATTTTTTATATTTTGTATACAAGGTGTGTTAACATGGTCAAATTTTTACCATTAAATTCGCTTTAAAATTTACCTGTGCATCTGCTTCAAACACAAATTTGACCGTTTAAACACTGGTTAAACATGTCTAATGGGGCCAACAACAAATTTGATCATGTGAACACACCTTTATGTTCATGTACAAAATGTATATAAATACACCTTCAGTCTAGCTGCAATAATGTAGCTCCTATGACAAACTTGTGTCTCGGCGGAGTAAGCGAGCATTTAGGGTTTTATTATTAGAACTAACCTTCAGTCCACTGTAATTTTTATATTTTGATACATTATACAAATTTAGTATAAGTTATACAGGGGTTACAATGATAAACTTATGTCCTGTAAAACTATCTTGAACTCAAAACCTTATCTAAATCAAACCCTGAATAAACCGGAATCTTACATAGACCAAACTTTAAATGAAGTCTCTTTGTAGGAAATCTTTGTTAATTTAACCTGCATAAACTGAACACCTGTGTATTCTGAACACAACAGCTGGTCTCAGTGCAAGGAGATTCGGATGAGACAGATACGTTAAACATGAGACAAAATAACATAAAACACTAATACATATATTGGTTGTCATGACATTAAATGTAATCAGTAATGTAATCGATTACATTTGAAAATTGATGTAATCATAATGTAATGTAATCATGAAAATTGCAAAGTAATTGTAATGTAATCGATTACATTTGAATGTAATTGACCCCAAGTCTGGACAGGATTCACTGTATGCAGAAATACAGATGAAAATGCTATAAATCTGCCTCCTTACTTAAATACATGTACAGGTACTCATCAAATAAATGAGAAAACTATCTGGAGACAACAAACCAGGTTTTTCTGTTTGATAGTAAAATACATAGTAAACTTTATAACAGAAAGGAATTAAAAAACAAAAAAAACAAACAAAAAAAACCTTTAAATATCTGAATATTAATTCAGATAAGAAATAATTCCCCATCTTTTCCTGAGATACATATTTGTCAATTCAAGTGATGTCCGAGATACAGCTTGAATCATTCTTTCTACATTAACCACATCGGTGGTGTAATGGTTAGTGATCTCGCCTCGAGTGCGTTAGATCGTGGGTGTGATACTCAATCTGGTCAAACCAAGGACTATAAAATCGGTATTTCATTTGTTGCTTTTCCGCTAAGCACACAGCATTAAGAAGAAAGAGCAAAGATTGGTTGGCTCGGAATCAACATAATGTGTCAGAGTGGGGCGACATGTCTATCCGCAGACTGTTGTTTCAGTGGGCTAGCACTTTAAAAATCTAAGCGTTTTGGTCTAGTACAAAGCGGACCTCATCATCATTTCATTGATTACATTGAAAATTAACTAGTTCTCGCCATGATATACATGTAGTTGAAAAATTGCTGAGTTGGTGTAACACAATAATCACTCACTCACTTATTACTCTTTCCATATTAAAATGGTATTTAATATACATTTAAATTTGTTTTTTCTATATGTCAGTAAATACTTACATGTACACCTATCAAAAGGTACCAAGAAACAACCAGTCACCAATTAAACAGTGAATTAACAGTAAAATAAATAAATAGAAGAAACAAATTCTCACCAAAAAAATGGAAAAATAAAATAACAAAACAAAGATAAAACAATGGGTAGGGAAGATGGATCCAGGATGTCCTATTTATAAATATAAATAAGAGGGGGTCAACTGGGTTATACAGTCAAACCTTGAGGTAACATATCTTTTTTTCGATTATCAAATTTCGTTAGGGTCAGTTTTATTGGTGGAGGAAAACGGATTCTCTGAAGGGTTAGGGTGTTTAATGACACTTTCAACAATATTTAAGTGATATCGTGGCGGTCAGTTTTATTGGTGGAGGAAACTAGAGTACTCGGAGAAACACACCATCATGCCGCAAGTCACAATAGGAGTTGTAAAGCTCAGGCAATATTTTGGTCACAAAGTAACTTTTTACTTGTATTCATCAGACATGTGACTATGTATGCACATCCCTACAGGTGGCAATCAATTAAAGGAAACTAAAAGAGAAAAGTGATCTAATTTAAACAGAAAGGTAAATTGTGTTCACAATCAGAAACTGATTGGGTCTTACAATCTGCCTGGACCTCTGTTACCTATCAGATCGACCCAATGTTCATTAATACACTGCTTATTTGAGCGACCCACAGGGCATTATCCAAATGCCCATGCAGTCTGTCTATGTTTACAAGGTAAACTGTGACATTGGACGATGCAAAAAGTAATAGTGAACTGTTGAGGAACATATATATCTATGAAATAGGGTTGACCAGTTTGCTAATGGCAAGACGTGTAAAACAATACATAGAACTATCTCACATATGATACCAAGGTTTGACTGTATAAAGTAAAACAATACTACTCGTATAGTATTATTATTCCTAGAAAATTTGCACCTGAATCCATCCTCTCTTGTTACATGCCTTAAAATTTGTGTATGAACTGATTCTGCATGGCTCATGATCACCCTGACCCTGTGTTAATAAAAACAAAATGGTGTGTTAATAAGATGCTTCACCTTGTAGTTTATAAATTTCATTTCTGGAGGAGTCTCGTTCTGATCAAACACAGACTGTTAATATATGTATATACATGTCATATGTATGTAAATAAAATAAATGAAAGAACACATTTTTCAGGTACATTTGTACATGGCTTTTTATATGCCTTAAAACTTTGTTATATCTCTGTCCAACAAAGAATTATTTGAATGATTCTTTTTATCAATACAGACAATTGGATGAACTATGTGGTCCTTGATACAGGTACAAGCAAAAAAGCTTGGTACCAAATTCTAATTTTTTTTGCATTTGACCCATTTTACAGAGCCAAGTGACGGCTTGTTATGTCAGTAGCAAAGTGCACTGTTAGTGTTGTAGATTGGCAGAACACAAGTATATGCACATGCATTCAGTATTAATTTATTAAGAATTTTAGCGTTTATTAAATATTAAAATACTACTGAAAAGAAAATTCACTTGAAATTCTCAATAAAAACCAGAAATCTACACAGCAGAGTTCATTTGAATCCTGACCTTCATCGAACTCATTCGTTCAAATTCATCAGTATTGGAATGCAAGGAAACTGATGTCTTTAAATAAGAGTATATATACTTGTTTAGAATTTTGAAGAGTTCAGGAACATTAATACTGATTTTTAAAGGGGAATTACTGGCATAAAACAGGACTATGCGTATACATGTATATAATAGGATTACTTTTAACAATATCTTAGTAATACAATGACATTTTACAACTGTCAGTTTTGTAGACAGACAAAATATAACCTGTCTACTGTAAGCCACTGACAAACTTTAATCATCACATAAGGTTGCATCAAGTACACCTATATATGGTACAGTAGAACTGACAAACTTATCTCATAAGGATGTATCAAGTACACCTTTACATGGTACAGTAGAACTGACAAACTTATCTCATAAGGATGTATCAAGTACACCTTTACATGGTACAGTAGAACTGACAAACTTATCTCATAAGGATGTATCAAGTACACCTTTACATGGTACAGTAGAACTGACAAACTTATCCCATAAGGATGTATCAAGTACACCTTTACATGGTACAGTAGAACTGACAAACTTATCTCATAAGGATGTATCAAGTACACCTTTACATGGTACAGTAGAACTGACAAACTTATCTCATAAGGATGTATCAAGTACACCTTTACATGGTACAGTAGAACTGACAAACTTATCTCATAAGGATGTATCAAGTACACCTTTACATGGTACAGTAGAACTGACAAACTTATCTCATAAGGATGTATCAAGTACACCTTTACATGGTACAGTAGAACTGACAAACTTATCCCATAAGGATGTATCAAGTACACCTTTACATGGTACAGTAGAACTGACAAACTTATCTCATAAGGATGTATCAAGTACACCTTTACATGGTACAGTAGAACTGACAAACTTATCTCATAAGGATGTATCAAGTACACCTTTACATGGTACAGTAGAACTGACAAACTTATCTCATAAGGATGTATCAAGTACACCTTTACATGGTACAGTAGAACTGACAAACTTATCTCATAAGGATGTATCAAGTACACCTTTACATGGTACAGTAGAACTGACAAACTTATCTCATAAGGATGTATCAAGTACACCTTTACATGGTACAGTAAAACTGACAAACTTATCTCATAAGGATGTATCAAGTACACCTTTACATGCTCTCAAACATCAGCAGCTTGTGGTGATAGGCACTATTTGTATAGGTAAATGTAAATTTAACAAATACATGTACGACCACATCAGTAGAGGCCTCTTCAGTACATAGTACATTGCTTGTAATATATGTAAGACTCGGATTGATGTCCATCCTCTAATCGACATCCAATCCTCAAATCCATGTCCGATTTCTATGTCACAGACATCTGTACCTCAAATCTATGCCATTTTTTCAAATTCTCAAATCTATGGCCGTTTCTCACTTTCTCAAATCGACGTCCAGTGACGTATGCCCTAACTCTTACCAAATAAATCGGCCATAGATCTGAGAATTTGGAAAGGACACCAATTTGAGTCCGGACGCTGATCTGAGTCTATCTGACATATAATAAGATGAACATGTAGAGTGGAAAGTTTATAAATAAGAGAAATTATTCACTACACTATGTACATTGTGTATATCTAAGATACTGACTAACTATGTGTACATACATGGTATATTTGACTAGTGGCGTAGTGCCTTATAGATTTAAGTTAAAGTCAAGAGCACAAGCTATCCATAAAGAAAAACTGGAAAAGATATGACTCAATTCAATTTTACGTGTATCTTAGCATGACTATTATATAGATTTAACTAAAAAGTATTGGAACCAGTCTTTTACTTCAAAACTTAAACTAATGAAGTTAATATTGATGTGACTTATTAATCCAACAATCCATGAAAGAAAAAAAAGTTGTTACAGCTAAATACAGATGATATGAGAAATGTTGTAGAATCCACTCACAAGATTATAGAATATCTGTATGGAGTGAATGCATACATTTGTATATTAGAAGATATCAAATTGAACAAAGCTGAGCTATACCTTCACTGGTGTAACTACCTCACTGGTAGACACATTGTCTTCAGTAACATCAGGCTTGTGTGACGATGAGGCTGAGGTAACCTCAGCATTGTCAACATTTTCATCAATCTTTACAAACAAACAAAAATATCATAATACATTTTCAAGCTGGAACACTGACAGTAGTTCCCTTCTTATCTAGCCGGATTTAAGATGCATTGAGATAGTAAGAGACATAATTGTAAATTAATCTGTGCCAAAACATTTTGACAAACAAGCATTTTAAAGAATTTTTTCTATTTGCTTACAAGGCCAAAAAAAATATGTGTCTCTTACTGACCCTAATTTTTTTGTGTCTACCTAAAAGTTTTTTTGGTCATTTTTGTACAAGTACACTATTAAAGTCAGAGTGTGTCCCCTGTAGAAACTAGCTAAAACTATTTTAAAAAATAAAATATTTTTCCTACCTACACTGCTGATCCTAATATTTTAGAGCATGTCAGCAGAAACACATGTATTTTTTTTCTTGGCCTAGAAGCAAATTTTATGC
Organism: Bathymodiolus brooksi; assembly: GCA_963680875.1. Classification (NCBI taxonomy): domain Eukaryota; kingdom Metazoa; phylum Mollusca; class Bivalvia; order Mytilida; family Modiolidae; genus Bathymodiolus; species Bathymodiolus brooksi. Next base: position 96,278,574 of record OY804582.1, on the reverse strand, counting down.
AAATTTTTACTAGACTGGGGAATAGGGCTAGTGGCTTTTGGTACAGACTGAAATTGTCTAAAGAGAGACCACCCCTCCAATGAGGATACTTTTACATAGCAGAAAAGGGAGACTACTGTATTTACTTAACTATAAAACATTAACCTGTAAATAATTAATAATGAATGAAATAAATATTTTGTTTCAATTCATGACCATGCAACACAACATTAAAACATTACTTTGTGACATCAACATGATCAACACCTTTTATTCATATCAATTCAACAATTATTTTTATTCAAATTGCCATTAACATTTCACATGCAGTAAAACAATTTCTGGTATTAAACATGTTATGTGAAACAATTTTCTAATAAAAATAAAAGGGTAAAAAAAATGTTTGCTGTTACTTATAAAACTGTGAAAATTATAAAGTGTAAAATTCAGACATGTACCTAATAGTATGCTTTATCAGCTTCTCTTTTGTGTCTTTTGGACTTTTTTTTTTAATTGGCCTCTGGGGAAAGTCTGGGATGTAGAAATGTAGATGTAGAAATGGGACAAAGTGTTTCCACTGTACAACACCTCAGAAAAGAGTTTTTGTTGGTTGTGCGCAGGACAATGTAGACGACTATTTGTAGCAACTGCTTATGAGTAACAGTTTGTTAGGAATGGCCACTGGTGACCCCTTATCTTTGAAAGGTCAAATTGTTAGATCATATCAATTATCTCCCTTTTCTACTCTTGGCAATCAAGCCAGCTACACATAAGTTTTATTTTTCAGTGGCCGTAAGATTCCAAACTAAATTAACTATTGTTGACTCAGTAACCCCAAATTTCTGGACTTTCTATGTAATAGTGTGATTGGCTTTGTGTAATCCTACCTATCAACTTCTGATGTTCACACCATTTTGCTTCTTTATCATATTTCAAGGAAAAGTTATTGATCGATGTGCACTTCGATTTGGTGTTATTTTTTATCAATTCAATTTTACATAGTAATTGCTAACTACATTTTAACAAAAGATTCTTTTGACAGAACACTAAGGTTGTGAGGAAATGATCTAGAGATAAAAAAGATTTTTCTTGCCCTAACATGAGTGACCAACATGATAACATCACTTGGTTGGCAAAGCTTAGAACAGAGAAGACAGAACAGTAGACTATGCATGCTATACAAGATTCAGCACAACCTGATTGACATCAACAGGGATTTATATATTAGGCATAGCGACAGCAGGACAAGAGGCAAACATCGCCTTTTCCAAGAAAGAACCAACAATGAAACATACAGGAATTCCTTCTTCCAACAAACAGTCAGAGACTGGAACCTCCTACCAGCCAGCACAGTTGATGCAGCTACCATCGAGGAGTTTAGGGCTAACCTTAGCCCCGCCAGTTGCTAAACCATGGACCCCATGTATATAGTTTTAATTGTAAAAATATGGAACATTTTAGATGTAAATAGACTAGGGGACTGCATCTGTGTGTGCCTGACACATGTAGCACCAACAGAACTTGAAACAGTCTATACCGGAAGAAGAAGAAGAACTGAACTGAGTCTTGTGTGTCTTTTTTCAGCTATATTCAATCTTTCATTTATTTATCAAGCACAAAACAACTTGTCACCCTGTGATTAAATATACATTTTTGTACTTTTTGTAATTAAAGACAGAGCCCACAGATACTGCGATAACCGGATGACTGGCAGATGCACTTCAATCCTGATAAATGTGAAGTTATACGCATAACTACCAAGCGTAAGATCATACCATCATCGTACTTCATCCATGGGAAGGAATTGAATATAACATCTAAAGGAAAATATCTCGGTATTAACATCAGTCAGAATTTGTCATGGAACAACCATATTGACAATGTATGTAGAAAGGCAAACAACACTACAGCCTTCCTACATCGAAATCTGTCAAGCTGTTCAGCAAACATCATCACCTTTGTTCGACCGCAACTAGAATATGCCAGTTCCGTTTGGGCACCTCATACCCAGAGTAACATCAACAAGTTAGAATCAGTCCAACGGAGAGCAGCTAGGTTTGCTACTGGCAACTACAACACAACCAGCAGTGTTACAACAATGTTGAACCATCTGAATTGGGACACACTCCAGCAATGCCGTTTGAGAACCAAGGCGATTATGATGTACCGGATAATTAACGGACTCGTAGCGATTGAACCACCACCATTCATGCACCATCTAGGTGCCGCTACAAGAGGACAACAGCATAAATATATAGTACCATACAGCAGAACAACTGTACACAAAGAGTCCTTCTTTCCATCCACAATCCGGTTATGGAACCAACTACCAGAGGCGACAGCAGTAGGTTGGACCTGGAATCATCCAAAAAGGAAATCCAGGCAGTCAGATTCTAACACCGCTGACCTTGTTTTTAATTGTACATAGTCTCTCCCTTGCGCAAGCATGGTTGTTTTAAACTCAGTGTGAAGATCTATTGCTGCAGCCCTGCACTTTAATGGAAGAAGAAGAAGAAAGTTTCCTCCACTCACTGACCTGTGTCTGTGTGATGTCAATGCATAATAAAACTAAAAGGATACCCTATATATATTTAAATTGCACAGTACAACTTTACTAAAACCAATTTGCACACATGTAGTATCGCATGTAGGCCCTATATGCTCTATGGCAGTGTCTGGGGACTGTTAATTTTTGTTAGTGCCAGTGGCAGTGACTGGCCACTACTAGTACTAGTAGTGGGGTGATTAACCCGATCCGAGAAGGGGAGGGGCTGGCTTTATTTCTTTGTTATCTTATAGGAATTGGGTCAGGTGGACAGTTTATGACTTTACATCTTCTATCTATCTATCTTTATGTTTATCACAATATAAATTTTGCATTATACCTTCTGCGGCACTTCTGGTGCAGACATTCTGAAAATATACAAAGAACGAGACAGGTCTCAAATTTATGACCCCGGAAGTATTCAGTGCGCAGTGAAAGTAAAATAAATTATAAAAAATATTTTCTAATTCAATATCGAATGTTGTATTTGTTTCAATAAATAATGTAGTTATTAATTTAACCCTTTAAATGTTTTTGATGTAGAATATTATTATTTTTGCACATTCAATATTCACTTCGTAAATCCGGAAGGTTATACTGGCATCACCAGTCGCCGACAGTCAAGCGTAATAAATACCTGTCAATTTTTAATTAACAGGATGTAAGAAACTGTTTTTTGGTGTACATATTTTAGTTTCTAAGGTTAATTGAAATCAGTGATATTGTCAAAATGGCAGAAAATGAGAAGGAAGAGGAGAAAGAACCAAAAGTAGCAACACCCGAAGACATCCTGAAAGCTTCTGGGAATGACGAGCTGAAATTTGGTTTATTGATTGGTTTGATCAAGGTTGGACAGGTGTCTAATAAAGATGTAGTTGACACTGTTTTATACCTGGTAAGCACCATTAAAGAGAAAACTATTTTCTTTGCCCTTGTAATCACTGAAATGGGGGTTCTTCATTTTTCTTAAAAAATAAAATTAAGGAATAAAATAATGAACACTTGGTTTTATTCTTCTTCTTCTTTAGATATACAGTACTCCTTCAAGACGTTGAAGATTACGTACTGTTTCAAATCCAGGTCATTTCCCTCCAAATCCTGTTGAGCCCTTGATTCGTTTCGAACATATTCCTGTTTGCCCGGGTTGTTTTACTACTAAGTACTATATTTTAAAGTACATGTACATATAAAATGTAAGAATACATGTCAAAACGCCCCCACTATTTTTTCAGAATAAAAATTATTTTACCAAAATCATACCTGTTAACCTCTGGGAACTGCTAGGGGGGAGATCTCCCCCCTACCAACTCTTCTAAGGGGGAGATTTTGTGTGTCACCTTTAAGCGCACAAAATTGTACCTTGTAGTTGCATACATGTGATAGAGTTGCTATGCTACAACTGGAGATTTGTAAATTTTTGGCTGGAGATTTTGTCTCATAACTGGAGATTTTTTATCGACGTATTTGATGCGTGTTTTTATTGTTTATTGATGTTTTCCTTTTGTTTGTTTCAGTATTGAACCAACTGCATCCCATTTCAATATATATTGTTTACATTTTGGTCTTATTAGTAGTGTTTCATATGATGAATGAAGGATAAAAACTGTATTTATAATTTATTCATAATCATAAGGTTATAACAAAGCAATAACAATGAAGACAAAATGTTCTGAACAATAAAGTCATAGAGCACTAAAATTAAAAAGTCACTTTGCTGCTGGTGCGTTGGGTGATAGCATACGTTTCGGCATTTTTGTGGCTTATCAATTCCATCCTGGAACTTAGTCTTTAAATAATACTTTGGTCGGCTTTGGTCCCAAACAAGCCATAACAACTCAATCTGAGATGAATTCATTGCACGTTTGATCGAAACAAGAAGTTTTCCTCGGCATCAAAGGTTGTCCGACTCTGTTTGCACAACGGTTTATAAAAACTATTTTTAATTGCCGCTATCACACTTCTAATCATCTAAGCGTGTGCCACAAACCCACTTCCTTATCCCCAATTAACTGTCAATCAGTGGATAATTGTTGTATAATCATCAACACCTTAATTAATCACCATGACCCAATTTACCTGTAAAGGTGTCAAATAACCGGATATCATGTAAATATGACATTCACCTTTACCATTCGTATCTCTCGGCGTTTTTCGTCAGCACAGGAGTTCCAAATGGGGAATTTCCAGAAATATTGATCGCAAAATGTAGGTCAAGATTTTATTGTACTTGATTTTTTTCACGGGCGGAAGATTTTGAAAGTTGACGGAAGGGACCCTCAAAATCGGGAGAAAATGTTTTTGTTGGGGGGAGACCGTGCGGGAGATTAATGTTTCCTGCACAGGAGACCCAGTCCATGCGGTAGATAAGGCTCTTATGCGGGAGACTCCTGCGCAAAGGGGGAGGGTTAACAGGTATGCCAAAATGCCCCCACTTTTTTATTGCCAAAATGGCATGTTTAATATTTTTTTTCTACTCAAACGATGATATCATGTGTGATATCTTGTAATTCAAGGTTTGTCCAGTAAATTTATATATTGTATATTATAAGTTCTAAGCACCCTAGTGGTCACCGGAGCTTAAAACATTTTTGTACGATGTTGCTGATCTATAACTTGAAACAGTAACTAAGTTTTTTCCACAAACTATGTTTGACAGACTTTCTTGGAAGTTCTAAGGCTAAAGACGTAATGGTCACTAGACAAAATTAAGCACTGCCCACTGACCTTCTGTAATTATCCATTATTTTTAGGAATGGAAATTTCCAATGGCCAGTAAAGCATATTGATCACTTATCGATTGGAGTTTTCATTGTGTACATTGACACCGGAAGTCCAGTGCCTAACATTCCATTAAAATCACGTGGTTTGGCAGACGAAAATAAAAATAAAAAAATTTTTTTTACAAACAATAATACGGACTTTCCATATTTAAAACTGAAAGGTCTAGTAATTAGAAACTGTAATTCAAAGGACAGACAATGCTATGATCAAAAGAACAGCGACATGTTACTTGTGTAAGAAGAGTTTGAAGATACCAAAGGGGTAATCAGAATCCAGATTTGAAAGAGAGTGATGTTTTCCTTCTTTTTATTGGTATTTTTTTCATTCAGAAATAAATATTGAAATATGTGTATGCATGACATATCTTGAGCATAGTCGGTGGCCACTGAAGGTTTACTTGGAAAATAGATTAAATGAGTTTGGATGAAAAAGTTGGAATATAACTGAAACATGAAACATTAATTCATGAAGGGAGGTAACAATTTTATATAAAAATAAAAAGATAAATCCTGTATCCATTTTAAAAATAAAAATAAGTAGCTATAGCATAGAATGTCGTGATAATCAATATGTCTGATCGGAAAAGGGCAGAAGTCCAAACAGTTTTACATGTTTTTTGATAGGGATACATACATGTATGACTAATATTTGAGTGTACATGTACATTAATTATGATGACTAAAAGAATCATCATATTTTTTACAACAAAATTAAAAGTGAAAGAAACATATTATGATATTGAAAAAAATATGTATAGTCCAACCGATCCTATGGATCTGTGTATTATTCACATGTTATTTCAATCAATTTTCACTGCCATATTTTTTATTTAATTACCACTGTATCATATATAGGGCCCCGAAATATGCATACATGTACATGTACAAACCAAAGAACAATAAAAAATATATATATTTCTGTAACATTGTACTACATTTGTAAAAATCTAAAAGTAAAAAAACCTAGACGAGTTGCAAGGATCTCTGAGAATGATCACTACATTAATGATTAGGCATGATGTGGTTGTCTAGGGATTAATTCAAGGTCTGGTTTTTATCTTAAAATATAGTTAATGCTCATTTAATTACAAAGTACAAATCCTTGTTGTTTGGGATACATTTTCTCTTGTACATGTATTTATTTTACTACATGTATATACTTGTATCTACTAACATATTTATTTCTCACATCATGCCATTGGACATGTATACTTAACACTATTAATAGATTTATTTCTCACGTGAAATCAGAAATCAGATATAATAACAATATTAAGTTTATATAGATGTACAATTTTGTACATGTACATGTATTTCTACAATAGGTGAAAATTGTCAATAAACTAATAAAATAATACAGATATATTCTATGAAATGACATGAATGAAGAATAATTAGTACATTTGCATATTTTTTGTACATGTAGGTTAAAAAAGTTGGAAAAAAATTTATATTAAAGCAAATTAAGCTTGCAAAACCAAGTGACAAAACAATATTGCACAACACTCAGTATTTCGATTTAAAGTCAAGTTGGGAGTATATCATTTATATTCATTACTGATTACGAGAACAATATAATGTAGATGGTATAGGTATATGGGATGGTCCTATAGATGGAAGTCTATTGTATACCTCATCCAATGAAATAAATTGGCCATCAATTTACATAAAGTATTCTAAATATTAGAAACCACATGTGATACATGTATAATATTCAGTGTCCTATAATTATGTCTCCCCTTCGAACGAAGGGAGACCTAAATTGTTTTAGTCTGATTTTTTCTTCCACTTCTTCTGCTTCTGCTTCTTCTCAGCGAAGCTTGTCTGGACCATATCTTTTTTGTTTTTCCAGATACATGTAAGTCAATTATATTTGGTTTGTGGGTGCATGACCATAAGGCGGTGTGTCGCGTACCATAATCACCTTCATGGGACCTTGACCTTTGAACTTAAGGTCAAATAATTGTTTTTTAAATAGTATTTTCTTGTTCAGGACATAACATTTTTGTCTTTCGAGATAGGTCAATGATATTTGGTATGTGGGTGCATGTCCATAAGACGGTGTGTTGTGTACCATAATGACCTTCGTGAGACCTTGATCTTTGACCTCAAGGTCAAATAATTGTTTTTTAAATAGTATCATTCAAGTATGTGGGTGCATGACCCAAGGCGGTGTGTCACATACCATAATGACCTCAAGGTCAAATAATTGTTTTTTAGATAGTATTTTCTTGTCCGGGCCATAACATTTTTGTCTTTCGAGATAGGTCAGTGATATTTGGTATGTGGGTGCATGACTTCAATGATATTTGGTATGTGGATGCATGACCATAAGGTGGTGTCACGTACCATAATGACCTTTGTGGAACCTTGACCTTTGATCTCAAGGTCAAATAATTGTTTTTTACATAGTATCATTCAACTCATAATGTGTAACTTATTGTTGTACAGATGGCCGCATTAAGGAGAGACATAAGTTTTAGGTATCTAAAACAGTTCTTCCTAGTTATTGTTGTTTTACTGATATGTGCTGCAATAATATAACAACTTTAAAGGGCTGTCATGGTCATGATCCTATGGTACATGTAGTTGACATGTAGTTGGATTTACAACTACATGTGCAAAAATGCCTATTACCACTGAAGTTGTGAGTTCGAATCCCGCTCATGGCGAGGTTTACTCAATACAACATTATGTGATAAAGTTTGTTCAGTGACTTGCGACATGTCAGTGGTTTTTTTTCTGGGAACTCCGGTTTCCTCCACCAATATATCATTTTATTATGATACCCGAATAGCAAGGCCATTGACCTAATTTCATTATAATGCTCATCATGTTCATGTAAAAATGTAAAAAAACCAGATCATCTTCTGTATAAATTTGATTAAAACATTATTAGCTTTAACAAACAATGTACATGCTGCCTGCTGTGTTTTCTATTACAGTTGCAGAGGCCTTTATATTGCACTGATTTTGCAATGCAGGCATTTTTCTAGATCTAATTACCGGTAGTAATAAACTTTTATAATATCCTATAAATAATGTATTGGTTGTTTAAAAGAAATAAGACAAGTGTTTTAGTGAATTAATGTGTATATTCTATTTTGTTTGCTGAGTACAGTTAAACCTGTCTTAAGAGGTCACCTTTGGGACAAAACAAAAGTGGTCTTTTAAGACAAGGTGACCTCTTAAAGGGGAATTTGCAGTAGTGCCTACCGACAAAATTTGTGGGCGGAGCTTATCATAAAAAATTCCCGTTGATATGAACAGCATATTTATGAAACTGTATGTCACATGACCACCTTGACCTAAAGGTCACATACCTCAGAAATTTGAATTTTCAAAGTGATTTTTGTAGTTTTTAAACTGATGAAGAATATTATTTTTAATAAGACTAAAAGTTTCGTAGGGAGGAACACTAGTGACCATGCCTGTCAAATATTTTGCTCCAAAAATAACTGAAACTATGTATCATTGATTTTTCCTCCTTGAGATAACTGGTCAAAATAATGAACAATCTGAATGCTTGTTCCTCCCACAGCTATTTATAGTAATACCCACGGTCCCGGTTTAAAAGAGGGTCAATTCATATGAAATTTCTATGACAGGACAAAACAAAGTTGACCTTTTAATACAGGTGACTGCTTAATGGAGGTGACGCATCAGCAGGTTTTAAATATTTTTTCTGACTAATTATTTATATATGATTCTTCTGTTATCAAATACAGGCCTTCGTAAAGTTGTACCGAAGGGATTTTATTATTGAGAATTGAACAAACCTGGTTTATGTTTATACAATGGAAACTATATTACCGGTACCCTTGTGGGGGAAAAAACTAGAAGCTTGAATTATCCTCAGTGTCTATCTAAATTAAACTTTGGATGGAAATATAGATCATTTGAATGGAGGCGAATGACGAAACAATTAAAATATCGTAAAGTAAAGTTCTTACAAAGTGTGTTTTATCAAGGTCTTATTCATATGTATCACATGCACCAGAAGATCAATGCAAAATTCAATTAACATATATATTCCGAGTCAATAAACCTGTTTGTATTTGAATATTTATCTGTTTTATTTTGTAGTTTTATTAAGCTTATTGATAAATACAAATTTATATATTTAAATGTTTACAAGAAGGATTATTTTTTCTGTGTTTTGCTAAATGTGTAGTTGTAAAAATCCCCAAAATAAAAAAAAACACACTTTATTCATACTAGGTAAAGTCAAACCTGTAATAAGAGGTCACCTTTGGGACAAACAAAAAGTGGCCTTTTAAAACAGGTGACCTCTTAAAAGAGGTTTAAATCATATGAAATTTTCTATGACAGGACAAGAAAAATATGACCTTTTAATACAGGTGACTGCTTAATAGAGGTGACTGCATGAGCAGGTGTGACTGTATATGTTTGTTTTATAATGTTTCAAAACAATAATAGGATGATAAAAGTCTGATTTTTTTTAAAAAAAAAATTGTACAAAAATAAATTCAGTGACTGCCATGAATTGCCCATTTCCTTAAAATAACACTGATTGACGTAGCTCTCCTTTCTATTCAATTTATTTCACATCAGGCAGCTAACTATTTAAGGCTCAAGTTTTAGAGAGTGAGATAAGCTATATACACAGCTTTGACAATACTGGTAATGTGTGGGAGGAGATCCTGATGCTATTATATATACTGAAATAGAAACTAAAACATATGGTTACACTACGAAAGGCAATTTGTTAATGGATGGTTATGTAAAGAAAGGATTCTGATGCATTAAACAGATGTAAAATAATATATAGGTTGTAAATGTACAAAAATTTTTGTACATGTACTGTATGTAGTGGTTGATGATATGCTTGTTTTTTAATAAAAAAAAAAATGCAGAAAAATAGAAAAAAATTGAGTTACCATGTGGTCATGTTAGTAATTTTCTATTTTTACAAAAAAAATACTGAAGCTTCTTTGTTATTTTATTTTTTTATGTTTGTAAAAAAGTAATTGCATTAACAATTAATGACCAATGGGATCTAATGTGAAACAAAATATTTCCATTTATAGATGAAGGCAAATAAAAAAGATCTCAAGTCATCTTCTATTTTCTAAACATGAAATAACTTGTAGTAATCAATTTCTCTTGTTTATTTTATACACTACTGTAATGGGACAAATACAAACTCTAAGATAAAATGTATATATGTAAATTAACCTCATGGGATTGTCAAGTAACCCAAGCCATACTACATTACAAAATTACAAAAAACCAAACTATCAGTCTGTGTTCCAGGCGAGGAACAGTGAAAATAGATTCGGACCAATGACTTTTGCCAAATTTTTTCAATAGAATCTATATAAATATTCTAATTTTGAAATTTTCGGGCCAGTAAATTCGAAAGTCTAATTTCGAAGACTGTCACTGTTGTACTTACGCTTTACATTTATTGTAAAATAAAATTGATATATGTACATGTATGTATGTAAAAAAAGTGGTATTGGTTTTTACAAAATGGAAATTTGTACCACTTAAATTTGAAACATTTATCCGAATTTTCTGTGGAAAATATTTTACTTTGTAATTAAAGTTCGACATTCAAAAATCAATATTTCAAAGATGACTGTAAATTTAATCAATGTCTTGTTTAAAATTTTACATCTTACTTTGCTGGAAATCAGACTTTATAATCACTTTGAATTTCAAAATATTTATTTGCATTTTTAATTAGCACTTCCACAGTGTCTTTTTGCATATATGCATATGAACTAAATAGGGAAGATTTGATAAAGAAAAAAATTGTGAATTCAAAATTTGTGTCAATTTGCAATTAATACTGCAGATCATTTTGCAGTTTTATAGATTAAAATTGTTTTGATTAAATGTAACATATGTGGGTATATATAGGTAACAAGCTGCATTTTTGTGTCTGTTATGTTCCAGGCGAGGAACAAGAATTTCCATCAGCTGTTAATGTTTTTTCTCTATTATGTTAGATGACAGTAAATCAGAGGTGTTATTCATTTTTTTGTGGTTTTCGTGGAACTATTTTCAATCACTGTTGTATTACGCTTTACATTTAGGAGCTCGTCGTGGTTGTGATCGTATGGTAGTTGGATTTATAACTACCTATGCAATCAGTGCCTATCACCTACCACTAATGTTGTGAGTTCGAATCCCATTCTGGAGAGGTGTTCTCGATACAACATTATGTGATAAAGTTTGTCAGTGACTTGTGACAGGTCTGTGATTTTCTCCGGTACTATGGCTTCCTCCATCAATAAAACTGGCCGCCACGATATAACTGAAATATTGTTGAAAGTGCCGTTAAACACCATAAACCTAAATCTGTTCCAAGCCAGGAACAAGAATTTCCATCTGTTGTATATGTTATTTTCACTATCGTATCTATGTTTTGACAGTAAATCAGAGGTGTCATCCATTTTTTGTGTTTTTGGTGGAACTACATTGTATTTACCATCACTCAGCAGTCATCGACTTTAGCAGTGGTCTGGTGGCCTACGGCCAGTGAAAATAGATTCGGACCAATGACTTTTGCCAAATTTTTTCAATAGAATCTATATAAATATTCTAATTTTGAAATTTTCGGGCCAGTAAATTCGAAAGTCTAATTTCGAAGACTGTCACTGTTGTACTTACGCTTTACATTTATTGTAAAATAAAATTGATAAAAAAAATATCTTCAATCGATATTATCTCTGTTTATTTAGATTGATATTTATATAAAACAGAATGTTTGTTCATGTGTAAGGTGTCTTCTAAACTGTTTAATCTTTCTTTATTGGTGAAATAAAAGCAGTCAGATCTTTAGATCTCCTTTAAACATTTATTTCTCACATAAACTACATACATTTTGTATTAGACATTGTATATTTGTATGTTTTTTTAATGAACAACCGTATTTTCAGAGCTATGAGTTCTAATGGCATGTTCACGATATTTAACATTAAAGGATGTGATTGTAATCAAACATTTTAAAAATATCCCATCAGATACTGGATATCAAAGTTCTATAAGATGATCACTACAATGTCTTAAAAAGTTAATTACATACCTGTTACTACAAGTAGTAAACATCAAAATAAATATGTCTGGATTATCTTATCATCATTTAATTTCATCAGGTTTTTTTCTCTTTACACTTTTTCATCAATAATCAGTTTCTCGTTGGTCAAAAGCGAAGTTTAAATCACCTTAGACAGGGTAACTTCAGAGGGGTGGCAAAACATTGATTCGAATAATTGCCATTAACTTCAACTTGAATTCTCCTCACTTCTCTCTGTTGTCTTCCACTTCTCCCTATGAGCTCCATGAAAGAGAAGTCACTTCTCCCTCTAATTTGAAAGCACTGCAATAATATGGCAAAATGTTATGCATTAAATTATACAGGTATATATAAACATTGCAGATAACAGTATGCTTTTTGCAGTTTTAAATTTTCTTTGAAATTTTATAAGAAAGAATATTGATAGAAATAAAATAAAATAAAATTCATTGCTTTGTGAAACTCGAATAAAAATAGTTAATAAGCCATTTTACAGCTACTGTACCCCAGAGTGATCCTTTATTTATTGTCATTCTACATCTTACAGTGACTATACCAAAGAGGGATTCCTGGGCACAGACATTAAGGATCTAATTTCTAAGCTGCATAGTGTAAACCTCTGACAGGGGCATCCACTAGTCTGGATCGACGAGCAAGCTACATGATCATCCATTAGAAAGGATGTAAATAGGGCTTCATCTTTGGAGAATGCCAAATCTTACAATACATTCTAGAAAAATATAAATATTTGTTATATGTAATTATTTTAAGCAAGGATATTAAATAACATGAATTCAATTTAATGATATAATAATAATAATAATAATAATAAACCTTTATCAAGACATCACCTTTGGGACAAAGAAAAAGTGGCTTTATAAGACAGGTGACCTCTTAGAAGATGTTCAATTCATAGGAAATTTTTATAACGTAATTAACAAAAAAAAGATGAACTTTTAATACAGGTGACTGCTTTATAGAGGTGCATGAGTAACTGCATGTGCAAGTTTGACTGGAGATTCAATTAATGAACTGTTATTAGTACAATATATATTTGGCCAATTGTAAAAACTGTTAACATCTACGTTTTAACATGGTCTGTACAGGTGTGACCGTAGAAAATTGTAAAAAATAAAATAAAAACTGAATCCATCATAATAAGTATTTTTCTTTTTTTAAATTTCAGCTGGTTGGTGGAGAATTTGACATTGAGAACAACTTTATAATTCAAGAAGAGCAAAACATCATGCACATGTTACGATTGTTAACACATTGTCCATTAACACTTCAGGTAGGTAAAGTAAAATGTCATTTTTACAGACACGATTGTCCATTAACACTTCAGGTAGGTAAAGTAAAATGTCATGTTTACAGACACGATTGTCTGTTAACACTTCAAGTAGGTAAAATAAATTACCATTTTTACAGGCATGGATGTAGGATTTTATTTTAGAGAAGGGGTCACTTATTTGTAGGTGAGGGAGTCTATTAGGTCCTCAGGCTTATAATGGCAGCGAAGCCCCATTGTACTTCCTGAGAATCACACACTGGAAAATGTATAAAATGGTTATAAAGATAATAATATTGTCTGATTTAAAACCAGACAATCAACATAATTTTTTTAGGGGTTGCACCCCCATCTGAATCCAAAACTGGTTTATTTTATACATGTATAGTACGACCCTATGGTACCATGGGTTCTATGATACCAGCATTCATATGCTATTTCAACCAATTTGAATAAGAAAATTTAATTACCACGGTACCATAGGAACCCGATATATATGCCATTGTTTGTTCAGATTTCAGATGGAATAAATAATACAAGAATCTCATGTTTTGATTACAAATGCATTGCTCATGGCAGGAACTGTAACTAGGAAATCTGCGGGGGGAAAAATGATAAAAAAATATGTACCAGTACCCGGTAACATGTATTAAAACTATTGATTATTTTTCCACGAGTAGGATTAAATTTCGCCAGTTTATTATGAAAAAAAGGGATTGTCTTGAACGAGATTTCACAATAACTTAAGGGAATTGCTTATTTTTCTTTGATTGTTTCAGTTTGCCATAATCTTAATTGATGTTTTATTTCTGTGTATAAAATGTTTATTCACTATTGAATAAACTTGTAGTGTTTTTTTTTTTCATTTGACAACTAAGTATTAAATCTAAAGCTATGATAGCTAGACACTAAAACAGACAGAATAAGATTGATAATACTTGTACTTTTAAATATTGTAAATCATAAGGTGAGAAATTTTAGATCCTGTTTTACTGTTTACCAGTAAATAAAACATTTAATTTGATTTTCAGATTTTAGAAATTTGACAAGAATCATTTCTAAAATTTAAAATCCACCAACTTTATTTTATTTAACTGTAAACTACTATCTGATCGTGAGAAACTTTTGATTTTACTAATTATTTTATTAATTAATTACATGTGTCATTAAAAACAAATTTAAGAATAAAGGAATTAAAGTTAACTACACCAGATCCACACCTCATTTGTCAAGTTAATAACACCACTGCCTGCTAATTAGAAAAGATGGCCAATTAGAAAGTCAGAAGCATAATGTTTCAGAGGGCTATCATTTCCCTGATCTTATGGTACATGTAGTTAGAAGTATATCTACCCATCACTGCTGAAGTTGTACTTGATAAAGCTGCTTGTGTAAAGCTCCTGTTAAACCCAGTTGGTTTACTTCCTCCCAAAGACTTTTAAATTATTTGACTTTCTGATATTTTGACTGAGTGTACCTGATGAAGGTTATTCCAGAAATGTGTCATGCATACTAAATTAAATCTCTATATTTTATCATTGCATCATGTCAATGATTTTCTCTGGGTACACCTGTTTCCTCCACCAATAAAACTGGCCACCATGATATAACTGAAATATTGTTCAAAGTGCTGATACATGTATATAAACAACCATTAAATAAACCAAACTCTATAATTATTCAAATGCTGTGGAACCTGTCTAATCCGACACACCAAGGGACCACAGAGGCTGACCAGAGAAATGTGTTGGATTGTACAGGATGTCGGAAAACTCAGGTTTTATTTTAGTTAACAGAAATGCTTTGGGACCATAAATTTTTTTCATATGTCACAGGATGTCGGAAAACTCAGGTGTTGGATTGCACAATTTCACTGTATATATATAAGAAGTTGATAGGACCACAAGTTGACTTCAGTAATCTTCTGAAATATACACTATGTATTTAATTTCAGGCTGAGATATGGAGTGTGTTTACAGCCATGTTGAAGAAAAGTCGTAGAAACTTACAAGCATGTACAGAAGTTGGGTTGATAGAACATGTACTAAATCTGATGAGTGATGCCGATGATATTATAGCAGGTATATAATACTACTCTGTTTATAAGAAGGGGTACAGGTGTCAATGAACACGAGAGAAGAAATTATAGAATAGAGCTTTTATTGTTGATCTTAATGATAAGTATAACTCATATTTTCTAAGATGTGTGTTAAGAATGTTAAAAATTGCATTATCTTGTTCTGATTAATAAACTACAACATCTAGATATATATATATATTATTGTAAGGCCACTCCAAGCAAAGGTCTTATAAGATGGGGCTATTGTAAGCATATTGTTACAGCAGTTTGATCAGACTAATTTTGTTGGAGTTATTGCCCTTTTTGACACCGAATATTTCATAAAAAAAGAATATGATGGGAGGGGAGACATTTGTTTTTGTGTCATAAATCGCTCTTAATTCCTATATTATTAAATAAGTCTATCCTTCTCTTTATATGGTATAATATGAAACTGAAAAATCTATTTTATTGCCTTAGGATGTTTGTTAATTTACATTCAATATATGTAATGTACGTTAAGTATCTATGATATAATTAACTTCTGAAGAAGATTTAATTTGATGTACAGTATTTGATATTCATTACTGAAACATCGGTAGTACATAGACAGAATTATTTTGTTATTTTTTTTTTATTGACGGAACCAAATTTCTATGAAAATTTCATAAAGCCTATTGTTTGTAAATGGATATTGCATTTATACGAAATGTAAATATATTTATTCTAATACAAACAGCACTTCTGCCTTGAAATACTTGTTATTCAAGTTAATATAATGATGTTTATTGAACAATCAATGAAAAAGTGCAATAGTTGAAATTGGAAGAAGTGTTTGATGTATTGGGTAGTAATTTATTGATTAAGTCATCAAATCAATAAATATATGTGATACAAATGAATTACAAATTGGAAAAAAACACAGTTTGAGTGAAAACGGAAATCTATTGATAATAACCCCTCCTCAAAATCAGAGCAGATTGAACTAGAGAAAATATCATAAAATGGTAAAAAAGATTCAAAGAAGGCCATCATCTCAGGGCATTGGCAAATATATATAAAAAATAGTCAAACCTGCCCATGTGGTCACCTCTATTAAGCAATCACCTATTTTTAAAGACCCTCCTTTCTTGTCTTGAACTTCTTTTAAGAGGTCATTTTTCTTTGTCACAAAGATGACCTCTTAATACAGTTTTCACTGTATACAATTCTCGTCTCAGAAACTAAAAACTTGACTGACCCCAAACTGTTTGTGAATAATCAGTGAATGGTCCTTGACATTTTCTATGTAAACCAGACAATACAGGGTTCAGAAATCCTGAATTGGACGGGGTTTATGGTGTTTAATGCCACTTTCAACAATATTTCAGTTAAATCGTGGTGGTCAGTTTTATTGGAGAAAACCACCAACCTGCCACAAGTCACTAGCAAACTTTATCACATAATGTTGTATCGAGTACACCTCACCTGAACTGGATTTGAACTCACAACATTAGTGGTGATAGGCACTGATTGCATAGGTAGTTGTAGTTCTAATAATAAAACCCTAAATGCTCGCTTACTCGCAAGGGTTATAACGGGATGCCATTACACGTAATGGAGCAGCCGCCGAGATTTTTTGTGCTCGCTTACAGAGTTTCTGACGCCTGCATTTATCAATAATAAGACATAACCTTTCCTTTTGTCCATTATTATAACAAGTTTTTATCACCTACCAGTATTTTAGAATGTAATTCCCACAAAATAAAAATCCATGTCTCTGAACATTTTGAATTTCGTCATTTCCGGCCTCACTATTTGGATGTCGATACCATATTTGTGTATCGAGTACACCTCGCCTGAACTGGATTCGAACTCACAATATTAGTGGTGATAGGCACTGATTGCATAGGTAGTTGTAAATCCAGCTACCATACGATCACGACCACGAAGGCCCCTGAATTGGAAAAGGCAATGCAAAATTATATTGGGATATAGAGTTTTTTTTCAGTCTAACCTAAATTTATTATGTAAAACATAACATAGTATACTTATAAGCTTTTGTTCAATGTATTGATGGCTATTAAGACCTACCATTAAATTGTCTCATTATACCATGCTATTCTCCATCAATCTATTGTCCATGATGACATTGATTTTTGGTCTTCTATTTGACGATAACTAATGATCAAGTAGACAACAATACAGTAAATCTATCTATCACAAGAAAAAAATGGTCGGATTACAGCTGTTTTTTTTTAAATGTTTTAATTCTCATTAATACACCTCTGTGACTTAGGTGACATTGGTGATGAATACCATTATATAATGTCATGTAGATCTTTTGAAATACAGAAATAAATTTTTACCAAACTACTTTTGTGATCATAGCAATAAAATTATTCATTCATTGTAATTACATGTAAAAGCCAAACCTGAAGTGTTCATCTTAAAGGCTTTTTCTTTATTTGTTATTACAATATATAGTTCATGAATGTTATTTCAAAGATATGTATAATATTTTTTTACAGATTTATTAATTGACATGCTGGGTGTGTTGGCAAGTTACAGTATAACAGTCAGAGAAATGAAGAAGTTGATGAATTTACTTAAAATTAAGGACGACAAATGGGTATATATTACAGAGTTTTTGAAAAAAAATTATGACAGCAGGACAATAGGTCCTACACTATATATCGGTTTCTGCTGGACCTAAACACTTTAACAGAAATTTCTGAAAGCATGTAATTTTTATTTCATACCAATCTACATGTATTGGGCATGATCTGAAACGGCAGATGATCGGAAATTATTACACCCAGTAATAAAAAGATGCTTGTTTTTTAGATTTCCGCTTTCCCCTCGTTTACCATACTTTGTACATATTGTACATGTCATGACATTTTCATCACGGTCATATTTTAACCAGGGACGACCTTCGCACCATTTTGCATTGAAAATCCGTTCAGACCTTTTCTCCTTTTTATATTTAAATCTTTTTTCTGCACTGTCACTTGTGACTTGTGTCGGCCTTTTAAATCCGGGACGAGCACCCTTTATAAATTGTATGGGCCACAACATTTCTTTGAAGCTGGTAAGGACATAGATATTAAGATACAAATTGTCATCGGTACCTTCGTTCCACGAAAAATACAGTAGTAGAGAAAATAAACATTTTAAATCCTTGCCGGTAAATTGAAAAAAAATCAAAATTCAAAACGGGTAAAAGATTTTGATGATGGTGAAGTAAATAAACAATCTGTTACAAAAATAGAATCGCTTTTTTTTAGAAATCAATGTCATCGCCTGTAAGCAATTTTCCATTGGTCGGAACTAGTTTTAAGTTCTATATTTGGTAACTGTCGGCAATCACGAGATTGTACGCGATATTCTTTAAAGGGATTCCCTTAATCCCACCAATCAACAATAATGTTACAGAATGACTGCGGATAACTTTGTTTACCGGATTTGCTATTTATGAAACCTGGACAAATACGACCGTTATATTTAGAACCAAGATTGCATAAGCAATCTGTTAAACAAGAAATCAATAACCACTGGACATGTTTGGCAAAGCCATTACATACAAAAAAAAATGTTGGCTGACAATAGGACCGCCAAGTATGAGGCTAATGTCGGACCTGCCGAAAATCTGCCCCCTTCGGTCCGATGGTCCGACGAATTTCAAAAACTCTCAATCTTATTGAAACTTTCAGTGTCCTACATTTTCTTCTAAGAGAAATAATCAATGTCAGCATAAATTAAAGAATTTGCTAAAAAGGTACAAAATGATTAAAACAAATTTCACGATTCAGAAATTTAGAAAAATGTTTACAAAAATTAATTATTAAAAAGTTATGTGTACCTTGCAATCTCATCAAGCAGCATATAATCGTTTACAGTACAGGGGTCCGTTGTTGAACTTGTGATTAAGCTAATCATATGATTAGCCCTAATTACATTTTTAATTCCTAATCACATAATTAGCTAATGCAATGATTAAATATGATTAGTTAATACATTGATTAAAAACAGTTTGGCAACAAAATTTAATCATTGCATTAGCTAAGTATGTGATTAGGAATTTAAAATGTAATTACCAGTATGGCTAATCATATGATTAGCTTAATCACAAGTTCAACAACGGACCCCAGATATACTTTTCAGTCTAATACAACAGCCCAAGGTCTTAAATATAGTAAATAATGAAAAATGTGTTAGACACACACTCATAGAAGTGATTTAAAAATGACATCCATGGATGCTGCCATGTATGTTTTAATTACAGCCATTAGATGTTAAAAATATAATCAAACATATGCATGCAGAATGAGTTTGGTTGATTATAGGTGCTTAATGCCAATTTCAACAACATGTCAGTTATATTCATGGCAGTCAGTTTGATTGGTAGAGGAAGATGGAGTACCAAGAAATACTATATGAATAGGTAGTTATAGAGGGAAGTGATACATTCCTTAAAATGAGACAGCTTCGATGGAATAATCGTTGTCATTATCGTACTTGCCTGCAGTGTTTTCGAGCTTCAGCTCTTGGTCAGATCAAACCAAAGACTATTAGATTGGTATTTGTTGCTACTCTGCTAAGCATTCAGCAATTAGGAGTAAGAGCAAAAACAGGTTGACTCGGAATCAGTATGATATGAATAAGTGGAGCGACATGTCTCTTCGCCAACTGTTTCAGTGATCTACCACTATAAAGATCTTAATTTAGCCTGTTGATTTAGTACAAAGTGAACATTATGATTATCTTCACATCAATTGTAACTTGTGCTCGACATGATAGAGCTGAAAAATTACTCTTTGCATTAAGCAACAATGACTCACTCACTCCTTATTAACGTGAACATAAAAATGATCAATGTTGCAGTATCTTACATGTAGCTGTGCCATGGGTGATGGAAGCAAAACAAACACCATTATTTTGTAGTCTTATTTTCTATTAACAGTTGGGTATTTGATGTTAACTATTTATTTGTTATTTTCCAGCAACTGCATTCAGTAAAGTTATTATCTGTGTTAAATATGATGCCACAGAGAGAAGGTCCTGATGAATTCTTCAGTTTCCCAGGAAAGAAAGGATCAGTAAGTCAATTATTCTAGTCATTTTCTGTAATCTGAGTTGGTCTATTTCAGAAATCAAAGTGCATTATGGGTTAGGGTTATAGTGTGTAACGCCACTTACAACAATATTTCAGTTATATCGTGGTGGTTAGTTTTGTTGGTGGAGGAAACCAGATTACCTGGAGAAAACCACTGACCTTCTGCAAGTCACTGACAAACTTTATCGCATAATGTATCGAGTATATCTCTCCTGAGTGAGATTCGAACTCACAATGTTAGTGGTGTTAGGCACTGATTGCATAGATAGTTGTAAATCCAACTACCATGCGATCATGACCACAATGGCCCCGAAATGGAAATCATTCATAATGACATTTCAGAGTCATTAGACTGTCATATGATAGAATGCATTTATAAGGGCAAAATTTTATTTTCTGAGTTAATCCATTAAAATATATATAATTTTTTCTGTATTTCTATGATTTTTGGACTAGATTTTGGAGCTGAAATGACAGTGTGATATATTTTGTTTTCCATTTTATTAACAATCTGTCTTTGTCTTGATCACAAGCCTTTGAAATTTGAAAGGTTAGACATAAAAATAAATAATTACATCTGGTAAATAAACAAATTATTTAATTTTCCTACAAACTATGTAGATATTTTTATTTATATATTTGTTGATACATTTGTAATTTTCCTATCCACATAAATTTGCACATTGACTACTAATTTTCAACATAGAAAATTGTCAGAATTTAATTTATAAGGAATATTTTAGATTGGAGAAATGGTGAATCTCAATACCTACTGGTATAGATGTACAATTTCCATCAAATTTGTTTTGTTGACATGACAAGTCCTTCCTATTTTGTAGGTAGACTTGAATTCTTAATGTAAACATATTTTATTTTTACTAACTGATATACATGGTGATATTAATATCCAGTTATAATATATAACAATTGAATTCTTGCATTGTATTTACTATTTTAGCACATAGCACTACCGCCTATTAAGACATGGCCATACCAGAATGGTTGGACCTTCAGTTGTTGGATGAGGCTAGACCCTGTCACAGGAGTTACAGTAGAAAGAGAACAGCCATACCTGTATTGGTAGGAACAATTTATTTGAAATTAGAATAAGTTAGTCACAGTAATTAGTGCGGACAGGAAGGCTATAATTTCCTTTGGGTTTTTTTAGGTTTGCCTTCTGGTAACATTCTAATACAGAATCCATTTTTTTCATCTGAAATTTCCCCCAGAAATTTCCTTTCAATTCTTTCAACTTGTAGCATACATATGTAATAAGTGTTGATAATTAATGAAATGATCAATAATTTTAATCCTCGTAACATTAAATTTCTGGAGGACTTTACCTTGTGAGACAGACAACAATTTTTTTTCTGTTTTTTATTTCAGTTTTAAAACTAACAAAGGAGTTGGATACTCAGCCCATTTTGTTGGAAATTCTTTGGTGATTACTGCCATGAAGATTAAAGGGAAAGGATTCCAGCATTGTGTCAAATATGAATTTCTCCCTAGAAAGGTGAATTTAGAAAGATATTGCCTGATGTTTTTTTTTTATTGTATCACAATCCTTATTCTACAAAACTAAATACAACAAAGTGACAACCTGTTTAAGACATAACTGACCGAAGTTTTGAAATACATTATATCCTTATGTTAATTAAATTTGATATCATAGAAATACTTTTTTTTAAACATTTAAATAGCTTAAAATAATAAAAACAAACCTTTTTTTATGATAGCCAAAATAATTGTATATTTTAAACTCTATAAATAGTTGCTATCACAGAAGTGGTACTTCATAGAATAGTAGCTTCTTATTAAGTCTTAAAATGTCAATATGATCCTGAACATTCAGAGTTATTTTGAAGAAACTCACAAAATTTTGCAGCAAATCCTATATATTTTACTAGAAATTTATGGTCTTCATGCTTGATTAACAATAAATAATCTTTTGGGCCAAATTATGAGCTGGACAACAGTTTCATATTGTACCAAACAAAATTTATATGTGAACAAAATAAATTTCTCTTTTTTTCATCTGTTAAAAATTAAACATGCAAATAAATAAATATATATAGTTGTGTAGAAAACAGTTTAGAATTTGATAAAACAATGAATTTTCTAAGAGGAAATAATTCCGAACAAAAAGAATCATTTCCATGCTTATTTTTACAGGCAAGAAGTCCAAAGGTTAGATAGTTTTTTGGTGGATGGCATTTCTTTGTAGTTATAAGTTTGATAAATTAGAGAAAGAGAATTTTAGATGAATTTCAAGGCATATTTCTTCTAACATTTATACATACAGTGCTCCCTCATTAAACCGCCACCTTCTGTGCAGTCGGTAGTTTGGCGGTATAACGAGTTTGGCGATAAACTGAGGGACATTGCAAACCGGAAGTTATGTGATCATATGAAAAGATAAACTTTCAACTCGACTGACATGCATTTTGCACTTGTACAAATACATAAGTATAAATAATACATGTTTAATAAATAAATAAATTAGAATAATTATATTCACATCGGAAATGTCCTGTACAATTTGCAGATCTTTGTCAATGTTGATAAATTCTTGAACCGTCATTTGTAGCTCGGGACATTAAGGTCATTATAAACACGTGACAGCCACAGTTCATCTTCATTTGTGGGGTTATTGGAAGATCCCATTTAATTGTCAAATTATCGGCAATATGTTGTTATGTTAATTTTGGATTTTCCTTTGCATAACTTATAATTGCACGTTTTTGTTTGTCGTTTAATTAATTACGCTTTCTCTTCAAGCACGACATTTTTATGACAACTAATTAAATTACAAATTTTACTCAGGATTAAAAGTACAAATGTAATCACTAGAAGAGTAAATACAGGTAATTATTCTAATCAAAACGACTGATCATCTGTTCCGACCCTCAACTATGAGATCAATGACCGTGTCCGATGACCAGTTTTGACATTCCATAATTACCTATTAATACACAGATGTCAAAGGGTAGTTGTGGGCGGTACTAACGGGGGAATTTAAATTGGTTTTACGACTTTTGTGTCTGAAAACCTGTGGCGGATGGCGGTAGCTGAGTTTGGCAGTATAACGGGGGATTTTTAATGGGGGAAATCGGGACAGACGATAATTTTGGCGATAGGCGAGGTTGGCGATAAAACGGGGGGCGATAGACCGAGGGAGCACTGTATAGATTTTTGATCTCTCAGAATTGAAGCTTAACAGACATGCTTGCAGACTACTAGTAGTTGCTCTGCATTTTAATAAAAAGAAGTATTTCTATGGATTTTGCACTTAATAGTTCACCCAGTATACAGTACACCTTCACTATACCGCTGCCTTTTGAACCAAACTATATTTTGGGGATAAGCGAGAAATTAACTTATAAACTACGTACCTAATTTTTTGAATTTTGAACTTTCAAATTTGATGGCGATAAGTGAGGGTGGCAGGTTAAAGAGGGGCAGTATAGTGAGTATGCACAGTACTGTGTTTTGTAACAACCGTGACTTTTCAGCATTTTTTAGCAAATTAATTAATTTCTTCAGTAACAATCCTTTGTCTCTTATTTTGAATGTTGTACTAAAATTTAGTTTAATGATATTAAACTGAATGTTAAGATCTTCTAGTTTTTAAAAAAGTTTATTTATCTCAGATAACTGATCATAGTGAAGTAAAATCTTTATAAGTCGTCCACAAAAGGAGGTTAATATATGTAAAGGTACAGTTAAATCTCGTTATCTTTAAAGGAATGTCGTTGTTGTGATCGTATGTTAGTTGAATTTACAACTACCTGTGATTTTAAACCCCGTTCATGGCAAGGTGTACTAGATACAACATTATGTGATAAAGTTTGTCAGTGACTTGCAACAGGTCAGTGGTTTTCTCTGAGTACTCTGGTTTCCTCCACCAATAAAATTGACCGCCACGATATAACTGAAATATTGTCAAAAGTTGTGTTAAACACCATCAAACAAATGAAAGGGATAAGTTATTTCCTTGGATAACTCAATGTTAAAATTTAATCCATTAATTAGATATTTACTTAAAAAATTGATTGTTAAAAACTGATAGGTCATAGTTGATTAAAAACTGATAGGTCATCGTTAATTAAAAACTGATATGTCATAGTTGAGTAAAAACTGATAGGTCATAGTTGAATAAAAACTGATAGGTCATAGTTGAATAAAAACTGATAG
This sequence comes from Bathymodiolus brooksi, assembly GCA_963680875.1. NCBI lineage: Eukaryota > Metazoa > Mollusca > Bivalvia > Mytilida > Modiolidae > Bathymodiolus > Bathymodiolus brooksi. The sequence continues at coordinate 96,253,583 of OY804582.1, read as the reverse complement.
GTCATAGTTGAGTAAAAACTGATAGGTCATAGTTGAATAAAAACTGATAGGTCATAGTTGATTAAAAACTGATATGTCATAGTTGATTAAAAACTGATAGGTCATAGTTGATTAAAAACTGATAGGTCATAGTTGAGTAAAAACTGATAGGTCATAGTTGAGTAAAAACTGATAGGTCATAGTTGAGTAAAAACTGATAGGTCATAGTTGAGTAAAAACTGATAGGTCATAGTTAGGTAAAAAGACAGTAGTGTAATTTTCAATTTCCACTAGCACATTATATGTAATAAATCTATAGTAAAAGAATTATCTGTTATGACATTCAGTATTAACTGGAGAAGGTTATAGGTCAGTAGGTCAGTAGGTATATTGTCTTGTATGTCCTCCTTTGTTGTGTTTCTAATATGTGTTTTTATGACAGTAACTATTGTATGTAGTCCTTGCTGGTATAAAACTTTCAAGAACGATTTTTGTATTTGTATACTCACAAAATCACGAGATGGAACACTGCATTCACAGTATGAGTGTAAACGTATATTTATTTCTGCCTAATATTTGTTCCTTTTGGTAATTTATTATAAACAATTCCATAATATTACTTCTTGGAGGAACAGATATTGTATGCTGTTTATTCCGTTAGGAAGAAAAAAAATATTTTAATGTATTTTCCGGTGATATTTCCCAGTCAGAACAAATGCTGTAGCGGAAATTCTATCTCGTCACATGCTACAAGTATATATTTCAAAGCTTTCACAGTATATTACTGCTGGCTCTTGTCACTACATATATGCCGATTCTGATTGGATGATTATTGATTTATCCTGATTCTAATTGGATGATTATTTATTTCAGAAACATTAACATAGGCAAATTTTTTACAATATTTTTACTTATCGCTATTTTGTTTACTTTCCCTATGATGTTTAAAACCAATATGTTTCATATCACATAAGCGCTGAGAAAATTCAAATTATCGCTAATCGCTAAGCATTGTCAAGGACGCGTAGTAATATCACTGTTTTCTAATATGACGTTATAATGACGTTACATTACCAAATCCTTGATAAACATACTATCATAGCGATAAAATAATTAAAGATGTTTTTTAAAACTCAAAGACGTTTCTCAGTCATCTCTCATCTCAGGCTTTGCCCTTCGATGAGAGATGACTGAGAAACGTCCTCTCGTTTTAAAAAACATCGTTAATCACTTATTACCAAATGAAAAACAAAAAAATAACACACTTTCAGAACAGTTCCAAAATTCAGTAGGAAAATCGTTGAAACTTATGTTTGAGATATTTTTTTATTACTGCAAACAATTTTTTGTAATGCTATAAGCATATAAATCATTCGTTAGAATGATGACTCTTATTCAATTCATTGTGGATCTGTAGTTCATGAAAACACTGTAGATGAGTTCAGATCAAATAATTTTGGATTGAGTATTGATACCCTCTCCGCTCCCCTCCATACTACACGTTAACTTTTGATTATTGCTTAACGTCCAGCGGCAAATATTTCATGCCCATTCGGGGCTAGATTATGTTACCATTAGTCTTTGTAATATGTTGTAATGTTAATTTCATCTTACTATCAGTTACTTGAAAGGATATGTTAAATTGCTGCAAAATTTTCTTGCCTGTAGAATTGGTAAAAGACATATTTAATGGATGAATGTACATCGTTGCATTTGCTTTATGCTTGCAATTCATTTCTCTTTCAATATTCTGGAAAGGTTATGATAAAATATGTTTTGCCAAATTGAAAAAAACCTGTGCATGAAGAGAATTCTTTCATTCTGTTTGTATAACTTACAATGTGTACTCTTCTATTTCATAAAAAGAATTTTATGTTTGAATTAATTTTATTCAGTACATTGCATTGTGTATCTAATGTATGCAGAAAATGAATGATTTTTTCCATCTATATTTCTAAGCATGTTTAACATTTGACCGGATCGTTGAAAGTTGATAATTAGGTATTGTGTAAAGCAGAGCCGACATATAAGAATTACTATCCGTCACCAGTGTTATCATTACATTATTATAAATCAAGCATAACCAACTGATGTGACCTAATTTATTTTTCTTGCAATTGAATTTTTTTTTAAATTCCACATACTGATCTGAATTAACTCCCTTTTTCAATCATGTCATTTTACATATCATTTGGGTCATACTATAATGCACGCATTAAAAAAACCTCAATGAAATTAATCTATTTGTGGAATATAACTATCTCCCTAATTTTGATTTTAATACTTAGCTTATGCATTTTTTAAATGGGAATTAATTAGATATTCTGAATACAGTGAAACCTGTCTAAACCAAACGTCCTTGGCACCAACTTTTATGTTCAGAATAGACAGGTGTTTAGTTTATACAGGTTAAATTAACAAAGATTTCCTAAAATTGGGACTTAATTTGAAGTTCTATGTATCCAGGATTCCGTTTTTATTTAAATTTAAATTTTAAACAGGTTTCACTGTAAAGGATTTTTGAATAGTCGTAGCGTCAAAGAATGTGACAATTGAATGGAGTGTGATTATTTCAGTTTTTACTAATATTCTCATATATCACAAAATACTCAGTAATATTCTTAATTTTCAATGGTAAAACTGGTCATTTTGACACTTACATATATAACAGCAAATCCTAGTATGATATATAAATTATTTTTTATTTAAGATGTAAATAATGACTTTGTATTATTTACAGTGGCACATGGTAACAGTAGTACATGTATACAATAGATGGACCAAGTCAGAATTACGTGTATATGTCGATGGTAACCTGGAATCCCATTCAGAAATGTCGTGGCTTGTTAACACAAGTGATGTAAGTAAATCACAATTATCTGTGTGTCAACTACATATGAAGCTCATTCTGAAATTTCTTGTGGTTTTCAATACCAGACACGGGTAAATTACAAATCTGTCTGTCATTGGCAGAGTGGAGCAACATATCTACTCACGGACTGTTGTTTCAGTGAGCTAGCACTATAAGAATCCAACTCGGCATTTTGGTCTAGACTAGTACAAAACGGAGAACTTGTTCTCTCCATGATATAGCTGAAAAATTATTGCTCATTTGGGGTTAGAACAATCAATTAACTAACTTAACACCAGTGATATAAGTAATTATGAATCTGTGTTTGTTATTGATGAGGTAATATTGTATGGAAATTTCTTGGCTTTTTTACACCAGTGATTTTAGTAAATTATGAATCATTGTATATTATTGGTGATTAATACCTTTCAGTTATACATGTATTGAAATTTTTTATTTCAGCCTTTTGACAAATGTTTCCTTGGATCCAGTGTAGAAGGTGAAACAGATCACATGTTTTGTGGACAAATTTCTACTGTATACCTGTTCAGTGAAGCCTTGTCTCCACAACAAATACATGGAGTTTATCAGCTAGGTCCAAGTTATAAGGTACCAGTTGACTGTATTTCGAAATGATCATTTATAATTAAATTTGTTTTGTAGACTTAAGCAATCTAATTAAAATCATGTCAAATTCACTAAAACAAAGATTAAAAATTGGTATTTGTTGCTTCTCCTCTTAAAGCACACAGCATTAAAGAGAAAGAGCAAAAACCAATTGGGTCAGAATCACGATAATGTGTCCGTGTGGAGCGACATGCATACACACTAACAGTTGCTTCACTATTTAATCCAACGAAGCATGTTAGTACAAAATGAACATCATCATAATCTCATCAAAATATAGCTTGTTTTTGCCATGATATAGCTTTAAAATGCAGGGGCGCCCCCCTTAAAATTGGAAAAAATATGATTTTTTGGCATGAAATCTAGATTTTTCACACAAAATACCCCAAAAATTTTCGTGCCTCCCTCCGCAATTGGAAAAAATATGATTTTTTGGCATAAAATCGTGATTTTTCACACGAAATACCCCAACAAATTTCGCGCTGAGCGGAGGGAGGCGCAATTTCCCTCCCCCCCTAACTTGTAATCTTGGATCCGCCCCTGAAATGGTCACTTGGTGTTCAACAACAATCACTCACTCGCTCAAATATACTACACTCTATTAACAACTGATGCAACTTGATTTAACCCTGTCTCAAGATAATCTTGCCAGTGGGTTTGATAAAATGAAAAGGCATAGAGATGCTAGTTTCCATGGGTGATGATAAGATGGAGTTGTGTCGAATGTTAGAGTAGCATGGTGTATAATCAGTTTATAGACTTAAATTTAGAATATGATATACTAACATATATACTCGTAACTCCACTATAAGTCGGAATGCTGCTCCAATATGGAATCTCACAGATTTATCATAGACCCGTTGTCTCCAACGCCAAAACAAGTGGAAAAGACATATTTATTTTTTTTTATTTTTGCCAGTTTAGTTTTAACATCAATGATAGGTTTTATAATTATATTTGGTATCTTCAAACTCTTCTTAAATAGTCGTAGACCATACTACACTCTTCTTTTCCTTTCATTATTTAATATGTCTTTTCTTTTTATTTGCAGAGTCAGTTCAGGTTTGAAAATGAAAGTGGACTTAGCAATGAAGAAATGAATAAAAGGGTAAATAACATCTAAGATCTTACAGCTTACCATTCATAAAGATTTTCATGTTACTAAATTTCTACTTTGTTTCTTAATAATCCTTAAATCAAATTTATAAATATCCCCTTCCTACTTTCGCTTTTGTTTTCCTTATATTTAATATTTGAGTGTGTATCGATGCTAGCCTGTATGTTTATTTACCATATAACGCATTCCACACATAGTATCTTATGAGTTCATATTTGATACCATATTGGTAGCTAACTGTTCCAATTAAACAAGTAAGGTCCAAAAATGTTTTGACACACCTACTGGTAGGTCGTCCATAATGCAGCGTTGATATATTTTTTTACTCGTGCATACTATCATGTTATGTCAAAGCTTGTCCTATCGGACTTGCTGTAAAACTAGTGATAATATCTGTCTTGACCTTTGACACTACTGTTATTCTATATATATCTTCAGTTACTTATAAACTAAGACACCACTTAACATTTTACATTTCAGTTGTTATATGAAGGAAAACTCACATCTACAATTGTGTTTATGTACAACCCCATGGCTTGTGATGGACAGTTGTGTTTAGAATCTTCACCCAAAGGCAACCTCACCCACTTTGTTCATGTTCAACATGCTCTGATGTCTCAAGTAAGTTTTGTTTATACAGTGAAGTCTGTCTTAAGACTGAACCAACATTAGTGTTCAGAATAGAAAGGTACAGTTAAACCTGCCCATGCGGTCACCTGAATTAAAAGGTCACCTTTCTTGTCCTGTCACAGAAAATTTCATATGAAATGAACCTTTTTTAAGAGGTCACCTGTCTTATAAGGTCACTTTTTCTTTGTCCCAAAGGTGACCTCTTAATACAGGTTTGACTGTATTTGGTTAATACAAGTTAAAATAGCAAAGGTGTTCTTTCATTTCGACATTGTTTATGTTTATACAGGATTTCAGTTTATTCAAGTTTCAGGTGAGACAGGTTTGCACTGTAGAAATGTTTGATCAAATTGGAATTATAATTAATAAAGATATCAAAATATATGGATTGTCATTAAAGTTATTTCATATATGGCAAGTTTAATTTTGATATGAATAAGTGTTCATTTTAAAATTTCATGTAATAGAATTGTAAACATTCATTCTCTTGAATGAATTATATATTGATTCAAGTTTTATAGCAAGTTCATTGACTTGCTGTACAAAATAACCCAGAATTTGATTAAAAAATCTTTTTATCCTGCACTTGTTCTAATTGAGAAGTCAGATTGCAATGATTGGCTCAATTTTTGTTATATACTGTCACTGACCAAAATATAGCTTTTCTGGTACCCCTTTCACATTTTACCTGTTGAGCTTTTGGGAATCTAGTTTGTAAATCAGTTTACTTCCTGTTGACAGAAAATATCAATAGGGGCAATCAAAGGACAAGTGTATAATTTTATTATTTAACTCGAATATAACTGCTCATGGATTAATGTGACAATTTCTGCTGATTAAACACATATTAATGCAGTGTCTTAAAATTTAAAGTTTATATATATTTGGCACTTAATTGGGAAAAGACTTGGTGAATCTCACCTTTGTCCCAGTTTTTAAGCCTCATAGATACACATAAACTTTATATGTTATGACATTGCACAAATATTGTATATATAATATAATTCCGTTTGTAACTACTTATAATCCAAGGGATTACAATATTTTCCATTTTATGAAACAAATTGAATTTAACTTAAACAGTAGCGAACGTATGAAAAATGTATTGCAAAAAAAGAAGATTATAAACAGCAAAAGGCAGCCGAAAAATCTGAAAGGCTTCTTGTCATCATAAAAATTTGATTTTCATGAATCATCACCATCTATGAAGAAATGTACCGACAAGAGATGTATGACATGTCCGAGTTTAATAGAAGGAACCTCGTTTACATTTAAGAATGGACGGACTTTTACAGTTATGCAAGATATATCATGCAAAACTAAGAATCTTGTATACGCAATTATTTGCTCTAATTGTGGAGAATTCTATGTAGGTGAAACCAAAACTGAATTGCGGACTCGAATGACTGTTCATAGACAACAAACAAGGCACCAGGACCTTACTATAATAAGAGCTAATGAACATTTCCATGATTGTTCTGGAGGACATTTCAAAATATTCCCACTGTATAAAGTTAATACAGAGGGTGATTTTTTAAGAAGAAGAAAAGAAACTTTATTAATTAATATTCTTAAACCTACGTTAAATGATAAATGGCTTTAAAGATTTTCGTTAATCTTGCAATGACTTTAAAGATTTTTATTAATCTTATAACAACTTTAAAGATGTTCATTAATTTTATAGGTAATATATTTTACCGCGAAAACGTAACATCATAGTCTCCCTTTATATTGTTAACGTCTTACTATTGTTAACGTCATATATATACACTTATGAACATTGTACCTGAAGATCTGCAACAGCAGTGAAAACGTTAGTACAAGAATGTTGTGAAAAATCTGTTTTGTTCTTTTTTTATTAATTTCTTTTATATATATATATAAAGTCTAAGGGAATCTACCAACAAGAGAACTTAATGAGTAATGGATCGTTGAGACATGATGATGCAGCACAAACAAAATAAATATATTTTTTGTAACATCTTTATCGGTATCGTTGCACAATCTTCTAGACTTCTGTATGTACAGACGCTGATGAAGCTTGTCGGTCAAGCGAAATATCTGTCGATTTAATTATAATTATAGTCTTTTTGTAGACTTAGTTATTTTTGTTACATTTTAACATCTTTTTTTGATATCGTTGTGCTAACATTTTAGACGTTTATTTATCATTTTTGTTTGTTTGCACAGTATCGTTAACACTTGTTTCCGATCCGACATCTCGTAGGTTCATACGTTGGCTACTTTTTCAGACGTTTATATATAATATATATATATATACAGTGATCCCTCGTTAAACCGCCACCTTCTGTGCAGTCGGTAGTTTGGCGGTATAACAAGTTTGGCGATAAGCTGAAGGACCGGAAGTCATATGATCAAATGAAAAGATAAACTTTCTCAAATTGTTTCAACTCGACTGACATACATTTTGCACTTGTACAAAGACATAAGTATAAATAATACCTGTTTAATAAATAAATAAATTAGAATAAATATTTACATACAAGTAATTGTTTCCTTTCTCACGGCACAAAAACAATATTGTGTCAATACATGTAATTACTGTTTCTTGTCCTTCTTTTTATCGGAAGATCCCATTTAATTGTCAAATTATCGACAATTTGTTGTTGAGTTAATTTTGGATTTTCCTTTGCATAACTTATAATTTCACGTTTCTGTTTGTCGTCTAATAAATTACGCTTTCTCTTCAAGGACGACATTTTTATGACAACTAATTAAATTACAATTTTTACTCAGGATTAAAAGTAATCACTAGAAAAGTAAATACAGGTAATTATTCTAATCAAAACAACTCACCTGTTCCGACCCTCAACTATGAGATCAATGACCGTGTCCGATGACCAGTCTTGACATTCCATAATTACCGATCAATACACAGCTGTCAAAAGGTAGTTGTGGGCAGTACTAACGGGGGAATTTAAATTGGTTTTACGACTTTTGTGTCTGAAAACCTGTGGCGGATGGCGGTAGCTGAGTTTGGCAGTATAATGGGGGAAATCGGGACAGACGAGAATTTTGGCGATAAAACGGGGGGCGATAGACCAAGGGAGCACTGTATATATATATATATATATCTTTCCTGTTTCAGGAAACATTCTAATAATCTAACATTGTTGACTGTGTGTTGTATTTTGAAGAAAATTTGCTAATACTGTATTTATATATTACAGGATGTTAAAGCAGTTATTACACATTCCATTCATAGTACTCTACATTCCTTAGGAGGTGTTCAGGTAGGTATGACAGAAAGTTGAGGCAGTTATAGAAACTTTAATAATTTTTCAACAAACAGACAAAAGATAAAAGATTGTAGTTAATTAAATTTGTGATTTGATTGTATATTGACTCAAAGCCAGACCAATCGTAAATAAGATTGGGTTAATGTGTAGACATATCTAAAATTCATGTAGAATGTGTTTGTTTTCTAATAAAGTAAGAGTTTTGTATTTACATTGTTTGTTTATATCTTACCTGATGAATGGTTATTACAGAAACGTGTCGTGTACACTTAAGTTTGATATCTACATTTTTTTTACTCAAGAAATCTTGATAATTTTAGACCAGAGTGGGATAAGTCGAGGTAAAAATTAGTGAAATTTTCATAATGATCACCTAATTACAATTCTAAAGATATTTGAAATACTCTTTTTTTGATCAAATTGAATGTCTCTGTCAACTTTTACATAGTTAGGTTTTACAGCAATTATAAGAAATAACATGAGAGCTGTATATTCATTATTTTCTTCAATTTACATTCTCATATATTTTTATAAGTAAAAATGAGAAAATCAAATTTGAAAATTTTCCTCGTGTTCTTTAAAATAAAGATATTTTACAGTGATATTTATTATGATTTCTTATTTGATTATTTGATTAACAGGTTTTATTTCCCCTGTTTGGTCAGTTAGATGAACTAGTATACAGGGGGTCAGACAAACCAACAGAAGTTGATTATACAATATGGTAATGTATAGCTATATTTAGAATAGTATTTATTAACATTTATGATCAGTGAAAGTCAAATGAGAGCTTTAATACTACTTCAACATTCATTTGATCAAAGTGTATTAGGAGCAGATAATATAAAAAAATGTTAGAGAATACTGAAGGAGCAATCAAAAATGGACAATCCAGAGAAACTATAAGTTTTAAAACAAACAAACATGTTGCATGCAAGATTAATTTTGATTCTAAAATACTACTATCTTGCACAAATATTTTTGAGGAAAAACATTTTTTTTAAGTTTCCATGTAAATAAGAAACAATAGAACTCAAAATAGGAAGCATGCTGTATACTGTGAAGTTGTGTTTAATACAGTCAAAATCCTGTATAAGCCAAACTTTAAATAAAGTCCCAATATAGGAAATCTTTATAATTAAACATGTATAAACCGAACACTTGTCTTTTCCGAACACAAAAGTGGATTCCAAAGAGGTTCATGTTAGATAGGTTTCTCAGTAGTATGAATTCAATTCAAATTTCTATATGTTAAATTCAGAAATTGGCCTCAGTTCTTTAGATTCTCTAACATCCGATTGCTATTTACACTTAGGATAAAGTGAAAAACAAAAAATACCACACTGTCAGAACAGTTCTAAAAATATAGTAAAAAAATATCTAATTGAAAAATCGTACATAGAAACGATTGATCTGATGACGATAGATATTTTCAGTAAAACTTACATATTACTGTTTCTTTTTCAGTGAGAGTTTAATGAGTATTTTGTGTATACTGCTAAAGAGTTCAGTAACTATACAACAGCAAATGATACAGAACAAAGGATTTCTAGTTATAGGATATTTCTTGGAGAAGGTTGGTCAATTAAGAAATAATTCATGGAAGCCATATGTATATATTGTTTTTGCCATGGGTAGGCCTTTATGTCACGAAGTTTAACCCTGAGCGTTATAAATTGTCGATGACATCATAAATTACAATGGGTGTAGGTATATATTATTTTTACCACAGGTTTGGACTCTAGCGTTTGAAGGATGTCATATTAGAATCTATATTTAAGTCTCCCAAACAACGTTTGGAGACTTATTGTTTTTGCTCCGTTTCTTATTATTATTATTATTATTATTCTTCTTCTTCTTGTTATTCTCCTTTCTTTCCATGCACCATGAACTTGTCCACGGCAGATCTCAGGAACTACAGGACAGAATTTCATGAAACTTGGTGGAGTTATAGATATATGTTTCTAGTTGATCCTAAAGTTTTCAGATTTGTGGTAAAGGGGGTCAAAGCCATATGTTTGGGGGTTCAAAGCCATATGTTTGGGGGTTCAAAGGGGGTGGGGGTTACTATAGAATCCTATGGGAAACTTGAAATTTCGTACATTAATGTTGATAACTTCTAACTGGATAATGATAGAGACATAAATTTTGACATAGTGATAGGTCACCATTAGAGGAGCAATTCTGCGTTTTCAAAATTTTCAAGATGTCTGCCATTTTCAAAATGGCTGCCAAAACACGGCATAAAAATGGGGGGTAAAAATTCAACATTGTCCGATATCATCAAAATTTGATATGTGGGTAGATAGTGTCAGTGGCCGGTTTGGGAGACTTCATAATCGTTAGATTATAATCATATCTTGTTTTATATATTTTTTGCAATAGACAAACTTCCAAGGAGTTTATAACCATGATTTGAAATGCAGAAATCTGGTGATTGGATTTAAGATGTATGCTGTTATTTCAAATACTCTGTTAATTAAAAATGTTAATCTCTTCAACTTTTACACATGTTCGACTGGATTTGAAAATATTTGAAGATAACATCAAAATGTTTAATGAAAATTATAAAGGAACTTTTCAAAATTGTTTTCTATATCAAAATATGAATTTCATTTTGACATAAAACTTGTCGTATATTATTGGCCGAAAATTGTTTCCCATCCTAGTCCAATAAATATTGCTGATATACATTTCACTGTGTAAAAGTTTAATGAAAGACCAACATATTCTGTAACAGCAGAGCACATTTTGTCATGCAAAAGTGCAATTTCCCCAATGGGATTCGATCCAGGGAACTCTCACATTGTAAGTCAACTCTCTGCTAACTGAGCTAAAGGAGATCTCCATTAACACAGTTAGCAGAGGGCAGTCAAATGAAGCTACTACAGTTTATATAATTTGTAGGTAGAGGAGTGTACCCATTACAATTCTGTTTATCAAATCAGAATTCTCTTTTTCATTATTTTTGTACATTATATATCTTTATACATGGAGAAATTTTATCACACAAAGCTAAAGAGATAATGTTTGTTTATTGCAGGCAGCCAGAGATCATGTGAATCCAAAGGTTTTAGGACACTTCCTTGACATGACACAGTTCCTTGTTGGACTGCCGGCAGGAGGCTTGTTACTGAAACAATTGTTTGATCATATCTTATTTAATCCAGCACTGTGGATACATTGTTCAGTTGAGGTAAGGTTTTCAGTTATATTAAATGTTAGAAATACAGTCAAACTCTGCCTTAAAGGGCACCTATATATAACAAATCACTGTCTATAAAGGGAACCTATATATAACAAATCACTGTCTATAAAGGGCACCTATATATAACAAATCACTGTCTATAAAAGGCACCTATATATAACAAATCACTGTCTATAAAGGGCACCTATATATAACAAATCACTGTCTATAAAGGGCACCTATATATAACAAATCACTGTCTATAAAGGGCACCTATATATAACAAATCACTGTCTATAAAGGACACCTATATATAACAAATCACTGTCTATAAAGGACACCTATATATAACAAATCACTGTCTATAAAGGACAGTCTCATTTTGCTTATTAATGAATAGTCCATATAATTTTAGCCTGTATATAAAGGGCACATTTGTTATTGGCATTAAAAAGCCAGCATCTGATTTCACCCCTGTTTTTTTTGGTGGGGTCCTTGTTGTTTACCTTTTTAGTTTTATGTGTTGTGTTTTTTGATTTGTTTGTCTTTGTCCTGAGTCTTGTGTACCTAATGTTGCCAATGTCTCTAGATTGTCGATTTTTTATATCCCCTTCGGTTTCTCTAACCTATTTTTTAAAACTTATTAGTAAGTTAATTTTTTTTATTGTCTATAATTCATTTAAGCCCTGTATTTAAGCTCCCAATGAAAAGTGTGTTCTGAATAGAACTACAGTCGAAAACATTCTAGTATTTACATCGGTTTCCACAATATTACTTTTATAATCCTCTGAAAAGTGCTCTCAAAATTTATTTAAATAAGGTTCAATTTTAAAATGGATTAAAACAATATTTTCATCAACTACATGGAGCTGGTTGCTCAACCCTAACAAGTAGTTAAATCTTTTGACACTTTATATCTAACTATGGATAAAATAAAATTGTTCAATTGCTTGTAACGATAATATTTAACAAAGATATTAAAATGTGACAAAGCAATTATTCAAGACATTAAAATACATTTTTGGTCATTTAATTCCTTGTAACTCGTCCTACTTTAAAACATTCTACAGTGTAATTTATTATTAACAGGATATTAAAATTCTGTATTTCAGGTTCAGACAAAATTATATTGTTACTTAGCAACAGATTTTATTAGTAATGGCAATATCTATAACAATATAAGACGTGTGAGTGCAGTGTTACAGACTATGCATACTTTAAAGTTTTACTACTGGGTGGTAAATCCTAAAGATAGAAGTGGTATAAATCCTAGAGGTGTAGGTAAGTATATCTACATAGCAATGTAAATACACTGAAAACTGTCTTAACACGAGGCCGACGTGGCCGTGATCGTATGGTAGTTGGATTTACAACTACCTATGCAATCGGTGCCTATCACCACTGATGTTGTGAGTTCGAATCCTGCTCAGGACGAGGTGTACAACATTATGTGATAAAGTTTGTCATTGATTTACGACAGGTCAGTGGTTTTCTCGTGGTACTCTGGTTTCCTCCACAAATAACAATGACTGCCACAATATAACTGAAATATTGTTGAAAGTGGCATTAAACACCATCAAACAAACAAACAAACCTGTCTAAACCGAACCTTCTTGGGACCAACTTTTGTGTTCAGAATACATAGGCATTTGTTATATGCAGGATAGATTAACAAAGATTTCCTACTTTGGGATTTTATTTAAAGTATGGTTTACACAGGATTCTGGTTTATTGAGGGTTTTAACAGGTTACACTGTAATGGTCCAATAACAAACAGCCTCTGCATTGTAATGGTTAACATGCTAGCCTTCAGCAGGATAGATCATGGGTGGGTTCAAACCCTTGTCAGGCCAAACTAAAGAATATAAAAGTGATATTTGTTGCTTCTCTGCTGAGCACAAAGCATTAAGAACTTGCTGGATAATGTGCTTTAGTGAAGGGAATGTCTAATTGTGGACTGTTGTTTCCATGAGTTACCAGTATAAAGATCCAACCCAATATGTTGGTCTAGTACAAAATTGACATCATCATCATACATTTGTAATAAAAAAAAAAGTAACATGTTTAAGCAATGACAGCTGAAAATTTCTCACTTGGCATTAAGCAATAATCAATCACTTAATTTTCTTTAGTGCACTTTTCAATTGTAATGAAAAAAAAGGGATGCATATTTCCCATTTTAGACAGTTAAATGACATTGCTATTATTCTATTTTCATTTACTAAAAGTATAATTCATGTTTTTACAAGTGTATAGGAATCCCAGAATGCACTAGTAGTGGTGATTTGTCTTTCATCATGTCTTATGAATAACAAGATCTTCCTATTTTCTTTCTGCATGTGCATTAATTTTTTTTACTAAATTTTCTTCTATTTCATAAAGTTATACTGTGAAATCAATTATATTCATGAGATAACCGTGGATTGTATTATTCAGTCAAAAGATGAAGTAAGAATTGTTGTGTTGCTAGCTGGTGTTTTTGTTTTGTAGATGGACCCAGGCCAACCTATGATGAAATTGTCAAGCTAAGATCATTTATGTTGCTGTATGTCAAACAGTTGTTGTTAAAAGGACAAGGTGTTCAAGAGGATGAACTACAGAGTATATTGAATTATCTTACAACACTTCATGAGGTAACTTTTACCTCTTACTGAAGAGGATGGGGGAGAAGGGAGGATGCCACACAGTTGTTAAAGGATGACAACATAAAAAACCTATCAAGTTTTAGATAACAGTAGTTTTGTAGATAAACTACATAATCTTGTTCATTTACATCCAAATCCTTTCTTACTAAAAGTCTATTCCTTTCAGGGACTTTATTGTGTTAACTACATGTATATATGAAACACGGGTTGTTTGTTTGTTTGCTGCTGTTTAATGCCACTTTCAACAATATTTCAGTTATATCGTAACATTCAGTTTTATTGATGGAGAAAACAGGAGGACCCAGAGAAATCCACAGACCTGTTGCAAGTCACTGACAATTTTATCACATAATGTTGTACACCTCGCCCTGATCGAGGTTTGAACTCACAACATCAGTGGTGATAGGCACTGATTGCATAGGTAGTTGTAAATCCAACTACCATACGATCACGGCCACGACAGCCTCTTTGAAACACAGGTAGCAAAGAAGAAATTTCAAATTAATTTGATTTCTAAATATTTTCTAATTGTAAAATAAATCTTTTTCATTTGACAAGATGAGAATTTATTGCATTTGATTTTTAAATACTTCCTGATAGGATAATTATATTTATATTTTTGTTCGTTTGACAGGGTGAGAATTTAAGGTATTTGATTTTTTTCATATTTTCTGATGGTAAATTTCCCTTTTCTATTTGACAGGATGACAATTTAATGGATGTACTACAGTTGACTACAGCATTAATGGCGGAACATCCAATGTCCATGGTACCTGCATTTGATAAGAAGTCTGGTATTAAGTAAGTTGTTGACTCGTAATCATTTTCACAGTATCATCATATATACAGTGCACATCTGTAGGTAAGGGGGATGAGGTCAGGCAGTTTTGTTCAAAATCCCCTTGAAAACCAAGGACTAAGTAAAGATTTTGTTGGAGTATGACTATTTTAATTAGGATTTCGGTTGAACCAGGACTCTTTGAGTCTGGATTTTGACCACTGGTAGCAAGACCATACTCTCTACAAGAGTTTATTGACCTCCCACTTTGAAAAATCCTGGCTGTGTGCCTGTAATATACAGAGAGAATTGTTTATTTTGAATAACAAGAGTCATCTGTAATTAGTTTGTTAAAGTATATTTCGCTATTAAATGTATTCAGAGATTATAATATTTTAAATAAAGCTTCCTATATACACCCTGAGGGCGAGGTGTACTAGATACAACATCATGTGATGAAATGTGTCGGTGACTTATAACAGGTCGTTGCTTTCTCCTGGTACTTCGGTTTCCTCCACCAATAAAACTGACTGCCATGATATAACTGAAATATTGTTGAAAGTGGTGTTAAACACCATAATCATAGCCATTCTATATACATTTTTACCACACAATAACCAAAAAAATAAAAAATAAAATTGCACAGACTTAATTGGAATATCAATTTGATCCCAAAATGGTATGAACAAACCTTTTTTATTCAGAAATTTGTCTTATTCATACTAATATTATCTTTACAATTATAAATACATTGATTTTTATTTATAGAACTGTTTTCAAGTTGTTGGCATCCCCATCTGAGAAGCTGAGAATACAGGCTTTGAAGTTACTGGGATTTTTTCTAATGAGAGCAGCACATAAGTAAGTAGTCATTCTATGTCCACAAAGGTCTATAATGAGGTTTGTAATGAAGGGGTCTAATTGAAAAAATGAATCTTGTAAATATTCAATTGAAATTCTGTAATAAAATATGAGTCACTCACAAAGCTTAAACCATCTTGACATTGAAATTTTTTAAATTTTAATGTTTTTTTTATTGATGAATCATAATTCTATTTAAAATAATAAGCATAGCAGTCAAACTGTTAGAGCTTTTCCAGGAAAAAATACCTGGGGGGGGGGGGTCGGAACTCCGTCAATAATTTGGGATACTACCACCAGAATTTTAATTATTTTTGAGGTACCACCACATAAATATAAATACTTAAAATGACCCCCACCTAGAAAATAGAAATAGACAGTATGCAACCTTTGCTTTGAGCCATTGAGGACCCCCCCCCCCCCCCCTCTCTTTCCCTCACCATAAGGAAAAGCGAAACTGCCGAAAGCAGACGATTCCTTTCCTGTGATACCTAGTTTGACAAACATACCTCTAAACACCTGAACATATTCCCCCAGGCCCACGGCTGTTAACCAGTGGCAAATTTGTTCATTATCCCAGTCCATTTTTGCATTTGACCACGTTTCATTTTCGACTGGTACTTTTTATCTCGGAACACAGGAACGAAAATAAAAGAACCAGGTACCAGTTCATCATTCGTATTTCTCCATCTTTTACATAACATATCATTCAGAATATTTCGGAAGATAAAGGGAGACAATTTGGTTTAAAAATCATGCAAAAGAAGCGAAATCGTGGAACAAACAACCGAATATTATACACCGTTTAACGAACAACACAGTGACACGACTTGCCGGCAAGTAGGTCTATTTTAATATACCGAAATGGTAAAAATACCGACAACCGCGATTAATGAAATAGAAATTTGACAACAACCCCCAGAAAAGAAATACGTTTTACGCCCCCCACCTAAATAAAAAAAAATCAATGGCGTTCCGACCCTACCGGGTATTTTTTCCTGGAAAAGTCCTTAGTAGCATTGGTATATAACTGATTGTAAGTTTAGTGTGAATGTTGCCACTATATAGCTGAAATACTGCTAAAGTTGGCATTAAACACCAATCAATCAATCAATCAATGACCACACCAAGACTGGTTATTTTGTTCAAAAGTGGGAGATTTCACTATCTTAGCACGGATGGATTTAGCTTTTTACTTTGCAATTTAATTTGAGCACTGTATTTTAATATATGCTATAATTAATCTGAAGACCAAATTTTGTTCAGACAAGTAGGTCATGAAACTGTTTTTTTGTTTGTTTATTTTGATTATTTTCTTCTTGGTTGTTGAGTAATCTCAGATGTTATTATTTTACAGGAGAAAACAAGATTGTATGGGACCATTCAATCAGTTCTCTCTGATTGGTGAACGTCTGATGTTAAATGAACAACAGATCACATTACCAACATACAATGTACTATTTGAGGTATGTACAAATTAAATCTGGACCGTTATGTTTTGTTTTATAATATAATAGTAAGTAAGAAAAGTTTTGAGGATACCAAATCAGAAGCTGTAATTTGAAGAAGGACAGACAACACAATGGCCAAAAGATAAAGGACAAGAGGACAAACACTGATCCACAAAATACTAAACAGAAAACTAAAGATTTGAGCAACACAGACCCCACAAAAAAACGTATGTGATCTTAGGTGTTCTGGAAGAGTACCCAGCTCCTGCTCCACTAGCGGAACCCGTCATGTAATTGTTAAATGACACAAACATCTCATATGGTGCGTCATCATTTACCCGCATCTGGACATTTGACTTCTGTTCTTTGACTTGAATATTGATTGATTAAGTGATTGTAATAATATTTACCACAATAATGCATACATAAAAATATCAACCTTTCAAAAATAAAGTCAGCTTTATATAACTTACATATGAATGTAGATGAAAATACAAATGCAAATCTTTACTTAAAGCGTTAACTCATTTTCTTTTATTATTTGAATTAAAAGCTATAAGATAAATATGTCAATTATCCCTCGGGCATATTTTTTTTGATTTTATTTGCTATTCTGTTTATACCCTTTATTTGGCTTTCCATTGTTTTGATTTTGAGCGTACCTGTTGAAGATTGTTCCAGAAAAGTGTTGTGCACACAGAATTAGATATTTACAGTTTAATTAGTAATTTATCCTCATTTTTTAGCTCCTTACAGAGAGAATAATGTTAGAAATGACAAAAGACAAACATGTAGAACCAGAATCTCATTTTAGAATTGAAAATTCTGGTAAGTATCTGTGTTATTCTGTGACTTGTGACTGTGTAACTCTGGGAAATCTATACCTTGAAGGAATATAAAGATATTAATGGAAGCTAGATTTAAGTTTATTTTTACACCATTCCTTATCTGCGGTGTATGGCAACCACATCACTTTGTGACATAAAGATTAAATGCACAGAAATATAGACTTGTGTGAATTACCAGTCATAATTCAAGTTCTTTATTTTTAATGAAATTTGATAACTATCAGTGTTTTATGTATGTCAGTTATTATTAGGTTCAAAATGAGTACATGCATAGGCTTAATCTTAAGTATGCAGTTGATTTTTAACACACTATCAATATTTATTTCTGTGCAAAAAAAACCAAAAAAACTCAGGTACTGCTCCAAGAATGTGTAGTTAAAAAATCGGTCATATCGGTTCATAAAAAAATAAGACTGGAAGCTGAATTTAAAATGTTTAGCATAGTTTACTTTTGATAACGTAGGTTTTTTTTAAATGTTGTTAATTCTACAATAATTTTTCAACAATTTTTCAGCAATACTAAAAGTAGTAGCTACAATGATCAGACAGTGTAAGCTGACCCGTGAGGTGATGGAAGTAAAGAGATTATTCTTGTCTGACCTTACAATACTGTGCAATAATAATAGAGAAAATCGAAGGTAAGAATGTTCTTGTCTGATCTTACAATACTGTGCAATAATAATAGAGAGAATCGAAGGTAAGAATGTTCTTGTCTGATCTTACAATACTGTGCAATAATAATAGAGAAAATCGAAGGTAAGAATGTTCTTGTCTGATCTTACAATACTGTGCAATAATAATAGAGAAAATCAAAGGTAAGAATGTTCTTGTCTGATCTTACAATACTGTGCAATAATAATAGAGAAAATCGAAGGTAAGAATGTTCTTGTCTGATCTTACAATACTGTGCAATAATAATAGAGAAAATCGAAGGTAAGAATGTTCTTGTCTGATCTTACAATACTGTGCAATAATAATAGAGAGAATCGAAGGTAAGAATGTTCTTGTCTGATCTTACAATACTGTGCAATAATAATAGAGAGAATCGAATGATATTAAATAGTAAGCACAAAAACAAACTTCTGCTTATTATTTAATTTAATAATTACATATAAATGGACAATTTGTTGATATATTATTAAGTTTTTACCTAAGATTATAAAGCGACAAGCATGATACAAACATACTATCGTTGATTTCTAACATGACATTATATTGACGTCACTGATAAATCCTCAATAAACATACTATCATTGATATGTTTTGTTCGAAATCGACTTCTCATCCCATCTCACTTCTCAGGCTTTGCCTTTAATGTGATATTGCTTTGAGAAATCGATTCTCTCAACGCCACGATATAGCTGCTAATGTTGGCATTATGTATCAATCAATCAATCAACCCAAAACAGCTTGAACGATGATATATATTTACAACACATCTTTAAATATTTATGAAAGTGCCATGTCTATGATTTATTTTACAGGACCCTATTACAGATGTCTGTGTGGCAAGATTGGTTATTCTCATTGGCATACATCTACCCTAAAAATGAAGAAGAGGCAAAGATCACTGACATGGTGATGTCATTATTTAGGATGTTATTACATCATGCTATCAAATATGAATATGGTGGATGGAGGGTGTGGATTGATACATTAGCTATTCTACATTCTAAGGTGGGTATCTTTCTATTTGAAATAGAGGTTGTACTATATATGTAGAAATGATGATGTCATCGATGAAGTGTTTTCTCCATACATGCACTTGACCATGTCAACAATCACAAGTTACCTAGCACTATAAAAATCAAACTAAACATGTTATCCTAGTACAAAGCAGATATCATCATCATCATCTCCATGAAAATTAGCTTGTTCTCCCAATGATACAGCTGAGAAACTGTTCAATTGGTGTTAATCTACAACTTACTCACTCACTTACTTAAAATGTTACATGTTGTTATTTTATTTACCATATGTTTGTCAGATTGTTAGGAATGATAACTAAATGCTACTATTAGTTTCATTAGCTTTCCAATGTAACACATGCATTAATGATCTTTAACCAACAGATTCTACCTTCCTAACTAGTAGTCAGTTAACTACGAACAGTCACTGACATATTCTACCTTCCTAACTAGTAGTCAGTTAACTACGAACAGTCACTGACATATTCTACCTTCCTAACTAATAGTCAGTTAACTACGAACAGTCACTGACCTTGCTGTTGTACTGGTCATGTTTTATTTATATCTGTATTGCTGTTGGAGATCCAATTATCATGAAGGGGAGGGATGGGATCATGAAGGGAAGGGATGGGATCCCATTAACTGGTGTAACACTGCCACTTTTTGTGCCTGTTCCAAGTATTTTTTGTGTTCAATAGTTTTAGGTGAAAGATAAGTGTTTGTTTTGTTGATATTGATGGCATTGTTGCCCATCACTATTTAAGCTTTCTTTTCATAATTGTTTTCTTAACTCCAGGTTGCTTACGAGGATTTCAAGATCCACATGTCAAGGATGTATAAAGAATATGATAAACAACGAACAGAAGACATTGATCCATCAGAACGAAGACATTATCCTATTAGTACAATATCAGGTGTTTCTGATGCAGAAATGGCAAGACCATTACCAAAAAGTACTGTCACATTAAAGGAAGTGAAGGAAACAGAGGGGCCATCTGGTGACAGCAATGATAGCAAAGAGCAGACAACTGCTCAAATTGAAGAAGAAAAACCTGAATTAAATACACAACAGCAAGTTGAACAATTTTTAGACGAAGTTTTAGATGATGTAGTTAGAATGGTTGATTCCAAACAATCAAAAACTTCGCAAGATGAAATCTCGACAGATTTGAATCAAAGACCTACTGAGCAGATTGAGGCTAGTCAAAGTAAAGAGGAACCTCATGTTAGACAGGCCTCGGTACAGAGGTCTGATAGTACTAGAATCTTTAGTCCAGGACCTAGGGCTCCACCGTTTAGAATACCAGAATTTAGATGGTCAGGCCTTCACCAGAAATTATTATCAGATCTACTCTTTTCAATAGAAACTGATCTACAAGTTTGGAAAAGGTATGCATTTGTCCTGTTTATGTGTTTGTATTGTATGTATGTTAATTTTCAGATGCAATTTTATCATGTCCTTTGAATTTGAAATTATGCTGACCAGATAGATTTAGATAAATGAAAATGATCATTTGTACTTTCTTGAAAATATGCAAATTTCAGAACAAACACCTGATAAACTGATCTATAAGTAAGTCGCAAAACAGTCTACAACTAATATCTTTATGGTGGATTGAAATGTACATATTAAACCTGTACTCAGGTATTTTAGAGAATGGTTTATAGTACATTTCCTGAATTTAATCATGGATAAACATAATATATAATAATGGTATTGCTATAGTATGATGTTTATAACGTCACTTAATAGATGTATTGGTTGATAATTCGATATTAATTAAAAGGATATTTTTATCAACATATTTGATTAATTACATCTATTGAAGCGATAAACACATTGTAAATATATTTGTAATTTGAAATCAAATTTATTTACGGTAGTCTGAAAAGGCTACTCCTACCAAAGTTCACCTCTTTTATCAGGTCATTTTTCAAATGCTTTGACAGTAATATTCCACTAAATTGTTAATTTCTACACTGTCTTTGTTTTCAACCATAGTACCAAAACTGTGATAGACTTTGTAAATGCTGTTAATCTCTACATTGCCTTTGTTTTCAACCATAGTACCAAAACTGTGATAGACTTTGTAAATGCTGTTAATCTCTACATTGCCTTTGTTTTCAGCCATAGTACCAAAACTGTGATAGACTTTGTAAATGCTGTTAATCTCTACATTGTCTTTGTTTTCAGCCATAGTACCAAAACTGTGATAGACTTTGTAAATGCTGTTAATCTCTACATTGCCTTTGTTTTCAGCCATAGTACCAAAACTGTGATAGACTTGGTAAATGCTGTTAATCTCTACACTGCCTTTGTTTTCAGCCATAGTACCAAAACTGTGATAGACTTTGTAAATGCTGTTAATCTCTACATTGCCTTTGTTTTCAGCCATAGTACCAAAACTGTGATAGACTTTGTAAATGCTGGTGATAACCATGTATATGTAGTCAATGTAACCCACATGATATCACAGCTAGCTGACAATCTGATTACTTCCTGTGGTGGATTACTTCCCTTGTTAGCCGCATCAACTTCTCCCAATGTAAGTAGATTTTGTATTTCAATGCTAAAGCTAATCGGTTATAATGAAAAATCACTTATATTAAACAGATTATTTATTACCAAATTCAACCCCCTCAAGTATATATCAAGTCTGGTTATATTGAAGATTGGTTATAATTAAGGGGGAAACGATTCACCGTATGTACCGAAATCGCAATTATTTTGGGGGCGGTTCTGTTCACGATACGTGGAGGCCGCTTACGATGCAAACGATATGATGCTCATTTTTTGAAAAAAAGTAGTGTTGAACTTAATATTTTGAGAAAAGTGAATCGATCAATTTACGCTTTTAAAATTAATTAATGAAATATCAAATATTTATAATTTTTACTAGTACGTAAGCGACCTCATATAAAAAAAACATGGCAACGCCCATATCGACCAGCATGGATTTCAAGGAATAGTTACAGTTTTCTATAAAACGTATCGTGATATGTATCGTAATACATATCAAATATCGCAATACGTATCGCTTGTGGAAAAAGTGTATCGTTACACCCCTAGTTATAATGAAAAAGATTTCATGTCCCTCTTAAAATTTAATTTTAAATGGTCTAGACTATATGTATATTTTTTGGAATCTTCATTTCTCATTATTCTTAATGACTTAATGCAAACGATATCTTATTTCTCTGTCAAACCAAGCTAAGTCAATGATTTCTCTTGAAGTATTTTACATCTATATCAATTTGTGTTTAGATTTTTTGTCCCTCGCAAAAAAAAATGAAAAAAAGACATAATTCTATGTGTTACATCTATTCAGGGAGAGGTAGAGATATTAGAGCCAACACAAGGTTTATCAATTGAACAAGCAGTGTCAATACTGAACCGTGTGATGAATATGACAGATATACTAGTGTTTGCCAGCTCTACTAACTTTGCTGAACTAGAACAAGAGAAGAATATGCCTACAGGAGGAATTCTGAGGCAGTGTCTTAGATTAGGTAAGGAGATTGATTCTAGCAGGCAATATTTTCAGCCATGTTACTGTGCTTTGTAATTACCGGTACTAGTCAGTGAGTAGTTCTCACCAAGTAACAAGTCTCGCCATCTGGTCAATTTCAGGTCAATACATATATATCAAACGATACGTTGATGTGAAACTTTTCAAGGTAGCATCTTCTTTATTTTGATAATAAAATTAACATAAAAATTTGTGTTTGCCCATGTGAAGTGAGAACATTGGCGATAATCAATCGCTCATTCCCATTCCTCAGAGCTGAATCACAAACTCCTATAGTGATAGCACTAATTTCATAGGAATATGTTATCCAGCTATTATACATATACAATACTTGTGCACTGTCGTAGCATATAGGTAATATGTGTATGAGGCTTAGAAATGGGGGAAAAGGCGAGGCTTTGCTGAGCCTTTTCCCGCATTTTGCGCCGAATACACATATTTACCTATATGCTGCGACAGTGCACATGTATTGTATTTATCCTGCAATTTTAAATCATAAATAAACGTTTACTGGACGATGATAAAAGTATTTGAAATTATATTGTGTATGTATTTGAAAACAATATCCCCCGATGTGCCCCGATGAATTTGCCCAGTAATATGTTACGAGCAATATGTTCTATTTATAACTGACCAACATCAAAAAAAATATTGGGCAGGCTATATTGGTCGGTAAATGCTGTCATTGCAGGATAAAATTGTGACCATGAATTGTACAGTAAGAGTGTTATTTTGTCATGCTTTAATACTTTAATGCACATTGTAGTTGAATATACTTTAATGTCAGCTATAAGGAACTGTTACTATTCTTAATTATTTTTTCTTCAGTTTGTACATCAACTGTAAGAAATTGTTTGGAGTGTCGTCACAGACTAACTCCTAAAACCCCAACCAGTACCACTGGAGATCGTTCAAGGTCAGGGTCAATGAGAGGTCAAAGTCAGGTGGTGAATGGTGTAGATCCTATACAAGCCCTTATTTTGGCATCTCATCCTACTGAAAAGGTAAGAACATTTTTACTCATAGTAACAAGAAATGACGGGTGTCTGATGTCAGGTTATCAGTAATATAATATTGTAAACAGGACTAATTGATGAAATAACACTAATTGTCTAAAATTCTATATGAATTGCTTCATTGGTTAATGGTTAAAAAACTTTGATATCAGGATTAGGGTGTTTATATCAATTATATCATAACAGTCAGTTTTTTTGGTGGAGGAAACCGAAGTACCTGGAGAAAACCTTCGACCTGCTGCCAATCACTGACAAACTTTATCACATAATGTTGTATCGAGCGGAATTCGAACTCACAATGTTAATTTTACAGAATCAAAGTAATTTATTCAAGTGTTGTCAACATTTGTAATCTCTCCACTATAACATTATAGTGCAAACAATGTAAAATAGACATAAGCCATTACCTACTAAAAATAGTTTTTATGTCAAATGTTATATTATGAAAAAGTTTAAACAGTGATTGTCAACAATATCACCAAAACGAGCAATCACCTTTGACCTCAACTCAATGAATGAATTTGACTGTAATAAAACCCCACTAATTATACCTCCACTCCACCGCTTCCGTCCTTATACCCCGGCTCCACCGGAGGGGGTATACTGTTTTACCTCTGTCCGTCCTTATACCCCCCTCCACTGTTTTACCCCTGTCCGTCCTTCCGTCCGTCCAAGATATTTTTCGTCGCATTTTTCTCAGCAACTATTGATGGCAGAAATCTGATATTTGGTCACAAGCTTCATATAGGTATGCCATATTGTGGGAAGCGGTTTTGGACCCGTCAGATTCCTGCTTCCTGTTTGCCGACTTAGTTGGTTTTTATACACATTGAACATATATGCAGGGGTATCATAAGTGAGCATTAGCTCACAGTTCATCTTGTTTCTTCTATTTTGTAGAACATTGTAGAGAACTTGAACGAGAATGTATCACCAATTAAGGATTTTGACAGGCTTCTTCAAGATATGGACATCAACAGACTAAGGGCTGTAGTATATAGGGACGTGGTGAGTGTTTTACAAACAGTCAGTACTTGATATTCGAAAACAACGGCATATGTAAAAAAGTACAAATGCACATAACCACACCTGATATTAGAAAATTACGGCGTATGTAAAAAAGTACAAATGCACATAACCACACCTGATATTAGAAAATTACGGCGTATGTAAAAAAGTACAAATGCACATAACCACACCTGATATTAGAAAATTACGGCGTATGTAAAAAAGTACAAATGCACATAACCACACCTGATATTAGAAAATTACGGCGTATGTAAAAAAGTACAAACGCACATAAGCACACCTGATATTAGAAAATTACGGCGTATGTAAAAAAGTACAAATGCACATAAGCACACCTATTCTAATCAAATTGTTTTTGTTATTTCTATAGCTTGAATGCTATATATAGTGATGATTTGTTAAATGGAATGACAACTTTGGACATCACATTCCTCCCTTTTCAGTGATGTAATCGAAAGAGATTTTAATAAAAATAATAATAATTGCACAAAACAGTAACATTTTTCCATCACAAACATAGAGAAGTCAAAGAAGCTGTTTGGTAAAATGTCAACCTTTTTTGACAAGCCTTAGCATATTATGAACATTTAAACAGTGATGGTCAACAAACAAAATTTCACCAATATCAATAAAACGGAACAATCACTTCTCACCTCAACTCATTGGACATAGAAAAAAGACCATGATACATGAAGTTGGAAATCCAGGTTCTGATTTGGGACAGGCACAAAAATATGGCAGGGTTAAACTGGTTTATGGTGTCTCAACCTTCCCCCTCTAGATTTTTGGCACCAAGATATGTCACTTTTACCTGATTTGTTATAACTTTTACAAAAAAGATTTTTGAACAAAAATGATGATTAATATTACTGGTGTTGGTAATGTTTATTTGATCCTTTTACTAGTTGTCTGTTTATTTTTACAAGGAGGAGACAAAACAAGCACAGTTCTTAGCCTTGGCTATTGTTTACTTCTCATCTGTATTGATGGTGTCTAAATACAGAGATATACTAGAACCTCCTAGTCCAGCTGCCACGCCCACTTCTAGTTCCTACCGACAGTCTCTTACATCACAATCTGGTAAGTATAGTCAAATCTGCTTTAGCAACCACCTCTATTAAGCAATAACTTGTATTGATTGACCTCAGTTTTTATTTTTCTTCGTAGTGCATTTCATAATTATTAAAGCTGTATTAAGTGATCACTTGTCTTTTGTGACAATTTTTCCATGTTAGCTTAGCAGGTTACAGGAGACAGGCTTTACTGTTTAATAATGTATTTGGTGTAGAAATCACTTCCAGTTTAAGCTCCTTTTGCATCCAGGATAAACTATTTACAGTTTATGATTTAGATTAACAGATCTATTTTTTTCCTCACTATATAAGCTATTATTGAGGGGAATACGTAGAAATGTAAGTTAAAGACCATGGTTGATTGAGTTTTGGTTGTTTAACGTCCAGTAGCAATTTAATACATTGGTTGCTTGTATGAAAAGTCTTGTATTAAAATTCATCAGATATCAAATTTTGCACAACTGTAACTATGACTACCTTGTTAACTTTGACCCAATTTGTATTACATTATATACATCAACTTTGTAAATGTGGAATTCATGATGGCTTCCATGCATAGAGTTGGAGATACTTGCCATCTTGATTGACAACTAGTTTTTTTTATGGGAGTTCATTTTCTTTGTTTTTAGAGAAAACTTTAAACAGATAAATGTATGTAAATAACAAAATAAGATTGCATGTAATTTGTGAATTTGTCAATTAATTTTCACATGTAATAAACAATGTAAATTTTGTTATTGTTTGTCAGTAGTCATGGCGATCGTAAAGCTGATAAGGGATAATTCTGAATTAAAAGGTAAACTTCAAATTCTTAACGGGAAGAAATGGTAAAAACTACTAATGACATAATAAGAATGAGTTTTAGGATAGAAATATTACAGAGTATATTTATAAGTTTTGTGTCGTAGCAGAACTGATATATAGAGTTCACTATATTTGTTTGTATCACCAATATATGACTGTTAATTATCTATACTGAATGAGGTAGGGTAGGGGTTATGGTGTTTAATGCCACTTTCAACAATATTTCAGTAATATCGTGGTGGTCAGTTTTATTGGTGGAGGACACAGCAGTACCAGAAGAAAACCTGTCACAAGTCACTGACAAACTTTATTACATAAAGTTTTATCGTATAGTGAGTGAAGAATATGACAAAGTTTGTTAATGACTTACAGAAGGGCTGTGGTTTCTGTTTCATCCACTGATAAAACTGATCATGGCCTTAAACATCTGTAATTCATAACCCATGAAAAATTATTGAATTCATATTGAATTTGGGGTCCTCACATTATAGAAGGATTTAAAATTTTTGGCTATCCTGTTTAGGCCATTTGGTTTCTTTCTCCTAAAGACGTTTTTTTTTTTTTTGGATTATTTGGCTTTCCAATTTTTTGAATTTGAACTTACGTGATGGAAGTTATTCCAGAAACACATTGTGCACACTAAATTAGATATCTCTGTTTTTATTCCCAATTTTTGATTTAAGATGAATTAGATGGACATGCACATTTTTCAAACCAGACTTCTTAAATATTACAAAATTATGTACACATAGTACATGTATATCTGTGCACCTCACATTGTAAAGGTGTTGAAGAATGCAACTGAACCAAATAAGTTTTTTTTTTTTTACTAGTATACATTTTTGATGCAAAGAGAGAGGTTGAGTTTTTTACCCATTTTTCGTTTAAAGAGAGAAATTATCATATATATTTATTACCTTGTGATTTAAAAAATGTTTTTAATTCACTAGAAATAGTTTACATAAATTATACCTTTATTGATAACAATAAAAAAAAAAAATACAGAAAATTCAAAAACAATGAAAATTTGACTGGAAATCTAAATGATACTTCATAGCACTCATTATTATTGCTTGAGAGATGAATTTTATATTATTTTCTTAAAATAGATAGCAAGCAAATCTAATACAGTGAAAACTGTCTTAACCAATCTCTAAATAAACTGGAATTATTAAAAATCAAATTTCAAATAAAGTCCTATTGTAGGAAATTTTTTTTAATTTAACCTGTATAAAACAAATTCCTATCTATTTTTAGTACAAAACTTGGTTCCAAAAAGGTTCAGTTTGGACAGATTTCACTGTACTTACTTTTGTGTATGAGTTTTTTGGACTGTTAAGTGGTGTGTTTATTCTTTTAGAGATTGCTTATGGTATCTTTTATAGCCTTGTTATGTATAGAACAAATTATTTGGAATTATGATAGGATGTTCAGTCTTCAAAACTCTCTTACATGAAAATAAAACAATTTCCATGTACAATTTCTTAGCTGCTGGACTCCTAGAGAACTTAAGACCTCTGATAAATAATTCACAAAATGGAGATACAGCAAGAACTGGTTTTCTAGTCAAAGCAGGCATAAAAAGTAAGGGATCATCTGACCTTAACCAACAAACTAAGGACTCGTCATCAACTTTGTCAAGCATATCCGTTAAAAGTGACCTTGAAATGAACGAGGATGCAAGCGTTCTAGCCAATATGGCTGGCGGTGACTTAAGAGCTACAAACGAGGATATGAATGTTGAATCGAAAGAGGAAATTGATAAAGCGAATGACAATTCTGATAAAAGAGATGTGCAAGGTTTTAATCTGTCGTCAGATGTTGTATTACAAATTCTTCTATTAGTTTTATATTATTTTTATTTTTTATCTACCTAACTAATTTTAAATAATTTTTTTTTCATTCAGTTTTCGTTTTCATTTTTTGTTGTTGACAATATACGTATGCATTTTTAGCTCACATGACTCTGGGAGCCTCTAGTTTACTTTTTATTTTTTTTATTTTTTTAATTTTGCTTTATTTATTTTTTTAGACTATGTATGCATGTCATCAAATATTTTTGTTTATTTTATCTTTTAAAAGAAATTACAGTGTACCTATGTATTTGTATTCAATTCTACACTTACCGGTAATTGTTACAATATTTACGATTTCAGCAGTATTTTACTTTTTTTTTGTCTCGCCAGCAATAGAAGTTTAGTCAGGGTAGACATCAGTATTGTTTTTGTGATTAGAAAGATAGTTAGAGCTGTTTCAACGTCAAATCAGATCATCATAGGTCCATAATAATTGGCCAACATATTGATCATGTGATGTATATGTCATATATCAGCCAGGTGAATGTCACATGATCTTGATCTTATGTTTATATGTCCATTTACTTTAACTAAATATTAAAATAAGAAGTAAAAATGCAATTTTGTTACATTTGTGTGACTTTGTGATAAGGATCAATTTCTTGGTAGCCATACGAATATAAATGAAGTCAAAATGGGTCATCTTTTTTACCTTGGAGTGTACATTTCATGTAACCACAGGTCACCTGACTGACCTCATTTACACATTCTGGGTTAACCATGTTGGAGTGTACGTTTTGTACAGCCACAGGTCACATGACTGATATCAGGGTTTATAAGGTAAATCATTAGAGGCCAGGCAGCGAGCGAGACATCTGTAAATGTCTACTCTTATGTACTCTTTATTGAACTATGTTTAAGTATTAACATAATAACAAATTTATTTGCAATACTTTGGACAAATTAATCACATGTGTGTTAGGGGTATCGGTTTTGTTTCTTTCTACGATTTTACGATTTGATTTTGTTCCGACATTTTGATATATTTTGTTTTTCATTATATTGTAGTATTAGAACTTTTGAATAGTAATGCAAGTGTAACTATTTTGTTTTATTTTGACAAGAGATTTTTTTCAATGTGATGTACAAGGTAAAAATGTTGAGAACAAAAGTCTTTGACCATGCTACTCCAACATAATATATTTTCTAAAATATTGTAATACATGTGTGCAATGGTACTATTACACTGCACTTATTTGTTGATCTATGTCAATTGGAACAATAATTTTTTTTTTAAATTGATCCGACAGTGTGATCTTTTTTGTTTTCATTTTACAGGAATAATATCAGATGATTTCAATGAATAAGTCGAAATCATTTTATTTTTAATTTACTGTTTATAGGAGATGAAAATGGAGATGGTGAGGAAGATGAAGAAGAAGATGACGATGAAGAGGATGATGAAACAGAGGAAAGTGAACAGGAAGAGGAAGTAGAAGGTGCTGAAAAAGGGGAAGCAACTCAGGAAGAACCGACAGAACCAAAAAAGCCTGAAAGTACAGAAGAGACCAATGGGAAAATGAAAATAAAAGCTGATATACATATAAATGATACCACAACAGGTAAATAGGGAATGAAATACTGAATACTTATTTACCCATAAAGTTCTGACCTTATGGTCTGATCCTATATTCATGTGCTATATGAAATAATTTACGCCCCCATTTTTTAAAATATAACTACCGTGTGATCTTATAGTCTGATCATATATTGTACCATAGGTTTTATGGTTCCTTGTATTCATGTGCTATTTAAAATAATTTACGCCCCCATTTTTTAAAATATAACTACCGTGTGATCTTATAGTCTGATCATATATTGTACCATAGGTTTTATGGTTCCTTGTATTCATGTGCTATTTAAAATAATTTACGCCCCCATTTTTTAAAATATAACTAGTGTGACCTTATAGTCTGATCCTATATTGTACCGCAGGTTTTATGGTTCCTTGTATTCATGTGCTATTTAAAATAATTTACGCCCCCATTTTTTAAAATATAACTAGTGTGACCTTATAGTCTGATCCTATATTGTACCGCAGGTTTTATGGTTCCTTGTACTCATGTGCTATTTAAAATAATTTACGCCCCCATTTTTTAAAATATAACTAGTGTGACCTTATAGTCTGATCCTATATTGTACTGCAGGTTTTATGGTTCCTTGTACTCATGGGCTATTTAAAATAATTTATGCCCCCATTTTTTTAAATATAACTAGTGTGATCTTATAGTCTGATCATATATTGTACCATAGGTTTTATGGTTCCTTGTACTCATGTGCTATTTAAAATAATTTACGCCCCCATTTTTTAAAATATAACTAGTGTGACCTTATAGTCTGATCCTATATTGTACTGCAGGTTTTATGGTTCCTTGTACTCATGTGCTATTTAAAATAATTTACGCCCCCATTTTTTAAAATATAACTAGTGTAACCTTATAGTCTGATCCTATATTGTACCGCAGGTTTTATGGTTCCTTGTACTCATGTGCTATTAAATAAATTTTCACCGCCATATTTTTAATATAACTACCACGGTACCATAGGACCATGATATATGCCCTCAGTCGGATGATCTCCTTTCGGTTACCCAAATTTTTTTTATCATATATATTGTGAAAGTGAAGATGTTGTTCTATTTTACTTTGAAAAAACAAACACAGCAATCACTAGAGGAGGGAATTGTGTACAGTACTTTAGGAAAGGAAAGTTTTTACCAAACAAATTTATTATTCTATAAAAAATAGGTTCTAACATTTATTATGTTTAAATGTGTTCTCTCTGAATTGTCAGATACAGTGAAAACTGTCTAAACCAAACCTCATTGGGACCAACTTTTTTTGTTTGCAAGACAGGTGTTTGGTTTATACAGGTTAAAATAACAAAGATTTTGTATCATGTTAAAATAATTTAAAGTTTCACATACAATTTATACAGGATTGTAATTTATTCATTGTATACTTCTTGGTTTTTTCCATCTTCTCCTTCTCAGGCCATTAAAAGAGTGAACTCTCCCTCTAATTTGATTATAGTGATAGGCCTGATCAATTATATTTTCAGGGGTTATGGTTATGGTGTTTAACGCCACTTTCAGCAATATTTCAGTTATATCAAGGTGGTCAGTTTTATTGGTGGAGGAAACCCGGACTACCCTGAGAAATCCGCCGACCTGTTGCAAGTCACTGACAAACTATCACATGACGTTGTATCGAGTACACCTCACCCGGGATTCGATCTCACAATGTTAATGGTGCTATGCACTGATTGCATAGGTAGTAGTAAATCCAACTATCATACGATCACGACCATGACAGCCCCGATATTTTCAATGATTTTCATTTCTAGACAGTTTACCCTTCAAACAGTTGACCTTATTCATTACAATTTAGTATTGTCATTATTTACAGATGAAGAACCAGAATCTCCACGGAGTGTTGACAAAAGTGAAGAGTCCGTAGATCCTTCTGATGTTAATGTTACAGAGAAAACTGAAACAGAGGAAGGAAAGACAGAAGAGGTGAAGGAGAGAGGGGGAGCCGAAGGAGGACAAAGTGAAGAAGAACAAAATGATGAAAAGGAAAATGGTATGAGGTTGAAATATATTTTCATTTACATGTATAATCAAACTCATTTTATGGTATGAGTTATGCTCATCGTTGAAGACCCTACAGTGACTGTGAAATGTAAAACCGCAATAAAAGTGCTGTTCCTTAACTTTAATTTGTGTCTAAGTGGATGATCTCGGGGCCGTGATCGTATGGTACTTGGATTTACAACTACCTATGCAATCAGTGCCTATCACGACTGATGTTGTGAGTTCGATTCTCGATCAGGGCGAGGTATACAACATTATGTGATAAAGATTGTCAGTGACTTGGCACAGGTCATTGTTTTTCCCGGGTCCTCCGGTTTCCTCAACCAATAAAACTGCCCCCCCCACGATATAACGATAAACACCATCAAACAAACAAACAAACATGGATAATCTCTCATGTTCATTTATATCCATATCCTTTCTTACTAATTATTCATGTGAGCGGGGTCAGTTAGAATTGGGCTGCTATACAGAAACCCCTATCATCAGTGATTTATTGTATATATCTGAGCAAGATGTGCTAAGTTTTCCAGGTACTTTGTTGACAATTGGTTCTTTTCTTTTTGCACTGATTTCCTCCTTCACAGAAACCTATAATAACCCTACAATAAGAGTACCCTGAAAAATTGCTGTCCAGGCATAAAATAAATACCATATTCATTCAGTTATATTTATGCAAAAATATCTGATTGTTGTAGGAATAGAGGACCATGACACGTCTGTCAACGATGCCTCCGTCACATCAACCGAACAAGAACAGGAATTAGAATGGGATGGAAGTGGTGAACCACAATCACAACCAATTTCTGCTATATCTGCCGGCAATCACGGTCACAGCAAACTTGCCAGAAACCGACCGAGTCTTAAACTACAGCTGAGTCAGAGTAAGATCCCTGGTCCCGTGGAGAACCTTCCAATGCCGGGTGAAGGAGGATCACTCACAGAGAGGTTGGAGAAAGCGTTGGGATCTGTTGCTCCCTTGTTGAGAGAAATATTTGTTGATTTTGCTCCTTTCTTGTCAAAGACATTGATTGGTTCCCATGGACAGGAGTTACTGATAGGAGGTAAGTTAAAGATACATGAGTACATGTACTTTAATTAACATGAATTATTGTTGATTTTAATGTGTACGATAGAAATTAATTTATGTAAAATTGATTAAGGTTGAATACAACTGAAGAAATTTAATACAGTAATGCTGATCTGATATCTTTGTTATTTGTAATTTAATTCTGTTTGTTCTTATATGTATATTTATTATTTAGAAAATTCTCTGAAAATGTAGGACACATACACAAAAAAAATCTTTGTCAGTGGCATTATATTTTAAAATATGAATCTGCATCGGTGGTGTAATGGTTAGCGTGCTTGCCTCGAGTGCTGTAGATCGTGGGTTCGAGCCCTGATCGGGTCAAGCCAAAGACTATGAAATTGGTATTTGATGCTTCTCCGCTAAGCATGCAGCATTAAGGAGAAAGAGCAAAGACTGGTTAGCTCGGAATCAGGATAATGTGTCCGAGTGGGGTAACATGTCTATCCGCAGACTGTTGTTTCAGTGAGCTAGCACTATAAAAATTCAACTAAGCGTGTTGGTCTAGTACAAATCAGACCTCATCATCATCTCACTGAAAATTAATTTGTTCTCGCAATGATATAGCCGAAAATCACTCACTCATGCACGCACTCATGCACACACTCACTCACTCTTGTTTCAGTTAGATAAAAATTCAACTAAGCTTGTTGGTCTACTATAAAACAGACATTATCGTCTCATGAAATTGTTCTTGTCATGATTTAGATGCAAAATTACTCATTTTGTGTTAAACAACAATTACTCACTCACTCTTCCTTTCTGTAATTAGTTAATGATAAAAGATTTCAGTTTCTTACTGTAGTTATCTACAGTCAAACCTGCTGCAATAAAAAAACAAATAGATGTCTGTCTTCTTGTGTCATATGCTACAACTCCTCCTAGTTGTTTTAAATCAGACCAAATTTGGCAATTTACCCCAACAAAACCTTATAATACTAAGTGTGGATGGACATCACCTTTAAACTACCAAAAGTCAACCCACCCAACTGTCATATAATTTTTGTTTTTTAATATTTGTATTAAATTGAAATACAAATATCCAAATATTCTGTCTTTTTCATACCAGATTTGACAATTTTAAATCCTGAATTATATAATTTTATATCTAATTTTACAACAATGAATTGTTTCTAACTAAACATGACATAAACCATAAAGAAACCAAGTGTATTTAACACTGTGTATCAGATTCCAATATGGTTGATTTTCAAGAGACTTTGTATTACAGGTCTAGTCACATTAAAACAAAGTACCTCAGTAGTGGAGCTGGTCATGTTGTTATGTTCTCAAGAGTGGCAGAACTCATTACAGAAACATGCTGGACTGGCTTTTATAGAACTAGTCAATGAGGGGAGGTAAGTCTTGTTTACTTAAGTTTTGTTTTAAGTTACTTTAAGTTCTATGTATTGTCTGTATTGAATGGCCAACACAGGGATCCATTTGTCTGCATAAGCATCACATGATAATGTGTATGTCAAAATTTAGTTCTAATTGAACTTTTTCTAAAATTAA
Source organism: Bathymodiolus brooksi (assembly GCA_963680875.1). Taxonomy (NCBI): domain Eukaryota; kingdom Metazoa; phylum Mollusca; class Bivalvia; order Mytilida; family Modiolidae; genus Bathymodiolus; species Bathymodiolus brooksi. The sequence continues at coordinate 96,218,153 of OY804582.1, read as the reverse complement.
GGTGATATTTCAAAATATAGATTTTATCGTTTTCAAAGCTAAACAATGATCATGCTGTAAGTATGCAATGGACAGACCAAAAGTTTGCTTGTTTTTTATTAGATAAAAAAAAAAAAAAAGTGTTTGAATATAATTTTATTTATTGCAATTAGATTCATCAATGTTCTGTTAGGGTCAGGGTGGCTCAATGAGTTAGGTAGTTGGATAACCTAACAACTCATACAAGCCTATCACCAATACGGCGTGGGTTCGCACCCGGTTTTGTAGATTACAAAAAAGGGTGCACTCGACTCGCAGCCGCAAGTGATAAAGTTTACCAGTTGTTTGCCCATGGTCGGGGGTTCTCTCTGGGTACTCCGGTTTCTTCCACCACTAAAACTGGTTGCCATGATATAGCTGAAATATTGCTGAAAGTGGCATTAAACACCAAAAATCAATCAATCAATCAATGTTTTATTTAGTTCAGAGATGTAAAATGCATCATAACTGCACAAAATTATATAAAGTAAAATTGCTGAAATCAGTAGATGGTTTTTGAACATTGCAAATCAGAGGATCATTTTCTGGCACCTTGGAAATTCCCCCAATAAATGAAGAGTAATGGTCAATCAAGGCTTTTGTCCGGGGGCTTATGTCATGTTCTGTTTTACAGATTATTAGCCCATGCTACGAGGGATCATATTGTTAGAGTGGCAAATGAAGCAGAGTTTATATTAAACAGAATGAGAGCCGAGGATGTACAGAAACATGCTGAATTTGAGGTACCATTACTAGTGTCAATCAATGATCTGACATGTATGTTGATAAGGGTGGTAGATTTAATAATAAAAAAAAATTATTTTAATGTCCGGCATATCTATGACAGTGATGTAGAATTAGTTTACCCATATCTATTTGACAAAAAAAACTTTTATTGGTTAAGAAATAGTATAACTTGTCTATATGCTTTTTGAATTTGTAAGAAAGAATATGCCAATTTTATTTTTCAAAAATTTAGAAACAACATTGTTTACGATTTTTAGTTTACCTCGGAACAAAAAATACATTGTAATTATATTGTATTAATCCAATCCTTAACAGTATTGCAAATCATTTAAATATATTTATGATTTTATAAGATATTCTTGAAGTGCAAATTTCAAACAACCTTGTGTTTAAAAACGACAATTTTGCCTTTTACAGTCACTATGTGCTCAGACCATGCTAGACAGAAAAGAAGAAGAAAAACTTTGTGATCATCTAATTAAATCTGCTAAGAGAAGAGATCACCAAGTCGCTGTCAAACTGAAAGACAAGATACTATATATACTGACCAATAAACACGGAGCATGGGGAGATCCTTGTCTTGTGTAAGTTACTATATATACTGACCAATAAACACGGAGCATGGGGAGATCCTTGTCTTGTGTAAGTTACTATATTTATAAGACTCAGATTGACGTCCAGTCTCTAATCGACGTCCAATCCTCAAATCGGCGTCCAATTCTCAAATATATGGCCGTTTTTCACTTTCTCAAATCGACATCCAATGACGTCACTGATGTATACTTCAATTAATGTCACACCCGTTAAGGAATGTTTTTGAAGCAATGATGGAGAAGGGACAAAAGCATATTCCAGATTAGGAGTTCTTGATGACAAAAATGCCTAGGTATTTTATAGTTACTGTAGATAAAATCCTATTGTGCTTAGGAGTACTTCTACTTTAGCGAACCCTAACCCTAACTCTAACCTTAATCCTAATACTAACCCTATCCCTAACCCTAACATTAACCCTAACCTTGACCCTAACCTTAACCCTAACCCTAGCCCTAAACCTAACCTTAGCCCTAACCCTAACACTAACCTTAATATTAAAGAATGGGAAAATGCTTAAAAAACACACACACACACACAAAGAACAGATTAAAAAAACAAAACTGTCGTTACAATTATTTTTGATGGCAAACTTTGATCGTGTAAACGGGCCTATAGATATGAGAGTTTGGAAAGGACACCGATTTGAGAATATCCTAAAATTGGACCGTGATTTGAGATAACGACGTCAGTAGACGCCGATTTGAGGAGTGGACGTCGGTCTGAGTCGATCATATATACTGACCAATAAACATGGAGCTTGGGGTGATCCTTGTCTTGTGTAAGTTACTATATATACTGACCAATAAACACGGAGCATGGGGAGATCCTTGTCTTGTGTAAGTTACTATATATACTGACCAATAAACACAGAGCATGGGGAGATCCTTGTCTTGTGTAAGTTACTATATATACTGACCAATAAACACAGAGCATGGGGAGATCCTTGTCTTGTGTAAGTTTTTTATTTTACTGACAAAATTCTATATATACTGACCAATAAACACAGAGTATGGGGAGATCCTTGTCTTGTATAAGTTTTTTTATTTACTGGCAATGTACCATATATAATTACCAAGAAACACAGAACATGGATTGATCCATGTGATTATTACCTTTTTTGTACTGACCAATAAACATGAAGGATTGGCAGGTCCTTGTGAAATGCAAGCTTTTGTAGATACTGACCAATGCATTGAGATCTTTAGTGGAAAGTAAGTTTACTGACCAATAGCATGGATCATTTGGAGAACCATGGGAAAAGTAAGCTTCTATATATACTGACCAATAAGCATAAAACATGTTTACTTAATTTAATAAACAGCATAGTTGGTGGAGAGTTTATTTACCATGGCTGGTGGCAATGTTTTTTTGGTATTTATTTTCTAATTTTTGATTAACATCCTTTGATTAATTGTTCATGAAAATTATATTATGATACATTTTGTATTATCATTTTAGACCACTTGACTTTTGGAAGTTAGATGTTTGGGAGGATGATTCCAGGAGAAGAAGGAGACTAATTAGGAATCCACATGGATCCACACACCCAGAGGCAGCACTTAAAGCAGCTATTGAACACGGTAATATATATCAAGGATTTTAATGACAAATCAAGTCTGTCGTTGTACTCTTGTTGTATACAGGGGACATGATTATGTTCTCATATCAAAGTATAACTGGCATATTACAGTTTTGAAGTGTCATCTCAGTCTGATCCGGTTTCCAGACTTGAAATTTTTAGATGCATTTCAATATCTATGTATAATGAATCCAGCCAGACGAAATAGATGGTTTTTGTTGCTAGGGACCCCTATAGGAAGAGATTTATGATATTGGTTGCATTGTTCCTGCCAGATATCTGCAATTTTAGCAACATTATAAATTAACTAGCAACAGTAAAAATTAAGAGTTACAAATTTAATCAAAAAATTCTCAGGTGACCCGTCTAATACAGTGAAACCTGTCTTTACCAAAGCTCCTTGGGACCAACTTTAGTGTTTGATTGATACAGGTTAAATTAACAAAGATTCCTACATTGGGACTTTATATATAGTTCCATCATACATTATTCAGGATTCAGGTTAACTAGATAATCACTAAGAACATAATAGAAATTTATTTCATGTTTTAGGAGCCGAAGAAGATGCAATTAACCAGGCCAGAGAAGCATTCCACGCTCACCTAGCAGCTCAGAAGAAGGTTCAACAACAACCAGATTATACAGATGAAGAACTGATGATGGAAGAAAGAGATCTAGATCAGGAATTTAATGGTCAGTATACGTTTTACCTACAAAATTTCCAGAACTACTTTTTGTGAATCAGTTTGTGAACTGTTATGGATGTCTTTATCATTTGGTACAGACACAAAGAGACAAAGCAACTTTTTTTTTCACTTTGGAACAGAGGGTGGGCAATTTCAACTGAAATAAGGCAATAATTTTGCCCAATTTGCCTTGTTTGATGAGCCCTGGAATGTTTTTATCATTTGAGACAGACACTTAAGAGATTGTAGATTTACATATTTGGAATTTTTTATTTTTAACATTCCAAAATTTAAGCCATTGATCTTGAACATTGAAAGATATAATTGATAATTATCTCTTTTATGAATTTTATTTTCGTTTAAAGCTGTTTAATAAAGCACTCAATTTTTCAAGATATTATTGTTCTTTCATTAGAATAAAAGTATAATGTGGCAGGTTTAATAGACATAAGCATTAGGGGAAAAACAAAATTTAGTACAAAATGATATAGAAACCTCACAGGACAAAGTGATAGCAACTGTCAGATATACCTCAAAATTACAATGTATTATAGTAATCCAACTTCAATTATGTCTCCCCTAGTAGGGGGAGACATATCGTTTTCATCCTGTCCATCCATCATAAAAGGGGCATAACTCCCACAAAATGTTAAAAGGGAATTCCTTAAAACTTGCAAGTTTGCTTATTACCATACAGAGAATCACATATTACAACATCAATTTGACCAGACAATTTTTAAAGGAGTTATTGCCCCTTTTGACCTAGAATATTTCATCAAAATTGTGGAGAGGGAATGTTTTTCTGTCAAAAACAACCTTTATATTGTTATTATCATGAAATGACTATAAACCCTTTAGTCATTCAATATCATAGTGAACTGTAATCCCATTTTATTGTTGAGTATCTCTATTGTTTAATTTCAGGTCCAGTAGCATTGTCGACCCCATGTCAGCTGATAGCACCAGGAGTGGCCATCGCTGGTACCATGGCAATTACAAAAGCAGAATTATATTTTGAAATTGATGAGGAGAATGAAGAAAATAAAAAAATAGATCCTAAGGTATATCGTATATATGTGTCATATACGTATGTGTTTTTAAGTTATATGTTTTTACAGACAAGGCATGTTCAATACTCACTATAGATGAAGATCATATGACTGTTTTGAAAGAATTTTGAAAATTAGAAGAACAAATTATTTAGTATGCACCTTGATTTGCATATCTTTTGAATAATAATATGTCAGTTTAAACAGAATTTTTACCTTTAAATGATACTTGCAAATGAAATTGTAGTCATGTATTTCTACCTAAAATCTTAACAACATGTATTCTTACCAGAGAACTGATTCAACATGTATGAAATGCAGGTCCTGGTAAAAATACCTTTATCAGATTTTTTGTTAAAATCAGTAAAATTGATGTGATAAAAAAAAAGCTGGGATTAATTTTTAGACAATATTGATGCAAATAAATTTATTTATTTTGGAACATCAGTACAATTTTGTGTTTAAACTGTTTTCAAAATTATCCATTGCACTTTGGTTTATTTAGAAATTATAGAAAATGACAACAAAAGCAATGACAACAGTGACTTCATCTCTAGTTCTAACTAATCACAAAGTCCTCTTTCAGCTCCTATCATTACCACATATGATTTTGTTCCTGGTTTACACCCAGGGGTTTCTAGTTGTATATTCCAGAGATATTGAAAGTTAGAGACCGTCAGAAGAATACTTGCGATGAGGTAACTTCAAGATTGAGACTAGGGCACCTTTTAAAGTTGTTCAGAGAGATGTCAAGATTGAGACTTGGATAGCTTTTTAAAGTCTTACAGAGAGATGTCACCAGGATTAAAAGGAGGATAGCTTTCTAAAGTCATACAGAAGGTTGTCAACAGGATTGAGAATAGACTAAGACAAGATAGGTAAATTGACTTTAAACACCATAACCCTAACCCTATGATAAGGGGGAAACGATTCACCGTATGTACCGAAATCACGATTATTTTGGGGACGGTTCGGTTCACGATACGTGGAGGCCACTTACGATACAAACGATATGATGCTCATTTTTTTCAGAAAGTAGTGTTGAACTTCCGTTTTCTTCTTTTGGTGATCATTTAATTATATTTTGAGAAAAGTGAATCGATTAATTTACGCTTTTAAAATTAATTAATCAAATATCAAATATTTATAATTTCTGCTAGTATGTAAGCGACCTCATATAAAAAAAACAACATGGCAGCGCCCATGTCGACCAGCATGGACTTCAAGGAATAGTTACAGTTTCCTATAAAATGTATCATGATACGTATCATAATACATATCAAATATCGCGATACGTATCGCTTGTGGAAAAAGTGTATCGTTACACCCCTACCCTATGACATGCATATTGGTCATCAGAATTACAGTTTTACATGTGTAATTTCGTAATAGATTATATAACATAAGTTTTTAGAATGTATGTTTCTACATGGAATTTTTATGTATATTTTTTATGCTCAAAACAATTAGGAGAAAGTACTAATTATCAAATAGATACCGTTCCCATAGAAACCTTCCTATGTGTCATATTATAAACCTTTATTATTGGAATTAAGAAATCATGTTTTAAATGTGGAATTAACACAGGTTTGAGAAGAAAGCTTTCCAAGCTAAATAAATGATAGAAAAAAAAGAATGCAGTTTTATTATCCATATGAAATAAACTTTATATGGTGATTTTTAGAAACCAATTTGTTGATGGGGAAGAAAAATATGTTTTTGTAACTAATTCGAATACATTTATTTAATTTGTTTTAGTCCACCCAAGAACTGCTATGACCTGTCTACCCTCAACAAATGGATGCTTGCATTAATTATGTCATTCAGAGGCTTATCCCAGCTATTGAAAATTGATTTGTTATATAATTCACAAGAGGAAGAACAGCAACAGTAAAATTGGTAGTGGTGGAAAATTGTTCTGAAATTAATGTATTAAGGATCGTATGAAGGTACGACCATGATAAACATAGTGTCGAAGATCAATAAATTTTATTTAATTACTGAGAATTAATAAAATTAAGTTAATTTAATGTTTGAGAACTGTGGAAGCAAAACTTTTGCTGGAAGCTTCATTGACTTTGGACACATGCACCCCTATTTTTACAGTTTATTTTGAAATAACACTTTTACTACAATAGTTTGTAAAATTATTAGATTATCATCAAAACAACAACAAAATCAAAAACTTTTACTATGTGTTAAATTTTGATATGCCTCATTACTACAAATGTTATTTAAAAACAGTATACTTCATTATGTTTTGTAGGTAAAAGTTTATGAAGCTGATGGATGAAAGTAGAAATAGAAGATTTATTTACCTCTGTAACAATGTCTGTGGGTGCTGGAGTTGTGGAAGTTGTTAAATTGAATGTTACAACAGAGGACATGAAGACCATACTGTACTTAAAAAAATTGTAACAATCAATTGTCAACCCCAAACATAAAACAATAAAACTTTTTTATGCCCCCGCCAAAAGAAGAAATGACATTTACTGTCACCATTTCCTGTCTTTTGTCTTTCAGTTCTTACGTCTTTCCGTCAATCCTGTTGTCATTTCAGTGGTTACACATACAAAATGTAGTTTCATTGGCCAATTGTTTTTTTTCCGCATTGGTGGTGTAATGGTTAGCGTGCTCGCTTGGAGCGTGTGGTTTCGAACCCTGATCGGGTCAAACCATAGACTATAAAATTGGCATTTGTTGCTTCTCCACTAAGCACGCAGCTTTAAGGAGAAAGCAAAGATTCGGAATCAGGATAATGTGTCAGAGTGGAGCGACATGTCTACCCGCGGACAGTTGTTTCAGTGAGCTAGCACTATAAAATTCAACTAAGTGTGTTGGTCTAGTACAAAGCAGACTTCGTCATCATCTCATTGAAAATTAACTTGTTATCGCCATGATATAGCTGACAAATTGCTAAGTTGGCATTAAACAACAATCACTCACTCACTCGCCTAATTATTTTTTATTACACAATATTTTTGACCACAATACACAGGTCAAGTTCAAATTTGGTTAATGTACAATATATGGTGTCAGAGTTATGCCCCTGAATTAATTGAAAAATGGCACAATAGTGTCCTGTGTTGTATTGCCATAGCTTAGTGTCTATTGTTTGTTATTAACATTTCACATTTTGATCTTCTCTGAAACCACCATGTTATTTATAATTAGACTTTGCATGAATGATGTATGGAAGATCCTGTAGAAAAGGATGTCAATTTGTTCTGATTGAGGGAAAAACATGGCTGCCATAGGCAGTTCTTGTTTCTGAATGCCCAACATAAAACATTCCTCCTCTTGAATTACTTGGCCAATTGGTGCCAAACTTTGCAGGAATGGTGTATTGATCAAACAACATGACTTCCATAGGCAATTTCAGTTTCTGATTGGTCAAATACAAAGAAAAAAAACCCTGTTCTGATTGATTAAATACAGAGCAAAATCCTCTCCTCTGAAACCACTTTTTGAGCCAAACTATGTAGGAATGGTGTTTGAAAATACACTACAAAAATACCTGATTTTGTAAGGATCGGACAAGAAAAACATGGCTACCATAGGCAATTGTCATTTCTAATAATTATTTTCATGTGGAATTGCCTCAGCTTCATTTTTATATGCTCACCTGAACTAAAGTATAATGTGAGCTTTTGCCATCACTTATCCATTGTCATCCATCGTTTGTAGGTAGTAAACCTTTTGAAAAATCTTGACCTCTGACCCCACTGGCAACTGGACTGAATCATCGTTGGCTTTCTACCTTCAGAATTGTATCCAATTCAATGATTCTGGCAAGCATCCAATGTGGCTACTGTTACTATAAATAGATCATGAGGAGTTGAAACACATCTGCAGATAGGTACATTTTCCCTACAAATGAGCATAAATTTGAACAGTAGTTCCAATGTAATATGTATGACATGTTTTATGTTACTGGTTTAGCTAAAACAAAGTGTTTTGCTGAAATTTTGACAAAAAGTAATTTAAAATCTCGGAAGCCATTCAGAAAATTTAATCAAAGCTAGGATGAAATAGTACTTGGTTGGTTTCCTTTCAAAATTGTATCTTGTGTCTCTACCTCCATCCAAGATGGCTTCAGCTACTACAAATACAAAGTTCTTCAAATGAACATAACTTTTACATTTTAAGTTTACATAGGCAGAAAATACAACTTGCGTTATGCTAATGAGTTGTTAAATATATTTTAATTTATGTCATAAAATGTGTAAATTTTTACGTTTTTTGCTGAATATACAAATTGGGCCTTTTTTCTATAAATACTACAATTTATTGAACAAACCTAAGCAGCCCAGGGTCGCTCTCATCTATAGAGCCTCTGCTTGTTTACACTCATTTGTACAGGGGAAAAACAAATGAGCATATTAAATTTTTTTTCTCTTTGCAACATGCTCCCATGCTTTGAAAAATGAACTATTTTAACACAACTGATTTGGAATGCTTCCTTTTGGAAACCACTTTGTTAATTAAATCAATTGTTTACTGGGATAGTACTTTTGTGGTCGTTTTTCAAAATTGTTGCAGACTTTCATTATAAGCTTTGTGCCTTGATTTACTTACCATATGTAAAGTAGTCATGTGGGAAGAAGGTATTCTTGAAGTCTTTTTCCCAGCAACCTGATTAAAACTATTATTTAGTGGTAGTTTTATCCAACTGATCAGAAAACAAATTCAAATGTGAGCTATACAGGCTCAGATGGCTGTACCTCTGATCTGCTCTGACTTCGATTTCGCCAGGCCAAGCATTTTGAAATGTTAATAGTGTTTCGACATAATGCACAAGACAATATGAAGTTTTGTATTGTTTTAGAGTTATGTCCCTTGTTTCAAAATAGAATTTTTTGTGGATTTCGTTGCCCAGCTGAAAGCTATTGTTTGGTGCACCAAGCATAGCTTTTGGCTTAATATTAACTTGAAGCAGGGTATCTGTATCATATGGACACATTCTTTTTATGCCCCCGCGACGAAGAGTCGGGGGGGGGGGGGGAGGGGGGAATATTAATTTACCCCTGTCCGTCCGTCCGGATATAGATACATGGTTTGTCCGGCTAACTTCTCCTACAGTTTTAGAGCTACAGCTTTAATATTTTGCAGGATGTTTATGCACATAATGGAGGTGTGCATGTCCACATGATTTTGATTTTCATCAAAAATTCTCAAAATGACGGGTAGTGGGACGTCATTTTGTTCGTTCGGCCGGATATAGATACATGGTTTGTCCGGCTAACTTCTCCTACAGTTTTGGAGCTACAGCTTTAATATTTTGTATGATGTTTATACACATAATGGAGGTGTGCATGTCCACAGGATTTTGATTTTCATCAAATATTTGATAATGACGGTAGTTTGACTTAGTCATTTTTTTATGCCCCCGCGATGAAAAGTCGGTGGGGGGGGGGGGGGGGATTTTTGTCAAATATTCACAAAATGACAGGTAGTTGGACTTCCATTTCCTTCTTATGGTCAGGCGGGGGCATCATTTGTGTCTTACAGACACACTTCATTTTTGAAAAATCACTCGTAACAAAACAACTTTGTCCATAATTATCAAGTGCAGGGGCATACTTCTTTTCTAGTTTTATATTTTATCGCCACTTTTATTTCTTTTATAATTCACGGCATCGGTAGTAATTGTCTCTGAATGTTGTAGATCATAGGTTTTACACTGCTGAGGCCAAAACGAAGACTATAAAATTGGTGTTTGTTGCATCTTGGCAAAGCATGCAGCATGAGACTGGTTAGCTTTCAAAACTGGATAATGCGCCCACATACTGTTGTTTCAGTGACAAACTTGTAATGTTGTATCGATTACACCTCTCCGTGAGTGGGATTCGAACTCGCAACTTTAGTGGTGATATGTACTGATTGCATAGGAAGTTGAAAATCCAACTACCATACATCACGACCACGACGGCCCTTCTGGACAATTTGAAAGAAAAGTTCCTTTGATGGTCATATGTGTATAGTTAAATGTTTTTTAATTGATCAGGAACAACTACAGGGGGGAGGGGAATTTGTTATTCTCATAGACTAAACCCGATTTAACCCTCCAAAATATACATGAATGATCATTGTATAATATAAAACGAGAAGAACAATAGTCTTCAGTGAACCTCCAGGTTTTTATCTTGAACTGTATTTCCGCCCGTTAGACATATATATGTCGATGTTCTGTCTAAATTATAGATACAGTTGGGTTCTAATATTTAAAGTTGTGTCGAACCCCATTCGGGAGAGGTGTACTTGATACAACATTATGCGACAGGTCGGTGGTTTTCTCCGGGTACTCTGATTTCCTCCACCAATAAACACTGACAGCCACGATCTAGCTGAAATATTGTTGAAAGTGGCGTTAAACACCATAACCATCTAACATTTAAACAGGTTTCCAGTTGAAATGCACTAGGCCTAGTTTTCATTAGCTTTATTTACAAATATGCAAATATGTTTTTGAGAAATGAAAGTAAATCTCCTTATTGCAGGAAAACATGTAAACGCCTGCATACATGAATTTATTAATTGTTGCTAATTCTTTTAATTAGTCATGAATTGAGATTTTGTAGTCAGCATTTGTCTGTCATAATGAAAAATAATTACACTACTGTCATTTAATTTAAATTAATTAAGCATTTTAATTATGATTAAGTAATAAATAAATACTCAAAGTATGCTAATTAATTTAATTAGTGAACAAATAAATTAAATTCTAATAATAAAAAAGACCAAAGTGCATAATGCATGTGGTGCAAGCCTTCACTTCAGTAGTGTGTTAGGTCGGGTTGCGAGTGTTTAGCGTCAGTTTTAACAGTATATCAGTTGTATCGTGGAGTCACTAATATAAGTTGACACCTCTGATAGTGGAATAATAGTTCACGAGGATATCACCCGCACAATAGTCATGTTTCGGCACTAATATGTTTTTATTAGATATATCTATTATTGGAAGTTACAGCTCCCCAACTAATTTAATTATCATTAAAACTAAGGTTGGCTTCCCTCAGACAGGTGACCATAGTCGATTTGACTATCTTGTTTACGCTCTGTGGTTTTCATACTTCTAAAGACTATTATCTTATTTGGTTTTTCATTCTTTCGGCTTTGAGCGTACTAGATAAAGGTTATTCCAGAAACGCGTCGTGTGGAATACTTTAGATATCTACGTTTTTACTGTGCACAATAGAAATGTTCTTAGGCACGGTCGTGTCAAATTAAAAACTTATTATTATATTTGTTGTCTGGTCTCTAAGCGTGTGGAATTAAGAATTAAGTGCAAAGACTGGTTATCTCAAAATCAGAATTGTCCTCCGAATAGAGCGCCAAATCTACCTGTGGATTGTTGTTTGAGGTGAGCCAGCGCTTTCTAAATGAACCTAGCATATTTATCTTGCCTTGATATCAAAGATCATGGGTTCTGTCAAAATACACTTTAAAATTGGTATTTGATGGTTCTCCAATAAACTTTTTTAAAATTAAGAGAAAAGAGTAATAATAAAACAATTAATTACTCTTTATGATGTCAATTGCAGGAAATGAGGACTCTTGAGCTGTGACTCGGTGATTTGACCTGATCTCTGAAGTTGCCCTCGGTCAGGTCACCTCGATTCAAAGGTCTCGGATCGACATTTCCTGCTATTAACCTCGCAAACAGTAATTAATTGTATATTTTCACGCTATACTATTATAGCATGACAATTCCCAATCGAGATACACCTCCTATCCACTACCATAAACGTTCTTGGCAGCCTTGTGGGGGTTGAATCATGGAAACCATCATCGACGCTCAGTGTTTTTAAAAAATGCGGCGTTTTCTCTGGTAAAGCCGTTCTTCAATAATTATGCATCCGCTATGTAAAGCGTTGAAATCTAACCAATGATGAAAACGGATTCATATTTTAGGACAAGACATGTATTTGGGGGGATCCCCCAACACCACAAGCTGATTAATGGGAATAAGACTTGCTACCGAGTTTACTGAAATAAAACATTATTGTGAAAGTGTCGGTTTTGTTTTCATTAAACATGACCGAATTATAGTGAGTGAGTGGATGTTGTTTGGCGTTGCTATTTAGCTATATCATAGCGAAAGCAAGATACCACTGGGTTTGTACTTGAGTTGCTCACGAAAACAACAGTCCACAGATCGACATGTCGTTCCACTCCGATATATTATCCTTATTCTGAGTTAAACAGTCTTTTTTTGTTGATCCTTAGTGCTGCGGGTTTAACAGATAAACACAAAATAGCAGTTTTAAAGTTTTTGGATTGACCATACAGGGCTACAGGGAATCGAACAACCCAAGGGCCACAGCATTCGAGGCGAGCACGCTAGACACTACATCACCTCGGCGAGGCGGTCGATATAGTTATTACAAACAATTATTATGTTCGGTTTGTAAGATTGTTAGGTTTAATTGTGTTCAAGGCGGTTTCAATTATATCTTGGTGAGCAGCCTTATTGGTGAAGTACAAAAACTCGTAATAATACTAAAATTAGAGAGAAAAAAACCCAGCGGATTGAATGAAGCAAAATGTCTCTTACATTTGCAAATGATTCAATTATAAGGTGTATTGCATATGAAGCATACCATGTGATTCTGCATAAAAATCAATGTATATCTACATTTACAACTATTTTTATCACTATAAGGAAAGAAGAAACCAAAATTGTCTGTTTGCAAACATGTTTCCGATATAATCTTATGAATCGCACCATATTTTCTGGATTTTGTACCGGGAATTGTCACTTTCTGAGAGTCGTAATATATAGGACAGATGAGGCTAACTCTTTTGGAGCACATGATCTCATTCCCGCGCTTTTTGTTGTCTGTTTCATTGATATTTGTCCTGTTTTTACTTTTTAATGCGGACCGGTTCTGTGCCCGAAAATCTCATCTCAGTCTCGTGGTACTCGACACGTTTCTATTGTAACTGCAATCTTTGACAATCGTAATGACAGGTTGTGAGTTCGAATCCCGCGTATGGCGAGGTGTACTCGATACAATAGTATGTGATAAAGTTTGTCAATGACTTGCGGTAGTTCGGTGGTTTTCTCCAGATACTGAACTATTGTTGAAAGTGGCGTTAAACATCATAACCCTAACCCGATCGTAGCGATCTCAAATATGTTTGCTCAGGTTGGTCTATTTGTTGTTGATTTAAACTTATTTTATTGTTCATAATAACAACAAATGGATCAGACACAAGTTTTACAACTTAGAAATGTCTTCTTCTTGTTGTTGTTCGAATGCGCCGAATCTGTACCGGAAGTAAAAATCGCATTGTATGATCCGTCATACACGGTTTACAAAATAGACATATTAAAATTGATTTGTTTAGGGCAGATAGATATGTATATTTTCATTACAAAACCACATATTAATGATTTACGAGTATATCTACTGTGGTCCTGTCAGGATTTAGGAGAATATGTTCACAACGATGACAACTGGAACGTTGATAGATCATAAAATTATTGTAACATGCCACAAGAAGAAAATTACCTTAATTAGACAAAAATAGTCAACAAAACTATCATTTTTATGTCCGAGTGACTCAGTACATTTTGTCCAGAGTATTTCCCCGTTCTCCTTGAACAGGAAAAAGAATGAAATCGCCTCTCTAATTTTCTTGTAATAGAAAAAAGTACACATTTACCTCTTAAATCAATAGAAAAAAAGCTGAAGGCGTATATGTTATGAATTGGATCATCCAGTTAGCGGCGGCTATATTTTTGTATCCATTTGTACAATGTGGTTTGGGACTTTATATAGAATATAGATGAATCACGCTTTCTCCACCGTAAAATTGATGAATGGTCATCCATCCGCCTGAAGTCTTTCAGGAGCACGCTTTGACAACAAATTAGTTAATATAAATTGCGTTCAACTTTAATATTCTTTTGGTGGTGATCAACCACTGAAGAAATTAAAAAAAAACAAAATGTTTTTTTTTAACCATTTAAATGGATATAAGAATATAAGCAGCAATATTTGACAGTGCAGCCACCTGTAACAACATAAACTTCATCTCTGGCAACCCTCAAACTTCATCTCTGGCAACCCTCAAATTTGATAAAAAGAGCAACCAAAACCCATAGCAGCGGATCAAGTTGACGAAACCCTTAAATTTTGTGGACTCTACTCATTTTTTTATTATTATTATTCCGGTTAGAACCCAATATACAATTACAACATGTATTGTGTGTTGATTCTGATGCATGCATGTATTTAATGTACACAAGTTCATGGTTTAAAATTTGTTCAACCTGACAGAAAAACCGATGTCATTTTAAAATCTCTGTGACATCCATGCTCTAATTACTTTTAATGGGGATTAATTTATTTCGTTCATATTCATAATAATTCGTATTTCTTTTAAATTTCCTTTCTTTCTATGATAAGGATATACTCAGTTGAATATAGATCTAAAACGTACTTGAAGTCGATTGACCATTATAAAGCAGATAGTTAGAAAAAATATGTAGGGCGGACATTGATAGTTAATAGTTAATATAAAAGTCACTTCAGGTAAGCATCAGACAGACAGTCTCATGGCTGCCATATACAGGTATTTACTTACTGTATATAATTAATTACATTGCACCTGTCAACCTTACTATGTAACTTATTTTTTTTATGGAATCGAGGTCAATCACTTGGCTTATTTTTTTGTACCAGATATTGTCCATCAAATAAGATTTTATACAAATATATATTTTATCGTTAAGGTTTTGATAAATTTGGATGTCAATCCCCGGATTTGACCTTTTGGTGCACCCGTACTCTTACTCACAAAATTCTTTATAAGGGGACAATTAATTAAAACAAAACAAAAACAACAAAAAACGCACACAATGCAGTAAAATGTTAGGAATTTTGCACAAAAAGCACATGGTAATATTTACCTGCAATTGTACATGACTTTTATTTGTATATACCATCCATCTCTTTGGACTTTTTGTTGTTTATGCGCCCGACTCGCACACACTCAGTAACTATAGAGTCCGACTCGTATCCGGGAAGAAGAAGAATTGATATTTTATATTTGTAAAATTTAAAATGTTTTTGTCTTTTCTTCATGTTTACAATTGTACTTGTTCTTGCATTATTCTATATTATTGTAGTTTTGTAAAATTTAAAATTGTGTTGTTTTTTTGTCATTTCTTCATGTTTGTAATTGTTGTACTTGTTCTTGTAACAATATAATTTAGTTTATCACAACATTGACTTTTTTTTTATTACTGATTAATTCTAATTTTTCGGTCGATCAATAATTTACAATGGAACGAATTTCTTATTTTGATTTGCCAATAACAATATGTTTTCTCTCTTTTCCAATCGAAAAGTGGTTTTGTGTTTAATGTTATGGTGCTTAATGCCACATTCAACACTATTTCAGTTATATCGTGGCGGTTAGCTTCAGTGATGAAAGAAACCGGAGTACCATGAGAAAACCATCGACCTGTCGCAAGTCACTGACAAATGTATCCCAGTGTTGTATCGAGACACCTCACCATGAACGGGGTTCGAACTCACAACTTTAGTGGTGATATACACTGATTGCATAGGTAGTTGTGAATCCAACTACCATACGACCACGACCACGACGGTCCCCATTTTGCAATGAAGACCAATGATTTTCTAATAGTAATTTTTATCAACATCCTGGGCTTTACTTGTCTTATTACCATTGACCGTGTCCACTATTGTTTTTTAGGAGTACATAACTTTGATATATATCTATGTAATCAGTATAAATATATTCTATATTGCTCAATGACCACTGAATGTCGAAATATACAAGCCATAAGTTTTAAGTTGGTAGATAGTTTGACACGTAACAGTACAATAAAACGGCAATACGGTGTTTTCTAGTCATTTCCATTCCAGCGAAAACTCCGGTATTTTCATTTATTGATCACGTGGATTGACGTAAACTGCAGGCACCACAACTTCCGGTTTGGTTAGTAACGCTTGAATCCTTGACGTCTTTCACAGTAATATGAATAGGCCCAAGACTTCAAAAGATTCGTGCCTCCAATTTGAATACCGAATAAACTCGAAAATACCGTATTAGAGAGTCCTAAAGAATTCATATGAAGTGGTCACCAAAATGTCAATTTAAAGTGATCTCCCTTTAATACGTTATCATCAGCATAATTGGGGTTTAATTATTTACGGGAAGACTATTGGTTGGATTTGCAACCAATTCATACAATAAGATATACACATATTTTGATATTAACGATAATGATTATCGTTGGATATACTCAAATCAACAGATATGTTCTGTTTGTCGTAATCACAATCGAATCTTTTCTTCATACACGACTTATCAACGTTACTTTGCCATCAGTAGAGTAGGAACTGGTCGTCCTTCCGGGGCACATGAGTTCTCTCCCAGTTTTTGTGGGGTTCATGGTACTCAATCTTTAGTTTTCTGTGTGATATATTGAAGATGGTTATTTGTCTTTTTGACCTTTTTCTTTTGTATGATCTTTCCTTCGTCCATTTGTACGGCTTCTGATATCTTCAAACCTTTTTCTTTTGTATGATCTTTCCTTCGTCCATTTGTACGGCTTCTGATATCTTCAAACCTTTTTCTTTTGTATGATCTTTCCTTCGTCCATTTGTACGGCTTCTGATATCTTCAAACCTTTTTTTTTTTAAATATTTTTCATGAAACCCCTGCATTGGTTAAATACATTGACGTTTTCTGTCGAAAACATATGATATACGGTCGATGTTTTATTTTAGACGTTTATTGTTATTTTCTTTTATTATTATGAATTATTCTAAAATGACGGTCAAGTGTTTTTGTGTTCATTGTTCTTTGTTTTGCTTGAAAATGTGAAAAATATTAAATTTGTGCACGGATAATTTAGTATTTGTTTGCAACGAATTAGAAAACACAAGTCTAAAGATATATATTAAGAAGAGTAACGATTCTGATACAAATAACATCAATACAATACAAACATAAAGGTTAAATAAAGAACAAAAGCTCAAACAGCACGAACTTGCACAGTTTGGTTTGGTTTATGGTGTTTAACGCCACTTTCAACAATATTTCAGGTATATCGTGGCGGCCAGTTTTATTGGTTGAGGAAACCGCAGTACCCGGAGAAAACCACAGATCTGTCGCAAGTCACTGACAAACTTTTATCATATAATTTTATATCGCGTACACCTTGTCATGAACAGGGTTCGAACTTACAACATTAGTGGTGATAGGCACTGATTGCACAGGTAGTTGTAAATCCAACTACTATACGATCTCAACCACGACGGCCCCCTAATTTTTACAATATTGATTGATTGATTGATTTTTGGTGTTTAACGCCACTTTCAGCTATATCATAGCGACCAGTTTTAGTGGTGGAAGAAGCCGGAGTACCCGGAGAGAACCACCGACCATGGGCAAGCAACTGGTAAACTTTATCACTTGCGGCTGCGAGTCGAGTGCATCCTTGTTTGTAATTTACAAAGCCGGGCGCGAACCCACGCCATATTGGTGATAGGCTTGTATGAGTTGTTTGGTAATCCAACTACCTAACTCACTGAGCAACCCGGGCCCTCACTTTCACAATAACCTGGTGCTTAGCATTAATGTATTGAAATAAAAACGTAAATATATAGTCTATCATCACTAAAGTTGTGAGTTCGAACCCCGTTCATGGCGAGGTATACTCGATACAACATTATGTGATAAAGTTTGTCAGTGACTTGCAACATGTCGGTGGTTATTTCTGGGTACTCCGGTTTCCTCCACCAATAAAACTAACCGTGACGATATAACTGAAATGTGGTTAAAAATGGCGTAACACCATAACCCTAACGCTAATTCTCCTTTACATTTTGTGCTGACAGTAACTGTACGAGTTTGAAACATGAATCTTTTCTCTTAGTAAATCATCCAGTTGAGCTCCTTTAAATGTGCACACTGTGTTTAATCTCTCGTACTGTATTAATTACCTTCAAGATTGTACATATCAAAAATAGTAAGAATTGTGTTTAAAAAAATTATCGGTATTTAACATCTCATTGCGAAAATATCATATTTATTCAATGATTGAACGCATTCTACTCAGATATCAGTTTATTTTAATTGCTAAAAGATCATTATTCAAAAGTAAGCCATTTATCTTTAATAAATTGGAAGGGTATCATGACATGTTATCAGACAGATATCAATTTAATATTGGTTCATAGGTATAGAAAAAAACAGGAGAATGACAAACGGAAAAAATGATAACAGGAACCATAACAGTTGATAAGCTCGTATATCTCTCGTTTGTCTTTAAGGTCATATTTAAATGTCTGTCAAAATCTAACGTTATATAATGTACGGAATAACACGAAATTTAAGAATGCATACCTGTTTTTTCAAATTATAATAAAAATTAAATTTAACACAATGATAACGAAGGAATTAAACACACTGTGATGTTGAACCTTATAGTAATTGGTTACAAAATGCAGATTAATTTATGCGAGTCGTTGAAAGAGGTGTTAGCTTGTGACTCCAGACAAATATATTTCTTTCAATATCACATTTTTCTACATACCACTTGCCGGATAGAGTTCAATGAGAACTCCATAAACTTTTTTTGTGTGACCTTGACGCATTACACAATATATATCAAGCATCATTATTTTTGCATTTAATGTATTTGTTTCTAAAAAACACCGTGTTTCAAAATAGAGGTAACTTTTAATCTAGACAATAGGTGAAATTCTTACCGAGTGGCTATTTATTCTGTGTGTAATTTATGTAGTTATAATTGATATTGAGATTGGTGCTTTTAAAATATTTATTCATATTGTATTCTATCAGCTGTACAGCACTTGAATATATAAAAGACCTACCCTTCCGGAGCACCTGAGTTCACCACCGGTTTTGAATGGTATTCGTGTTACCTGGGGCGCATTTCGTTTAGGTGAATCTGGAACATGTTTCTGAATCACATAATTATTTCGTTGCTTTTTTCATCTAAAACAGAAACGGGTTTTCGAAACATGGGTCACCTATGTTTCAAATCGAAACATGAACCGGATCCGGTCCGAAAATTAGTTTGTTTTTGATAGAAATGGCGACTGTTACGAATATTGCGCTACAATGTGGAGTCTGTCGACAGGAATACTTTTTGCTGGACGATTATTACAAGCACCAATGTGCTGATAATATACAAAATTATTAAATCGAGAAAAGGGTTATTTACCCGAGGTCCGTAGGGCCGAGGGAAATAACTCTTTCGAGATTTAATTATTTTGGAAATTACATTATCATGAAAGACATAATTGTATTATTATACTGAACAAAATAATTAGATATTTTATCGACGTGCAAAAGCGCGCTAAATTTTTAGGGGTTATTTCGTCCTACGCGCAGATACCCAAACCGATATTTTTCCTGCGTGCACATTGTAACGGGAAAAGGGGGTTATTTCTTTTCACGTACAGAAAATACTGTTATTATTTTCCATCTAGTTTCTATAGTAAAGTATAATAATATACAATTATGGCCTTCATCTCGAAAGGGTTATTTTCACTCGGTCCTTCGGACCTCGGGGAAAATAACCCTTTCTCAATTTAATGATTATGGATATTAACTTCTCATGAAGGACATAACTGTATTATTATACTGAACTAATATGAGGGAAATAACTAGTTATTGGTTCGACGTGCAAAAGTGCGCCAATTTCAAACAGTGCTTGTGTTTTATAATAATATGTGTTTCATATGCAATGCCTTATGTGTTTATTTATTAGTAAGTATGCATGATATATATGTGCTATAACATTTAATGTTGTAATGTCTTATGATTGTATGCCTTATATGTGCCTTGCTGTATTATATGTACTGTCATGCATGTTTTCTGTTACTATTTTATGTTTGTTTGATAGACGATTTAAAAGCTCAATAGAGCTTGTGTTATTTGTATTGCTATGTATCGTCTTTAAATAAAGCTTTTGAACTTGAACTTTTGAATTTTGTGCTATGTGCAGATTCCCTCACAGTTATTTGACCTAAGTGCAGTTTGCCGCGGGAATAATGAGTTATTTCTTGTTCCATGGAATAAAACTTTAAAATATCTTAATTATTTCTTGCTTGGTTTCTATAGTAAAGTATAATAATAATAACAATGTGTCAGGTAAATGTTTTTATTTGACCAAAAGGTGAAATATTTCTAGGTATTTCAGAATGTAGTTGACTAATTTTGCTTGCACAGTTGAAGTTCATGACTGGCACTGATTTCCAGACAATAGTTAGAGAAAAGCATTACTGTAATATACAGATCATGTTGAATTTTTGTTTAATAAAATTTTCGGTTCCAGAGTATTAACTTTTTAAGGACTAAATGTACATCGTACATTTGTATATGTAAGTAGGTATATACATCATGTAAACAATGTATGTATCTGATGGTGTCAATTGACGAGGAAATGTATCATTTAAATTTAATGTTTTATTAGATCACTCAATTTTCAAGCTCTACTTGTCTGTGCAAGATATCTCTCTGCATTTTCTTATGAAGCAAAATATACACATGTAATATTACAGTTTTAATTTTCACAAACCGTATGAAATTTTGCGACATGTTAAATAAAATTCGGAATTGACGGTTTCTAATTTCCTGAAACATACCGTGTTTAAAAGCAACAAATCACGATTTTGTTTTCTGGAACAATGAAGTGAAACATGTTCCAGATTCACCTAAAAGAAATGTACCCCTGATCTGTAGTTTTATGTGCATGTTTTGTAGATCGTTGTTTGTCCTTATGCCCCTTTTCTTTTGGACATTGTTCTGTCTGTCCTTCTTCGACTTACAGATTCTGATTAGCCCTGTCGTATCTTCAAACTCCTCTTATTATTAATATTGAATTAATTTCAAAATAAAGAGAAAGAAGGTCGACTGGATGCTTTATGATTATGATTAAGTTAATTTTAAAATAAAGAGAATCTCTCTGTGATCTACACTGTTTTAATTTACCTTAGGAAATATGTGTCATTTTATAACATTTTAAGGTAACATCAATCCACTGTTTTATTACTAATTAATTCATGATATATTAAAAACTCTGTCAAAAGGTCAACAAATCGAAAGTTTTCTAAGTGGTTTGGTAATTGGGCGTAAAATTGCCACAATTCCCGCTTTCATCGTATTATAGTATTTATTTGATTCGTCTGACCTTGTCCAGGTGTTCTGTACCCCTTGGTTATGACGAACAACATTTTGAGATTCTGGATTTTTCCGGATCCTGTATCCTAATCTATAATTAGCAGGTGGTCGTTATATGACAATTTCCCGCGGTTTTTGTGGTCCTGGGGAGTTTGATGTGTCAGTGTGAGGTATATACGAGTTGGGTTAAGTATTAAAATGTCTCAATCCATCAGTGACACAACAGCCATAACAAATCTGCAAAGTAAATCAGCCATTGTTTTACTACATAAAAATTGATGTATAATTCTAACCACACAAACAGTTTCTTTTACTTATGACGTTACAACAGTGAATGGCGTTGTAAAAGTACAGATACATTTCTTGAGGGGAGAATGTAGTTCTAATTTTATATTTTTTAGTCAGTGTCATTATAACAAATTGTGATTGATAGAAGAAAAAGCGTTTTTACCGAGAAAAATAATAGATTTTTCGATTGGATTTTTGGAATTGCTGGACAGTCTTGTATTTTTGTTTTTCATTTTAATAACTAAATGTTTGGTCTTCCTACATTTCTAACAATTTGTGAAATATACAAGGAATATAATATTACCTTTCCGGAGCACATGAGTTCATCCCCAGTTTTTTGTGGGGTTCGTGTTACTCAATCTTTAGTTTTATGTGTAATGTTTGTAGATCGTTGTTTGTCCCTTTGGTCTTGTTCTTTTGGCCATTGTGGTGTCTGTCCTTCAATTTATGGATTCTGATTACTCCTTTGGTATTTTCAAACTCTTCTTCATACAAATGCCATAAAAAACAAAAGCCAAAAAATGGAATGATAAATGTACGTTATTTTCTTTCATAACATATGTTCTCGAAAGTGCAGTTCCTGAATAATGCACTTTAATAAAACTACAAAGGTCAATCACCTTCAGGCATAAGTAACCTTAGCCCGACTTAGGCTGTACTGTTTAGACCCTATGGTTTACTTGCTCCTAAAACGTTTAAATTATTTTGACTTTCCAATCTTTTGACTATGAGCATTTCTGATGAAGGTTATTCCAGAAACGCATTGTGCGCTCTAAATTAGATATCTACGTTTTTATTACTGCATGCTTCTGATTACTTCAGGAGGCAGGGGATAGTAGCCTCTATTTGTCCCCCTACCTTTTTTTTTTATTAGTAGAGCAGTATGGTGATATTTAAAAAGAAATGAGACTTTATAACTAAAATGACTGACCATTCTTCAGTATAATTTCAAAGGTGAATCATTTCTGTAAAAGCTTTTCTGCAAAATACATTGGATTTGAGATTATAAGCTGCTACCGGCACAGGTTCGTTCCTGTACTGACCCTGTGTTTTCGACATAGGATACCAGTTGATTAATGGCAGCCCTCATGTAAAGAGGTAATGCACACAATTTTCATGGTCATTATGGCTGTTGAAAGCGTTGTTTGGGAGGATGTTATGTGCAGATGAAATGCTTTTATTCAGATTTGTCCCTGTGTTTTGCTTTTTGTAAATTCCATATTGTGGAAGTGTAGTACCGTCCGTACAATTTAGTGGTATTTTGAATTTGAAATTTATTTTTTTAAGTGAGCAACAAATACCATTTTTGTATATTGACTGACAATTTCATTACTATTTCACTTTCATAGCGCTTTCATTTGTTGATTTGTAGTGTCCTTGACTAAATAATAGCTATAGATAGAAACAATGTCAATTGCCGTAGATTTTGGTTAAAAGTACTACCCCCACCATCCTCATTGGTATATTTAACATTTTCTTGCACAGAGCAAATTGTAACAAAAACAATTGTAATCTGCAAGTTCATTGTGGTATTGAAAGAGGACCATACATTATTGCCACTGTGAGCGTAGAACCACTCTTATTTTACAGCTGTGTACTCCTATTAAATTCTGGTAGATAAACTCTATATCTTGTTATCATTGTCATGGTTAAATTATTTTTAATAGATTCGATGTTATCAAAAAGACACTGTATTCTGGTAGGATAATCGTACAAGTATATAGACATTTGTAGACATTCGACCAATTTCAGGCTTAACAGTATCATATTCAATCAGCAGTGTATGCATATTACAAGGCATTGTATAATTAAAACTTGTATGGGTTATTATTTTCATGTTATCAAGTCACTATAGATTGCAATCCATTGGGTGTGATTTAATTGGTAATCGATCTTTATTGTTTTACGTTCAATGATTTTGTGTCCGGTTGTCATCAGCTAGATGGTCATGATGAAAGCTGAAATTAATGTTGATAACCGTTATTCACAGCATATACATTGCTGATGATAATACTTTTAGATACCAAGGCATCAAATATTTGATTTAACATTTCGATCATTTAAGCGAAAAAATGTAATGTTCAGAACAAAATATATTTATATGTCTGCTGAAAAAAACCCTCTTTTTCTGCAAGATGTAGGGAAAAATTCATTAAATTTTGACCGTAAAGTGTTTGAAATGACATGCGAGCAGTTTTCCTCCGCCCAATCAATATATTTAATAAAAAAACGGTGGTATCACATTTAGTGCACACGACACGTTTCCGGAATAACCTTATACAGATGTGCTCTATAACGAAATATTGGAAACCCAAATTGATTGATTGATTGATTGATGTTTAACGTCCAGCGAGCAATTTTTCAGCTATATTCAGGACGAGAAAAAAAAATTAAACGCCACGGGACTCGAAACAAGGAAAGGTGATGGGTATGGACGGATAATTTAGCCAGTGCAACAGTTCTCCTATGGACCACTCATCATGATCATAATGCTAATAATGAGCTGTTATACTGGGTTCTTTAACGTGCGAAGAGGATGGCAATCTCTCAACACGGAACCTCGGAAACCTAAAAGATTTAGGGAGTAATAAAACCAAATGGCCTAAACAGGATGGTCAAAATCGGATAAGGCCATCTATGCCTGAGAGAGGAGAACCTTAGTAATCATTGCCGAATAAACATTTGTCAAGGTGTAACAATCAACACACCCTCGAGTCCAATGGGTTTTCCCCAACCGTCTTCCTTTGTCCACCAAATAACGAAAAAAATAAATAAAACGTTTCAGCTCCATTACATTTATCTAATTTGACTTTAATGCCTTACGTTTGCTACAGATGATTTTATAAGATTCTATGCCATTGTTCTAGTAAATTGGAAGTGACTAGCTTCCTTTTGACCGATGCGTTTTATCAAACTTAAGTAGATTTCTTGATGTGAAGAACAACGTTCGTCGACGTGATGAATCCTTTGAACATCATATCGACGCCCGTCTTGGTTATCAATTTGAATCATTAGCATTATGAAGAATTATTTACACAAATGAGGGACCAATGAAGGGACTTGGTGCTTTATTATGTTATATTAATGGATAAATTACATTTTAAAATCAACATTATCTATAACACGTACTTTCTATGATCCTTATTCTTACATTTAATTGGGATTGCATTGTTGTAGATAAATGTATTTTAAAAAATCCCTTTTTGGAGCCTCTTTCAGTTGACAGTATTCCATTATTAGCTTTATAAGTTATACAAGCTCATAGAATTACGAACAAATTTGATGTGACAGGTTTTTCTAGCTGTTGAAGTACCATAGACATTGCTTTCTGTGGTGAATAATTCTATAATTAGCTGAATGGGTAGTTACTTCTTTGTAAATTACTGGTAATGAAACACACACGTCTTTTAATTTATGTAATCATCTATATCAAATCAGCATGAATTTAACCCGCCACTTTTTATTGAAGTGTCTGTAACAAGCAAGGAAAGTGAGCGATCATCTTAGGGGCATCGATTTTGCATCTGATTATGCGATTTTTTGATTTGATATTTTTATGTTTTTCGTTTTATTCAAATCAGACACAAAGCATTTCTCTTAATAATAATAATAATAATAAAAAATAATAGCCGATTTTCCCTCTGTTTATGATTTTTTTCGATTGGATGTTGAACTTTTCCCGACAGTGTGGTATTTTTTTTTTGCTTATTTGTCATTTTGTTTAAATCGGAAACAAAACATTTCTTTTAAAAAATAATGAAAATAATAATAAATCTTCTATTTTATATTATCGAGAATGAAGTATTACTGATTATTCACTCTATTTTTAGAAATGACATATCTAATTCGTTCAATGTAGTCGTTTATTTATTTTGAATATTAACTATTTGTTACACAACAAAACTTACTCTATGATAGGTCATTTATTAAAATTAATGCAGATGCACTTTATATAAAAAAATGTAGTATTTTCTGTTTCTGCTGCCGGCGCCAATAAATTTCTGAAGGGTCAGCACTGCAGAACATAAGGAGCACTTGAGGTCAACCATTTTCTTTATTTACTGTGCCAGTGATAACTCGAGACATCCAAATTATAAACCTAAACCTACTAATTTGTTCTTATATTTCAAATCTACTTGAAACTGTCGAGGAGGGGAGGGATGATGCATTCTTTTAAAATTATAGACTTCAGGTCTATTAACTAATAATTTGACATCCACGATAGGTTGAACAATAAAATTATAATGAATTGTCGCGAACAGCTCTCGCTATGGACGATTGAGTTACTCTACATAAAACACAAACTGAGGTCTCAAGTATCATGGGTTGACACTTGAAATATATAGAGTCTTTTGACCATAGAAGTATTTATATATAATTGTTACTTTTACGAGATAAGATGTACATCTTGTTATTAAATGCTTATCTCATATTTGACATGAATGATGGGTTGTATTCTCAACTGTTGCTCTTTTAATTTATTTATTTTTAAATTGAAAATTGTGTAGTTATTTGGGTCTGTTACTGCTGGCATATCTAATTTTATCTTATGGCAGAATTTAACATAACTTTATCATAAAATGAATTTATCAAGACGGAGTGTTATACTACAGAACATGCATTTGAAGTATAGAATTAAAAGGAATATGCAAGAAGCTATAAATTGAAGAAGAACAGACAATACAATGGTCAAAAGAAATATGACTAAAGATCAAATAATGATCTAAAAACTCTTCATAGAAAACAGCTCCCCCTAAATATGTTCGATTGTATTTTTTAATAAAAAGGTAGGAAATTGTAATGTGAGACGTACTGTAATTTGGTTTTCCTTGTTCAAGAGGTTCGTTGATTATGACCAGGGACCAGACGTTCATCTTAGCACTTCCCGTTCCTTTACTTTCCAAAATGGCTGACACTGCGACCGAGAAATATAATTATAAATCATATATATTGAATGTACACATTTTCCTTTTGTGAGAGACGACCTCTTAGTTTATCCTTGAATTGTATGTAAACCTGTGTCCGTTTTTTATTTTTATATTTATACTGATAATGGACTTTAATAATTTACCGTGGTTAGTAGCTTTAGCAGTCTTGCAAGTGTTTACATATTATTAGACCATGTTTTAGAAGAGTAAAATATTATTTAAGAAGTTATGATTCGAGCTTAAATAATTAACTATGGATAGTAGCTTCACGAATTGAATATGTTCATATTATGAGACCATGTTTTAGAACAACAAAATGTTATGTATAAAATATATTAGTAGTATTGTAATTGTTGGTTGAACTGAACTCCAAGAAAAAAATATACAATTCATTTAACACACTAGTCTATATTGTCATCGATGTCCCAATGTTAATTACGGAGGGATGAAGTCTTGGATATTTTATCTTGCAAACATTTAAAACCCAGATTTGTTGGGGGTAGTATTTAAATATATATATCTTAGATCATCCGCCAATATATAAGGATTATTATTGGGTGGTCCTTGTAGTAAGTGACTGTTTGTCAGTTTTTGTCTGTGATATTCATCTCATCTCAAGCTTCTGTACACTTATTAACGGTAGGGGTATTGTAATATAAACAGCTTGGGGAATAAATTTAAATTGAGATGAAGTTAGAAACGAATTAAAACAGAACTGATGATTTTAGAGATATAGGTGTCGTGTCTAATCGACTAAAGATACTTATTATTATTTTTCATAGAGTATTAACCTTTGTATGATTTAGACACTGGAAAAGTAAACAAATGTAGATAAAAAAAAAGTAGATTAAACAGGACAACAACCACATTAGCATAATTTGTGATGTTCGTGTTACTCGATCTTTAGTTTTATGTGTAATGTATTCTAGATCGTTGTTTGTCCTTTTGTCCTTTTTCTTTTGGCCATTGTGTTGTCTGTTCTTGTTCGATTCACGGCTTCTAATAACCCTTTGGTATCTCCAACCTCTTCTTGTCTTCATTTCTAGACCATTAGTTATTTATTTATTTTTTATACATTGTTTTAGTTACTTCCGTTATGCTCTCAGAATTCATCTTAACAACATGATGTAGACATGATACTCAAGCAGAGTATGTCCTGCTTGACATGCAATGTCCACTGTTCGCGACATTTCAGGTGTTCCTGATTGATAGACGTGGATCATATTTCTTTTCCAGAAGAAGTGCTGTTGAAATTTGGAATGGGTACACATATACAAAACAAATATGACATTTTGTTGTTATTGTTCTACATTACAAAAAAGGCTAAATATGGATAATATCTCACTATGTTACATTATATATTCATTAAAATGTAGGTGTTTATTGATCAAAACCGGTACAGTATATTGTCAGGATAATTCGAGATTAAATCATGATTATATATAAAAACAGTACATACGCAGATAATCAATATATATGCATGTTGACAAAACAAATTTCTAGAAATTGTAATATAAAATGTGTTTGATAGAAGGTTCTTTTAAACATACGAAAGGAAACGTAGTTGTAAGTTACAATGAAAGTGAAACTAGCTTATAAATAGATTTGATATATTGTTGAAGGTACATCTCACTTCACTCTTATTTTGGTATTGGATTTTTGGAACTGTTCCGACAGTGTGGTAGCTGTTGGGTTTTCATTTTATTTTCCCGAATATGATAATTTTCTTGCTGATAAAGATATTTTTAGTAAATTATAAACCACAAACATAAGTGGCTCTTCATTGTGTGGTTAGTAAGCACGAAGCTATATAAAGACCTGTCTGTCTTGTGCATGTTTTTATCTGATGTGAGGTCTTTTTATATATTAGTCAAGTATATAAGCACACGTTACGTTAACATGACTATTGCCACACACTAGATGAAATTGGACCCACTATTTTAGAGGTGAGGTTTTGATACTCGTCAGTTTGACGGATGTTTTGTGGTTTCCATTGTCCGTGTATTTATCTACCGCGCATTAGCAATTCTCGTATGACATGTTGCCTTTAACAAATTGTTATAATGACTTTTACCTTTGCTTACGCGTTAGGTTATTTGTCCGTTCAGATTTTTTCACTATATTTCACTATAAAACAGCAAAATTATGCTTAATTTTAGAGAAGGTTCGTGGTAAAGTTCAAAATACATATACATTTGTATTCAAAGAAAGTTATGGTCAACAATTCCACCAATATCAACGAAGCGTACAACTAAATCTCACCTCAAACCATTGAACTACAAAAGACTCGTGACATGTATAATGTTTGTTATTGAATCATCGTCACATGTTAAAACAAATGACAAAAATGAGTTGTGATTTCATCTTTGTAATAAAAAAAACGACAACGTTTGTATAAAATATAATGAATGACAAACGTATTAATGCACCGTGATACGGAGTAGTGCACAGTCTATTCGATCTTTGAGCTTTTAAGTAACCATTATTATTGTTCACAGTTATTCACACTTACAAATATTTGAAAAGACAAGAATAGTTTGAAGACAAGGAGGTAACGAGAAGTCGTAAATCGAATAAGTACAGACAATGCAATGACCAAAAGATAAACAACAAAAGGACAAACAACGATCTACAAAACACTACACAGGAACCCCACTAAAACTCAGAAAGGGTTATCAGTTCCTGCTCCACTAGTGACACCATTCGTAATACTGTTAAACGACATAGATATTACCTGATATGAAAATAATATTCTTAAATAAATACAAATCATTATCTGATATGGAAATCGTATTGGACACTAGTATTAGTAAATAAATACAACTAACATTAAAAAACAACATGAACCACCTACATAACAAATGGAAGTATATAGACGAACCTAACATCGTTTTCACGCGGAAATCGCACAGGACATCACAACACGGAGGAAGACATTACATTGTAATGTTGTGCTACATATATTAAAATGTATATTACAGATATTAATAGACAATAAAATGACAGTGTGTAGACTCCTAGGCTGTGTATTAATATTCTAATTCAAATAAAGCATGTTGTTCTACATTCGTTTAAGAAGACATTCTCTCTCATCTCAGATAGTAACATTCAATTTCACCCACGCTCTTTTTTTGCTCACTGTATTTATTATTCGTCCATATGCACCATTAATAATTCGTTAATTAGATAAATCAGGCACATAATTCAATATAATTTAATTAGTAAATATTATTCTATATTGAATAAAACCATTTGTATTTGTACGTTCGCATTTTTTCCTGTAAGAAAATTTAAGAAAAACGAATTTTTATTTGATTACTTTCGTGATTCATGTTGCCTGTTTTAAGAATTTTGAGCATGCAATTTAATACGAAGCATTCTACCGAAGTGCAAACGAGCTGTCAACACGTAATTCTTGGTAGGTCTAATAAATAAGAAAATGCAATTTGTCATACTTCTAGATGTAGCAAACGACCACATTGTTAGCGCAAAATCAAAAACACATGGCAAGATCTCGCGATAGCATGGTTATTGTCATAGTCACTTGGAAGCTTGACAGATCCGTAACAAAGAATAGGATATATGTCATTTCCAAAATTCCGTTTCATTCAGACTGCAAAGAATTGTAGACAGTAGACATACTTCTAACTTAGTATACACCTCAGTTCATATTATACTTATTTCATACAAAAAATGATAAGAAATTGGAGATACATACATTTAACAGAGAAAAAAATTTGTATCTAGTTTTTTTCTTTTTTTATGGGAACAAGGATTTGTATAGTATTCTTTTATACAAATCCTTGATGACTAAATGCAGATACGAATGGATGTATGTGTAAAGGACAAATCTGGAAACGAAACAATAATAGAATACTGATCCAAAGTTACAAATTTTTTTTTTTGAGAAGTGTTTTTAATCACATGCCTCCCTGTCGGCGAATGTACATAGCACAAGTTCGATAATACTCAGGATCACTGAGGGATCAACTTTATTGGAAGAAGAAGAAGAAAGTCAACACAACAAAAGAGGAAATCGGATTACGCAAACACAAAGTTATAAGTAGTGCTCCTAGAATCAGTGCTTCCTGATTCATATATGTCATGAACGTTATAAGATTTTGTATCCTCTTTAGGAAATAAGCATAACTTATTTTATTGTACACTAGCCATATAGAAATAGCCAGAACATAACTTATTTTATTGCACACTAGCCATATAGAAATAGCCAGAACATAACTTATTTTATTGCACACTAGCCATATAGAAATAGCCAGAACATAACTTATTTTATTGCACAGTAGCCATATAGAAATAGCCAGAACATAACTTATTTTATTGCACACTAGCCATATAGAAATAGCCAGAACATAACTTATCTTATTGTACACTAGCCATATAGAAATAGCCAGAACTATAACTTATCTTATTGCACAGTAGCCATATAGAAATAGCCAGAACATAACTTATTTTATTGCACAGTAGCCATATAGAAATAGCCAGAACATAACTTATTTTATTGCACACTAGCCATATAGAAATAGCCAGAACATAACTTATCTTATTGTAGACTAGCCATATAGAAATAGCCAGAACATAACTTATCTTATTGCACACTAGCCATATAGAAATAGCCAGAACATAACTTATCTTATTGCACACTAGCCATATAGAAATAGCCAGAACATAACTTATCTTATTGCACACTAGCCATATAGAAATAGCCAGAACATAACTTATCTTATTGCACACTAGCCATATAGAAATAGCCAGAACATAACTTATCTTATTGTACACTAGCCATATAGAAATAGCCAGAACATAACTTATCTTATTGCACACTAGCCATATAGAAATAGCCAGAACATAACTTATTTTATTGCACACTAGCCATATAGAAATAGCCAGAACATAACTTATCTTATTGTAGACTAGCCATATAGAAATAGCCAGAACATAACTTATCTTATTGCACACTAGCCATATAGAAATAGCCAGAACATAACTTATCTTATTGTACACTAGCCATATAGAAATAGCCAGAACATAACTTATCTTATTGTACACTAGCCATATAGAAATAGCCAGAACATAACTTATCTTATTGCACACTAGCCATATAGAAATAGCCAGAACATAACTTATCTTATTGCACACTAGCCATATAGAAATAGCCAGAACATAACTTATCTTATTGTACACTAGCCATATAGAAATAGCCAGAACATAATTTTATCTCGGAAGTCATGGTATTCACCATTACTACGAAGTTTTAACCCCGCTGAACCAGTGGTGGAAAAATCTGTAATCCTCTAGAGGATTAAAATGTCTCGTGCCTTTCCCCGCATGTTGTGTAGAGGTCCGCCAAAGGATTTTGAAATAACGTTCGTGTTAAATAATGGGAGAAACAAATTCTCCCTCAGTGGGTTACGATATTTCAAAAACCACAAATCTAAATAAATACATAAACAATGCACAATATATTACACAAATTAATAAAACAATATACAAATATATGAAATAAACAAGGCGGAAATCTTTTACGCTGAAATCGCAATGGGTATCACAATCTCAAATATTTATAAGAACACGAACCTCAAAAATAAAGCTAGGATTGCTATAAAGTGTTTCAATGGGGTACAGCCTTCTGTCCCAAATGTGGCACTTTTTGTAAAGAACAATTTCCAAGCAGTCCGTTAGGAAATAAAGATTAACGAATATTTGCAGCGGAGACGCCCACTGTTGAGAATATCAATAGGTGTTGCCGATTGTGTTCTTCTCTAAATAGCAATGAAGAAACTATTTTATTCAATGGGAAAATTAATTTAGTAAAGATAATATTTATATGAAATAATATGCATAATGACATTCATTAAAGGTTTTGATGTTCATTTTAGAAATACTTTATAGTTTTCTCGTATTTGAAATGGTAACATGTTAAAATCGAGCTAAAGCAATGTGAATGGCGTGTTGTGTGAAAAGTCTATTACCTATATACCAGATTCTTGTTCGCATGCATATGAGTGAAAACGCAGATATCCACGATTATTCCCTGACAATAGACACCTTTCGAAAAGGTTTTATCCAATTGTTCCATTTCTTATTTCTTATTTGCTTCCAAATTGTCAACAACATTTTCTTCAGGAGTTACTATAATCATTGTTGGTTCATGAACTCCTCTAACATTTTTTTTCACCCGGTTCATTCAAACTTTATGAAATATTTTGTTTACACACACCATGTTGTGTGTATGTGTTTGAGAATTTCCACCGGTCAAATGATTCGTCTTAATCTCATCATTAAAGACTGTGGAACTGGACAAGGTTGCTCATAAGTATGTGTTTGTATTATTTAGAATGTCTAGAATAAGATAGATGATGCGTAAATAGTAATATGGTACATATGTTCTGATTATTTTTTCTTGTCAGAAATCAGATTTATAGTTTTCCAATAGTCTTTGAAGTGATTGTGTTTATGTTTAGGGGATATTACAAACAGTAAATGTGGTAATAGACCGTTTATAATCGGTTTAACTCGGGTAGTCAATCGTAAATTTAAAGAAGACGTGATAACATAAACTTTATGTTAAAACGAGTTTTACACATCAACATATTAGTGACAATATAAGTTCTAGTTAAATTACTGGAAGTGTTCAGTTGCCATCATTATATATTGATGCAAATGTTAAACACTTTCGTTTTTGTTGAATTCGAATACTTGGCCATTTCGAAGGTGATTCGAATATCCGGTCATTTCGAAGATGGTTCGAATAACCGGATATTTCAAAGATAATTCGAATACTTCGCAATTTCGAAGATGATTCTAATATCCGACATTTCGAAGATAATTATATACTAGCCATTCTCGATGATAATCCGTATGCTAGGCCAGTTCGAACTTAAACAGTGTGACAAAACCACCATTACAATATGTACATGTTCTTATATTTATTTTACAGATTGAGCACAACATTCTTTATTAGTCCCCGAGGGCATCATCACCCAGTAGTCAGTGTTTCAGCACTGACATGATTTATTAAATATATTTATTACCGAAATTTACAGTTCCTAAAAATGTAATTATTAATAAAACTAAGTTCTCTTCCCTCAGGCATCGGTGATCTTCGTTGATTTTGACTCTCCTGTACAGGAACTTTGGTTTTATTGCTCCCAAAATTTAAATTATTTGGCTTTCCAATCTTTCGATTTTGAGCGTACTTGATGAATGGTTAATCCAGAAACGTGTCGTATGCACTAAATCTGATAACTACGTTTTCATTAAGAAAATATTTGCATTATCATTGTCCAAATGTAAATGTAGATTTTCATGTGCAAATATGAAAAAAAAATAATCTAGAATTACCAAATGTGGAAATACCGTAAAGATATGAATATAATATGATTACATAACAATGATCTGTTAGATTTATACCAGTAATTATTTTGGGTGTTAAATATGAAATAATCATCATAAATTAATTTTGCCTTTGTTGTATTTTATTAGCATTTGAAGAAATCGTTTCGAATTATATGGTTATTATGGGGGGTCCTCAAAGGGTAAGTATGACATTGTAATACGTTATTGAACAGTGTTGTTTTCGTCGATTCGTTGTATATGTTTTCATCACTCCTGGTTTTTAGTAGGGTTCGTGTTGCTCGATCTTTAATTTTTTATTTTTCTGTATAATGTTGTTTTATAGATAATTGCCCGTTTGTCCTTTTTCTTTTGCCCATTGTAATGTCTGTCCTTCTTCGTTTTTTTCGGCTTCTGATTAACCATTTGGTATCTTTAAACTTTCTTAGGCCATTTTATGGAAAATAATACACATGATAATTTACCCTTCTAGGAACTCCGCTGCACTCAATTCTATTTAGATGTTTTGCATTGTTATTTTTCTTTGATCCTGGCCTCGGGTAGTAAATCTTATTTTCAGATAAACTTGATTTAATCGACATTTTAACATTCAAATGTTAACAAAACATTATTATTTAGTCATAAGCGTAATGGTTCATATTGTGATTAAAAAAATGTATTGAATCTTCTGTCATTTAAATAATAAATCCATTTGTTGGTTTATAAATGCGATTTTATCGTACAAAATGAAACATCCGCTGTCGTTAGAATCGTGGCCTTTTATGGGTGTTTCGTCTTCATAAATTGTTCTTTTATATCCAGGAAGGAAACGGTATTATTGCTGTAGGAAAAAAACCCATTCTATTCTATTTCTAAAAATTGCTGAAAAAAATAACAATAAAAAAAAATATTTGTTCATGAAACAAAAAATTAGTCATTCTATCGCCACCCTCCTCATAACCTGTGACATTATATATGATTACAAGCTAATAAATAACAATAAAATCGATAATCTTGTGATTTCTCTATTTTTAATTGTTTAATTAAAGGAAAATTCTACCTTTTTTTTTGATGGGTAATTAACTTAAGTATTCGGTCCACGGTGCAATAAACTTATCAACAGAGTGCAGCGATGACAATCATGCGGTGCATTCAATAAACACGACTTCAAACAGATATCCGTTTTGATATGGACATGGCATATATGCATTCTCGAATAAAGAGACCTTAAAAATGATATCAACCGTGAAAATTTAACTGTGGGTAAACTATTGTAAAGAGGGCACTAAATCAAATCTGTAGGACTGTATGTTACCTAATTCTTGTCTAATCTTACACAGTAATAAGATTAGGGTACTTGAAATATAGATTATATAGCAGACTTATTATCATTGCTTTAGAACTGCAATAGTTGCACCGTTTGAAAAACAATGACAGGTAATTGGAGCGAGTAATTTGAAAATAAGTGCAACTGCAGCTCAATAGATATAAGAATTTGCAGATAAACCGTATTATTGTTTAGTGTAGGGGTATTTAAGTGTATGTTCTATTTGTAAATGGACCCCACTGGCGACGGACTAATGTAATTGCACAATTTTGCGTATTTAAGAGAGTCATTAAAGAAAATGCATAGAATAATTTAGATTCGATCATATATAGAATAATATATAAGGCGTTTCTGTTTTTATTTAGAATCTATTTATGGTGAAATGTACGAGTCACGTTCGTTGGGTTTTTTTTTTATAAAGTAGTTCCATTACGGATACAGTTATATAGTATTTAGTTATGGGGGCTTTTGAGATGTCTTTCATGTGAAAACATTTTGGAACGCTCCGAGGAATATACATTTCTTATCAGTTGGACAGTCTTTCATGTTCATTTACATCCATATATAACTAAAGTATTGTTGAAAGTGGCGTTAAACACCATAAACCTTACTTAATAATTTAATTCTCAAATTTTGTTTGTTTGTTTGTTTGTATTGTTTGTTTAATTACCATAACCATTTATTGTAAATATGTTAGTGCTAATAGATAAATATTGAATATTGAATAAAATGAATAAAAAATACCACACTGTCGGAACAGTTCCTAATATCTAAAAGATAAATCGTAGAAACGGATGCAAAATCCATATCCCTAACACACATATACATGACAGCTCATTATACTGGATTGGTACATGCGCTTTAAAACAGGAGGCGTTATGATAGCAAATCATAATGCAGGTAGAATGTTTATTTCGATTCTGATATTTCTAAGAGTACACATACGGTAGTATACTTTGATTGGAAGACGGTAATTTATATTTACGTTTGTGGACAATGTCGTACACAATTTATGCTGCCGAGCAGACGATAATTCACCAACAGGTACATTTACGACGGGAAAGTCAGTCACATGAACCGGCGCATGTGCTAATGAGATTATACCTAAAGCGGTTAACACAACTGACGAGACATGATACAACCAATTCTACCAACACATGTATGTATATAATACGTTTATCTAATATATGGTAATACCGTTCTGACAGTCAAAACAGCTTAATGCGTCACAGATGGCGGATAAGTTACGCCACAACAAAACTATTAATTGATCAATCGCTGTCACTGTATGAATACACAACCATTGCTGTAGGTTTTTTGAGAGGATATTTTTGGTCTGCTATATCTTGCAATATTAAAGTAATGTTTTAAGCATCATTTTGAAGTATTTCATAATGGTATTCGACAATGTCACCGGCGTTCTCTTGCATTCCAAACGGATGATGTCACGAAAGTAATTCCGACTAAAGTACATCTTTCATCACACATATACATAATATATAATGTTTTGTATCTGATGGGTTGTATTTATTTGCTTAAATCCCGTATCTGTAGAGAATATACATAATATGATAGATAAAATTCAAGACTCAATCCTGATACAATGAAAGACGAAATGGTGATGCAATTTAGAAGAGCAGGAATATACCGAAGGACCTGTAAATCGAACGACAGACAACGCAATAACCAAAAGAAAGTGGACAACAAAACAAACAACGATCTACAAAACATTACACAGAAAACGAAAGATCAAGCAACTAAAACAATCTCCAGACAAATGAAGAAACAGTTGGCACTGTACGGTTTTTTATGCTGTCCTATTATGTGTCTTTAAGTTCTGAGTTCCGTGTTGTGATGTCCGTTACGATTTCCGCTTAAAAACGATAATCGGTTCGTCTTTACCTCCAGTTGTTTGTAGGAGGTTTCATGTATTATTTAAGTTATTTGTGTTTGCTTGCGTATAGCGGTGTCCAACACATATTGTGTTGCGTTTTTGTTTTGTTTTTCATCGTCTTGTGTACCCTATGTTTCCAGTTTCTCTGGATAGTCCATTTTTGATTGCCCTTTCGGTATTCTCTAACGTTTATTTAAGACAAAACCCATGGTACAACGATAAGACGACATCGGAGAATGTTATGACATCGACTAAGGTTTTGTAGGGCTACGTGAGCAAGAACATCCAGCAATTTGCAATAGTAACTATCGTACAATTAGAAACCATCCATATACATTTGTACTAGAATAAACATGCTTATGTTGTTACTCCATGGCTATCATTTTATTAAAATATTCTATAATACCTATGTGAAGGATTTATTTCAATTGTATTTTTCGTAAATTATGTTTCACAGTAATTTGCCTTAAACAAATGGTATAAAGATAACTACACTGCATGTGTATTCCGAATGACAGATAAAGATAACTACACTGCATGTGTATTCCGAATGACAGATTCCGTAGACATTATTGATGCCTGTTTTGTAGACAATATCAAGATTGTTGCATTGTTGTGTCAGGCATTGTGGCGACAGGTTTGATTTGCTTACCTCGATCTAGTGATAATTCCCCCACATCTTGATGTTCGACATTATTCTAACATTGACACTAATGTAAAGTGGATGTTGTACCTCGCGAATTTCACCATACCTTTCAGCTTGGTTTACAGGCACTCTTTATAGTTTAATTTGCTAGCTTTAGTCAAACTTGCTTCCAACCCAGCTTTTATTTTGTCATTTATAGCATAAATTCGATAAAAGTTTCAAAGAAATTGTTGACCATCACTGTTTTAATGTTCTTTTCATAATTCTGATTGTCAGAAAAGTGTCACTAAAGTTTACATGTTAGAACATTTGAAGTTACCAAATGTATAATTAGAAGCAGTGAATTGAAGAAGAATAGACAACACAATGGCGAAAAGAAAATGGAAAAATGGCACACAATGATCTACAAAACACTACTTAGAAATAAAAAATAATACCTGAAATATGTTCTAGTATTGCTGTAAATGTGCTACTCGACGGATTGAATATATAAGCAGCCAAAATTTGTTGCATTTGTAAATTCAGGTTTTCCATGTTATTATTTAAGTTACATAACGTCAAATATGCACAGATGAAACGTTTATCCACAGAACTAAAATGTGTCGTAGGTGACCTTTCACACTCATTCTAGGGTATGATTTCTGCTTATTGTTGAAGACCCTACTGTAACTGTGAAATGTAGAACAGTAATAAAAATAATGTTACTTTTACTTTTACTGTAGTCTAATTGTAAATCTGTATAGTCCCTTATGTTCATTACTGTACCGACAGTGTGGGCCGTTTTCGTTTATCAGTTTAATACATCCATATCTTTTTATGATGTTGTTAATCAAAACTCTCTCTCTCTCTCTCTCTCTCTCTCTCTCTTTGATAGCACATACCGAATGTTATATCAAGAAAATGTCCCGTAATTCTAAAAGTAAAAAAGAACGTTATATTCAACATGATTATCTTCTATAAGTAAGTAAATTCTTTTAAAAGGTGTATTCCAATGGCACAAAACTGAAAGTTGCTCCATCTAGTAAACAATAATTTAAAAAAAAATTGTAAATTTGTATAAAGTCGAGCGTCTTAAAGACATTTCAACGTTCCATGTTTGTCCTAAGGCTTGATTTGATGTTGAAGGTATCTGTTTATTACAGTCAATACAATGTTTCCGCTTGTGAGGTTCTCACTGGCAGGCCGTGTATTAGCTTTGTCAATTATATAGTACGGGATTATAAAACTAATAGGAGGTACATCCCAGCCTTTCATCATATCAATGCAAATTGCTGCGTGATTGGGACTCCCTGTGATGCTTTGGCTAATTGTGTTATTTGACTAGTTTCATATCTGATCATTTCGCCATTGTCTACGCCATCAATCTACTGCTGTTCGGGTATCATCTAATAATTACGTTCAGTAAAACGCATTACACTGCCTTAATGCTTTTTTTGAATTTCGTGTTTTTAACGCAACCAGAAAGACATGCTAATAACACGTTGTCATAGTTAGATTTTGATCAGGATTAAATATCACAGTTAAGCATTATATTAATGTGCCTAGTATACATACATCAAGCGAATTCAAACAACCCTCAACCGGTTAAACAGTCGTAACTCAAGATACAGCTACGAATTGCATGTTTTACTTAA
This sequence comes from Bathymodiolus brooksi, assembly GCA_963680875.1. Classification (NCBI taxonomy): domain Eukaryota; kingdom Metazoa; phylum Mollusca; class Bivalvia; order Mytilida; family Modiolidae; genus Bathymodiolus; species Bathymodiolus brooksi. The sequence goes on along the minus strand of OY804582.1, from coordinate 96,178,211 downwards.
ATAATATAACGTAAATTTGAAACGTACATATTTTCAAACGAATTAAGATCAGTCAAAATAAAGGGTGATTTAGATACACATACAAAACTAAGAACCCCCCACCCAATACTTTAAAATAAATTGATCATGATGCATCTATGTTTTTGTTTGGAATTCACATCTTTTCTTTTTCACCGAATGAACATGGGTCTGAAAATATTACGGAATGCGTTTGAAAGGGTTATTTCCCATTCATGTTTCACAAATGAGCATAATTTCGGAAAAAATGTGACCAATTACCCTTTATAAACAGGTTCAAAATATATGCACTACTCATTAAATGGATAAAATAAAACTGCCCTCTATAGACAGTGATTTGTTATTTACAGGTGCTCATTAAGACAGACTTTATTGTATTTAACATTAAGGTAAATAGTTTAGCCAACGTTCTATAATATTTCATTGAAGGATCTCTCTACGTCGATGATTTCTTAATAATAAATTGAAAAACAAAATATGCAACACTGTCAGAACAATTCCAAAATAAAATATCAAAACCGTAGAAAGAGTCAAAATATGAATAACATCGACCAACTGCAACTTTGTCTCAGCAGAAAAGGGTTTATGGGGAAAATATATCACCCATAACACACACACACGACTACGATATAACAGAAATATTGTTACAGTGGTGTTAGCCACCATTAATAAATAAATACATGTATATCCATGGTCTATGCCATTATATCGTTAGAGAAAGAATCTACAGATAAATTATTTATTTATTTTCAAATACAAATCGTCCTTTATCTTCCTATTTCAGGAAAATAGAAGGAAAATAAATCAAATACTAATCTCATGACAGTGAATTTAATGTTACCTACATGATGTGAGAAGACTCAGACATTCTTTTCAAAACTTACTTAAAAAATTAATAACAAATATAATCGGTTTTTTCTTGTTCAATTTGGAATTTACTAATCACGAATTTTGTTAATATAAACATCAGTAAATACCTCTGCAAAATCTCCAGCGATTTATATTCAAAATACCAGTTTCGTGCTGTTTAAATGAGCCCAAAGGAAAATTCGCCGCATTATTTCCCTGTGGATGACATGTGCTGACTGTAATCGACATCATTACTGTGACGCACGCGATTGTTGTCGTCTGCTCTCCGGGTAGCAATTAACGTTTAATCAAGTATGAATGACAATAAAGCCAATAGAGATACACATGTATTTGTATTATCTATTTTTTTTTGTATTACCATTTAACAATCTGTTTTTAATGCGAAAGTCAAACGAAGAGTTCCGAAGGTCCAAAATGATACAAGGGTAAATGAACAACCCAGGCACGCACACACACACGCACACGCACACACCAACACACAAAACAAAACCGCAACAAAGGTACAAATATAAATGTAGAACAAAGCATAAGATATAAAGCTCGAAAAACATAAACTCCCAAACGACCGGAAATGGGACCGTGATCTCCGGAGGAATTTATCCATTTTGTTTTCGTTTATCTGTGTTTCTATCTTATATGTACATTTTGTCGTTACACGTTCCTAAATGTTCTTGTGATTTGATGTTTCAGGTCTTTACATATAATGGGTTTGCATTTTTTATATACCATATTATATAAATAACACATAGCTGAGAGGGTGGTAGAGCAGATTGTTACCCCGAGAAATTCTTTGTCAACCGAGGCGAACAATGAAATTTCTAGGGGTAACAATCTGCTCTACCACCCTCTCAGCTATGTGTTATTTGTTTTATTATACGGAATGTTCTTTTCTCCTGTTTTCATTCTTTTTTATGATTTTGATGCCCTGAATTTCAATTGCTGTTGTCTTTAAATGTGTTAAACAGTGATATCGATGATGTGTAATAAATAAGATTACATACATTTTTTGTATTTGTTAATATTTTTCTGCCATTTTGGTGTATGTTTTATACAGATGGGTGTTCCTAAATGAAAAATGAGCAATTTAACAAACTTACTATTCCCCGAATATCTAGCTAATAAGTGTTTTATTATACCGAAAGAGACGTCAGATGCAAAATGATGGCTGAAGGTAAAATAATTGATGTGGCAGTAAAAAAGACAAGTCATTCAATACATTTGCCAAAACAAAGTCACCAGACAAAAAGTCAGGAATTTCCGGAACATTTTCATTCCTTCACCGATATTATTTTTCAATTTAAATTCCGACTTTGATTAACCGATCTTTTAAATCGCGCAATTGACTCAGACATAAAAGTTTTAAATCGAGAGGGTGATCGACTAAATTATCACACTCTGCCATGTGATAGACTAAATTGGCACACGCTCCTTAACCAATGAGAAGACAGGAAATTTACATGAAGTATAATAATACATAATCACTTGTAATGTTGTTGAGAAGTTCAAGTTGTCACGATCTTTTCCCCGAGTTTCTCTTATTGCAGAACGTAGAAAACATAGCCACAATTCAGAGAATTATATCAGTTCTCGGATTTATTTCGCTTATTTTCATTGGAAGTGGTAAATGTAATGTAAAATATCAGCCAATTGAAATGAAAATAAACGAAAATATCTCGTAAACATTTATTTGCTAAAAATAAGAAACTGTAGTCCATTGCCAGGACCCGTGTGGCTCAATGAGTTAGGTAGCTGGATTACCTAGCAACCCATTCAAGCCTATCACTAATACGGCGTGGGTTCGCGCCCGGCTTTGTAAATTACAAAAAAGGTGCACTCGACTCGCAACCGCAAGTGATAAAGTTTACCAGTTGCTTGCCCATGATCGGCTGTTCTCTCCGGGTACTCCGGCTTCTTCCACCACTAAACTAAAACTGTTCGCCATGATATACCTGAAATATTGCTGTAAGTGGCGTTAAACACCAAAAATCAATCAAATCAATCAATCAATCCATTGCCATCTTAAAAAAAAGAAAGATTGGTTTTGGAAATGGGCAAGATTCCGTATCCCGGTTTTTACTGTGGTTCGTGTTACTCGATCTTTACTTTTATGTGTAATGTTTTGTAGATCGTCTGTCCTTCTTCGATTTCCGGATTCTGATGACCTCCATTGGTTTCTTTAAACTCTTCTTATTAATCTATCCATCTGTGTGTTGGTACACATGAACTTATCTTTGTGTTTGTGATGAGGAAAACTACTATATACATTATACAATAATTAGAAAAACCTGTCGGCTGATGACCAGTCATATTTGTTTGAATAATCAAAAACTTGAAGATGGGAGTATCATAAATTACAGATATATCCTCCATTATATCCAGTTTATTAATTCAAACATAGTAACGCAATTAACAGTAACATAAAAGTAGAGGTCTGGCACGCTCTTCCTATTTCTTAGATGATCTAAAGATATGATAGACAAGGGAGCTTTATGTTTCTGTATTTTCTCTTCTTGTCATAACTAATTACTTTCACTGCGTATAATGATGATTAAGTTGTATTTTTATGCATTTTTACTCCACGTCAAGTGGCGAGAAATAAACCTGTTTTTACAAGACGACGAATAACTGCATGTCCAAAGGAAATTATTTTTTTTTCTTTATCGGCAGAAAGCTAGCTTCACTACATTCATTGTGTCTAGCTTGATGTAGGAGTAGGTCGTGACCTTGTTTAAATATCATGTCTTACATTTTGCATAGGATTGAAAAGCCATTCGACTATTATTTTCATGTGCAGCATGTCCCCTCTTGTAAGGCATCTGCTATCAACAGTCACCCTATTAACAGATCAGATTTGAGATATACTGGAATAGTCAATAAAACTAAAAAATGCATCCCCTATGGAAGGCAATTCCTCTTATAAGACCACTTCGTCATTGCAGTAGGGGTGGCCTTATAAATGGAGGGGGTGGGGGTGGGGGTGGAGGGGGAACTACTGTATTATTTTCCTTATTGGCAGAAAGCTGGCTTCACTATATTCAGGGGCGGATCCGGGGGGGCGCACCCGGCGCGCGCCCCCCCTAAAATTGGAAAAAATAAGATTTTTTGGCGTTAAATCGTGATTTTTCACACGAAATACCCCAAAAATTTTCGCGCCTCCCTCCGTTCGGCGCAATTTTTTTAAGTGCGGCCCCCCCTAACTTGAAATCCTGGATCCGCCCATGATATTCATTGTGTCTATAGCCTGATGGTGTAGGAGTAGGTTGTGACCTTGTTTAAATATCATGTCTTACATGTTGCATAGGATTAAACAGCTATTCGATTTTGTTCATGTAAAGTATGCCCCCTTTTATAAGGCACCTCATACAACAGGTCACCATGTAATCAGAATAGTCAATGAAACTAATCTCCTCTCCAAGAAAATGTATTCCTCTTATATAAGACCACGCCCTCATTACAGAAGGGGTGGCCTTATAAGGGAGCTACTGTTTTTGGTTTTGTATTCCAACCTAATAAAGAACGCATCGATGGGTCAATTGTTAGTGTTATCGCCTGGAGTGCGGTGATCATAAAACAACATGTCTGTCTACCCACAGACTGTTGTTTCATTGAGTTCGCACTCAAAAAATAAAAACTAAACGTGTTTTTTTCTAGTACAAACGGACATCATTATCATCTCATCGAATGTAACTTGTTCTCGCCGTGATCTAGCCGAAAATTGCTCGTTTGGCGTTAAACAACAATATTTTTCTCACTCTAACATAACGAATATGTACCCCGAGATGTGACGCTCCTTGTTATATAGTGGATGTACACTTTATTCAATAAATTCATTGTGTTTTAATACGAAAAAAAACCCAATTATAAAATCAAATTTATAAGAAACAGTCTTGGAAAGTGGATTGTAAAGGACAAGTTTGCTAAATGTCGACTCCACAATATGCTGACCTATTTGAACTGTACATCTGCAAGCTACCCTGTCGATTGTGATATGTACTTGATACAATTTATTTGTATTTTAAAGGTTATCAGTAACTTACGGATTTTCGGGGGTTTCTTCTTAGTATTTTCATTTACTTTAAAAATCAAAAATTAGAAAATATAAATAAAAAAATGGCCGCCTTAAAATATAACTGAAATTCTTTTGAAAATAGCGTTAAACAATGATATTTTAATATATATTTTTATATCATATTTGTAATTTCCAGTTATTTAAAATTGCACTTTACGAATATTTATAAGTAATAAAAATGTAGATATAAAAATTAGTGTGCATGACGCGTTTCGGGAATAACCTTCAATATTATATACTGTCTTGTCATTTCTATGTTAGAAAAAAAAATCTTACAATTTCATCATAAAACGGAAATGTTGTTTTCTCAGATGAATAATTGAAGAAGAAAGAGTAGAACTTGAGTTAATTAGAAAGACAGATCGTCCCACATTTCCGGGATTCTGTCACCTTGGACGGTGACGCCATCTGTCAAGTGTGAAGGAATGAGACTTTAAATTACAAATTGAAATGAATATAATCTTGAAAATAGTTTTTACTCCTGGTAACTAGTGAGAGACTATACAAACATAATCGAGTAATAATTTTATGGACTAAGACAATAACAAGCCGACATTTGCATAAATACATACAATTTTAATTGCAGATTATTTTGGTAAGTCTCCTATGTCATATCCAGATCATGAAATACATTCTCCCGATCAATAGTTTATTTCCTGATATTATTATTCAAAAAACAAAAACCGAAACCAAGCTTGCGAAAATTCACATAATAGTTTCGCAGTAAATACTATCATTAAATTGATTGGGTAGGTTATTGATTTAGTGCGGGATGTGTATAATCAGGAGAACTATCTCGTTGTAATTATCTTCAATTTCACTATATCAAACAGTAATTAGAAATCATTTAAGCATGATAAAACGTGCCTTAATTTGACAGTATGGTTCTGATATCGGTAAATTTCCATTTAAACATAGCCCTAATCTTTCGAAAATTGCAATTTTCTAATACAGTATGGTAACAATTTTCTTTAACTTAATAGAATTGACTACCATCTATAAATCATGGGTATGCAGAAGGGTTAATTAAGAAATGTATTTTTCATATCAAATTCCTACGTGGGAAAATTTAGTACTTCATGATTTAAGCAAGTGTGCAACCTAAAAATGGCGTATTTGTTTTTGAAGTTGATAATATTTATGTCACGATGGACTTTTTGTTACTAGTTTTCACCCATTGTATGCACATTGCGAATATGTAATATTATATTTTGAGATAATAAGCTTTAAAATAAATGTATGTGGCAAGGTAGCTTAAAGCAACATTTACGGGTGTGGGGCATGAATTGCTTTTCTTTCCGGATGACATAAGTTCACTCCCAAATTTTAGCGGGGTTAGTGTTGCTCGATCCTTAGTTTTCTGTGCGATGCTTTTTTTTTTATACTATTCCATTGTGTTGTCTGTCTTTCAATTTACGGTTTTCGGTTACCCCTTTGGTATTCAACATTTTTCTCAAATTATGTAATGTACCCAAGTATTGAACTTCACCAATTTACATACTGAATTGTTTCAACACTTTTAAACTTTTAATTAAAGAGATCGTTTCTGTTTAAATTTAAGCTTGTCGAGACCGATTTACTTTAATTACTGTTACAATTAGTGGAATTTCAACATAGCTACACTCAGATTATAATTTGATGAAAGGGGGATTGATGTGACTGTATGTTAGCTCGTTGGCTCAACGTTGGTGGTATTTCAGGCAATTTTCCTTACAAACTCTTTTGTATTTTTAGGCTAACTGCAGAGTACATGCCTCATGAAAATGAAACAATGCAGGCAAATTTACCATCAAAGCATTAATGAATTATTCATCATTATTGCATTTATTCTGTCTAAAATATTAAATATTTTAACAAAATTATCAGGTAAATATATGTTACCTGTACTATAACAATCCTATACACAGTGTCAGCTTTTGCCGCCACTTTGCCGACCGTCGCACGTTACAATGATATCACACTTCAACTTTCGCTTTGTATGTTTGAACTTCTGTCAGATCCTTTCAACTTTCCTGTCTTTAGTTTTATTTGCACAATCGCAGGGACTCTAATATGGTTTGATACGATATTTGGCGTTGACCGGTTATTTGTTTTTTTTCTTATCACCATTGAATTCAGGATTATATCAATTAATTATTTTTTTACCTTTGAACATGCGGGTCAAATTAATAACTAATCACTAAGGTTAAGGTCACCTTCCATACGATTTGTATGATTGTGACCTTAAATGGTCTTCTACATAAGTTGAGCATATAAGTATGTATCATGTCTAATATAATAGTGAGGCTTTAATGTATGTACGGTGTAGATTTTGTGTAGAGACTCCATACACACAGCTTATTCAATAAATATCAAATTAATGATTCCAAGAAAGGCTTGAAGATATCAAATGGGAAATCAGAGGCCGTATATCAAAAATGATACTCAATGGGAAATCAGAGGCCGTATATCAAAAGAGATACCCAAATGAGAAATCAGAGGCCGTATATCAAAAAAGATACCTAAATGAGAAATCAGAGGCCATATATCGAAAAAGATACCCAAATGAGAAATCAGAGGCCGTATTTCGAAAAAGATACCCAAATGAGAAATCAGAGGTCGTATATCGAAAAAGGATAGACAATACAATTGTCAAAAAATACCCAATGGGAAATCAGAGGCCGTATATCGAAAAAGGATAGACAATACAATGGCCAAAAGATACCAAATGGGAAATCAGAGGCCGTATATCGAAAAAGGATAGACAATGGAATGACCAAAAGATACCCAATGGGAAATCAGAGGCCGTGCGTCGAAAAAGGATAGACAATACAATGGCCAAAAGATACCCAATGGAAAATCAGAGGCTGTATATAAAAAAAGGATAGACAATACAATGGCCAAAAGATACCCAATGGGAAATCAGAGGCCGTATATCAAAAAAGGATAGACAATGCAATGGCCAAAAGATACCCAATGGGAAATCAGAGGCCGTATATCACAAAAGGATAGACAATACAATGGCCAAATAATACCAAATGGGAAACCAGAGGTCGTACGTCGAAAAAGGATTGACAATACAATGGCCAAAAGATACCCAATGGGAAATCAGAGGCCGTACGTCGAAAAAGGATAGAAAATACAATGGCCAAAAGATACCCAATGGGAAATCAGAGGTCGTATATCGAAAAAGGATAGACAATACAATGACCAAAAGATACCCAATGGGAAATCAGAGGCCGTACGTCGAAAAAGATAGACAATACAATGGCCAAAAGATACCTAATGGAAAATCAGAGGCCGTATATCAAAAAAGGATAGACAATACAATGACCAAAAGATACCCAATGGGAAATCAGAGGCCGTATATCAGAAAAGGATAGACAATACAATGGCCAAAAGATACCCAATGGGAAATCAGAGGCCGTATATCAAAAAAGGATAGACAATGCAATGGCCAAAAGATACCCAATGGGAAATCAGAGGCCATATATCAAAAAAGGATAGACAATACAATGGCCAAAAGATACCAAATGGGAAATCAGAGGCCGTACGTCGAAAAAGGATAGAAAATACAATGGCCAAAAGATACCCAATGGGAAATCAGAGGCCGTACGTCGAAAAAGGATAGAAAATACAATGGCCAAAAGATACCCAATGGGAAATCAGAGGCCGTACGTCGAAAAAGGATAGAAAATACAATGGCCAAAAGATACCCAATGGGAAATCAGAGGCCGTACGTCGAAAAAGGATAGAAAATACAATGGCCAAAAGATACCCAATGGGAAATCAGAGGCCGTACGTCGAAAAAGGATAGAAAATACAATGGCCAAAAGATACCCAATGGGAAATCAGAGGTCGTATATCGAAAAAGGATAGACAATACAATGGCCAAAAAATTCCAAATGGGAAATCAGAGGCCGTACGTCGAAAAAGGATAGAAAATACAATGACCAAAAGATACCTAATGGGAAATCAGAGGCCGTATATCAGAAAAGGATAGACAATACAATGGCCAAAAGATACCCAATGGGAAATCAGAGGCCGTATATCAAAAAAGGATAGACAATGCAATGGCCAAAAGATACCCAATGGGAAATCAGAGGCCGTATATCACAAAAGGATAGACAATACAATGGCCAAAAGATACCCAATGGGAAATCAGAGGTCGTATATCGAAAAAAGAAAGACAATACAATGGCCAACAGATACCAAATGGGAAATCAGAAGAAAAAAGATAGACAATACAATGGCCAAAAGATACCAAATGGGAAATCAGAGGCTGTATGTCGAAAAAGGATAGACAATACAATGGCCAAAAGATACCCAATGGGAAATCAGAGGCCGTATATAAAAAGGATAGACAATGCAAAGGCCAAAAGATACCCAATGGCAACGGGAAATCAGAGGCCGTATATCGAAAAAGGATAGACAATACAATGGCCAAAAGATACTCAATGGGAAATCAGAGGCCGTACGTCGAAAAAGGATAACAATACAATGGCCCAAAGATACCCAATGGGAAATCAGAGGCAGTACGTCGAAAAAGGATAGATAATACAATGGCCAAAAGATACCCAATGGGAAATCAGAGGCCGTACGTCGAAAAAGGATAGAAAATACAATGGCCAAAATATACCCGATGGGAAATCAGAGGCCGTACGTCGAAAAAGAATAGACAATACAATGGTCAGAAGATACCCAATGGGAAATCAGAGGCCGTACGTCGAAAAAGGATAGACAATACAATGGCCAAAAGATACCCAATGTGAAATCAGAGGTCGTACGTCGAAAAAGCATAGACAATGCAATGGCCAAAAGATACCCAATGGGAAATCAGAGGCCATACGTCGAAAAAGGATAGACAATACAATGGCCAAAAGATTCCCAATGGGAAATCAGAGGCCGTACGTCGAAAAAGGATAGACAATACAATGGCCAAAAGATATCCAATGGGAAATCAGAGGCCGTAGGTCGAAAAAGGATAGACAATACAATGGCCAAAAGATACCCAATGGGAAATCCGAGGCCGTACGTCGAAAAAGGATAGACAATACAATGGCCAAAAGGACAAGCAATGATCAACAAAACACTAAGCAGAAAACTAAAGGTTGAGCAACACGAACCCAACAAAAAGCGGGAATTGTAATATGTATGCAGCATGTGTCCTCAACAGTATACATATGATAAACTTGTATACTATTCTTCTAATGGACACTTTCTTGTTTTTTGTTTTTTTGTTTTACATCTTAAAGATTAATGATCATTTTTCCTGCTACATCATGACGAGAACACCTTACTTCTGAATGAGATAAAGATGTCTGCGTTGGACCCACATATTTTATTTATTTTGTTAATAGTTCAATGTCACCGAGACAAGAGCTCGTTGATAGACTTGTCGCACCACCGAACCGACATGTCCTGATTCAAGGCCGATAAGACTTTACTCTCATTGGTTTTGGTCTGGTTTGGAAAAAGGAACTTGGATATTCTGCTTAGCATACCAAGTCGAGCATCTCTGCGCCTACAGCCTCAAGACTGTGCCAGTTTAAATGTTGTAACATATCACAAACACTTGATGTGTTTCGTTGTCTGTTTCTGACAAACCCGGACAATCCCCTACATCGGACCATTTCTAACTGACCAATTTCGCCTTCATTATAGGGTTCGATATTAGTGGATCAAGAAAACTTAGAAAAGAGGTCATCATTGGTAATTGATAAGAAATGACTTCATTACATTGTACATAATACACCTAAAGAAATGTAAAGAAAAATTCCTGTGTGTTCTGTTGTACATATTTTTGAAACATTACAAAATTACTAATGAAGACTTTAGTTTGTGCTAATTGAGATAAATGTTTATATTTGACAAATGAGATACTTTATCAATTTTGACAAGAGTAGTATTGCTTTGTGTATTTTTTTTATATCTTACAATTGATATACTAAGTATGGTATGCAATTGAGAAATTTTGAGTATTTTGTTTTAAATGATACAATAGATATATGGTTACACAATTGCGAAAATCTGAAAATAAACGATTATTATAGTACCGTTTCCACAATAAGGCAACATAAATGTACAATTTGGAATGCGATAAAGTCCGAAAATAAAATAGTTAACTGATGCGTTCGAATCAAATGTGAGATACATGTACATGGAGGGTTTTATTGTATTGGAAAAAATAATGAAAATAAACCTCTGAACAGACCAAAATAGCTCTGAAATTTTGATGCCTTGTGTTATGTTCTTTGCCTAAGTGACCTTTAACCCTTATATGGGGGAGGGGTGGATATGTTTTTTCTTCTCCACACATTTGTTGTCACACTAAACCAAAATTTTACTATTTATTTTTTCGGATTTGAATTTTTTTTTTTTTTTTTAGAAATTTGTTGAAAACTGCAAAGTCAGGCTATTTCTGTTTTGTATCTTTCATATCAATTATTCTTTTCTATGCAATGGAGACAGAACCACCCCCCCCCCCCCTCCCCCAGTTAAAATAGTCGTTCTCTAATCAATATGGCGATTGGAATAAATATATTTCGGTGCCATGAATTTGAAGCCATATGATTCCAAGCAGATTGGCATGAGACTGCTTTCATCAATTATTTAGTACAGAACATTTAAAAAGCATGTGATATGCAGCATTTTGACGTTAACGTCGTCTATCAACCAGCAGTGGCATATTTATTATGATATAATCTGAGTTGTTAAAGGCTTTTTTTTAACTATAGCTAATCACTAATAATAAAAGTCGAAGACATACTTCTGTTGTTGATACATAAAACAACAACAACATGCCATATCAGTAGTTTCGTCATCATAGAGATTAAGGAACAAACCTCTTCTCTATATGTGAGGGTTGGTATTTTTACTCACATGTGGTAAGTTAAACTGTCCATATTATGCAAGGGTTGCCAAGTTACTCACACGTGGAAAACACTTACATGACTGCATCATTTCACTAAAAGGGAAGTTTTGGGTCCATATAACTAGTTTAACCCCGCCACGTTTTATTGTCGTATCTGTACCAAGCCAGGAAAGTGAGCGGTCATGTATTTGTGTGTTGGGGGTAACGATTTTGCTGTTTGATTTTTGGAATTATTCCAACGTTGTGGTATTGTTTTTCATTTAATTTTATATGATAATTCTGCTTTCCAATATTTTCACTATCACCTTGACCTTACTAAATTAGATATCTACATTTTTATTCAAATACAGTCGAATACCTCACTGCTGTAGAAATTAAAGAATATATATTTGAATGGAAAATTTAAGCATTTCACAACTCGCTGTTTCGAACACGGATTACTCTATATTCATGGAAAACGTAAGATTGTTTCTATGAGAGTGGAGGACCTATGTCATATCTCAAACCCCTAGGATTGCATTAGACACTTGCAATTATGTCATATCTGATTTAATTTTGAATTTGCACTTAATATCCCAGTGTTCCAGAACAATAATAATTATTTATCTCAGTTTTTATGATATCACAAATGTATATAAAAATCACAATAAATCTACAGGCATGTTTAGCATAGGAGACAGGGAAAGATAATATCCTTTGATTTCATGTAAATCATACATAAAGTCTGCAACTGTATAAGATTTTAATTGAGAAAGTTCAGTATATTATAATGTTATGCTGTCCTGTATATCGTCAGGACGACAGTAGTGGAGGCTTGTTTGTGATTACCGACAATGATAAACTGTAGTAATCCTTCTTTGGTGTTCCTGTCATTGAATTCTTTATTGCATGCAGATATTATTGCAGTTTGGAAATTTCATGATTTTATTTTTGCATATTAATTTTATCAGAGAAAAAAAGCAAAAACCTTTTGGGAAGTCTTAAATGATAGCTCACATACATGTGTAATAAAATGTTATTTAAAACTCGATAAAACAAAACTATAATAAAAACGTAGATATCAAATTTAGCACAAACGACGCGTTTCCGGAATATCTTCATCCGGTACACTTCATGTCAAAAGATTGAAAAACCCAAATATCTTGTTCAATATTAAAAAAAGTGCTTGTTTTGACATCCTGAATAGTATTTCCATTACTTGGAAGGCAACATGACTCAATATTATTTGTGATGTACGATAAAAATATCCCTGCATCCTGCTTATTATGAATGATGTCAAGCTAAGTTATTAAAATATCAGCGTTATATGAATGTGGTCTAAAGTCTGCGAATTGATTAAGTCTATGTATACAGTTATATGTATATATTTTTTCTTTTTCACAAAATGACAAATAAAAAATAAAGTCTCCATGAGGTGTATTACTCATTTCAACAATGGTAGTTATTTACTTAAACACAGCCATTTATAATAAGCTTATATGTAAATACCATTTTTCTAAAAAGACAAAACTATTATAAAGACAGGAGAGTGCAGAAATGTTATGTTTTTAACTAATAGAAACGTAGAAATCTAATTTGATGCGCTCGGAATATCTAGAATATCCCTCATCAGCTCAGCTCAAGGCCAAAAGATTGGAAAACCAAATTATCTAAAAGTTTTTGGGAACAAGAAGATCAAAGGATCTAAACAGGATAACAAAAATCGTCTGAGGTCACTTATACCTGAAGGCGGAGAATCTTAATTTAATAATAATTATTGATTGGAAATTTTATATTGCTTGGAATATATTAATTAGTAAAATTTATAAAGTCAAATGAACTAAATAGAACCTAGAGTGCCACTGAATTAGCTTCGATGGCTTTTTGTTATTGACTTAAAACAGGTTTTAATGTCTCCAATTATTAAAGTATGTATCTTTAATTTCTACCGAACAATTTAGAAAAAAATATACATCTGTTCAAGATTTTCAAAATAAATAAAACTTTGAAAAATGTAAATAAATCCTTTTCAATAATTCATTGCTTTTCAGATGACAATCATTCTAGCTGTTCATTTAGCTACAACACTTTGAAGTTTGAAATTAATTATTTGAATGTGAAGCATCCCCTTTCTGTCACTGGAAAAAAAAAGTATTTCAATTATAGCATTTAATTCATAAATATGATATGAGTGACGCCCATCTCTTTCACTGTGTAAAGATAACCGTAGGACCTATAATTAGTGTGACTACAGAATGAAGATAAATGTACCGTGTGGTCTGTGAATAGCATTATTTAAAAGGTGATCGATTTTTGATGGCAGTGTTGAAAATTTATGGTGATAATTATGCATAGTAATACTATGTAACTAGTGTTTATGTGACAGTGTGTATTTAAGGACATATTCAATTTTACTGTTGTTCTCTACGAACCGACAGCTCCATCTTATGTTTTGTGTCCGTTATTCATGATAATCTGTTCATCTTTAAAAAAAGGAATGTCAAAATGTAAATTTGCTTAACTCTGAATTATCCAGATGATAAGATATACAATTTCGAAAATAGAAAAGAGAAAAAAAAACAACAAACAAGCAAATAACAAACAAACAATCAAACAATAAAAAAACAAACAAAAACAAAAAAACAAACAAAAACAAAAAACCAAACAAACAAACAAATTAAATAAATAATAACACTGGAATAGGTTTGTATGTGTATGTAAATATGAAGAATAGAAACGGTCTTTTTATTTTCAAACAATAAACATCATGTAACGACTAAACTACATGTAGATTGGAAAACGGCATGGTCAACGTCAATATTCCCCAGGTTTGTTCATAATTAGTTCATGAATGCTAATATTGAATTGCTATCTTTGGTTTTCTTGCTCCCAAAGATGTTTTAAAATTAATTGGCTTTCTAATATTCTGTCTTTGAGCGTCACCTGATGAAAGTTATTCTAGATACGCGTCGTGCGCATTAAATTGGATATCTACGTTTTCATTATAACAACATGCTGTGTCAGCACATTTAAGCTAAAGGCGAACTAAGCCACATTTATTCTTTTAATAACAGCGTAGATATCTAATTTAGTGCATCACATGACACGTTTCAGGAATAATCTTCATCAGTACACTCAGAATAGAGACTACAATATAACACCAGAATAAAGACATAAAGGATTCGGAAACAAGATTATAATGGCGTATACTAATCTGTAAGCTTGCAAATAGGTAAAAACTATATAGCAATATTGGACAGAGGAGCTACTTCACGTGTTCCAATGGGGCCGTCTTATGGTTGTTGAATTTACAACTACAACGTACCTGTGTAGTCAGTGCCTATCACCACTAAAGTTATGAGGTGGAACCACGTTCATAGCGAGGTGTACTCGATACAACAATATATGATAAAGTTTGTCAGTGACTTGCGACAGGTCAGTCGTTCTGGGTACTCCGGTTTCCTCCACCAATAAAAGATAATTATCCATTTCATGTTTTCTTTTGATTTCTGAATACAATTTGTCTTATGAAAACTGACGAAACTGAAGAGTTTTTTGTTGCTGAGAATGGTGAACAAAAATTATTGGTAATTATTTCCATTTTTCACTTTAGAGATACATGCAATGTTTTTGTAAGGTAAAAATAAAGCCTTTTTCAGATATTCTTAGTTTTTCGATTTATAATTTGTGACTCTGCTCATAGCAACTTTTTTCCCACTGAAATTAACAGTTCCTAAATAATGTAATTATTATCAAAACAAAGATTCTCATTTCACTATCATAGGTGCCCTCAGCCAGTTTGGCTGTCCTAGGTCCTTTGGTTTTATTGCTCCCAAAAACTATGAATAATTTGACTTTCTAATCTTTCGGTTTTGAGCCGTACCTGATGAAGCTTAGGAAAGTGAGGGTTATGTATTTGTGTATTAGGGGTAACTAATCTTTCGGTTTTGAGCCGTACCTGATGAAGTTTAGGAAAGTGAGGGTTATGTATTTGTGTATTAGGGGTAACTAATCTTTCGGTTTTGAGCTGTACCTGATGAAGTTTAGGAAAGTGAGGGCTATGTATTTGTGCATTAGGGGTTCTAATCTTTCGGTTTTGAGCTGTACCTGATGAAGTTTAGGAAAGTGAGGGTTATGTATTTGTTTATTAGAGGTAACTAATCTTTCGGTTTTGAGCCGTACCTGATGAAGTTTAGTAAAGTGAGGGCTATGTATTTGTGTATTAGGGGTAACTAATCTTTCGGTTTTGAGCCGTACCTGATGAAGTTTAGTAAAGTGAGGATTATGTATTTATGTATTAGGGGTAACTAATCTTTCGGTTTTGAGCTGTACCTGATGAAGTTTAGGAAAGTGAGGGTTATGTATTTGTTTATTAGGGGTAACTAATCTTTCGGTTTTGAGCCGTACCTGATGAAGTTTAGGAAAGTGAGGGCTATGTATTTGTGTATTAGGGGTTCTAATCTTTCGGTTTTGAGCTGTACCTGATGAAGTTTAGGAAAGTGAGGGCTATGTATTTGTGTATTAGGGGTTCTAATCTTTCGGTTTTGAGCCGTACCTGATGAAGTTTAGGAAAGTGAGGGTTATGTATTTGTTTATTAGAGGTAACTAATCTTTCGGTTTTGAGCCGTACCTGATGAAGTTTAGTAAAGTGAGGATTATGTATTTGTGTATTAGGGGTAACTAATCTTTCGGTTTTGAGCCGTACCTGATGAAGTTTAGTAAAGTGAGGATTATGTATTTATGTATTAGGGGTAACTAATCTTTCGGTTTTGAGCCGTACCTGATGAAGTTTAGGAAAGTGAGGATTATGTATTTGTGTATTAGGGGTAACTAATCTTTCGGTTTTTAGCCGTACCTGATGAAGTTTAGTAAAGTGAGGATTATGTATTTATGTATTAGGGGTAACTAATCTTTCGGTTTTGAGCTGTACCTGATGAAGTTTAGTAAAGTGAGGGTTATGCATTTATGCATTAGGGGTAACAATTTTGCATCTGTTTTTTCTGATTTGTCGACTGGAATTTTGGAACTGTTCCGACAGTGGTATTTTTTACTTTTTATTTCATTTTTAACAGAATTGTGATATGGCATTGATTTTTTTGTTAGGAGTGAGCGTTGTTAGTGGGTATCAATGTCGCCTCTATCTACGATTTTTCGATTGGCTTTTCGAACTGTGGCGACAGTGTGTTATTTTGTGTTTTTCATGTTAATCTATGACTGTGAACAGACTATAAAATGTATTCCTAGTACACGTGTACAGACATATATACTACATGTATATATATATATATACTATCCAAGGATTCGATGATTTATAATTAACACTGCGTCTTTATAAATCAAACAATGTTCTATTTGATCAACATAAAATATACATATATAGTACCACACGAGTAGAACAGCAATAAAAATGGTCACCAATATAAACCATGTATTTTATAATCTTTATTGGCAAATAACAATCTCATGAGTCGAACAAAAAAGTACAATTACAATGAAAACGTAGATATCAAATTTAGTGCGCACACGACGCGTTTCTGGAATAACCTTCATCAGGTACACTCAAAAGCGAAAGACTGGAAAACCAAATAATTTAAAGTTTTGTGAGCAGTAACAATTATATTTACATATCAAACAGATTATGTAATACTTACCAAGCTAGGAAATGAGCAGTGTGGTGTATGTGTGTTAGGGGTATCAATTTACCCTCATTTCTACTATTTTTCGATTGGATATTGATATTGTGACAGTGTGGTATTATTTGTTTTATTTTATTTTATTTTATTTTATTGCAATAATATAAGCATGGTATCATGAGAATCTAGAGAAAATGTGTTAATAGAAAGCCTTATATAAGTGCGTAAAGTTACTCTTTTATATTTCAATCAATATATGAAATCGATCTTTTGAAAATAAGACAGAGAATTCCGTGGCAGCGATCGTATGGTAGATTGAACTACATCTTCATATTCAATTGGTACTGATCACCAATAAAGTGTTCAAGGTAGATTTCCATCGACGTCAACGTCTAACTGAATACAATCTTACTTGATAATGCTTGCCAAAGACCAGTGCCAGTAATTTTCAGTAGCCTTGTTTATGTAATACGGTTTCCTACACCAGTCAGTTAGAATAGTCAGTACTTCGGCGTGCACTCGCATGGTTTATTAGAAAAGTTTGAAAATACATAGAGGTAATCAAAATCCGTAAATCGAAGAAAATGATATATAACACAATGGCCAAAAGGACAAACAATGATCTACAAAACACTACACAGAAAACTAAAGATCAAGCCACACGAACTCCATTAAAGGCGTGGGGCGAACTCAGGTGCTCCGGAAGGGGTAGCATATATATTTATCATTGACATTTACGATTCCTATATAATGTAATTCATCAAAACTAAAGTCGATCCTAGGTAACTGTAGCTGATGTTTGGCGATCCTAGGTAACTGTAGCTGGTGTTTGGAGATCCTAGGTAACTGTAGCTGATGTTTGGCGATCCTAGGTAACTGTAGCTGGTGTTTGGCAATCCTAGGTAACTGTAGCTGATGTTTGGCGATCCTAGGTAACTGTAGCTGGTGTTTGGCGATCCTAGGTAACTGTAGCTGGTGTTTGGCGATCCTAGGTAACTATAGATGATGTTTGGAGATCCTAGGTAACTGTAGCTGATGTTTGGCGATCCTAGGTAACTGTAGCTGGTGTTTGGCGATCCTAGGTAACTGTAGCTGATGTTTGGCGATCCTAGGTAACTGTAGATGGTGTTTGGCGATCCTAGGTAACTGTAGCTGGTGTTTGGAGATCCTAGGTAACTGTAGCTGATGTTTGGAGATCCTAGGTAGCTGTAGCTGGTGTTTGGCGATCCTAGGTAACTGTAGCTGATGTTTGGCGATCCTAGGTAACTGTAGCTGATGTTTGGAGATCCTAGGTAACTGTAGCTGGTGTTTGGCGATCCTAGGTAACTGTAGCTGGTGTTTGGAGATCCTAGGTAACTGTAGCTGGTGTTTGGAGATCCTAGGTAACTGTAGCTGGTGTTTGGCGATCCTAGGTAACTGTAGCTGGTGTTTGGAGATCCTAGGTAACTGTAGCTGGTGTTTGGAGATCCTAGGTAACTGTAACTGATGTTTGGAGATCCTAGGTAACTGTAGCTGATGTTTGGAGATCCTGGGTAACTGTAGCTGGTGTTTGGAGATCCTAGGTAACTGTAGCTGGTGTTTGGAGATCCTAGGTAACTGTAGCTGATGTTTGGAGATCCTAGGTAACTGTAGCTGGTGTTTGGCGATCCTAGGTAACTGTAGCTGATGTTTGGAGATCCTAGGTAACTGTAGCTGGTGTTTGGCGATCCTAGGTAACTGTAGCTGATGTTTGGAGATCCTAGGTAACTGTAGCTGATGTTTGGAGATCCTATGTAACTGTAGCTGATGTTTGGCTATCCTTTAGCCTCTACAATTTACTTGTTCCGATAGACTTTTAAATAATTTAGCTTTACAATGTTTTGACCACGAGCGAACTCAATGAAGGCTAATTCAGAAAGTCGTTGTGCAGACTGGTGTGGGTTCAAATCCCGTCGAGGGAAGAACAAAAATTTGACAGCTCCAAAATCTAATTCTAACACTGTTTGGTTTCATTTTCAGACGTATATATACACTGGACAAAAAAAGTTAAGGATCATATTTTATAAATTGTTTTATTCTTAACAAATAATAATAATTTTCAAAATAAATATGATTCAACAATCAATAACAATAAACGAATCCATCTTCATTGTGTTTATCAAAAATCATTGAAGCATTAAGTGGGAGCAGCTTCGAATGTCAAATACCCCTGAAAAACAGAATGGAAAACAACACCGTGTTAGGGTGGAACGTTCACAGTTTGTCCGTTAAACAGTCTGAGAAGCTCTTCAGTAGGCAGTATGCCCACCACGAACCCGAATTACTGCGCGACAACGTATCTGCATGATACGGATAAGTCTCCTGAAGCAGAGTTGTGGCAATCTTGTCCACTCTTCAATCAGTGCAACTGAAAGCTCCTGTCGGTTGTTTGGGAGTATCGGATGTGTAGAAAAGGCCTTCTGTAGCATGTCCCAGGCATGTTCAATCGAATTCATGTCCGGTGAACAACTTGGCCACTCCATTCGCTCGATCGTTTCATTCTCAAGGTAATCAGTCACTACACGAGCTCTGTGAGGACGAGCATTGTCATCCATTAAAATGAAACCGTCACCAACAGCACCCGCGTAAGGTCTCACAATAGGGTGTAATATCTCATCTCTGTATCTTACACCTGAAAGATTTCCAGCGATCACGTGTAAGTCAGATTTACCGTCGATACTGATACCAGCCCAAACCATCACAGAACCACCTCCGAAACGATCGTGTTCAGTTACACAGCAGTCGGCATAGCGTTCACCTGGCATGCGCCATACACGCCTGCGTCCATCATGAAAGTCTACACAGAAACGTGACTCGTCTGTAAAAAGAACAGGAGTCCAGTGACGCAGTTGCTAATTCACATGGTCTCTTGCCCACTGCAAGCGCGCTGTTCGGTGTCTCAAGGTCAATATGGGACGGACTGCTGGTCGGTAGGCATGCAGATTAGCTGTATGCAGTCTGTTTCTGACTGTTTGTGATGACACACGTACTCCTGTAGCTGTACGAAAGTCAGAATTGAGCCTAACAGCACTCTGGAACCTCTGCCGCTTTGCCATATTGGAGAGATAACGATCTTGGCGCACCGTCCTTTTCCTCGGACGACCTGAACTTGGTCTCTCTGCAACATTGCCAGTGTGTTGGAATCGATTCCATAACCTTGAGATGACACTTTGGGAGACATTAAAATGTCCAGCAACAGCTCTTTGAACTTAACCAGCTTGGAGCATGCCTACTGCTTGGGATGCCTCATTACCTGTTAAATGACGCCTCATCACGTGAAATGTCAGTAGAATGTCGACAATTATCGAAAACTTCACAAATGTCTTTCAATAAACATCACAGTCAACTCTGTAGACACGTTGAAACACTTTGTTTTTGACCCTGTATCAGTATTCATTCGTGTAATCATTTACCCATGAAATGCACGGGCCTACAGGTAACATTACTGTATTGTCAACATATGGAAGAAAATATGGAGAAAACAAATGGTCAAAATTGCATTCATATTTTTTTTGGAAGCAATTCAAACATATGATCCTTAACTTTTTTTGTCCAGTATATATTTTGACTATATACCCTCGAGGTTTTGTTTGTGAGTTACTTTCTGAAATATTTCACGCATGGATACTTACAAAGGTATACAATAAAAGCAATTCTAATTTTGATCATGCATGTGTCAGTTAGATTTGTTTTAACGTATGAAAATGAAAACTAGGCTGATTTTGTGCCAAATATAGAAAGATGCAACGAAAGCGTCTTCATAATAATAACATTCATCAGGTGTATATCACAGGTTGTTTTATAAAGTCTATTAAAGGGTGGGCGGATTATATTAACTGTCTCTTTATACAGGTGAAAGGTCGTTTTATTTATCACTCGTCATATCTAAAATATGTATGTCTTTACTAATATGTCTAGTAGTCAAAACTGCAATCAAATTGCTTCCATCTTGAAGGCGACAAAATGGTTAAATCCTCTGCTGATACCATCTTGAAGTGAACTGCTCATTTGTTGTATGAAATGAAAGTGGCCCTTCACACAAAATGAAATAAAACTGAAACGTTTGATCTTATTTAAATTAAAATGGACCCACCACAGCGTATTTTGCTTGAAGGAAATACTCATATTTTGATTAATGAATTATATTTTGTATATTTTATTATTATTCAATAATAAGCAAGCTATTGATGGATTAAAAGGGGATTTATATTTGTATTAACTTATTGCAACTTTAAGTACTGTTTTAATTTTTACATCATTGAACTGTAATTTTTTTAAAAGCCGTTAAGATTGATGTATATATTATGTTTTATACAAAAAATACGTTTTAAAATATGCATTTGATATATACATTGTAGTATAGTTACATATGTTTATTTATACTAATATTAAAAAAATTTCAAGCTTTTTAGTGAAATTAAACAGTGGGGTATTTCTTGCTTTTCGCTTGATTATAAAACAATATCATTGAAAACAAAGAAAAAACCCGAAATGAATAGCATAAAATACATGACTGTTTTGAATCAGTGGTGTTTGGTTCGCAAATTTGTTGCTAAATTTGTTTTTCATATTTGTCAAAATTTACTTAGATCGTAAACCGTTCGAAGTGATGACTTCAACTTAACCACTAGGAAGCCTTAGTTCAGTAACTTCCTTGTTAACAACAACCATCTATCAAGGAAATCCTGATAGGAACCACAAGCTCTGGAATATCGGATCAACTGAGCGATATATACTCCATATACAGGTGCTGGAATGATGCTACATTTAAATGGAATGTTCACAATGGGAAAATTGAAATCATCTCTTTTGTCATCAAGTCAAATGTTTGGTTGTTCTAGGTATTTTCACGTCTTTGTTGTCGATATTGTGTTCTATATGGGAAGTTCATATCGACCTTTGTGATTCAAATTTGTATTCAGATAAAATGTCCACCATGCACCATAGTAACAGTTTGCTGTTTTTATGTTTCTACAACTTGGACGACTAGGAAGCTAATTCATCATTTTCCTGAACTTTTTACGGTTCTACAACATGGACAACACAATAAGCTTATTAACGATTTTTGTATCACTTTGTGTTTTCCAATATTTTGTTATTTTGTTTGTTCTTATTTTTGTTTGTTTGTTTTTTCTTCACGTTTTTCACTTTCCATCTGGTTGTTCTTTTATAAAGATATGAATATATGAATATATGAATGGAATAATTTTATAAAAACAATCTCGTCGAAATGAAATTACACAAAAACAATGAGAAAAAATGGAACTGCTTTATATATTGTGATCACTTGAACGATGTAAAATGTAGTACAAGCATGGAAATAAAAACACATGAAAACTAACTATTGTTAGATATTATATAATATTGGAATCAAACCATTAGAAATCTTCTTAATTTTCAAATCAAACAACTATATGTGAAAATGAAAAACATACCATAATATAATCCAAATATCATAGATACAGAGACAAAATTGATACTGCTGAAAAGTTATAATTGACCGCTCACTTTCCTAGCTTGATATTGACATTTATATAAAAAGTGGGCGAAGCTAAACTATTATTATGGACCTAAATCTACCATCTTAATAAAATATTGCGGTAACGCAAGAGCTAAAGAGAAATAGTTCTGCAAATGTCTGTTGTTTTAAACTTGCTGCTTATATTTTATTTTTTGAATGTCAAACAGATAAGAAAATGAAAAACAAAAAAAATGCTACCACAAGTCAAACAAGTGAAGGATACAAATCACTGTTTTCTGTTAGGATACAAAGCATCTTCTCTGTTAGGACAGAAAGGTTGTACCTCTGCCTTTCCTATATTATGTGTTAATTTTATGTGTATGTTTTGTTGATCATTGTTTGTCCTTTTGTCCTTTTTCTTTTGGCCATTATGTGGTCTGTCCCTCGATTTACAGATTCTGATTACCTACTTGGTATCTTAAAACTCTTCTTATGACATAAACACTTTTTGTTAAAAAGTGTTAATCTGATGTGCCTCATTTTCAATTATGGAAATTTTTATGCCATACGTTATATTTTATACAGGTAAATAAGCACAATCATTTATAACATACTAGTGACGATCGTACGAAATGACGTATCTTTAACGTCCAAATTATCATGTCCTAGGAATGAAAAATGTAGGAGATATTTAAAGAGCTGGACAGCGTTCAATAGCGAGTGGGAGGTGTGTGATGGTCATAGTATAAAAGTTCAACGGACAACACACTTAATAATACAATTCGGTCAGTAAGGATGATGACATTGGACTATTGTTTAACGGGTTTAGTTGACAACGAAAGGATATTATTTAATATGTCTTTCTCTTATTGGACCAACAAACAAACTATTCTGCTAGCCATCGGTTAGCTAAACTCTAATATCATGAAAGGAATTGAGATACCATGTAAGATAAAATCACATTTATGATAGTGATAATTTCTCGACAACAAAACTCAAAACTTTAATACATGGAGTGGTTCTCAATTATAAACTGAATCTTTTTGCAATAAGCAGCATTTGTTTAGAGAAAACCCGAAGGGGCGAGATAGTTATTTTTTTAAATATTCTCCCTATAATACCTATTGATCTACCATTATGTTAATTACAATGTAAATACACTGTAATAAGTCAGTTCATATTTCCGCATTAGACAAGAAAGAAAGAGAGAAAAAAAGAAATGCGTATCCTGCCATCGTAATGTACTTAATCTGTCCCACCATGCCTAATACATTAAAGATAATTACCAACTCTTAACGTAATTTACTAGAAGGCTTATCACTTAATTGTGCTTCTTCTCTTTAATATCATATTGATTCGGTAGAGTGCCTCTGGTTTATATAAGTCATTAATGATGTTACGACCTTTTAAGTTGTAGGTCTAATATTATATTGTAATATAATTATGGAAATAAAATCACAAGAATTCACAAAATGAATCAAAATAAGGTGTTGTGTCCGGTAAAATATCGGCGTACTTCTCTAGCGCAAAATATACTTTGCCATAAAAAAAAAAAGAAAAAAAATGAAAAAAAGAAGATAAGAAAAAACTCTATAACATGGGTGCGAAGATATGTGCATGTTACGGCTGAGGA
Organism: Bathymodiolus brooksi; assembly: GCA_963680875.1. Lineage (NCBI taxonomy): Eukaryota > Metazoa > Mollusca > Bivalvia > Mytilida > Modiolidae > Bathymodiolus > Bathymodiolus brooksi. The sequence continues at coordinate 96,153,677 of OY804582.1, read as the reverse complement.
AGGAAGCAGTTGTGTCTTAGGATACTAAAGCTTCAGGGTAAAATTCAAAGTTTTGAGAGGGTATCTGAGATATTATCGGCGTATCGTATTATCATCCACTAGATCATCTACTTTATACAGAGGAGAGAATTTGATGCAAGACAAATTTGATGTTCTCATAACTTACAATTTGTGTCACCAATTTGTCCAAGCTGACATAATATTTGAATAATATATAGATATATCTGTATTTAGTTTACACCAACTAAATGTAAGACAAAACCGGCAGATTTGAGAAAAATGCGTATATTCATTTTATTGTCATTTGCATATATTAATGTTATACATGTATATGCAATTTATCATTTTGCGTTTGTTTCCATGCATTGTATATCGTATATCCTAAAACTAATTATATCATTTTGAATTATGTTATCATTATCGCCCCAACAATTATTGAATACAATTTGCATAATTTATGTAATTCATGTAAAATGACATACAAATGTAACTAAAGATTCAATTACTATACAGTATGATACATTACCAAACCATTAAATGAAATATCTAATTAAAAGAGGAGAAAAGCAATCAACACCTCCTCCTTCAAAAGAAATAGAACATTGGAAACCTAGACAACTCAGATGCTGCATTCGGGGGTATAATCACACGACAAAAAGGGGCATGTGTCATAAATAGTAATCCCCGTTACCTAAATCTCTAAAATGTCGTTTTAAAGTTTGTCAGTGATTTGCGACAAGTCGGTGGTTTTCTCCACAAATAAAATTGACCGCCACGATATAACTGAAATATTATTGAAAATGGCGTTAAATTCCACAGTCCTAACCCTTAAAATACTTTTAGAAAACGTAGATATCTAATTTAGTATGCACGACATGGTTCTAAAATACCTTTTATAATGTACGTTCATAATCAACAGAATGGAAAACCAAATAATTTTAAAGTCTTTGAGAGAAAGTACACAAAAGAGCTTGAACAGGAGAGACAAAGTTCCCTTTGTTATATGGGAGTAACAATGGTGTTCGTCTGTAATTGCAGAGAGGTGTAGTTCATCGATAGGATTGTTTGTCTTTTCGTTTTTTTTTCATTTGGCCATCGTATTCGATTTACCGCTTCTAATTACCCTTTCAAACATTTCTTTCACCCAATATTATTTTCGTTTTTGTATTTAGCATTTTCCATATGAATCGGACATCTAATGGTTAGAGCTATTTTCGAGTATTGTCACTGGGGAGGAAACATGAGTATTCAGAGGACACAACCAACATATCGCTATATCAAGTAGGACTGTCGCATTTTCCATTCACGGGCACTCAGTTGCGTCCCTAAGGCATTCGTCCCTCATAATTAGCGAATGACCCTTTAGACGGATTTTATCCCTATTTGTTTGAGGGGGGTGCACACTCCCCTAAAAAAGCGAAATGTTCGGACCTTTACACGCTTGTTACTACAATATAATTGTCTTCATTGCTCTTAAGAGTCTCTGGATGGCCAGTTATACGTTCTTGAATAATCTTTCCATTGCTATTCCCTAATAAATATAACAGATATCAATATTGATATTAATAATACCTGGATTGTCAGGATTCAGTTATCCATTAAATGACATTATTAAAAAAACCTAAATTATTCATTACGGCTGGTCTCCAATCTCTCATAAACGACAAGCAAATTCCTATCCAATTTTAATTTTTCTTAAAACAAATTTACTTTAATTATCTTTTGATGATTTAATTTACAAAGCATCATCCTGAGGCAAGACAAAGAGCATGGCTGAATAATTTTTTTTTCAACGACTTGACAGAAAGTGATATATTAGACACTTTTACTGAGTGTTTTCATCCCGTTTTGTAAACAATCCACCTTTAACTCCACAAACAACAATTAAATAATAGACAAGGATGAAATTCGAGTTTAATTTCATCAAATGGTTTTGAACGGTAGAAATATTTTTGCATCATTTGGAATGTTAACGATTAACTGTGGTATAGACATGTGGAATTATCGGAAATAAAGTTTGAAGATAAAAAAGAGGTAATCATATAAACGTTACATAATACCGCAGGGGCAATCAAGAAAGGACAATCCAGAGAAACTGGCATCATAGGGCACACAAGACGAACAAAAACAAAGCGAAAACACTACACAATATGTGCAGGACACCACCATACGCAAACAAACACAAATCACACCGAACTCAAAAGCAGTCAGTAAATCGAAGGACAGACAATACAATGGCCAACAGAAAAGGGACAAAAAACAAACAAACAACGAAATGGAACACACTACACAGAAAGCTAAAGATTTGAGCAACACGAACCCAACAAAATACCGGGATGAACTCAGGTGCTCCGGGAGGGTAATAATGCTCTGCTCCACTTGTGACACTCGCCGTGGTACCTCTTGTTGCAAATTCTGTGGTATCTTGTGAATGAGGAAAAGACGGGATTGTGATTACGACAAACGGAAATAAGGGTAATAACAAAATTACCGAACTACGAACAATCTTACAAAGGAAAAGTCAAAACTCATAAATATATAAACAGACAAAATTAGTCAACAACCGGAAAACTGTGAAAACCGTAATGACCCTGACTTGGTACAGGCATTTCTAAAGAAATGGTGGGTTGAATCAGATTTTAAAGCGCCAAACCTCCCGCTTTCATTACGGCTCAAAGGTTCCGGCTGTCACTATAACATATCCATTTATTTAAAGTAAATTCAAACTATAGTAATACAGGATAGCCAAATCTACTAAGGCTAACTATGCCTGAGGGAAATTAACCTTAGTTCTGATCAATTACATTATAACGTAATATCACATAACAAAATACAAGTGACATATAGGACAACACCCCTAGCTAGAGAAAGATGAAAATCTAAAATTGTGAACTAGATTTTCTTCCCCAATTTAAATACAATAGTACAAAAACATGGTATGAATGAGGATCAGAATTCAGGTTTGAAATAAATTATCCGTTCCTAAAAGAAGATGATTTTATGGTGACTAAAAAAACCTGATGGCGATTTTAAAAACATTTTATCCGGATTTTCAAATTTGATACGGTCAATATCTGTATCAAAGAGTCTTATACAGAAAGGTATTGGTGGTCTTATGAGTAACGTACTGGCATCATGCGTGGTAGATGGTAGTGTAGGTTCAATACACAGTCGGGACGAACCCATACTACAAGATTGATATGTCCTGCTTCTTCTGCTATGAGCGTAATATAAAGGAGTAATAACAACGACTGGTAGGGTAGGAGTCAGGATAATATATCCGAGTGAAGCGAAATATCTACCTGTGGAGTCTTGTTTCAATGATCTAGCACTATAATTATTGGTCTTGTTAAAAAACAGACACCATCATCTCAATTTTATTTTTCAGTGTAATATTAGACTGGAATACGTTGAAACATGTCCTCATCAAAACATAAAAGTTATAGTGTTGTATTATTACATACATACATGTACATAACAGGAAAGGGGAATTAAGACATAGACATTTTACATTCTAATTTGTGGTAGTACAGTGCCCTTCAAATAATTGTTTACATTGTTGTTCCTCGTCATTGACACTTCATATCCATCACAATGATAGTTGGCACGATTCTGGTGAAGATGTGTTTATTTCAATACTAAAAGTACCTGTTGTATAAAAATATATATAAAGGTTAGATAAACATAGCTATTTGACCTTATTTGTTTATGCTTCATTTCATTTGTCCTCTTTGTTGTGTTCATAAATTAAGATGTATATATGTATGGTGTTATATGCGGTAAATAATATTTTAAACTAAGAGTTGGTTAGTGGTATTATGGCGGCCATTGTGATCAGGATCGTATGGTAGTTGGATTTACCTATCTCATGGCGAGATGTACTCGGTACAACAGTATGTGATAAAGTTTGTCAGTAAATTGCGACAGGTAGGTGGGTTTCTCCGGTACTTCGGTTTCCTCCATCAAATAAAACTGACCATCACGATATAACTGAAATATTATTGAAAGCTGCGCTAAACACCATAAAACACTAACCCTAGCCCTAATGTTTCATGACTGTTTCTAGGTATCCTGATGTTTATATCAATAAAAAAATGAAAAAAGCAATAATCTGTTCTATCGCGTATTATCATACACGACCAAATCGCAACAGTATGTGATAAAGTTTGTCAGTAATAAGAGCCATGTTATTCCACATGTATGTTCTGTTTGTTGTAATGACAATCCGGTCTTTTCCTCATTGGTGACTTGCCAGAGGAATTGTAACTAGAGTAACACGACGGGCCTGTCTGCACTTCCAGAGCACCCAAGTTCATCCCCGGTTTCAACTTGAGGTTCGTGTTGCTCAATATTTGGTTTTATGTATATGTTTTGTATATCATTGCTTTTCCATTTGTCCTCTTTCATTTGGTCATTGTGTTGTCTTTCCTTCTTCAAATTACGGCTTCTGGTCATCCCTTTGATATCTTCAAACTTTTATCATTGCACATTGCATTGCATGGGGATTGTGTACATTTTACAGATGGTCTGTCGTCATTAGGTCGTGACATTAAATTAATGCCAAACTGCCTCCCACAGACATAGACAGCCCTAGAAATGTTTGGTTTTCTTAATATTTGTTAAGATTGGTTGATTTATTGATTATTAAATAACATCCAATGGGCTGTATTTCGGCTAAATTCAGGACAGGAACAAGTTCACCAGTACCTAAAAGCTATACAAATATAAGGGATTTATTGGACAATCGGGGTGTCTGTTCCACTAGTGACTCCAGTTGGTGATTACGATAAACGGAACATATCCCTGGTAATTTGTGACACAAATATTTCGTAACGATCAATCAAGTCTAGGTGTCGTTGCCCGTAAAACTTTTGAAGTCATGACTTCAACTTAACCACTAGGAACATTTGGTTCAGTAACTTCCTTGTTTGCAGCAATCCTCTATCAAGGAAATCATAATAGGAACCACAAGCTCTGGAATGTTGTATCAACTGATCAATTATATACTAGTTTTAAAGTTGTGCATCATTTTAGCTAAAATTAGGTTGGTAATGTTCTTTCTGTATTGGGATTCATATTGAGATTTTTGATAACTAATGTTTCATGACTGTTTCTAGGTATCCTGATGTTTATATCAATAATAAAAATGAAAAAAGCAATAATCTATCGTGCATTATCAAACATGACCAAATCACAAACGTTCTGCAAAGCAATATACATCATGAAGATATGGTAGGCAAATATGTCGTATTGAAATCCGTCTACAAGAAGAGGTTAAAGATACCACAGGCAAAAACCGTATATCGAAGAAGAACAGACAACACAATGGTCAAAAGAAAAAGGACAAATGGACAAACAACGATCTACAAAACATACATATAAAACTAAAGACTGAGTAACACGAACCCCACTAAAAACCGGGGGTGAACTCAGGTGCTCCGGAAGATTAAGCAGTTCCTGCTCCACTAGTGGCACCCATCGTGTTAATCTAGCTACAAACCCGGTAATAAGTCGTGAATGAGGAAAGGACCGGGAAGTGTTTACGACAAGTGGAACATATCCGTTGTCATTTGTGACACAGATATTCCATAACGGTCATGGTAGCGACCGTAAAATTTTCGAAGTGATGACTTCAACTTTACCAAAAGGAACCCTTGGTTCAGTAGTTTCCTTGTTAGCAGCAACCCTCTATCAAGGAAATCCTGATAGGAACCACAAGCTCTGGAATATCGTATCATCTGAAAGATATATACTCCATATGCAGGTGCTGCTGGAATGTTGCTACATATAAATGGAAAGTTCACAATGGGAAGATTTAAATCATCTCTTTTGTCGTAAAGGTTCGTTCTTAACCGACCCTCACTGTCGATTTCGAGGTGTATGTCAAGGTATGAAGCAGACCTATTTCAAGCTCAACGGGAGAGATGCGATCAACAAAATCACCAAACCTAGAATTATTTAGTGAAAGTACATCATCTATATAGCGGAACGTGAAATTAAAGGATCGGGCTAGCTTCTTTTCGTTTTTCTTGAGAAGCCCCTTTATTAAGTCTGCCTCATACGAATAAAGGAACAAATCGGCGAGAAGAGGAGCACAGTTTGTACCCATAGGTATGCCGACTGTCTGTTGAAAAACACGTCTACCAAACATAACAAATATGTTGTCAATAAAAAATTCGAGCATGTTGAAGATATCAGTTTTAGAGAACTTTTTGGTAGAATTAGAGTGGTGTTTTACAAAATAAGTTCTGTCTTTACCTAGCACAAGGTATGTGTATCTACGTTGGCCATTCTTTTTTATGAAACACAGTTGGACCAACTCCCTTAATGTGTCCTTCAGCTTAGAGTGCGGAATAGTAGTGTAAAGGGTAGAGAAGTCAAATGTTTTAATGCTATTGCAGGAGGAGAGGGACCTAGATTGTATGTACTCTGACAGATCTTTCGAGTTCTTCAGAATCCACATCTGATTCACACCACCTCTCGAGTAGCTAGTGTCACATTAGCTCTGAAGCCCGGTTTTGACTGTCGATAAAATACATGTTAATAATTTGGAAAGAGGTTTCGTGGAGCATTTGGCAGACCCAGCAATATAGCGCTGTTTGAAAGGACACTTGTGTAATTTAGGAATCCAGTAGAGTGATGGTAGATCCAGTTCGTCATCTTTTGTTGAAATTCCAAAGGAACATAAAACAGACCTATGATTGTCCAGGATTTCCTCTTTCGTAGGGTTGCCAAGTGGATTGTCAATACCTAATTCCTTTATCAAGCAGTCTATGTAATGGGATTTACACACACAAACAATATTGTTAGGGGTCTTGTCGACGGAGACAATAACATGTTTGTCATGAAGGAGAGACGGGTGTTTAACAACCTCACACTCTTCACCCATTCGGAAAGAATATCTAAGTCCTCCTTTTCACGTTTTGCCCATTGTCTGGCATAATCCTCGACGGAATCCATAAGTATTTTAAAGTTGTGTTTCCAATACAAATATTTTCAGACATAAGGCGTATACATTTGTTGACAAAAACATACAATTATAAGCTATCATCATTTTACAAATAAAAATATCAATGTCATATTAATAGTGCTATTTCTATTTAACCTAGATATTCTATAAAAAAAAAACACAACAAAGTTAAACATATATGCCATTGGACTAATCTTTTTGTAAATTGTCACCTTATATGACCAGATTTTAATTACACATAAGACGTTACACTAGATTTATATATGATTTAGCCCCAGGCAGAACAACTTGTATAAATCATTATGCGAAAATAAATGTCTCATTTTAACTTCCCCGAAGACCAACGACGTCGAGGGACCAACAGCGGAATGAAATAGACATAAATCTATTTCTATGCTTATATATGACCATCATCTCGACAGTAGAGGCAAATAAATGTACGTAATGGACAAGATCTTGCATGTTATTTGTGCCATCTATGTTTCTAAAAACATTAATTAAAGAGTAAAATATGCAAAGTATTAAATTAAACTATTTTTTCATACTATTTGTAAGTACATGATAATATGACATCGGCGTCAGTATGGTGTACCTTGTGACATTAAATATTCAAGAAAATAACTGTGTTACTAGACAAGTTAAATGGAATGTTTGGCAAATATTAGTACGCCATTGGAGAGGCCAGCAACTTTATTTATTCCGTAATAAATCTTAACCGACGTCATTTTATTTCACAGAAACATCACAATGAAAGTCATTGTAATAGTAACATCATCATAGTCATTTATTTCTACTACTTAAAATCATTGGACACAAATGAGGATGCGATCAAAAACATGCTTGAAGAAACCAAAGACGTAATCAGAGGTCGTAATGGAAGAAGGATTGTCAATGTGATGCCCCTCACCCCCCCCCCCCCCCCACCGGAAAAGGGAAAAGAAAAAGAAAACAGCAATTGGTCGGTAAAATACTAACGCAGAAAGCTGAAGATTGAACAACACGAATCCCGCTAAAGTGGAAGTGAAACACGATCCGTTTTCAGTGAAAGTTACATGGTTAAAGATCCGTCCTCAGTCAAAATTACATTGTTAAAGATCCGCCCTCAGTCAAAGTTACATTGTTAAAGATCCGCCCTCAGTCAAAGCTACATGGTTAATGATCCGTCCTCAGTCAAAGTTACATTGTTAAAGATCCGTCATCAGTCGAAGTTACATGGTTAAGATCCATCCTCAGTCAAAGTTACATTGCTAAAGATCCGTCATCAGTCGAAGTTACATTGTTAAAAAGATCCGCCCTCAGTCAAAGTTACATTGTTAAAGATCCATCCTCAGTCGAAGTTACATGGTTAAAGATCCGCCCTCAGTCAAAGTTACATTGTTAAAGATCCGTCCTCAGTCAAAGTGACATGGTTAAAGATCCGTCCTCAGTCAAAGTTACATTGTTAAAGATCCGTCATCAGTCGAAGTTACATGGTTAAGATCCATCCTCAGTCAAAGTTACATTGTTAAAGATCCGTCCTCAGTCGAAGTTACATTGTTAAAAAGATCCGCCCTCAGTCAAAATTACATTGTTAAAGATCCATCCTCAGTCGAAGTTACATTGTTAAAAAGATCCGCCCTCAGTCAAAGTTACATTGTTAAAGATCCGTCCTCAGTCAAAGTTACATGGTTAAAGATCCGCCCTCAGTCAAAGTTACATGGTTAAAGATCCGTCCTCAGTCAAAGTTACATGGTTAAAGATCCACCCTCAGTCAAAGTTACATTGTTAAAGATCCGTCCTCAGTCAAAGTTACATTGTTAAAGATCCACCCTCAGTCAAAGTTACATTGTTAAAGATCCGTCCTCAGTCAAAGTTACATTGTTAAAGATCCGTCCTCAGTCAAAGTTACATGGTTAAAGATCCGTCCTCAGTCAAAGTTACATTGTTAAAGATTCGTCCTCAGTCAAAGTTACATTGTTAAAGATCCGTCCTCAGTCAAAATTACATTGTTAAAGATCCGTCCTCAGTCAAAATTACATGGTTAAAGATCCGTCCTCAGTCAAAGTTACATTGTTAAAGATCCGTCGTCAGTCAAAGTTACATTGCTAAAAAGATTCGCCCTCAATCAAAATTACATGATTAAAGATCCACCCTCAGTCAAAGTTACATGGTTAAAAATGCTAACAAAAAATTACGCATCATATTGTTTGATTTCGAAATAGGTAGCCAGAATGTTAATTTCCCATTCAAATTATAATTCTTGATGATTGCGCTTTTAAATGATATCATCAACAAGAGAAACGATTTGATTTGGACTTATTATAATATGGCCGCAAATTTTGCTACAGAAAAAAACTGGGTCCTTTTATATACACATGCTTTATCGACATGCGTTATCAGTATGCATAATTTTATATAAACATTTTATAGGGGACTATGTCTTTATATACCGTTTTCAATTTTATGCATCAAAATAGTGTCGGAAACAAATCGGTAACTTTTCTAATGTCGTACAATGTACTCTAAGTCGTAACATTTTACAGTTTGTATGTAGTACATATATGATATCATTATTAAACGTAAATCAGTTCTAAACCCATCAGAACAGCCATAAAAACTTCCAATACATAATTCACCAATAATTGTATTATTATGGCATATACGCACTGTCGTAAACATGCAAACAGGTAAATTATTGCACAAATCTTGTTCTCGGTATGACATATTGCATTACTTACCGTAATGTATGTACATTGTGTTGTCGTCTGCTACAATGTGCACCACTGAGGTCAACCGGGGTCAATTGCAAGATTAATCTTCTGTCTTCACTTGCAAATTGATATCGTGTGTTGTTGTATATATTGTTACAATTAAAATGTTATTAGGAAAATATTGTTACAATTAAAATGTTATTATGAAATTGAACATCGTTATGGCTAACGGATATAACAAACAACAACAAAAAAGGAAAATAAACAAACTATTTTGTGTATTGAATCTAACTTTAAGTGCAAATATTGAGTTTGTTTAATTTTCATTTTGGGTGTTAAGACTATTTTAGTGTTAGTTTCAAATCATTCCTCGTCATTGGATTTGGATTATGCATCATTTTAATTCTTAATGAGTATGTAACAGTAAGAACAAGTTAGAAGATACCAAATGGGTAATCATAAGCCGTAAATCTAAGATACCAAATGGGTAATCATAAGCCGTAAATCTAAGATACCAAATGGGTAATCATAAGCCGTAAATCTAAGATACCAAATGGGTAATTATAAGCCGTAAATCTAAGATACCAAATGGGTAATCATAAGCCGTAAATCTAAGATACCAAATGGGTAATTATAAGCCGTAAATCTAAGATACCAAATGGGTAATTATAAGCCGTAAATCTAAGATACCAAATGGGTAATCATAAGCCGTAAATCTAAGATACCAAATGGGTAATTATAAGCCGTAAATCTAAGATACCAAATGGGTAATTATAAGCCGTAAATCTAAGATACCAAATGGGTAATCATAAGCCGTAAATCTAAGATACCAAATGGGTAATCATAAGCCGTAAATCTAAGATACCAAATGGGTAATTATAAGCCGTAAATCGCAGAAGGACAGACAACACAGTTGTTACAAGAAAAAAGGCAAAAGTACAAACAACGATCTACAAAACATTACAAAGAAAACTAAAATAATTTAAATATTGATTGAAATTTTGAGTCCGCCCCTAAATTAAGTATTGTACCAATAGATTACGCTCCGTTTTTGTCTGTTGTATTTTTTAAAATAAAATGTACATGTCTTATCGTCAGGTCATATTATAAATTGCATAATCATTGCAAAAAAAAATCGTCGAAATGTTTTTTAAAATGTTCCACATTAATGCCAGAATTCAAACTTGTCAAATGAACTGTTTCTAAATTTCACACTAGGTTGAATAAACTGAAACAGGTTACTCACTTCGTACAAAAAGGTCTGTATGAATACCGACAGGCGTGCTTAACAAACAAAGAAAGTATCAATTAACCGTTCTAAATAGCATGTGTTAAACGTTTGATGAAATGATTGTGGTTGCATTAAATTAACATCGTAAATGTATTGATGTATGTTCCACGACAATTCAGTGCCAAAATACTGTAGGCCTCAACCCTTTAAGGTATTAATACATTTACTACTTTCTATCCCAGAAAAAAACCAACCTCTAATGTTAAATACCGTTTTCTGCAATATTTCCTATAAAATACAATCATTGTAGGGTATGAGCTATGTACATTGTTGAAGACCCTACTGTGACTGTAAAATACAGAACAGCTATAAAAACACCATTCCTTTACTTTAAATTGTGTCTTAAGTGTAACGTTGGATATTCGCTCATGTTCATTTACATCCATATCCTCATTGTCCAATTTTGATACTTTCAACATTCACAGAGAACAAGTGTAGTTTTATACTACAATGTATAACACACTTGCCAATTATGAAAGGAAATGTTAGATTCCAACAATATCACCAAAACGAACAACAATATCTCACTTCAAGAACGTTCACGAGGTATTTTGTGTATGGTACTCCAACGCTCTCCTTCACTTTACTTTAGTGGAACAATTCGGGTTGTTTTTCCAAATCGACATTTTCTTGGGCTGGCTAAACATTCGGTACATAAAATTGGCAGAACAGAGATAGGAACAGTACCAACAAATAAGTCCCAACACATTGCTACATAACCATAGTAATTTGGTGTGTTGTGCTTTTTTCTTCTTTTAAAAAAAAATAATTCTATTTATCTATCAGTAACTCTTCAAGAAAAAATAAACATTCTTTTTTTTATTTTGCTAAGAATACCTCTTATTTTAACCATTTCAACCAAAATAATCATCAAGAAATTTATTTAAAAGCAAAATAATTATGCAAAATCTTCAAATAATAAAGAACGCTAATTATACTAATAGATCTTTCTTCTTTTCGACACTCTTAACAACGATTATCCAGTAACACCATTTATTCTATTAGTTTAAAGTTTTGAAAACATGAAAACTCGTTTTGAATTGAGAGTAAACGACAGTGCACTTCAAATTGGCATAGGCAGATTAAAAAAAATTAATTGAAAGGTTAGAAAATATATGTCAGTCTTAAAATTACAATAATGTAGAGGATGAGAAGCATTTCTTTTGTGTTAGTTCTAAATATGAAAAAAAATATTCCCAACTTTATCAATACTGGTCAACATAGCACTGAAGAGTTCCATTTATATCATTGTGAATCATTGCTTATTCAGATTCTTAACCATCTCTTTCCGATCCTAGATATTATAGTATAATATATTATTTTATTTTGATAGTGCGTTCGATTATATTCATTAGTTTCCAGGGTGAACCGGGGTATATACATAGGGCTTAGTTTTTCCACTGTGGCCTACGATCCATGCTAAAGGCGATTCCGCTCATTCTGTTGGCTTGGTACAGTCAGTTCAATAAAAAGGGGAGGGGTTAATTTCGTTACGGAAATTATCAAACATGTGCATAACGGCTTGATGACGAATGCTACTACAACTACATTTGTACTTACAATGGCAAACATATGACGCTGGATATATTGGTAAATGACGTAATAATTGAATTGACATCAGAGAACTTTCCCAATGCAGCACCGAAAATAATCTCTTTTCACTTGCCAAAAGTGGCATAAAACAACATTTCAGTTAATCAATCTAAATAGATAAGATTGACATGTTGTTTGACAAGAGGCATCAATTCGATGCCATATTTAAATATGACTGTCCAGTCTTCTAAATTACAACATCTCATTACAACTTTCACAACTGTTTATTTATATATTAGTTATAGAAATAATATGTGTTCAATATCGCTTTGATTACCACGTGATAAGTAAACCAACTTGACCAATATCACACATCAAATTTCATATGTGTCGAATACTAGTAATGATAATCTTTCACACAAGAAACGAATTTAAATTTGTACTCCGATGAGTATAAACTACATACACGTGCTTGTAGACTTGTGTTTTGTATTCGTAAAATGCAGAATACTTAATTGCCTATTTCGATATTTCAAATATTATAAAAACCACTATTACTATTAGATTTATGTAATATGTAAAATAAATTTTACAATATTAAAGTTGAACTGATATTTATTAAATGAGTGAGTGAGTGAGTGAGTGATTGTTGTTGAACGCCTATTCAGCAATGTTTCAGCTATATCATGGCGAGAACACGTTAATTTTTATAGTGCTAGCTCACTGAAACAACAGTCCGCGGTAGAAATGTCGCTCCACTCGGACACAGTATTATGACTCCGAGCCAACCAGTCTTTGTTCTTACTCCTTAATGCTGCATGCTTAGAGGAGAAGCAACAAATACCAATTGTATAGTCTTTGGTTTGATCTGACCGGGGCTCGAACCCACGATCTACAGCACTCGAGGAGAGCACGCTAACCATTACGCCACCGATGCGAATCTCAAGAAATTAATATTATGCAACGCAAAATTAATAAATCTTGTACTATGTGCAAACATATTTGACAATTAAATCAAAATGCAACAAATGTAATGTTAAATATTTTTTAAGTACTAAGTAAGCTACTTTTCTGTTTGATGCTGATGTATTGCTTCCTTAGTAGATAATCTTACCATCATGCCTCTATAGAAACGTAGATATCTAATATTGTCGTAACAGTATTACAACACAACATTAAAGTTCTTCAGAGATGGTAATATGTCTGATATTTTTTAAGTAATTATTGTTCAAGATATCAACATACCTAACAGGTTTGGTGATATGTTTTGGTAAATAAACGTAAGGGAATACCGAAGTGGCAATCAAAGATGGACTATCCATAGAAACTGGCAACATAGGGTACACAAGACGAAGGGGCAATCAAAAACGGACAATCCAGAGAAACTGGCAACATAGGGTACACAAGACGAAGGGGTAATCAAAAACGGACAATCCAGAAAAACTGGCAACATAGGGTACACAAGACGAAAGGGTAATCAAAAACGGACAATCCAGAGAAACTGGCAACAAGACGAAGGGGTAATCAAAAACTGACAATCCAGAGAAACTGGCAACATAGGGTACACAAGACGAAGGGGTAATCAAAAACGGACAATCCAGAGAAACTGGCAACATAGGGTACACAAGACGAAGGGGTAATCAAAAACGGACAATCCAGAGAAACTGGCAACATAGGGTACACAAGACGAAAGGGTAATCAAAAACGGACAATCCAGAGAAACTGGCAACAAGACGAAGGGGTAATCAAAAACGGACAATCCAGAGAAACTGGCAACATAGGGTACACAAGACGAAGGGGTAATCAAAAACGGACAATCCAGAGAAACTGGCAACATAGGGTACACAAGACGAAGGGGTAATCAAAAACGGACAATCCAGAGAAACTGGCAACATAGGGTACACAAGACGAAGAGAAACAAAGCAAAAACACAACACAATATGTGTTGGACACCACTGTACGCAAACAAACATAAATAACGTAAATAAGACATGAGTAATTTAGATAAACATTGATTTACATTTTGATTAAGTAAAAATCAACAAATTTTATTATTTTCGTACGTCAAATGAAATGATTGAGATCATTTGAACAATATTAATTACACGTTATGTTCGTTGCATTGTAAAAGTTTCATATGACGAAAGTAATAAGATTACATTATTAATAATGAAACTGATCAATAAGGCGTTTCACGTCTGTTTCGAATGATACACCATCTTATATTTCAAAATCAAGCCTCTTCAACTATCCAAAGCACACACAATTAAACTTTGACTTAAGCTGAAGCTTTTGGTTACAACTAGGAAGTATACTCTTCGTGAGCATCTGAGTTCACCCCGGCTTTTGGCGGGGTCCGTGTGTCTCATCTTTTCAGTTTTCTGTGTATTTTTAATTTGTGTCATGTGCCCAATGTTGTCTGTGTTTTGTGTCCAATTTTGTTTGTGTCTCTTTAGTTCGGCCCAGTTTCAAGTAGTGGGATTCGCGTTGTTAATTTTGTCCTATTAAATGTCTTTACGTCCTTAGTTCCGCGGTGTGATATTCATTACGATTTCCGCATAAAACGATGTTCGATACATCTTTACCCCAGTGCTTTGTTTGTCTTCGTACTGTGGCAATTGTGTGTCCAATGCTGCCAATGTCTCTGGATTGTCCATTCTTGATCTGTCCTTCGGTTTTCTCTAACATTGAAAAGTGGTAATCAAAATCCGTAAGTCGCAGCAGGACAGGCAATAAAAAGCCCAAATGATGAAGGAAAAATGGACGAACAATGATTTACAAAACTCTGCTGAGAAAGCTGAAGATTTAGCAACACTAACCTCAGTATTATCCGATGATGTGCTCCGGGTGGGTAAGCAGTTCCTGCTACATTCGTGGCACCAGCCGTTTTGCTTATGTTGATAACAGTTCAGCAAAATTCAAATACCAAACATTGAAGAAAAAAAAATAGGAAGCAGCAGTTTCTGATAAATGGAATACTCACAAAGTAGGTAAATGACCAATGATAATATATGTACAGTTTGTATTAAATTAGTTCAGTGGTTACTGAGATGAAATGTATATTGTATTTTCCGTAGACTCCTATGTCCAAATATGTCTTCCGTGGTATCAGCCATCTCATATTTGTTGGTTTAAACACGGCAAATACAATATTGCGACTTAAATACAAGATAATGTAAAGATTATTCTTGATACAGCCAGTTAAATGATTCTAACAAATCACAATAGCAAAAAGTGTTCAACAGTGGTGACCAAAAAATAATAATACTGATAAGAAGAAATTGTAAATGACCATGTAGCAAACATTATGTGCATTGGCCATATGCAATTGGCTTTGAACTACCATGTTGCAGGATTTCGTGTTAATTTCGATAATTCAGAGCACATGTTGAATTGAACTAGTAGGCCAGACAGCGGTTCCTTTCGATTTATAAAGGGTCATCTAAATTCAATTTCTGCTAAGAGTTAGTTCCTCTTGATACAGTGGTTTCAGATAAAAAAGAAAAAAAGAAAAATAGACTGACATGTTAAACAAACGGGCAAAGACGATGCACTCAGTATCACATGGCCTTTAGTCAGACAGGCTAACAAACACGTATATATCTAATTTAATGCCAACGACACGTTTTTGGAATAAGCTTCATCAGATACGCTCATAGTGGGAGTGATTGGAAAGCCAAATTATTTCAAGTCTTTTGGAAGAAGTAAACTAAATAGTTACAGGATAGCCAAACTCCACTATTCGTGAGAGAGATTGGTCGTAGTTTTAGTAAATGACATTATTTTGGAACTGTAAATTTCAAATATGAATATATCTAATAAACCATGTCAGTTCCAAAGCACTAACTACTTACTACTTTGCATTGTACCTGTTTTAAAGAGTTACTGATGTAAACCGCAATTTATTTCACTGGTGGCTCTATTTAAAAAAAACACGATTAATCTACTAAGGAACTCCTGATTTCATCACAACATTTGAGAACAGAATACACGCGTACAGGCATGTTTATCAATAGTTATGTGAAATATCACCCCTCAACCATAGAAAATCAAACACACGTGTTCCTAAACAACAATTTTCTTTCATGTAAATATTGTATACTGTTTCTTATATTTAAAGTGCGTCAGTGGATTAGTAGCTTCAATTCAGCTTGCTACAAGATAACAAAGAGTTAATGCTTGTCAAAACAGACGAGGGCTTTTTTTTAGATAAAGTTTTAATCCTTTAATATACGTTATATTTTGTTTGTGTATAAAGTTTCCGGCATATCTTTTGCTTCGAAATTCCTAGATATTGAAATATCAGTCACACTTATTTTGTGAGGTCGAATCCAGATCACGGTGATGTATTCTGGAGAGTAATTGGTGATGCATACGCGATACATCTTGGTGATGTATACTGGAGAGTACTTGGTGGTGTATACTCCATATAGCTTGGTGATGTATTCTTAATACAGCTTGGTGATGTATACTGGAGAGTACTTGGTGGTGTATTCTTGATACAGCTTGGTGATGTATTCTTGATACAGTTCGGCGATGTATATGCTTGATATATTTTGGTGATATATCCTCGATGCTTTGGTAATGTAAACTTGATACAGTTTGATATACACCCTATACAGTTTGATGATTTATACTTGATCCAGTTTGGTGGTGTATACTAAAAATAGCGTAGCCCGATGCACCTAGATATTGTATGCCTGATACAGTTAGGTGATGTATGCCCGATACACTTCAGTGATGTATGCGTGATACGGTTTGGTGGTGCATACTCGATACAGCTTTGTGGTGTATGCTTTATACAACTTGGTGATGTATACTCGATACATCTTGGTGGTGTATGCTTGATACAGGTTGATGTATACTTGATGCAGATTGGTGATATATGCTCGATACCTTGTGGTGATGTATGCTTGATACAGTTTGTTGATGTATACTTGATACAGTTTGTTGATGCATACTTAATACAGTTTGTTGATGCATACTTGATACTGTTTGTTGATGCATACTTGATACTGTTTGTTGATGCATACTTGATACTGTTTGTTGATGTATACTTGATACTGTTTGTTGATGTATACTTGATACTGTTTGTTGATGTATACTTGATACTGTTTGTTGATGTATACTTGATACTGTTTGTTGATGTATACTTGATACTGTTTGTTGATGTATACTTGATACTGTTTGTTGATGCATACTTGATACTGTTTGTTGATGTATACTTGATACTGTTTGTTGATGTATACTTGATACTGTTTGTTGATGCATACTTGATACAGTTTGTTGATGTATACTTGATACTGTTTGTTGATGTATACTTGATACTGTTTGTTGGTGTATACTTGATACTGTTTGTTGATGTATACTTGATACAGTTTGTTGATGTATACTTGATACTGTTTGTTGATGTATACTTGATACTGTTTGTTGATGCATACTTGATGCTATTTGTTGATGTATACTTGATACTGTTTGGTGATGTATACTTGATACTGTTTGTTGATGCATACTTGATACTGTTTGTTGATGCATACTTGATACTGTTTGTTGATGCATACTTGATACTGTTTGTTGATGCATACTTGATACTGTTTGTTGATGTATGCTTGATACTGTTTGTTGATGTATACTTGATACTGTTTGTTGATGTATACTTGATACTGTTTGTTGATGTATACTTGATACTGTTTGTTGATGCATACTTGATACTGTTTGTTGATGTATACTTGATACTGTTTGGTGATGTATGTTTAATATTTCTTGGTGATATATTATCGATGCAGTTTGGTAATGTAAACTTAATACAGTTTGATATACACCCTATACAGTTTGGTATACACCCTATACAGTTTGGTGATTTATACTTGATACAGTTTGATATACACCCTATACAGTTTGATGATTTATACTTGATACAGTTTGATATACACCCTATACAGTTTGGTGATTTATACTTGATACAGTTTGATATACACCCTATACAGTTTGGTGATTTATACTTGATACAGTTTGATATACACCCTAAACAGTTTGGTGATTTATACTTGATACAGTTTGGTGGTGTAAACTAAATATAGCGTAGTGATGCATATTCGATGCAACTTGGGGATGTATAATGAATGCAGTTTGATGATTTATATTCGATACTGCTCGGTGATGTATATTTGATACCGCTGTAGGTGTCTAGAACATTAACGCTATAGCGAGTCAGGAAACAACTTCAATATTGTGCCCAGCATACGACTGCAACCACTCAGCCATCCATGAACTCCTTAATATCGTAGATAACGTCAGTATATTTCAAAGGATTTCGGAATGGCATATCTTAAGATATACGTCTGAGTTTTGCATTTCCTCCAATATATTTATATATATATTAACTTTTATTCCTCTGTTACAGAGATTTACATGAATATTGCAACACTCGAACCTAGGTTTTAGTAAAATTGCAAAATATTTAAGATTTGGCCATCCTGTTGGGTTTACTTGCCCCTAAAGATTCTAAAATTATTTGGCTTTCAAATCTCTTGACTCAGCATGGGCGTACCCAATGAATGGCTATTCCAGAAATATGTCGTGTGCACTAAATTAGATATCTATGCATGCATTTTTCTTTTATTATTATATGGGTTTTTTCATAACTCTTGAAGCGATACAACATTTTTAATTAGGAGTAGGGGCCGTCGTGGTCGTGATCGTATGGTACCTGTACAATTAGTTATTATCACCGCTAATGTTGCGAGTTCGAATCCCGCTCAGGCGAGTTATACTCGATACAACATTATGCGATAAAGTTTGTCGGTGACTTGCGACAGGTTGGTGGTTTTCACAGAGTACTACGGTTTCCTTCACCAATAAAACTGACAGCCACGATAGAACTGAAATATTGTTGGTAGTGGCTTTAAACACCATAAACCATCAACAATAAATATGAGCAACTAATACTGCGGAACACAGTGTGAAAGTAATACCTCGACATTTTAGGTCTACTTCTCAAATATACAGTCACATAACAACATATTAAATTACTAGCAACCCTTGTTCATGGTTCTTCATGTATATTCATGTTGTTCTTATCTAAATATTGTCTTAAACTACACTATGCAAAAAGATTTTAAATTATGAAATTAGATAAGAGTTAATTACCCGTGTCTTTCAAATACATATACATCTGCTTGTTGATGTTATCAATGATATCACATAGTCAATGTGTTCACTGTATGTGCACAGATAAAATATAATGAAAGCTGATAATATTAAATAAATTCAATGATTTTTCGTTTTAATCTTATTTTAATTTTCGGTAGTAAATCTTTCTATTAAATTTGCTGTCCAATTTTAAATGCATTTATTTGATTGCATAATCAAAGAGGGACAAATTATCCCACTTTGAAGACACGGGCGTTGTTTATTGTTTGTGATCAGGTCAAATAGTAAAAAAATGAAAGAGGCTGTCATAAATTATTTATTGGGAATAACAAATTATTTTTGATATTATGAAAATGAAAAAAACATTGTGAAAACCACGTATTTATTATGCATGATTGCTCATGCCCTATATTTCATATTGATAATATAGAAATTGTTTGAAAAAAATCTACTTTTTATTATGAATTATAACTTCTGTGGTCTATTTCATATTAAAAAAAATTTAAATTGCTTAAAAAAAAATATATGTGAAAATCACTTTCTATCTCGTGTATTATAGATTAAAGAAATACAAAGTGTAAGCAAATTTTGAACTTTTAAGTCCAAAACTATAACCCAATACCTCCCTCCACCTCCCAGCGTCGTCAGAGTGTACAATTACCTCAAATTAGAGTCTATCAGATTATTTATAAAAACGTATTAATGATAACAATAGCTTACAAAGATCTTAAAAATTTCTGACCATAAATCTCTGATTTCTGATAAATTACTATACACAGAGAAAAAATTACTAGTCCTGTCCTTGCATAATTAGATACTTTCTTCTTGATGCATCCGCAAATTCTGCATTTAATTCTCAAATGTAACCAATAAAGTTTGCTTTTATGATAAACAGGGGCTAATTATTCACGTTTATTTCTATTTTATTTACACATGATGATAAGGACTTTTTAGTATTATGTGTTTTTGAGGTTTTTCAAGACAAACACAAGACGCTTATCGTCGTCATGCTTGAGTATTACTGTCGAAGTGTGTGGTATAAATGTGATAAATTACTCAAGGCTGTAAAAAGTTTACATCAGTTTTCAAAATTTCAACATATTACCTTTCATTATTTATTAATGTTCAATTTTGATCACCTGAACAACGAATGGAGATTAACCGTCGTGTTTTGCATATATTTATTAATATTATATTTTAATTTAATTCGCGACTAATTAAACGCATCAATGATCCTGTCGTTAATATGATGCTTTCTCATAAATTAGTAAAATAAAATTCTTGTGCCACAAATACAAGAAAAAAAAGGAATAAAAGCAATGAATCTTTTCAGCAATTATCTAAAAAGTGACTTCTGCCATATTTTTTTCAAGAATAAATTCCGTGTCATATAAATCTTCTTCGAACATCATACATAGTCGTCTCATCTCATCGTGCAACATTTAACAAAAAAACATGGCACGAGTTTTTGCAGGCAATTATCTCCTGATGTTCAAAAAAACTTGAACATACTTAAAATTTACTATCAAAATTTAAAGAGAATTTTTGTTTTGGCATCTTCAACGATTTTCAGTGCTTTTAACGTAATGAGTAGTTTTGGCTTTTATCAGTTGAGGCGAATACTGACAGATCACTGCTTGCTAACAAGTGTAGTATAGTTAAGTGTTGATAGAATTTCTAATCTCGAAAGTTGACATTTACACAAACAAACGCATGTTAAGTATATAAATATCATGAAAGAGGGAGAATATATGTTTTCTTATTGCATAACACACATATTGTTTTGCAATGGCAAATTAATATTTATGTTTTTGACCTAAGAACTAATTTTTTCTTGCATTTTTCATATGGCAGACTTTAAATGATTGTTTTTAAGAAATTCGTGTTATTGGCCTCAGGTTAATTTGTCTAATTCGAAGTTTGTCTGGCGCAAAAAATATTCCAACATGTCTGTACAAATCCAAAAATATCTAGTGTCATTTAGTAGAGGTTTTACATGTCGTTGTTTAACATGGGTGGCACTTCCTTTGGTGACTAGAGGTCCATATTTATCAAGCTACATTTAATTGTGTGTCTCGTCTTTTGCAGTTTGGTTTAGGTTTATTATGGTTCTTAACGCCACATTCAACAATATTTCAGCTATATCGTGGCGGTTAGTTTTATTGGTAGAGGAAACCGGGGTACTCAGAGAAAACCATCGACCTGCCACAAGTCACTGACAAACTTTATTTGTATTATTTCTCGTCTTTTGAATTGCCTTTCTGTTCTTAAAAACAGAAAGGTAAATAATTATTAAGAGAATATTTGGTAGTTCACCAATTGATTCAACACTGCACAATGTCCTAACCCAGAAACTACATGTATTTGTTCCCACCCATCTTGTCTTCTGGACCATATATTTTGTGACGATTTAGCCAAGTGGTGCAAGGTTGTTGTGATTTTTTTCTGGCTTGTTTTACCCTCAATGATATTTATTCATGCTTATTAATTTTTCCTGGTTATTGGACAGAAAGAAAGAAAGAAACAGATACAAGAACTGTGAAACCATGACAACAATAAAGTAACACATATAATTCATACAGAATACCCAAAAACATTGTCATTGAATAAGAAAAATACTTTGTACTAGGCACGGAAACAACCAAGATCCTCCCAAAAAATAACATTATATGAAATAGCTAAATCGATGCTAAAACTTCAGTTGATTTTCATATTTTCAACATTAACTGTTTCAACGAGGACAACTCAGTGCCATTTCTTTAAATAAAAAAAATCATTTACAGCACAAGAGATCAATCAATAATCAATGGGACCTCCTCATTCTAATCTGGAGTAAATATTCTAATAAAAATATATTTGGAAATATAAATATCAGTGACAATAATGTTTTGTTTTAGTTTCAATTAAGGCTTATATTTATAAAATAATGAAATTGAGACGTTTTTGTTTTATAACCCCCCCAAAACAAAATCTTTAATTAATGAAATAAAAGTTCGACCACGCTTTATACTCAATAAAGCATTGATTTACAATTAAATATTCCATTTAGAATTACAGAATGATAAACGGATTTGTATACGTGGAGCAATTTAAGTGGTCGAAACTTTTAAATATTTTATTGAAATAGAATTCGAATGGAAATTAATCAAATTTGATTTTTGACGAAAAAAATAATGATATCATTTGAGATGATAAATTGCTGTCTTATTTTTTCATAAATAATTCAAGATAAAATGAGAATAATAAATATATCAGCGTTCGGCGAGATTTCTAAAAATAATTATTTGTTTCTCTCTCTTTCAAATCATTCGTTTGCTTAAAATACAAACAATGTTTTGGAAAAGCGAAGAACAAGTTGAAATATATCAGAGGAGGAATCTGGTTTATGGAGGGTTAGTATCAGATAAATCTCATTCTCTAATTTCTGAAAAATGTAATTTCCTAACTTTTGAAAAATGTAATTGTCTAATTTCTAAAAAAAAAAAAATGTCATTTTCTAATTTTCTAAAAAAAATGTCATTTTCTAGCTTCTAATGCAAATTCAAAATATTTTAATAGGTTTTCCAAAGGTACAAAATCTGAAACCAGTTTTTACACCATGTTTGAAAAACATATATACCAAGAAAAATTTGAACACACGAAGTTTTTAAGACACAAACGAAAGAACAGAAAGGCCTATTATTATTTCATAAAAGATTTGTAAATATTAGAAAACCACTTAACATGTATATTAGAATAGATATTATTGATATAATGCTCCTTATATTTCTGGGATAATAGAAACAACATATTATATGGTTAATGATTATGGTGTCTAACGCCACTTTCAACAATATTTCAGTTATATTTTGCTTGTCCGTTTCATTGATGTAGGAAACCGGAGTATTCAGAGAAAACCACCAAAATATTATAATAATGTGATATTATACACAAAAATCTCGTTCCAGATGACACTGAAAGTATTAAAAATATATAAATATAATAAATTAATTTATTATGGAATTGTGTACCTTAAAAAGCATAACAATGAGAAATGTCAACAAAAATACGCCACTGAAACAATAATGTGTACTGTTTACGACATAAATCACACATATTTTATTTCATTTTAATTATATCTTGTCTTGGTTTGTGGTTTGATCACTCTGCACTATGTTAACCTCTAATTTCGAAGTTTTCAACATTTTCGAAATACATATCTATTAAAAGGGCCAATTTTAACTTCTTTTTTCACGGTTTTAAACATTTGGAAATGTGTATCTATATACATTGTAGTTTGCCAGTTTTCACCTCTAATTTCACAGTTTCCAACAAATGGAAATATTTTTATAGAGTGCCAGTTTTAACCTCTAATTTCGCAGTTTTTAACATTTGGAAATATGCATCTACATAGAGTGCCAATTTACTGAGATCAAACACTTATGGCAGTTTCCCTTCTTTGGTATCTAGCAGCAGTTTAGTTCGGTTCACTTACCGACTATTGGTAACTCGAGCCAAAATTATTTTGGACATCTTTCATCAAAATATTTACTCACAGTGTTAAGTTATTTACTTCCGTTATTTCACCTCTAAAATTGACACTGTCAGAATTCTTGATTAATGACATGATGAATTCCTTCAGTAGAAATGTACTTTTCTTAGAAAATACTGAACTCTATGTTAGTTTTCACATATCCGTGTACACGTATATATATATAATTCACAATTTTTCTAGACTTTTTGGATTTGTTAAAAGTTCTCTTAAGATTCTCCAGACTTGTTTTGCAGCATTGTCCATCGCTGATGTTGATTTTCCTCGGAATAAATCTACATTTGGAAGAAAGTAATGCGGACATCTACGATTTTGTAAACATGAAATAAGTTGAAGTAAAATGCCATTGATCCTATCCCCTAAACAAGTGTCATCCCATTCCATTTCACGGGGGTGTTTCTCACATTCGTACATCACTAATGTTTTTAAATGATATGTTGTAATCGGTTGACCTGGTATATCTAAATGTCTTTCTTTCAGAGTTTTGAGAATACTTAAACATCTTCTTCGACAGCCACCATACAAAAGTCGGTCTTCTGCATACTTGAAAGAAAGAATCCAAGCATCCCCTTCCGCTGCACTCTGTTTATCCTTCATGTAAATACTCTCTCTTGACAAAAGATCGAATCCCTCGGTCTTCACTTCTGCAACTAGGTTCGGGTTTGGCCATGAAATATGAGGTACGGGCCAGTGTGCAGCACTGCGACACCAAATTCCAGCGCATCGGAAAGCGGGTGTAATTTGCACAACATATCTTTCTTTTATTCTTAATTTCACTTCCGTTGTGTCTGCGACCATTTTAACAACGTCTCTGTAGGTACATTTGTCAACAGCCTGCGCGACAAGTGTCTGAAATCGAGATCTAATTTTTCGAGCTGACAGGTACCCGGAAGCTGTTATGAATTCTACCCATAAAGACATAGATCTTTTCCTGCCATCACTAAGTTTCAACACAGCACATCCTGGGATAGTCCCATCATCAACAAAGTTAAAAACTCCCATTTGATTGAGGTATAGAACAACTTCAAACTCTGTCGGCGACACAACCTCTAAACCTTCGAATCTACCGTTTGCTTCATTTAGCGAACTGATAAATCGTGGTTCCTGGACCTCTACCTCCTTCAGAACCTCTTGTACCACTTTGCAAACCTCTCGAATTGTCTTCATTGTTGCACCTTGCCGCGTCTGGACCCGTTCATTGTAATATTTGTTGAGCTGGAACAAGATCTTGGATTGTGCTGCGAGCATATCTGGCGAGCCACCTTCCAGAAGCATGTCCGGGTGTGATCCGTTCATCAAACACAAAAAAGAATAATAATGTCACTGTATGAGGTGAATAGTTACTCCATCACCTTAGAGGTGTAATGTCTTATTTAAATATTGTCTGTAGTATACACAGATTCCATCTCAGTTCTTCACAGCCTCTCGAATAAGTGACACTCGTTTTGATGATTGTTGTTTCAAATAATTCGGATAGTGTAGAAATAAAACGTATAATCCTGTGTTTCTGTCTGTCATGAGAAATATAGTAAAATGTAAACATTGGTTGTGTAGACCAATAAAAGTCCACAAATTAATTACAGACACGCCCTTGGGTAAACCTACAACCATTTTTGTCACCACAGATATTTTTACCAGTCTTAGCTCCGCCCACTAACTGTAGATCATTTCAATGAAAACGATGAGCACACCTGCCGAGATTTGATACACGCATCATTCGGTAGAGCAAATATTCCTAGCGGGATATCTGATAATACGTACTAGTTAATTTATTCGCGAATTATTAAATACACAAAAATATTATACAGGTTTTTTTTACTATGCATTCTTCTGGATGAAATAAAAAGAAAAAAAGGAGGTTTTTTGTTGTGTTGTATTTAAAATTAAAATTTTATTATTTATGTTTAAGAAAAAAATGTTGCCTTGCATACGCAAGAAATATATTTAATATGTAATTACTTTTCCTTTTGTTTTTCATCTGAATTTCCATGGATTATATGGAATCAAATATTTATAATTCATAGTATTAAAGATGTGTGTGTTCTATTTCAATTCAGCGTTGGATTTATAGTTGGAGAAATATTTTAAGAAATCACATAAGTAACGGATTATGATGTTTATTTGTTAGTACATGTATTTATATATATTTTACTTATAGCTTCACAAAAACAACATGTATACACCGGAGAAAAAGAAATATCTGCTATGCTTCTTGTCGTGAAACCGTTTTAGTTTTCATTAAAACAAAAATATCATTTTGTAAGTATATTTTGTTTCTAAAAACTTTTTATTCTATATTACATTATTCTATAGCGAACGAAAAATCTTTCGAAACTCTCGATTCTAATTTAACTTTCACTCTACATACACATATTCATATCAGTTTGTAGAAAATTAAAAATATTGTAGAAACTATGTTTTATATTTACCTAAAGGCCAATCTGTGTCATTACATAGTCATCGAAATGCCAACGAATTATATGAGGTTTATTGCCTATAAATCGTTTAAACATCATATTTAAGTAATAACACTCAGTGATATTACCAAGAAAAAATATTAATTTGTCGCCAATCAAATGTATAGTCACACGACACAAATTTGATGACAATAAAAATGTACCCGAAATGACCCGATTTGTTTTAAATTAGAACTAAGTAGTGATCTACATGTATTTATGTTTTATTTTGAAGTTTTGCATAAAATAAATGTCGTTTCGTGTAGTTAAATATATTAATAATAAGGTTTAAAAATATAATTAAACATTTGTATGCTATTGAAATATAAAAGTAAAATAACCTTCAGTTATTTCCTAATTAGACATCTAACCGAACTAAAAAGTTCTATTAATCCAATATAGACTATGTTGATTGTCTCGAAATAATTGAAGAATTACGGAGAGTTTTTCAAAAGTATAATTGTAAAAGATAAATTTTATTTATTATAGAACCTATGCAAGCGTACCGACTTCTTTTATATTTCCCATTATTTACTCTTTATTTTTTAAATAAGAATATTAGGGAGAGTTTCCAAAAGTAAAAGTGTAATAAAAGAGAAATTTTATATACAATGTATTACAGAACCTATACAAACATACCGACTTCTTTTATATTTCCCATTATTTTCTCTTTATTTTTTAAATAAGAATTAGGGAGGGTTTCCAAAAGTAAAATTGTAAAAGAGAAATGTTATATACAATGTATTATAGAACCTATACAAACATATATATACCTTTTTAACATTTCCCCAATTTTCTCTTTATTTTTGTTTTTATTTTAATTATGTGCAAATATTTAAGATTCGCATTTATCACTTCATATACATAATTAAGAATTTGTAAACCTTAAATACAAACAAAATTTTAATATTATCAGTAAAAAAAATCTGTAATGACCATATGTCAAGTGAGATCATTAACTTCTCATAGATGGTCATTTTAGATCTTAAAACTGATAAGACGTTGACATCTATTTTTGCCTTATTTATGAAGAGGACACAATGTAGTTGCAGGCCATATTTTTCTGGTTATTTATTCAAGATCAAACCGATCTCTATTCAACAGACAGACAGGGCTGTTGATTTTCAATTGTCAATAGATTTGTTAAGAAATGTCCTGTATTCAACATTCTAAATAATCAACAAATGCCGTGGATTGAAAAAAAACTACAAACACATTGCGCAAACAATTATGTAATAATGTATCCTGATTTTTGACCATACTATAATTGCCCCTTTACGAAATATTAAGCTTGACCTATGCATATTGTGAACGGTTTCATAATTCTTTTTTGTTTTTGAAAATTCTCTTGTTCTCGAGTTGACATTAAACAACAATCATTCACTAATTCTCTCACTCTTTTTTTGTTTTGTTTTTGTTCTTTTATGATATTTATTTGCCGTAAAGTAAATTTGTTTGTCAATAATAAAGCCAAAAAAAGAAAAAAAAGAAGAACATTATGGCATATTTTTAAGATTTTGGTATTGAATTTTGGAACTGTTCGGACAATGGTAATTTTTGTTTTTCTTTTGATTCTACCTATCCCGAATGTGAGACTTCCTCTATGCTTCATATTTTTTGTTCATGATGATAAAGGTTGTGTTTTTTATATTATTTTCGCTAATTTCTTTTTTTTATAAGACGTTGACGATCCCATCTTGCTGAAAAGCGAAATACAACATGGAGATCATTCACGTCACCCGACAACGCGCGCAATTGTTTTTTTGTTTTTTGTTTGTTTTTTTGGGGGGGGGGGGGGAGGGTTTTTTTTTGAGAGGGGATATTTCTGTTTAGTTCTAAAGGGTATCATTTGTTATTTAAATTCTTCAAATATTTCCAATGATTGTTAACATTCTTAGGAAATATTAAAATTCTGATTAAACACTAGATACATTTCCCCCGTTAGGAATACAAGTTTCCGACCAGAAACAATCCAAGTTAGATTTATCATAAGGCAATTTCAAGTTATCTTTGAAGACATAATTACAAGTAAATAAATGATTTCTCTTGTCTAATGATCCCTAATAACCAAGCGGTTGGTTGAACATATTTTTCGCATGAATTAACGTCATCTAAACACGAGAAAATTGTATCTAAAGTATCTGAGCGCACGCGACTGTTCCCGCCTTGTTTACCCAACATTATACAGCTATTGAACTCTTTGTGTAAACAGAAAGACCATAAACCGTTTAATATCTCGTTTCTTTATTGATTTCGAGTGCCTGGATTGTGTTATAGTAACTGTCTTGTCAAGCAAGCAAGATGAACTACTAGACCTTTGAAAAAGAAATTGCTCGTTTTCCCATAGTTTTCATCGATTTTGCCGTTTCTTAATAATTTGGATAGAAGAAATTCACTATACTCTTGGTGGCAGTAAAAAATTACTTGGCTGGAAAATAACACCTCTAGTTCTAATTTAATGGCAGTTCTGCTGCTCGATTTATAATTAAGGAAGAAATCAGACAGTTGGCTACGTAGTTCTGGGTTTTACAACAATCTTTGGGAATAAAACCAAGTTATTATTTTATAATCTTTTTAAATACACTACTCCATAATAAGAATCTATTGTTATTCTGTAGAGATGTTTTTTTCTTTTATTAAAGTTCGGTAAATGTTTAATAAATAAATGCCAGACAGCACAAAAAAGAGAGAAAAAAGAAACGAAAGACATATTATATTTTTGTTTGATTTTTCTGTTTTCCTGGTATTTTTCTGTTTATGTATTAATTCTGAATAGGGGGGGGGGGGGTACTTTTTCATCTAATTGTACTTTCATTTTCAATCAAGTCTATATTCTATGCATTTAGAAATTAAATAACCGTTAGAGAAAAGCCGAAGGGCCAAACAATCCAGCGACACAGGCAGCATTGGGTACAATGTGCATTACATGAGTGAAAGGGGATATAGGGTATCATATTTATATGAAACAAAGTATATTTTGTAAGCAGCATATTCACTTTATTATTTTGCATAGTTTGTCAGTGACTTGCGACAGGTCTGTGGTTTTGGTATACACATATTTATTCGTGATAAACTGGTATAATGTTACAATACAAACAAATTTTGTTTGAACATGACAGGATTCGGAAACAAGCTAAGCTTATACTAATGCGTCTCGTATGAAATATAAATGACTAATATAGCAAACAAGTTATAGAACATGCTACGTGACAAATCTAAAAAAAAAAACAATAATAAACAGTGGAGTAACAAAACAGAAAGATATAAAATTAGTAATACAGATGAAATGCAACTTAGAATTATGATGTAAATCTTTTGCTTTTAAGAACAAAATTCTGTACCTTGATAAACATGTCTATATTTTGATCTACACTCAAGGTGTCTGACCCCTTTAGTAGAAGTTTAAGATCAATAGTAACCGGATAATTGATTGTATGTATTACATGAGTTCATTACGTAAATCAGTATATTTTTTGCACGATATCAAAAAGTGGGATGTAGACTCGACCTGACCACATGCACAATTAGGGGAATCCACCAGATTTCGAATGAACAGATGCTCATTTAATGAGCTACTGTTCATTCTTAACCTGGTGTGCAAAATTTGACCCAATCGAATGCCACTGTAATAATGTGCAGGGCATTTGCTATTTTGGGTTTTAATACGCTCCTTACAAATATTCAGGGACCTTGCATTTCGAGTATCTATTGAGAGTCTATTCCATAATTTTATGGATGATGGAAGGAAGTAATCTGAATAGAATTTAGTTTTTGAACTTATTTCTAGAATATTCGCAGACTGACGAGTGTTATGGTTGTGTCGATTGTCGACTCTATCAGGCAACACATTTCTCAAATATCCAGGTGCTTGATTGTTAACTATTTTATAAAGTAAAATCAATTTATGTTTTTCCCTTCTTTCCAAAAGTTTTTCCCATCCCGTTTCCTCGTATAGTTTCTGAATAGACGTTAATTTTGTACCACCCGTAACAATTCGTGCAGCTTCGCCCTGGACATTTTCGATTTTATTTATCACATAGTGAGTCTGCGTACCCTAAGCAACATCCCCATATTCCAAAATGGGTCTAATAAAAGAGAAGTACATCTTTTCTAAAGTAAATCTGTTCAGTTTAAAAAACGGACTTTCCTTAACATGTTTGATCGTGTATAAGCCTTCTTAACAATGTAGTCAATGTGATCGTGCCACAACCCATTGTTAGAAAAGAATAATCCTAAATGTTTATGATTTGTACCTTGTTGAAGAATTTGACTGTTCATTTCCAGTGGTTTTATTAATTTTCTAGAAATAGCCATAGTCTCCGTTTTCTGGGGATTGAATTTTACAAGCCAGTTTACCGACCACTGATGGATTTTTTCAAGATCTCTATTAATAATGTCAGCTGCGTTTTGAGGAGTATCAACTGTTACATAAAGACTAGTGTCATCTGCGAATAATTTAATGCTCGCTTTGATATCAGTTACAATATCATTTATGAATAATAAAAATAGAAGAGGACCTAATATAGAGCCATGGGAAACCCCCGCATTTATAGTCTTCCACTCGGAATTTGACCTGTTTAAAACCACCCGTTGGGACCGTCCAGAAAGATACCTTTCAAACCATACTAAAAGATTGCCAGATAGTCAATACTGTTTTAGCTTAAACAATAATCCCTTATGCCATACCCGGTCAAAGGCTTTACTAATGTCACAGAATACAACTCTGATTCCTTTCCCACTGTCTAAAGCCCTCCCAAAGTCATTTGAAATATTTACCAACTGATTTATCGCGGAATCGCCAAATGTAAAGCCATATTGATTAGATGTAATAATATTGTTTAGCAATAAAAAATTATGAACATACTTATAAACGTAGCGCTCCATACATTTAGAAATAACACTTAACAGGGAAATTGGCCTGTAATGTTTCACATCATTAGGATTGTTGTTCTTATAAACCGGGGTTACATTAGCTTTTTTCCAGTCGCTGGGTAGCACACCAATTGATAACGATAAAATAAAAAGTTTACATAAAGGACATTTTAGTTAATGAACCGCCTCTTTTAGAAGTCGCGGGTTAATCAAATCTGGACCAGAGGCCTTACTAGGATTTAATATTGAAAAAGCGTCTTCGATATCAGTTTCGCTTATTTCAATATCACAAAGCTGGTTTTCGGGAAGAGTAAGTTCGGGAAGTACGGCCTCAAAGTCATCAAGATCAGTTTGCATAGCAAAGACATTATTGAACTCATTCGCCTTGTCTAAATCATTAAAAATCAAATTATTATTTTTCAGTAGCGGGGGTATGCCATAGTGTGATGGTTTTCTCTGGGTACTCCGGTTTCCTCCACCAATAAAACTGACCGTCACGATATGACTGAAATATTGTTGAAAGTGGCGTTCAGCACCATAAACCAATCCATATACATTTCTATAAACTTTGATTTCCACTTTAGGATCATACTCGGGTGTATGTTTTTTAATAGTATCATGGTACATATTTGTTAGAGATGTAATTACTCTGTAAACAACTCCAATTGAGGAGCTCTGCATTGATACAAGCTCTGTATTGATACAAGCTCTGCATTGATACAAGCTCTGCATTGATACAAGCTCTGTATTGATACAAGCCCTGCATTGATACAAGCTCTGCATTGATACAAGCTCTGTATTGATACAAGCTCTGCATTGATACAAGTTCTGCATTGATACAAGCTCTGCATTGATACAAGCTCTGTATTGATACAAGCTCTGCATTGATACAAGCTCTGTATTGATACAAGCTCTGCATTGATACAAGCTCTGTATTGATACAAGCTCTGCATTGATACAAGCTCTGTATTGATACAAGCTCTGCATTGATACACGCTCTGTATTGATACAAGCTCTGCATTGATACAACCTCTGTATTGATACAAGCTCTGCATTGATACAACCTCTGCATTGATACAAGCTCTGTATTGATACAAGCTCTGCATTGATACAAGCTCTGTATTGATACAAGCTCTGCATTGATACAAGCTCTGTATTGATACAAGCTCTGCATTGATACAACCTCTGTATTGATACAAGCTCTGCATTGATACAAGCTCTGCATTGATACAAGCTCTGCATTGATACAAGCTATGCATTAATACAAGCTCTGTATTGATACAAGCTCTGCATTGATACAAGCTCTGTATTGATACAAGCTCTGCATTGATACAAGCTCTGCATTGATACAAGCTCTGCATTGATACAAGCTCTGCATTGATACAAGCTCTGTATTGACACAAGCTCTGCATTGATACAAGCCCTGCATTGATACAAGCTCTGCATTGATACAAGCTCTGTATTGATACAAGCTCTGCATTGATACAAGCTCTGTATTGATACAAGTTCTGCATTGATACAAGCTCTGTATTGATACAAGCTCTGCATTGATACAAACTCTGCATTGATACAAGCTCTGTATTGATACAAGCTCTGCATTGATACAAGCTCTGTATTTATACAAGCTCTGCATTGATACAAGCTCTGCATTGATACAAGCTCTGTATTGATACAAGCGCCACCAAAATGTCTTACCTATAGACAATACAGTAAATACAGTCCGAACGGTGAAATATAGACACGTAGACCATTGCCGTCATTGGAAACATATTTCTACGAAGACAGGACGCCACACAAATTACAAACATATAATTTGATATTTAATTCTCTAATCTGTATTTTATACCCTATGTTACCAGTTTCTCTGGATTGTCCTTTATTGATTTCCCCTTCGATATTCTTTGTAACATTTATATAATATATTTTATTATGTATATAAGAATCGATTCAGATTTTGTATGTATGTTTTAATCGTTTTCTACTGAAAACAAAATCACATGTAAGATATCGTAACTTTATTTGTTCCTTTTGCATATTTTTTTTTTCATTTTCGACCCAGTTTTGAAATTAAACTTTAACATATATATATATAGCTAGGAAAGCTTATAAGACGAATTATTGTTGTTACTTTTTCAATTTGTTTCGCTTTCGGCGAAGTTTTTAAATAAAACTTTGATGTACAAATTCGGAAAGATTATAAGACCAACTATATTGACTTGCATGTTCTGAGGTCAAACAATTAAAACACAAATATAAAATTGCATGTTATATTTTACGGTAGCCCTTTTGTTTTTCTCTAAAAATGTATGATTTACAATATTCCCAATTTATGGAATTTCATCAGACAAAATTGAAATAATTGAATTACAGAACACGTTTTAACGATTTATTATGCGCATGGGAGATAGTTAACAAAGTAAATCCAAAAGTCAGTTGAAACGGAGGAGAAATTGGTTCCCAAAAGAATAAAAGTAGTCGTGTATCATAGCAAACTTAATTACCGCTATTCTAGTAAAATGTACAAAAGTCTCATGTGGAAAAAATCACGAAAGAACTGCAATGAAAAATGGCATCAAATTTCGGTTTCAGCGTCTAATTGCTTGACAGTGACTCTTCCTTGATAGATGCAAATCATAAATTTTTGGACTATAAATAATTGTCTAATATCGTTTTCACCATGTCATTAATTATTCAACTTCAAGAATATCGATGGGTGTTTAATTAATGTAAAGGATGGCCGCTTTTAAAGGAAAATCATATGTCTGTCACACTTTTAAGTGCTCATGACAGTTATACCCGTAATATCACGTTTCCATTCGAGGACTTATTTTATTTTACTCGCTGTCGTCTGATGATACAACGACCCTATCAAGTGTCAGAACAAACAGTTATATTGTCGGCGATTGTTAAAAGTTTTCTGAAGTTCGAATTGAATTTGAAGGGGGGGGGATTTAATATTTGTTCTTTGTAAACGAGAATCGCATATGAATTCATAAAACGAATTTTGCTTAACAAATCACCCATGTTAGTACTATAAGCCGCCAATGGCCTATAATTTGTTGATTTTTGTATTCAGTTTATATAATTGTTCATAAATACAAATTCCGTGATGTGTATGAAACTTGGTGTGAAAATATACATGTAATTTCTGCATGAAGAACATTGGATAATATCCCAAATGAGAGATAATTCCTTGCAAACTGGTAATTTATTTTTATTTTGGATGTCTACCATGAATAACCACCGTGCTTGGATAAATGCTGTATAACAATGCATTCATTTTTACTGTAAATTTACACAAAATTCGTAAATTGTACTATAATACATTTAGCAAAAAAAATAATTCAGATTTGATCTGGGTTAATTATGTAACTGTACTCTCCATGTTGCTTTATATTCATATGTAGTAATTTTATTTTCAAATAAATTCATTATTATATTCAGGTTATATATATTAAAAAATGGCAAGATACAAGATATCACAAGATTGGCCAAATCGAATGACAAAAATTTGGATTATGAAATGAAATAATAGTTAAATATGAATTTATTTTTAAAAATGTATTGTAATCTGTTGTTTGTCATGGGATTAGGGTTTAATATACTGTTCCATATTAACATCCAGGAACGGTTTCCATAAAACCAAAAAATCAGAGGTCAATTACAATAAATTTTTTGTAATTTCTGACAATGGTCAACTATTTTGCAATTCCCAATAAAGAAATAAATATATCTGACACACCCCTTTCGTACATTATAACCCCGAAAAGAAAAACAAACCAACATGATGTTCGTATGTTTCTACAAAGTGAAACAAAGATACATATAAGCCTATCTAGTCATAGAATTCATTGGCCACGATTTATACAAAGTTTCTTGAAATATTTTTCATTAAACGACGCTCAAAAAAATATTGTGGATTGGAAGTTTTGGATTCTATTGGCGAAGAAGAAGAAGAAGAAGAAGAAGAAGAAGAAGAAGAAGAAGAAAGAATGTAAAGCATTAATGGTCAACAAAATCAACAAGCAGCAACAACAAGAACAAGAACCACTAATTATGTCTCACCTTTAACTTCACAACACACGAGAAGAGGGCGAAAGCTGATGAAAATCTAGGTAATCGTGGGGTTTAATCAGTTGCTTTGATCCCAATCCTCTTCACATATCTAATGTAACAAATATAATACATTATTTACGGCTTCTGAATTCTGGTATCTCCAAATTTCTCTTAACAATTTTTTTTCACTTTAACTTTAATTTTCAATGATATATTTTCGAAGATGAAGTGTACAAATTAAATACTCCTGGAACATTAGGATTCTATTGACATATATTATTTTCTTCATCTGGATGTACACACTCTACACCAAATTATAATACATAAACAAGTTGTTTGTAGATTATATAGAAATAGTTATTTTGAATGTCTTATCATATTTTGAAGTATAGTTATGTCACCCATTATTTTGATTGATTGATTGATTGATTGATTGATTGATTGATTGGTGTTTAACGTCCAGCGAACAATTTTTCAGCTATATTCAGAACGAGAACATTAAAAAATTTAAACGCCATGGGACTCGAAACAAGGAAAGGTGATGGGTAGGGACGGATAATTTAGCCAGTGCAACAGGTCTCCTATGGACCACTCATCATGAGCATAATGCTCATAATGAGCTGCTATACTGGGTTCTTTAACGTGCGAAGAGGGTGGCAATCTCTCAACACGGGACCTTGGTTTTATTTACGTCTCATCCGAAGGACAGGTTGGTTGTGAATTTATACATCCTTTTTACATTATTTTGAAGATATCCATGTAAATGGAACAAATCCTGGTTGGCAATAGCAAAATGGAAGGCAATAACAAAATGGAAGGCAATAACAAAATGGAAGGCAATAACAAAATGGAAGGCAATAACAAAATGGAAGGCAATAACGAAATGGAAAACAAAAATTACAACAATGTCGGAACATTTCAAAAATCAAATATTACAATCGTAGAAAGAGGCTAAATCGATACCTTCTAACACAAACATAACCGCTCACTTTCCTGGCATGATACAAGCACTTCAATAAAATGTGGCAACAATTTGTTATATACCCATACTCGTTGCAAAATTATGTCTTGTGAATTATTGAAAGGGATCACCGGATCCACCCGAAGGTGTTGCAGAAGTTTTATAAAATAATAACCAATAAAAAACCAATCATTACTAAGGTTGTACACGACATTTAAATACATGAATATATACGATAACAACGTAGATATCAAAGTTAGCGCTCACGACGTGTTTCTGGAATAACCTTCATCAGGTACACTCAATGCAAAAAACAAACAAATAAACAAACAAATATCTAGTTCAATCTGTTCTGATACGCTAACAGTAAAAAGATTGGAAAACCAAAGATTTTCTTGTGAGGACATTGAAGCCGAATTGTAATATGCGATGTCCGCCTCTAGTTCTTATAAATATTTATATGATTATACTAATGAAAATAAAGTATAATTTTGATACAGACGTGAGTCAGTAATTGTTGTTTAATACGAAGTGATCAATTTGTCAGCTATATCATGCTAAAAACAAGTCACGTTTTGAAAAGATGATGATGATATTTTTTTCTACTAGTCTATCATGCTGAGTTAAATATCATAATGGTATCATAGGGGACCGAAAGAAAAGTTTGAAGATGTCAAAGGGATTATCAGAAACGGGAAAACAAAGTAGGACAGACAGTTCACAG
The DNA here is from genome assembly GCA_963680875.1 of Bathymodiolus brooksi. NCBI lineage: Eukaryota > Metazoa > Mollusca > Bivalvia > Mytilida > Modiolidae > Bathymodiolus > Bathymodiolus brooksi. The sequence goes on along the minus strand of OY804582.1, from coordinate 96,116,441 downwards.
GTAAACATGTCGATCCACTCTGAAACATGATCTAAACTCCGAACAAACACGTCTATTATCTGGCTTCTTATCGTAATGTGCTGAATGGAGAAGAGACAAATATCAATTTTATAGTCTTTGGTTGGACTCGACCGGGGATCGAACTCACGATTTACTGCACTCAATGAGAACAACAAATACGTTTTGTACCTTTATTTCGTGAAATGACGATCGTAATATGATAATAGGTGTTACCTAACTTGGGACGAAGTCCAATATTTTTTTTTAAACAATATTAACTCAGATATATGGACCTATAATTTTTGTTCAAAGTAAACAGGGGGCGGATCCAGACTTTCTTAAAAGAGAGGGCAAATAGGGGGATCCAAACCCAACGTCTCAATTTCATAGAAAATATTATTTCGGACAGGAGGAGGAAGAAATGAAATTCTGTTTAATGATATTGTCAGTCCCATGGTATATGCTTAATGGGCTAGAACACACTGCAATTTTGAGTCATTTTTTAACATTCATAACCGAAGTAGTTCCAGAGTTTCAACTATGCATACATTTTAATTAATGAGTTTATTACAAATCTATGAGTTGAAAAGAAGGTACGAAACGTCTCACTATACATTTTTACTCCGGTATGAAACGTCTCGAACTAGGTACGAAACGACCTGGTACGAAACGACCTGGTTACGAAACGTCCTGCACCCTTCCAGATTACTGCGCATCCGATTTTCTGCAGATTTAACCATGTATTGGCTTCCGGTGTGTCATTTCCGGTGCAAGGAATTTAAGCCATTGGTGATATGGAAAATAATGCTATTTCTACCATAGTTGGGACTTCGTCCCATATTAAATGCCGTATTTAGCTTTGATTCTTGTAAACCTGCACGTTTGAACAATTTACCAGATGATACTAGGAGCATAGTTTCTGATGTCCAAAAAATGACAGCTATTGGAGCTCACTGTGTAATGGTGCACCAGCTGTGGTGCACAAATGACATATTAAGAGGCTAGCAGGAATATCAATAGTTAATAATGCATGATGAGTTACCATTCACTGTCATTTCAAATTAACCTTGCGGAATCAACACTATACATACTGTGGAGATATCATAGTCATCGTACCTCTTTTTATGCAGATAACTTGACTTCTGACTTCCAATTTTTTGTTTTAATATATGTCTTTATTTATGTCGTTGCTGTTTTGTAAAGGTGTTTTTCCCATTTAATGGTTAGTTATTGTATTATTTACTTACTTTTTTTTATTAGTTTTGTCCCATTTCCCGATTTATAGTGTTGCTGTTTGTATCAATGTTGCCCCAATTTCCTGACTTATATTGTACCCGTTTTGAGTTAGGACGAAAAGTCTGAAGATACCAAAAGGGGAAATCAGAAACTGTAAATCGAGGGACAGAAAACACAATGGCCAAAAGAAAAAGGACAAAAGAAAAAGGACAAACAACGATATACAAAACACTACCCAGAAAACTAAAGATTGAGTAACATGAACCCGGAAAACTAAAGATTGAGTAACATGAACCCGGAAAACTAAAGATTGAGTAACATGAACCCAGAAAACTAAAGATTGAGTAACATGAACCCGGAAAACTAAAGATTGAGTAACATGAACCCGGAAAACTAAAGATTGAGTAACATGAACCCGGAAAACTAAAGATTGAGTAACATGAACCCCGTTATATTCTTGCTGTTTTGAATCAGCGTTGACCGGATTTCAAGACTTGTACTTTTGTATCAGTGTTACTTATATTGTTGCTGTCTTATATTGTTTAAGTCTTACCTCAATTTCATGTCTTGGATATTGTTACTGCTTTGTATCAGTGCTGTCCCATTTTCTGATTTATTGGCATTAGATGTATTTTTTTTGGCTTATTTGGCAATTACAAGTTGTGTGAAAATAAATATTTAGGTTTTCTGTGTGGTGTATTGTAGATCGTTGTGTGTCCTTTTGTCCTTTTTCTTTTGGCCATTGTGTTGTCTGCCCTTTGATTTACAGATTCTGATTACCCCTTTGGTATCTACTAACTCTTCATATAGTTGGCGTTATTTTATTGGAGTTCGTGTAAAATGTCTGTGTGTGTTTTTGCTGTTCATTTTAGAATGTGTACTTGATTTCGGTCACCTCTTAATGTCAACTTTATACAGTCACATTAGTCGATTTTACTGTAAGGTAATTTTAAAAAATGGGAAAATTATGTCCGATTAAAACGTGCTGAAAATATTGTCCAGTTGTATAGTTTTTGTTGTAACAAACATTTTTTTTAATGAACATCAAGAAATCCGTGTTGTTTGGTCTTTAACATTTATCATAGATAACGAGGTCGGAAAAAGTTCTATCTGTCAGAATTTCTAGTTATATATCATACCATTTCAACACATTGAAAACAATATTTTCTGGACTTTTATTGTCTAAAACATATTTAAAGAAGATTAAGAAGAACTTGACTGAAATGTGCGGCCGTAGGGCACTGACTGTACAACAAGAAATAGATAATTTGTAATGAAAGGAATGGCTCCCTTCCCGTAATACATGCCATATATGTCAGTTCAAGTAATACGTCATATTTGACAGGCGACATCATATTCTACATTTCATAATTTATTAATTAAATTAAGTTGTAAAGATCCCTACAAACATCTACAAAATTATGTTATCTGGGCAAATCTACATGTTCTGTTTCATAATAAACATGTTCACTGACGATAATTACACAGTTTTAAGGGAAAGGAGCAATAAATTAAATCACCAATCCCGTTCATTCTCTCTAAAAAAAATCACGTAAAACATTCCCCCGTCAGGGTAAACATTGAAAGGCATTGAAATAAAACACAAAAAACCATGTTCATTCTGCAAATCGCATCATTAATAATTTTGAATTTGTCCGAAAGGTTTGATGTAGCAATGTTATATGGTGTTGAAACAAACGTTTGGGTGACAGAGGTAATCAATAAGATTTTTCAAGGTTAGAATGAAAGTCACATTGATTTTAATATGTCTGCGTTTATTATTATTATTATTATTATCATGTACTAATTTCGTATTGTGGGTACTTTCAGAATATTTATGTTCTTTAAATATTTCCTGACATCTTCCCTGCAAATGAAACAAAATACCATCTTGTACATTTATATTGGAAATAATAAGAACGGGTGTTTGTATCCATTATACTACAATCTTAGCTTTAAAAAAATGATAATCTGAGGTCAGCAGATTATTTTTATTTTATTTAAAAGATGTGGTTTTTTTTCTCAAGACAATTGGTGTTTAAAGTTTTATTTAGGTTTTAGAATTTCAAGTACTGTAGTCACATATTTTTTTCAGCATTGATTTTCATGACAAATTAAAGAAATAAATTTCATAGCTATTTTCCTTAGCTAGTTCATACAACAACAAAAAACTATGTATCATGGCACTTTCATTTAAATATAGAAAATAACTTCTGGTTGGTCCTATTTTTGTACAATCATTACTGAGATCAGACATATTTGTATTAATTTATATTACAAATATTATGCCTCATCTTACAATATACACTGTAGTAATTTCAATCCTTTTTCTGCTTCTTTAGTATTATTATTATTATTATTGTTTTCCATTTTTTGTTTTTAGATATTTCATCCTTCAGTAATTACATTCTGTTCACTATATTTTTGCATTTATTACGATAAAAATAATTTCGGTATCGAATATAATAAAATACAACGAACATATATATTAAGCTCTGATCGAATATATTGAAAATTAACGAAAACTGCTCATAAATTTTATAAATGTTTTAGCACCATTTGAAGAAATTGTGCTTTGCGAAATCTAATTATCATAACAAATGTGAAAAAATGTCACTAAAGTCATAGCATCACAAGTGAATTAAGTTTCAAAAGACACGTGTCTGTAGTCTTAACTGAAGACAGATTGTTTTAATAGTTCTAAAAGTATGCTGGTATTTTGTATTCTGAGTTAGTTGTTACTGAACCTTTGTGTATTTAATTAGTGTAGTTTATTTTATCATTTATTCGATATTTCTGCAATCATTTACAGATGACCAACGGACCGAAGTTCATTTAATCAAAATTCTATAAGAGTCATATTGGTATGGAGAAATAACATTTTATTTCCGAGATTGCATTACAAACATGAATGACTCCGTACTAATTGTAACAAAATAGCATTTCTTGCATTGATAACTTTGTAATTTGTAATTTACAGAGGGAACAATAACGTGTCTTGGTTTGAATCTGTTCGCATACTAGATTTGTCGTTGTTTTTCTTTTTATTTCACAAAAATAAATATTGCTGTAAATAATCAAAAAATATTAATCCGCTCTTAATCTTGAATAAAATCTTAAAAATGTGATTTAACTCATTCGGGTTAGGGTTATGGTGTTTAACGGCACTTTCAACAATATTTCAGTTATATCGTGGTGGTGAACTCACTCAATATTGCTCTTACAAATTTGAAAGTTTAGTAGCATATATTTCAAGCATATGTCCCTTTAACCAGCAACATTTTGTCCTTTCAGAAGTCTTTCTGCTTTAATTTCTTTTACTTTACCCATATAAAATATGATAACAAAGCATCTGTAGGAAATAAAACAATATCTTGTGTATGTTGTATGTCTCTGTTAGAAGTTTTAAGTGAGTACCACCTTCTAAATGCAGTATATGCACTGACTTGTATGTGCCATTTAATTGAGACGAAGAAATTCAATAAAAGTGGTTTTTTTTTAATTAAGATTCCTACCTCAATTTAAAGTGATCTTTCTCTCATGCTCATTTACATCCATAAAATTATTTTTTATTTGTTTAAGATGAGACTGTTCTTTATTCCTTTTTAATAACATTATCATACAAGGCAAAAAAAAAAATATATATAAACGTCATATGTCTAACTCTTGATATGTTTTTATATGTTCAGTGAGTTAAGGTGAGAAGTGATTGTTCGTTTTGTTCAAATCGGTGGAATTGTTGATTATCACTATTTAGACTTTCGTGGTTAATCACCCATCTCTAAATTCATCTTCTCTTTCTTTATTTTTACATGTGTACCATCTTGTCATGTGTATAATTGTGTATGTCATTAATTGTGATATTTGTTCTACATACCATGTAACTTGGTTTTTAACGAAATAAAGAATCTGAATTTGAATCTTTTCATAATAAAACGTAAAAGTTTATTATAAAATATTAGATTGGTACTTCCAGTTGTTTGTAGGAGGGCGCATGTCTTATTTATGTTCTCTGTGGTTGTTTACGTATAATGGTGTCCAACACAATATTGTTTTGTGTTTTTGTTTTGTTTTTCTTCGGCTTGTGTACACTATGTTGCCAATTTCTCTAGATTGTTCATTTGTGATTGCCCCTTCGGTATTCTCTAACATTTATTTTCGTATTGATCAACATTCCGTTCTCCGATTTTAAATATATATGCCTGACATATTCCTACTCTGAAAACGTCTCGAGCCAAAAACCATGATATAATAATTATAACTGTATAACCGTATAGATTTATTGAGTTAACTCTGATCACACAGATACACAAAATAAATTTCGCTTTTAATGAAATTTCGATTCTTCTTCACGTATTGAATGAAGTTTCATTTGTTCAGAAAATTAACGAAATATCTTAATTAAATTTGTGTCTTTTATTTACAGTTTGGCGTTATTACAGTAAAATACACATTTCTCAATAATTACATTTGTTCCCTCATCAAACAATTTAAACTGACAGCAATGGTACCAGTCTGCTTTGGAAATGCATTAAAAATTATCCATAAAAGGCAACTTAACCGGCATAATCAAATAAAGTTGGGTTAATCTAATACAATATCCATTATTGTAATAGAGGTTCTAATACCGCGGTGCTAAAACATGGAATGAAATTTCCCCAACTTTTATCATGATAGGAAACATTCTTAGTCTTTATGTAACCTATTTTATTACCCAATCATGCAAGGTTCCTTTGGGATTAGGGTACCGTCGTGGTCGTGATCGTATGGTAGTTGGATTTATAGCTATCTATGCAATCAGCACCTATCATCACTAACGTTGGATGTTCGAATCCCGCTCAGGCGATGTGTACTCAATACAACATTATGTGATAAAGTTTGTCAGTGACTTGCGGCAGGTCGGTGGGTTTTCTCCGGGTACTCCGGTTTCCTCCACCATTAAAACTTACCGCCACGATATAACTGGAATATTGTTGAAAGTGGCGTTCAACATCATAGCCATAACCACAACCCACATATATACATTAAAAAAACATCATTCGGATAGTCAACAAAATATGTTATGAATTGGGCAAGAAATGTAAACAAATAGACATAACATATAATTATGTGTACAATTATAGTATGAAAATGTGATTTCTCGTAGTTTTAAACAACATTTTTTCATAAGAACGAAGGGTTATTATTTTACCAACGATACCAACATCTTCTACAGGATAATAAGAGTATGTTCCCGTCAATAGCTATACTCGTTAGTAAATAAGGCAAAGTCATTCATTTTTAAGTTATACACATTCCTAAAAGATATACGTTTCAAAAGTCTTATATGAGCTTTCATTCTGTTTAGTATATATTTGCTAAAACACTTGATATTACCAAGATGTTGAAACCTGTGAATTGTAGACGACTAGAACACAAATGAGATGAAGAACATAACAATTAGTGGTGGCTGTTCGTTTTTTATTATATAGGTGAATTGTTGAACATCACTGTTAAAACTTTCTTTTTGAAAATCGATATTTCAGTTGCATTATTTTCGTATGTTTTTCAAAGGAACAATAAATCAAAGTCGATACAAATGAAAATTAGGGTTCGACTAGAACATGTTATTATGCTTGGTTATATTGATTATTGCTGTGTAAAATTTGTATTATTTTTCATGAATCCAGCAAGTTGATGTACACCCTTCCTTTGACAGAAAGAGTTTAATAGTGCATGTTTACTGACAATCCCCAAATGCACAACATTATAAATCATCACTCTATTGCATCAGTTGTTAAAGAAGGCTTATTTTGCCATCATTAAAGAAGGTTTATTTTGCCATCATTAAAGAAGGCTTATTTTGCCAACAATCTATAATGATTTAAGAATTTTAAGGTAATCTAAACGAGTTAACAGTGGCTAAAGCCATCAGATCGACATCGGCTACTATTGTTTTACTCCCACATCAGTAGAAATACGACAATATACATGGGTATGTTCTCTTTATCCGGGAACAAGCAAAGGTGGACTTTAGAAAAACATTTAAACAAAAGATTTTATAATGTACAAGAATATGATCTCTTTATCCGAGTCACAAACACAAACGGACGTTAGAAGTACGATGTTTTCTTTATTTGTTTTCAAAATTAAAAACCAGAAAATTACCACGCAAATAACAGAAGTTTCTTCTCGGCTAAATTAAGGCTGTCTCAAGATATTGGCGAAATGCTACAGAGTATCTTGTAACTAGATATTTGTTTGGTGCATTTTGATTTCTTTTTAAATTTTATTTAAATGCTGTTGAAAATGATAAACGCTTTAAGATGGGATGAATAAAATAATAATAAAAAACGGCTATAAAATGCAACCTGTTATTATAATACTGGAATACCCACGGGAAATATCTTCTCCGTCTTATCTCAAAATCAAAATATAAAATCGTCATTTTATTCACCACCTTGACAATAAGTACCTGGCATTTAACCACAATCACAACTGACTTATATTTAATTTCAGATGAAAATGAACACTTTATAAGTGTCACAATTGCCACCCACTAAATTGTACGAGACTATATATTACCAATAATTGCCATATTAAGTTAGATCTCAACATTTCACTATTTTTTATGTTTATTTTGTTTTCACTTTATCCATGATAAGATGAGATGATCTGATCCGATAGCGATTTACCGAAACATTTTACACAGAGGATGCTGGGACCACCCTCGCTTTCATCTTGTGGTGAACAAGAATTAATGTCTGCGATTAAAGTCATTTGACCATCACTGTAACAACATCACATCTGTAAACAATTGAACATGATACTTGTGGTGTGGAATGACTATGAAGAATTATTCATTATTGGGAATGGTCTAGGAGTATTCTTAATATTGTTAATAAATTGTGTATTTTATATAAACGTTAGAGAATACCGAAGGTGATATCAAAAATGGACAATCCAAAGAAACTGGTAACAAGACGTAGAAAAACACCTAAATGTAAATGGCAAAAAGTCGGTATATTGTATAATTCAGTTTTTGTTTCGAACCACAGAAATGAAGTACAACAATGAAAATAAAAATAAAACCCATTATTGTTTCCATTTCATCCGCTAAGTTGGTTCCCATATTCTCTGATAGAATGTGTTAGCCGCTTACGTTCAAGAACAAATTTTGAGGAAAACGGCTTATAATCATCGGCTGTTGGCAATTCTCGTTAAATAGAACAAAGAATTTAATTGAGTGTAAATATTACGACTGAAAAGACAATAACGTCCCTCGAAAAGCACACTGCACAGGATAAAAAAATATAATAGAGAAATAATATGTGGAAATATTAACCCTATACATACAAGAATAAGAGAAATGGTAAAAATAAGATAAAGGAAAAAAAAGGATCAGAGGCGAAAATTAACCACAGATATACAAGAACAAGTTAAAATGAGAACTCAATAGATAAATAGAAAATATTTTTCTATGTGCTATGTTTAGTAACGTTGCTTAGTATATTCTCTCCATTGAAATAAAACCAGGGCCGTAGTCAAGTTTTCTGAAAGGGTGGTGCACACCTAAAAGGCGAGGGATCTGGAAAAAATTGATCAAATTGCAAGAACATTTTTATATCCTTTTTGATGTAGTACTTGGATTTACAAACTTTAAAGTGTGTTATCTATTGAATGTCAATTTTTGTTGGGAATATAATGCTCTCTAATTCCATTCTTCGCGGTTGTATTGACGTTAAAATCAAGAATACGCAAGTTTTTTTTGTTCTTTTTTAGAGGGTGCACGTGCACCCAATGCACCCCCCACACCCCTCCTGGCTACGGCATTGAACAAGCGTAAGTATTACAAATTACAAAGCGTAATTAAGTTTAAAAAAACTAAGAATAGAAGAATATAAAGAAATAATGCTTTATTTCCTTGGATAATGGGTCCGCTTGATGCATAGTTCCTTTATTTACATAATATATGACAATAAGTTCAAAGTATAAAATATGATTGTGTGTCGACACTGTCTGTGTTTTTTCATGATTTACAAATTACACAGAAAAATATAAAAATATAAATATTAATCTGGCAATCCTCATATCTATACAGAATAAAAATAAAACATTTAGAGATTCATTTCCGATAACCGATAAAAATAAAATAATTCCCAGTTGTGTATGTCCATTAATTTCTCTCCGTTTTTATGTTATTTTCATATATTTCTGCCTACCCCATTAAATGCCAGTTATTTACTAATCAGACTCCCCAAGTTAACCAGCTCTGTAACATATTGTGTATGCATGTTGACATTTTTACAGTTTTACAACATTCACAGCTTCCGTAGTTTTATTAGATCGGACGTAATTGTACTGATGCATTGTGGGGTCTGTGAAATGAGCCGTGTAACGAGTTCTCAAACTAGAGCAACGAAGATTATTCTTCTAAAGATATTTCACAAACATAACCCTCCCGGGTTGCTCTTTAATATCAATACATTCTAAATCATGGTTTTCACAGATTTTGTTTACTTACCAATAACCATGAATATAGACACGTATATTGTTTGTGTTTCTTTAGTTACAAAATAAACAAACCAAAATGTTTCTTGAAACAAAATGTTTTTAATTATGTGAGGTGAGTTGTTGTATAAGACCAACATTGAAAGTGACCAACATTCAACACGTCCAATATCATTCTAAGATAAATATAATTGTTATATTGTTCCTGCAATTTAGTTTTTTTTTTGTATTGAGTTCTACTATGATATGACTCCTAGAGACAACATGTGGGTATCTGGGTGATAACAAGGTCGATATAGAAAATGTCATGCTTTAATCTGCATTGAAACACAGTGAAAACAACCCAAAATAGCGTACACAATCACACATTTGTCAAACCCATTGTATGTATGCGGTTGAACAATACAATTATTATTATTATTATTATTATTATTATTATTATTATTATTATCTAAAGATTTAGTATAAGTGAGATTGCTTCAGCAAAACTGCAAAATGAAATTATACTCCTGCTTTAACACCTTTTCAAAAAACAATTATTTTCGCATACATCACCAAATAATATAACTATATTTTAACTACTTTAATAAAACCCGATAGCTGGAAACTTGTGAAGAAAAATCGCCGAAAAGATTTAATTCTCAAAAACATATCCATGTCTGCGGAATATGTAGATGGTTGTTTGATATTCACCAACAGTGTCCGCTAAGAATGGTTTATGTGATGAACACCGCATAGAAATTAAGTATACATGTCTAGAAACTTTCAGCGCTTTAGAACTAATTTATTTCGATTTCGATACCAATATCGATGTGTCTTTCTGTGTGAATATTATGTAGATTTCAAAAGGGCATCTTCAGAGTTTCAGTTACTTTGTATATTTTTGCATTGAAAGCATCATGGTATGAAGGCTTGTGATCTTTCTGTTTCTCTCTAAAAATCAAAAGAATATTTTTCCAACATTCTAATTTGAAAGCATTGAGGTAGGAAGACTTGTAATTGTTTTTCTCCCTAAAATTCAAATACATATTTTCCAACTTTCTAATTTGAAAGCATTGAGAAGGCTTGTAATTGTTATCTTTCTCCCTAAAATTAAAATACATATGATTCTAACGTTCTAATTGAGAGCATCAAGATAGGAAGGCTTGTATTATTTCTCTCTCTAAAAATCAAATATTAAATATTTTCTCAACTTCTAGGGAGAAGGGAAGGACACGTGAAAATAATAAAAGTAGTTTTTCTTGTCAGTGTGAGGCTGGTATGAATCAAATGTAATTACAGAAAGATTTTCATTTAAAGGATGTCAATCAAAATAAAGAAAAGTTTTTATTCTCTAGACACTCTGGCGGTTTTATTCGTCTATGCTATTTAACAGTTTTGTAAAATTATATTTGAGTATCTAAAATGATTCTTGATTTTACTTATCAGACTTGTTCTCCCAGGGAGTTCCTGTATAATATTTTGATCTTTGATTATAATCACAATAGGGAATGTACGTGGGGTATGAGATAAAACCATGGAGGTTTATATGAATGGAACCCATTAATGTCGCTGTATTTGAGTGGCAAAAACTTCGTTACTTTTGACATAAATACATTTGTTCTCAGTGGGGCGTGGTATTGAAGATGTCGACGTCACTCATTCTGCTTGAGGTACAACACTGTTCGTTAGTAAAAAAATGCAGTCCGTATTTGCTACCAACATTACTATGTAGTGGTAGGTATGGGATGTTTAACACAATGGATGCAACTTTTGATAACTTCTAAGCAGTGCTATTGGAGAAATATTGAACGACAAATGCATCCAACACAAGTCCTTTAAATAAATTGCTGCTATGAAATTTGAAATTTTGACTAACCACTTATATCTACTATCCCACGGGGGTTGAGTAAGAAAATGTTGATAGTAAATATAGATGATCAGTCCAGATTTAAACTTTCATAGCAGCAATATTTTATGGCATTGTTAATAAGCGAGATGTTTGTAGCAGGCTTAGTGGTGACAGAAATCGAGTAACTGCCTGATGGTGACCTACTTTCCACGGTATATTCCTTGCTACGCGATATCAAATATATTACTATTGTACTTTTTGTTGAAGAGGTCTTTAAAACATGTACACTGTAAATATCTAATTTCATTTATTTAGTAGGCTACAAAATAAAAAAAGTCACCTTGTACCAATCGTTTCACAAAGTAAAGTAAAGGAGGTATATACGTCGAATGAAGAAGAGTTGAAGACAGCAAGGGAGTACTCAGAAACCATACATCAAAGAAGGGGAGACAATACAATGGACAAAAGAAAAAGGACAAGAACAAAAACAATGATACATTAAACACTATAGAAAACAAAATATCAAGCAACACGACCCCCCCCCCCCCCGACCCCCCCCCCCCCCCCAAACAAAACCTCAGGTGCTCCGGGAGGGTGTGATAGGAATTATGATATATGCATTCAATTGTAAATGACAAAATATTATTGTGAATGGATCAACGTTCGTTTTGAAAATCGTGAGGAATTTTACTTATTTTTAATTTTATATGGAGATAATTACTTTTTTTTAAAACTTTTTTGTTTAGATTTTGCAAAATATGTTTTCATTTTTACATTTCGACATCTGTCAGTTTGCTTATATTACGTAAATATAACTTTTTTAGAAACCAAAGTCTATTACTATGGTATTGAGGTACATAAATCTCCTCTTATTAACATCAAAGGGTAGTTAATTTTCAAAGTCAACCATGTAATATGCCTGATTTCGTCATCTTGAACACGCTTAAATAACGTAGAACAAGGATATCTGTATACCTCAATAAATCGTTACATGTGCCAGTAATTAATCACATTACCAAATTACACGAATTTTCAATTAAAGCTAATTATTTTATGTAAACATAAATGTATATTATAGAAAAGTAAACCATTTGACTGCATTTCAGTAGGAAACAATGTCATGACCTTTACAAAAACTATTTTATGTGGTAAAAATAGCAAATAATAAAAAGATAGAAAAAATAACAACAGATGTTTGAGTGCACATTATGAATTAGTTGGGTAAAAAGGTTACAGGTAAAAGGTCAACTACCATCAGATTAAGCAGAAAAGAAAAATCTCAAAAATACACAGAAAAGACACAAGCAGTGAAACACAAAAACAAGACAAGCTTGAATATACCAAAGGTGTTATTCAGAAACCGTAATTTGAAGAAAAGGTTAGGACTTAACGCCACTTTCAACAATATTTCAGATATATCAGGGTGGTCAGTTTTACTGACGGAGGAAACCGGGTACCCGAAGAAAACCACCGACCTGCCGCAAGTCACTGACAAACTTTATCATATAATGTTGTATTGATTACATCTCGCCATTAGCTGAATTCGAACTCGCAACTTTAGTTGTACTAGGCACTGATTGCACAGGTAGCTATAAATCCAACTACCATGCGATCACAACCACAACAGACAATACAATGGTAGGCAAATACTACGCAGAAAAAATAAGATAGAACAACACAAATCCCCACTTAAACAAACGGAAGTGAACGCAGGGATCCCGGAAGAGTATGCTGTATTTACATTTTTACCTATAGATAAATCTACGCGAATTTGTTTTCATTTGAATCAGAAAGATTTCAAACAATTAATCGACCTTCATATAAAAATAAATATCTTAATAGAAGAAAGACAAATTACCATGCATCAATAGATTGTCAGTGTCTAGACTATTAAACAGCTTTAACCAGACATCACTATACCATGGTACAATAGCACGGAAATACGCACAACTGCTTTGCATCTATAGTCAAAGGTCAATTACCGACATAACCAAGTCTGAAAGAATGTAATGTTATTTTAGTGGATGAATTCATTCATGCTTTTTTGTGTGATTTACATTATAAATAATATGACAACTTTTGTTTCACCAAGTTCAAGATGGGGATTCCACGTTCGCTACAAGAACGCTATTCACTCAGCTATATGTGAGGGTTTGCTTTTTTGGCATACGGAAAACGGTTGTATTACCACATCATGTCACTGAGAGTGGATATCTTAGTATATAAAACTAGCTTAATCCCGCCACTTTTTAATAATGTGCCTGTACTAAGCCAAGAACATGATATGTGTCAAATTTGCTTTTGTTTCTATGATATTCCGATTAGATTTTGGAACGGTTCTGACGGTGTGGTATGATTTGTTTTCCGCTTTATTACTTCAAATGATTTTACGAGTTTGTGTACTGCTCTGGCGATGTGGTATGATTTGTTTTCCGCTTTATTACTTCAAATGATTTTACGAGTTTTGTGCTGCTCTGGCGATATGGTATGATTTGTTTTCCGCTTTATTACTTCAAATGATTTTACGAGTTTTTGTACTGCTCTGGCGATTTGGTATGATTTGTTTTCCGCTTTATTACTTCAAATGATTTTACGAGTTTTGTGCTGCTCTGGCGATATGGTATGATTTGTTTTCCGCTTTATTACTTCAAATGATTTTACGAGTTTGTGTACTGCTCTGGCGATATGGTATGATTTGTTTTCCGCTTTATTACTTCAAATGATTTTACGAGTTTTGTACTGCTCTGGCGATATGGTATGATTTGTTTTCCGCTTTATTACTTCAAATGATTTTACGAGTTTTGTGCTGCTCTGGCGATATGGTATGATTTGTTTTCCGCTTTATTACTTCAAATGATTTTACGAGTTTTGTGCTGCTCTGGCTATGTGGTATGATTTGTTTTCCGCTTTATTACTTCAAATGATTTTACGAGTTTTGTGCTGCTCTGGCTATGTGGTATGATTTGTTTTCCGCTTTATTACTTCAAATGATTTTACGAGTTTTGTGCTGCTCTGGCGATGTGGTATGATTTGTTTTCCGCTTTATTACTTCAAATGATTTTACGAGTTTGTGTACTGCTCTGGCGATATGGTATGATTTGTTTTCCGCTTTATTACTTCAAATGATTTTACGAGTTTTGTACTGCTCTGGCGATATGGTATGATTTGTTTTCCGCTTTATTACTTCAAATGATTTTACGAGTTTTGTACTGCTCTGACGGTGTGGTATGATTTGTTTTCCGCTTTATTACTTCAAATGATTTTACGAGTTTTGTACTGCTCTGGCGATGTGGTATGATTTGTTTTCCGCTTTATTACTTCAAATGATTTTACGAGTTTTGTACTGCTCTGGCGATGTGGTATGATTTGTTTTCCGCTTTATTACTTCAAATGATTTTACGAGTTTTGTACTGCTCTGGCGATGTGGTATGATTTGTTTTCCGCTTTATTACTTCAAATGATTTTACGAGTTTTGTACTGCTCTGGCGATTTGGTATGATTTGTTTTCCGCTTTATTACTTCAAATGATTTTACGAGTTTTGTGCTGCTCTGGCGATGTGGTATGATTTGTTTTCCGCTTTATTACTTCAAATGATTTTACGAGTTTGTGTACTGCTCTGGCGATATGGTATGATTTGTTTTCCGCTTTATTACTTCAAATGATTTTACGAGTTTTGTACTGCTCTGGCGATGTGGTATGATTTGTTTTCCGCTTTACTACTTCAAATGATTTTACGAGTTTTTGTACTGGTCTGGCGATATGGTATGATTTGTTTTCCGCTTTATTACTTCAAATGATTTTACGAGTTTTTGTACTGCTCTGGCGATTTGGTATGATTTGTTTTCCGCTTTATTACTTCAAATGATTTTACGAGTTTTTGTACTGGTCTGGCGATATGGTATGATTTGTTTTCCGCTTTATTACTTCAAATGATTTTACGAGTTTTGTACTGCTCTGGCGATTTGGTATGATTTGTTTTCCGCTTTATTACTTCAAATGATTTTACGAGTTTTTGTACTGCTCTGGCGATTTGGTATGATTTGTTTTCCGCGTTATTACTTCAAATGATTTTACGAGTTTTGTACTGCTCTGGCGATATGGTATGATTTGTTTTCCGCTTTATTACTTCAAATGATTTTACGAGTTTTTGTACTGCTCTGGCGATTTGGTATGATTTGTTTTCCGCGTTATTACTTCAAATGATTTTACGAGTTTTTGTACTGCTCTGGCGATTTGGTATGATTTGTTTTCCGCTTTATTACTTCAAATGATTTTACGAGTTTTGTACTGCTCTGGCGATATGGTATGATTTGTTTTCCGCTTTATTACTTCAAATGATTTTACGAGTTTTTGTACTGCTCTGGCGATTTGGTATGATTTGTTTTCCGCGTTATTACTTTAAATGATTTTACGAGTTTTTGTACTGCTCTGGCGATTTGGTATGATTTGTTTTCCGCTTTATTACTTCAAATGATTTTACGAGTTTTTGTACTGGTCTGGCGATATGGTATGATTTGTTTTCCGCGTTATTACTTCAAATGATTTTACGAGTTTTGTACTGCTCTGGCGATATGGTATGATTTGTTTTCCGCTTTATTACTTCAAATGATTTTACGAGTTTTGTACTGCTCTGGCGATGTGGTATGATTTGTTTTCCGCTTTATTACTTCAAATGATTTTACGAGTTTTGTACTGCTCTGGCGATATGGTATGATTTGTTTTCCGCTTTATTACTTCAAATGATTTTACGAGTTTTGTGCTGCTCTGGCTATGTGGTATGATTTGTTTTCCGCTTTATTACTTCAAATGATTTTACGAGTTTGTGTACTGCTCTGGCGATATGGTATGATTTGTTTTCCGCGTTATTACTTCAAATGATTTTACGAGTTTTTGTACTGCTCTGGCGATATGGTATGATTTGTTTTCCGCTTTATTACTTCAAATGATTTTACGAGTTTTGTACTGCTCTGGCGATGTGGTATGATTTGTTTTCCGCTTTATTACTTCAAATGATTTTACGAGTTTTGTGCTGCTCTGGCGATGTGGTATGATTTGTTTTCCGCTTTATTACTTCAAATGATTTTACGAGTTTGTGTACTGCTCTGGCGATATGGTATGATTTGTTTTCCGCTTTATTACTTCAAATGATTTTACGAGTTTTGTGCTGCTCTGGCGATGTGGTATGATTTGTTTTCCGCTTTATTACTTCAAATGATTTTACGAGTTTTGTACTGCTCTGGCGATGTGGTATGATTTGTTTTCCGCTTTATTACTTCAAATGATTTTACGAGTTTTGTACTGCTCTGGCGATGTGGTATGATTTGTTTTCCGCTTTATTACTTCAAATGATTTTACGAGTTTTGTACTGCTCTGGCGATATGGTATGATTGGTTTTCCGCTTTATTACTTCAAATGATTTTACGAGTTTTGTACTGCTCTGGCGATATGGTATGATTGGTTTTCCGCTTTATTACTTCAAATGATTTTACGAGTTTTGTGCTGCTCTGGCGATGTGGTATGATTTGTTTTCCGCTTTATTACTTCAAATGATTTTACGAGTTTGTGTACTGCTCTGGCGATATGGTATGATTTGTTTTCCGCTTTATTACTTCAAATGATTTTACAAGTTTTGTACTGCTCTGGCGATATGGTATGATTTGTTTTCCGCTTTATTACTTCAAATGATTTTACGAGTTTTGTACTGCTCTGGCGATGTGGTATGATTTGTTTTCCGCTTTACTACTTCAAATGATTTTACGAGTTTTTGTACTGGTCTGGCGATATGGTATGATTTGTTTTCCGCTTTATTACTTCAAATGATTTTACGAGTTTTTGTACTGCTCTGGCGATTTGGTATGATTTGTTTTCCGCTTTATTACTTCAAATGATTTTACGAGTTTTTGTACTGGTCTGGCGATATGGTATGATTTGTTTTCCGCTTTATTACTTCAAATGATTTTACGAGTTTTGTACTGCTCTGGCGATTTGGTATGATTTGTTTTCCGCTTTATTACTTCAAATGATTTTACGAGTTTTTGTACTGCTCTGGCGATTTGGTATGATTGTTTTCCGCTTTATTACTTCAAATGATTTTACGAGTTTTTGTACAGGTCTGGCGATTTGGTATGATTTGTTTTCCGCGTTATTACTTCAAATGATTTTACGAGTTTTTGTACTGCTCTGGCGATTTGGTATGATTTGTTTTCCGCTTTATTACTTCAAATGAATTTACGAGTTTTTGTACTGGTCTGGCGATATGGTATGATTTGTTTTCCGCGTTATTACTTCAAATGATTTTACGAGTTTTGTACTGCTCTGGCGATTTGGTATGATTTGTTTTCCGCGTTATTACTTCAAATGATTTTACGAGTTTTTGTACTGCTCTGGCGATTTGGTATGATTTGTTTTCCGCGTTATTACTTCAAATGATTTTACGAGTTTTTGTACTGCTCTGGCGATTTGGTATGATTGTTTTCCGCTTTATTACTTCAAATGATTTTACGAGCTTTTGTACTGCTCTGGCGATATGGTATGATTTGTTTTCCGCTTTATTACTTCAAATGATTTTACGAGTTTTTGTACTGCTCTGGCGATTTGGTATGATTGTTTTCCGCTTTATTACTTCAAATGATTTTACGAGTTTTGTACTGCTCTGGCGATATGGTATGATTTGTTTTCCGCTTTATTACTTCAAATGATTTTACGAGTTTTTGTACTGCTCTGGCGATTTGGTATGATTGTTTTCCGCTTTATTACTTCAAATGATTTTACGAGTTTTTGTACTGCTCTGGCGATTTGGTATGATTTGTTTTCCGCGTTATTACTTCAAATGATTTTACGAGTTTTTGTACTGCTCTGGCGATTTGGTATGATTGTTTTCCGCTTTATTACTTCAAATGATTTTACGAGCTTTTGTACTGCTCTGGCGATATGGTATGATTTGTTTTCCGCTTTATTACTTCAAATGATTTTACGAGTTTTTGTACTGCTCTGGCGATTTGGTATGATTGTTTTCCGCTTTATTACTTCAAATGATTTTACGAGTTTTGTACTGCTCTGGCGATATGGTATGATTTGTTTTCCGCTTTATTACTTCAAATGATTTTACGAGTTTTGTACTGCTCTGGCGATGTGGTATGATTTGTTTTCCGCTTTATTACTTCAAATGATTTTACGAGTTTTTGTACTGCTCTGGCGATTTGGTATGATTGTTTTCCGCTTTATTACTTCAAATGATTTTACGAGTTTTTGTACTGCTCTGGCGATTTGGTATGATTTGTTTTCCGCTTTATTACTTCAAATGATTCTACGAGTTTTTGTACTGCTCTGGCGATTTGGTATGATTTGTTTTCCGCGTTATTACTTCAAATGATTTTACGAGTTTTTGTACTGCTCTGGCGATTTGGTATGATTTGTTTTCCGCGTTATTACTTCAAATGATTTTACGAGTTTTTGTACTGCTCTGGCGATTTGGTATGATTTGTTTTCCGCGTTATTACTTCAAATGATTTTACGAGTTTTTGTACTGCTCTGGCGATTTGGTATGATTTGTTTTCCGCTTTATTACTTCAAATGATTTTAAGAGTTACTTACTGCTCTGGGTACTGAGCGTTTGTCATTGGATTGTTTGCTGTAAATTTTATAATTATCCTCAAAGGTATTGGTTAAACCTCCTAAATTAATTTTCTGAACATTAACATCAATATATACATCTACATTGTATCTGTCAAGAATAAAAAAGGAATATAAAATGAAATCTAGAAAAAAAAAGTTTGAAGACACCAAAGGTTAACCAGAAGCCGTAAATCGAAGGACAAACACTATAATGTCCAAATGAAAAAGGACAAAATTGTATTACAAAAACCAAGAATGAACTCTGGTGCTCCAGTCGAAAAGTTTTATTTACAGTTAAATTACAAATTTAATAGTCCTTAAACGGTGATAAATCGATTGGAAGACGCTTCCTTGTCTCAATTTTGACTTGAAAATTAAAAAAAAAGAAAGATGTCATGTTTTTTTGTATTTTCTAATGATTGTCTGGTTTCTATCAAAATGCTGTAAACCATTGTTTAGACAAGTAGTCCTACCGCGATCATTTGTCAATTTATAATACTATTTTCTTAATTTATTAATTTCCTTTATTTTCTCGACTTTAAATGTTTTCACATTGTCATTATAAACTTTCATTTAAGATGTTTTTATACTTTTGTGTGTAAAAATAAACATCATAAAACTTTTTTTTGCATATTTATGTTATTTTTTTTTCCATTAAATACATACATTTATATTACTAGCACGAAACGTAGATATCAAATTTATTGTGCAGGACGCGTTTCTGGAACAACCTTCATCAGCTACGTTCAAAGTTAAAAGATTGGAAAGTCAAAATAGCACAGCTCCTTTAACTATCCACAATTATTAATTATTAATTTTAATCCAGATCGCCCCTTTACTCTAAAATAGCTTAATAATGGATACCCTGCTCTCGTCCTAGTTCTACCAGTTATTTTTTTTTATATTATAAAAAAATATTACAATTTTTTCACAGATATTTTTGCTTGTGAAAATCATTCCCAAATTAATTATTGTCTTGAATATCGTCCAAGTATTTTATCTTTCTTACACAGTAATTATGTACAATAAATTCATTTATTACTGGAAGTTTTATCAATAACAATCTCATTGATTGCATCTCAAATTGTGTATGCATAATATGCGGAAAATGCATATTAAATATATGAGCATACGAACATAAATGAAATACAAGAAAATAAAGAAAACGATGATAGGCGTTTTCACAACTTTGAATATATTATTCTTATAAAAACATTTAAAAAATCACAAAAATGATGTTATTAGATTTAAGTAATTGCATTCCAGTTATATAGCTATTTATTATTTATCTGTGATAGTTAATCTTGCTTTGTATTAAAAAGATATATGTTAGTCCTAGAATAATTTGTGAAAATAATCCGAAATGAGATATATAAATATGTTTGGCAAGGATACCCTATATAGGTCCTTGTATATATTTAGTCATTGCCAGAATAATAAAAATCGGATCCATGTTGTCTTTGAAATACCACTTACTGTTAACGTTGGTAAAATTAATAGAACGGTGATTTTGTAAATATATTGTAGCCGGTGTAACATAAAATAATATATAAATATATTATTTCAAATTGATATATGGTATTTTAAGACATAAAATGTCCGCAACAAATTTTGCTTGCTCCATAAATTCTAATTTATTATCATATATTATAATCAATATGAGGTTGGTTTTTCTATTTAAGCAATATTGTATTGTATATAACTGATGTAGTATACATTTATTAAATAACATTGAACAAAAAGCGTCCAAAAACAAGCGGACCGATTAATGATAATGATAAAATATGAATGAATATTATGATTTTTAAAATGTTCACAACAAATTTTACTTGTTTCGTCAAATCTACTTATTCACCAACCCTGGTAATGTGCTTTCGAGTGTAGAAATAAAATATAGTGAGAATATGTATATACTTTAAAATGACGTCTTTTTAAAAGTTTGCAATATTGTGAAATCGTTATATATACGACAGAGGAGTGCTTCGTGTTGTCGTGGTTAGCGACATTGTCGACCATTACTGTTTAAACTATCATGTTTTTGTGCTATTGCTATTTCCCCCTGATAACTGTTCTGTCACTTTTTAGAAGTTAATTGGAATTTGAAGAATTTTGAGTACCACTCATTAGACTCGATTTGTTCAATTAACTTGAATATGTTGTAAGCTAAGTATAGGAATTCATTGTGTAATTTCATCTATGCCATTTCAACGACTTGGCAAATATAAACGATTGCTGCATTGCCAATTGCATCTTTAGAAATGAAAAAGAATGAAAAAAAAACATGGGTCTTTGTGAGCATATAAAGCTGATTTAAAATTACATTTAACTTCATTATACCATATTATATGGCACATAGGAAATAGGTAAACATTTCATTTCATTTGTATTATTTAGTAAAGAACTGTGAATGTTGGTTGGATAGCAATGTCATGGAATGTGCTTTAACCTTTATTCCATTCTCAAAAACGAGGAGGATTACTCAAAGAAGGTCTACAGATTGTTTTTATTGTGAAAAATTATTCTGATTCCCAATGTTGCTGAAAAAAAATATTCTGATTGTGGTGGAGGAAAAAAATAAATAATCTGATTCAGAGTTTTTGTCATATAACCTAATGTTAAATTCTGGAAAAAAATTCGCGCTTCGCGCGACAAAAAAAATTAATATTCTAACTCTTGTGTTGTCCGAAAAAAAAATTCTGAACGAAACAAAAAACCATAACCCCCCCCCCCCCCCCTTCAAGTTAAATGGTCGGTCCCTTACTATGTAAGGGTTTCAAGGATGTTGTCAAATTACATGTCTTTACGTGTATCGCTCTGTGTTGTGATGTCTGCTACGATTTCCGCGTAGAAACGATATTCGATTCATCTTGACTGCCATTTGTCATGTAAGGGGTTCATGTTTTATTGATGTTATTTGTATTTATTTATGTATAATGGTGTCCACACGATTTCTATATCAGATGATGTTCGTGTTGTTGAACAGTAACACAACGGATGTCACATGCGGAACAGGAACCGTTGACCCGTCCGGCTGTTAGAAGGGTTCGTGTCGCTCGATCTTTAATTTTCTGTGTATTGTTTTGTAAAAGTTGTTTGTACTCTTTCTCTTGGCCATGGTATTGTCTGTCCTTCGATTTATTGCTTCTGATTACCTCTTTGGTATCTTCAACTTTTTTCACTTCAAGCATTTTTTGAAAATCAGTCTTGGTAAAGAAATGCAATCCAGTTACAATTCTAGCATCGTCTAACTACAGTTTGAGTGTAGCAAGTACCACAGTTAGGGAACGACCATTTAACTTGAAGCGGGGGGGGGGGGGGGGGGGGGTATGTTTTTTTTCTAAAAAAATATTCTGATTCCCAATGTTGCTGAAAAAAATATTCTGATTTTGGTGGAGGAAAAAATAAATAATCTGATTCAGAGTTTTTGTCATATAGCCTAATGTTGAATTCTGGAAAAAAAATTCACGCTTTGCGCAGCAAAAAAAATTAATATTCTAACTCTTGTGTTGTCCGAAAAAAAAATTCTGAACGAAACAAAAAACCATAACCCCCCCCCCCCCCCTTTCAAGTTAAATGGTCGGTCCCTTACTATGTAAACGAATATAAACAAATTCATTTTTTTTAAAGTTGAGTCTATACATTACATGTTAAATTTATTGATACTTCCTCGTGTTTGGTTACAGTTTTGGTAATATTTTCTACATGCTCGTTCTACTTTGAGTCTTGTGATACTGTTATTCCTAAATGCTTTTAACTCAAGGCATTGAATATTGATTTACAATTGAATGACGAGATAAATTTTATGAGGTATTTCCGTATTTGAACAGATGATTATTTCCGTCTTGTCTTGGTGAGCTATTTTCTTTCAGGTCATCATTAATACCACAGACACTTGTTTCATTCAAAAAATATATGCCCCCTCCTCTTCCTTACTTCAAGGTAAACATCTACCCTTTTCCCCTTCCCCACTTCGCCTCAATATTTTTCGCTTATTTGTGATCCTTTCGCTGACCCAATTATATCGTTACACTCCCCAGATATTTCTCTTTTCGACTCCCACATTTAAATATACCTACCGGGGCCCCTTCAGACGAATTGGACAAGAATAGTCAGCGAACGTGGCTTAGTCAGGGTCATTACGGTTTTCACAGTTTTCCGGTTGTTGACTGATTTTGTCTGTTTATATACTTATGAGTTTTGACTTTCCCTTTGTTAGATTGTTCGGAGTTCGGTAATTTTGTTATTACCCTTATTTAGTGAAAATTTCAGTCATTGAAACGGATACAGTCACTTCCGGTTTGCGTTGGATTTTTCATATGCATTTGGAATTCTCTAGACCAGCCATGTGTAACAATGCCACATGATCATCTCCTCTCAAATGTAAAGTAAGCCTTTAAAATACACAGAATTGTTCCAATGCAGATTATAAAAATATGTTCAACTCCAAATTACTGACATTTGATTTTTAAAGCACCTTTTTTTAAATTTTCTAAATCAATTTAAACCGACCGGAAGTGGCTTTATCCGTTTCAATGACTTAAATTTTCACTAAGCCACGATCGCTGACTATTCTTGTCCAATTCGTCTGAGGGGGGCCCGGTAGGTATATTTAAGTGTGGCAATCGAAAAGAGAAATATCTCGGGAGTGTAACGATATAATTGGGTCAGTGAAAGGATCACAAATAAGCGAAAAATATTGAGGCGAAGTGGGGAAGGGGAAAATGTTTACCTTGAAGTAAGGAAGAGGAGAGGGCATATATTTTTTGAATGAAACAAGTGCCTGTGATTAATACCTAAGTCTTCAGTGCAGCATTTCACCAATATTATTTTTAAATTTGAGGAATAATAGGAAGTCTAGCACATAACCTTTTTAAGTGCTCTAGCAGAAAATATTATGCAATGATGAAGACTACTATTGTTTTATTTAAAAACCCTTTTACATGTATCCGGTCGCGAATTCGAATCTCTTTTGTCAATGTATTGAACCAGGGTTTGAAATTTTCTCGAGCTAATATTTCCTTACTTGATATGCACTCCCTGGCTATTTATAAAAGCGTTTTAAGTAAATCCATTACACCTATCGTCGACATCGTCAAAATTTCCCATCTTACTATTTCAACAAATTTCATCATTTTTTGGAGTCAAAATTTGTCTATGTATATTTTGTCATATTGCCATGGTTCTCTTTTAAGGGCGGTTGAAATGCCCTTGGGCCAATCACTATTCAACAGTTACATCACCAATATAGCAAAGCATGAAATTTAAGGATTGCACTCGCTTTTTTTTCTTTTTTCTTGAGAACCTCATTCTTGCAGTCTACTTCATGCGAATAAAGGTACAAATTGGTTAAAAAAGGAACACTGTTGGTACCCATAGGAATGCCCACTCGCTGTTGAAAAAAAAATCCGCCAAAGAAATACCGGTATGTTGTCAATAAAAAAAACTTAATCAAATACCGCAAATTATTCTGTCTTTAACACCTGTTGAAATATCTTTTATAATAATGATTTTCATTAAATCATTATGAATGATATACGTAAATCAAACGAAAATGAAAATGACAAATTAGGATTTGAAAAATTTAACGTCACAATTATTTTGACATTTCATTCATCTCGTGAAAACTACAAATGGAAATATTTATTACGATTCACTTTAAATGAAATATGACCTCGATTTCACTTTATGTAAATCATATATCTTTTTGCTAATGAAGATAGGATTTATTTCTACAAGCAAACTTATATTAAGATTACATATTACAAGGAAGGTAAGTAATGAAATTATCATTTGTTTTTACACTTGAATTACAATTCCTATGGAACAGGAACTGCTAACCCTCCGGAGCACCTGAGTACACACCCTGTTTTTAGAAGGTTGGTGTCGCTCGAATTTTAGTTTTCTGTGTAGTTTTTTTAATATCTTTGTTTGTCTTTTTGTCCTTTGTTGTGTCCAGCGTGTTGGCTGTCCTTCGATTTACGGATTCTGATTACCCCTTTGGTATCTTGAAACTCCTCTTATGGTTAGTGGAGGTATATATTTCGTAATCCAGCACATTTTTTACATGCAGTTAATGCCTTTATCATATCATCTGGCAAACCATAACGGGTGTCATTAACTAAGCAGAAAATTCTAATTTTCTTTGTGGAGAAGGAATGTATTTTCTTCCGTACATGGCCGTTTTCGAGTGAAGACGACCGAGGTAAGACGAGTCCACGTGCACTCGTCTTTACTCGTTGTGACATCCAATCAGAACGCCTCTAACAAGAAAAAAAATCGTTTAAATATATACCCTAAGCCTGGAATGTCACATTATATACCCTGTATGATAGCTGAATAACAGATATATTACGGATTTAACCATTGTTTTTTTTTCAAATACAGATTCCAACCGTATTAAATATATATTTGTGTCTTTTATTTTCATTTTTTCGTATTTCTAGATGTCCTTTTCCGTACCTTTGACGTCATTCTTCAATGACGTCAAAATATGTGTCACGTCATATTTCATGAAGTAAAATACTGTACTTTCAATAAAATATTAGTGAGAAAAGCTCAAATATCAGTAGAAAGCTACTTAGTTTATTAGTCGGTGTCACAAAAGTCAATTTTATGTGATGTGTATTTCATAACGCTCAGTGATATTGATCTGATAATGTATGCAAATTAGTTACTGATCAATGGCGGGCGTCTCTAGGAGTTCGCGATAGTAAAAGTTGTTGGTTTACGGAAGAAATAGGTACTTACATGCGTTGTTGGGAAAGCCCGGGTGATCTTCCACTCGTGATAGAAATTGTTGTGTCTTTTCGCTCGTTTCGCTGCGCTCCACTCGCGAAAAGACATAAAATTTCTATCACTCGTGGAAGATCACCCGGTCTTTCCCAAGAACGTATGTAAGAACCTATTAGTCTTCTATATCTTCCTTAAAGTCTTGTGTCACGAGTTAACCTATTTTGAAGAGCAGAACAAATGGCAAAAACATCTACACAGAAAATGAAGTCATTAGTATTTTTGACTTCCTAATCCATAATGTCGAGGAGTTCTGAGGACACATTTGTCAACAAATCATCGACATTCCCATGGAAACAAAATGTGCCCTCTCCCTGTTGATCTTTTCTTTATTCATAATAGGCAGAGTTTATACAAAACCTTATCAAAGACTAAAGAATTATGAAGGAAGACTAGAACCTTTAATGTGGGTATATTGATGTAGTTGTCAATTAATGATTCAAACTTTGGTTACTGGGTTCCATTTTATATACCCCAAGGAACTTGAGATAAAATGAAACAACAGAAGCATCTTCATGTCTCACCTGTCATTTGCCTCATACTTGACACCAATTGTCATCGTTTCGACTAGACTCTATGATAAAAGACAAACTTCAATCGACACATATTATACCAACATATTCTTACGTGAAAATATATTCGACAACATAATTTTCTCCATATTCTAATACATTTTGTCCTATAAGAAAGTTTTATGTTTTCTTGCAAATGATATTGCCGACCACTTTCCACTGTTGTTAGGTACCTGTGTTGCCGGCGATATTTCAACGTTCGAGAACGTAAACTTCAAAAACACAATATCGGTATCTTCCATTACTCAAGACAAATCTGCCTCCTCATTCGTGACATGTAAAAATAATACCATGGTATTGAGATGTTTGCTGATCAACATCCATCAAGTGAAGGTTGCAATAAAATGTAAATAAAGTCAAACCTGCACATGCGGTCACTTCTATTAAGCAGCCACCTGCATTAAAATGTCACCTTTTTCTTGTCCTGTCATAGAACATTTCATATGAATTTAACCTCTTTTAAGAAGTCACCTGTCTTATAAGGTCACTTTTTCTTTGTCCTAAAGGTGACCTCTTAATACAGGTTTGACTGTATCTAATTTAGTGCACACGACGCGTTTCTGGAATGACCCTCAGGTACGCTCATAGTCAAAAGATTGAAAAGACAAACTATTTTTTTTAAATAAGGGAGTCGGTAAACCAAAGGATCGGAACAGAATAGCCAACCTCAGCTAATGTCACCCATGCCTGAAGGTAGATAACCCTAGTTTTAATAGTAATTACACGTTTTCTGCAAAGGTGGAATCATTGTATTTTCAAAAGAAAGCTTAAAAGGGCCAAGAAACAACGTAAAGTCTTGGAATAACATATTACAATCACACAACGTTGACAACATTAAACCAAACAAATATGACATGAACAACAATGTGGATGAACTACATATTTCACAGCAGGACAAAATGAACTTTTATGGAATAACCATCATCAGATACGCTCAAAAGCGAGAGATTGGAAAGCCAAATAGTTTAAAGTTCTGGGAGTAATAAAACCAAAGGGCCTAAACAGGATAGCCAAATTTGGGGAATGCCATCTATGCCTGAGGGAGGAGAACCTTAGTTTTATGAATAATTACATTATTTAGGAACTGTAAATTACAGTAATAAATATATCTAATAAACCATGTCAGTGCCGAAGTGCAACATGTGCGTTGCACTATTTATTTTTAATATTTCAATCTAGGATTTTGATATTTGATGTGTTTTCAATGAGGCGGAAATACATATAATAAAAAGTAATATAAAATAGAATCTGTCGTTCACACCTGTTTAGACAATTTAATTTCCATTTAAATTATTATTATCATTACATAAATGTGTGAAGAATGGGTTTATCAAGCTGTGATAAAATATTATTTTTATATATGTAAAAAGGTGAAAGATTTCACGTCCTATTCGTTTGACAATTCATTTCATATATGGACAGATGAATTATCATTCCTAAAATATATAAAAAAAAAATGATATTATTTGAGTTATTATCATTTTTCTCTCTAATCGTCTCATTTTAATTAATTACGTGCATAATAAAATCTCCCTCAGGCATAGGTGACTTGAGCCGATTTTGGATATCTTGGTCAGGCTCTTTGGTTCTCACGCTCCCAAAGACTAATAATATAAGCTCTTTGGCTTTCTAACCTTTTGTATTTGCATGGACCTGATGATGGTTATTCCAGAAACACATCGAAGTAAGCACAAAATTGGATATCTACGTTTTTATTATCTTTTTGATTATTGAAAATATAGTTACGAATGACCACATAAAGCTCGTGAATTCGTGTAGTAATAGATATGTATATCTATCAGTTCAAATAGCAACGTCATTATTCAAGTAAACATTGAATATATATCAGAATGGACATCAGAATTAGCACAATATTAAAAAATGTTGCTGAAATATATAAAAAAAGAACATTAATATGCTGATTTTAATACGTAGGAATTGTAGGAATTCTTTAAAAAAAAAGTTGATATTTAATCCTGATAGCCCATAAACCCACACTGCTTATTTCTAATGAAATCCTTCAGCATAGTTAGATTTTAAAATTCATGACTTTAGAGGCTTTCAAAAATATAATTTGCATACCCCTATAATAATAATAATAATAATAATAATAATAATAATAATAATAATAATAATAATAATAAAAAAAAAAAAATAATAATAATAATAATAATAATAATAATAATGAATGTATGAATGAATTTTTTTTTAAATAAAGAAAGAAAGAAAGAAAGAAAGAAAGAAAGAAACAGAGAAGAAAGAAAAATAAATAAATAAATAAATAAATAAATAAATAAATAAATAAATAAATAAATAAATAAATAATCTTTTAAACAACAATTCTAAAGATTGCTCAGAAAAATCTCTAATAAATATATTGTTCTCTGTTGTTATCATTTCTTTTTTTTTCTGACAAGAAGTCTGATTAAAAAACGTGATTGTTTGTCCTTTTCAAATCAGCTGCAAACATATCCCAGTTCTTTATTGTATTAAAATAAAAAGTTGTAGTTTGTGAAAGGAAATTTTAATAATTATTTGTTGACCATTTACAGTTGGTGCAAAAAAGTATATGCATTAAATCTTGCATAATAGTTGTAATAATCTTTTATCTTTGCAAACCTTTCACTCATATAAAACTCTGTTTTTCAGTATCTACAAATTCAATGCTACTAAATACTACTTCTCCTACAAAATTTAAAAAAAAATTACAAGTTTTGCAAAATAATATAAAGAATATTTTCTTTATATTATTTTGCAAAACTTGTATATTTTCTTTATATTATTTTGCAAAACTTGCAATTTTTTTTTTAATTTTGTTTTTCAAAGACCTCCATACCATGCCAAACAAGCATAATCAAAATGGCATTTGATTAATAGTATTCAGCTTCTCCTGCATATGGTGTTTACATCTCGCAATTGATTCGCTATGCAAGGGCCAGTAGCAATTATTCTGATTTCTTGAAACGTCATCTTCATCTGAGAAACAGGCTACTGGACCAGGGCTATGGAAAGATTCGCATTATTCGATCTCTTAAAAAGTTTATATTCCGATATCAAGATCTTGTCGAAAAATATTCCGTCTCTGCAGAAACAATTATAAGCGATGCATTTTCATATAGTGAAAATGTATAAAGATAAAGAAGTCAAGAAAAATGTCAAAAATATTTTTTTATCAATGTGTGACGTAAAAACGTTTTTGACATTTACATTCACTGAATATGGTACTGTTTTGACAACTATTTTACCTATTTTGCTCCTGCATTTAAATACTGTTATAGTGACAGCCGGAGCCTTTGAACCGTAATGAGAGCGGGAGGTTTGGCGCTTTAAAATCTGATTCAACCCACCATTTCTTTAGTAATGCCTGTACCAAGTCAGGGTCATTGCGGTTTTCACAGTTTTCCGGTTGTTGACTGATGTTGTCTGTTTATATAATTATGTGTTTTGACTTTCTCTTTGTAAGATTGTTCGGAGTTCGGTAATTTTGTTATTACCCTTATTCACAAAGATTTTCTTTAATACTTTAGTACAGAAACTACAGTCCCGAGTTACATTTTTGACATGGAATAATGTAATTATTGCAAATCACGGTAAATGTATCCACTATTGATAGTTTGCAATTTTGACCAAACAAAATGTAGTGTGTCTTATTCATACCATTCAGAACATATTTAGGAGAGATCATATGATACCGTATATAATGAACAAAATGCTGACAATATAAAATATTAATACACAAACAAACCTATTGTCTACTAGTATGTTTGTTGTGTCCGTTTGCGCATAGTGCTGCCTAACACATATTGTGTTGTGTTTTTGTGATGTATTTCTTCGTCTTGTGTGCCCTGTGTTGCCAGTTTCTCTGGATTGTCAGTTTGTGCTTGCCCCGCCCCCTTCGGTAGATTATAACGTGTATTCTCTGTCTTTTAAGTTAAAATTTCAGGATTTATCAAAAATAAAATAAAAAAGATATTTTGAAAATTTATCGAATTTGTAGAATTTGCACTGACTTCTAAGATTTCAGTAAACAGACAGTTAAGCATTCTATTTCTTCCAGGTTTAGATTTTCACAGCGACCGATTTCAAATCTTACTATATCCATTCCGCATCGATAAATGTTTGCAAAAAGCACTACGTCCATTAAATGACCCCTCAATACAAACCAAATTTAAATACAGTCAAACCTGTCTTAAAGGACACTTTATTATAAAAAAAAATCAGTCTATAAAGGGGAGCCTGATTTTTCACATTAATGAATAGTGTATAAAATTTTAACCTGCATATAAAGGACAACTGTTCATTAATGGCATATTTCCAGGTTCTCTTCAGTGTCCTTTATATACAGGTTTGACTGTATCATAAAGGCTTATAGATTTTTAATTAATTTTGTGCATTCCCTGTCATGGAAGAGAATGCATTCAAATGTATTTCTATAATCGATGATATTCGAATCGTTTAACAGTTACACACGGGTGTCACTCGTGGAGCAGTAACTACTAACCCTTACGGAGCACCTGAGTTCACCCCCAGTTTGTTGTGAGTTTCGTGTTGTTCAATTTTTAGTTTTCTGTGTAGAGTTTTGTAGATAATTGTTTGTCCTTTGTTCTTTTTCTTTTGGTCATTGTGTTGTCTTTCCTTCTTCTATTTACAGATTCTGATTACCCATTTGGAAATCTTCTTTTTCTTTTCTTTTAGCTTCTTTAACTTTTTTTTACTATTATAAGAAACTCCATTTCATTAAAGAATATTGGTAGGAGAAGTAATATTTAGTAGCATTGAATTTGTAGATACTGAAAAACAGAGTGAAGCAACTCAAGCTAACCATGGTCATAAGATTTATTTTGAAAAAAGGCCGTTTTGTAAAGATAAAAGATTATTATAACTATTATACAAGATTTAATGCATATACTTTTTTGCACCAACTGTAAATGGTCAACAAATAACTACAGTCCCGAGTTACATTTTCGTATAATATTATTTATTATAATCTCCACTGACAACCCCTCCACTCCACCAAACAAAATATCAATGTTAGACTTAAATATTTGACATTATTTTGACATGGAATAATGTAATTATTGCAAATCACGGTAAATGTATCCACTATTGATAGTTTGCAATTTTGACCAAACAAAATGTAGTGTGTCTTATTCATACCATTCAGAACATATTTAGGAGAGATCATATGATACCGTATATAATAAACAAAATGCTGACAATATAGATATTAATACACAAACAAACCTATTGTCTACTAGTATGTTTGTTGTGTCCGTTTGCGCATAGTGCTGCCCAACACATATTGTGTTGTGTTTTTGTGATGTATTTCTTCGTCTTGTGTGCCCTGTGTTGCCAGTTTCTCTGGATTGTCAGTTTTTGATTGCCCCTTCTTTTTTTCTATTATAAGAAATTCCATTTCATTCTTTATCCCATTTTTAAAAATGTTTGCATGCTAAGGTTATGGCTTGGTCTGGACAATTCATGATAACATATCAAATAGAACAATACTGATGAAAACACTTCACGTCCACATCTAATCACGAACATTCACTGAGCCTGCTATTATAATGCAATTGTGGTCTTTTTCAATTGAATATTGATTGTTGTTTAATGACAACTCATAAAGTTATCAACTATATCATGGCGAGAACAAGTTAATTTTCAATGAGATGATGCTGTGGTTCGCTTTGTACTAGACCAACACACTTAGTTGGATTTTTATGGTGCTAGCTCACTGAAACAACAGTCGGATAGACATGTCCCCCCACTCGGACACATTATCTTGATTCCGAGCCAATCAGTCTTTGTTGTTTCTCCTTAATGTTGCATGCTTAGCGGAGAAGCAACAAATACCAATTTTATAGTTTTTGGTTTGACCCGATTGGGGCTCGAACCCACGATCTACCGCACTCGAAGTGAGCACACTAACGATTACACCACCGATACGTTTTTTTTTTTTAAATTGAAGTGAATGTGCAGGTTTTATTCTTTGTTGGTCCATTGGAAATCTAGTTGGCAAAAGGAGGTGTGATGATCCCCATAGCTACATTGTTGTACATGTACATAACCAGGGCCTAGATTCCGACATCTTTATTTCGAGGTTACCAATGCCTGGGGGAGTTTTGGTAATAATTACATTATTTAGGAACTGTAAATTTAAATAATAAATACCTCTATATCTGATATACAATGTTAGTGTAGAAACACCGACTATTGGGCGGATGGTACTCTCGAGGACTAATAGTTCACAAGCAGTTGTATCGCCCGAGTGATAGTAATATATTGAAGTACCTGTACCAAGCCAGGAAAGTGAGTAGTCGTGTATTTTTGTGTTAGGGTATCGATTTTGCGTCTCCCTAAAATTTTGATATTAGATTTTGGAATTGTTCCGACAGCGTTGTATTTTTGTTTTTCATTTTTATTAGTGATGCGTTTCTAAAATAATCTCTGGGGCCGTGTTCTCGAAAGTATCGTAAGATTTGTCCTAAGATATGTCTTAAGACGATTTTTAGGATGGTCTTAGGACCATCTTAGGACATGTCCTAAGAGTGATCTCGAAGCTATCTTAGACTATCCTAACTTAGGATGTCTTAACTATGTCCTAAGTGTCAACGCAATGATTAGAAAAATAGAAATATTGTGTACATCAATTATTTCCAATATTAAAATATAGCAAACACTTGATAAAAATACTCATAATAAAATTTTAGATGTAAATTGTTTTTTTTTTTTTTCTCAATTTCATCTACTTTTTACGCTGCATCCCATGGGTCTGTTTCTTGTTTTCTTTAATTTGCAGTTATCTATATATACGTAGTTCTGAAGGCCATATACGATACATAACTAATGTATAGCACTTTTTTATAATGAAGTACAGTCATTACCGTTAATTTCTGTGTGATTACTTTCGAGTGAGCTGATTTCGAACTTTAAATGAATTACTGATTTAAGATGAACAAAAGATATCTCGTGCGCCGTTTAAATTATAATAGAAAAATCATTGTTAATTCACCTATTTAGATTTAAAAACAGCATAAAGGTGTATACCAATCATGTTCTACAATTTAAAGTTCGTTTTTGGTACAACATATCAAATTATATTACAATTTCGGGGCTAGAACCATCTTTTAAGACACCTCCATAGATGTCCTAAAGTTAAGACAAATTTTGCGACATGTCCTAAGTTAGGACATGGTCGAGAACACGACTTAGGACTAAGATTTGTCCTAAGATGGTCGTAGGACATGTCTTAGTCCTAAGACACTTTCGAGAACACAGACCCTTATGTTTTATTTATGATTGTTAAAGAGTTTATCTCTTATCAAATTCTTTTCTAAAGATAAAGAGTAATAACAAAAATATTTAAAGATATATTTTGCAATCTCTATTTTTATATTTAGATAAAATTTTAGAAAAGAAAAGATTTACACTTTGCTGGTAACGAATTTATATTGGTACTCAGCACTACCAAACTTTAATTTAATTTAGCGTATCGTGATACATATGTGACGACGCACAGTCATCAATCATTTGGATCATGTGAGCATATACATGCAGGTTAGACATGTTCCACGAAATTCCAGCAAATATCTGATATTTTGACACTTCATTATCTAAATTATTATTTGTTTTCGTGCGCTATGGTTGTTGTTAATATCAATCTGTGTCTATTTCACAATTATTTGTATTTATTCTGACACGGGTGTAGATTTCGGCCATTTGGACATTTTGGTCATCAGTCTGACGTTTATTAAATGACTTGTAAGCTAGCAGTGTCATAAGCCCCATTAGAAACGGCGAATAAATTCATGATTAATATTTGACGTTTAAGTCGTGAGAATAAGATCTGTTGTATATTTCTCTCTTTCTTAAAACTGCTAAAAAGTAAGTCTGTTATATTTCTTTTTTTTCTTCAAAAAATAGTTCTGTTAATTTTAATTTTTTGTGTGTGACATTTCTGTAAATTTACTCAGAATTTGAAAATATTTAAAAAAAAAATTATATATATATATATAAATATATGTATATGTATATTAAATGTACATGTATATTAAAAAATAATTCTCTAGTCAATGTTCGAATATCTTATTTCAAATTAATAAAAAAAAATAATCGGGAAACGGAAGAGTAAGGTAAAAATAAATTGTACATTTCTATTCAAATAAGATAAAATAAAAATGCATTTATATATCTCAGATTAATATTTCGAATGGCTATGTACTTGTTATATTTTTGCATTCATTTTCCTGGAATTTTTACTTACAGTGTATCTGCGTGATAATCAAATTCTATATTTTGTCCTGAGTTATGAAATATAATTTGTAAAAGTTCTATATTTATACCGATTTTCTTTTATAACAATTATAAAAATGTCTTACTTTGTAACAAATTTTTTTTATTATATATTTATTGAAAAAAGCCAGTTATCAATGTAAATTCCATGTAAGCTAGGATTTATTTCAAATAAGCAATGTTAAAATGAAAAAAAAATCTTAATACATTTTGAAAAAAAACCCCGTAGAATTTCGATAATAACTTACTTATTTGGTTTTTGACAATATTTAATTATAATTTTAATTTTGCTGATTAAAATCCTGTACCACTTGTATTGCATTCTGCCCGTAGAAAGACATATTCCTCACGACCAAAGCTTTCGGCTTAAATAAGACTAATAAGTATAAAAAAAAAAAGCTAGAATGCAACAACAGCAAAAAAATAAAAAAATAAAAAATTGAATAAGGATCAATAATGACACATAACCTTATTGGTCTTTTTAACATATTTTGTAATTACGTAAGACGTGAATGAAAAAGACAATTTAAAAAAACAATATTTCATAAACAAATAAAAAAGACAAAAACTATATTTCTAAGCACTAGGAGAATATTTATCGTAATTGAATGATAGTTATATTCTATCAAGTTGTTTCCAAAGTTAGGTACAAAGCACAATATATTGTCAATGTTCTGCAGATGACTGAAAATTAAGTTATTTTCCAAGTTTGTATCTGACAAAATAATGCTTTAAGACCACCTTGAGACATCTCTTCGTTCCAAAGCACCTTCATTAAACATGCATCTTGGTTTGTTTTCGGATGGGAGGTATAATCGATGTTTAAGGTCATTTTTTCTTTCTTTCTTTTTTTAATAGGACGTAGTGCATCGGTGTACATTGTGATAACTATCCACCTTATTATTAAATGTATTACACCACAAAAAGACCGGGTGGAATTTTTAACCTTAAGTGACGATAATCACATATTTGAGAGGTTATAAAGATTTAAATTCATAAACTTCCCTTTAAAATATGCATTGCGAACATTC
The DNA here is from genome assembly GCA_963680875.1 of Bathymodiolus brooksi. Taxonomy (NCBI): domain Eukaryota; kingdom Metazoa; phylum Mollusca; class Bivalvia; order Mytilida; family Modiolidae; genus Bathymodiolus; species Bathymodiolus brooksi. The sequence continues at coordinate 96,080,585 of OY804582.1, read as the reverse complement.
TAAATTATTGAAACGACTCACTTTTTTTCTTAAAATTATTGCTTTATATATATATATATATATATATATATATATATATATATTTGCTTTTGCAAAAATATTTTAAAGATATGAATATAATGATTGAAAGTTGAATGGCTTTTTTTATTTTATTTTTTTATTTTAGTGAGATTTTCATTAATTAATTATGAACGGAATCATTCAGTAAAAAATACACATGAAATTCAAGTTCACTCATCTTTTCGTGTAAATTTAGTGATTTTAACAAAAAAATGAAATGATCACAAGGTTTTTATAAATTTTATTTTACATGTATATTAAGTGTTCAAACATATCGTCGAAAAATAGGGTACCTGTAAAATGCGAAATGAAACGCGAAACGAAATATACCGAAACGGAACGAAACGAAATGAAACGTAACGAAATTTACCAAATCGAAACGAAACGGAACGAAACGAAATGAAACGATAACGAAATTTACCGAAACGAAACGGAACGGAACGAAACAAAATGAAATGTACACAAAAACTGGAAGGGAATGCAATTTAGCGAAACGAATATACCGAAACGGAACAAAACAGAATATGTCAAAACATACATGCCTGTTCCAAGCCCGATCTGGATGACCGTTGGTCATATAAATGGTTGCTCTTGTTGGAGGAGTTGTGGGTGGTTCTTTTAGTCGATGTTCATGTGATTGTCGGTGAACACTGCTTGACTTTTTTTCTTTTCAATTTCAATACAAAAAGACGCGAATAATCATGCCGAGGGCTTATTGCAAAAAGGTGCTATGTGTATGTATTTAATATAAGTTTCTATATAGGCCCTATACATAGCCCCTTTATGCACTGAACCCTCGATATACAAACTCCTTCTTGGAAACTTATACTAGTATAGCTTTTTGAGACATTCCCTATTGTTCAGGAATAGCCTAGAATAAACCTGCCATTTACCTCATTGCCGGTCGACGAGTACTCTAGGACATTTTGGCTGCCACAGCAAAATAAGATGTACAACGATTCTTTAACGTGCATGGAACTCGGCATTCTCAAAACGCAGGACTAGGACGTCACTTTCCGATGGACGCCCATGAAGGAGGGGTCGAACCCCGCAAGCCTGGGAGGCCGGATTGTGTTTCTACCCCGACATCCCTCGGAGTTCGCATGAATGAAGGGTCGTACCCCGCAAGCCTGACTGAATGGTCGGGATAATATTTCTACCACCGCCGGGCATCCCTTGCGGCTTACGAAAATGTATAAGGTACTATTAAAAACTAGATGAATATATATCGATTGTGTGCCATCGAAAATACCCGCTTTTCCCCCATACTAAATTATAGTGACATAGCTGAATTTTACCAATGCCCACAGACACACTTGCAGTGTTCACCAAACTGCGAATTTCATACTCCCAATAGTCCATTTGTGCCACCAACAGTTATTAGAGGTAAATACATTGCTGTTATGTGAATGCATAGCGTAATAATATTGATATTGCATGGAAGTTATACCAAATCTCTTGAACTGTGAAATGATAATCTAATTATTAAATTTGATTTTTTAATTGGGACAGATATTTGCTCCTCGATTGGCCCATTTTGGCCCATATCAGAGATGGTGTAGTTTCGTTTTGTTTCGTTTCGTTTCGATAAATTTCGTTTCATTTTATTTCGTTCCGTTACGTTTCGTTTCGTTTCGTTCCGTTTCGTTTCGTTTTGGTAAATTTCGTTTCGTTTCATTTCGTTTCGTTCCGTTTCGCATTTCATTTCGCATTTTACAGGTACCCCGAAAAATACTGTTATAAAAACAAGAGACCTTTTGTTTTATTTTTCCCAAACACTTGTAAATTATTTGGCTTTCCATGCAATCTTTCGATTTTGAGGGTAGATGAAGATTATCCCAGAAACGCGCCGTGCGCATTACATTTGATATCTACGTTTTTATTTGAATTTAGATGTGAACGTGAAAATAGGGAAATGTTACTTTCTTATGTTAATTTCATAGCAAATAAAAACATGGAAAATAATTTGTGATCAATTTCCCAATAGTTCTTTGATATTGTTTTTGTTTTCTGAAATGCAGAGTAAAAAATGTGCCACATTCATCCCTTGAATTTACTAACTTAAAAAAATATATATTACATTTGTATTTGGCCGTCTAAAACTATAAAAACTAACAATATTTATTTTTATTCTGGTGTTTTAAATCTTTTTTAAATGTTTTTATATTCGTTTTTTTTTCTTTTTCGGGCTTTTCTCCGGGTACTCCGGTTTCCTCCAACAATAAAACTGACCGCCACGTTATAGCTTAAATATTGTTGAAAGTGGCATTAAACACCATAACCTTAACCTTGATTCGATGTTCCTCGCTGCTTTATTTCGTGATTTTAATTTGGATGTTTTTTGTTGTTGAAATTCTTTTATTTCTGTTTCCAGATACTCTGTAATTATATAATATTGTTTACGGAAAATGTATACGACATTTTTGGGAAGTGAAATGAATAAAGTCGAAAAATGTTGAAATATCAATGATAAACGTTCCACGGGACAAAAAACAAAAATGCGATTCCGCCACGATATAACTGAAATATTGTTGAAAGTGGCGTTAAACACCATAACTCTCTCTCTTAAAATACGATAGATTAAAAAAAGATACATGAAACTACACAATTGACTTTAATGTCACACGAAAACTCATTTTTACATGCATTTTTATGTAAGTTTATGGTGTTTAACGCCACAACACTTTCAACAATATTTTAGTTATATCGTAGCGGTTAGTTTTATTGGTGGAGAAAACCGGAGGACCCACAGAAAATCATTTTTATGCAGAAGCAAAAAAATAAATATGTAATGTCTAATTTTGAGAAATATTAACCAACATACGAAAGTGTTAATCAGTTACAAGGGGAGGTGAAGTTTTGACCCCTAAAGGAAATAAATATGAAAAGTCATGTCTAGCAAGGTGTCACATGCCTTTTACAATCAAACAATCGCTATATATTATTTTTCTTTCTTTCTGTTTTCCTCTTTTTGGCACTCTGTCTAATTTGTAAATGTCTATTTAGGAGAGGATATTAATGGTATGTCTCCGTGTAAATTTGTTACATGTCACCGGGAAAGTAAACCAACCTATCATTGTCCTAGTCTAACGCTGGACAAGATTTCACATGACAACGTCTACTTATCATGTAGATTTTCTTGGTCACTAAATACATTTCATGTAACTAGAAAGGATCAGCAATAAATTACTTTCAAAAAAGGGTGGTTGCTTTCTCTGTCTTTTAGAATAACTTACAAAAAACCATATATATGCAGTGACAGAATATGATAATTTAATTTACACAAAGGACAAAGACACAAACAAGCTGAATTTGCTTTAACGAACGATCATTTAGCTTTTAGTCGCTCCCCTCCCCCGAGCCAGAAATATATTCTCATCGAACAAAAATCAGATTATTATTTTTTTACATGTAAAATCAGTATTTGGTTTTTTTTCTCAAATTATACCGAAAATTTTCGTTGAAATCTGTAGGGTCAGAATATCATTATTGCATTTTTCACGTCAGTTTAATATTTTCTATAAATTGGGCGACTGAAAATAAATTAAAAAAAACCAAAAAAACAAAAAAACCAAAAAAAACCAAAAAACCCAACAACCATACATAGTCACCACCCCTTAGTCGTACCATTACTAACAATGCAAGGGGTCGTCGTGTTCGTGGTCGTATGGTAATTAAATTTACAACTACTTGTGCAATAGGTGCCTATCACCACGGACGTTGTGAGTTCGAATCCCACTCATAGCGATGTGTACTCAATACAACATTATGTGATAAAGTTTGTCAGTGACTTGCGACAGGTCTGTGGTTTTTCTCCGAGTACTGCGGTTTCCCCCATCAATAAAACTGACCGCCACGATATAACTGAAATATTGTTGAATGCGCGTTAAACACAGTAACCATAATCCTACTAACAATGCCCATATTAAGTTATCATTATTGCTCAATACACACACATTTCCAGCTTTTGACAGTTACCTTTAGTGAGATTCTTTGCCTTTTCCATTTTTGTTCAAAAAGAAAATAATACCAGATTTTAAATTTGTTGTGGTTGAATATACTAAATCGTTAGCTATATACAAAGCAATTACTAAGATATGGACAGGATAAATGGGGAGGGAAAACAACAAGTACTAAAAGAGTAGAACGAACACTGTATTTCGTATTAAACTCCCGAAGACATGTTAAATCTGTCATGGTCTGTTATTCTATATACTGGCTCCAAACGCTACAGAGGTAAAATGGTTGATATTCGGAGAAAAACTGTCTTCGTTTAACCAGTTGATGATAAAAACTAATTATGGGGTGAATATTTACAATTCCTTGTATATAATAGCGAAATAACTCAAAACACGAAGCATATATGGAGCAGGAACAACTCGCCCTTCCGGAGCACATGAGTTAACCCCCCGTTTTTTGTGAGGTCCGTGTTGCTCAATCTTTAGTTTCCTGTGAAGTGTTTTGTAGATCGTTGCTTGTCATTTTGTCCTTTTCTTTCAGCTATTGTATTGTCTGTCCTTCTTCGAATTACGGCTTCTGATAACCCCTTTAGCATCCCCAAATTGAAATGTCCAGCTCAGTTTTGAAAAAAGGGTGGCGGGATAAATTTGGTTAATGGGTGCAAATTCCTTAAGTTATATACATGTGAATTTTTAGTAGACAAATAATAAAACATTAACAGATACTCTGAAACATGCACATATTCTCTTAACCTCGAAAAAAGCAAGAATTCTGCATTTTTCAGATTTTGTTTGGAAAATAATCATCTTTGAATATTTACTATTTTTATCAAATTTGAAAATATGTGCATGAATATCAAAACTGACAACAAACATCAGGAATTAAACATTTGTTTCCCAGAATATCACATGTCAGACCAATATTTAATGGGTTTATCAATTAAGAAATTGAAATGCTTGTTAAGATAAGTAATTTACATGGCATGTCTTAATCAAACTTTGCATGATGGTCACTTCAAATTGACCAAAATTGATTTCATTGCAATGAAGATAGACTGACCTGCTATTTTTTAATCTGCATGATGATGATTATTTATAAATTGTTAAGACGACCAGAGAAATAAACTATGCCTATGTCAATTTTATTGAAAGAGATTTTGGCATGTAAATATCTGCCAAAATATAGAAATAACCTATTGAAAAATGATTTTAAATTATTCGTTATCAAAGAAATATATTTAAATTTCAAGCATTTCCACACGTTATTATTATTCAATATAATTTGCTTATGCATTATGGTAGCTCCTTTTCAATATTTCTTAGAGGAACGAGTGAGTGGGTGATTGTTGTTTAATTGTTTAGCGCGGATTCAGCAATTTTTCAGCTATATATTATAGTGAGAACAAGTTAATTTTCAACGAGACGATGATGAGGTCCTGTTTTGTACTAGACCAACACGCTGAGTTGGATTTTTATAGTGCTAGCTCACTGAAAAAACAGTCCGCGGATAGACATGTCGCTCCACTCGTACACATTATCCTGATTACGAGCCAACCAGTCTTTGCTCTTTCTCCTTAATGCTGCGTGCTTAGAGGAGAAGCAACAAATACCAATTTTATAATCTTTAGAGAAACGAATGGTGATTTAATGGTGATTTAATGGTGATTTAATATCAAATAATAATACTAACTGTATTCTCTAAACCAATGTTACAAAGGCTACAGATTGAGAGTGTTGAAATTAAGTTACATTTATTGAACAAAAAGGCGAGTGTATTATCAGATATTTTGGTAGGCCATGTGACGAGTTCGCAGAACGAGTCTGGCCTATTAAAATATCTGATGGTGCACGAGTAACTTTGTTCAATATTAAAGATGCAATATCGCAAGATTTTATTGATAACACTCAGACACATAAATGTGTTACATGAGGACATAACATATATACAGTGTTACATGGCGAAATGATCATATATTATCAAAAACATTAAAACATACCAGCAATTTTCTTTATGAACAATGATAACCTTTTATAAACTTTTACATTACAAAAAGATAGGAGACCATTCATTTTAACAATACTAGGATAAGTAACATAATACCTAGGTAAATATATACGTCTCATGTTTACTAAATATTCATTACAACAAACAAATAACCAGTGGAACTCATCACCAATTGATTGTCCACACAAAGTACAAACCCTCTCATCTTTAGGAATATTATACCACCGCCCAGTTTCTATTGGAATTCGTAAATTTGACGCCCTTAATTTTGTCATCCAAATTCAAGTTTTCTCGTTTAATCTCACTAAATAATTTTCTAATCCAAAGTCTTTTTTGAAAGAGCCATAAAATTGTCCTCTAGATGAATTTTCAATGTCATTATACCATGAACTGACAAACTGATCGGTTAAAATTTGGTTAAGATATGTTTTATCACAATATCTAACCTGATTTATAAAAATATATCCTAAGCCAGCTTTATTTAATATAGATTCTACATAATTAATCCACTTGAAATTATTCTGACCCTGATTTTTTAAACATAACATCAACCTGTATAAGGAACTACTCAATAAGGGACTTGTATCTTGCGACATCAACCAAAGTTGAGTGAGAGTATGTAAGCTTTATGATGATATTTTGTTATCGAAGATATATATGATGTGACGTCATCTAGCTCCATCTCCTCTCTGGGTATCATGAGATATTGTACGGCTGTTGACAACAGAAAAGACGAGAAAGCACGATATAATACAAATTAAATACATATTATTACATCAATTATCAATCTTATACGTCTACATGAAATACAAAGAATACTAATACTAATAGAACTGTTATGGAGTTTTTTTTTCAGGAGAATTTATTTTCTTATTTATTACATCAATAAGTTTACATAGTTCACGAATAGTTTCAGGTTTCTTTTTGTTAAACAATGATGACATTTTTGTTTATCATATCTTTTATTCTCAATAAACCATCATTATATGACAAGGTATAGAGAAATACATACATGTACAATATATACAATATACAATAACATGTACTTTTTAATACGCTAGGACTATTGAAACAATATTTTGGAATTAGAATTTTTCTTTCAATTGCAAATATTGGACACCGGAATACGTAATGATATTCGAACTGACATTTAAAGACAACGGATGTTAATTGAAACAAAAAGATTCATTTTTTTTTCGGTTTCATATCATAAATAAAATGGCACAGGATGCCTCTTTATCTTATATTTATATATTTATATATATCTCTTCATTCAATAAACAAAATCATGTTGTTTTGGAATACAATTCTACTTAATAAAAATTATAAACGAATTATTATAATTTTCACATTCTTAGATTATTATCTAAAAGTTCAAGAATCCCATTTTTTTCAAGCGATATGGCAAGACAATCGTATCAGTAATTTCTAAATTACTTTATTTTGCATATGATGGTATTTATAAGCTACGGAATCGTAGCTCTTTGCGATCTTTGTTAACGTAGAAAAAAAACCGAGACGATAAAATAAGAAGAAAAAATGATCGCTTTAAGAGCTACGGTTCCTCAGCTAATGATGATGTGTGCGGTTTTAATAAAAAAAAATAAAAAAATAAGACCTATGGAAAAAAAGTTTTGATTCAAGTCAACTGTATTTATTTTTATTTAACACTGGACTGTAACTCGTTTTTTCTGTGATCTATTTGCGAATAGCGGGAAAATAGCAACTCAGATTAAACTTGCCTTGTTGGTATACAGTTGCAATGTTTGCATCATTGGTTTCATTTCTGTTCAAATTCCTGTTTTTTGCATTCACATATCGTCAATCGAATTTAATTTTTCTATAAGTTCAAAGATAGTTTCAGAATTCGAATAATGAAAGGGTCGAATCTTATCAAATTCGGTCGGTGGTGGGTGGTGACTAACCGAAATATTTCATTATCGGCTTTACATATGAATCTAATTGCAAGTATTTACCATGTTAGTTATTGTACTTTATGATGAAACTTTTTTTTATTTTTAAAACATTTTATTGGGTGAGATAATATAAGTTCTAAGCTCCCTAGTGATCGACTGAGATTAGATAGACGGTAAGTAAATAGTTGAAGGGTTCGCGCTGGTCAGTAAATTGTTGAAGGGTGAGCGCTTCAACTATTTACTTACCATCTAAATAATCATAGTCGGTCACGGGAGCCTAGAACATTTTTGTACGATGTTGCTGATCTATACTAGTAACTTGAAACAGTAACTAAGTTTTTTCCACGAACTATGTTTGACGGACTTTCTTGGAAATTCTAAGGCTAAAGACGTAATGGTCACTAGACAAAAATAAGCACCGTCCACTGACCTTCTGTAATTTTCCGTCTGCATCGTTTCGTCTTCTATCGTTATTTTTAGGAATGGAATTTTCCACTGACCAGTAAAGCGTATTAATCTTATTCTCTAGATTTCCATATATGGCTCTGCCTTCTATCGTTATTTTTAGGAATGATTTTATCCAATCATAGGTCGTCAAATAAATGCAACATCGTACAAAAAAATTTGACTCGATACAACATTATGTGATAAAGTTTGTCAGTGACATGCGACAGTTTTGTGGTTTTCTCCAGGTACTCCGGTTTACTCCACCAATAAAACTGACGGCCACAATATAACTAAAATATTGTTGGAAGTGGCGTTAAGCACCTTAACCCTAACCCTAAACAATATGTTGGCGTTATTCAAAGGTTCCTTTTTCATATCGTAGTACCATTTGAGAAAATAAATCCCCACCCCTGTCTTTTGGGACTATAGATTATAACACAATTATCTAATCCCCTAAGGGTATTTATATACTCAGCTATCCCAAAAATAAATCTGTCACATCACCACACCACCCGAAGTTAGCCGCGGAACGGCGTAACTCTTATAGTCTTATTTTTGTGACTGAAAAATAAACAAGTAATAAGATAAGATAATAAGAGCTAAGGTTCCGCAACTGCATCCGAAGATCCTTCTGTGTATCATTTCGGATTTCTCTCGTTATGTTTCAAGAAGAAGCAATGGACATCATCTTGAAGTTGACAAGCATCATTAAATGAAATCAAAGAGTTCATTATGTATCACTGCCACCGCATGTTTACAGATCTGGAACAAATAAACATTACATAAGTATATCGTTACAAAGATATACAAATAACAACAGAGTCATTAGTACATGAAATCTTATCTTGTTTACATAAGATGCGATGCAATCTTCCCATTATGAAATGCATATCACTTTATTATTGTTATTTATTTATACAACATGCACGCGATTCAATACACATTTGATTAACCATAATTAACTTCCGAATGGCGCTATTAATTTCTATCCTTTGATTTTCAAGATTTTCTGGTTTCCAGACAATGTTACATTGACAACCATAACGATTTAACATTATCATTTGAAATTAACCGTAAACCAGATGCTCCGATACAGAATAATTACTTTAATATTGAGAAGGGTCTACATAGCCTATAATATATCTTCATTTCTCACAAACCATTATAGCAATGGTACAGAGATAATGTACAATATATAGACAATATACGTACATTGTGGGAAAATATAACATTAATTGGCCGAGCCTTAGAAATAGGGAGAAAAGCAAGACTTTGGCGAGCTTTTCTGTCGTTTTTCACAGCGACTGCAAATTAATTTTATATTTCCCGGCAGTGTACGTACATTGTGTTTATCCTGCAATTGTTAAGCCCCAAAACGACTGCCAAATTATCTAATAAGAGCAGAAACAAGAGTCGTTTTTGAATGTGTCCTCTGTTACGTCCGCGCTTATATACTGTTGTCGTTTCTTTCCGCCTCGCAACATGAATAAGGTACAAGAAAAAATATATTCAGGTTAAATACCATAAATAATAAAATATTTCCGAATCAATGAAATCTGACTGCTCAAATAGAACCAGTGTAGGATATAATAGATTACAATGTAATAATTACCAAAGTAAAACGGAGATACATGTATATATAAACATTAACATCACGCAGAAGAGTTTAATTTTTTTTGAAATTACAAGAATATTTAATATCTTGTAATTTTATATTCTTTATTATCGCTTAAAAGCTTTGACATCAATCTATTTTTTTCGATATTTTTTTTTATATATTGTTCACAACCCTTATTCTTATTCTTATTCTTAACTATTTTTTCGATATTTTTTACATTGTTCATAATTCTCATTCAGAGTTTAAAAAAAAATATTATCAAATTTCATCAATTTTAAATTAATTTTAAAATGTGCATCATTGTTAATATAGATTATATATATTATTACGACACGGAAAGGAGAAACCCCCAGGTGAATAAATTACCCACCGAAATTGAAATAAGCAGGCTGTAGATATAGCATTTAATAATTGAACCTAAATCTATAGAATAATTCATCAACCGTAAATAAGCGTGTGCTTGGTACAAGACGTAGAAATATGACAACTTGTGATTGAAACCTAGACTATCAATTTATAGGTTAAATTTCATGTTTAAAATGTATATCATGACATATGGTTTTGAGGCAAGTATGAATAACCTACAGTATCCATCATAACTGCCACTATTTATATTTACGCCCATGTAGATTGATAAAATTCCGATTTCCCCCCCTACTTTTACCATGGGTAAAGTAAAGGGGCATCTATATACCCAAATAATAGTTCAAAACAAATACATTGTGAAAAGAAAGTTTGAACAGTGATTGTCAGAAATTTCATAAAGATCAAACAAAACGAATAGTTTAAACAGTGATTGTCAGAAATTTCATAAAGATCAAACAAAAAGAATAGTTTAACCAGTGATTATCAACAATACCATAAATATCAACAAATCGAGCAATCACCTTTCACCTCAACTCATTGAACATAAAAAAAGACCACAACATATGACGTTGGAAATCCATGTCCTGACTTTGGACAGGCACACAAATGTGACGGGGTTAAACCGGTCAATGAGATCCTAACCCTCCCTTCTTGATAATATATGCATAATGTAATACATTTTTATATTTTTGTGTAAATGACTATTGTTGGCGAAAATGACAAGAGAATTGCAATTCAATGCATGTTAACAGACACACTACAATAGAATACTACAATGAAACAATTTTCTTATTATCAATACAAAATTGCATTTCACGAAAGAAGTCATTACATTTTGTTCCTTAAAAGGAACACAAGACCGTAAAGAAACACAAGACCGTAAAGGAACACAAGACCGTAAAGGAACACAAGACCGTAAAGGAACACAAGACCGTAAAGGAACACAAGACCATAAAGGAACACAAGACCGTAAAGGAACACAAGACCGTAAAGGAACACAAGACCGTAAAGGAACACAAGACCGTAAAGGAACACAAGACCGTAAAGGAACACAAGACCGTAAAGGAACACAAGACCGTAAAGAAACACAAGACCGTAAAGAAACACAAGACCGTACATCACTGTCGTGTACCCGATAAGGAATGGTCATTTCAAGATGGCGGATTGTAAATCATCAAAAAGGTAGGTGTGAAGATTTTGACTATTATCGTTCTTTATAGGTTATCTTAGTGTCTATGAGTTACACGTTTAGATAGGACAGTCTTTTTCTACTTCACCATTAAGTCGGTAAAGCTTGATCCTTTTGTTTTTATCGTAAACTGCCTTCGGTAGTTGATCAATGCAGCGACAAAGATATCGAGGCGTAGAATCCAATTTATTTCACCAATTCCTACCGCCTAGTGACTTTTTATATTAATATGTTGATGCCAAAATTATTCAAACATAATATTGTCCAGCAAATTTTTTTTTTCGCCTTTGACAAGCCTTGTATCCCTCTTAAAACGTCTATGAAAAGTTTGTTTATGTCACGGAATGGTCACGACAAAAACATGACAAAAATGTATAGGAATGGTCTCATGTTTTGAGTCAAGGAATGGACTTTCAAGCCAAGGAATGGTCTTTTTTGTTTAGGAATGGTCTGATTGAACATATCGGATGTAAAGCGGGAGCAATGGCTTTGTCGTTCATCCAGTGTTCACACTCGCATACAATCTTATTTTTCTTGTCTTACTACATTCACTGTCATGTATTTCAATTGGTTTGTCAATATGACGACATACCATTCGCTTCTCTGATATACTGTAAGCGTACGTTCTTTCCGATGTGTAGAATGTCCGGGAACGTAAATACCCTAGTGTATTTCTACCTTGCAGTATGCACTAGTGTGTTTATTCCGTAAGGAAGAAATACACTAGTGTATTTCTGTCGTGGAATTCCTACCTTAGTGCGTCTCAAGTGATATTTTCTTCGTATGGTAATCTAGCGAAACTCCTCAACTACAGGCAGTTATGTATTGATTTATTTTTAATTTTTGGTGCTTAACGCCACTTTCAACAATATTTCAGCTATATCATGGTGAACAGTTTTAGTGGTGGAGGAAGTCGGAGTATCCGGAGAGAACCATCGACCATGGGCAAGCAACTAGTAAACTTTTATCACTTGCAGCTGCGAGTCAAGTGCACCCTTTTTTGTAATTTACAAAGCCGGGCGCGTATTGGTGATAGGCTTGTATGAATTGTTATATCCAACGACCTAACTCATTGAGCCACCCGGACCCCGGCAGTTATGTATAATACATCACCATTTCAGTACACACCACTATTTTATTTGGACCGATGTTCTCAACTTTTATTATTATTTTTTTCTTCTTTTCTTTTACTTTTTGGATCTTCGGTTTTCTTACCACTAAGTTTAGACCACTGTTAGGTTTATGTATTAGTTTTTTCGTACATAGGTGCTTCAGTTCACATATATTATTTTAATTTTCCTATGTTTAAAATCAGTACATGTATTTACTTCATGAAAACAAAAATATACGAGGTTACTTAAATCTTCAATAGATATATCGTGTATTTCTCATTTTTACAGGTTTACTGTGATGGATACATCTTTCCACGCCTCAGAGAATGATTTTATATGAGAGGACTGTTGAAAATGTCTGAAAAGCAGAAGTGGTCTCAGACGACATCGCCTGAGACAGCATTTAAAACAAGAGATAAAATTTAAATGTACCACTGATTCTTGCACAGCAGCATTTTGTGAAAAGGGGGAGCTATTGGCTCATCAGACCAACCATGGTGAACAAAAACGTATCACATGTAATTACTGTAACCACAAACTGTCAGGGAATATCACAGAGCTCACGAGGCAGAGATTCTTCCACATGTTCGGAGAGGATTATATCTTTAGGACTACTCACATTTTTCTCTGGATCAAATGACTATAATTGTAATTGTTTGCAAATTGATAATAAAGATATAAAGAGTTGATTTCATAAAATTTATTTAAATAACAATGAATATTTCTTTTAACAAAAATATGTTTATGTAAAAAATGACTCCCTGTCAATATCACAAAGTATGTGTACAATTGCTGAAAGAGTTCTTAACCAAATTTACCCACATTAGTGTTAAATTCAAAAGATCTAAATTTTAATGTTTCATCCCGATAATTCTGGCAGCAGTGGTCCACTATGGTTTGGTGATTGGAAGTATCAAATTGGCAGTAGTAACACTTGTACCTATAGATAAAAGAAACATTGCATAATGAAATGGAAAAGATTATAACAATTTAATAGCAAATAAGGTATTTCGGGTATTTTAAGGCAAGATTGATCATATGAAATAAGAAGATTTACATTAAAGACCACAAACGGAAATGAACTTCAATAATATTATTAATAAGCATATCTTATATGATGGAGACCATTCCTAAACTAAAAAGACCATTCCTTGGCTTGAAAGTCCATTCCTTGACTCAAAACATGAGACCATTCCTATACATTTTTGTCATGTTTTTGTCGTGACCATTCCGTGACATAAACAAACTTTTCATAGACGTTTTAAGAGGGATACAAGGCTTGTCAAAGGCTGAAAAAAAAATTGCTGGACAATTCACATGTTTGAATAATTTTGGCATCAACATATTAATATAAAAAGTCACTAGGCGATAGGAATTGGTGAAATAAATTGGATTCTACGCCTCGATATCTTTGTCGCTGCATTGATCAACTACCGAAGGCAGTTTACGATCAAAACAAAAGGATCAAGCTTTACCGACTTAATGGTGAAGTAGAAAAAAGACTGTCCTATCTAAACGTGTAACTCATAGACACTAAGATAACCTATAAAGAACGATAATAGTCAAAATCTTCACACCTACCTTTTTGATGATTTACAATCCGCCATCTTGAAATGACCATTCCTTATCAGGTACACGACAGTGTACATGATGTCATTAAAAACGAGATACATTGAGGTGAAAACATAATGTGATTAGTATAAGAAAACCCTCTCGTGATCCTCTTATTCCCATAGCAACATTTATCATTGCTAACTTTCATATTGAAAACCTCTTTTTACGCATAATAGATTTTTTTAAACAGAAAATTTAAGTAATAGGTAAAGTAATACCTTTAATTAATTTGGTTTCAAACTTACTTTGAAATGATATATTATGCATTCACAAAATGACAGTTAAAATAGATCAAATTTAGAGATAACAATTTTAATTTTGACAGGGTTCAAAATCTTATCTTCTTACGAGAACTAATACAATTATTCATACTTTGTAAGAGACGTAACTGGTCGCGAGATGTCACACTCATGACTGAAGATATACTCTACGTTTTCACATATCAAACTTCATACAGATACAAGCATAGCTTTGCGATGCCGATATCAAGGTTTTCTTCCAAAGCTTTCTCATATTTTTTTTTTATATTAGAACTGTTCTGACAGTTTGATATTTTTTTCTCTAAGAACTTCATGTATCCCAAGAGAAACTCGTATTTACTTCCGAAAGAATATGTTGATATCAGGGTTTTCTTCCTAAACGGTTTTACATTTACTATTGGATTCTTTAACTGTTCCGTCAGATTGGTAATTTTTATTTTTCATTTTATTATCTAAGGGACCGACCTTTTAACTTGAAGGGGGTTATGATTTTTTTCTAAAAAAATATTCTGATTCCAAATGTTGCTGAAAAAAATATTCTGATTTTGGTGGAGGAAAAAAAAAATAATCTGATTCAGTTTTTGTCATATAATCTAATGTTAAATTCTGGAAAAAAATTTCGCGCTTTGCGCGACAAAAAAAATAAATATTCTAACTCTTGTATTGTCAAAAAAAAAAAATTCTGAACGAAACAAAAAACCATAACCCCCCCCCCCCCTTTCAAGTTAAATGGTCGGTCCCTAAGAACTTCATGTATCTCAAGAGAACTCCCTGTCTACTTCCGAAAGATACATTCAACATTGAAAATACATCACTGTTTAAATTTTCTTTCCATAATTCATTCCTCGGTCAGGGTTTCAGCTTATCATTGAATATTACTTAACACCGGATTATTAACATCAGTAGAACAACGGGCGCCACTAGCGGAGTAGGAACTGCTTATCCTACCGCAACACATGAATTCATCCCAGTTTTTAGTGGGGTTCATATTGCTCAATCTTTAGTTTTCTGCTTAGTGTTTCGTGGACCAGTCAAGTTTTTTGTCCTTTTTCTGTTGGTCGTTGTGTTGTCTGTCCTTCTTCGAATGACGACTTCTGATTGCTCCTTGGTATTTTCAAACTTAAGAAAAGAAAACTTTCTTTTTTTGTTGTGCTTCGTCATATTCTAAAATTGTGTTATTGTTTTGTACATTTATATAGAAACAAACATGACATTTTTGTTACAATAAAACATTAAAACATACAATAAACCTGCATTAAAGAACACCTGTATAGCAAATCACTGTCTACAAAGATCAGTTTTAGTTTCTCCATTTAGGGAACGACCATTTAACTTGAGGGGGGGGGGGGGGGGGGGGGGGTATGTTTTTTTTTTCTAAAAAAATATTCTGATTCCCAATGTTGCTGAAAAAAATATTCTGATTTTGGTGGAGGAAAAAAAAAATAATCTGATTCAGAGTTTTTGTCATATAATCTAATGTTAAATTCTGGAAAAAATGTCGCGCTTTGCGCGACATACAAAATAAATATTCTAACTCTTGCGTTGTCCGAAAAACAATTTCTGAACGAAACAAAAAACCATAACCCCCCCTCCCCCCCTTCAAGTTAATGGTCGGTCCCTTAATGAATAGTGCAAATGATTTGAACCTGAATATAAAGGGCAACTGCTCATAAAGGGCACATTTTCATGTTCCTTTCATATACAGTTTTGACTGCAAAGCAATTTTAAATATCCCCAACCAAGTGCACAACGATCTATGATACCCGAAATATGCACATAATAAATAATTTGACTACGCAGGTTTCAACGATTAATTTTGATAAAATTTAAAGAAAATTACCGATTTTTAAAAAGAAAATATCTGATTTTTGCTTTGAATGAAGAAAAAAATTCCTGCTAGAGGGACAGCCCCTCCTATGCAAATTCAAACCACATCGGTGGCGTAATGGTTAGCATGCTGGCCTCGAGTACGGTAGATCGTGGGTTCGAGCCTCGATCGGGTCAAACCAAAGACTATAAAATTGGTATTTGTTGCTTCACCGCTAAGTACGCGGCATTAAGGAGAAAGAGCAAAGACTGGTTGGCTCGGAATCAGAATAATGCGTCCGAGTGGAGCGACATATCTACCCGCAGACTGTTGTTTCAGTGAGCTAGCACCATTAAAAAACCAACTCATCGTGTTGGTCTAGAACAAAGCGGACATCATTATAATCTCATTGAAAATTAACTTGTTCTCGCCATGATATAGCTGAAAAATTGCTGAGTTGGCGTTAAACAACACCCACTCACTAAAAAATTCAAATTGCTAGGAAAATAAGGGAAAAAACTGAAATTTCATTTATTCGGGACTTGAAAATATTAAATCTATATAATATATCATGTTGAGAATAGAGTATAAATATATAACGCGATTATATCTTTACTAGAAGTATAATTAAAAACATTGTGTTGTATGAAAAGTGTTTCTATGGTAATTTCAACATCGTACACACTATCATTGACGTACCGAACTCAAGAGGACGAAAGTTACAAGAAAACCTAGACAATACATTTTTTTGTCAATGATACTTAATTTTATAGCTACATGTAGTCCAATATTTGTTTACCAACAAAGAAAAATACTAAACAATATTAAAGATATATCTCACCATAAAATGACATTCAGACATGTAAATAGTAATTTACATTTATAAATACGCCCTGTATGTATATGTAAAAATGTAGATATTTTATATTACTATGATATTGTGCAGCCGTACACGTATATAAAAATATCATAAAATCCTAAATATACCTAACAATCATGATAAAATAATAATAATCATATTATAAAAGAGACCCGCTCAGAACACCTACAAACATATAATACATTTCATGCGGACAATCCTACCTCATAGATTATCGCACACGTTAAACGTTGTCAGAAACAGAAAATAAACAGCCATAAGACTGTCAGTCTGTCCTTGTATTACAACCATGGTTCTTTTGAAGAACACATATTTACCTTTCGCAGGTGTGGTTTATGGATAAGTTAAACCTGTTTGATGACTGTCATCTTGGTGGTTCCTTTTTTTTATTCTTCAATGCCATATTGTTGTTCTTTGTTATCTTGTGATTTAGAAATATACAGAATGCCGAAGTCATAGGGGATTTTTTTAACAAAGAGATGCCGCGAATAATAAAAAAAAAAAACAAGTACAATAAAAAAAAACCAAACAAACCAGTTGGTACAATTGCAAAGTAACATAAATCAATAACTTAAGGACCAATAGGATGTTTAACGGTTGCCACCATGACTTGGTTGACCGTTGTGGAATATCTGTGTCACAAATGACCACGGATATGTTCCACTTGTCGTAAACACTTCCCGGTACATTCCTCATTCGTGACTTATCCCCGGGTTTTGACTTGATTAACACGACGGGTGTCACTAGTGGAGCAGGAACTGCCTACCCTTCCGGAGCACCTGAGTTCACCCCCGGTTTCTAGTGGTGTTCGTGTTCGTGTTCCGCGATCTTTAGTTTTATATGTATGTTTTGTTGATCGTTGTTTGTTCTTTTGTACTTTTTCTTTTGGCCATGGTGTTGTCTGTTCTTCTTCGATATATACGGATTCTGACTACCCCTTTAGTATCTTCAAACTCTTCTTAAGTATATTACAATACTTGAATTCTGACGTTATTGAGTGAGTGAGAAAGTGTTTATTGTTAAACGCCAAATTGAGCAATGCTTCAGCTGTATTACATGGCAAGAACAAGCTAAAGATGAAGATGATGTCCGCTTTGTACAACACCAACACGAATTGGATATTTATAGTGCTAGCTCACTGAGACAACAATCAGTGTGTAAATACATTGCTCCACTCTGACACATTATAACGATTCCGAGCCAACCAATCTTATACAGTTATCTTCCTTGTTGGAGTGTGACCCGACGGTTTGTCTCCCAGAGAAAAGTAAGGTCACCCGATGGCTTGCCGGAGGGTGACCTAACTTTTCGAGGGGAGACAAACCGTCGGGTCACACTCCAACAAGGGTGATAATTGGTATATTATATCGAATATTTTTGCATCAGACACCAAGTAATAGAATACCTGCTGCTTTGCGAAAATATTCGATATAATATATAAAATTTCTTCTTCGCCTACAGCAACAAACCTGTTGTCTGTTGAATCAAGGTAAGTAACTATAATTGGAAATACGTGAGGCTCACGTGGGAATTTCCTTGGGATTTCCTCGCGAGCGGTGAACCTTACTATGAGACCTTCCGATTAGCGGTTTACCCAACGAATGGATAAATATCACGTGACAGTGTTTTATCAAATCAGATTCAAGATATTTATATGAGTATATAATATTTGCTATTACTTCTTAATGCTGCGAGCTTATCAGTGAAGCAATACAAACCAATTTCATAGTCTTTGATTTGATCCGATTGGGGCTCGAACCCACGACCCAAGGCGACACTAACCATTACATCACCGATGTGGTTCCGATGTCATTGTACTTGTAGTATATTTTACATTACTATTCGCTTTGCAAAAATTAAAAGGGTAAATGGGGCACACACGACAACACGATGTCCGGACGGCTTCCTTACTAACATGAATGCAATTTCTACATTATGGTAAACCAATATTTTTTTGTCAGGACGGATGTATGATATCCATGATATCCCAGACAAGAAGACAATTTTTGGCAAATAGATGATGCGGAAACAATACAAGAAACAGTAGAAATCAGAGGGATAACCAAAATACCCTCTGACTGAACTATCTCACAATAAAGACTAGATTGTACTACTAAAGTACCCCAGAAGGGTTGGTTATTCTCTCTTTCTTCGATTTACGACTTCTGATTAAAAGCATGTCATGTGGCATCTTTAGCAAAAATTTCGTGGAACATATTTTTGTCTGTACATTTTATGTGATATGCGATTTTTTACTCCATAAAACAAATACAATGTTAATCCATTTAGCTTGTCCAAAGCATCTTTTCTTTTAAAATAAATGCAAACTATATATAGATGATTATGGTGCCTAACAACACTTTCAACAATATTTCAGTTATATCGTGGCGGTCAATGTTATGGATGGAGGAAACTGGAGTACCCGGAAAAAACTACCGACCTGCTGCATGTCACTGACACTTTTATCAGATAATGTTGTATTGAGTACACCACGACATGAGCGCGATTCGAACTCACAACTTAAGTGGTGATAGGCAACGATTGCATATGTATTTGTATATCAACTACCATACGATCACGACAACGATGCCACCACTATATATAGATGACCAATCAATTCACTCGTCGCAACTTCGGCTGATTCCGTACCTTCATCGAAGCGAAGCGGACTCACCCGAGGTTTGCCGATTGCAATCAATTATGAAAAGAAAGTTAAACAGCAATGGTCAACAATTCCACAAATGTCAACAAAAGGAGCAATCACTAATCAATTCAACTCACTGGACACAAAAAACGACCACTACATATAACGTTGGAATTCCGGGTCCTGGGTTGGAACAGGCATATATATATTGCAGGGTTAACCGGTTAATATCATTATCAAAAGGGTAACATCAAAATTCTAATTAAATTAGTGTCTGACTTACAGTCGCCTTCAAATTGGGTAAAAGTGTTCAACAATATTTCAAACATATTCAGATTGTTCTATTGTAGCTAAGAAGGTATAATCTGTTGGTTAAAGACCATTACTCTTGGAATAATTCTAATACTTCTTTAACCGATTTAATATTAACTGTATGCACAAAAATATAGACAATATTGTGTATAATATATGAAATATATATTGTTCGTTTTTATGCTTTAAAGAGTAGCCTACAAATGATATGAAAATGGAAATTCAAGTGTTTGTAAAAAGAGCTCCTTTACAAAACGTTTCCAATATAGTATTTATTCTCGTATCGTAAGTTAAGTATATGGGCGTCGAGTTGGGGTTATGTTGTCTAAAGTCATATTCAACAATATTTCAGCTATATCATGGTGGTCAGTTTTATTGATGGAGGAAACCGGAGTACCCAGAGAAAACCACCGACATGCCACAAGTCACTGACAAACTTTATCACATAATGTTGTACACCTTTCCCTGATCGAGACATAATGTTGTATCGAATACACCTCGCCATGAGAGGAATTCGAACTAACAAATATAGTGGTGATAAACACTGATTGCATAGATAGTTGTAAATCCAACTATGCCATACGATCACGACCACGACTGCACCTTCCAGGTATATGGGAAAGGTAGCTCACATGTGGAGGCGGCAAGAACCGCTCATCCTCCCGGACCACCTGAGTTCAGCCACGGTTCTTAGTGTAGCTCGTGTTACTTGATCTTTAGTTTTCTGTGTAGTGTTTTGTAGATCATTGTTTGTCCTTTTATCCTTTTTCTCTTGGCCAATGTTATACCTATCCTTCTTCGAATTACGACTTCTGATCACCCATTTGGTATCTTCAAACTTTTCATCACACACACACACCACACAGGCACGTACATGTATCTCATTATTCCGCTTCATATCAGACCAGACATGAATATAACAAATCTTTTCTCACTACGGAACTGATTAACTTTGAACTTCATGTAATGGGAGGCAGTATTGGAAAGAGAATAGCTTCAAGTAATGGGGGGCAGTATTGGAAAGAGAATGGCTTCAAGTAACGGGAGGCAGTATTGGAAAGAGAATGGGAACAACAGTTAAACTTCATCATCCCCTTTCAAAGAATTCAATGTAATAGAGTGCATTCTTAATACAAGGTCATATATTACCCGCACGTCTTGTAAATTTGGGCATTAAACCTTAATATAACTGATTTTGAAACCAAAACAAAATCAAAGCATGTCATAGGCTTTCTGACCCATGTATAACTCATTTGCATAATTCGAAGAAAGTCTTGCACTTAGCAATGATACACATGACAAACTGATTTAATCTGTAGTATATTAGATACATATCATAATTTAATCAAACTGAGCACAAAAAAACTTATAATATACACATGTAATACTACAAAATGATGGTATGTCATGCATACAAATCACTGAATATATAACTACTTGACCTCCGAGAATCACCGGTTGTCACTAGTGAAGGAAACAAAGAGAATCACCGGTTGTCACTAGTGAAAGAAACAAAGAGAATGACCGGTTGCCACTAGTGAAAGAAACAAAGAGGATCACTGGTTGTCACTAGTGACAGAAATAAAGAGAATATCCGGTTGTCACTAGTGAAAGAAACAAAGAGGATCACTAGTTGTCACTAGTGAAAGAAACAAAAAGAATCACCGGCTGTCACTAGTGAAAGAAACAAAGAGAATCACTAGTTGTAACTAGTGAAAGAAACAAAGAGGATCACTGGTTGTCACTAGTGACAGAAATAAAGAGAATCTCCGGTTGTCACTAGTGAAAGAAACAAAGAGGATCACTGGTTGTCACTAGTGAAAGAAACAAAGAGAATCACTAGTTGTAACTAGTGAAAGAAACAAAGAGGATCACTGGTTGTCACTAGTGAAAGAAACAAAGAGAATCACTAGTTGTAACTAGTGAAAGAAACAAAGAGGATCACTGGTTGTCACTAGTGACAGAAATAAAGAGAATCTCCGGTTGTCACTAGTGAAAGAAACAAAGAGGATCACTGGTTGTCACTAGTGACAGAAACAAAGAGAATCACCGGTTGTCACTAGTTAAAGAAACAAAGAGAATCACCGGTTGTCACTAGTGAACGAAACAAAGAGGATCACTGGTTGTCACTAGTGACAGAAACAAAGAGAATCACCGGTTGTCACTAGTGAAAGAAACAAAGAGAATCACCGGTTGTCACTAGTGAAAGAAACAAAGAGAATCACCGGTTGTCACTAGTGAAAGAAACAAAGAGAATCACCGGTTGTTACTAGTGAAAGAAACAAAGAGGATCCCTGGTTGTCACTAGTGAAAGAAACAAAGGGAATCACCGGTTGTCCCTAGTGAAAAAAAACGAAGATATATGACACAATAATTATTCTATGCATTCCACGCATAAATCTATCTATAAATATGTCCTAAACGTTCAATTTGAAATAATATTCCAGCTTAATGCCTTTTAGAAATAAGCACTATATAGAGAGATGGGGTGGATGGAGTCCCTTTAACCTGTTTAGCCCTCCGCATTTTGTGACAGTCCCAAGCCAGTACCTGGATTTCTAACGTCCTATGTTTTGATCTTTTTATGTTCAGCGAGTTCAGTTAAGATGAGAGGTGATTGTTCGTTTTGTTGATATTGGTGGAATTGATGACCATGACTGTTTAAACTTTTCTTTTCACACCGAAAGAAAGAATAACGGAAATATAATATTGCTAGTATTAAACATAGGACTACATTTCTTTTGAAAATACAATTTAAACAATGAAAGTCATCAATCCGCCAATATTAACAAAACAAACAACGACCTTAAGGTATAACCACGACCAACACGTATCACATAATTCTTTCAAAATGTCCTCTATCTGATCTGTATTTCTCATATCTATACTGGTTCCAGCCTTGTTCCGATGCAACTATTAAAACATTGCCTTCTTTGGTCCGATTTGCGACAAATAAGAATTTCATGACAGGTGTCATACATGGTACAGAAGCAGCTTAACCTTTAGAAGAAGCTGATCTCACTCCTTGTTTTGCTTTTTATAGTGTGTTATTGTCGTTATACATATTTAATATTTTTGTTAAGAACAGATTCTTTGTAAAAACGGCAATAAGCTCGTCTCTTCAACATGTTTTATCTATCATGTATTTCATTTATAAGTGTGTGGCAAACTTTTACGTATTGTGGTGTACATCAATGTTTCCACGTAGAAACTATGTTTGTGACATTATAATACACGACAAATATCTATGCATTGTGTACAGCATCGGCGGTGTAATGGCTAGCGTGCTCGCCTAGGGTGTGGTAGATCGTGGGTTCGAGCCCCGAGCATGTCAAACTAAAGACTATAACATTGGTATGTGTTGCTTCTCCGCTAAGCACGCAGCATTAATGAGAAAGAGCAAAGACTGGTTGGCTCGGAATCAGGATAATGTGTCGGAGTGGTGTGTTGTTTTAGTAAGTTAACACAATGAAAAACCAGCTAAGCATGTTGATCTAGTACAAAGCGAAACTCGTCATCATTTCATTGAAAATTAACTTTAAAGATTTAGATTCGGGAACCAAATTTCGTGATTCAGAACAGAACTCACTAAAACTCCCCGATCGGATCGATACAAGTCCTGGTAGGTGGGGATGTTAGCTTTAAAAATGACCTATACATGTATATAAAACTTGTGGTGTAGAAACTCATTTTGAAATAGGACATCTTAAAATTCCGCATATTGACTCGGGAACCAAAAAATCTCAGAACAGAACTCCACAAAACAAGTGTCCCAGTTCGGGTCGATACACCCCTGGTAGATGGTAGTCTTAAAAAATGCTATAGTTTAAAAATATGATATACAAACTGAATACAGCCTGCCATTTTGAAATAAGACATCTCCTTAAATTCCGCATTTTTAACTCGGGAAACCAACTTTCGCGTCTCATAAAAAAACCCTCATAAAGATTACCCGCTCATGTCGATACTACCCCGGGTAGGCGGGGTATTAACTTTCAAATTAGCTATAATTTAAAGAATGTGTGTATAAAGTGAACCCATCCTGTCACTTTGAAAAGAGGGCATCCCCTTAAATACATTTGTATTTCATTATTTTTATATATTATGCTTTGTATGTTGTCTGTCGGACTCCATCGTGTAGAATTTTACCAGTATTGGAGTCATGCTGGAATATTTATACAAATGTAATTACAAATATCAATATCGTGTTGTGAGTTCGAATCTCGCTCATGTACTAGATACAACTTAATGCGATAAAGTTTGTAAGTAACATACGGGAAGTCAGTGGTTTTCCCCCGTGTGCTCCGGTTTCTTCTACCAATAAAACTGACCTCCACGATATAGCTGAAATATTGTTGAAAGTGGCGTTAAACGCCATAACCGTAACCCTAAAAATCCCACTAGGCTGTTGGTCTAGTATAAATCGAATATCGTCATCATTTCATTGAATTGTACACCTGTAACGCCATGATAGAGGTGAACATTATTTTTACTCGGCGTTAAACAGCAATCACTCGTTTACTATAACTGGACCTTATCTTTAGTTCGAATTATGGAGGGAAATGACTCAACGTAGTCCGCGTTATGGCAGACAACAACATAACATAGTTCTAGTTATGTAAGGTAACAAATTAGTCGAGTTCTGGTAATATCAGGAAAGGACTTAACCGTTTTTCTAGTTATGCAACAAAACGACTTAAACTTTTTCTAGATATAGAAAGAAATGACTTCACTCTAGTTCGAATTATGCAAGGAAACGACTTAACCTAGTTCAAGTTAGACCAGGAAATTTAACCTAGTTTGAGTTATGCCAGGAAACGACTTAACTTAAGTTAAGTTATGCCAAGTAACGACATAGCCTAGTTAGAGTTGTGCCAGGTAACGACTTAACCTATTTCGCGATAAGATGGTTCTACTGTGTATAGTATATTGGAATGGCCTCGGTAAATATTTGAAAGAACGTTGCATGTAGTTTAAGTAGATGTTCAGTTTAACTTGTCAAAATTAGATGGACATATATATTGCCTTTGGTACGTTATTCTTGTTCGGGAATCATAATAGTAGAGGGTCAGCACATGTAAGTTGTAGTTACCACGAGTTTACATGAATATAGAGATGAATACTTTAAAGGAAGAAAAAAAGAAGATGAAAAGATATTCCAATCGACCCCAAGCACCTGTGAATTATCTACAAAACACGTACCTACTTTGTCAGGTTATGTACAAAGTAGAAAGCCTGGTCGTTGACCACGACGTTTAGACAGTGTCTCGCTCTCTGCAGGTTAAAGACCTCCTTCGTAAAACTTGATAGGTAGGCGCATTGTAGCCGCTACTAAAGGTTAAAGTATTCGTCATTGTCCTCTTCTCCATGCCTTTCCAGAGTCGCGCAAAGGTCCGGTATCCCCAGTTCTTCCCCTTCTATGTGTTGAACCTTTTCTCGTCCTGAATGTGCATGACATATTTGTCGCTATACATAAACCAAGCTACAATCAATAATTAAGGAGAATGCGCACTATGGCATTAGAATGTTTTAAAATATTGTATAAACTGTCTCCACCATGCTTAAATGATTTAGTTGTTTTAAAAAATAGTAAATATAGTTTTAGATATTCTAATATTGTAGAGATACCTAGAGTAAAGACTACTACCTATGGTAAGAATTCTTTTAAATATACAGCTGCTGTTTTATGGAATGACCTACCTGATGATTTTAGAAAAAATGCCAATTTTAACCAATTTAAAAACATTTTATTATCTTGGAATGGAAATGAATGCAAATGTAATGCATGTAAACAATTTTAATATCATCAAGGTCTTTTCAATGTTTATATTATTTATATTTATTTATTTTTTAGCAGTATAACATGCTTTTAGCTCGTAACACCAGCTTTATTTTATTTTTTTTAACTTTTATTACTGTGCTTGATTAATTTTCTTACTTTTGTATATGCTTACCTTGTCTGTGCTATATGTGTGTTTTAACTTATTTGCTGTATTTTGCTAACTATGAGTGCTTTTATCTAAATTATTAATTTGTGTGCATGCTTTTGTTGTTTTTAACTGTTATTTATTCTTGTATTGTGTATGTCGGTCAAAAGCCCACTATGGCTTGTGTTGTATTGTTATTTAAATATGTCGACTATAAATAAAACTTATCTTATCTTATCTTATCTTAAGTATACGCCTAATAAAAAACAAAGACACGACCATATCTAACTTTTAGTGGAGGGCTGTTTTATTAATAGAAAAAACTGACATTATCATGGGAGTTACTCCCAGCTTGATCAGAAAGATGCAAAAAATCAATAATCTGATCCTGCATGAAAAATAATAACCCGCAAAAAATATGGCTGGGTTTTTTTTTAGCCCCCCCTTTTTCAGCTAAATGGTCGATCCCTTATTGTTTAATGGTCCGAATCATCGATTAAAATGCCCTACATGTACATTACAAATAAAGTGTGCAATCCATAGGATACCATAGGAACTACTGACTACTGTGGACGCTGGCTTACTCAGCCACTATGTCCGCCTCTGTGATATTTTCTGTCGTATTTGTGCGTGACTTTACGCAATCAATCACAAAACACTTCTTAAATTTGAAAAATAAGAATTTGAGGCACTTCATCCAAATCCCAGCTACACACCGCTGGTATAAATACTTGAGTGATGGGTCAACGACCTTTTTCAAGTCAACACCATAGATAGATAGATAGATAGATAGATATAAAATTGACAAGATAATGATTTTTTTTACGGTAAAAGGGAGATAATCCAATGAGAGATTCATGTGTTTGTCACCAGATGGCAGGATAATTTATGTTGTCGCCATATTTATTTTTTCCCACAAGGTGAAGAGCAACTTTATTTGATGATGAACTGAGCCACGCATTATAATCACCTTTATTCTATTTAGAATTACGGTTTGTTGATATCAAAATCACACAATACAGCAACAGATTATCCTCATTAAGTAAGCACAAATCATGGCCATGGGCATGGGGCACCTGTGTATTTTCGGTATTTCCGGTTTGATGATGCATGCAGCTCCAGATTGCCGGTCTCATTCATTGCCCATAGATCATTGTTGCGTATCAGAAATATATAGATGCTCTTTTGTAAATTTGTATATATTTATATCTTCGTCAAAATTTAGAGAGACAAATTAGTTATTGCAATATTGTTATATTGTGTCACATGACACATTCCACAATCTCTTCCATGGTTATCGGTCTGTTTACACTCCCCTCTCCTCTGTCAATGTCTCAATTTTACAAGATTTTTGTATTAAAAAGTATGAATCTGGATAAACTGATGAAATTCATAGTTGACTTGATTTAATGGCAATCCCGCCAATGCCGTAATGTATGTATTATTGTATTTGGTGGGATAAAAGCTTGACTATATTAGTGTTTTATCTAGGACTGAAAAGGGGCATGATATTTTTTTTTAAAAGCGCACTTTGCACGTAGAATTTACCAAAAAGGGCGCATAAAAAAAATAGGGTAGGTAGGTAGGTAAAACCATTTGATTTTTCAAAATTATTTTGATTTCTTGACATTAACAGTGCTTAACCAAAATGTGATGACTTAGCGGTGTTTTAAAAAAAATACCAATAAAATGTGCTAGGGTAGGCAGAAAAAATAGGGACGGTACTGTAGGGAAACCTTGAACAGAGATATATTATTTTCTGGCCTAATTCATACACACGTGACACAGGTACATGTGGGGTGGGTCAAAGAGAACTGCTAGTGCTATCAAAACATCTGCAATAATTAATGTTTATACAAATGTTTAATAGTAAAGGCCTACATGTGTTTTGGGGAAATCCATATCAACTGCTATCAAAACATTGTTGACAGATTACCAATCTCAGGTAAACATCACCACCGCCGATGAATGTTTATTAAAAATTGACACTTCATTACAAGTTCACACAATTTTATGGCGGGTGAAACATTTTATATACCTGCTGAAGAATTTCATTAGGTTTCGGCATGAGGCTGCTTCTGCCTTCCTCATCTCCTCCCTTTTTCTTTTCCTTCTGTCGGCAGTCGTCATTTTTTTATATTTTCACAATGGCGTCAAAATTTGATAGTTCGCTAGAGTTGTCGCCCTTCGACCAAGCGATCTTATGGATCGTTTGAAGAAATGAAAAAGGGCACATCGGCAATGCTTGGCACCACGTTTTTTTTTTTATCAAAAGGGGCATGGCGCCGCGCCATTCTAATTTTCTTTAGATAAAACACTACTATATATATAGGAATAGATATCTCTTCCTAGTATATATATATAGTCAAGTTTTTATATCTCTTCCTATATATATATATATAGTCAAGCTTTTATCCCACCAAATACAATAATACATACATTACGGTATTGGTGGGATAAAAGTGCGATTATACCGATTTAATTTTGAATTTACAATATTTTGAAACGAATATCATATTTGTATTTTGAGAATTTTGCCAAATACTGTAATAGATATGAAATCATGGCTGCACTATATTCGGGTGTAATGCATTCTGGGTTTCAGTGATTGGGTCGAAATATCACACTGATAAAGGGGGGATATCATTCAATAACAACTGTACGTTAAGTATCAAGTTTTCAGATCCCAGTTTCCTTTCTAATGGTTTAAAGCGTTGTAGAATGCTGTCCCAAACAGTCAATGTCAGTAACTTTTCCCGTGTCATTTGTCCATCATTTTGTACATATGATAAAACAGGTGATCTTTTGAGATCATGCGGAAAAACGTGACTACTTTTTAGACATTGTCTGACAGAGGAGAGGACCGATAACTCTGTGGAAGAGATTGAAAATACGGTAAAGTATATGTAAGATCCGTCTTAACCAAAATTTTGTGTTTTTCTGCCACTTCAGAATGCATTTCATTCTTTTGAGTTCAAGTAACGATGCATGTAATTATTTATTGAATGGAACTTGCTTTCCAGTTGTCAATCTGTTTTTATAGGTAATTGATCGATGGCACGATTTTAATTGGTGTATATACTGATATTATCCCCAAAAATTGTCTTGTGTCAATTTACCACTTAAGTTTATCCATCTTATTCAGGATTTTTGTGTTGTGTATGCAATGTTTTTATGCATATAAATTAAAAGTATGTTTTGAAAATCAATATTTGCAGTTTTATTTTCAAAGAAATCAGCCAATAATCGTTATACATTTGTATTTACTGTTGGACTTGTCAAGAAATATACAAATACATTTTTGTACATTAACATTAAACCATATAATATATAATACCCATAGTTGACATACTAATTATTGAGCAAACAGTGTACTACACATAACAGGACTCGCCAAAGTAGGTGACTATTTCACCATTATTTTATTGAAAACGCCTTATTCCCACCAAAAGGTGAAGTTTTCTTCTCCTTGTCAGTCTTTGCAGGTTTATTTATTCACCAATAATCATACTTATTCACCAATATTCATGTAAGAGGAGCTCCCATGTTCCTGAAATTTGACCCACACAGGGTTTTATATTCAATATTTTATTCCAACCTCGTTGATTGCATCCTTTTTAAGATCTTTGTGCAGAATGTTTGTTTTGTGAAAGGTGGAGGAGGGGAGGCATGCAGTAGTGGGGAAAGAAACGTTAAACTTTTGCTAGCTTTTCAAAAGTCTCACAGAATTTCTCTCGATTCCCCCATAAATTAACAGTTGAATAAAGGGAGAAATCATGTTGCAGACCTGTTTACTCCTACGTTTTCGCCGTATTTACTACGCTTTTTTACAGTAAATTACGCCCTACGTTTGAACCTGACTATTCTACGCTTGAACAAACATCGTTTTTTCAAAATTCGTTTGTACAGAAAGGGACATACCGTGATTGATCACTCCGAGAGACATAATTTTTAATCCTTTAAACATATCATCACGGACATAAACCCACTGTGATAGACATAAAAAGGACCATAAAACAAGGTGGTGGGAATTAAATTTTATGTCTCTCGGTCACCTGTGCGCCGATTGATATTTTACCGCCAATTAAGAGATTAGCGTTACCTGTTCTACCTGTTGACTTTTAATAATCGTAAGCCGTAATTATTGCTACTGAAGGATGTATTTTTGACAATTAATTTTGTATCTTCTTGCTGTTAATATTTGACTGTTTGTTGCTTTTCATTGCCAAAGAATGTCTGTCTTGTTTTCGTTTGTTTTAGAAAGTTCTACTTTATACTTTATGACCTCAAGTTCTATATCAAGAATTTTGTTGAAACCGCAACTGAACTTTATCTTGTTTAATTTTAATTTCTCATTTTTTTTCTTCTGTTGGGTTGAATTCAGTATGTATTGAATTATTCGTAAATACGGGCTACTTCATAAATGTATTTTTTGTTTATAAGTTAAACCGCAGGCACAGGTTTTTGAAGCACAGACTTTGCAAGCGCGGGTTTTGTAGTGTTTAATAGTTGGTAAAGAGCAGACTTAAAATTGATTATTGGTTTATTTTGTGTTTTGGACTTTTACCTCTCGTATTGAAAAAAATTAACAATTCAAGTAAACCGTTTTACACACTTGGCTTGTTACGTAATTCCGCTATAGATGAAAATAATTTTCTTTAAAATTGCAAACAAAAACCTATAACAATCCAAATTTACGTAGGTTAATGGCTACAAAATGAACAAAAAGTGGAAAACGAAGAGCATGCTTTTAATTTGTTCCATAAACTTTTTTTTGCTGTATTTTGTCACAAATCTATTGGGTTGAAAGCCAATTAAGATTTGAATTTGAATAAATAAATAAATAAACTGGTGACATTTGATTTTGGTCAGATACTGTGTAATGTCAAACATTTGTAGGGGTAAAATCATGATAAAGGTTAATTCCTTATTTCCTTTCACGTTTCTAAACTTTCTGCAGATTAGCTGCTAATTTCCAAAATATATCCGTAAATTTAGTGACTTTTGGACATGTAGTACTTCTTTGAACGATCTGTTTATAAATATTTGTTTCGTTAGTTTTTAATCAAATTCTTCAATGGCCGTATACAAATTATTTAGTACGTATTTCTACAACGAAAAGGGTTTTAACTGGGTTTTCTATGACGATTAAAATAAAAAAAAATACTGAACGTATAAAAAATGTTATTGAACTAAAATGTAACATTGAACTGGAAATACGCTTTAAAACGTAGCAAATCACGCATATCGCGCATGTGTTTATGAAACTTCATTTGTGCACAAGCCAGGTCACGTGTACGTGTGTCAATAAAATACTGGGTGTAGATACGCAATACACAGCCAAGATTAAAAATCTTTGAAACAAATTTGCACAACCCATGATTTCACTGAATTGAAGTTGAATAATCATTTATTATTTACATTTTATTCATCAATTCAAATGAACTCTCCGATCTCGGGATTTCATTCCCGGGATTACGTTCAAGGATGTTTTACGTTTTGAGGAAAGAAATAAAAATGTTTTTTTTTAAATTCTGAAGGGAATCGGAGACAGTACCTGAAAAAAAAAAAAGCGATATAAAAACGTAATTTCACCTGTACATCTTATCCGACTAGTTTACCTGTAAAACGACACACTTGATTACAAGATTAACACCTGGTGTTTTATTGCCCCCTGATCACTGATATGAATTTAAAATTTTAATCCCCATCACTCTCCTAGACATGACCACTATCATGGTGATTGATCACGGTATGTCCCTTTCTGTACTGTATGACCTAACTCATTGAGTCACCCTGGCCCCCATCTTCAGTAGATACATGTAACTAAGGTAGATATTTGGTATGTATATACTATGTGTATATGCCATTATGGCACCAGCTCATGAATCGGAAACCATTGTTTTCAATTTCCGAAAACGACTCTCAACATTGCCAAACTACGCCGAGCAGGAGCTAAATACTACTCTTTAGTGTCAATTGGGGTAAACAGGTCTGATGTTGTCCTGTTTTTCCTAAGTGTGGTCATCACTGAAATCATTCCCTATTTTGAAAATGTTTTTTATTTTATACTTTCAGATTCTTTGAGGTGATTTAACAAGACGCTGAAGCACCTGTTCTTATGTAATGTATTAATTAAATCTTATTAGATTGACAATGATGTTAAAATAAATTTAGATGGAAGAAATATTTTTACAGTAACTATGTTATAAAATAAAGATTTCTAGAATGCATTAAAATGTTATGATGTCATAATTTGTTTATTTTTAGAATCTTGTCTTGTTTTGTCCATGTTATTGTTCGTTTTGTTTTGTATTTTATTTTTTTACATCAACATAATCTTCAGCTTCTTGCAAATGACGAAAAAAATGGAATTTACTTCAATTTTTTAAAAATTTAATATTAATCAATATTATGTTGATTATTCCATTTTTTATTTTATCATTATAGATGAATATTATGTTGATGTAGCTTTCTTATCAATGATATTGGAACATGTTTTATGATACAGTACAGGTAGAGAGATAACGTGATAAATCACTGTGATAGACGTTTCACTCATCTTGGTGATTTGAATATATCTCTTGTTCTATTAAATATGTCTTCAAAATTTCTTTTACATTTAGAGACTAGAGTGGTGTTATTTACTATCACCCAAAAGACATATCAAAATAAGTAAATAAATTAAACAGATCAAAAGATATATCAGTATCACTAAGAAGAGTGATACGTCTACGCAGTGGTTTATCATGCTATGTCTCTGATTGCACTGTCTATGTATGTATGAATATATATGAATGATTACATGAAGAACATGCCTTGTCTGTATTATTAGTATTATGAATTAATTTTGATTATTTTAACAATATTTTCCTTTTCAGGTTTATTTAATTATTTATACAAAATGAATTGTGTTTTAATGAAAATTTGACAATCATTGTTGTGAAGATTAATTTTTTAATATATATAATTTTGCTTATTATTTTTATTATTAAGTCTTATACATATATACATTAAAAAAATATATTTTTACAGTGAAAATAATTTTTTTCTGACTTAATTATGGAGTATTAATTATATAATATTTAAATGTGGAATGTAATATTTTTGCTCTTAACTCTTCTAATTTATTTTCTTAAAAGAAAAGAAATAAGTTCAAATGTAACTGAAATGTGACGAACTGAACTAATCAAACATACCTATTTGAATTATATTCTACCTTGCTATTACAGGTATTAAATTATATTGAATACGTTCATGGACGCTGGCATTTCAACGAGATCAGAGCTATATTTTCAAGACTTTACCTCCTACAAAATGTCGCCATTGAACTTTTTATGGCAAATAGAAGTAAGATATTTTATGCTAAGAAAGATAATGTTAGATACATGTTTTAGAAGCTATGGCATCAGGGTAGCGTCTAGGGGCTTTTTAGGGGATGCCATTATGAAAATGTCCTTTTAAATTGATAATGTACCCCATTTTATAATAAAAACACATTGAGCACACAAGACTTTCAATATTTTTCAAGTGTATCAGTACTTCACCATTTACAGGCATTACTTTTTCTTAAAATTGGAACATTTTTCATGAATATCTTGTGCAACACTCTTTGATATTGGGAGGTACAAATGACCATTTTAAGTGGGTAAAAGTACCTGGTACCACCCCTTATTGAAATGCCTGAGCACATAAAGTTCTCCCTTTTAAACATTTATGGAACACCGTGTTGACAAATCCTTGTAAATTGTTTTTCATTTCAAGGAGGCATTTGATATATTTTTGCCCAATCCTAGATGTCGACCTGTAGTGTATTGTAGCGTTGTAAAATTTAGCGCATGCATGAATTTTATCTACAGAATGAGGGGTAAAATTAAAAAAGATATTAGACATACTCATGAGAAAATTGTAAATAAACCATGGGATGACATGAATTATTTTGATTCTAAAAGGAATATTCAGGGATTAAGATTGGTGGTCGCTCAGTCGCAAATGCGAGTAACATTTGTGTTGGGCGACATATAATATGTATAATCGTCGCCCAGTTGGCGATTGCACAATTTAATTGAGTCAGGTGCATCTTCATCGAAGTTCTGCTGGTCGTAAATCAGCATCTTGGAATTCCCCTTTTTGTCAAAATAGGTTTATCGCATGATTCTCTGTATTTTGTGTGAATATTAAATGAATAAAACCGAGACCTCCCGAGTAAGTCTGATAAAACAACAAAATTTGGCTGTTCCCGTTATGTTGCGCTCCGAGATGTTTTGGGTAAAATAGAAGGAACAGCCCCTGTTCTCCTTATTGTGATTTAACATACGTCCGTGTTATTTTCACAGTAGTCGTTTATGAAAAAGTTCTTGACAGAAATTTTAATAATATATTTCTTTTATTAATATATTGTTTCTGTTTTCATTGATATTGTTATGTTATATTTCTTTTTTCTTTGTTTTAATTGCCAAATCCGCTATACATGTATTAGTCTAGTCAATTCCGTAGCGTTATCGATCGCTTAACACATTTCGTCAATTTCCGGTCACAAAAAAAAATGTGGCGATTCATAATCATTTAAGCAAAAAAATACTGTTTTTCCAGTTCAATAAAATCACTTTCAGTTCAGTCAGATTGCAGGATTTAGGGTCTAATTTTTAAAAAATTTCTTGAGGGGGTATGCCCCCAAACCCCTCTAGCAGTTTGGATCGCTTTGCCATCCTCAACTGGTGGATGAGATTTTTTCATAAAAAGTTGGGCTGTTAACTTTTTGTCTGGGTTACTACTTTTTTTTCCCTTGTAGCCCAGTTGGTTACTACATGTAGTCTGTAAAAGTTAATCTTAATCCTTGATATTTGGTAAAAAAAAGATTGGAATTTGTGTTGCAAATAGATGCTGTTGTTGACAAATTTTTAGCATTTTTTAGCACAAAACCTATAGTGAAATCATGAATTAGTGTTTGTTGTGGTTTATTGAATATTTTAACATTCGAAATACCATAATGTGCATACAAGGAATGACATTTAAATAAGAAAACAAAAAATAACGCACCACCAGAACTATTTCATAATCTAATCTGTTATTCACAGAAACAGGCAAAATCTATCTATACCCCTAACACGCATGCATCATCGTTCACTTTCTTGGCTTTGTAATTCAATAAAAGTGGCAAAGTTAGAATGAGCATTGATAATTGATAAAATGGATGAAAATTAAAAAAAAAATCTTTTTGTTCTTAATATTCTACAAATTGTACTTCTAATTTCAGCTGCTGTTTTGTTTTCCTTTCCTGATCATTCCACACTTAAGAAAGTTATCAATGCTTTACCCAGAGTGGGAGTTGGGGTGAAATATGGTCTTCCACAAGCAAGGTAATAAGAAACAATTGTATATCAATAATGTGTCACCTTACAAGTAGGCGTCACATCAAATAAACTATCTTGTCGATTTATTTGTGGAAATGTTAAGGGAGCCAATTTGAAAGATCTTGGATATAATTTTATTAGCTGTTCAAATTGCCAGTAATGAGTATGGTACATGTAGTGTGTTTCGAACATTTTTTCTACTGACAAAATGTATCTTATCTAGTTTTGAGCAAGAAGATGCATTCCCTCTTTATATATGACTTCAAAATGCAGATGACATTGACGACATCACAAATTATCAAAGTAATGCAGTGAGGTCAAGGTGACTTTGATCCATTTATTATAGGGTGGAAATTATTTTGTTATGGCAGGTGGCACGAATATACCGGTACTTATTAATAGTTATATAAAACGCACAAACAATTCTACATTGTGGCCGATGTAACAATTTTTACAAAATAAAAAAAAATACTATTCTTCCTTCTCAACAACAGATGAAACTTTACTTGCATAGCAGGTACATTTTCAATGTATTTTAAATTCATTATTTTATCATTACAGGAGAATGTCTTTAGCATCAGGAAAACAGCTGTTTAAACTGTCCAGTATGATGCAGAAATGGCAACGAAGAGAAATTTCTAATTTTGACTACTTAATGTACTTAAATACTATAGCAGGTAAATAGTGATTAATATCATATGTTTGTAATTACAATATTTCTTTTCTCTGAATACATGGCCAAATTAGAAAATGTTAACATTACTGTTGTTGCAGAATAATTGTGTGTCCCATATCTAGTGCAGTAATTTATTTCACTAGTCTCGTACTATGTAACATGACTGACAATATATGAAGAGGCTAGGTAGATAGGCCAATTATTATTTTGCTTTCAAATATCCCAAAAAGTAATTAATTTCATGCAAAACAATTTTGATAAGCGACAATTTTGGTGAGTCAGTCTAGTTACAGCAAACCATGGGTGATCTGAGATGGACATGTACACTGCAAATAATTAATAAAATTTTGATCTGTTTATTGCAATGATCAACTATAATTACAGGTAGAACATATAATGACTTGAACCAGTATCCTGTATTCCCCTGGGTCATAGTTAATTATGAAACTGAAGAATTAGATTTAAGTCAACCAAATAATTTTAGAGATTTATCAAAGGTAAATTAATTGTAAATGAAGTTTTGACCAATCAAAAATTCTATAATAGATTGATTTGAGATTTGACCAATCAGAATTTTAATAATAGATGTTTTACGAAAGGCTACTAATTGAAAATCAGGTTTTGACCAATCAGAATTTTAGTAACGTTTGTTTATCGATAATGCAGTTTCTTATCTTAAAAGAACGGCATTGGTGGTGTAATGGTTAGAATGTTTGAATCGAGTGCGATAGGTCATGGGTTCAAGCAAAGGTCATGTCAAATCAAAGTCTATAAAATAGGTATTTGCTAAGCATGCAGCTTTAAAGAGTAAGAACAAAGATTGGTTGGCTCGAAATGTGGACTGTTGTTTCAATGAACCTGCACTATAAATATCCAACTAAGCATATTGGTCCAGTACAAAGCGGACATAATCATTTCCTCAAAATGATATATGTCGGTCACTTTCATAAACATATGTCATAAAATGACAATGCTATATAATAAATTGTTTTGAATCCTGTATACTTCTGTACTAGTGTTAATGAGAGGTACATACACACATGTTTTAGTATTAATCGGTGCTGTAATGGTTAGCATGCTTGCCTCTAGTGCCGGTCGGGTCAAACCAAAGACTGAAATTGGTATTTGTTGCGTCTCCGCTAAGCATGCAGCTTTAAAGACTGGTTGGCTCGGAATCTCGGAATCAGGATAATGTGTCTGAGTTGGGAAACATGTCTATCTGCGGACTGTTATTACAGTGAGCTAGCACTATTAAAATCCAACAAAGCGTGTTGGTCTAGTACAGAGTGGACCTCATCATCATCTCATTGTAAATTAATTTGTTCTTACCATGATAGCTGAAAAATTGCTGAGTTGGTGTTAAACAACAATCACTCACTCGCTCTTCTTTAAAAAAATTTTAATTAAGTAAAGCATATCATAACATAGACATGATAGAAATTAAATTTGATTTTTGTGATTTTTTTTTATTTCAGCCTATTGGAGCTTTAAACCCAACCAGAAAAGCTTTCTTTGATGATCGATATGAGACCTGGGAACATGATCAAATACCTCCATTCCATTATGGAACACATTATTCTACAGCAGCATTTACACTCAATTGGTTAATAAGAGTTGTAAGTAAAATTAGTTTTAAATAAACCTGTAATTTGATATCTACGTTTTTATAACTATCACTGGGTCGATACCTCTGCTGGTGGACTATTAGTCCCCAAGGATCTCATCCTCCCAGTGGTCAGTGCTTCAGCACTGACGTGGATATATTACTGAAATTTACAGTTCCTAAATAATGTAATTATTAATAAAACTAAGGTTCTCCTCCCTCATGCATAGGTGATCTTAGCCGATATTTTAGCTATCCTGTTTAGGCCCTTTGGTTTTTTTGCTCCCAAAACTTTTATTTTATTTGGCTTTCCAGGCCACCCTTAAAAATATGTTCGTTTCCCGCACCCAACCCTCCATTTCACCTATGGGTCGGTAGGTAGGGGGATTTTTTTTTTTTTTTCAAAATAGACTGCGTTCATTCACAAATCGGGTTCCTTCAAAGTCGAGCAACAGATTTTGTTATTTAAAAGTGTAAACCAGTTCCGAACGTAAATTCTGGAACAATATCGGAACTTCCGGTCACGATTTCCGGTAACCCCCAAAAAAAAGTCGTCACAAATCACGCAAAAAAATATTTCGAGTCGCAACGTTTTCTAACGGTCGGTCGGGTGCAGGAAACAAACAATTTTTATACCCCCGCAAACAAAGTTTGGGTGGGTATATAGGAATCGCCCTGTCCGTCCGTCCATGTACCTTGTAAGCGCAACTCCTCTTAAACCGCTTATTGGATTTTTATGAAACTTTACACATTTGTAGTACACTACCTGCAGATGTGCATGAAGGT
This sequence comes from Bathymodiolus brooksi, assembly GCA_963680875.1. Classification (NCBI taxonomy): domain Eukaryota; kingdom Metazoa; phylum Mollusca; class Bivalvia; order Mytilida; family Modiolidae; genus Bathymodiolus; species Bathymodiolus brooksi. Next base: position 96,042,051 of record OY804582.1, on the reverse strand, counting down.
ATATGGTTGCTGTCCAAAATTTAAAAGGGGAGATAATTCAACTTATACTTTCACGAAAAGTGGGGGGGGGCATGTACCTTGTAAGCGCAATTCCTACTAAACTACTTATTGAATTTTTATGAAACTTTACACAGTTGTAGTACACAACCTGCAGATGTGCATGAAGGAATACCGTTGCTGTCTAAAATTTAGAAGAGGAGATAATTCAACTTATACTTTCACGAAAAGGAGGGGGGTCGTGTACCTTGTAAGCGCAACTCCTCCTAAACGGCTTATTGGAGTTTTGTGAAACTTTACACAGTTGTAGTACACTACCTGCAGATGTGCATGAAGGAATATGGTTGCTGTCCAAAATTTAAAAGGGGAGATAATTCAACTTATACTTTCACTAAAAGGGAGGGGGGGCATGTACCTTGTAAGCGCAACTCCTACTAAACTGCTTATTGAATTTTTATGAAACTTTACACAGTTGTAGTACACAACCTGCAGATGTGCATGAAGGAATACCGTTGCTGTCTAAAATTCCAAAGTTTGAACATCATAGTATTGCAAGCGGGGGGTATCACTCAGTGAGGTCACTCACAGTTCTAGTTTAATTTTGGCCCCAGTCGTTAACTTTGAGCATACCTGATGAAGGTTATTCCATAAACATGTGCACACTAGATAAGTTATCTACATTTTTTCCCTCATATAATAAAGATTCAACATATTTTTTCATCTAACCTTGCATATTTTTATTATCGCTCGACATTATTTTTTTGTAAATTCTTAAGATATTATCTTACTTCGGACATTCTTTCATACCTCAATGTTATAGTAAGTAACCCAAACATGAAAAATACATCTGTTCTAATATCATGTGATTTTTTTTTATTTAAGGTAAGTTAGATTCATATACTAATAATACTGTAATATTTAAAAAAAAAAAAAATCTGTTTGAATACATTTTTCTCTGAAAATGTATTTTGATAAGGAGAGGAAAATAAAAGAAAATAACATGTGCCGTTAGTTGTGTAAACTGAATCACTATGAGAAGTTTAGTGTCAAATAGTGATTCAGATACACAACTGATGAGATATGATACAAGCCTAGATTTTGACACACTTAACAACTACTCACATATTCTGATTTACTCTCTTATTATTATTTTTAGGAGCCTTTCACAACAATGTTTTTGAATCTACAAGGAGGGAAGTTTGACCATGCAGACAGAACATTCTTCTCTGTAGCACAGGCATGGAAGAATTGTCAGAGAGACACCTCGGATGTAAAGGTAAACACTTAAAATGTATTGTCTTGATCATGGCTTTACTACGATTGACGAAGATTGATTGATTGATTATTGCTTAACGTCCAGAGAGAAGTATTTTGAATATGTTCAGGAGGAGAACAAGTTCAGGGGCTGACGTGGTCGTGATCGTATGGTAGTTGGATTTACAACTACCTGTGCAATCAGTGCCTATTACCACTAACGTGAGTTCAAATCTGGCTCAAGCGAGGTGTACTCAATACAACACTAAGTGATAAAGTTTGTCTGTGACTTGCAGCAGGTCAGTGGTTTTCTCCTGGTACTCCAGTTTCCTTCACCAATAAAACTGACGGCCATGATAAAACTGAAATATTGTTGAAAAGGGCACTAGACACCATAAACCAACCGATTGAATGATTTTTGTTTGATTAACCTCTAGCGAGAAGTATTTCAAATATATTCAGGATGAGAACACGTTCATTAATATCTAAAATCTGTACAAAAATAAGGGATAACCGTTACCATGGTAATGATGTTTGACTGCCATTGGATGGTAGTGATGACAAATTTTTATAGCACCTACAATATACTTGTACTCATTTTCGAAATCTGGAAGAAATGCTCAGCAAAACTGATTTTAATTTCATTTTACAGGAATTAGTACCTGAATTCTACTGTCTACCTGAGATGTTTGTAAACCAGAATGGATTCAATTTTGGCAAACAAGATGATGGTGTAGAAGTAAAAGATGTTGTTCTACCTCCCTGGGCCAAAAATCCAGAGGACTTTGTCCGAGTCAATAGAATGGTAAATATATATATATGTCATGTGTGTAGCGAAGCGAAGCATGTCTCCAAGCTATCACAAAAAATATATATACGGCAAAACAGTGCTTTAAAAAAAAAGATGCAATCAGTAAATTTTGAATAAAATGTTAATTATCAAACTCTAAAGATAAAATTTCAGCAACACAGAGTCCAATATATGTGATTCCATATTTCATCTAATAAACAATACGAGAAAAGTATAAATATGATATTGTAAAAAAATCAGTTTCCAAAAATTGAGGGGCCATCATGGTGGTGATCATATGGTAGTTGGGTTTCTAACTACCTATGCAAACGTTGTGAGTTTGACGGTTACTCGATACAATATTATGTGATAAAGTTTGTCAGTGACATGCGGCGGGTCTGTGGTTTTCCCTGGGTACTCCGGTTTCCTCCACCAATAAAACTGACTGCCACGATATAGCTGAAATATTGTTGAAAGTGGCATTAAACACCATAACCCTCTCCAAATATTGACAGGGCAACCAAAACTTCACTATATGGATGGGAGTAGGGCAGTTTCATTGAAACAAAGCCAAAATGTTTCCCGTGCTATTTTATCTGGTTTGGTGAACACTGAGAACCTCACTGTTGGTGATTCAAAATAATTTTGAAATAATTAAGAATTTCACTTAAAATAAATTGCTATAATTTCTATGGTAAAGTATGCATAATAGAAACAATATATCTTTTTATCTGTTTTAAATATTAAGCTTTTGCTTCACTGTTATATTTTATTTGTTTATTTCAGGCTTTAGAATCAGAGTTTGTGTCTTGTCAGTTATATTTTATTTGTTTATTTCAGGCTTTAGAATCAGAGTTTGTGTCTTGTCAGTTACACCATTGGCTAGATCTTATATTTGGCTATAAGCAGAGAGGTAAGTCATAGGCAATTTTGTTGATGCCACATGTTTTTTTTCCATTTTAACCAGACTATCGATCCAGTATTAAAGTACACTTTACTGAGCCAAACCATAGTCTACTGGTCTTAAACTGCCACTATGAACCTATAAAATTACCGATATGACTGGATATTTGGTCCAGTAAATATGTAGATACACTTGAACGGACCTAGCCAATTTTTTCACTGAACTTTGCCCAATGTGTGGCGGACCTTTGAAGCTGGAAGCATACAGAATTCCATGAATAAAATAATATCAATTACCATATGGATAATTAATTATCACATTAAACCCAGCTAGACAATGGAGATCTTGATATGTGATGTTGAATTCTTCAAAGATTAAAAACTGATATATATTTATATATTTTTGCTATTCAAAATAAAGATTTTGATTTTCAGCCCCTGTCATTAAAAAAAGACTAAAACAAAATACATGTATTTCCCTGTCAAGCTATAATTTAAGAATAATAAGACTTTTTGAAATTTGTTTTCATTTTGCTGGATATAGTCCCCAGGAATTTTCTACTGGACCCTCTGAATTTTTGTCGGACCTACATTTTTTATGTAAAATTGTTATAAAGCCAAGCAATGTCATACCGTTATTATTGTTTTAGTCTAGCAGAGCGCTGTCTGTATTTAACTTCATTAGTACTGGTAGAGGCCTAAAAATAGGAAGACCAGTCACCATCCAGAATAAACCAAAAAGTTGAAACCATGCACCAAAAAAGAGTAGCCAAATCCAGCTAGGGATACCCTCAAACTTTGAAAAATTTACCAGATCGTAGATTTAAAACATAATTTTTAAAAATTTTATTGAGATTACAATAACAATATTCTAAAAGTCATTAGACTCTCTCAATCTCCAGTTGGGGTGGCACTGGCCATTTTACGCTTGCCCGGCTGAGCTCCATCATAATGCTTCAGGAACGACCACATTTTTATGATCGACACACTGCCATGTTGCCGGAACTGTAAACAAAATTCTAAATAGAAACGGATTCGGTGAAGGGAACGATGCAAATCAGGGACGTCATGTTTTTTTATTTTATTAATTTTTTGGGGGCTTTTCACTCGAAAAGATCATCTTACGCATCACAATATATTCAAATATATTTATTTTCATGACAGTTACCAATAATATTTACCAAAAACAGATAAAATATCACGTATTCAATGCGGTTACGAATTCCGAGTTGACCGAACTTGTTCCGGTATTTACAATACAACCTGCGTTTCCGACTTCCGTTAAAAAAGTAAACACATCATTCAAAAATGTTTGGCGGACATAGGGACCGGCATTACCGACGTTATTGGCGGACCTCATGATTTTCTGCCCCCTAGGTCCGATAGGTCTGACGAATTTCAAAAACTCTGTTATTAATGTTATATAATTTTCATTCCATTATTTGAAACTATATATTGAACTATATGACACTTCTACTGAAAAATGGACTGCATTGGTGGCATAGTGGTTAGCATGCTTGCCTTAAGTTTGGTAGATCGTGAGTTCGAGCCCCAGTCGGGGCAAACCAAAGACTAAGAAATTGGTATTTGTTGCTTCTCTGCTAAGCACGCAGCATTAAGGAGAAAGAGCAAAGACTGGTTGGCTCAGAATCAGGATAATGTGTTCCGAGTGGAGCGACATGTCTACCCACAGATTGTTGTTTCAGTGAACTAGCTCTATAAAAATCCAACTTAGCGTGTTGGTCTAGTACAAAGCGGTCATCATTATCTCATTGAAAATTAATATGAACTCGCCATGATATAGCTGGAAAATTGCTGAATTGGTGTTAAACAACAATCAATCACTCGCTGTACTGAAAAATGTAGTTCTGGATTATAATGAATTTTCAGCTGATTTGATTTCATGTTAAAGACAAGTCTTTATTGCATTTTATAAATTGTATTAGTGAAACATGCATACACCTAACCCTGAATAAATTGAGATGTAAGTTAGATTTTTCAAGCCTTTATGTTTGGGAATGAGTCTGAATACCATACCCTAATTAATGCCTGGACACATGATTTGCAATGCCCCTTACTATATTTCAGGTCCAGAAGCAGTGAGAGCTACCAATATGTTCTACTATTTAACATATGAAGGTAGTGTTAACTTAGAATCAATGACAGACTTGGTCATGAAAGAGGTAAATACATTATTGAAAAATGAAAATGAAAATTGGGAGTAGAGCTTTTATGAAAGAAATAAATACAATATTGAAAAATGATAATAGAAATGGGGAGAATGGCTTTTATAGAAGGAAATTTAATATTAATGGGAATATCTTAATTGAGTTTGTAAGAAAACTGATTATGAAAAGAAAGTATAAACAGTGATGGTCAACAATACCATCAATATAAAAAAAAAACAACCCAAAAACACATCTCACCATAACTCAGTGGACATAAAAAAGATGAACACGACATGATGACATTTGAAATTCAGGCCCTGGCTTGGGACAGACACAAAAATGTGGTGGGGTTAAGCCGGTTAATGATATTTTTTAGCTCACCTTGCCAAAGGCAAAGTGAGCTTTTGCCATCACTAGGCGTCCGTCGTCTGTCGTCCGTTAACTTTTCACATTTTAATCTTCTCCTCTGAAACCCCTTCGCCAAATGAAGTGAAACTGGGTAGGAAGCATCTATGGAAGGTCCTTTCTAAAGATTGCTAATTTTGTCCCGATCCATTAACAAACATGGCCACCATAGGCAATTCTTGTTTCTGATTGGCCGATTTTTAAAAATCTTCTCCTCTGAAACCGCTTGGCCAAATGAACCGAACATTGGTAGGAAGCATATATGGCAGGTCCTCTATAAAGATTTCTCATTTAGTTCCGATCTGTTAACAAACATGGCCGCCACAGACAATTCTTGTTTCTGATTGGCCGATATAAACAAATCTTCTCCTCTGAAACCGCTTTGCCAAATGAACCGAAACTTGGTAGGAAACATCTATGGCAGGTCCTCTATAAAGATTGCTCATTTAGTCCCGATCCGTTAACAAACATGGCCGCCGCTGGCAATTCTTGTTTCTGATTGGTTAATTTCTAAAAAATATTCTCCTCTGAAACCGCTTTGCCAAATGAATTGAAACTTGGTAGGAAGCATCTATAGCAGGTCCTCTATAAAGATTGCTCATTTCGTCCTGATCTGTTAACAAACATGGCCGCCACAGGCAATTCTTGTTTCTGATTGGTTGTTTTCCTAAAGAATCTTCTCCTCTGTAACCACTTTGCCAAATGAATCGAAATTTGTTAGGAAGCATCCTTGGAAGGTCCTTTATAAATAATGCTCATTTATTTTCGATCCGTTAACAAACATGGCCACCACAGGCAATTCTTGTTTCTAATAGGTTGATTTCTAAAAAATAGTCTCCTCTGAAACCACTTGGCCAAATGAATCGATACTTGGTAGGAAGCATCCTTGTAAGGTCCTCTATAAAAATTGCTAATTTAGTTCCGATCCGTTAACAAACGTGGCCGCCACAGGCAATTCTTGTTTCTGATTGGTTGATTTCTAAAAAAATATTCTTCTCTGAAACTGCTTTGCCAAATGAATCAAAACTTGGTAGGAAGCATCCTTGGAAGGTCATCTATAAAGATTTCGCATTTAGTTCCCATCCGTTAATAAACATGGCCACCACAGGCCATTCTTGTTTCTGATTGGTCGATTTCTAAAAATCTTCTTCTCTGTAACGGCTTAGCCAAATGAACCGAAACTTGGTGGAAGGTTCTGCATTAAATTTCCTCAAAGCAGAATGAAAGAAGAGTGACACAGGCTCAGCCCACTGAGCCTCTAGTTTTTTCCTTTGTAGTTTTGGAAATAAGTTGATGATACCTGTATGTTAAGTAATTACTACAAGTTAAATAATTTTTCTCTAATTAAAGGTTGCCATTTTATTCTCTATTGTTATGATCTTATAATCAGTTTTTGGATGTTAGATTATATATTAGTAAAGGAGGATATAGATATAAAAAAACCATGAGAGACTATCAATCTTTACAAAATAGACACAAATGAAAGTAAAAGAGTAGTGCTTTTATTGCTGTTCTACATTTCACAGTAGGGTCTTCACTAATGAGCATAAATCATACCATGAAACGGCCTCTAAATGTTGTATATGTTAACTTGTTTTTTTTTCAGGCAATAGAAAACCAAATCCGTAGTTTTGGGCAGACTCCTTTACAGCTGTTAACAGAACCACACCCACCTCGTAGTTCAGTCATGCATCTGGTAAATATTAGCTGTCTGTTGATTTTACCATTGTGGTAATATTCATATTTATGATCTTGTATTATTGTATAATTGTGTTCTTTTTTTTCTTTATTAAAACAAATATGCCAATATTTGACAGTTTTATTTGGTATGGAACTTAGAAAGGACTGTTGCCTAATCCATTGGAATAAATAAATAAAACTATATTTCAGGACTCGCCAAACCAGGCGAAGTGGGCTACTTTTTCGCCTTGGTTTCAATGAAATCGCCCAATTTCTGTCAAAAAGCAAAGTTTTAGTCGCCCTGTCAGTCTTTTCAAGTCAGTATTTTTCTCACCAATGATCATACTTTTTCTTCAATATTAACGTAAAAGAAGCTCCCATGTTCTTGAAATATGACCCATACAGGGTTTGATGTTCAATATTTTATTCCAAACTCGTTAATTGCATCCTTTTTAAGATCATTGTGCAGCACGTTCGTTTTATGAAAGGTAGAGGGACATGCGGTAGTGGGGAAAGAAACGTTAAAATTTTGATCGATTTTCGGAAGTCTCCCAGATTTTCCCTCACTTCGCCCTTAAGTCAACTGAGAGAGAAGTCAAGTCGCCCTGTTTTTACTATGTGTGGTGAGCCCTGTAATTACTGGACTACAAGTCTATTTAAACTAAAGGTTTTCTCTAGACTTAATGTAGGGAATGTTATTTTTTAGAGTAACCTATAAATACATTAGTGAAATACTATAACATATAAAAAAGTTACGAGAATTATGAAATTGAGTATTCAATACGACACAATCATGAAGGAGAAAAAGAAAATGTTGGAAAGTATTTATTCTCTATAGAGAATAATTGATAGAATTATTATATATCTTTAATTTATCTGTTTAAGTACTAAGCATTACTGTTTGACTTATTAATGTCTGGGTTGTATGATGATCAGAGATCCTTGTAGACCGAATAATCTGTCTCTTGTGTGTCTATATTTGTCATTATATACAGTTGACTCTTGTTGTCTCGAACTCGGTTGACTCGAATTTCCGGTTGAGTCGAAATTTTATCGAAGTCCCGAACTGTGTTGTGTATAAATATATATAATTTGACTCCTGTTGAGTCGAATTTGGATGAGTCGAAATTTTGGTTGTCTCGAATAAAAGTTTTGGTCCCGAGATGTAGAAAACCATATTATTTACATTCGTTAAGTCAAATTTATCTGTCAAAACATGTGTATTACCTTGGGATTAAAATCGGATCACAGGTGAAACATCCGGTCATTGACTGACATTTTTACCTTAGGCTATTTCACATGTTTATTTTAACAATCTGTCAAATTAATTAGTGATAATATTTGAATTGGCTTGGTATGATCTATTATGACACAGGTTAAATGTGTACAATAACAAATTATCGATTTATAATAAGTGCGCTTGGGTCGGCATACATCAATGATTATGAAAAGTACACAATGGAAGCGTTTTATCTATTGATTTATTTGTCGGAAATTAATTTTCATTAAAGATGTATAATTTCTCAATTTTGAGAGATTTGAAAAAAATGTTACTCTTAATTAACTGTTGTAATAAAAGGGGAAATCACGCTATTTCTCAGAATTGGCTTTATTTTCGGTCGAGAAAAGTTTTATTTTACACTTTATTGAATCAATGCAACACAACAGATAAACATAATCATACACACAAAAAAAAAGATATCTAGCAGTTATCAGTCATTCCACAAGATTCAAAGAATTTTAACAGAAAAAAAACAGCAACAAAAACATCGAATAAGTTTTAAATCGTTCCGAGAATCGAGACATGCGATGCTGGTTTTAGCTCTTCAAAATTTTGCTCGAGTTGTCTCCCTTTCGTCGTTAAACAAACTACACTTCCGGTATTTTCATAGCTCCTCTTGAGTCGAACTACAGTTGACTCAAATTTTTTCCATGGCCCCATCGAATTCGAGATAACGAGAGTCAACTGTATTTCCTTTTTATTATTTGGACATTTTTTTTTTTTTTTGACACACTGAGACAGAAAGCACTACTATATAAAAGTAGTAGAAAGCATACAATTTGTATGCACTGGAAATTCTGGGATTTCTCGAGTTTTGTGTAATGCAAACACCTACCGGTCTATTCCTGAAAGATTATTCTTCCACTCTAGCCCTGCACTGGACTTAAAATATCCCTTGAGACTCCCCTATATCCATTTTTATTTCTCTTCGCTTCATTTACAATATAAAATTACTGGCATCCATTCATAAATATTTCAACCAATCAGATTGACTCTTATATTTAAGTGGTAGGAGAGATGAATGCCAGACAACTCGGCCCGCGGACAACTCAGACCGAGTCTAGTCGGACCGTAGTCCAAGACTACTCGGACCGTATGTTAAGACAACTTGGACCATACAGTCTGAGTTGTCCGCGGGCCGAGTTGTCTGGCATTCGCCTCTCCTACCACTAAAATATAAGAGTCAATCTGATTGGTTGAAATATTTATGAATGGATGCCAGTAATTTTATATTGTAAATGAAGCGAAGAGAAATAAAAATGGATATAGGGGAGTCTCAAGGGATATTTTAAGTCCAGTGCAGGGCTAGAGTTGAAGAATAATCCTTCATGAATAGACTGGTAGGTGTTTGCATTACACAAAACTCAGGAAATCCCCGAATTTCCAGCACATACAAATTGTATGCTTTCTACTACTTTTATATAGTAGTGCTTTCTGTCTGTGTCAAAAAAAAAATAAAATGTCCAAATAATAAAAAGGAAATATATAATGACAAATATAGACACACAAGAGACAGATTATTCAGTCTAAGATCCTTGCAACTCACCTTGAGGAGTCCTGGACTCACCACTTTCAGTTGGGACTTATCAAAGTTTCAAATATTAGATTTCTGCAATGGTGAGACTCACCAACATTTTCAGAAATGTCTGCTGGACTCCTCAAAACAAATTGCAACAAGTATCCCTGAATGATGTATTTATAAGTCAACTTATATAATTACAGACTCCTATGATGTTTTCAACTGTACAAGATGACGTGTGTATGATTATGAAGTTCCTGTCTAATTCACCTGTATGTCATGTCGCAGCCAATACACATCCTGCTGTCCCCGTGCCAGCGGTAACCACCATATCATGTAATCATAACTTTGCCATCAACAAATGGAATAACAATTACCAACGTAAGTTACAAGATTTGTACTTTGTAGCTATGCGATCCAGGTTTATTTAAAATATTTAAAATTTAATTAAAATTGCCCCTGGTGGAAACCCTGAGGTGCACTGAGGTATCTCCACTGTGGATATTATCATTTGGGGTTATTTGTCCTTGGTAGTTATGCGTTCTAGATTTATTTTGATCTCCGTTGAATAAAAATTAAATTACAATAACCGCTAGTGGGAATCTTGGGTTCAGAAATAGGACCTAGTATCTCCACGATGGATATTTTCATGTTGGTTATTTTTCTCATATTTTGTGGTTGAAAGTTTTGTCTTGATTGCAAAAGCAGTAGATTGTGTTCTATAAGTTATAAAATAATTTAGAGCATCAATCTTTCAACATGTTTTTAGTAATTTCAAGTTTAAGGGTAGATATAGATTCAGTTTAGTCGTCTGAATTTGAATAATTTGAATATACCAAAGTACTAAATGATTACCAGTATTTAATTTCTTATGGAAATCTCGCAGTAGTCCCTAATTAAGAAACGTTTGTCAAGAGTGGTCAAAAGCGGCCTTTTACAAGGCCAAATTTTCTGACCCTCTCATAAATATATCTTTGTTTTTCTGTAGAAATCTAAATTTCATTCATGTACTCATCCATCCCAGTGCCATGCATCAACGATTTCTTGTTTGTAACCTGATTGTCGTTATCAATATAACCAAATTTATTGTTCACTTGACATTAAGCAACAATTAATTAACCCTAATAAAGGTGTATATATAAATTAGTTTCCTTTTAGAAATTTGAGTTATGCCACTAATTACTTGTATTGTGTGAAGAAGTTGGATTACATGCTATTTTGCAAAGCAAGTCTTTCTTTGAGACTTTTTGCAACACAGTAGCTAATACATTAGTGAATTATAGAAACTAATACATTAGTGAATTATAGAAACTAATACATTAGTGAATTATAGAAACTAATACATTAGTGAATTATAGAAACTAGTACATTAGTGAATTATAGAAACTAATACATTAGTGAATTATAGAAACTAATACATTAGTGAATTATAGAAACTAATACATTAGTGAATTATAGAAACTAATACATTAGTGAATTATAGAAACTAATACATTAGTGAATTATAGAAACTAATACATTAGTGAATTATAGAAACTAATACATTAGTGAATTATAGAAACTAATACATTAGTGAATTATAGAAACTAATACCTAGGAATTATAAACATATGTGGAGCTAACATGCATTTACATTGTTTTTTTTATTTATAGAACAAGGAAGTCCTTCCAATTTCTCATCAACAGAAAAACAAGACACACAGCTGAAACTGCCAATGGAAATGGACCAATTACTAGGTAGTATTAATATTTGTTCTAAATGTTTGAAGTTTCTGATTATGTTATAATTCTTTTCCATTTCATTGTACGCTAATCAAAGTTTTTATTGCATTAATAGTGTTGGGTGTTAATTAGGGCCCAGTCAAGATCGGCAGGCATCATATGGTAATTACACTGTGTGTCCTGTCTGTCCATCCACTTTATTGTGTGGTCCTTCATAAAGTTTGTGGTGGCCAGAAATCTGATTTAACAAAAAATTGATGTAAAATATGTAAACATCTTGACATAAATAACAAGCTGCTTAAACCAAAAGTGTACATGGATGATAATTGGATATTCTTTAACCTATTTTATTTATTTGGGATATTTATTAACCTATTTTGTTTATTTAAATGGTGATTTAAAATCCAAGATGGCTGTCACTATAGAAAATAATTAGTGTAACATGGGGATAAATATGAGAATAGGAAAAATGTACTAAAACACACCATAATACTTTTCTAATAGAAATCATGTTTTTAATGTTAAGTTTCTGTGAGCTGAACCTTTGAAATGTTCATTTTGCTGTATAAAATGTAAATGATGATGATTAATGTACGATCTAAGCCTGATACAATATTGATGTCGCAAACAATTTGTCTGATACATATACATAGCAATTCAGTCTTGGCCTTAATTTGTGCTTGCCAGGAAGTCAAATTTAGAAAAATTCTCTATTGATTCAAGCAAATTCTTTCCTAATTTTCACTTGTTTGAATCCAGTTTTACTTGTACCAGGCTTTGGGAAAGTGGGTCAGTGCAAAAACCAGAAATTTTTTGTTTGCATGGACCGAAGTACATTGTGAAGTATTGTCTTCACCTTGTGTTCACCTGTATTTGCCTGCAATCATTAGCTTTTAATATTTCAATCTATTTCTGTGAAATCACTTTTTAATTTTAGAAATGTTACTTCATTGGTTCTTACAATATTTGGGATTTTCATTTAATTCAGAATTCAACATGACTGCTAGTCTAATAATGGTTTCTGATTGTCTGAAATAAAAAAATCTTCTTTTCAGGAACAACATGCGTGATTGAAATGTAATTTGGTAGGAATGTTCTGCATATGACCCTTAAAAGAGTTAATGGTTTTATATATTTTTTTTATATATGACGATACCGTCTTTTTGTGTCTATTAAACGCACTGGTGCATAGAACGCACCCCCTTTCCTCCCCAAAAAATCTGGGGAAAATTCTAGTTCCTATCTATAGAACGCAGGGAGATTCAGTAAAACATTCACACAGAAATCCTCCTTTCAAATGGCAAAATACTGCTTACCACAGATCACATATTTGTTAATCTATGTATTTTTGATCAATTTTAGACAGGGAAATGTTAAATTAGTTTTGTTAAAAGAGTTTAAACCAATTATTCTACATGTTGCAAGCGAAAATTAGCTGTTTTGTGAATGCAGGAAGTTTATCGGTAATGTTTAATTTGAAAACAAGTTCAAAACGGCAATGAAAATGATACGGATGGAGCAGTTGATTTTTTTGTCGTTCTTTACGTGAATTATGGTTGTTTTAAATAATAAATATGTAGATATGTTTAATCTTTAATCAGTATTAATTCATCAAATAATGAACCGTTCATGTGATCAAAGATAGGCAAGCTTGGGTCAAGCTTAAAATAGGAAGTAATTACGATCGATTCAAATAAAGAGAAAACAATACAAAAGTAATAACATTAATTAAGACCTGATCAAAGAGATTATACAGTCAAACTAGTCTATAGCGACCATTGAAGGGAGTTCTGAAAAAAGGTCGTATAAGACAGGGAGTCGTTGAATAGAGGTTATGATATTTGCTCCCAAAATCTCGAGAGGAAAAACCTAGTTCGAGTATGTAATCCGCATCAACTTGTAACCTGTTCGTGTGGAGGACAAATGCATGAATAGAACTTAAATTCTGGCAAGAAAAAGGTATAATGAAATAAAAAATATGTTCAATTATCGTTAAATATTTCTGTCCTTTGTGAGTGAAATTAAAAAAAAAGAATATTAAATGATGAGTTTTTTTTTACTTTCTTTCAACAGCTATTGTTATCATAATTAGAATTAATCATTTTGATTAGAAGAATGAAATTTCCTGACAATACGTTTTCAAACTTCAATCACTCGCCGAAAGCTATAAATAGCCTAATCACACAATCAGCATGTGTTTACCTTGATCTGTTACCGCACGTTAAGCAAATGTTGACAAAAATATATGCTGGGAACCAGTACTTCATACAATAATTTTCAAAATCACATTATTTATTTATAAAACTGAAAGATTAAAACGGTATTTTCTATAATAAGCAATTTTAAATATTTGATTATAAATAAGAAATAAACCAAAGCAACAATAATAAATCATCACGTGAACAACTTACCTGTAAAAAAATGGCGGTCTTACACAATAACGCTAATCGTGACTTCATTTAATATGAAAAATCTATTATTATGAACTAGTAACAGGTATGGACTTTGGGAGTGAGATGTTGTCAGTAGATCATGCAAATATCAGCTAGAGGGATATTGGCAACAATCGCTGCATCAGCTGGGCAAAACGGACATTTTCCCGAAGTCTGGACTGTGTATGTTTATTCTAACTTCCGATTTGATAATAATCCTCTAATAGTCGTTATATGAAGGATTTTTACCCAAAGAACACGGTCGTTAGTCGCGTTAGACAGTGGGTCGTTATATAAAGGTTGAATGCACGGGAAAACGCTGGGGAGGAATAAAGAAGGTCGGCTAACAAAGGAAGTCGTTATATAGAGGGGGTCGCTAAGACAAGTTTGACTATATTTTCTTTTGAAATGTACTCGTATTGTTCCAATGCTACCATATATTATACATTATTACATACTTAGTTCAAATTAAGGCATTTTTGTATGACCAATATGACCGGAAGTAAACTCCATATTTTCACACCCCAGGAAAATAACCGGTTATTGGATTACTACAAGATCATTTCCATATCGAGGGCCAATATGGGTGTCTCTTTTCAGAATGTCGGAAGTATGTAATAAATAGTTTAATACATGGGCATTTCCATATTGACCTGGTTATCATCCCTCGACCCATATTGGCCCTCGATTCTGTCTCGGCCCAATATGGGGGTCTCGGGGATGATAACCAGGCCAATATGGAAATGCCCATGTATTAATTTGTATATATTGACAGGTGTCCCTGTATTTTCAATTATTTTTTCACATCTTGTTATACATTATACGGTCCTTAATCTCATCAACTGCTGTAAAAATCGATAATTCAAACAAAGGTTCAATACCCAAACACAGGTAATTTCACCCCAGGAAAAAATAGATTGAAAAAAAGTAAAATATCACACGTCTGATAGAAAACATTTGACAGTTATTCCTGCATTCATATGGACAATTAGTTCCGAACAACAACATCAATGCACAAGTATGATTATTGACAAACATCGAGAATATTTACATACCTTTCAAAAAGGCAATGAACAAGCAATAAATAAAATTTTTATACAATTTTATTTTAAATAACACATATAAAATGAACACAATTAATGTTATCTGAACATTAATTCATCGATCATTGAGAATATTGCCGTCCGAGAGGGTGGACAACCCCCTCTACGTTGGCAGGGGGTCCTTGGGTCCTCCCCCAGAAAATTTTGAAATTCTAGATGACAGGAGATGCAATCTGGGCATATATTTGAGGAAAATGAAGCTTTTAATTGGTCTCAAAAATGCAGGTTTTTTTAGGGTGAATTTTTGTTCCTCAAAGAGAAATTGAAGAAATCCAAGCTACAGTCAAAATGCCACAAAATTAGAACCGACTGACAATGCCATGGCAAACACTGTAGATGTTAGGATAACATCTTGGCATCGTGGTTTTTTATTCATTAGCGGAAATCAGTAACTTCTAATACATTCCAATTTCGGGATGACTCCAAATCAAAATCCGTGATCAACAAAACCTTTTTGCGGTCATAGGTTACACTGGTTTAAAAAGACGGTTCAAAAAGATCAAGAGCGATCTGTTGTTTTCTAACGCAGAATGAAATTATAACAGAGAACGAGGAAAAAGTAAATATCTTGATAACATTTCAGTTTGACCAACTTCTATTTTTATTTTTGACAAATTTGTATAGACAGCGCTCAACCAGAAGTAGCCGGCGAAATCACCGGTCGCTGGCACATTTTGAGAACCCTGACAACAGGACAAATGTTAAGTATAAGACCCTATAGGAAGAACAGTGGTATAATGTGTATAATGCTCATCATAAATCTGGTATATTTTGGGTTCAATCCTTTTGTCAGGTCAAATCAAAGACTAAAAAACTGGTATTTGTTGCTTATCTTATTAACGGAGTAAGAACAAAGACTGGTTGGCTCAGATTTATGAAAATGTGTTGAGTAGAGTAGTGTCTATCTGTGAGTAGTTTAATGGGCTGCCACTATAAAAATCCAACTTTGTATGTTGGTAGCGACACACTTGATATTATTTTCATTTCTTCAAAAAGTAACTGTTCTCACCGTGGTATCTGAATATTTGCTCACTTTGTTTTAAACAACAGTGGCTCTAAACAATGGTGGCTCTAAACAATGGTGGCTCTAAACAATGGTGGCTCTAAACAATGGTGGCTCTAAACAACGGTGGCTCTAAACAATGGTGGCTCTAAACAACGGTGGCTCTAAACAATGGTGGCTCTAAACAACGGTGGCTCTAAACAACGGTGGCTCTAAACAACAGTGGCTCATGACTCAAACACAAAACGTCTTGATATGAATTAAGAATGATAAGCAAAAGCACTCTAATTTAGTTAATGAAAAATTATTGAATATTAACTCATGGATCTATTACAATACAAATGCATTTTCTATATTACAGTCATGAACACAGCCTTACATAGGAGAACATTGGGTGATAATTTTGATGAAAGAATTAAAGCTAAACATTCCAGTTTTATAACTACAGCTGACAACAGATTTATGTTTGCCTGTGGATTTTGGGACAAGAGTTTTCGCCTTTTCTCTACAGAGACAGGTTAGCATGTATTATAACTAGATATGTGTTCTTTTTGGCTGGTGATGGCAATATGAAACATTGCTTGATACAACTATATTAGGTGCCATAAATCTTAATACAGGCTATAGATATTAGTAATGATTTATAGAAATGCTATCTAATAAATAAATTCTAAAAAGTACACTCAGTTTTGAGTTCCAATCCTGCTCATGGGGAGGTGTACTCAATACTACATTATGTGATAATGTTTGTCAGTGACTTGCGGAGGGTCTGTGGTTTTCTCCAGGTACTCGGGTTTCCTCCACCAATAAAACTGACTGCCGCAATATAACTGAAATATTGTTTAAAGTGGCATTAAACACCATAACCCTAACCCACTTAGGACTTCATTTATGTTGCCATCTGAATTAAAAAAATGATGCATAAATACCCTCTGATTGCATGTATGTATACCATGCCTTACAAAATTTCTGGGGAAAATACTACATGTGTTACATACGAAGGACCCGGGTGGCTCAAGGAGGTAGGTCGTTGGATTACCTAACAACTCATACAAACTTATCACCAATACGGTGTGGGTTCGTGCCCGGCTTTGTAAATTACAAAAAAGGGTACACTCGACTCACAGCCGCAAGTTATAAAGTGGACCAGTTACTTGCCCATGGTCGGTGGTTCTCTCCGGGTACTCCGGCTTCTCCCACCACTAAAACTGGTCACCATGATATAGCTGAAATATTTCTGAAAGTGGCGCTCAACACCAAAATTCAAATTCAATTTGTTACATACGACTGGCATAACACACATTGACATCCTGGGATGTGCATCTTAATTTTTTAATGATACATATTTTAATTATTTTTTCAGCCAAGATTTTACAAGTGGTACATGGTCATTTTGATATAGTGATGTGTATCTCTAGATCAGAATGTAACCTGAATCAAGACTGTTATGTGATAACTGGTTCTAAAGATTGTACTGTTATGGTATGGATGTTTACTTCTAGGAACCAAGCTATCATAGGAGATAATGGTAGTAAGTACCAGTACGGTGATTTATGACAAATAAGTTTTGAAAAAGAATTAAAAAATCAGGGCATTCCACAGCAGCCGAGTACAGGTCAAATTGCCAGTCTAATTCCATTTTTCTCCCCGCTACTTTGTTTCAAAAATGAAAATGTCAAAGTGAAAGTAAAATATGGCTTTGTTTTGCATACAGGTTTATCTTTTGCACTCTAAATTGCTCAAATTGAGAACCAAAAAAGAAGGGGGTAAGAATGAAAATGTTTTGAATTTTGCATGATTTTAGAACATTTTTCATTGGGAAAGAGTCCTTTTAACTACCACTGGGAAAGGATAGAAAAATTCCTGCCCTTCTACTTTAGGATTACTATCTCCTACTTGAAAATGGGTGGAATACCCTGAAAACCAACAGTGATGGTCAACAATTCTACCAATATCAACAAAGCAAAGTCACCATCTCCCTCCCTTCTCAAATCATTGAACACATGCAAAGAAAAGATCCAAGACATTTGTCATTGGAATTCAAGGTCCTAGCTTGGGACAGGCACAGAAATGTGGCAGGTTTGAATACTTTACACCACTTTCTCGAATTTTACAGCTATTTTGTGGCAGGCAACCATTAGTTGAGGAGAAAGTCAGACTTCCTGGAAGAAGTCATGAGTAAGTAACAGCTTTCTTGAGGTACAAGTCCAGCACACCTTACGATCGGTTTGGTGCTGACTGATAACTTATTGATGAAAGGATTATGTTTATTATAGCAATCGTCATTTCCACTGCCCTTTGGTGGCTACTATGATTTATACAATGTAAAAATTGCTCGGGTAATATAGTTTCTTCTAAATATATGTTTAATACTGGACCAGGCTAAGCTGTTAGTGGCTACTATGAGTTTGACTGTTGCAGTATAAAATATAGCTCAGGTTATGTCCATACTTCTGAATATTTGTTTATACTATAAGAATTAGTCAGGTGATGTCCTTTGTTCTGAATATTTGTTTAATATGTCAGGGTTCATGAAATTGCATATGGATTTGGTGGTCCTAGTGATAAAAAGCCCAGTCCTCATTAATTTTCTATTGCTAAATACCAATCTTGTGTCAGTCCTTAGCAAAATTTGCTCAACTTTTGCTGGTCATGTCTGACAGGACTGCAAATTTTGCGAACTCTGATATGTTAGTAATCAGTTAGATTGGTGAGTTAAGGGAGGCAATTAAATACATCGCTTATGCTCTTTCATATTCTAGTAGTACCTGGTGGGCCCGGGTGGCTCAATGAGTTAGGTAGTTGGATTACCTAACAACTCATACAAGCCTATCACCAATACGGCGTGGGTTCGCGCCCGGCTTTGTAAATTACAAAAAAGGGTGTACTCGACTCACAGCCGCAAGTGATAAAGTTTACCAGTTACTTGCCCATGGTCGGTGGTTCTCTCCGGGTACTCCGGCTTCTTCCACCACTAAAACTGGTTGCCATGATATAGCTGAAATATTGCTGAAAGTGGCGCTAAGCACCAAAAATCAAATCAAATCAATCGGTAGTACCTGGTGATCATTCTCAACCAGAAGATGTTCTTTGACAGTATAATAGTATAATAATGATGATTTAACATTTTAGAAAGAGAAAATGAATTTTTTGAATATTATTTACGTTTTTTAAAAACTGATTTTAACTTGAGAGTTGGGAAGATTTTTTAAAATGATTATGAGCTTTAAAAAAAAATTGATTAAAGTGTTGCTATTTTTATGCTGCATTGAAATTTGATGACAGAACTCTGATTATTTTTAATATACATGTATATATATAGATTCTCCTTCAGTTGCCCGTGGGTTATGATATTTCTCCACTCAAGAGAGTTAAATTTTAAATTTTAAAAAACAAGCCGTCAGTCGAGTGGTTAAAATTTTAAATTTAACTTTCAAGAGTGGAGAAATATCGTAACCCACATGGGCAACTGAAGGAGAATTTGTTTCTCCCATTATTTAACACAAACTTTATTTCAAAATTTGAAATTAATGCTGGGAAAGGCGCGAGACATTTTAATCCTCTAGAGGATTACGATTTTTCCACCACTGGTTCAGCAGGGTTAAAACGCCGTAATAATGGGAGAAATGCTATTATTTAAAAAGTGATTGAAACTTAGGAAGATTGTTAAAGGATTATGAACTTTTCTTTAAATTGATTGTCCTTAATTTTGCTAGTTTCATGCTGTAATTTTAATATTGTTGATTATATTATAGGTATGGATCACCCAACACCAAAAGCTACATTAACTGGCCATGAGACAGAAGTGACCTGTGTTGCCGTCCTTGCTGAATTAGGTCTAGTCTTCAGTGGATCAATAAGTAAGTCAGTAAACCTGTAAACTAGATTTATAAAACACTTTGATCTTGTTCTAAAATATGCTTAATTAATTTGTATTCATAAAACATGACATAATTTTACGAAAATAACAATAAAGCAAAATACTGGTAAAGTAATCTTAAAAATACAGTCATCATTGTGCCTGGATTACAAATGCAGACAATATACATGTATATTTTATGTCACTTTCAGCCATATTTCAGCTATGTCATGGAAACTTGGTTTTATTGATGGAGAAAGTTAAAACTTTTCTTTTCTAGAAAGCCATTGAGCGTCATTTAGTACCTGATGAAATTTCTTAAGAGGCAGGTTGACCACACCTTTTTGTTAATTGGGCGTGAATTTTATGTCATTTAGGAGGGAATGCTGATTATTATAGAGAAGCAATTATCTAATTTACTAGACCCATATATTTGTTTTTCATGGGTGGAGATTAAAAAGGTGCAATATTCCTGAATAAGAGGGAATCTGACTGAAATGACTGCTATATCATTGTGTGATGTGTATCCTCCTTAGAATAGAAGAATGTATTGTTTTAAAAGGGATTATTAAATGAAAATTGTTTAATTTGAATTTAAATTGCCAGCTGAACGTTAAACAGCCAATAATCAGTCATAAATATAATTTAACATTTTTAAAGGATCCATGTTTAGCTTACATGTTGAGGACAATTGACTTCTTAAAATTGAAGAGGATCCGTATTTAATCTGCATAGTAAATAAAGAAATATCTTTATATTTTCAGAGGGTCCATATTTAGTCCACACATTAAATAAAAAAATATTTATGTAAATCTTTATATTTTCAGAAGGTCCGTATTTAGTCCACACGTTAAATGAAGAAATATTTGTTTAGATTTTTATATTTTCAGAGGGTCCATGTTTAGTCCATACATTAAATGAAGAAATATTTATGTAAACCTTTATATTTTCAGAGGGTCCATGTTTAGTCCACACATTAAATGGCGACTTATTAAGATCTTTAGAAGCACCAGATGGATGTTGTACACCAGAGATTATAAGTGTATCTCGAGAGGCCTTTGTCTTGGTCAAGTTTGACCAGGGACAGATTTGTAACTACAGCATCAATGGTCGTCTTCTACAGCGAGTTAGTCATAAAGACAATATATATGTAAGTTATAATGATTATGCAAATTATGGCATAAGATATATTAGAAAATCTGTAACAGTTAATGGATGATTTTACTAGGACAAATTAAGATTGATTGTAATATGTTATTACGATAAAAAATTATAACAAGTAATGGTCAATGAAAACAAAACAAACAATCACATAAAAAGACCATTACATATGGCATTGGAAATCTATGTCTTGGCATGGGACAGGCAAAGAATGTGTCGGGGTTATACAGTTTGTACAATAAAATCTTGCATAGAATCCGGAAGTAGTCGAAATAATATGGTAATCAAATGTTACAATCAAAATCTCATGTAATTAGTAATTACGATGAAAAAAAACCCCATCTACGAGACCTTTGTGTTAAGTAAACTTATGTTTTCACCCCCTCAGTGTTATCATATAAAAAGTCTGTGTTAATATATTGTATTAAAAAGACAAACAATTTACCAATTAATAATGGTCATGTATCTATTATGAGTGTGTGGTATTCACTGATAAAAATGTATGCTTGCCTGGAGTGTGGTAGATCGCAGGTTCTAGCCCTGTTCGGGTCAAACAAAAGACTTTAGAATTGGTATTGGTTGCTTCTCCACTAAGCATGCAGTATTAAGGAGAAAGAGCAAAGACCGGTTGGCTCGGAATCTGGATAATGTGTCTGTGTGCAGCGACAGGTTTTTCAGTGAGCTTGCACTATTAAAATCCAACTAAGCAGACATCATCATTTCATTGAAATATTATTTGTTTATGCCATGATATGGCTGAAAAATTGCTCATTATATAAACAGCAATCACTCACTCACTAAAAATTTGTATGATCACATTTTCGTTTGGTCTTAAAAAGCAGTAATTAGTATCAATGATTAAACTAGCAAATCCCTCATATAAACAAATGGTCATAGTAGGTTCAGAACTATTGGCTCAAATTGTGCTTAGCAAAATAAGCTTTCCATCGTAAACATTTGGTTTTTTGAGGTAATCCAGTTTTGAAATACATTGTTGGTACAATGGTCAATAGCTTAAAGGGTATTTTTGTGGTGAATATGTTTCAGATACAGTCAAATCTGTATATAAAGGGCACTCAAGGGAACCTGAATATGTGGCCTTTATGAGCAGTTGCCCTTTAAATACAGGTTAAAATTATATACACTATTTATTACTGGGAAAAATGAGACTGGCCTTTATAGACATTGATTTGTTAAACAGACTTGCCTTTTAAGGCATGTTTAACTGTATTTTAATGTGATTATAGACAGTTTTGAAACTATGTATGATATGGGAACATATTAGGAATACTAGTTCTATTAGTATTATTAGTGTTCTTATCTATTTTAAAAAAAATGAGTAGTCGAGCTAAATTGAAAATTGCTTAAAATTGTGAGGACATTTTTATCTTCTTCAGACTATCATCCTCAGTAGAGATGGCCAGTACATTATGTTGGGAGGCAATAGTGGAGTGGTTGAAGTGTGGAGAGCACATGACCTAAATCTGTTGTATACATATCCACCATGTGATAGCAGCATTCTATCATTAGCACTAACACATGATCACAAGTAAGTTTTAAATAAATCACATGATTAAAAGTGTAATTAGCTTTCACTTAATGGAGTCATATACATATCATCATTTTATGATCAGCTCTTATACATAGTCATAAATAATGGTCCATCATTGTCATTATCATCTTAATCGTTAGGTATACCTTTACCCATGCAATCAGTGTTGAATCTACTTATGCGATCATTGTCGATTACCACAAAATTTTAAAGTTGGTTCTCACCAGTGGTGAGGTGTACTTGATAAAACCTTCAGGAATTATCGTGCCCGACTTGTACAAAGAACATGTCGAACAGGTAGATTTTTGCTGTCTAGCTTGTCCTAGGAAAGTAAAAAAATAACAAGGCAGAACAATTTTCAGAGTTCTGGGAGTGTGTATGTTTCTATAATGATTAAATTTATCGTCATTATCTGTCATTATCTACGGTGAAAACATATGTTTTGTGGATTTTTGTTTGGAAATGTTTTGTGTTAGTGGTGTCTCCAAAAACAGAACAAGTAACTTTTTTCAGATAACTTACCCTAGGACAAACAGTAAATTTTCAATATTTTCACACCCCAGACCATATATTACTTACATAAGGTCAGTGATTTTCTCTGGGTACTCCGGTTTCTTCAAAACAGCAAAAATTTACCATCGAGTGTTATTAAATCTAATTAGTATGCATTATTTTAGTATGGTTATTTCTTCATTTTCCAAAAAAAAAAGTAATAATGAATATTTTATTTTACAGATTTTTGTTGGCTGGCCTTGGTACTGGTTGTCTGTTAGTTTTCAATATAGATTTTAACAAGTGGCATCATGAATACCAGGAGAGATATTAATGTGTGTTCAAATAATATACTATTTATTTGAGGCAGTATCTTGAACAAAATGCACTAAATAAAACTTCTGTTTTAAGAATGTCTTAGGAATATTAATTACTTTACGGGAAGAAAAAAAAATGTTTTGTAGCACAAAAAAACCAAATCATTTTCAAGAATGTCTTGGGGTGTTTATTACTTTATGAAAATTACTTAAAAAAATATGTTGTAGTACAAAAAATTCACAAATTCCTGTATCAAATTTATTTTATCAGCATCTGTTTTCTGTCATTATTTCTTATTGGTTCTGGTACGGAAAATTTTAGATAAAACAGTTAGATAAATGTACTTTTAGTTGAAAGAAAGTAACGGAAAATTCTACGATATATACAGTTCAATCTTACTTGTAAGAAGTACATGTATGAGTGATGTTTTAAATTCCGTGTATGTTGAATGTGCATTATTTTACCATGTGGACAAACAAACATAACGTTATTCCTTATAAGAAAACAATTATGAAAGAAAAAACTTCCTGATTTATCCATTAAACCAGAATTTTGTGTAAATCATGATTTGAGAACTGCATGTAAATTTAATTGAAAGGTGTACATTTTTTTCCCATGTATTGTAAGTTAATATTCAATATTGAATTTGATTACACTAGTTAGCTAGCTATTATTGCTATTAAACAATAAGACTTTACCCTTAAGTTATATACAATAGATTAAAGTGATTTACCAAAATCGTATAAATGTTAGTCAAATATAAATCAGACAGTGTTTTAATTTATTCTTTGTTTCATTCAGTGTGATTTGCTGGTGTAGAATTTTGCTGTTATGACAGATGAACAAGTTGTAATATTTTTTTTTCTAGTTTTGTACACATTTTTATAAAAGTCCGTAACGTTGCATAGTTATTTTGATTGGGTATTTGATTGTGATATATTTAGCAAATATTTTAGGAATATGCCTTATTATATGTATTGAGTAGCAAATACTGGGTGACGATTTGTGCCATTTATGAATCTTCATATTATCTTAAGCATTTTCGTAAAAGCATAATTTTTTAATTTGTTTTGGGTTGGGTTTTTTTAAATTAAAGAAAAAAAATTAAATGTTTCATAATATTCTTGAAAATTCAATTTTATTTACATGTGAACGATATCCGAATCATTTAGTTAAAAAAAAATAATACAAATTTCTTGAAAGATGGGAAAAATTCCTTTTTTAATAGTTGATGTTTTCCATCGTTATTTAATAATTGTTATCGTTAATTCAAATTTTTTTTTTACAAAGGTTGTGCACTCATTTGTCATATTCATCATTGAATTCATATAGATGTAAGAAAAAAGTTTATCCACAACCAGCAGAATTTATCATATATCTAATTGGGCCCAAAGACAATTAATGGCCCACAATACATGAACCAAAGATTTAAATTTCTTTCTCGAATTTTTTATGGAATCTCAATTAGTTTAAAAATATTTATCTGGCTTAAGACCAGATTTAACACAGACAACAATGAATTACTTAAGTTAAAAAAGAAAATGAATTATTTTCGTTAAAATACTCAGCTGGCTACTGATCTAAATTAATTTTTGTTTTATAAACTTAGAATGTTTACTAATTTGATGTGATATATATATATATAATATTTATAGCATTCCATAAAAAGGAGAATATTTATGTTGTTCATTTATTGGTGCAATTGTATCATCATAGTGTCCTGAGAAATGTTTATGTCACTGGAATCACCATGGTTACGTGTTGATGTTCATAAAAATCTTATTGAATGTGGCTATTATGTGGTATGGCTTAAATATTTTTTATTTGTTTGAGAATTAATAAAAAGAAGAATATTCAGAATTTTGTATATAATTTTAATCGAACATTCCATAATTTATTTGTGTTTATACAACATACCAAACTATTTACATTTAAGGGCCTTTTCAGTTCGACCTAAACATTTTACATAGCACTGTTAGTTTATTAGACGGATTATTTACATTTTTGTTTTCAGATGTTTGTTAAGTAAGTTATTATTATTTTTGTGCAGCATATTTTGTTATTACAATGTAGATATTTAAGACCCAATTTTGTTAGACATGGCTATTTGGTTGTTATGTTAAAGTATATATATATATATATATATATATGTATATATTCCATTTGGGGATAGAAACTCGTTATAAAAAATACTGACGTACAATAAAATCCATGTCTATAGAGTGTAAGAATTACAGACAAATCATACTGTTAAGACTGAATTACAATTTTTCTATTGGATTTTTGAACTGTTCCGACAGTTTGGTATTTTTTGTTTTTCTATTAGATTTTGGAACTGTTCTGACAGTTTGGTATTTTTTGTTTTTCTATTAGATTTTGGAACTGTTCCGACAGTTTGGTATTTTTTGTTTTTCATTTTATTCAAATTAAAAAAGTCAACAAATAAAATAACGTCCTTGTCATTTGAAATTTACGGATGATTGACATTCATCTCGTTTTATTTTAAATTTAAATCGGATCAAATCTAATTGATAGCTGGTAATAAGATTATTTCTTTGTTATAGAAACTTGAGAAAGTAATTACTTTTCGATTGATCTAAATCTGACAGAATCTTATTTTTCTATAAAAAAAAAAACCCAAAAAACTTTTATTTTCCCCTTCTCTTGCTAGGAAACGTCATGATATTTAACATGAAAAGTCATGATGTAAAGAAAGTAATGATGTAAAAGATAATAATCAGTTAAAATATATTTCGTCCTGTTTGGCATAATAATTTACTTGACCCAAATAAAACAGTCGTGTGTATAACAGATACGTTAAAATCGATATATTTAAGTTCACATATTTCTCTTCTTCAAATTGAACAAGTAAATGTATGTATGCATTGTATAGTACAGTAGTCCCCCTCTAATAAGACCTCTACCACCATCAGGCCAGATTTCAGATGGACTGAGATAGTAAAATACTAGTAAATTGTCCTTCAAGAGAGACCACCCCTCTTTTAAGGCCAAATGTTACCAAATTTACCCCTCAAGAGAGGCCACCCCTCTTATAAGGTCAAAATGCTACAAAATTGTCCCCTCAAGGGAGACCACCCCCTTATTTGGCTACATTTTCATTGCAGAAGTGGTGGCCTTATAATAGGGGGAATACTGTATAAAAAATGAGTTATTTAGCACACAATCTTGATGCTGTGGATTCAGACATATCATTTTTATGTAATGTATATTGATTAGTAGATATTTTATATTGATTGAATGTTACTTTAGTATAAACAGAATTGTAAGGTCACTGATTTGTCTAAAAATCATGTTTTCACCAATACAAATAATATATTATAAGTATATCATTTCTCATATATACTGGGATACTCTTCTTCCATTATTTGTGAAAGGAAATTTGTTTCTCTGTGGTGTCTTCCATCTTTCCATAGAAAATGTTTTAATATCCAACATTTTCTACCTATTACACCTCCAGTTTAACTTCATTTGTCAAGAAACATCAATGAAGCAAATTTACTTGGTGGTTTTCAGCTACTGTTGGATACATTTCATATGTAATGGGGGCCGTCGTGGCCGTGATCGTATGGTAGTTGGATTTATAACTACCTATGCAATCAGTGCCTATCACCACTGATGTTGTGAGTTTGAATCCCGATCAGTGTGAGGTGTACAACATTATGTGATAAAGGTTGTTAGTGACTTGCGACAGGTCAGTGGTTTTTCTCCGGGTCCTCCAGTTTCCTACACCATTAAAACTGGCTGCCACAATATAACTGAAATATTGTTGAAAGTGGCATTAAACACCATAAAATGAAACCAAATCTAAACCATCATTTCTCAAAAAACACCAATGAAACGAATTTACTTGATGATTTTCAGGTACCGTTGGTTACGTTTTCACATGTAATGTTCCCAGTTAAACTACGAAAATTGAACTTGCCAGGAATTATTTATATCCTATTGCTATCATTGGGTCGATGCTGGTGGAGTTTTTAGTCCTCGTGGGTATTATCCATCCAGTAGTATGTGCTTAGGCACATACAATGTTTATTAGTTATTTTATACCCCCACTCGTAGAGAGGGGGCTATATTGCAATCACCTTGTCCGTCCGTCCGTTAGTCTGTCCGTCCGTTCACACTTTCGTAACAGATATCTCAGCTTCTACTGGAAGAAATGATTGCACATCTACTTCCTGTTTACCGTGCAACTTACAAATGGACGAGTGGGGGTATTCTTAGCACGACGTAGCGTGCAATATCTTGTTTTGCTTGAAATTTACAGTTCCTATGTAATGTATTTCATTAAAACTAAGGTCGATCACCCTCAGGCATAGACAAGAAAAGTTTGAAGATGCCAAAGGTGTAATCAGAAGCTGTAAATGGAATGAGAGACAATACAATGACCAAAAGATACCAAGGCTGTAATCAGAAGCTGTAAATGGAAGGAGAGACAATACAATGACCAAAAGATACCAAAGGTGTAATCAGAAACTGTAAATGGAAGGAGAGACAATACAATGACCAAAAGATAACAAAGCTGTAATCAGAAACTGTAAATGGAAGGAGAGACAATACAATGACCAAAAGATACCAAAGGTGTAATCAGAAGCTGTAAATGGAAGGAGAGACAATACAATGACCAAAAGATACCAAAGGTGTAATCAGAAGCTGTAAATGGAAGGAGAGACAATACAATGACCAAAAGATACCAAAGGTGAAATCAGAAACTGTAAATGGAAGGAGGGACAATACAATGACCAAAAGATACTAAAGCTGTATTCAGAAGCTGTAAATGGAAGGAGAGACAATACAATGACCAAATGATACCAAAGGTGTAATCAGAAGCTGTAAATGGAAGGAGGGACAATACAATGACCAAAAGATACCAAAGGGTAATCAGAAGCTGTAAATGGAAGGAGAGACAATACAATGACCAACAGATACCAAAGGTGTAATCAGAAGCTGTAAATGGAAGGAGAGACAATACAATGACCAAAAGATACCAGAGGTGTAATCAGAAGCTGTAAATGGAAGGAGAGACAATACAATGACCAAAAGATACCAGAGGTGTAATCAGAAGCTGTAAATGGAAGGAGAGACAATACAATGACCAAAAGATACCAAAGGTGAAAACAGAAGCTGTAAATGGAAGGAGAGACAATACAATGACCAACAGATACCAAAGGTGTAATCAGAAGCTTTAAATGGAAGGAGAGACAATACAATGACCAAAAGATACCAAATGTGTAATCAGAAGCTGTAAATGGAAGGAGAGACAATACAATGACCAAAAGATACCAAAGCTGTAATCAGAAGCTGTAAATGGAAGGAGGGACAATACAATGACCAAAAGATACCAAAGGTGTAACCAGAAGCTGTAAATGGAAGGAGAGACAATACAATGACCAAAAGATACCAATGGTGTAATCAGAAGCTGTAAATGGAAGGAGGGACAATACAATGACCAAAAGATATCAAAGGTGTAAACAGAAGCTGTAAATGGAAGGAGGGACAATACAATGACCAAAAGATACCAAAGGGTAATCAGAAGCTGTAAATGGAAGGAGAGACAATACAATGACCAAAAGATACCAAAGGTGTAATCAGAAACTGTAAATGGAAGGAGAGACAATACAATGACCAAAAGATACCAAAGCTGTAATCAGAAGCTGTAAATGGAAGGAGAGACAATACAATGACCAAAATATAACAAAGGGGTAATCAGAAGACGTAAATGGAAGGAGAGACAATACAATGACCAAAAGATAACAAAGGTGTAATCAGAAGGTGTAAATGGAAGGAGAGACAATACAATGACCAAAAGATACCAAAGCTGTAATCAGAAGCTGTAAATGGAAAGAGAGACAATACAATGACCAAAAGATACCAAAGCTGTAATCAGAAACTGTAAATGGAAAGAGAGACAATACAATGACCAAAAGATAACAAAGGGGTAATCAGAAGCTGTAAATGGAAGGAGAGACAATACAATGACCAAAAGATACCAAAGGTGTAATCAGAAGCTGTAAATGGAAAGAGAGACAATACAATGACCAAAAGATACCAAAGGTGTAATCAGAAGCTGTAAATGGAAGGAGAGACAATACAATTACCAAAAGATACCAAAGGTGTAATCAGAAACTGTAAATGGAAGGAGAGACAATACAATGACCAAAAGATACCAAAGGTGTAATCAGAAACTAAATGGAAGGAGAGACAATACAATGACCAAAAGATACCAAAGGTGTAATCAGAAGCTGTAAATGGAAGGAGAGACAATACAATGACCAAAAGATAACAAAGGGGTAATCAGAAGCAGTAAATGGAAGGAGAGACAATACAATGACCAAAAGATACCAAAGCTGTAATCAGAAACTGTAAATGGAAGGAGAGACAATACAATGACCAAAAGATACCAAATGTGTAATCAGAAGCTGTAAATGGAAGGAGAGACAATACAATGACCAAAAGATACCAAAGCTGTAATCAGAAGCTGTAAATGGAAGGAGGGACAATACAATGACCAAAAGATACCAAAGGTGTAACCAGAAGCTGTAAATGGAAGGAGAGACAAT
Organism: Bathymodiolus brooksi; assembly: GCA_963680875.1. Taxonomy (NCBI): domain Eukaryota; kingdom Metazoa; phylum Mollusca; class Bivalvia; order Mytilida; family Modiolidae; genus Bathymodiolus; species Bathymodiolus brooksi. The sequence continues at coordinate 96,011,833 of OY804582.1, read as the reverse complement.
ACAATGACCAAAAGATACCAATGGTGTAATCATAAGCTGTAAATGGAAGGAGAGACAATACAATGACCAAAAGATACCAAAGGGTAATCAGAAGCTGTAAATGGAAGGAGAGACAATACAATGACCAAAAGATACCAAAGGTGTAATCAGAAACTGTAAATGGAAGGAGAGACAATACAATGACCAAAAGATACCAAAGCTGTAATCAGAAACTGTTAATGGAAGGAGAGACAATACAATGACCAAAAGATAACAAAGGGGTAATCAGAAGCTGTAAATGGAAGGAGAGACAATACAATGACCAAAAGATACCAAAGGTGTAATCAGAAGCTGTAAATGGAAAGAGAGACAATACAATGACCAAAAGATACCAAGGCTGTAAGCAGAAGCTGTAAATGGAAGGAGAGACAATACAATGACCAAAAGATACCAAAGATGTAATCAGAAGCTGTAAATGGAAGGAGAGACAATATAATAACCAAAAGATACCAAAGGTGTAATCAGAAACTGTAAATGGAAGGAGAGACAATACAATGACCAAAAGATACCAAATGTGTAATCAGAAGCTGTAAATGGAAAGAGAGACAATACAATGACCAAAAGATACCAAAGGTGTAATCAGAAGCTGTAAATGGAAGGAGGGACAATACAATGACCAAAAGATACGAAAGGTGTAATCAGAAGCTGTAAATGGAAGGAGAGACAATACAATGACCAAAAGATACCAATGGTGTAATCAGAAGCTGTAAATGGAAGGAGAGACAATACAATGACCAAAAGATATCAAAGGTGTAAACAGAAGCTGTAAATGGAAGGAGAGACAATACAATGACCAAAAGATACCAAAGGGTAATCAGAAGCTGTAAATGGAAGGAGAGACAATACAATGACCAAAAGATACCAAAGGTGTAATCAGAAACTGTAAATGGAAGGAGAGGCAATACAATGACCAAAAGATACCAAAGCTGTAATCAGAAGCTGTAAATGGAAGGAGAGACAATACAATGACCAAAAGATACCAAAGGTGTAATCAGAAGCTGTAAATGGAAGGAGAGACAATACAATGACCAAAAGATACCAGAGGTGTAATCAGAAGCTGTAAATGGAAGGAGAGACAATACAATGACCAAAAGATACCAAAGGTGAAATCAGAAACTGTAAATGGAAGGAGGGACAATACAATGACCAAAAGATACTAAAGCTGTATTCAGAAGCTGTAAATGGAAGGAGAGACAATACAATGACCAAATGATACCAAAGGTGTAATCAGAAGCTGTAAATGGAAGGAGGGACAATACAATGACCAAAAGATACCAAAGGGTAATCAGAAGCTGTAAATGGAAGGAGAGACAATACAATGACCAACAGATACCAAAGGTGTAATCAGAAGCTGTAAATGGAAGGAGAGACAATACAATGACCAAAAGATACCAGAGGTGTAATCAGAAGCTGTAAATGGAAGGAGAGACAATACAATGACCAAAAGATACCAGAGGTGTAATCAGAAGCTGTAAATGGAAGGAGAGACAATACAATGACCAAAAGATACCAAAGGTGAAATCAGAAGCTGTAAATGGAAGGAGAGACAATACAATGACCAACAGATACCAAAGGTGTAATCAGAAGCTTTAAATGGAAGGAGAGACAATACAATGACCAAAAGATACCAAAGCTGTAATCAGAAACTGTTAATGGAAGGAGAGACAATACAATGACCAAAAGATAACAAAGAGGTAATCAGAAGCTGTAAATGGAAGGAGAGACAATACAATGACCAAAAGATACCAAAGGTGTAATCAGAAGCTGTAAATGGAAGGAGAGACAATACAATGACCAAAAGATAACAAGGCTGTAAGCAGAAGCTGTAAATGGAAGGAGAGACAATACAATGACCAAAAGATACCAAAGATGTAATCAGAAGCTGTAAATGGAAGGAGAGACAATATAATAACCAAAAGATACCAAAGGTGTAATCAGAAACTGTAAATGGAAGGAGAGACAATACAATGTCCAAAAGATAACAAAGCTGTAATCAGAAACTGTAAATCGAAGGAGAGACAATACAATGACCAAAAGATACCAAATGTGTAATCAGAAGCTGTAAATGGAAGGAGAGACAATACAATGACCAAAAGATACCAAAGCTGTAATCAGAAGCTGTAAATGGAAGGAGGGACAATACAATGACCAAAAGATACCAAAGGTGTAACCAGAAGCTGTAAATGGAAGGAGAGACAATACAATGACCAAAAGATACCAATGGTGTAATCAGAAGCTGTAAATGGAAGGAGGGACAATACAATGACCAAAAGATATCAAAGGTGTAAACAGAAGCTGTAAATGGAAGGAGGGACAATACAATGACCAAAAGATACCAAAGGGTAATCAGAAGCTGTAAATGGAAGGAGAGACAATACAATGACCAAAAGATACCAAAGGTGTAATCAGAAACTGTAAATGGAAGGAGAGACAATACAATGACCAAAATATAACAAAGGGGTAATCAGAAGACGTAAATGGAAGGAGAGACAATACAATGACCAAAAGATAACAAAGGGGTAATCAGAAACTGTAAATGGAAGGAGACAATACAATGACCAAAAGATACCAGAGGTGTAATCAGAAGCTGTAAATGGAAGGAGAGACAATACAATGACCAAAAGATAACAAAGGTGTAATCAGAAGGTGTAAATGGAAGGAGAGACAATACAATGACCAAAAGATACCAAAGCTGTAATCAGAAGCTGTAAATGGAAAGAGAGACAATACAATGACCAAAAGATACCAAAGCTGTAATCAGAAACTGTAAATGGAAAGAGAGACAATACAATGACCAAAAGATAACAAAGGGGTAATCAGAAGCTGTAAATGGAAGGAGAGACAATACAATGACCAAAAGATACCAAAGGTGTAATCAGAAGCTGTAAATGGAAAGAGAGACAATACAATGACTAAAAGATACCAAAGGTGTAATCAGAAGCTGTAAATGGAAGGAGAGACAATACAATTACCAAAAGATACCAAAGGTGTAATCAGAAACTGTAAATGGAAGGAGAGACAATACAATGACCAAAAGATACCAAAGGTGTAATCAGAAACTAAATGGAAGGAGAGACAATACAATGACCAAAAGATACCAGAGGTGTAATCAGAAGCTGTAAATGGAAGGAGAGACAATACAATGACCAAAAGATAACAAAGGGGTAATCAGAAGCTGTAAATGGAAGGAGAGACAATACAATGACCAAAAGATACCAAAGCTGTAATCAGAAACTGTAAATGGAAGGAGAGACAATACAATGACCAAAAGATAACAAAGGGGTAATCAGAAGACATAAATGGAAAGAGAGACAATATAATGACCAAAAGATACCAAAGCTGTAATCAGAAGCTCTAAATGAAAGGAGAGACAATACAATGACCAAAAGATAACAAAGGGGTAATCAGAAACGTAAATGGAAGGAGAGACAATACAATGACCAAAAGATACCAAAGGTGTAATCAGAAGCTGTAAATGGAAGGAGAGACGATACAATGACCAAAAGATACCAAAGGTGTAATCAGAAACTAAATGGAAGGAGAGACAATACAATGACCAAAAGATACCAAAGCTGTAATCAAGCTGTAAATGGAAGGAGAGACAATACAATGACCAAAAGATACCAAAGGTGTAATCAGAAGATGTAAATGGAAGGAGAGACAATACAATGACCAAAAGATACCAAAACTTTAGTCAGAAGCTGTAAATGGAAGGAGAGACAATACAATGACTAAAAGATAACAAAGGTGTAATCAGAAGCTGTAAATGGAAGGAGAGACAATATAATGACCAAAAGATACCAAAGCTGTAATCAGAAGCTGTAAATGGAAGGAGAGACAATATAATGACCAAAAGATACCAAAGCTGTAATCAGAAGCTGTAAATGGAAGGAGAGACAATTCAATGATCAAAAGATACCAGAGGTGTAATCAGAAGCTGTAAATGGAAGGACAGACAATACAATGACCAAAAGATACCAAAGGTGTAATCAGAAGCTGTAAATGGAAGGAGAGACAATACAATGACCAAAAGATAACAAGGCTGTAAGCAGAAGCTGTAAATGGAAGGAGAGACAATACAATGACCAAAAGATACCAAAGATGTAATCAGAAGCTGTAAATGGAAGGAGAGACAATATAATAACCAAAAGATACCAAAGGTGTAATCAGAAACTGTAAATGGAAGGAGAGACAATACAATGACCAAAAGATAACAAAGCTGTAATCAGAAACTGTAAATGGAAGGAGAGACAATACAATGACCAAAAGATACCAAATGTGTAATCAGAAGCTGTAAATGGAAGGAGAGACAATACAATGACCAAAAGATACCAAAGCTGTAATCAGAAGCTGTAAATGGAAGGAGGGACAATACAATGACCAAAAGATACCAAAGGTGTAACCAGAAGCTGTAAATGGAAGGAGAGACAATACAATGACCAAAAGATATCAAAGGTGTAAACAGAAGCTGTAAATGGAAGGAGAGACAATACAATGACCAAAAGATACCAAAGGGTAATCAGAAGCTGTAAATGGAAGGAGAGACAATACAATGACCAAAAGATACCAAAGGTGTAATCAGAAACTGTAAATGGAAGGAGAGAAAATACAATGACCAAAAGATACCAAAGCTGTAATCAGAAGCTGTAAATGGAAGGAGAGACAATACAATGACCAAAATATAACAAAGGGGTAATCAGAAGACGTAAATGGAAGGAGAGACAATACAATGACCAAAAGATAACAAAGGGGTAATCAGAAACTGTAAATGGAAGGAGACAATACAATGACCAAAAGATACCAGAGGTGTAATCAGAAGCTGTAAATGGAAGGAGAGACAATACAATGACCAAAAGATAACAAAGGTGTAATCAGAAGGTGTAAATGGAAGGAGAGACAATACAATGACCAAAAGATACCAAAGGTGTAATCAGAAGCTGTAAATGGAAAGAGAGACAATACAATGACCAAAAGATACCAAAGCTGTAATCAGAAACTGTAAATGGAAAGAGAGACAATACAATGACCAAAAGATAACAAAGGTGTAATCAGAAGCTGTAAATGGAAGGAGAGACAATACAATGACCAAAAGATACCAAAGGTGTAATCAGAAGCTGTAAATGGAAAGAGAGACAATACAATGACCAAAAGATACCAAAGGTGTAATCAGAAGCTGTAAATGGAAGGAGAGACAATACAATTACCAAAAGATACCAAAGGTGTAATCAGAAACTGTAAATGGAAGGAGAGACAATACAATGACCAAAAGATACCAAAGGTGTAATCAGAAACTAAATGGAAGGAGAGACAATACAATGACCAAAAGATACCAAAGGTGTAATCAGAAGCTGTAAATGGAAGGAGAGACAATACAATGACCAAAAGATAACAAAGGGGTAATCAGAAGCTGTAAATGGAAGGAGAGACAATACAATGACCAAAAGATACCAAAGCTGTAATCAGAAACTGTAAATGGAAGGAGAGACAATACAATGACCAAAAGATAACAAAGGGGTAATCAGAAGACATAAATGGAAAGAGAGACAATATAATGACCAAAAGATACCAAAGCTGTAATCAGAAGCTCTAAATGAAAGGAGAGACAATACAATGACCAAAAGATAACAAAGGGGTAATCAGAAATTGTAAATGGAAGGAGAGACAATACAATGACCAAAAGATACCAAAGCTGTAATCAGAAGCTGTAAATGGAAGGAGAGACGATACAATGACCAAAAGATACCAAAGAGGTAATCAGAAACTAAATGGAAGGAGAGACAATACAATGACCAAAAGATACCAAAAGCTGTAATCAAGCTGTAAATGGAAGGAGAGACAATACAATGACCAAAAGATACCAAAGGTGTAATCAGAAGATGTAAATGGAAGGAGAGACAATACAATGACCAAAAGATACCAAAACTTTAGTCAGAAGCTGTAAATGGAAGGAGAGACAATACAATGACTAAAAGATAACAAAGGTGTAATCAGAAGCTGTAAATGGAAGGAGAGACAATACAATGACCAAAAGATACCAAAGCTGTAATCAGAAGCTGTAAATGGAAGGAGAGACAATATAATGACCAAAAGATACCAAAGCTGTAATCAGAAGCTGTAAATGGAAGGAGAGACAATTCAATGATCAAAAGATACCAGAGGTGTAATCAGAAGCTGTAAATGGAAGGAGAGACAATTCAATGATCAAAAGATACCAGAGGTGTAATCAGAAGCTGTAAATGGAAGGAGAGACAATACAATGACCAAAAGATACCAAAGGTGTAATCAGAAACTGTAAATGGAAGGAGAGACAATATAATGACCAAAAGATACCAAGGCTGTAAGCAGAAGCTGTAAATGGAAGGAGAGACAATACAATGACCAAAAGATACCAAAGGTGTAATCAGAAGCTGTAAATGGAAGGAGAGACAATACAATGACCAAAAGATACCAAAGCTTTAACCAGAAGCTGTAAATGGAAGGAGAGACAATACAATGACCAAAAGAAAACAAAGGGGTAATCAGAAGACGTAAATGGAAGGAGAGACAATACATTGACCAAAAGATAACAAAGCTATAATCAGAAGGTGTATATGGAAGGAGAGACAATACAATGACCAAAAGATAACTAAGAGGTAATCAGAAGACGTAAATGGAAGGAGAGACAATACAATGACCAAAAGATACCAAAGCTGTAATCAGAAGCTGTAAATGGAAGGAGAGACAATACAATGACCAAAAGATACCAAAGGTGTAATCGGAAGCTGTAAATGGAAGGAGAGACAATACAATGACCAAAAGATACCAAAGATGTAATCAGAAGCTGTAAATGGAAGGAGGGACAATACAATGACAAAAAGATACCAAAAGTGTAATCAGAAGCTGTAAATGGAAGGAGGGACAATACAATGACCAAAAGATACCAAAGGTGTAATCAGAAGCTGTAAATGGAAGGAGAGACAATACAATGACCAAAAGATACCAAAGGGTAATCAGAAGCTGTAAATGGAAGGAGAGACAATACAATGACCAAAAGATACCAAAGGTGTAATCAGAAGCTGTAAATGGAAAGAGAGACAATACAATGACCAAAAGATAACAAAGGGGTAATCAGAAGACGTAAATGGAAGGAGAGACAATATAATGACCAAAAGATACCAAGGCTGTAAGCAGAAGCTGTAAATGGAAGGAGAGACAATACAATGACCAAAAGATACCAAAGGTGTAATCAGAAGCTGTAAATGGAAGGAGAGACAATACAATGACCAAAAGATACCAAAGCTTTAATCAGAAGCTGTAAATGGAAGGAGAGACAATACAATGACCAAAAGAAAACAAAGGGGTAATCAGAAGACGTAAATGGAAGGAGAGACAATACATTGACCAAAAGATAACAAAGCTATAATCAGAAGGTGTATATGGAAGGAGAGACAATACAATGACCAAAAGATAACAAAGAGGTAATCAGAAGACGTAAATGGAAGGAGAGACAATACAATGACCAAAGGATACCAAAGCTGTAATCAGAAGCTGTAAATGGAAGGAGAGACAATACAATGATCAAAAGATACCAAAGGTGTAATCAGAAGCTGTAAATGGAAGATGAGACAATACAATGACCAAAAGATACCAAAGGTGTAATCGGAAGCTGTAAATGGAAGGAGAGACAATACAATGACCAAAAGATACCAAAGATGTAATCAGAAGCTGTAAATGGAAGGAGGGACAATACAATGACAAAAAGATACCAAAAGTGTAATCAGAAGCTGTAAATGGAAGGAGGGACAATACAATGACCAAAAGATACCAAAGGTGTAATCAGAAGCTGTAAATGGAAGGAGAGACAATACAATGACCAAAAGATACCAAAGGGTAATCAGAAGCTGTAAATGGAAGGAGAGACAATACAATGATCAAAAGATACCAAAGGTGTAATCAGAAGCTGTAAATGGAAAGAGAGACAATACAATGACCAAAAGATAACAAAGGTGTAATCAGAAGACGTAAATGGAAGGAGAGACAATATAATGACCAAAAGATACCAAGGCTGTAAGCAGAAGCTGTAAATGGAAGGAGAGACAATACAATGACCAAAAGATACCAAAGGTGTAATCAGAAGCTGTAAATGGAAGGAGAGACAATACAATGACCAAAAGATACCAAAGCTTTAATCAGAAGCTGTAAATGGAAGGAGAGACAATACAATGACCAAAAGAAAACAAAGGGGTAATCAGAAGACGTAAATGGAAGGAGAGACAATACATTGACCAAAAGATAACAAAGCTATAATCAGAAGGTGTATATGGAAGGAGAGACAATACAATGACCAAAAGATAACAAAGAGGTAATCAGAAGACGTAAATGGAAGGAGAGACAATACAATGACCAAAGGATACCAAAGCTGTAATCAGAAGCTGTAAATGGAAGGAGAGACAATACAATGATCAAAAGATACCAAAGGTGTAATCAGAAGCTGTAAATGGAAGATGAGACAATACAATGACCAAAAGATACCAAAGGTGTAATCGGAAGCTGTAAATGGAAGGAGAGACAATACAATGACCAAAAGATACCAAAGATGTAATCAGAAGCTGTAAATGGAAGGAGGGACAATACAATGACCAAAAGATACCAAAGGGTAATCAGAAGCTGTAAATGGAAGGAGAGACAATACAATGACCAAAAGATACCAAAGGGGTAATCAGAAGCTGTAAATGGAAGGAGAGATAATACAATGACAAAGATACCAAAGGTGTAATCAGAAGTTGTAAATTGAAGGAGAGACAATACAATGACCAAATGATACCAAAGGTGTAATCAGAAGCTGTAAATGGAAGGAGAGACAGTACAATGACTAAAGGATACCAAAGGTGTAATCAGAAACTGTAAATGGAAGGAGAGACAATACAATGACCAAAAGATACCAAAGGTGTAATCAGAAACTAAATGGAAGGAGAGACAATGCAATGACCAAAATATAACAAAGCTGTAATCAGAAGCTGTAAATGGAAGGAGAGACAATACAATGACCAAAAGATAACAAAGGGGTAATCAGAAGACGTAAATGGAAGGAGAGACAATACAATGACCAAAAGATAACAAAGGTGTAATCAAAAACTGTAAATGGAAGGAGAGACAATACAATGATCAAAAGATACCAAAGGTGTAATCAGAAGCTGTAAATGGAAGATGAGACAATATAATGACCAAAAGATACCAAAGGTGTAATCAGAAGCTGTAAATGGAAGGAGAGACAATACAATGACCAAAAGATACAAAAGGTGTAATCAGAAGCTGTAAATGGAAGGAGGGACAATACAATGACCAAAAGATACCAAAGGGTAATCAGAAGCTGTAAATGGAAGGAGAGACAATACAATGACCAAAAGATACCAAAGCTGTAATCAGAAGCTGTAAATGGAAAGAGAGACAATACAATGACCAAAAGATAACAAAGGTGTAATCAGAAGACGTAAATGGAAGGAGAGACAATATAATGACCAAAAGATACCAAAGCTGTAATCAGAAGCTCTAAATGGAAGGAGAGACAATACAATGACCAAAAGATAACAAAGGGGTAATCAGAAGCTGTAAATGGAAGGAGAGATAATACAATGACCAAAAGATACCAAAGGTGTAATCAGAAGCTGTAAATTGAAGGAGAGACAATACAATGACCAAAGATACCAAAGCTGTAATCAGAAGCTGTAAATGGAAGGAGAGACAATACAATGACCAAAAGATACCAAAGGTGTAATCAGAAACTGTAAATGGAAGGAGAGACAATACAATGACCAAAAGATACCAAAACTTTAGTCAGAAGCTGTAAATGGAAGGAGAGACAATACAATGACTAAAAGATAACAAAGGTGTAATCAGAAGCTGTAAATGGAAGGAGAGACAATACAATGACCAAAAGATACCAAAGCTGTAATCAGAAGCTGTAAATGGAAGGAGAGACAATATAATGACCAAAAGATACCAAAGCTGTAATCAGAAGCTGTAAATGGAAGGAGAGACAATTCAATGATCAAAAGATACCAGAGGTGTAATCAGAAGCTGTAAATGGAAGGAGAGACAATTCAATGATCAAAAGATACCAGAGGTGTAATCAGAAGCTGTAAATGGAAGGAGAGACAATACAATGACCAAAAGATACCAAAGGTGTAATCAGAAACTGTAAATGGAAGGAGAGACAATATAATGACCAAAAGATACCAAGGCTGTAAGCAGAAGCTGTAAATGGAAGGAGAGACAATACAATGACCAAAAGATACCAAAGGTGTAATCAGAAGCTGTAAATGGAAGGAGAGACAATACAATGACCAAAAGATACCAAAGCTTTAACCAGAAGCTGTAAATGGAAGGAGAGACAATACAATGACCAAAAGAAAACAAAGGGGTAATCAGAAGACGTAAATGGAAGGAGAGACAATACATTGACCAAAAGATAACAAAGCTATAATCAGAAGGTGTATATGGAAGGAGAGACAATACAATGACCAAAAGATAACTAAGAGGTAATCAGAAGACGTAAATGGAAGGAGAGACAATACAATGACCAAAAGATACCAAAGCTGTAATCAGAAGCTGTAAATGGAAGGAGAGACAATACAATGACCAAAAGATACCAAAGGTGTAATCGGAAGCTGTAAATGGAAGGAGAGACAATACAATGACCAAAAGATACCAAAGATGTAATCAGAAGCTGTAAATGGAAGGAGGGACAATACAATGACAAAAAGATACCAAAAGTGTAATCAGAAGCTGTAAATGGAAGGAGGGACAATACAATGACCAAAAGATACCAAAGGTGTAATCAGAAGCTGTAAATGGAAGGAGAGACAATACAATGACCAAAAGATACCAAAGGGTAATCAGAAGCTGTAAATGGAAGGAGAGACAATACAATGACCAAAAGATACCAAAGGTGTAATCAGAAGCTGTAAATGGAAAGAGAGACAATACAATGACCAAAAGATAACAAAGGGGTAATCAGAAGACGTAAATGGAAGGAGAGACAATATAATGACCAAAAGATACCAAGGCTGTAAGCAGAAGCTGTAAATGGAAGGAGAGACAATACAATGACCAAAAGATACCAAAGGTGTAATCAGAAGCTGTAAATGGAAGGAGAGACAATACAATGACCAAAAGATACCAAAGCTTTAATCAGAAGCTGTAAATGGAAGGAGAGACAATACAATGACCAAAAGAAAACAAAGGGGTAATCAGAAGACGTAAATGGAAGGAGAGACAATACATTGACCAAAAGATAACAAAGCTATAATCAGAAGGTGTATATGGAAGGAGAGACAATACAATGACCAAAAGATAACAAAGAGGTAATCAGAAGACGTAAATGGAAGGAGAGACAATACAATGACCAAAGGATACCAAAGCTGTAATCAGAAGCTGTAAATGGAAGGAGAGACAATACAATGATCAAAAGATACCAAAGGTGTAATCAGAAGCTGTAAATGGAAGATGAGACAATACAATGACCAAAAGATACCAAAGGTGTAATCGGAAGCTGTAAATGGAAGGAGAGACAATACAATGACCAAAAGATACCAAAGATGTAATCAGAAGCTGTAAATGGAAGGAGGGACAATACAATGACAAAAAGATACCAAAAGTGTAATCAGAAGCTGTAAATGGAAGGAGGGACAATACAATGACCAAAAGATACCAAAGGTGTAATCAGAAGCTGTAAATGGAAGGAGAGACAATACAATGACCAAAAGATACCAAAGGGTAATCAGAAGCTGTAAATGGAAGGAGAGACAATACAATGATCAAAAGATACCAAAGGTGTAATCAGAAGCTGTAAATGGAAAGAGAGACAATACAATGACCAAAAGATAACAAAGGTGTAATCAGAAGACGTAAATGGAAGGAGAGACAATATAATGACCAAAAGATACCAAGGCTGTAAGCAGAAGCTGTAAATGGAAGGAGAGACAATACAATGACCAAAAGATACCAAAGGTGTAATCAGAAGCTGTAAATGGAAGGAGAGACAATACAATGACCAAAAGATACCAAAGCTTTAATCAGAAGCTGTAAATGGAAGGAGAGACAATACAATGACCAAAAGAAAACAAAGGGGTAATCAGAAGACGTAAATGGAAGGAGAGACAATACATTGACCAAAAGATAACAAAGCTATAATCAGAAGGTGTATATGGAAGGAGAGACAATACAATGACCAAAAGATAACAAAGAGGTAATCAGAAGACGTAAATGGAAGGAGAGACAATACAATGACCAAAGGATACCAAAGCTGTAATCAGAAGCTGTAAATGGAAGGAGAGACAATACAATGATCAAAAGATACCAAAGGTGTAATCAGAAGCTGTAAATGGAAGATGAGACAATACAATGACCAAAAGATACCAAAGGTGTAATCGGAAGCTGTAAATGGAAGGAGAGACAATACAATGACCAAAAGATACCAAAGATGTAATCAGAAGCTGTAAATGGAAGGAGGGACAATACAATGACCAAAAGATACCAAAGGGTAATCAGAAGCTGTAAATGGAAGGAGAGACAATACAATGACCAAAAGATACCAAAGGGGTAATCAGAAGCTGTAAATGGAAGGAGAGATAATACAATGACAAAGATACCAAAGGTGTAATCAGAAGTTGTAAATTGAAGGAGAGACAATACAATGACCAAATGATACCAAAGGTGTAATCAGAAGCTGTAAATGGAAGGAGAGACAGTACAATGACTAAAGGATACCAAAGGTGTAATCAGAAACTGTAAATGGAAGGAGAGACAATACAATGACCAAAAGATACCAAAGGTGTAATCAGAAACTAAATGGAAGGAGAGACAATGCAATGACCAAAATATAACAAAGCTGTAATCAGAAGCTGTAAATGGAAGGAGAGACAATACAATGACCAAAAGATAACAAAGGGGTAATCAGAAGACGTAAATGGAAGGAGAGACAATACAATGACCAAAAGATAACAAAGGTGTAATCAAAAACTGTAAATGGAAGGAGAGACAATACAATGATCAAAAGATACCAAAGGTGTAATCAGAAGCTGTAAATGGAAGATGAGACAATATAATGACCAAAAGATACCAAAGGTGTAATCAGAAGCTGTAAATGGAAGGAGAGACAATACAATGACCAAAAGATACAAAAGGTGTAATCAGAAGCTGTAAATGGAAGGAGGGACAATACAATGACCAAAAGATACCAAAGGGTAATCAGAAGCTGTAAATGGAAGGAGAGACAATACAATGACCAAAAGATACCAAAGCTGTAATCAGAAGCTGTAAATGGAAAGAGAGACAATACAATGACCAAAAGATAACAAAGGTGTAATCAGAAGACGTAAATGGAAGGAGAGACAATATAATGACCAAAAGATACCAAAGCTGTAATCAGAAGCTCTAAATGGAAGGAGAGACAATACAATGACCAAAAGATAACAAAGGGGTAATCAGAAGCTGTAAATGGAAGGAGAGATAATACAATGACCAAAAGATACCAAAGGTGTAATCAGAAGCTGTAAATTGAAGGAGAGACAATACAATGACCAAAGATACCAAAGCTGTAATCAGAAGCTGTAAATGGAAGGAGAGACAATACAATGACCAAAAGATACCAAAGGTGTAATCAGAAACTGTAAATGGAAGGAGAGACAATACAATGACCAAAAGATACCAAAGGTGTAATCAGAAACTAAATGGAAGGAGAGACAATACAATGACCAAAAGATACCAAAGCTGTAATCAGAAGCTGTAAATGGAAGGAGAGACAATGCAATGACCAAAAGATACCAGAGCTGTAATTAGAAGCTGTAAATGGAAGGAGAGACAATACAATGACCAAAAGATACCAAAGGTGTAATCAGAAGCTGTAAATGGAAGGAGAGACAATACAATGACCAAAAGATACCAAAGGTGTAATCAGAAACTGTAAATGGAAGGAGAGACAATACAATTACCAAAAGATATCAAAGGTGTAATCAAAAACTAAATGGAAGGAGAGACAATACAATGACCAAAAGATACCAAAGGTGTAATCAGAAGCTGTTAATGGAAGGAGAGACAATACAATGACCAAAAGATACCAAAGGTGTAATCAGAAGCTATAAATGGAAGGAGAGACAATACAATGACCAAAAGAAAAAGTACAAAATGACAGACAATGATCTTCAAAAAACTACACATTTTGGCTATCTTGTGTACCCTTTGACTTTCTCGCAGATAAAGTTCTTGGGAATTGGGAATGATTTTGGATTGCCATGAACATATTCCTTATTTTGTTCCAATATGACAATCAACATTGCTTGTGAAAAAATCTTGTCAATAGCAATTGAGCCATTTGAAGCAAAACGTCAAGCAGGATTTTCTTTTGAATGGTAAAAAAACCACAGTCCGTGGGTAGACATGTTGCACCACTCAATCATGTCATTGTGAGCCAACTAGTATTTGCTGTCACTCCTTATTTATGCGTGCTTAGCGGAAAAGCATCAAATATAAGTTTTATAGTCTCTTGTTGGAGTCAACCAGTACTGGAACTCATGATCTGTTGTTGTCGAGGCAAACACACTAACCATTACACCACCAATGCGATTGATCAGTTACAGGCTCCTTCGAGCCTCTGGATTTACTTTACTGGCAACAGAAATAATCAAATAATGGTGTAGGAGTGTTTTTGCTTTTGGTAATAATTGATTTTCGTTTCATTCACATATTTAATTATAAAAGGTGAACATTTAAAGTTAATAATCAGTGGGTCAAACAAGAATAACACTCCATGGTGTCTCTTTTGACATAAAACATTATGTTCATGTGTCCTTTTTTAAGTTTCTGTAATATATTAGTTTTATATTCAAACAACAATCCCTCTTGAAGAAGAAGTGCTACAGAGACAAAAATGGTTACTTTTGAGTACCTGATGAAGGTAGTTCCAGATGTTCCAGAAACGTATTGTGTGCTTTCAATTGGATATCTATATTTGTATTTTATTCTGGCAGGTAAGTGGTTTATGCATACTATTTTGATTTACCCACACATATTCGTTCTTTTAGTTGCTATTAATTCAACCTTTAACATATTAATATTTAGCTCGTCTGTTGTACTCTTGCTTAAATATAAAGAGACACTACACATGGCAGTTCAGAATCCTTTTCAGAACAGAAATGGACAGGTCAAATCAGTTCAATGGAATTCCAAGGTTGAGTCTTTTTCCCCTGTTAAGCAAGCTTATAAAAACAATAGCAGACGACACCTCAGATTTCTATGCAATAAGATGCAGAATCCCCTTTGACATTAAGAAGAGTTTTGGAGATACCAAAGGGGTAATCGGAATACACGTATGGTAGAAGAACAGACAACACAATGACCAAAAGAAAAAGGACAAACTACGATCTACAAAGCATACACAGAAAACTAAAGATCGAGTAACACGAAACCTGGGTGAACTCGGGTGCTCCGGAAGGGTAGGCTGTTTCTGCTCCACTAGTGGCACCCGTTGTGTTAATCTAGTTACTAACCCGGTGATGAGTCATGAATGAGGGAAGTGTTGCTCTTACTAACTAGGTTGTGTATCAATTCATTTGGTTATCACTTCTGTTTTTATTTTTTGATTTTTTTTTGTCTGAACATCTATTTTATTTCATTTTAAATGAATGTTTCAGTGGTTTTCTATTTTTCTATTGGAGTGAGCCGTCGTGATCGCATGGCAGTTAGATTATAACTACCTATGCAATCTTTGCTTATCACCAGTAACGTTGTGAGTTCGAATTTCCGCACCTGGCGAGGTGTATTCGCTGCAACATTATGTGATAAAAATTAGTTAGTGATTTGCGACAGATTGGTGGTTTACTCGGGGTACTCCAGCTTCCTCCACCAATAAAACTGACAACGATATAACTGAAATATAAAAGTTGTGTAAAGCACCATAAACCTAACCTTTCCACCAAATGTGTACCATCCAAAACAAAAACTACCATTGTATTGTGTTGGTATTTATATATGAGAGAACGGTCACATGTTATATGTCAGGGGGGGACGCCCCCCTTAAAATTGGTAAAAATATTATTTTTTGGCGTAAAATCGTGATTTTTCACACGAAATACCCCAACATTTTTCGCGCCTCCCTCCGCTCGGCGCCATTTTTTTAAGTGCGCCCCCCCCCCCGTAGCTTGAAATCCTGGATCCGCCCCTGTATGTGTTATAGATATGTTGTCATCACTGATTATTGAAAGGTTCTGATCGCTAGAATGTGCAAGATGTGTATTATTTTTATATGATATTCTGGCCAATGAGTTTTAAGGTGACTCGGTTCTCGTCTTAAAATGTTTGCAAGCAACATTCGGAAACTACTGACTTGCTAAACCCAAACTGTAAATCTACATGTGGTTAATAAAGCTCGTGTTTGTATGAAGTGATAAACAAAACAGTAATTTAAATGATAATCTTCGAAGAAACTAAAACTACATCGGTGGTTTTATGATTAGTGGGTTCGCCGCGAGTGAGGAAGATCATGGGTTCGAGGATTCGAGCCACTGTCGGCCAAACCAAAGACTATAAATTTGATATCGGGTGCCTCTCCGTTAAGCACACCACATTAAGGGGTAAGAGCAAAGACTATTTGGCTCAGAATTGCGATAATGTGCTCAAGTCGGATGTTTCATTATAATAATCCAATTAAGCGTGTTGGTCTAGTGCAAATAGGACATCATCATCACGTGACTTGTTCACGCCATAATATAGCTGACCAATTGATCATTTGGCGTTAAGCAACAATCACTCATTCGAAGAAGCTAGAGATGACAAACATAAGTGTGAAGGATAATAGTGTCCTGCACCATAGATAAACTCGCACCCCCTGGGATTTCAGTCGCCCCTGAAAACTGACTTGAGTCAATCAAATCAGCTGTTTCATCCAATATACCATTAGTTCATCACTTAACACATGCATATAGTTTTATCTTAAAATCTAAAAGCTAAACAAAATTTTAATGTCCTTTTACAAAATTATTGCACCTAAAAGTATTGACTGAATCTTCAATTTGTTGCTATACAGTAGAAGAACATGTAAAAGATATATTTGCATGATCACAATCCGACGCAATAATTTGCATTTCGTTCGCATTTATTGACGGTAACAGAATCATGTCGATGACCAAATACAGTATCTAAATCAGGGGGCTGTCGTGGCCGTGATCGTATGGTAGTTGGATTTACAACTACCTATGCAATCAGTGTCTATCGCCACTAATGCTGTGATTTCGAATCGCGATCAGGGCGACGTGTACATCATTATGTGATAAAGTTTGTCAGTGACTTGCGACAGGTTGGCGATTTTCTCAGGGTCCTCCGGTTTCCTACATCAATAAAACTGACCGCAACGATATAACAGGAATTATTGTTGAAAATGGCGTTTAACACCATCAAGCAAACACCAAAATCAGAACCAAACGTTTTGGAAACACAATGATATTCATTGACTAATTTGTTCAGGAATAACCATGATTACATTGAATGACAATGTTATTACCAACAATCGCACGTCACAAAAAAAGAAAAGAAAGGGAAAAATCTTCTTGTTTTGTATGATTCTGCTATTAATATACATGTGTTTATGCTTGGTAATTAAGATGAATTGCATATACACATGATGGGTAGATTGCTCTATGTCTTAGGTAAATCGTTTTCTAATTGTTCCATCTTGTTGTTGGAGAGGATTTGTATAGGCATAGCCTGTTATCCAATCCTATTGATTTATCAATACAATATTTGAAATGAATGAATCGCACGTCCGTGGCGGATCTAGGATTTTTTTCAAGGAGGGAGGAGATGGGGCCTTCTTGTGAAAAGGGAGAGAATTCTAGGATTATTCTCAGAATATTCTTGCCGATTAATTTCTAAAACCTGTCAGGAAAAGGGAACAAATCACTACAAATTATTAAGCTGTAAGAATTCAGACAGCGTTTCAGAAAGTAGTAAGGAGCCGTCGTGTCCGTGATCGTATGGTAGTTGGATTTACAACTACCTATGCAATCAGTGCCTATCACCACTGATGTTGTGAGTTCGAATCTCGATCAGGGCGAGGTATACAACATAATGTGATAAAGTTTGTCAGTGATTTGCGACAGGTTGGTGGTTTTCTTCGGGTCCTCCGGTTTCCTCCATCAATAAAACTGCCCGCCACGATATATCTGAAATATTGTTGAAAGTGGCGTTAAATACCATCAAACAAACAAGCATAAAGTAGTAAGAGATTTATAATTTTTATTTATTATGTCAAAAGATAACCAGAAAATGTTGAACTGTGGTCCCCTCGGATATTCTCTGCAGAACCAACAAGTCTATGCTGTATATAGACTCGATCACCTTCTTTTAACTCCAATATGGAACTAATCGTTTGTGAATTGTAGTGATTCTTCGAAGCATATCCCATAGTGAAGAGTTTACTATTCTTTCTTAACTGAAAATGTAGTTGCGAGTTCCCATTTACTCTGATTAAACAATTAAACTGATATATTCCTTTCTGAGGAGCTGTGAATATACCAGTGGAAGGGTTGTACCCATGTCTTCTGTTTGTTCTGACGTCATCAAATTTTAAAATAGCATTGACTCCAGTAAGTTAAGTATCTTTCGATAACGAGGCAAATAATACTGGTAGGTCTTTATGACGGTTCACTGTAAAAAGAAAGAACTTGTTCCCGAAGACTTTCCAATCTTTTGATTATTAGCATACCTGATGAAGGTTATTCCAAAACGCGCGGTGCGTACTAAGTTAGATATCTACGCTTTTATTTCAGCTGTTGGCTTGTTACGAACTTCTATATTAAAAATGGATTAAAGATTTAACATCGGCCAGTCATTGTGTATTTAAATGCTTAACAATATTTTTCACTGTCAAGTGAAGATAAGGCAACTTTATTTTAATCAAAAATATAATAGTTAATGCATTTTGGGGCAGTTCTTGGTAATAGTTGAGATACAAGATTGAATAAAGCTGGGTGAAACTATGTTATAATCCTTGTTGGTATAATAGTTTATATAGGGTTTGTTACCGCCACTGTGAACCAAACTATATTATTGTGACGGGATGTATAGTCGTTACCATAGCAAATGATTTAAAATATACAGAGCATGTCTTAATGCGATGTCGAACAAGGATTTGATCTCGCAATGAACGACAGATAGTGTAACAATGTCGAACACGACGACGCCGTGCCACACATCTATGCAACCACCACAACCTATGTACAGCTTACAAAAAGCAGCGAACGCATATACCTCGTGGGAAAAAATCAAGTCTACTGTTCTATTAATCCTGAGATAAAAATAACAAGTCATATATCGGGGATCAGTTATGCACATGTAAGATATACAAACAAAAGGAATAATGACCAGACAAAAACGTGAGATGTAATTCAAGGTTTAACTAGCAATACAAAAATAACAACAAACATGAGAGTGAAATTAAACTGGAATATTATGAGTCATAGAAAACTCAACCACAGACCAAACTCAGAGTAAAATGCTGTTGATTTTTAAGTCTTACAATTTGACATTTTTCCAGATTTCGGTCAAGAACAGTTTAAATTAAGCCAATACACCATAATGTAAATTGAAGCATAATTTACCTCTTCCTCCTTTTCCATAATGGCCAATCAGCACTTCCAGGAAATCCTCAGAAATGCAAACTATTTTTTCTGAAACAAAGTTGATTTCATTTTAAAATTTCTAAATTTGTCATTGTTAGATCAGTGACAAAATGTACAATAAAGTATCAGAGTAAAACTGACCATGCACTGTTCAGATAGGTTAATATATGTATATTGTCTTCTTTTTTCATATTCTGAATTTGTTCGGTTATACTCTAATCTTGGTGAACATTAGCAATGTTCTATATTTTGTACGTTCCAACGTCTGTTCGATTTAATGTTAATCAACTAGCTGGAATTTGTACCTGACAACACCGGATTCCTCATCCGCCAACATTGGTCGCTATGATATAGCTGCACAATTGTCGAAAGTAAGGCAAAGCAAAAATTCAACCAACCAACCATTGTGCTGAATTCATAATAGGTTTTATTTTGCACTTAATTTGTGATTGCATGTCACACATAATAATTGCGTGGTAAAACTTACCACAAAGACACTCAACAGTCATGAAGCATAACACACTGATACAAAATTATTGCGTTATATTAGGTCAATGTGTAGTAATCTCCTTGAAATATGACTGTATCAGTCTCGAGGAAATCCAAATATATAGAAATATGCTATTGTATCTCAGCTTCGCGATGCAACCCATCAGAAAGGGACGTTCGCTAATCTATTCGGACAAATCAACTGCACAACTCTCCCTAATAACAGAACGTGAATGAGCGTCACGTGTTCGAAGAATAACACACACCTTGCACGTAACACCTGCTTGCAGTATGTTACCTTCAGTAGCTTCTAATTAGACAACCCACCATGTCCTCTCTTGCAGCATGTTACCTTCAGTAGCTTCTAATTAGACAACCCACCATCTCCTATTTTGCAGTATGCCGCATTCAGTAGCTTCGAATTAGACAACCCACCATCTCCTATGTTACATTCAGTAGCTTATCATTAGACAGCCCACCATCTCCTATTTTGCAGTATGTTACCTTCAGTAGCTTCTAATTAGACAACCCACCATCTCCTCTCTTGCAGTATGTTACCTTCAGTAGCTTCTAATTAGACAACCCACCATCTCCTATTTTGCAGTATGCTGCATTCAGTAGCTTCGAATTAGACAACCCACCATCTCCTATGTTACATTCAGTAGCTTATCATTAGACAACCCACCATCTCCTATTTTGCAGTATGTTACCTTCAGTAGCTTCTAATTAGACAACCCACCATCTCCTATTTTGCAGTATGCTGCATTCAGTAGCTTCGAATTAGACAACCCACCATCTCCTATGTTACATTCAGTAGCTTATCATTAGACAACCCACCATCTCCTATTTTGCAGTATGTTACCTTCAGTAGCTTCTAATTAGACAACCCACCATCTCCTATTTTGCAGTATGTTACCTTCAGTAGCTTCTAATTAGACAACCCACCATCTCCTATTTTGCAGTATGTTGCATTCAGTAGCTTCTAATTAGACAACCCACCATCTCCTATTTTGCAGTATGTTGCATTCAGTAGCTTTGAATTAGACAACCCACCATCTCCTATGTTGCATTCAGTAGCTTATCATTAGACAACCCACCATCTCCTATTTTGCAGTATGTTACCTTCAGTAGCTTCTAATAATACAACCCACCATCTCCTATTTTGCAGTATGTTGCATTCAGTAGCTTCGAATTAGACAACCCACCATCTCCTATGTTGCATTCAGTAGCTTATCATTAGACAACCCACCATCTCCTATTTGCAGTATGTTACCTTCAGTAGATTCTAATTAGACAACCCACCATCTCCTATTTTGCCGTATGTTACCTTCAGTAGCTTCTAATTAGACAACCCACCATCTCCTATTTTACAGTATGTTGCATTCAGTATCTTCGAATTAGACAACCCACCATCTCCTATGTTGCATTCAGTAGCTTATCATTAGACAACCTACCATTCTCCTATTTTGCAGTATATTCCCTTCAGTAGCTTCTAATTAGACAACCCACTATCTCCTATTTTGCAGTATGTTACCTTCAGTAGCTTCTAATTAGACAACCCACCATCTCCTATTTTACAGTATGTTGCATTCAGTATCTTCGAATTAGACAACCCACCATCTCCTATGTTGCATTCAGTAGCTTATCATTAGACAACCCACCATCTCCTATTTTGCAGTATGTTCCCTTCAGTAGCTTCTAATTAGACAACCCACTATCTCCTATTTTGCAGTATGTTACCTTCAGTAGCTTCTAATTAGACAACCCACCATCTCCTATTTTGCAGTATGTTACCTTCAGTAGCTTCTAATTAGACAACCCACCATCTCCTATTTTGCAGTATGTTGCATTCAGTAGCTTCGAATTAGACAACCCATCATCTCTTATGTTGCATTCAGTAGCTTATCATTAGACAACCCACCATCTCCTATTTTGCAGTATGTTACCTTCAGTAGCTTCTAATTAGACAACCCACTATCTCCTATTTTGCAGTATGTTGCATTCAGTAGCTTCTAATTAGACAACCCACCATCTCCTATTTTGCAGTATGTTACCTTCAGTAGCTTCTAATTAGACAACCCACCATCTCCTATTTTGCAGTATGTTGCATTCAGTAGCTTCTAATTAGACAACCCACCATCTCCTATTTTGCAGTATGTTGCATTCAGTAGCTTTGAATTAGACAACCCACCATCTCCTATGTTGCATTCAGTAGCTTATCATTAGACAACCCACCATCTCCTATTTGCAGTATGTTACCTTCAGTAGATTCTAATTAGACAACCCACCATCTCCTATTTTGCCGTATGTTACCTTCAGTAGCTTCTAATTAGACAACCCACCATCTCCTATTTTACAGTATGTTGCATTCAGTATCTTCGAATTAGACAACCCACCATCTCCTATGTTGCATTCAGTAGCTTATCATTAGACAACCCACCATTCTCCTATTTTGCAGTATATTCCCTTCAGTAGCTTCTAATTAGACAACCCACTATCTCCTATTTTGCAGTATGTTACCTTCAGTAGCTTCTAATTAGACAACCCACCATCTCCTATTTTACAGTATGTTGCATTCAGTATCTTCGAATTAGACAACCCACCATCTCCTATGTTGCATTCAGTAGCTTATCATTAGACAACCCACCATCTCCTATTTTGCAGTATGTTCCCTTCAGTAGCTTCTAATTAGACAACCCACTATCTCCTATTTTGCAGTATGTTACCTTCAGTAGCTTCTAATTAGACAACCCACCATCTCCTATTTTGCAGTATGTTACCTTCAGTAGCTTCTAATTAGACAACCCACCATCTCCTATTTTGCAGTATGTTGCATTCAGTAGCTTCGAATTAGACAACCCATCATCTCTTATGTTGCATTCAGTAGCTTATCATTAGACAACCCACCATCTCCTATTTTGCAGTATGTTACCTTCAGTAGCTTCTAATTAGACAACCCACTATCTCCTATTTTGCAGTATGTTGCATTCAGTAGCTTCTAATTAGACAACCCACCATCTCCTATTTTGCAGTATGTTACCTTCAGTAGCTTCTAATTAGACAACCCACCAACTCCTATTTTGCAGTATGTTGCATTCAGTAGCTTGTAATTAGACAACCCACCATCTCCTATTTTGCAGTATGTTGCATTCAGTAGCTTCTAATTAGACAACCCACCATCTCCTATGTTGCATTCAGTAGCTTATCATTAGACAACCCACCATCTCCTATGTTGCATTCAGTAGCTTATCATTAGACAACCCACCATCTCCTATTTTGCACTATGTTACCTTCAGTAGCTTCTAATTAGACAACCCACCATCTCCTATTTTGCAGAATGTTGCATTCAGTAGCTTCTAATTAGACAACCCACTATCTCCTATTTTGCAGTATGTTACCTTCAGTAGCTTCTAATTAGACAACCCACCATCTCCTATTTTGCAGTATGTTGCATTGAGTAGCTTCTAATTAGACAACCCACCATCTCCTATTTTGCAGATTTTGCAGTATGTTTCCTTCAGTAGCTTCTAATTAGACAACCCACCATCTCCTATTTTGCAGTATGTTGCATTCAGTAGCTTCTAATTAGACAACCCACCATCTCCTATTTTGCCGTATGTTACCTTCAGTAGCTTCTAATTAGACAATCCACCCTCTCCTATTTTGCAGTATGTTACCTTCAGTAGCTTCTAATTAGACAACCCACCATCTCCTATATTCCTTGTGTTAATCTAAACAGCCTCTTATGCGCCTACTCATTCAGCAACTTTTACCTAGGAGGTTTGGGCACATAAAACTAGTTGATTCCCGCCACGTTTCATTGAAGTACCTGTGCCAAGTCAGGATAATGTGCAGTCATGTATATGTATATGTGCAGGGTGGATCTTGGGAGGTGCGGGGCCACATACAAACATTATAATCATTGCTGTTCTCTGTTATACATGTAGTGTGTTGTGTTTACTTGAACAGCCGAGAGTATATAAAACCAGGGCGGGGCCCCTTAAGCATGGGGCGCAATTGTACATGTGTGTTAGGGGTATCGCTTTTGCCTGTTTGTACGGTTTTCAGATTTTATTTTGGAAGCGATCTGATGGTGTGGTATTTATTTGTTTTTCGTTTTAGTATTGTCCATAAGTTTGTAAGAATATAGCTGAAATACTACATACGTTAACTGAAACAAAAAATAATATATGATTTTCTTACCACCACGAACTTCGCCAGCTGTTGCTCGTATAAAACTATCACACAACATCAAGGATCTAAAGACAACAACAAGCAGCATTTCTAAGTATAGAACGTATGCGACATATGGCATGTTGTTGTCTTAATATAGTACATGAGTGTACTATTGCGTGACTTAATTTATTGATTTTTATTTAGACTGTAAAATGATATGCCGTATTAACATTGAAATAATTTCCTATTTTGTAAACACTGAACTTGATTACTTATTCCGAGAAACCAATAAAAGTATGTAAATTGGAATTACACGTGCAATAACATGCATATGACATTGAAAATTATATCTACAAACCTGAACAGTTGACGCTTAGTTTTGGAAGATGGGTCTACTATTCCATCCATATATTTTAACAAGCAGTTAACTATTGTTGACTCAATAATGGAAGGGTGGGGGCTACGTAAAAATATTTCGTCATTTGTTATTTTAAGATTATATATCAATATATTTGGTCAAGGGGGCCGCCATGGTCGTGATCGTATGTTAGTTGGATTTAAAACTATGTGCAATTGTAATCGGTGCCTATTACCATTACAGCTCGTGACGATGTGTACTCGATACATTATGTGCTCAAGTCTGTCAGTGACTTGAGACATGTCGGTGGTTTTCTCCTGGTACTCTGGGTTTCTCCAGCAATAAAACTGACCCCCACAATATTGCTGAAATATCGTTGAGAATAACGATAAACACCACAACTCTAACCCATTGGTCAGGTGTGCATGAACAATTCGACATGATATGTAATACCAATCATGCCATATTGTATGAATGTAATTAACTCATATTAATTATTATTTATTTATTAACGTTTTTCCTCTTCTTGGATATGGACGTTGTTATCAACTTCTCAGATGAATTGTTATTATACGATAAATAACGCGATATATCGTATTTATTTTTCTAATAAAACAATAATGCACCTCTTAATTGTCTCATTACACGGTGATATATTTATCTTGCACACGTTCTATTTCAGCAGTCAAATGGCATTGACTGGATAAATGTTTGGTATGCGGTCAATGATTGAAATACATAGATTTTCGTGTACCCTTTTCACATGTTGAGGGCCTGGGTGGCTCAAAGAGTTAGGTAGTTGGATTACCTAGCAACGCATACAAGCATATCACCTATGCGGCGTGGGTTCGCTCTCGGCTTTGTAATTTACAAAAAGGGTGCAGTCGACTCACAGTCGTAAGTGATAACGTTTACCAGTTGCTTGTCCATGATCGGTGGTTCTCTCCGGATACTCCGGCTTCTTCCACCACTAAAACTTGTCGGCATGATATAGCTGACATATGCGGAAATTGGTGAAATTTAGCAAAAATATAGAGCGAATGTTCGATTATTTTAGTAGTTGGTAATGCCCATTATACACACTTGAAATGCCGTTCTGACCTTCACCACCCCCTTCATACTGATATGCCAAACTCGGAAGGATATGTAAAACGCGGAGAAAGCAATCTAATAACAACAACAGGAAGGGTATTTTCTTTACATCACTCCGCAACAACAAGTTATCACTTTGACATAATATTTACACCCAACGCATTAGAAATGACTTTGCTTTCAAATGATGTCAAATTGCACGCGATTGACTGGACATTCATGAAGTTATCGGCTGTTGAACGTGAAATTGACAATATTTTTTTGTAAAATATCAAGTTTGATGACAGAAAATATCAAATTCACCCCATTTAATTTCCACATCAATCTCTGTATGCAATGCCCAATCATTTGCCGATCATCTGTCAACATCGCATAATCTGAAAGCTTTTCCTTTCCGAGCAATTAAAATTTTGAACGGCACGACCATTGTAAAATGGATATGGCTCACCGCGGTGGAAAAAAAAATGGACATGTTGAACTCGGAGTACAGGATTGCTGAACGCGGAGTAGGCACATAAATCAGTAATTGTCAGCATAAAAAAATCTGGGTTTTTTTTAACTAGAAAAACACTTCAAGCAATTTGTATCTTAAGGCGATGAAATACTAGTTATATATATATATATCTTTATTGGTCAAGGTACATAAATACTATTGGTATATAGTTATATTACATTGCAGATAATACTATATTAAGTATATACATAAGCAGAAGGTTATGCAGACACATTTAAGTCATTTCTAAGTTTAAAGGATCTAAATAAAAAATGTGTAAGGTTACATAACTCTCTAATGTTGCTTGAACTTGATAGTTGTATAAATTTATACATTGAAGGTTTTTTCCAATAATATGGCTTAATCAAATAATTTCTAAAATCTTGAAATGTTTTACAATTGAGTACAAAATGAAACTCATCTTCAATATCATCACCACAAAAAATACAGTCTGTTAAGTCTTGTAATACCTGTAAATCTTCCACTTTCTATGGCTAAATTGTGACTACTTAATCTTATCTTTGTCATACAATTTCTATATAATTCTGGAATACCTTTTGTTAGATAATATTGTAATAAAAAAATATCAACAGTATATTGATATTGCAACATTTAACAAAGTTTTTCATTTCATCATCAAACCCTTGCTTTAAATTGTCTTGTAGCCTTTGTTTAGGGACCGACCATTTAACTTGAAGGGGGGGGTTATGGTTTTTTGTTTCGTTCAGAATCCTTTTTTCGGACAACACAAGAGTTAGTATATTTAATTTTTTTTCCAGAATTAAACATTGGGTTATATGTCAAAAACTCTGAATCAGATTAATTTTTTTTTCCTCCACCAAAATCAGAATATTTTTTTCAGTAACATTGGGAATCAGAATATTTTTTTTAGAAAAAACCCATTATTTGGACAACGCTCAAGTTCAACAAATAGATATTCATAAAATTCCTTAAAATACAATTCTGACTTTTCAATAGTTAGAACCAATATCTGAAAATTCTACATTTTTTATGATAAATTAAAGGGAATCTCCCTAACTCATAATATACCATCACATTGTTTGTAGAAGATTTTACATGAAGAACATTCTTTAAATAGTTAAGATGGACTCTCTCTCTCTAAATCAGGTGTCTTGTGGGCACCGCATGTACTTCACAGCCGTAACTCAAAATACTGTTTATATAAGTGTCAAATAGAGATAATAAAGTGGTACAGTTTAAATACATTGACTTAATGCTTCTTTTCAAAGCAAAAACAGTTTTTCTACCTTGCTCTGCTGGCTTGTTCTGTAAAACATGATATTTACCATTATAATTCAAAAGTACACCAAGATAAGTAAAATTATTAACGATTTCTATTTCTTTGTTATCATAAAACCATTTTTCATTAGCATTCACTTTGCCTCCATTTCTAAATACCACAATTTTAGTTTTTGAGGTATTTACACTTAATGACCATTTAGACGTATATTCATATAAAGTATCAAGCATATTTGGCAACCCTGAAATGGACTCAGAAAAATAACCATATCATCTGCATACATTAACAAAAATAAATTCAAATCTTTCACCTCTAAGGGTATAGAACTACTATTAATAAATGTCATTTCACAATCGTTGACATATAATGAAAAAAGGGATGCGTAGCATTATTCCGACAACCCATAACTCCGACATCCCATTACTCCGACAACCCATTACTCCGACGGCCCATTTTTCCGACAATGCAAAATAGAACTCAATCCACAAATCCATGGTTTAACCAGGTGTATCCAACAAGATGTTCCGTCGGTCAGGCTAATCTTGACGGACCATGGCCTAGACAGAATGTTCTGGAAAGGAAAAGGAGCTTTTATCCTAGGCTGTACATCCCCGTTCAAGGCAATTATGATCGACCGACCTGGTATGGGGAAAGTTAAAAATTGATGAAAAAGTTGTGCACATTGCACAAAGGAACCAGAAAAGAGGAGTGAAGGAAAAAAGTGTAAACCGGGAGAAGCACGAGAAAGACAAAATGACGGAAGATAGCAATACGCATGGAAGCGAGGAGAGTTAAGAATTGAAGAAGGACGTATATAGTAGAAAAGGAGAGAAAGGGAGCACAATGTACATGCAGAAGAATGGAAAAAGCTCCGAAGATAGGTAGACAGTTCCCTTGTTCAGGTCAATAAATATAT
Organism: Bathymodiolus brooksi; assembly: GCA_963680875.1. NCBI lineage: Eukaryota > Metazoa > Mollusca > Bivalvia > Mytilida > Modiolidae > Bathymodiolus > Bathymodiolus brooksi. Next base: position 95,983,357 of record OY804582.1, on the reverse strand, counting down.
CGATCACTTCTGTTGAAGCACGATTGGCAACCGACATATGCGGCTAATAGAACGCCTTCCATATGCATTATGCCGCTTCCACACACGTTCATTTATTCTGCATTCCGACGTACGTTTCATGATGCGAATTGAATGCCCATCCAACATGGTTAATGCCTTCAGACGTACGTCAAAACGTTTGCGATTTCCATTATTTACGTGAAAATATTTACATTTTCTCTACATGCAAAAAATAGTATTATTACAGTCGCAACTTATGCCAACTGAAAACTCCTTGTCATAGGTGTGAAGCTCTTAGAGCATGCGATGCTCATTTAATGAGTATTAAATGTACATGTGAAGGAGGCATTCATCGGTTTACAATGTATCTAAAACGTATTAGAAAACGCAATACGGTTGAACAGCATCAGGTAGTGTCTCTCCGGTCACAAATTGTGGGAGTTTAGACGTGATACTCCCGACAACAACCGAATTTTGCTTAAAATTAAATCTTTATTATTTAATTTTAGCCCCCCTCCTGGAGTTTATGGAAATTGTTTATTGTATTAATCATAATGTACGGTAATGGCATTTTTTTTCTCCAGATCCAGGATCAAACTAGACTAGCTCACTCACAATGGCTCTGTATCCTAAATGCAACCGTTAATGTCAGAACAAACCTTTATAATTATTTCATGCACATCTACATATGGTGTACTCCTTTGTGTAAAGTTTAATAAAAAAAAATACTTTGGACGGTTTTGAAGGGTTACAAGGTTTATGGACGGGCGGGGGCGGGGGCTGGGATTTTCGTCCGGACAGATTTTTTTCCGGTAAAAATCAGGGCAAGAAATTAAAAAAAAAATCTCCCCCCCCCCCCTCCAATAATTTTTGTGCCGTCTCGCGTAACGGTGGCGGTGTAAACTTTTCATGATTAAATCCAAAATGTAGCAGTGTTAGACCATCCGAAATTGGTACTGATATTTCTCATGTCGTCATGATGTAAGGAATCTGCTAGCACCATGACATTTGACTTTAACCCCATATTTACACTTTTGTTTAATACAGAAACAATCCGCCCAATGAGTATAAAGATTAAAGTCAGTCTTCCGTTTGGTATAGAAGAAAAACAACAGGTTTTAAGATAATTATACTACTTTTGACCATTTTTGACGGAATAATGGGTTGTCGGAGAAATGGGCTGTCGGAGCAATAGGCTGTCGGAATAATAGGCCGTCGGAGCAATGGGCTGTCGGAATAATGGGCTGTCGGAATAATGACCTGACCCCGAAAAAAGTATAGGAGACAACACTTCCCCTTGCATAAGACCTAATTCTTTGTAAAATAGTTGAACCCATCGACTTGTACACAAGTAGTGACATTTGCATACATAGATTTAATAACTTGTAGTAATTTACATCGAACACCAATGTGATAAAGTTTATACCATAACATTACCCTTTGAATCAAAGGCTTTAGTATAATCAACAAAACAACAATAGAGACGCTTTTTAACAGATAATGATTTAAAAATAATTGACATAATAGCAAAAATAGCATCAACTGTTTCAAAACCCGGACGAAAGCCAAACTGTGCAATTGTTATGACATCAAGTGTATTTGACCAATCTCAGGCCTACTGAGAGGGGTCAGACGGGACAGCGCCCAGGGGCCCATGAGTTTACGAGGGAAAAAAAACAGGGTGTACCTTGAGCAAGGCAAACAAAATAAAATGTGTGCTTTTGTGAATATGTGAATGACTTTCATAGGACCCTTGATGATGTATAACAACTTTTCTGTTAAGGTGTATGGGGCACTGGACCATGTACATATATTTAGTGATTTTCGACTTGTAAATGTTTATTAAATGACTCAAATGAGGGCCAAGCCCGACTGCTTGGGCTCCCCTAGGAACAGAACAACCATTGACACTGGCAGATCGAGGATTGCAGGTGGAGGGGCCCACTAATGTTTTATATATGGGCTCTGAACTATGTAGGCCTAAGTGATTTGCTATGGAAAAATACATAGGAAATGGGGACCCAGGCTACGTCCCTAAGAATTACCTCTGAGAGTAACAGATCGAGGATTGCAGTGAGAGGGGCTCATTAATGCTGAGTAGACAGGATCAGACTTTTGTTAAACTCTATTGATTCCGTTCAGGTGAGCCTTTATTTGTTTTTATATCAGTCACCACATTGTCATTGTCACACATTGCAACATGCAAATTAAGCAAATTATAATCAAGGTATGCTGAGCGGGTCGGCACAAAAGACGTCGAGAGAGAGATTGAGAGAGATAAAAAAAAAGGATGACATCTCGGACACGCACAAGTCAACTGACCAAAGTAGGCCTACAGTAGCTGTTGGTATCAAAAGTAGTTTCTACTAAATTTTAGTATATTGACTTCAGTTTAAATTTAAACTGATTAATATTCTTACGAAGGCAAGTGGGTAAAACGAGGCACTATTGTTTTCAGTTTATAAAAATACATGATATAAGCTGCCTTTAATTTGAATAATTCCATTAGTATGCACAATTTATGTAATGTTCATTATAGTTTACTTATTCAGCTATCTAGGGCATTAAATTAGTGAAGATATATGTTTTATACTTGGTTGTTAATAAAATAATTTGATTATTGTTTTTAGTTTATAAAAATACATCTATTAATAGAAGTACCAGATCATTATAATTACGGGTCCATACAAATAAACAAGTAGAAAGCTGTTTTCTAAATCACAATTCATCAATTCATTTTTGTTGTACTGATTCCTTGCTTATGACACACCGTGGTAGACTTAGTTTGAGTATCATTATTTTGAGAATTGGAGGGGGACATGTTTACTTTTGCCCTGGGGCCCAAACATTCCATTGGCGGCCCTGACCAATCTAAAGGCGCTGATTCAAAACGGATGTAAAGAGTTTACCAAAGTTACTGACTAGACTAATACCTCTGCAATTGTTAGGATCTTCTGGGTTTCCACGTTTAAATATTGGAACAAGAACTGCAACTGCCCATGCAGTTGAAATTATACCTGACTGCAGGATTCCGTTGAACACTCTTAAGAGTGTTGGCATAAGAAAGTCTTTAAATTCAATGAAGTACTCATTTAGTAATCCGTCAACACCATGACTTTTTTTTCGTTTTAAGTTTTTTTTTATTGCAGTTATGATTTCAGCCTATGTTATTTCCTTGTCCAATTCCTCAAATACACAATCGCCTCCAGTGTCTGATTATACTGATATAACTTTCATAAATAGAAATGTCAAATTCGAGATTGGCTACTTTTCGTTTGATTACGAATAAAAACATAGCTCAAGAAGTCCTTAAAATGAAATTGGTAGTAATTAAAATCGGAAGTATGTATCCCTTTCATCATTTTTATATATTTTTGTCATCTCTACACGAATTTATCAAAAGAGTAACAACTCTAGAATAACTTTTACTAGTCGTACTACTAGTAGTAGAGTGACTTTTCACACATTTGTAAGATTTTAATGCACCTATCTAACACACGGCTAAATTTCATATCATTCGAAAGCTTGTATTTAGGGCTATGCGAATTGACTGTTCGTAAAAGTTGGAAATGGTCACATTTTTGCTAAAGCGATGTTAAACACCAAGGGAGGTAATACGATAAAAAAAATCTCTTTTTCACTAAAATTTCGTTTTATTTCATAAGTATGAATAAAAATGTGACAAAAAAGCATGCAAAATGAAACGCGTGCTAATTCTTGATAAAAATATCAAGTAACTGTAATTTAAACTATTGAGACTTCTTTTAAAAATATCATATTTCGAGAAAAGGTGACAAAATCACATTTTCTCAAAAAAAAAAAAATTTCCTGAAAGCGCGAAGCCTATTTAAAATGGTAAAATAAATAATAAACAGATGCAGTGATGTATTTGGATGTTTTCTATACCAAAAAAATAACCATTTGACCATCGAATGTGAATTTTTGTGAACTTTTAAGAAGAAGGGGGAGAATGAAAAATCACGGAAAATACATAAATGTCCATTTTAGACTGATTCGGACTTGGTCTATTGTTAGTTTGACATACAATGCATTGTCAACAAGCCTGCCAGCCACGTCAAGGCCGAAGATCGTATGGCAGGGTGAGGGAGGGGGATATGTACTTTCATGCGAGTTGATTGTTGATGTCTGTTACAAATGCCCTCAAACGAATATGTCTTGAGGAAATCATGCACAAATTAAAGTTACGCATAGAAACGTATCACAAACATGCATACACGCAACGACACACACACACATATATATATATATAAACGTCTGAAAAAGTAGACAACGTATGAACCTACGGGATGTCGGATCGGAAACAAGTAATAACGATTCTATGCAAACAAAAATGATAAATAAACGTCTAAAATGTAGCACAACAACATACAAAAAAGATGCTAGAATATAACAAAAATAACTATAGGTCTACAAAAAGACTATAATTATTATCAAATTGACGGATATTTCGCTTGACCGACAAGCTTCATCAGCGTCTGTAATCTGATTTGAAAGATTGTCACGTAACCATCAGTTATCGTGACGTTAAAATCATAATCTTGAACTTTATACTTTATTTTATTCAAATATTTATGTACACTAATTTATAAACAATATGAAAACAATGAGAAAATGTAATGATGAAATTTACCAACTAGCTAAGGACCAGACACTGGTAAACAAGTTAAAAAAACAAAAGATATAGGCCTTTTTGTTTATGTTTATCCGGATGTAATGTTCGTAACTCGCGGATCCAAAAACTCTCTCTTTTTTGCCTTTGAATCTCTTTCCAACTTGGATTGTGGTCAATGATATAAATTTTGGATCTACCAAAGTCATCCAATGAGTGCCCCGGCGACACAAAGTGTTGTCTCACGGGCAAGAGCGTCTTTTTCATAAGGTCACTTCTGTGTCCATTCATTCTTTTGTTGAATGGTTGGACACTTTTCTCCTACGTATTGCGACCCGCAGACGTGACAGTCAAGGAGATAAACCACATTAGGTATTTTGCAATTGACATTGCACAATATCTTATACTCCTTTCCTGTCGTCTTGCTATGGAACACTAGTGCGTGTTGCAATTGGAGACAGCACTTGCAACGCTTGTCACCACATGGTTTACACCGTAAATGAAGGTCTAGATACCCCATCTCTGACCAGTCTACCCTTAATGCCTTTAGGTCGCCGGAACGCTACAACGGTTGGTTCAGGGAACAACTTGGCCAGCGTTTCACTTTTTTCAATTTCTTTCCAATGATGACGAATATTGCCTGAAATATTCTTTAAAGAGGGATGGTAAGTGAGAACAAGGGGAACCCGTTTGTTGATCTTTTTTTCTTTGTACTCCAGGAGGTCATTTCTGTTAATTTCACTGGCCTTTGAAAACCCACTCTCTATAATTTGGTCATTATATCCCGTTTCTTCAAATGATGGCGTACATCTCCTAGTCTTTGCAATGTGATTTCAACAGCATATTCGTTTTACCCTAATGGCTTGGCTGAATGGAATACTCTTAAAACAGTGCTTAGGATGGCAACTACTGGGTGAAAGGTATTGATGTCTGTCTGTGGGTTTAGAGTAATAATCAGTTGTCACGCGGCGACAAAAAAAAACCCGATAGAAAATAGGGAGCAAGTGCGTAGATCTAATACACGCGGCGACCAAATAAAAAAAAAAACCGATAGAAAATAGGGAGAAAGTGCGTAGATCTAATTTTAATTAGATTGTGTCAGGGTAGGCCTTTTCACAACTTGAAAACATCAAAAAGAAGGCTAAATCTAAGAGATAGTGATGATATTGATTCAATTTAACATTAATTTACTCCGCGTTCGGTAGTTCCAAATGAAATTGTTACTCCGAGTTCTGTATATCATACGTCCGTGTTGAGCATATCCATTTTTCAATGATTGTGTCTTTCAAAACTCCAATTGCTCGGAAAGGAGAAGCTTTCAGATTATGAGATTTTGACATATGATCAGCAAATGATTGGGCATTGCATACAGAGATTTATGTGGAAATAAAATGGGGTGAATTTGATGTTTTCTGTTATAAAACTTGAAATTTCACCAAAAATATTGTCCCTTTCACGTTTAACAGCCGATAACTTCAAGAATGTCCAATCATTCGCGTGCAATTTGACATCATTTGAAAGCAAAGTCATTTCTAAAGCGTTGGGTGTAAATAATTTGTCAAAGTGATAGCTTATTGTTGCGGAGTGATGTAAAGAAAATACACTTCCTGTTGTTGTTATTAGATTGCTTTCTCCGCGTTTTACATGTCCTTCCGAGTTTGGCATATCAGTATGAAGGGGGTGTTCACATAGAAACGCTTAGCAGACGAAAATTAAATAAACATAAATGAAAAGAAATATATGAATATGAATAATAGAAACTGATTTGTCTTCATTTCTTGAAAGAATACATATATTTTGTTAGTAAAGTCGCCCCTCACACAAAAAAAAAAAGAAGGCGGACCGATTCGTAAATTTCATGTTTTTGTTGACAACATTCTGCAGATCATCGATGTTTATTTATTCAATTTAGAGGACAAAATAACAATTAAGTTAGCCTGCTTATCAATTAAATAATATCGTCTGTGTCCAAACTGTAGACTTATAACATAAAACATACAATCTCCAAAGACATAAACCACACAAATTAATAGTGATATAGTTGAAAGACAAAAAAGTATGGAAAATTGTACCGAACTAAAATACACAATTACACAATTTTCATTTCCATGTGTTCAGGAAAACAATTTTATATACAAGACGACTAGAATGTGCTAAATACCACACATTTTAAAGTAAAACTAAAAAGGTGCTATGAAAAATAACTGAAAAAGCATAAACGATTTCGCATAACAGATATTTTCTTAAGATCTTGATGTAAGTATCAATATCATATCATTTGCATGTAAAATATCTATAACAATCAATTTCATTGTAACATTATTTTTTTAATTTTACATTACAACGGAGCAACAACGACCAATCCAAGCATATACAATTATTGCCTTCATTTGAGGAACAAATTCAGATTTTTCAATCAGAGAACGAATGTTTTTCTGATGGTTTTCCCGAGGTACCATAACCTGCAACTCAGACGAGGACATAATTCTTCCATTATTTTTTTCCACAGTAGCAGCATATATCTTATATGAAATATGGATAAGATTGTCAGGCTAATACTATAACATATCCTTTTTTCCATGTAATATTTTGGCATTGTTCATCA